>OY728146.1:1449410890-1450814890 GCA_963277665.1 Viscum album | reverse complement strand
GAATATATAGTTCAATATTTTGTGATGGATATATAAATAACAAAATTCACCATAAATATAATGCCTCTATATTTTGATGGTATCTAGCCATTTCGATAAAAATGTTGATCTCAATCACAGTGGATAGTTTATTCCATTTCTCAATAACTTAAACCATTTAATTATCCATAGATATACCCTCACTTGTATTTACATGACCTGGGAATGATAATTTTTATGGATAGAACTCACATATTCTAAATTTAGAATACAACTTATGTTTTCTCGGGGTCTTTAATACAATCCTCAAATGATCTCTAGGCTATTTATTTCTCACCAATATAAAAATATAACTTATCATAATAGTTTTAAATTCATTTTTTTAATAATTGATGTCAATAGAAACACAAGAATGATTTTAACATTTATTATGCTCAAAATTACATTAAAAGTTCTTCGGATTGACTTTTAATGTCTATTTTATAATAAACTGACATTAAATGTCATTATGAATCAATTTTATTATCTGTTTCACAATAAATGATGTATAAATATTTTAAAAAATCTAACATACATCACCTTCTCATTATTTATTTTTTATTTTATCTTTCCAAAACCCTCATCATATCAACCTGCGTCTGAACTCCACAAACGCTCAATATTTTAAATCAATTTAATTTTCACACTTAATTCTACATTTTTTATTCTAAATCATCCATCGTTCATCTTTACTTCATGTCCCTATACTTTATTTGGTCCACTATAAAATAATCCTTTAAACTCACAACCAAAATTCAACTTTTTATTTAATAGATTTTTTACCTCATTTTTTGAAACATTTCACCTCAATTATGAATCGTTATCTTTACTCACACCACCTTCAACTGAATTATTTGGAATTCAATTTATATTTTTCATCACCAGCCTTTACATTTTATATGATAATTTTTATATTTTTTTAAATATTAAATATTTATTTATTACTTATAAGATTCATTCAATTATTAATTTTTTTATATCTATATAACTATCAATTATAAATTTTTATTATTATAAATAGTTTAAGTTTATAAATTTGTTTGATTATAAATTGTTTCTATCTATAAATAATGATTATTATTTGTTTATAGTTGTAACAATATTTATTTATAATTGTTTATAATTATAAATTTTTTGATTTTATAATTTTTTTGTGGTTAAAATTTTTCTTCTTAAATTTTATCAATTAAAAAATTCTTTTTCATGATAATTAATTTTAGTTATAAATTTTTTTCTGGATAGATGATGTCTTTTATTTATAAATTTTTTTCTTAATATAATTTTTTTGTTAAAAATTTATGCATTTATTTATATTTATATTATTATATGTTTAAAATTTATCTATTTATATATATTCTTAAATGATTTTATGTTTTAATAAATTAAAATATTATATTATGACTCAAGGTAATTAATGGATTATAATTAGATAAATATATGATGAAATTGTGATGAATATGAGAAATTGGTTGATAATTTCTTAGAATTTTCTAAATGGAATCTTGAAAAAAAAATATCTAATTTTGTGTCCAATCACGAAGTGTGCGAATATAAGAAAAGTAGGGTATAATGAAATAAATGATCACCCGATGTGCTAAAATTTTGATCAAAATTATACATATGGATCTGTTAAGGTAAAATAACAAACAAATCAAGATCTAATGATGATGAATATTTTCATCGTGATGAAGAGGAGAATATTAAAGAATTAATTCATGATGTAGGTGTTGAAATAATTGAAAAAAACAAAAATTGTTGAATGGTTGTATGGATATACTATGAAACTGTTAGTCTCAGGTTTCACTAAATTTATAGTGTTATATTTTATGCTATATAGTTATATTTAGAGAAATAAATATTTTGAGTTATAAAGGTTTCACTAATGGTGGAACACGGGGAGACCTATGTGAAATTAGAAATCATGTGAGGTTTGATCCATCAAATGAATTTTTTTAAAAGGAATCAGATATTTATTTGAATTATAATGATAGAATTTAGAATAAGGATATCTTCTCTCTCTGTGTTTCGGGTAAGATAAATCATTTGAATCATGTATAGACATTAGAGACCTCTAGATCGAAGAAATTTTTTTCTGAAGTCGTAAGATCTGCAGCGAACCTCTCCATCTCTGATTTTTATTCTCCCTATCTAGCCAGGATTATCAAGAAGGGTAGGTTTTTTCATGTTTCCTAAAATAAAGATTATATTGAAGAAATGTTAAGCCTTTATAAATTCTTTATCATCACTAGTGTCCTAACCCCAAATGTAGAGAGAATGTGGGAATTCCTGGATCTCAAAAGAAGGATTGTAGAAGCATGAGGATCTGAAGAGTAGAGAATGGAAGGTATGGGAAGATATTTTTTTCACATTTTATTTCTAAATTATGAATAAAATACAAGGTCTTGGAGCTTCGCTTCTATTCCCTTGAAGCCTAAAATTCTTCTAACTCAATAATGGGTTTGAAATTTCAACCCATTAAATGTAACAAAGACTCATGTATAAGTTTTCATTCACATATATAAACTCAAATAGTTATACCATCATCTTTAGAATCTCTAGGATATTTCATCCTCTATTTTAAATCCAATCATAATGGATTGAAAAACTAACAATATGAGTTTTGGGAATTTTGATAGAGTCTTGGTTGATATTTATATGGAAATCAATTTGGTTGTGTAAGTTTTTCTCATAACCATGGATAACAGCATCCCCTTGTATTTTTTTTATAAAAGAAATATTTTTTTGAAAATAATGAAATATATTTGGTCACCTTTCTAAATAATTTAAAAGATATTATTTTTTTTCACTTTATGCAAGGCCAAAGTACATGATAAGTATATATATATAAAATCTACTAAAAAAAGGAAAAATAATCCCCCCTCCACTTCTCATGACCCATGAAATATTCTGGTCCCAGTGAGAAAGATGACATTATCCAAGATGAATAGTTAATTACACTTTATGTGGTTATGGAGGTTGAGGAGGTGTCTAAGGATAAGCATTTTGTAATGCCCCAACCCAAGAATCCTGGTGCTGGTGCATTATTTTATTACATTGGCATGATTACAAGGAATAAAATCCTAAAGGACTGATCAGTTTAGCAGTCTTGGAAATCCAAATTACATACATGATACCCATAATACATTAGGAAATAGAAAATACAAACATAATACATAATAAAATGAAATAAACTACTTCCTTGGATGCTTATTCAAAGTTCTCTTTTTCATAACCTGGGGAAAGGAAACATAATAAGGGTGAGATAAAATGCTAAGTAATGGTAATTAAAGAGGAATCAAATAATGAATAAATAGGAATAAATTAACAAGTAAAGTTAAATAAATAATAACACATTTCATTTAAATAACTAGACAAAATAGTATCCAGATGGAAAGGTGAAAAATTGAAACACATTCCATATAAATCAATAAAATAAGAATAAAATGTATCCATAGATATTTCAACACAAAATCTCATGGATGAATAATAATTGAATCTAAATAAGAAAAATTATTAATTATTGGATTCCATGTTTCCCAAGTATATGAAACCAGTACCATCAATACCTTTCATAATATGGTTTAGCTATTAGGTAAAAACCCCATATATTTGGCCAACAATTTCATTTCACTTGACTGCTGATGCATCGAGGGGATATCTATAACCAGGCCCCACCCATGTTAAAACTTTCAAAATAATTCTTCATATCTAATAATCAATTTAAAAAATAAAAATTTTACCTTTTTTAATATCCTTATTGAATTAAGGATAAATATTTATCAATTATTCCCCAATTAATCAAATAACTTTCAAAGTAATCACCGAATAAAAATGATATACATTTTAGGAAAATAATAATACCCATCACATGAACTATGGATATTCAATAAAATTTATATAGAAAATATATTTAAAATAAATTTTCTATTTTAGAAGATAGCTTACAATCACTAAGTAAGTGAGATTGCAAAGATAATCATTAAGAACATTCTTGAGGAGAATACTCTATAAACATTCCAAAGTGTCTCATACCAATTTGAAAATTTTAAAAAATAATCCCCATGAAGGAATAAATAAAACTTATATTATCATTATATTAAGAATATTCCTAACATAAAATGTCAAATTGATGTATAAACACCATATAAAAGTGAATTGGTGCATAATAACAAATAATTCTCAATGCAATGTAAATTGAGAAAAAATCTCTTACCATGACCTTATTTTTTTATGGTATTTATATTACAGTATAGTTCTTAAAAATATGTTACTAACATATACTATAACCATAATCATGTTTATAATATCATATATTAATTTCTTATAATATTTTATTACCATTTTTTTAACACTCGTTAATTATTTTAACTATTGCGAGTGTTAATTGCTTAGTTTCCTCAAGTATGTTTTGACTTGTTACTTGTTGTTCATATTTCTTAGATCATGATTTAACCATATATATATAATATAAAACATGACTTAATTATCTTATATATTCATTAAATAGGTATTTATAATATTCCATAATATCTACAGATAAGAAATGAAGTGCGTCGTTCATGGAGATGGTAGATCTTACGTATGTATGAACACTATTATCATTTCTTTGTCCTATTAAAAGAATTAAATTTTAATGATAAATATGTATATTATTATTATATTATAATATCTATGTTATATCATTTACATAGGTTTATTAAAATAAAGCTTAATACATTCCATCTATAGTGTGAACGAAGCACATCACTTCGAGGGGGCGGTAGTCCATACTTCCTCAAATGATGTTATCATATTAATGAAAAATGGGAAGTATTAAAATTATGTGTTATAAAAGTATTAAATAAGTATAAGGAAACAATAAGTTTCATACATATAATATATAAACATATTTTTCATCATAATTGCCACCATGATAGGTTGTAAAGGAAGAATGAATAATCATCATTTCGTGAGGTAGTAATTTGTCGTACACAAAAACAGTATATTTTTTACCCATTAGATGAAGGTGTGTTTAATTTTAGGTAGAATTAATAACATAAAAAAATAATATCATATCTATAATAATTTTTTATATGTAATCATGTAATAATAATAGTATAGGGAGTGGATAATGTAAATGAATCGGGAGATCTTGAGAAAAGACGTTACCTCTTAATCAGGTAACTTCTTTTGGTTTGTAACAAAATACTTCCTTATATAGATTCATATCCCATTGGAGGATTATTGGATAATTTTTGATGTTTAGGAGTTATTTTTTCTGGTTTTAATACATTAAAATTGGTTTTAAATTTGTAAGGAAGTGGGACGAGAGGAGGCACTTTTATAGTGGTGGAGAAGTGGCACTCTTGTAATATTTTGAGAAAGAAATTCCATGCACGTTTTTTCATGTTGAAAGTGGATCCAATAATGGTCCAATTTTGATAAAATAGAGTATAGGGTCTAAATATTTCCATAAAATATATTTTTTACAATTTTTTAGGTTGTTTTAGGCCTTCAGGTTAAGGTTTAGTCACTTATTAAGCTTAATTTAACCTTAATCGTTGTAATTAATTTTAATCATTTTCACTAATCATTTTTGTCAAAAAAATGGTCTTATTAGAAATTTTAAATTATTATTATTACAAATATAGAATCAGTTTTTTAAAAATCCAATCACATAATTGGAATAAATTAATTTTAATTTAATCTTGTAGACAAGACGACAATGCTGGTTTTTAAGGTAAAAATATCCAAAAGTTCGCTATGTTTTTATAGTCAATTTCAAAGTGAAATTTATCAAAATGACCTAAATTTGATAAAATGATACAAAAATTATCTAATTAAAATTTAAAACTAATATAAAACACAATTTAACCTTATTAATAGATCAAATTAAAAAATAGTTTTGAACTAAAATTTAGTATTTTTCACTATTTATTAAAAAATGAATCTTCATAGAAAAGAAACCAAAAATTCACCCAA
This sequence comes from Viscum album, assembly GCA_963277665.1. NCBI lineage: Eukaryota > Viridiplantae > Streptophyta > Magnoliopsida > Santalales > Viscaceae > Viscum > Viscum album. The sequence goes on along the minus strand of OY728146.1, from coordinate 1,450,808,911 downwards.
AGGTAATTTTTATGTTTATATTCTAAATAATAAGTTTATTTTGACATATTAAATTTATAAAAGTGTCAGAACATTTATTTAAAATGGGTTCTCCATTAAAATGTGGTAAAAATGCTTTAATAAAAATATAGTATTTTATGCATAAAATTGGGTTTGCTTTTATCTTAAGACAACCAAATCTATTGGATTAATATCAAAAATATTTTATTGTATATGTATAATATTTTATATTAATATCACTCTAAAAATTTAATAAATTTAATTTATTAGGGATAAACTGCTCTGTGAGCATAAAAATAATAATATTTCCCTTTATATTCAATGGGTTGTTATATTCATTTCTAATTAATTTATAACCTATGAATTAATTTCATATTTTTGTAAAACATATATTTTCCTTATATATTTTATTATAGCAATAACCACTAATTTAATGGAAAGGTTAAGTCTAATTATGTTAAATAATAATAATATTTTAATAATATATTATTGTTCTGTTAAAACATGGTCTTTCATATAATGTAAGCTTTCGAAGAAAGTATCTCTTTCATGTAACAAACACTAACTCGGTGTTGTGTTAATTTACAAATATAGAATATATATGAAATATATTTTAAATACTATATATATTTTAAATTATCTGGGTATTATATCCCCTAACGTGCTTGGTGTCACGTGTCACGTATGCTGTCGAATATAAGGTTATTACTTTAGAATTTCAGGGTGTTTCATTATCCCCACCTTAAATAAATTTCATCCTCGAAATTTCAACTTGATCTTAGTGATATAGGTATTGAAAATAAACTATTTTTGAAATACCTAGATCATAAAAATGGATAATACCACATATTCTTAATAAGAGATAATAGAAAGTACAATGGTAAAGTAACTCGGTTACCTAGTAGGAGAACATAGTTGGGAAATGGAAACATAGATATGGAAGAAAAAATATAATAATAAAGTTTTGATGGAGAGATTTATAGAATATATTCAGATGAATTTTTTTTACCAAAAAACCATAAATCATAAGTATGAAAAAAAAGGTCATTAATATCATCAAAAATAATGATATAGAACAAAATTTTTGTCTCAAGACACTTTTTTCTATACTTGTGGAATTTCATCAATATATAAGAATATAATTAAATATATGTTTATATAAATTAAATATTATCCTTTAGTTGTGCCTTGAACTATTTCTAATTTTTTTATATAGTTAAGTAATAAAAAATCTATAAAACATTGTCCAAATATCAACTTAAACCATTTCATAAATAGTTAACTTTTCAATGATATTATAATACAATATTTTAGAAATAATGTCACTAAATTCCCAAAATGAACTTATAATTAGACTTTAGTCAATATGAAACATCTTTAAATTTTCACATTCCAAACATGTGAATAACTTCATCATGTATACTCTTGAAATATAGTAATAACTTAGATTATCATAAAACCTTATTGGAAACATGAATTTTTCCTTATTCTTATTATAAGAAACATGTTATTGGATATATTCCTTAAATCCGAAAGTGTTGCAAATTCCATAAATGATAGCATAGACCACTTTTTGACAAGTCATTAATCATTTCCATGGTAGTCATCACTTATCAAAGTCAATCATTTATTCACCATTATCTCAACATCAAGAACGTATTAAGGGTTGTCTTTCCCTCAATCATGTATTTTCCGAAAAATTTTATTTCTACTTAATAATTTTCTTAGTACCATTCAACATATGATCTCAAATCCTTAATGAAAAATTAATATAGTATAATACTTACATATTTCATAAATCATATGATGAGAACATCATAATAAAAATACTTTTACAACATATTTCTTAGATCAAAACACGGAATCACATTAATCATTCAACATTGGATGTGTCAATAACATATGCATGACCTTGATATCTTAACTTCTTTGGAGGTATATTATCTTGATTATTGGGGAATCTTTTTGCGTAGTGACCCATATCCATGTAGTTGTAACACTTAATAGTATCATTTTTATTCTTCCCTTTCTATTCTTTTTCCAGTTGACCCTTTTCTCCACACTTATAACAAACTCTCATTCCTTTCAACCATTTCTTATGGTGATTCTTTCCATGGTTCTCACACAATGGAAACTGCTCAAACTTCTTCTTATTATTTGATTCATTATCATTTTCGTGGTTCTCATAAGAACTATTATTCTCTTAGTTTCCTTTTAATGCATAGGATCTTGATAATTCCTTCTCCATATTTATGGAATATAAAATTATTTCTTCATATGATAAAAAATTCTGAGAAACCAATGCTCATCAAATATTTTTCTTAAGACCTTCAAAGGAGTGTTTGATCATTCACTCTGTATTGTATATATAATTTGTATCATACCTAGATAACCTTGAAAAGGTTTCTTCATAATCCACAACACTCCCATCTTCCTTCTTCCTTAAGCGATGAAACTTTATCTTTATATCAATTGGTGATCATGAGGAATGTATTTATCGAATAATATATCCTTAAATTCTCTCCATTCTAAGATTTATATTTCTTCTTCCTCCCTAGTATTCTAGATCAAGGACCACCATTTATCTGGATCACCTTGGAGACAATACACTGCAAGTGTATCCTTTTGCATTTCACTGCATCCTAATGCCATGAATATCTTCTCTAAAGGCTTAATACATTACTCAAATTCCATTGTATCAGCAGTACCACTAAATTATGGGGGAATCTATCACATAAAGTAATCTAAAATGAAATAATACCATTTTGGAATAGGTTTCTCCATCTTGGAAAGGTTACGTGACATAATATAATTAAGATTCCCTAACATTTCCATGACATTATTAGTCCCAATACCAACTTTATTGGTTTCCTCAATATGTAAATCTCTAAATATTCCATGAGTATTTATACCATTCCTCCTTCCATGTCCCATTTATATACAATGGTATATACTAGATTAGCTCATAAATTTATGAAATTTTTATAACTCTAAAAATGGGAAAACATAAATTAAGAATTTTATGCATAGCTAATCTCATAATCATAAACATGGATTCTTTGGGGATATATTTACTTCTAAATCCTTCATAATGGTAGGTAAATAAAATTTGAGGTATCCTAAGAGTATCCTCTAGGAGGGTCAAACCAGGTGTACAGTAAGGCCTATTTTTATGTACCAGTTTACCTCAAGTCATGCCTGGAACACCTTATCAAATTTATTACTTCTAGGTACATCTTTTTCAAAACCAAAACTACTTATATTATCCATACAAAGATATATTTCTATGAATACCTAAATAATATCTACCTTACCAAAATTCTAGGATATTCTTCTATAGTCATACTTAAAGTATATCTTAGGATTATGTTCCCTAATCTAAGTTTTATTAATCTAGTTTCCAATGTCATTGTTAAACTTCCTTTGATACCAACTATAATTCCTTGACCCTATAATTCCAGAGCTGGTACATTGTTTTATTACATTGGCATGATTATTAAGAATAAAATCCCAAAAGAACAATCATTTTAGCAGTATTTTAAATCCAGATTATATAAAATGATACCCATAATGAATTTAGAAATAGAAAATAAAAACATCATACATTATAAAATTAAACAAACTAATCCTTGTACACTTATTCAAAGTTCTATTCTTCATAGCCTAGGGAAATGAAACATAATAAGGTTGATCTCAAATGCTCAGTAATTGTAAGTACAGTAGAATCAATAATGAATTAATAGGAATAAATTAAAATGGAAGGGTAAATAATTGATAATTCATGTCATTAAAATAACTAGATAAGTAAATATCAATATGGAAATTTAAGAAACTAAAATGCATGCCATATAAATCAATAAGCTGAGAATAAAATGTATCTATAGATATATCGATGAAAAATGACATGGAAAAATAATAACTGAATCTAAATGATGGAAATTCTTAATTATTGGATAAAAAGTTTCCAAGTTACATAAAACTAGTACCATCAAGAAATTTCACAAGATGGTTTATCTATTAGGTAAAAACTCATCAATTTGAGCAACTATTTTATCTCATGAGAATATCGATGCATCGAGGGGCTGTCTATAATTGGGCCCCACCTATTTTATTCCTATAAAAATCATTACTCATATCAAATAATTAATTTAAATAATACACAATGTGGCTTATAAAATATCCATATTGAATGAAGGATACTGATTTATCAATTATTCCCCAGTTAATCAAATAATCGTTAAAATAAACACCAAATGAAAAATTATATACGGTTTCAGAAAATAATAATATCCATCATATAAAAATATGTATATTCAAGGAAATTTATGAGGAAAAATTATTTACCATAAATTTTTTGTTTCAAGAGAGATTTTATAATCACTAAGTAAGTGATATTGTAAACATAATCATTAAGAACATTCTTAAGGAGAATAATATTTAAACATTCCAAAGTGTCTCATACCACTTTGAAACATTTAAATAATAATCCCCAAGAAAGAATAAAATAAAATTTATTGTATCTTGAGATTAAATATATTCATTATATAAAATGTCAAATGGAATTATAAAAACTATATAAAAGTGAACTGGTGGGTAACAACAAATAATTATCAATGGAATATAAATTGAAACAAAATCCCTTAACTTAACCATCTTTTTTTTGTTATATGGTATTTATACTTATGTATAGTGGCTTATAATATGTTAAGAACTTATAAAATAACCATAATAATGTTTATAATATCATATATTAACTTCTTACAATATTTTATTACCATTTTATTAACACACTTTCATTTTTTTTTACTATTTTCTGTGTTAATTGTATAGTTTTCTCAAGTATGTTTTTACTTGTCATTTGTTGTTACTATTTTATAGATCATGATTTCATCATATACAAAATTTAAACTAGGACTTAATTATCTTATATATTCAGTAAATATGTATTTATAATATTCCATAATATTTGGAGATAATAAATGGAGTGCATTTTTTATGGAGATGGTAGGTCGTATGTACGCATGAATGCTACTTTTATATATTTTTCATATTAAAATAATGAAAAATAAATGATACATATGTGTATTATAATTATAGTATCATATATATTTTATCTATATTATATTGATTTATTAAAATCATCCTTAATACGTTTCATGTATAGCATGAACGAATCACATCGCTTCGAGGGGGCGGTAGTCTGCACTTCCTCAAACAATGTTATCTTATTAACGTAAAATGGGAAGTATTAAAGTTACATATTATAAAAGTATTGAATAAGTATAAAGACATAATAAATATCACATATATCATATATTAAGAGAGTGTATATCATAATGTCCACCATGAGAGGTGGAAAAGGAAAAATGAAGAATCATCGTTTTGTGAGGCAGTAGTTTGTAGTACACAGAAATAGTATGTTTGTTACCCATTATATGGAGTTGTGTTTAATTGTAGGTATATATAATTACATAAATAAATCCTATTATATTTATTATAATGTATTTTTTATTTAAAAATTTAATAATAAGAGTATAGGGAATGGATAATGGAAATGAAACTAGAGAGATTGAGAGAAGACGTTACCTCTTAACCAGGTAACCTCTTTTGGTTTTTACCAAAAGTCTTCCTTGGATGGATTTATACCCAATGTTAGTATTCTAGGATTAGGGGAGGTATTTTTATTATATATTCAGGTGGATATTGTAAGATCAAAATTGTATTTATAGGTGTGAGGATGTGGGAGGAGATGAGGTCGTTTATAGTGGGGTAGGAGTGGCACACTTGTAATATTTTGAAAATGGAATTACATGCATGTTTTTCATGTTCAAAGTGGATAACATAATTGTACAATTTAAATAAAAGATATTATATGGTATATTAATTCCCATAAAATATTTTTTGGACAAGTATTTAGGTCGTTTTGGGCCTTAAGGTTAAGGTTTGGTCCCTTATTAAGCTTAATTTAACATTAATCGTTGTAAATAATTTTAATTACTTTCACAAATATTTTTGTTAAAAAAATTGGTCTTATTATTAATTATAAATTATTATTATTTTTAATATTTAATATATTCTTCCAAATTCAAATCACATAATTGTAATAGTTTAATTTAAATTAAATACTACAGACGGGATCATAATTCAGGTTTTTAAGGTAAAAAATCTCAATAGTTTTCTATGTTTTTATAGTCAATTTAAAATTGAAATTGATTTCAATGACATAAATTGGATTTAATTATAAAAATATTATCTAATTAAACTTTAAAAACAATCTAAAAAATAATTTTACCATATAAATAAATCAGATGAAAAGGCTTTTTTGAACTAAAATTCAGTATTTTTCATTATTCATTAAAAAATGAATCTTCATAGAAAAATACCAAAAATTCACCCAGCTCTAATTTTTATGTTTCAATTATAAAAAAGAAGTTTATTTGGACTTATTAAATTTATAAAATGGTCAAAAAAATAATTAAAAATGGGTTCTCCATTAAAAGGTGGTGAAAATGCCATAATAAAAATATTATATTTTATACATAAAATTGGATTTTTTTTCATCTTAAGCCTAACGAATATATTGGATTAATATAAAAAATATTTGATTGTATATTTAATATATATAAATATCACATTAACATCACTAAAAATTTTTAATTGATTTAATTTGTTAGGGTAAAACAGCTTTATGATCATAAAAATAATAATATTTTCTTTTATATTCAATCGGTTCTTATATTCATTTCTAAAAAAATTATAACCTATTAATTAATTTTATAATTTTTTTAAACCATATATTTTCATAATATAGTTAATTATATTCATAAACAATGATTTAATGGCTAGGTTAAATTTTATTATATTAAATAATAATATATTATTGTTCGGTTAAAACATGGTATTGTGTGTAATGTAGGTTTTAGAAGAAAGTCACTCTTTTATGTAATTCACTCTAACTTAGTGTTGTATGAATTTAAAAAAATAGAATATATAAAATCAATTTAAAATGGTAAATATATTTTAAATTATCTGGGTATTATATTCCCTTACGCGCTTAGTGTCACGTTTCATGCACTCTATCGAATATAAGGTTCTTACTTTATAATTTCAGGGTATTATACTTTTTCAGCTTGTGTGCAATCTTGTAGGCATGAATATGACTCACATTGTACTATAGGATACTATATAGTATTTTGGGGTTAATGGTGTTATTCTTAAAAAATACCAAGATGATGATACACCTAGTTTGGGTCTTTCTATGAGTAAAGACTCAAGGGAGAACAAGAATCAGAATATCCATGGACTAAAATTCCACCTATGCTTTTGATGGATCTAAGACTGTGGAATATCCTTTACACATACAGGGAGAGTCTCCAAATGATCTATATGGTCCTTATTCCTTTGATATTGATTAAGGTAATAGGGAGAACCATAATATGCTTCAACAAGTTTTTTGGTAACTCTTATAAGGACTTTCAAGTCCAGGAACATCATGACAACTCTCATACAAAGGATGTTGCGCCCCATTCTTTGGATCTTAATGTTCTAAAAATTTCTCTTGAGATTTCTGAGTATAATATTAAGATACAAGACATCCCTATTGAATAATACAAGTCTTTTTTAATAATATACATGGGTTTTACTTCTTCTTAGAACACACGGATACCCTCAAAGCAAGGGACTAATGTAAAGGATTCCCTCTTTAAGGATAACCAAGTTACCGCATAAAACTCTCTAGATATAATTCTGGTGCGAGACACTCAAGAGATCACATAGTTTCATATTCAGGGAAGGACCTCTTCCCATATGATCTCTAGGATGAAAAATTAAATTACCATCAAGAATGTGATGATTCATTTACTCATGATATCTCAAACAAGACTTCTAGGAGAAATCTAATTGATGACCACTCAAGGGGAATACCAAAGTACCCTAATAAGTTCAACCCTTTTACGTGTGTGTGTTCTTGAATGATTATACTAAGAATTCCCACCTATCTTATGAATCATATGATGAGGATAAATTGGAATATATATAGTTCCTAGATAGAAAAAATTACAAAAGGATAAGGAAAGGGAAGGGAAGGAGTGTTAGAAAAGGATCCACAAAAGAGGGGCCTCAAAACAGGGTCAACGAATCCCTCAAAAATTAAAGATTGTGTTTTATAGTTTTAAAGATATTTTGAATGCTCCCATATTCCTTGGCCTTAGATATCTCATTATAACCAACAAACCCATGATTATTTTTAACATCTCAAGATTTCATAGTACGTTATCTCTTCAAAGTAATTCAATAACTTGTGCAACACGCAATACCGAGTTTGAGCGAACCATAACTTACCAAACTAGCCGTTCAAAAAGAGGTTATGAATAGTGTTAACTAAATTTTGAATTTTATATACTATATAAAATTTTAGAATCCATATTATGTGTTTCTTTGACATAATATAAGAACAAATTCATTTTTTTAGATAAAAGAAGTATTTTTTAAAAAATGCAATTTTACAGCCTTTTAATGGAGAACTCTTTTTAAATCCAGTATTTGACACTTTTATATATTCAATTTTAAAAAATAAACTTATTATTTATAATCAGGACATAAAAATTTAGTTTTGATAAATTTTTTGTGTTTTTCTCATAACTTTCATATTTGGGTGTATAGTGAAAATTACTAAATTTTAACTGAAAACAACTTTTTTAATCAAAATAATTTATAGTGTTCAATTATACATTAGAATGGTTTGGAAGTATAATTAGATTATATTTTTATCATTTAATACAATGTTGTTCATTATAAGTAATTTCACATTTAAATTTTACATAAACACATGTCAATCTTTTGATAGTTTTTACTTTTTTTTTAAAACCTGCTTTTTGGTCTTGACAACGGGAATTAATTTTAAATTAATAAATAAAACTTATATGTTTTTAAATAGGTAAAATATACTTGATTTTTTAATTCTGAATATCAAAATTAGATTAGGGTGAATTTTTGGTATTTTTCTGAAAACTTTCAATTTTTGATGAATAGTGAATTAATACAGACTTTTTATTTAAGTAATTAGTTATTTTATTTTAATTTATTTTATTTCAAAAGAGAGACATAATACCTATATATTTTCAATGGGAATCATTGGATTCATTTTATAATAAGTTTAGATATATAAAATTTTATTGTACTTTTTATCGTCTTTTACCCATCATCTAGGAGCATTTGAAAATTTGCATAAAACTTAATTTTACTACTTCTGTGAGTGAAATTTAAAAAATCCAAGACACACAGTTAACATCAGTAAGTAAAATGTGGTCCAATAAGATGAAAATAATTTTTGGTGAATAGTAACTTTTGACTTTTATTTACCACGGTTAAAAGTAAATAAGGTAATTAAGGGGAAATGATATTATAATTACCCTAACACATGTCCTGAATCTATTGGATAAGTGTAATTCGAAAAAAAAAACATCCTTAAGAATAAAATATGATCCTTTTGGTCCACTTGAATTAGATTAGGACATTTATTATTATTTAATTTAAAGAAGAGTTAAAAGTGTTAAATTCAAGTTTTCATAACTAAAACATTTTTAATATAGGGTTATACATAAGATAAATTCAACTATAAATATTCATTAGAAAGATAAAAATATTTAAAAAATAATTCCTTTTATTTATAATTTTTAGACATTAAATAATTAAATTTATTTGTGACACAATGATGATGCAGTAATTACCTTATTAATAAAAGATTAAAATAATTGATATTATAAATACTCAAATAAATATAATTTGAGACTTTTGATAAATTCCAATAATTTTATAGGTTAATATGACATTTTAGGGTTAATTTAATAACTTTTTTTGAAGTAATCATGCTGTTATGATTTTAAAAAAAACCAAATATCAAATAGTTTCAAAATTGACATAAAACAATTTTTAAAACAAAAACTATATTATTGGTTGATATAATATTCCTAAAAATATGAGGTTGGTCAAAGGGCATAAATAATATTATATATGTCATTAATGAACCACTTTAGGCTCTCTTGGAAGTTAATAGAAAGTTTATTAACCATATAGTGTTATAATACAAGAAGGCACGGTAAAAGTTAAATTATTTAACTAAGAGTTAAATCTGAAAAATAAGGTTAAAATGGTAACCTGAACTTGTATAAAACCTATTTTTTAAAAATATTTCGACCTATAACCACCTAATTCTCTAAATAAATAAATTCGGAGCCATTATAAACCTAATATAATTGTATAATAAATTAATACTTTAATGTTTTCCTAAAGTGACTCCCACCCCTCTTATAAAAGGGAACTTCTCCTTCTCTCAAAATCACACCTCTAAAGCCATTTGAATCAGAAAACCCCTACCCAAATATCCTCAAAAATTCTCTAAATTAAACCTAGAGTCCTTACTTTGATCATAAATCTCATCTAAGGATCCCTTTTGATCAACCCAAAAGGAAACACCCGAAGAAGAAGTAATAATTTCACCACCCTCTGTCAAGTTCTTTTCTTCTTCTACTTCCTCTTTATTTGTTATTACCATAAAAAAATAATTATAGTACCTTATACATACTATGATGTTATTATAAATATGTCACAACCATATTCATTATTCTATCCATCCTATGAATGATAATGTCACCATGTGTGCGTACGTATGGATTACCCTCTCCACGTCATGGTGTAATTTGTTATTCAACACTATATTATTTGGATTGATATAATGATGAGTAATATGTAGTTAAATAGAGAAAATAACATGATAATGTTTCTGTAAAATTATTATACCATCCAATTCCACACCTTTTAATCATTAAGTAAATGATATCCTCACTCGTGTGTACGTACGGATTACCGTCTCCACGACGCGATGAGATTCATTTCCAGGTTCACCATTCAATGATGATTATAAAAATATATATTATTGATAAGTATGTAATATATTACATAATAATGGTACTATATATATATATATTTATATATGTACTTACATATATCTTATTCACTTAATTCCGTTCAATACGATATGAAAACAGAAACAGCATTTATGCATACGTACGGCCGACCATCTCCATAAATGGTGTTTTCCATTTCATATATCTATCTATTATAAATATTTATATTCTAAATATATATTATATATAATTAAATTTTATATTCTGGAATTATTTAAATCATGATCTAAATGATACGATCAAGAATAACAAGTTAAAACACGTACGATAAAGAAAGTGATTATTACCCGAAATGTTAATTTAACATGGAAATCGTAATTAAATGGGTATTATAAAGTCATAAATAAATCATGTATAATATAATAAATATGAATATGGTTATGGTATAATTTAATAACATAATATGGTCATTATACATTAGGTTAAGAATACCCTTGACCAAAGGAAAGTGCAAGGTAAGGGTTATTTCCTCAATCCCATTACAATCAGAGACTATTCATGTGTAAGTATTTTCTAGGACATACTTATCACCAATACTCATATTTCATAAAAAATTCAAAAGGAATATTTTAAGGTTTTATGGGAGGGTCTATTTAACTAGATCATCATTTTAAATGTTTTAAGGATTTAACTTTCTAAACCCTTTTAATTAATGTCCATGTTTTCAAAATGATTTTAAGGATTTATTTATATGGACATGAATGTTTTGAAATAATAATTCTTTTAAAAAGTTTCAATTTGGTATGGGACACTTCTATTCAAAAATCTCTTTTAAATAACTTCCTTTATAAATTGTGAGACTTTTAAACAATTTCATAAAAAAGTGGTATTTCTCTCAAATCATTTTACTGATCATTTTCATCTATGTCAACATCCTTTGATGAATTTTAAACTTTTTTGAAGTTTATTTATTATAGATACAATATTCAATGTTGTATTGAAGGTTTTGAGATATGTTTGACTATGGATGTGCTATTTTTATACCATTCATGGTTCAGGGTTAAAGTATTGATATTTCGTATACTAGTTTTAATACAAATGTTTATTTTCTGTTTCAACCTTTTTATATGAAGAATGAATTGGACTTAGTAAGTGGATGGTGGAGCCCGCTATAGCCACTCGATGCATCGGTAGGTCTCATTAGACAAACTAGTGTCTTAGCACAAGGCCTTGGAAAAAACTTTTGTTTGTAGTCTTGGCACGATGCCTTGACTATGTGGTTATGATGTTTGGCTTTATGCGTTCCTTCATTATGAAATTAATTATTACATTGATTATTCGACTTGTAGAATATCCATGTGCATGTTAATATGGTAATGTTTGATTTATTTTTTTGTTCAAGTTTATGTTTAAAAGGATATTTTTTTTACACATCTTTCCTTAAAAGTTTATAGCTTCCGCTAAATTATTTACCCTTAATAAGCATCTGAGATCACCCCTTTCTTATATTTTATTTTCCTAGAATCCCAAGAAGCATTTTATGATTGATATTCAGGGTTAATCTAAGGTAAAATGGTGTTCTCAAAGGATTATTTATGTTTTTTTGTGTGTTATAAAGTGTAATATAACATTTATATATGTAATCTATTTTCCAAGACTGTTAAACCGATCAGTCCTTCGGGACTTGATTACTTGCAATCATGCCAATGTATTGAAGTAATGCACTGACTCTGGGTAACTGGGGTCAGGGCGTTACAGTTGGTATCAGAGGAAGTTTAGTACAAACCTTATAAAATAGATTTATAAAAACTCTTATTAGATAACACTGCCCTAAGATAGATTTTGAGGATTAGTATAGAATAAGTTCCTAGAATTTTGGTACTATAGAGATTTTGTGAGTTTTCTGAGAAATACAACCCTATCTGGATACGAGCAGGTAGAGGTGGCTCTGGCACAGATGTCCCTAGAAGTAAAACCCAAAAACACCGCTTTAAGATAGACTCGAATGGGAACTGGTGCACAACAATGGGTCTTTCTACACGCTTGGTTACGACACTCTCAGGGGATATGCTTAGGATAATTCACATTTTCATTACAAGCCTTTATTAAGGATTTAGGAGTAAATACTTCCTCAAAGAAAACATTTTTATGATTATGGATTATATCTATAAAATATTAAATTTACGTTAGGTATTTTACAAGTTTGGAATCATGAATTTCGATTCATAAACTGACCTAGTGTATGCCATTATTTAAAAATGGCACCCAGTGGAAGGAATGAGAACTCCAGCAATATGTATGATCCAAAAAGTAAGAAGGATCATATCTTCATGGTATTAAGCCAAAATTTAAAAGGGAAATAGTCTCCCATGTATTATCAGTATATGAATAAATGGTATCATGTGTTAATAAGATATGTAAAGAATTCTCTGAGTCCTATGGATTTGAAGGGAAGCAAGAGAAGAAAAGGATAGTAGAGATAAATATGGATAAATGGAAGAGGGGAAAGAAGGATTTTCCCACATGTGATAACTATAGAAAGAATCACCTTGTAAAATACTTGAAGGGAATGTGAGTTTGTTATAAGTTTGGAGAAAAAGAACACCAAGTACATGATTGTAAGGGTAAGAAAAAGGTTTCAAATGTAAAATGCTTCATCTGAAAGGATTTGCAACACTATGCGAATCAATGTCCCAATCATTAGAGTATACTACAAATGATGCTATTGGATAATAATCAAATTATGATACTACCACAACTAAAGAGTAATTACTAGTGTTCTTATGTTGTTATTAAATAATTATGTCATTTCAGTGTTGAATCGATGATATACTAGTTATATGAATTATTGAAATAAATAAGGATTGTACTGTAGTACTATTTCATTGAGGATTTGAGATTATATGGTTCAATAAAAAGTGACTCAATATCAAGTTAAACTTTTTGGAAAATATATGGTTGGAGGAAAGATAAACCTTCATATGGTCCAAATACTGAGGTAGTAATTTTGGAATAAGAGATGGTTGATTTGGATAAATTATATTGGATATTCTTGACTACCTTGGAACTGATTAATGGTTTGTTTATTTCATCATTGTTGGAGTATTCCAAATTTTTGGATATAAGGAATATATCTAGTATTATATAAGGAATAAGGGAGAATGAATGTAATCAATAAGGTATTATGGTAATTCAGGGTGTTACCATGTTTTAAAAGAATACATGATGAAGGTATTCACATGTTATTATGTGGAAAAAAAGATCTTCATTGTGTTTACCTTCCTTATAAATTTTGGACTGTATGTTTGGACAGAAGTATTTTGGATAATTATAATGGTTGGAATGGTTTAATTTTGAAATTGGATAATATTGTTAAGGTTAAATCATTTATTAAGATTATTTTTGGATTGTTATAAAAAGGACAACCCGGAGGTCAGGCGACAACTCGTCGCATCCGGCAAGGCCGCGAGACTTGAACCCGCAACCAAAGGGTGAAAAGGGTGCATCACCTACCACTGGCCTACGAGATGTCCTGGTTTGTGTAATTTAGTTTTTTTTAAATAGTCTAAAAAATGAATTATAAATTCATTATTTTTGGAACCCTATATGGTTATGATAAATTGAATATTTATTAATTCTATTATCTTTTGGAGTGAAATATGAGTTTGTGGTAGGAATTATTTGAAGGATGATACTCAACTTGTCAAGTATATTTTTTTCCTCTTATTATATGAATAAATTAATTCTTCAACTTTAGGGAAGGGATCTTAAAACCAGAAATGTGTTATCATAATACCTTATATTTTGTTGAACCGATGGTATTTAAATCATCATAGATTTATGGTTTTGAGGCCCCTAATATTCTATTTGTTGTTTACTTGTTTATGATTGATGACCTCAATCACTCCCTATAAGTATTTGTGTTTTTCCTCCAATTATGTGCCTATAATTTCTCCCAATGTTCTCTTATTCAAAACCCTAATTTGTTGGCGACGTTTTTATTTCCCTTTTCTTCTTATGAAGACAAAATTTTATTAACCCAATTTCCGATGTGGGTTTTCCACAAAGTTATTTTCTATTTTTAACCATTTATTTTCAAAGAACAATTTCAAATTGTGAGGACGCAATTTATTTAAGGAGGGGAGAATGGAACACCCCAATATTTCATAGTACTTTATCTCTTCAAAGTAATTCAATAATTTGTGCAACACGCAACACTGAGTTTAAGCGCACCACAACTTACCAAACTAGCCATTAAAAAAGCGGTTATGAATAGTGTTAACTAAATTTTAAATTTTATATAAAATATAAAATTTTAGAATCCATATTATGTGTTTCTTAGACATAATATAAGAACAAATTCATTTTTTTCAGATAAAAGAAGTATTTTTCAAAAAATGCAATTTTACCGCCTTTTAATGGAGAACCCTTTTTAAATCCAATATTTTACACTTTTATATATTCAATTTGACAAAATAAACTTCTTTAGAGTAGGGAAATAAAAATTTAGTTTCGATAAATTTTTGGTGTTTTTCTGATAACTTTCATATTTAGGTGAATAGTGAAATTTAATAAATTTTAACTGAAAAAAACTTTTTAAATAAAAATAATTTATATTGATAAATTATACATTTGAATGGTCTGAAAGTATAATTAGATTATATTTTTATCATTTAATATAATTTTTTTCATTTTAAGTAATTTCACATTTAAATTTGGCATAAACACATGTCAATCTTTTGATAGTTTTTACTTTTAAAAAAACCCTTCTTTTTGGTTTTGACAACAAAAATTAATTTTAAATTAAAAAATTCAACTTCTATGTTTTGAATTTGGTAAAATAGAATTCATTTTTGAATTTATAATATCAAAATTATCTTATGGTTAATTTTTGGTATTTTTCTGAAAACTTTAAATTTTTTGATGAATAGTAAAAAACACTAAGTTATTGTTTAAAACTGACTTTTTATTTAAGTAATTAGTTATTTTATTTTAATTTATTTTAGGTCAAAATAGATACATAATACCTATATATTTTCAATGTGATTTATTGGAGTCATTTTATAATAAATTTAGATATATAAAATTTTATTGAACTTTTTACCGTCTTTTACCCACCTCCTAGGAGCATTTGAAAATTTGCATAAAACTTAATTTTACCGCTTCTATGAGTTGAATTTCAAAAATCTGAGAGAAATGGTTAACCTCAATAAGTAAAAATTAGTTCAATAAGATGAAAACAGTTTTTGGTGAATAGTAACTTTTGACTTTTATTTACCACGGTAAAAAGTAAATAGGGTAATTAAGGGTAAAAATTATATTATAATTACCCTAACACATGTCCCGAATCAATTAGATAAGTTTAATTCGACCAAAAACAACCTTAGGAATAAAATATTATCCTTTAGGTCCACTTGGACTAGATTAGGACATTTATTATTATTTAATTTAAAGAAGAGTTAAAAGTGTTAAATTCAAGTTTTCATAGCTAAAACATTTTTAATATAGGGTTATAAATAAGATAAATTAAACTATAAATATTCATTATAAATATAAAAATATTTCATACATAATGGTATTTTATTTATAATTTTTAGACATTAAATAATTAAATTTATTTATGACACAATGATGATGCAGTAATTACCTTATTAATAAAAGATAAAAATAATTGATATTATAAATACCAAAATAAATTTAATTTTAGACTTTTGATAAATCTAACTAATTTTATAGGTTAATATGACATTTTAGGGTTGATTGAATCAAATTTTTTCAAAGTAATCATATTTTTATGATTTTAACAAAAAACAAATACCAAATAGTGTCAAAATTGACATTAAAAAGTTTTTAAAACAAAAAACTATATTATTGGTTGATATAATATTCCTAAAAATCTAAGGATCAGAAAAAGGGATTAAATAATATTATATATTTCATTAATTAATCACTTGAGGTTCTCTTGGAATTTTATAGAAATTTTATTAACTATATAGTGTAAGAATACAAGAAGACACGGTAAAAGTTAAACTATTTAACTAAGAGTTAAATCTAAAAGATAAGATTAAAATGGTAACATAAACTTTTCTAAATACTATTGGTTGATAGGATTTTTATCCATAACAACCTAAGGCTCTAAATAAATTCATTTTGAGCCATTATAAGCTGAATAGGATTGTATAATAAATTAATACTTTAATCTTTTCCTAAAGTGACCCTCACCCCTCTTATAAAAGGTCACTTCCCCTTCTCTCAAAATAACAGCTCCAAATCCATTTGGATCGGAAAACCCCTACCCAAATATCCTCCCAAAGTCTCTAAATTCAATCTAGAGTCCATAATCTGATCATAAATCCCACATAAGGATCCCTTTTGATCAACTCAAAAGGAAACACCCAAATAAGAGGTAATAATTTCACCACCCTCTTTCAAGTTCTTTTCTTCTTCCAATTCCTCATTATTTGTTATTACCATACCAAAATAATAACTCTTGTACCTTATACATACATTGATGTTATTATAAATATGTCAAAAACATATTCATTATTCTATCTATCCTATGAATGATAATGTCACCATGTGTGCATACGTACGGCTTACCGTCGCCACGTCGTGGTGTAATTTGTTATTCACCATTATGTTATTTGGATGGATATAATGATGAGTAATATGTAATTAAATAACTAAAATAACATGATAATGTTTCTGTACAATTATTATACCATCCAATTCCATGCCTTTTAATCATTAAGGAAATGATATTCTCGCTCGTGTGTACATACGGATTACCATCTCCACGACGTGATGAGATTCATTTCCAGGTTCGTCATTCAACGATGTTTATAAAAATATATATTATTAATAAGTATGTAATATATGACTTAATAATGGTACTGGAGGTATATATATGTATTTATTTACTTACATATATCTTATTCACTTACTTTCATTCAATACGATATGAAAATAGAAACAACGTTTATGCGTACGTACGACCTACCGTCTCCATAAACTGTGTTTTCCATTTCTTATATCTATATATTATAAATAATTATATTCTAAATATATATGATATATAAATCAATTTTATATTTTGTAAGTATTTAAATCATGATCTAAATGATACGATCAAGAATAACAAGTTAAAACACGTATGATAAAGAAAGCGATTATTAACCGAAATGTTAATTTAACATGGAAATAATTATTAAATGGGTAGTATAAAGTCATAAATGAATAATGTATAATATAATAAATATGAATATGGTTCTGTTATAATTTAATAACATACTATGCTGATTATACAGGAGGTTAAGCGTACCCTCGACCAAAGCAAAGTGCAAGTTAAGGGTTATTTCCTCAATTTCATTATTATCTGAGATTGTTCATCTATAGGTATTTTATGGGACATACTTATCACTGATACCCATATTTCATAAAAAGGTTTTCAAAAGGAATATTTTAAGATGTTATGGGAGGTTCTATTTAACTAGATCATCATTTTAAATGTTTTAAAGATTTATCTTTCTAAACCCTTTTAATTAATGTACATGTTTTCAAAATGATTTTAAGGATTTATTTATATAGATATAAATTTTTTGAAATGATGATTCTTTAAAAAAAATCAAAGTGGTATGGTACACTTTGATTCAAAAATCTCTTTTAAATGAATTCCTTTAGAAATTGTGATACTTTTAAATGATTTCATAAAAAAGGGGTATATCTCTCAAAGAATTTATTGATCCTTTTCATCTATGTCAACATCATTTGATGGATTTTAAACTTGTTTGAAGTTGATTTATTATAGATACAATCTTCCGTATTTTATTGAAGGTTTTGTGATAAGTTTGACTGTGGATGTGCTATTTTTATACCATTCATGGTTCATAGTTAAATTATTGAAATTTTGTATACTAGTTTTAATATGAATGTTTATGTTATGTTTCAACCTTTTCACATGAAGAATTCATTGAAATTAGTAAGTGACGGGTGGAGCCCGCTATATCTTCTCGATGCATCAGTAGGTCTCCTGAGACAAACTAGTGTCTTGGCACGAGGCCTTGGAAAAAAAATTATTTGTAGTCTTGGCATGAGGCCTTGACTATGTGGTTATGATGTCTGGATTTATGCATTCACTCATTATGAAATAAGTTATTACATGTGATTATTAGACTATTAGAATATCTATGTGCATGTTAATATGGTAATGTTTGATTTATTTTTCCCATATTATGTTCAAGTTTATGTTTAAAAGGTTTTTGTTTTTATTACACATCTTGCCTTAAAAGTTTATAGCTTCTGCTAAATTAATTACCCTTAATGAGCATCTGAGCTCACCCATTTCTTATGTTTTATTTTTCCAGGATCCCAAGAAGTGTTTTATGATTGAGATGAATGGTTAAGCTAAGGGAAAAATGGCGTTCTCAAATTATTATTTATACTATTTTTTATGTTAGAAAGTGTAATGTAATGTTCATGTATTTAATCTATTTTCAAATACTGTTAAACTGATCAGTCATTTAGGACTTGATTCCTTGTAATCATTCCAATGTATTAAAGTAATGCACCGACTCTGGGTAACTAGGGTCAAGGCGTTATATGATTTTACGAGCCAATCCAAAGATTAATTTTCATAATTTGAAAGATTTAAAATAGAATTCCATTGGTTACTCTCTCATGTCACATAGTCTATATGAAAATGATGTGAAGATTCTATGGGTGCTTAAACATGAAAATATTAATCTTATCTCTTGAAAAAAAAGTTATCAGATTGTTTCAACCTCTGTTGGAATGCATAAATATCCTCTTTTTATGCCCTTTATCTATGCTTCTGATTTTTATCTTAAAATAAGGGATTTGTAGAATGGATTGAGTGTGATATCAAATAAGATTTATAAAAATTTGATTATCATGGGTCACTTCAATATTTTTCTTTGGCTTGAGGAGAAAACAAGATTCCATTTTAGTAGACCTACAGCCATGGAGTTCTGCTGCTGTATTTAAAAATGAAACTTGGTTAACATGCCCACTTTTGGTGCTGATTTTACATGGGGAAGATACACTTTAAATGGAATTAAAGCTAGGAAATTGTATAGGTTCTTTTTCCAAGTCGATGAAAATAATGTTATGGTTAATGTATCTAGTATCATTCTTCTAAAAACTCATTCTAATCAAAATCCTTTGATTATTTAAATTCTCTCTAGTGGTGAAAGATTTTCCCATCTTCACTTAAAATTCAATAATTCTTGGTTGGTTATCCCAATGTGTAGGGAGATTATCCTAGATTCTTTTCAAATTGTGACCCCTAGTAGTCCTCTTTAGATTACATCCTCTAAATTGAGAAACATAAAAAGGATGCTTAACGAGTAGAGAAAGGCTTATTTCTCTAATATTGATGAGGACATCAAGGATACTGAAAATAACATGCTGTATTGTCATAATATTAATCAACTACAAATTATGACCTCTCTGGATGAAATCCAAGACCTCTATAAGTTTTATTACTTGCTCAATGAAGGTTTTGGGCGTAGTGGAAGCATGGTTAGGCTGGCACCCAACTAGAATTTTTACCATGATCAATGATTATTCCGGGATCAATACAAAGATGAACACCAGTCTCCACGGAATAGAATCAAAGATTTAGATAATTAAGGAAGATGCATGAAACCTTTAGAGAGGACCTTTCACATCATGTTTATAATTAATTTAATTAATTTTATAAAGAAAGTAATACCTGGATATTTAGTATTTTTTGTTTATGATGTTTATTGTCTCAAATGACCCTTCTGGATTATCTTTTTATGCTTGCAAGGATCCAAACTAGAATCCCTCTAGCAGTGATCCACATGTGCTCTGATAGCCTATGATCGACACCACTCCTTCTTCGGGTGCTAGCATGGTGAAGCGAGTGTCTTATGTCAGTCATTATTGAATTCTTATTCTTTGTCCTTGAAGAATGTCTCTCATTCTTGGGCGGTGAAGGAAGAGGATTCGAGAGAGAATTTTTTTAGCTCAACAATTCTCAATTCACCGAGTGTGTGGTTTAGTACATAGAACAATAGACATACATGCCTATTTATTGACATGGGGTTTTGGTTAAAAATTTAATTGTGTAACAAAAATTAAATACATTCATAACCTTAGATAAAACACATGCTATTAATAATAATAACACGTCATAATTTATGGTGTGACAACTTGCACAAAAAAGAATTATAAATAAAATTACACATCACAAAATAATAGAAGTGTTATTTTAATTTGTGCTAACTAGTTAAATAATTATTTATCATCTTGCAAATAATTATTTTACTACCAGACCAGCCTTGGTCTGATTGAACTCCACTTGCATTTATTCAACACCTGAATAAAAAAATAAAAAAATTATTCCCTTATATAAATATTTTATTTAAAAACTAGTAAATAAATATTTATTAAATGTTCAATAAAATAAATAAATATATTTTATCCATAATCCAGTAAATAAATATTTATTTAATTTATGAAATCATTTTAACTAGAAAAAAAATCATTCCACTATCTTAAGAATAATATGTATTAATTAAATTCAGATAGAATTTAACTGACACCACCAAAAACACTTAATGTGTGACCCTCTAAGATTTTTTCTCATTGGCATTATGTAGGCTTACCTAAAGTCTAAGAGTACTATCTAACAATGGGTCAAGGCACTAAAGAGAAAGAATATAAAGTCGCAACAATGACATCCACATATGAATGCTCTCTATTTAATATAATCCCTTTGTCTCAATATCTCATCAAGTAGGTTTCATGATAGTGTCATCAACTTTTATGCTTGATATGTCATTCTTTGACTACCTAAAATAAACTCGTCATTACACCATGGCCATGGAATTTTGTGGTACAATTATATTTCAATCAAAGGGTCAATATATCAACTTATATAAATGGAAGGGACAAATCCTTCCACTACTTGTCCATTAATAACATGCCACTCATGACGCAACCAATGTACCCAACATCCCACCAACTGTCTTCATGATGGTTTTGTTCAGTAAATCAAAGTGCACGAGTCATGAATCATAGTAATGATAATATTAAAGTATAAGTAACATTACACATGCTCACAGATAGAAATATCCCATGACACCAAAACATGTGGAATTCCTACTGGCAATTCTATTCTCATAATCTCCAATCTTGGAGATTTCCAAGTGCAAACTTCATGAGAGGAAGTCTCATCTTCTTATGAGTACTCACACCTAACAGTATTCATACTATGTGTCTCATCATAGTATTTTATCTAACCATAGAACTATATTTAATAATATTGTTATATAATTTCATAGTTCTCATCATAGCAGGGAACTTCTATTACCTTATCAATGTAACAAATACTCTAGAAAATTATTACATCATAGTCATCCAGAATAATGGACAATATGTAATAATATGTTTAATATTTAAATACATTAAATATCCATGTAATCAAAGTAAAACCAGTTGGTTCTAGGAAACCAACTCTTACAAACTCCCACTTGGACTAGAGCCAACGGTCTATGACTTTCAGTCTTCTAGACCTCACATGATGATCATGTTTCTGTTGAGTCAAGCCTTTAGTCAATGGGTCACCCACGTTGTCTTCTGTGGAAATATTCACTGAAACTTCACCTCTCTGAGAAAAATACCTCAAGAGATGATATTTCTGAAGTATTTTCTTCATCCGCTAATGTGACCTTATCTCTTTTTCAAGAGCCACCCCTGCAGTATTATCACAGTACATTGTGATGGGATCTTTATTGCTCGATATCACATCCAGCTCCTGGATTAATATTCACATTCAAACTTCTTCTTTGGCTATCTCATAAGCTATGATATACTTGGACTCTTCTATAGAATCTATGACCACACTTTCCTTTGAGCTCTTCCAGCTCACTGCACCTCTATTCAAAGTGAATATGTATCATGTTTGTGACTTCATTTTATCTTGATTAGTCTAGAAACTAGCGTCTACATATCCTCTAATGACTTGTTCCTCTTCTCATCCATAAACTAGGAACATAAACTTAGTACGCCTCGGATACTTTAGTATAGTCTTGAATTCCATCCAATAGTGGTCACCTAGGTCATCTTGATATCTGTATACCGCACTCAATGTGTAGGCGACATCTAGCCTAGTACATAGCATGCCATACATTACTAACTCAATCGTTGATGTTTATGGAGTCCATTCCATTATCTTTCTTTCCCCATGTGTCTGAGGACACATTTTCTTATAAATATGAATGTCATGTGATGCTGGAAACAATACCCTCTTGGATAGTTCCATACTGAATCTCTTTAGTATCTTATCAATGTATATACTCTAACTTAGGCCCAACAATCTCTTGGATCTATCATGATGGATCTTGATCTCATTAATATATGTTGCCTCTCCCAAGTCCTTCAGGGAAATTCATTGATTCAACCATGCCTTAACATATTGTAATACTAGTATATCATTTCCAAAAAGTAATATGTCATCAACATATACTATTAGGAAAACAACTAAACTCCCACTAAACTGTTTGTAGACACAAGGCTCACATTATTTATTAATAAAACCAAATTTTTTACAGCTTCATCAAAAGAAATGTTCCATGACCTGGATTCTTGCTTTAATCTATAAATGGATTTTTGAAACTTTCATATGTTATTGGAATCCTTTGGAGTCACAAACCCTTTAGGTTGTATCATGATGACATCTTCCTGAAGGTTCCCATTAAGGAAGGATGTTTTGACATCCATTTTTAAAATATCATAGTCATGGTAAGTGGAAATGGAAAATAGAATTCTGATGGATTTTCTCATTGAAACTGGTGAAAAGGTTTCATCGTATTCAATGTCTTGACATTTTTTGAACCCTTTTGTAACTAGTCATGACTTATAGTTATTAACTTGTCCTTTTATGTCTATTTTTTTATTGAATACCCATTTTCAAACAATAGACTTTACATCAACTCAATGATCTACCAAAATCTAGACTTGGTTTTGGTACATGGAATCCATTTTAGAATTCATGGCTTCTTTCCACATGGAAACATTTGTGCCACTTATTGCTTCCTTGTATGTTAGAGGATCATTATTATCAACTAATAATGATTCAACATCCTTGGTAACTAGAAAACCATAGTGTTTTGGTTCTCTAACCTCTCTTGTACTCCTACACAGTTCTTGTGTCTCTTGAACGGTTCTTTCTTCCATAGGGCTTTGTGAAATCTACTCTTATACCAACTCTTGTGTACCTTGAGCCTCAACTTCATCAAATTCTATCTCATTCCAACTATCTCTTTTGGATATGTGCTCCCTCTCAAAGAATATGTCATGTCTTTCCACTATAACCTTTTTGTATGATGGGTTGTAGAGGTAATATCTCTTTGTTTATTTAGGGTATCCTATAAAGGTACACTTTGTGCCTTAGGGTGCATGTTTGTTACCTGAAGAGGACTTAACAAACACATTACTTCCCTACACATGTAAATTTGATAACAAGGATTTATTTCCACTCCATAACTCATAATAAATACCATTTATCAATTTAGTTGGTACTTGGTTTAGTATGTATGTTTTTATTTGTAATTAATATCCCCAAAAGGACAATGGAAGACTCGCATGACTCATCATTGATCTCACCAGGTCCAACAGGGTGTGTTTCCTCCTTTTTCTCACACCATTACACTGGTTCATGTAAGGAGGAGTGAGTTGGGATAAGATCTCAAACTCCTGTAAGTAATCAATGAAGTATTGATTAAGATATTCCTCACCTCTATATGAGTGTAGTTTCTTAATCTTCTTACAAAGCTAGTTCTCAAATTCATTCTTGTATTCTTTGAAATTATCAAAAGAATCTGACTTATACCTCATTAATTAGATATATCCATATCTACTAAAATCATCAGTAAAAGTTATGAAGTATGAGTACCCTCCCATTGCTTCAACTCTAAATGGTCCACACACATCGATGTGAACCAATTCAAGAAGTTCTTTAGACCTTTCACCTTTCCCACTAAATGGGGAATTGGCTATTTTTTCTTGTAAACATGCATGACATACTTCAAGTGGTTTTAGTTCAAAAGAATCTAAATATCCATATTGATGTAACTTTGTCAAGCGTTTCTCATTTACATGGCCAAGCCGATGATGCCAAAGTTGGGTGTGGTATGAGTCATGTGAAGTATCTTTGTTATTTATTTCCATTACTTGGTTTGTGTAATCCTACACATAAAGACCGTTGTACAAATGTGCTCCACCAAAACAAATTCAATCTTTGTAAAAGATCAACATTCATTTATAAACTTGAAAACAAATCCATTTGTATCTAATCTAAATATAGAAATAGTTTATTTAGTAACATAAGGCACATAATAACAACCCTTTAACACTAAGATCATCCTAGTTGGTAATGTGAGGTGGTATTCCTCAACAGTTATAGGAACATGTATGTCTCTATTGGATGCTCACATATCTACCTCCCCTCTTTCAATATTCATGAATCTACTTGGTTCCTATATTTGGATACATATGTAAGAACCACAAGTTGTATCTAATACCCAATTTATAGAAACATGTAGATTTCATTTGATAACAAATGCACCTGAAGCTTCCCCTTGCTTCTTAGGATGGGTTCAGTTCTTCTTCCAATGGCCATTATTTCCACATGTGAAACAAACAGCCTCATGTTCCCTTGCCTCCCCTTTGATCATTCTTTTCTTGGAAGGCCAAAAAAAATATTTGGTCTTAAACCTATTCATTTTCCATTTCCTCTTATTCACCATAAAGATAGAAGGCTTTTCACACTTCATATCTTTTTCCACTTGGAGAATGAGGATAAAAAGATCAGATAAGGAATTCTCAATGTTGTTCATGTTGAAATTGATAGTAAAGTGGTAGAAGCTCTTAGGGAGTGATGTGAGAATGAGATTGGTGCCCAATTATTTGGGGATTTTAAACCCTAGAACCTCTAGGAGATCAATGTGGCCAATGAGCTTGACTACATGAGGCCAAGTTGGGGCACCATCTCCAAGCTTACTCTGAAAGAGTGCCTTGGAGATTTCAAACCTTTCTTATCTTTCTCTCTTCTGGTAAAGACCACGGAGATTCTCGAGCATGCTATAAGCATCCATGTTTTCATGATACTTCATGAGCTCACTAGAAATTGATGATATAATCAAACATTGAACATTGACTATGTCTTTCATATCTTTCTCATATACTAGGAAATCCTCATCACTTGCCTCTTTGGCAGGAAGATCAGTTAATGCTTACTCCAACACGTAAGACTTCCATTCATGGCGTAAGATAACTCGGAGGCGTCTAAACCCTTTATGGAAGTTACTGCAAGTGGGGATGTTTTCTTTATCTAGAATTGATTATAGGGATAGTTTGGTTGATAAGATTGTCATTTTTATTCTACAATTAAAATAGTATATCATTAATACTTTATTGATTACATTTTTAGGATAAATAATAAATTAATTTTATTAATTCTCTCACTATTTTATCAAGTCCCAATGGCCCTCACCATTGAACTTGGAATGTGTAGTTGCTATGACATTCTAGTAGAAAGGATCCATATTCCCCTTCGCATAACCCCAAAAAGGGTTTGTCAATCGATTTGAAGGTATTTAGGTAGGCAGGTCTTTGCCAACTATGGGCTTGAAGTTCCTTGATCTGTTGAGTGGACTCCCCAATCCCGAAATCCTAACTTTGGATTTCCTCAACTCTTTCCTCAAATATTACACCAATTATATCAAGGTATACTCCTTGTTATGTAATATGGTTAATTCAACCTGAAACCTTTCATAATGGATTTCTGTATAAAAGTAATTATCCCAAAAATGGTTGGTCAAACACATAGTTTTATTGTGTTTTTCCCTTAATCAAGTAACGGAAGGCTTGGTCTAACATAATATTTTATTTGAAGTATTTTTATCTCTTATGCGTGAATTTATTATTGTCACATGCTTGTTAATATTAATTGGAACTTACTCAAGTGATTAAACATGTCTTGATAATATTTATGCATAAGTCCTGGTTTATTTTAGTTTCATGTTGCATGCTTGTTTAATTCATTAATTATGTGATCGCGACAACACATCCATAATGATAAACCATGAAAATGACAGAAATAAAATAAATATAATGGCATGATCATGAGATTTTATAATGGTTAGTTTATCTAGCAGTTGATAAACTAACCCAGACCTAGGGTAGAAACACCTTGAACCGTTTAAGTTTGTGTTTACAACTTTCCACCTGTCCATCGCTATATCTCCTGGGATTGGTTTTGTCTCATCTCCTGCTTCAACCACCTCCACTATCTTGGGAGTTACATCCATTACATATACTTTTAAAAATGTTTTTTTACATAAAAAAACATTGGTCATGCAGGCCCTTCATATTAATGAGGAGACAACTTGCAGGCTGACAAATTTAATTTAAATAAGTAAATTAAAAGAAACCATCCATATTTAAAGGTATTGGTCTAGCCCATGATCATCCATACATGAAATGATATTTATGCATAAATAAAACTATCATTCAATATTTTAATCATTCTTTTTTAAGAGAAATTACACTCAAATAAATTAATTATCATCTTTAATTAATCAATCCTATTATCTTAAACCCTTTTCTAAATTTCCTTGAGATTCTCATTTATAATAATTTTAAACAAATAAATTCATTTAAAATAATCTTTGTACGTAACTTGTATCTTGGAGGCAACCCAGTAAATTCCTATTCATAACTACCCAATGAGTGGAAATGAACATTACATAGATGTTAAATTAAACACGTATATATAAAACAACTATTATGTGTTGTGCCTCAGCATTACGCTCACACCATGGTACAAATCTCAAGGGTTTGTATAATATAATAATAAATTTTAATAAATCTACATAAATTGGATGAGTACATGGAATGTAGTTCCAACTGCATGGCTTTTACTATTGTTCACTATCCATCCGAAGTACACACTCAGGGACATGACATGTGATTGTACTTCAGAAATATTCAGAATACATAGCGTGTCCAGTGGGCCACACACCGTGTAGTGTCTGCGTTACGCAGTCTTCAGCTGGGAAAGTCGTGTATGGGGTACACGGTCCAACCCTAACCCAAAGAGACTATACACCATGTTCAGTCGGATACACATCATGTAATAAAAAAACCATGTGCCACCTATTCCTTTTCAACACAAGAAATCATTAAGACTTAGACAAACTCCAATGACATGGCTTGGCTTGGAAGACCAGACCCGGTGCATTGAACCTTGACTACACAGCGTGTACTTCCAAATACACGTCGTGTGTTCTGGTTTTGTAGAGCCAGGAACATTTTTCACCTCCAGATGAGATCCTCTATTTTATTTTATACAAAATTAAAATAAAATATTGTTTATGTAAGGTGAATGAGAAATGAAAGAGGAGAAACAGATCTTGAGATTCATATTTTCAGAATAATTAACTTGAATTGAAACAACTATATTATTAAATGTGTAAATCATTAACAAAATATTTAGATAATTATAAAATATGATGTAACCACTCTAATATCACTTGAATGTTCTGGGTGCAGCAAAAACGCAGTTGGGTTGGCACCCAACATGAATTTTTACCATGATCAATGATTATTATGAGATTAATACGATGATGAACACCAGTCTCCACAGAATAGAATCAAAGATTTAGATAAATAAGGAAGAGTACTGAAACCATTATATAGGACCTTTCACATCATGTTTATAATTAATTTAATTAATTTGATAAAAAAATAATACATGGATCTTCAGTATTTTCTTCATTGATGATGTTGATTGTCTAGAATGGCCCTTATGGGTTATATTTTTTCACTTGCAAGGATCCAAACTAGAATCCCTCTATCGGTGATCCACACATGCTCTGATGGCCTCTGATAGACACCACTCATTCTTTGGGTGCTAGCACAAAGAAGCGAGTGTCTTGTGTTGGTCATTCTTGATCACTTGTTCTTTATCTCTGAATAACGTATCTCGTTCTTGAGAGGAGAAAGAAGAGTACTTGAGAGAGAAATTGTTTAGATCAATAATTATCAATCCACTAGGTGTTCAGTTTGGTGCATGGCACAATAGACATACGTGTCTATTTATTAACATGGGGATTCTGTTACAATATTTAATTTTGTAACAGTAATTAAATACTTTCATAACCTTAGAGAAAACGCATGATATTAATAATAATACCACATCATTATTTATGGTGTTTCAACTAGCACAAAACCGAATTATAAATAAAATTCAACATCACAAAATAATGGCAACGTTATTTTAATTTGGGCCAACTAGTTAAATAATTATTTATCATCTTGTAAATAATTGTTTTACTACCTGACCGGCCTTGGTCCACTCAAACTCTACTTCAATTTATTGAACCCCCGAATAAATAAATAAATAAATTATTCTCTTAAATAAATATTTTATTTATAAACTAGTAAATAAATATTTATTAAATTTTCAATAAAATAAATAAATATATTTTATCCACAATCTGGTGAATAAATATTTATTTAATTTAAGAAATCATTTTAAATTGATTAAAATTATTCCACTATCTTAGGAATAATATTTATTAATTAAATTAAAATAGAATTAAACCAAGACCACCATAAACACATAGTGTATAACCCTCCAGGATTCTTTCTCATTGGCATTAGGCAGGCTTTCCAAAAGTCCAAGAGTACTGTCTAGAAATAGGTCAAGACACCCAAGAGAAATAACTTAAAGTTGAAACAACAACATCCACATATGAATTCCCACTATGTAATATAATAACTTTGTTGCAATATCTCATCAATCAGGTTTCATGATAGTGTCATCAACTTTTATGCTTGATATGTCTTTCTTAGACTACCTAAAATAAATTTTTCATTACAACATGACCAGGGAATTTTACATGACAGTTCTATTTCAATCAAAGGGCTAAGATATCAACTTTCATAAATGGAAGGTACAAATCCTTCCTCGACTTATCTATTAATAACATGCCACTCGTGACACACCCAACGTACCCTACTTCCTGCCAACTGTCTGCGTGAAGGTTTTTATCAGTAAATCAAAGTTCGCAAGTCATGACACATATTAATTATAATCTTAAAGTCTAAGGATCATTAAACACGCTCTCATATAAAAATATTTGATGACACCAAAACATGAGAAATTCCTACTGGCAGTTCTATTCTCATAATCTCTTGTCTTGAAGATTACCAAGAGCGAACTTCATGAGAGGAAGTCGAATCTGCTTATCAGTAATCACGCCTGACCATCTACATGCTATGTGTCCCATCATAGTATGTCATCCAAATGTCGAACTATATTTAAGAAAAATTTTATAGCATTTCAAGGTTATCATTATAGTGGGGAACTTTCATGATCTTATCAATGCAACAAATACTCTAGGATATTATTACATCATAGTCATGAAGAACGAAGAACATTATGTAAGAAGATGTTTAAAATTTAAATAAATTAAATATCCATGTAATAAAAGTACAACTAGTTGGTTATTGGATGCCAACTATTACACTCAATATCAAGGAGAATTTTTTCAAGTTCCGATTCAATGAAAGGTGGCTGAAGGAAGAGGATAGAAACTCCAAATTCTTTCACCACCTCTACAAAGAAAAGAACATCAATTAGGGATTCACTACCCTAAACATTAATGGATTATTTATTACATCATAAAATGATATCTCTAATCATGTGACCAGTTTTTTATAGATATGTATTCATATAATGGAGGTGAAAATACTAACATGATAATTTATAACATCACTTATAGCATTATTGACCAGAAAAAAAGAAATTAGTTGAGTCCCCAAGGGAGAATAAGGTCAAGGTAGACTTATTCTCCCATACTATGATAGTGTGGTAGGTCTGAATGGTTTCACCAATAATTTCTTCATATTCAATTAGGAAATCATGAATGATGAAGTCACAAATGTAATGAGGTAATTTTTCATCCATGATTCCATGCATTATGGTGTTAACTCTAGCTTCATTTATCTTATCCCAAAAAAGTATAATATTGTGGAAATGAAAGACTTGATATTGGTTGTAATTGGAAACACCATACCAAAAATAATTCGTAAAATTATTGACATAAGGTTGGGTAATGTTGCTATAGAAATCATAACCCTGATTTAGTTTGGATTTTTCCATTGAAGGAACATTCAAAATTGTATTTTCAATGCCTATAAATCCATTAATATCATGAAGAAGAAGGTAAAGTATTAAAACCATGCTCTACAATTTGAAATATCTAAGTCCTTTTAAACTATGAAATTGTGATTTATTCCCTCTATTCTAAAAAATCATGGCTTCTCTAGCACCTTTATCAATTTTATACGTACTATGCTCATGATTTCCAAGCTATCTATCTTTTATAACGTATCTCCAAGGAGATTCTTTCAATGTTATAGGGGATTCAGTCAATGGATCCCCTATCTGGCCTCCTTTTTACTCTAGATGAATACTACTTGATTTTATGTTTCAATGATCTGTATAGGCTGGTTTATATGAGTCGATCAAGGCTTGGAGGGGCTTCATACTCCCTCACACCTATTTTATGCTAAGGAAATTCTTATTTTTGGTAAATCTGATAGGGTAACTATTTCTTCTATCATATCCATATTTGGGAATTATGAAGATGTGGATATCCAATCCATGAGTTGTAAAAAATCCTTCATGCTATTTGGGGATGAGTTTCCCATTGACAAGAAAAATATATTTTTAGATCTCTTATAGTGAAGATAGGTTCTCTTCACTTTAATTACCTTAGGGTTCCATTTTTGGGGTAAATTTAAAAGGTGTTATCTTGAAAATATTTATTCTAGAATTATTAATAAAATTTCAACACGGAAGGGGAAGGCCATGTCTCAAGTATGAAGAATTTTCCTTGTCAACTCGGTGATCACATCTATGTTTTTTTATGATTTATCTCTGTATAAATGGCCCAAGACCCTCATCAAAGAGCTCTATGTGTTGATCAAGAATTTTATATTGATAGGTTTTATTCATGAGAAAAAGACAATAATTATGTCTATGAATGATTTTATCAAACCCCCTGACATGGTAGGATTGGGTATTAATGATATAAATAATTAAAATGAATCTCTTCTTAATAGACTCACCTAGAATCTTCTTTCATCCATTGAAAACTCAAAAAAAGTTTCTTTCAGATAGATTTACTCCAAAAAATGAATCTTGTATACTCCTTCCACTTATCCTCCTCTATTTGTATAGTCATAAAATCTACCTATAATCACCTCATGCAATGTTCAAAATGGGTTATTTTTAGACATTTTGACATGAATTACTAGGGAATACCCTAGTTAACCAGGCCTTCACAAAGGTTTGTAGATGCCCCTATCAATAATGAATGCCTACATAGCTTATCTGTAAGCTAATTAAATTAATTCTTATAGATTTATTCCTTCATAGATTTTGATTGAAATAAATAGATATGATTTTATTGAAAAAGATACTATCATCTAGAATACACCCTCCACTGGCCACCTTAGTACTAGAGAATGATATAGGTATATGTGTGATGGTGACACTCTTATCCCTTGGTGGATTATAGATTTCAAGAATGCATGTATTCATCCATAATCTATACTTATTATCTAGAGGATCTAGAATAGGAGGCTATATGTTCAAAGCCTACTAAAAAGAACTGGATTACAAATCATTTTACCCTTCCAACTATGTTTGGCAGCTGAGGAAAGTATTGAACAAGTTTTTTTCAACTACACTTTTAATTTAAGGTTATGAATCAATATTTAGTTTATTATTTTCTATAAGAATAAAATGCATAGCTTAGAGGGTATCTTGGAATCCATAAATTGTTTTGGTTGCAGTAAATAGGTTAAAGGCATGATGTTTATTGTAGATGCTACTATCATTGACTATGTCTGTAGAGAATAAAATTGGATATCTTTTAAGAACCAAAAATCTAACTTTCATATATGAATAAGGGTGATGCATTGGGTTATTAGAAATACCTCAAATATCTAGAGAGTATGCATGAAAATTTATACTAATGGCCTCATTATTTTTAGAATATTTGGTTTTTCTAGTAGGACTAGAAATCCACTTGTATTAAGGTCAATTGGGTTGATCCCCCAAATCCATGCTTGGATAAAAGTTAATGTGGATGTGGTGGCTTCAGGTGCACCTAGACATTCAGGTTGTGGTGGTTTCTTACATACCCAATGTGACTTAGTTAAAGGTTCCTTCTACCACTACATCATAAATGGATGTTCCATTGAAGATGAGATTTGGGCCATGATCAAGGCCATCAAATATGCATTCCATTATGGCTAGAGATTTATCTGGATAGACTATGATTTGAATATGGAATTCAAAATCTTGAAGAACCATCCTAGGAATATCCCATAGAAAATGTTGTTACCATATATCAAATTTATTCAACTCATCAGTAGTATTACTCTTGATGTGATGCATATTCACAGGGAGGCTAATCAAGTTGATGATTCTTTGTAAAACAATTACATTGTAGAGGAAATCTCGGGATGGTTCTTTCTGACATCAGATTTCTCCTCATAGTTTAATAAGTTAGATGTGCATGGTAAACTTTATACCTGCCTTTTTAAATCCTTCTTGTGATGTCATGACTTTCAATCTTAATAATAAAATTTGGTAGGAATGGCTTCGCTTGGATCATAGACTTAATTGATAAAATTTTCACAAAATTGCTTGAAATTTTAAAAGAGATATTTACTGAAGTCAATAGAATTCTAGATTCTTATTATATAGAAAAAATATTATTCTTAGTGGTATTGGGGTAAAAAATACATAATTTCCCAAAAAACATATTTTTTATAGGAATGAATACATAATTTTATTACGATTCCTTAAATATGGGACATCATGATATAAAATGGATGAAAAATCCAATAATGATTTATTTCCAAGAACAAGCACCATACCTCCCTCTAAATCAATCTAGTATCTTCAAATAATTTCTCTTTTGAAGTGTCTATTATTAAAATAAAATTATTCAAAGAGGCTATGATTGAATATAGTTGAGTGAATCTCTGATTGAAACCTAGCTCACCCTACTGATTCACCTCAATGGATTATATTTGATAACAGATTTTATGATTTTGTAAATAAATATGAAAATATCAAAATGGGACTATATACAGATGGGATGAATATATATCATATCCATAGAATCCAATAAAGTTTTTATTGTATTATTCTAGTTTTATATAACTGTTCACCATAAATATGACTGATGAGAAAATATGTGATGGAGATCTTAATGATTTCTTGACTAAAATATCTTGGAAATGAAATTGATTTTTATCTATAACCCTTGATTAATGATATGAAATTTCTATATGAGATAAGTGTTATTCAATTTTATGCATACAAGAAAGAATATTTTATTTTGTGTGATATGATAATGTTTAAAATTAAAGGACCTAATATATATTTAAACTTATTTGGGTATAGATTTGAGGAAAATAAATATTATCTAGTTTGCGAATATATGACTTCATATCATTTATTGTTGAATAGAATAAAGATGATTTGCATGGTTCATCAGAGGTTTTTATAAAAGTATTATCCTTATCAAATATTAAAAAAGGCATTTAATGGTTTATAGGAGTATGATTTTTCTCTGAAACCATTATCAGCAGATAAATATTATGAAAAGGTGAAAAACATAAATGTCATATTTAGAAAGAAATAATGTTTTTTCATATAAAAAATACATGGAAGAAACATCCAATTTTATTTGAACTACCTTATTTGACATTTTTAGAGTTAAAATGTAACATTTACATTATTTATGTTTTTAAAAAAAGTTTGATAGTTTTATTGGAACATTTTTTAACATAAAAGGAAATATGAAAATAGATTTCATGTAATACTAGACATTATAGCCATGGTAACATGTTTGGAGTTATCTACCACTCTGAAAGAAAAAAATATATTTTCCCTTGGAATGTCACACATTAAGAAAGAGTTATAATATAAATATTTGTCAATGTATTCGTGGAATTAATGTACCTAGTGTGTTTTCTTCAAATATGAAAAAAAAAATTGAAGGATTAAAAGTTAATGGGTATGAAATATCACTACTGTTATGTATTAATGAAACATATACTAGTGATTGCATTTTTTGGAAAATTTATTATACCTATTAGTGAGTCTATCATTAGGTTATGTTAATTTTTCAATTCCATTTATAGAAAAGTCATAGGTTCAAATTTGATATATGTGTTGGATAATGAAATTTTTTTCATACTTTTTCAACTATAAATGTATTTTCCCTATTATTTTTTGATATAATGGTTCATATGTTGATTCATTTTGTGTGAGAGAAAAGAATATGAGGTCAATATTAATTAACATAGATATGTTCTATTAATATATATATATATATATATTGAATGCATATTTTAAGAATGTAAAACGACTAGAGGCCTATATAATTTAAAAACATACATAAAAAAGGTGATTTAGTTCTTCAATAATTATTTGATTGAAGTAGATAATGTTGGTCTCCCTATATCTCAATATTAAGTAGTAGATACTATAGGTAAAGGGTTTTTTAGATAAATGGTAAAGTTAATTCCACATGATGAAATGTTGAATGCACATTTATAAATTTTGAACAATATAGTTGAGGATCAACCAAATATATCATCACAAATTATTTGATTAAAATTACAATATCTGAGAAAAAATGAAAATTGGTTGATGAATGAACATAAAAACACATTTTCTTCAGGGTTTATGGAGAAATTTAACAATAATTTATCCAAATACAAAATAATTAAAAGTTTAGTAAGGGCCAAGTATTAATGTGATCATCTGGTCAGGTTTTGATATTAATGGTTATTCATTTTACACCAAAATATTGGATAAAAATAGTAACATTAAAAAAAATGGAGTAACAGTCATCAGTGAAGCACTGAATTTTTCGCATGCCAAAGATAAAAACACAGTTTGTACATCAATAACATATTTGAGTATTTTTGAGGATATATATGATATTGATTATACTAATTTTAAAGTATCTATATTTAAGTATAAGTACATTTATAGTAACAATGGGGTGAAACATTATAAGTATTCATTTAAACTTGTTTATTTGAAAATAATTAGTTTCAAAGAAGTATCATTGATCATGGAGATTCATGAAATAAAAATATTTTTATGTTTTTCACCCATAAAATGATCAATGGATCTTAATTTTTAAAAGGTGGATTTTCATTATGGTAAAGATAACATTGATGATGTTGATTAATTATGCGATATGTCATTATTTATTATGTGATTTCATTAGGATCATAATGACTTTTATTTAAACATATTCCATATAATATAAAATGATCATGTAGAAGGGATATGGTAAAACACTACATTACTCTCCAAAATAATTATGTAAATATCTATTTTAGTGAAATTAGCATAGTAAAAAATTATTTTCTAACTTTTATATTTAATAATATGGATGTTGAGAATTTCATCCATTTTTTTAATAACTTTTTTATTCATTGTATTCATATTTTTATTTATTAGTCGAAAAAATTATCCATCAACATTTTTTTGTCACTATTTTCTTTATTTTTTTTATTTACAGGTATATTACTATATTCAATATAATATTTATAATTCTCTATATATTAAAATCAATCATATTTTTACTTATAACAAGTATTTATTTCAAATCTATTAGAGGTGTAGAAAAGTACACATTTTTAGGTGATAATCATTTCTATAATTTTTTTATAAATTTTTATATTCATTAGTTTTAGTTACACATTTTATTAGTTAAAAATAATAAAATTCAATGTTTTTATTTCTATTATAGAAAATAAATATTTTACTTATAACAATGTTTTGATTTTAATAAAATAAAAGGACATAAAATTTTATTTAAGTGGGATACATATTTATAAATTATGGATACATTGATAGTGGAAACAAGGTATGTATGTTTATTCATAAAAATATATCAATAGTAATTATATTTTTGAAATAAAATTAAACCTATATTCCTTGCAATTATATAAAAAATATTTTTATCTATAGAGGGTGGTACCCAATGTTGGTAGGTGTGGTATTAAGAGTTTACAAAAAAAAATTACTTGTATGAGGAGTGAAAAGGTTAATAATTGAGTTTAACGATAATGATCTCCCAGATAGACCACATGTCGAACAGTTTATGAGTTACTTGGCTATGATTAGTTGTTGTAGGTTAATTATTTTATTCCCTGATTAGAGTACCATCAACTAGTAAATTAAATATTAGTTATGGGAGTTTATAATGATTAAATTTATAAACATATTTATTTAGTTTTTAAATGGAATAAATATTATACATTTTATATGACTAATAATTAATCAATTAAATCATAAATGAAATTTAAATTTAAAGAGAAAAAACAAGTAATAAGAGGTTTATATTCTCAGTTTCAATAAACTAGAGAATTTTTAAGAAAAAAAATTACCTCATGTTATATTTTTTGGAGAAAATATAATCAAGATCAATGCCTTCACTTTGATAAATTAATTTTAATTAATTTATAACTTATTTATTTTTTCTTAATTAATAGGCATATAAAAAAATTTCTAAGAGATACAGTCAAAAAAATTATAGACTTATACATTGATAGGTGTCGGGTATTTTTTATTATAAGAGGAAATGATTTCTGAAAAAATTAATGATTTAAGTGTCATGTTAATTAGTGGATCTAAAGATGTTTAATACGAACCTCCATCTACTGCACCATCACCCTCATCATGAAAAACAAAAAAAGGTGAGGATGGGAAGAGAGGGAAATCTTATTATCGAACTAATAAAAGAAGAAACTAAAAAAATTAGTAATTAGCTATTAGTTTTCTTCAATGTTAATATTTTTTAAATTCATCTAACTAATATGAAATTCTAAAATATTATTTTAGGATTCCATTTGGGAGAAAGTTAAATAGTTGACATTTATACCTCAGGGTAGGATATATATTCTTACAACTACTTTAGGAAGTTTGGAATACTTGTTCTGTATCATAGGATATGTAGAGGGTATAATTTTTAGAGAGAAAAAAATAGACATCCTAGTATATCATTGTTGGATATAGAATAAATGACAGAAATAGATTCATTAAAGGATGATTTGTGACATTTTAATGATTCAATAGATGATGGAATAAAATTATCTTTATAGTCTATGTTTTTTTAAAAGATCATATAGTTGTATCCTGTATAGCCTACCTGCCAAGATCCTCCACCTCCTCATTCACACATGACCATGTACTATGAGTTTAATACTAGGGATCCCCATATATATATTGTATCATATAAAATTTTACATCATTTTGGGGATTATTTATATCCTCAACATATACATTCAAATAAGGTAAGAGTGGTAGAAAATTATATTATTGATCCAACTGCTCCAACACCACTGCCTACTGAGAATGTGACAATAGTTGCTCAGAGTATTGGTCTATTTTTATTTTTCATCAAATTAAAATTACATATAAATTTTTATTACACTTAACATATAAAGAAGTATGTAAAATTGAAATAATAATTACAAAGGAAAGGAAAATTTTAGGAACCCAAAACTTCAGAACACCTTGGGATCTTTAAGGTATAAGAAGGTTAACATAGATTTCATCTTTATTAGATAATTATTATATTTTCCTGATTACTATTTATATTTTTGGTAGAGATCATAAGTTAAATATATTTAAAAATGACATCATTGATTATATAAAAGGTTAGGAGCTCATTGTACCCATGTTTTATTTTTTTCTATGTAAGTAAATTTTAATTATAAATTTCATTTATATAATTAATCATATCTTATATTGGATTAATTTATTACTTTTCAAATTATGAATATCAATAATATTTTGCATAAAATATGATTTTACTTATTTTTATGGTTTTATGGATCCTGAATTCATTTAAATAGTTGTGTAATACCTAAAAATATTCCATAATTCAATATATATATATATCTAATGATTATAAAATGCATTAATTATATATTAGTTTCTTCTATTCCAAAATACTAAAAAAAGATATATAACTGTGAACCAAAATTTATTATACTGTTATTAATACTGGGATTTTTTATTTTAGTTTTCATTGGATGTTATTTTTATTTTTTACATATTAATGCAAGTTATATTAGTTATGCTCTTTATTTGGTGGTGTTCGAAAGAGATTTTAAAAAATTTCAAAGGAGTATGACTTAGTATATTATTTTAGTCATTTAATTTTAATATCTTCATTTTAAATGTGTTTTGATAGATAATATTTGAAATTTCATGAGATAATATATTGAGATAAAAAGGGCACACTTTCCACTAATAGAGAAAAATAAAATTGAATGCATGAATGTTCAGGTGGATAACTTTTTTATTACTAAATAATTTTGTTCTTATATATCTTGTGTCCCTATTTTAAAAATGTTATTTCACAAATGATGTACAATGATCAAATAAGACATATTTAATGTAGATATTATATTTTCTAATTTATTCATGAGATAATCATAACCATAACAATAACAAAAAATCAAAATGTTAGTTACATTATAACACTTATAATTTTAAAAAATATATTGTATTTTGAAATTTTTAACACTTTATGTTGTCATAGATTATTTATGAAATTTCTCTATATACACAAAACAACTAGAACAACCTTAAAATATTTTTTTAAAATATTTTTTTATGTTTGAGTAATTTGTAAATATACTTTCATTTTTTTATATACTTTTTGAATATTTTAAAAAAAAATAGGAGTTTTTTATACTATTTAATATATTTGGATCTTCTATTTGTGCTTTATAGGTGTGGAATAATGCATTTTTAAAATTATAAAAATAATTATTATGTTTCAATGTTGATTTTAGAGGAAAAACATTGAAATCCTTTCAAAAAGAGATTTCTATGTAAGTTTTTCTTAACACTAATGTTGAAAGAACATTCTATATAGGTTTAATCAAAAGTGATATTGAAACCATGTATTATGGATTTTAAAATTGTTTTTTGATAAAACCAACATTGAAATACTTCTTATATGTCATGTTTTACATTAACATTCAATGTCAGTTTTAGAAAAAAATTGATACTAAAACCAAAATTTTAACACCATATACATTGGAATCATTTTTTAATCAATGTAAGAAAGAAAAATAAACTGATGTTATAGGTGTTTTTCCCTAGTATATATTTGAAAATATAATAATTTCATCTATAAATACTACCATAAACTGATCAAGGTAACCTATAAATACTCTATTAAATAAATCCATAAATATAGAGGGATAATTGGAAAATATAAATAGCATCACTAAAAATTTATAATGTTGAAACATTACATGGAAGGTTATCTTAGGTATATCATCCCTTTTAGACCTTAACAGGTGATATAAAAATCAAATATAAATCTTTGGAAGTATTTAGATATATTTATTTGATCAAAAAAGTATTTAGTATGGGGTAAGGGATACTTTTTTATGGTTATATTTCTATGTTCTCAATAATCAATGTACAGAAAAATTAATCTGTCATTATTTTTTTAAAAAAATTGTGTCACCCCATGGTGACACACTAACATGTCTGAATCCCTTGTTTAGATTATTCTAAAGTTTCTTATTTAATTATTTAAACTTAATTGGTTTTATTGTATAAGGAGTATGAAATAGTTGTATCACCAATTAGGCATTCAATTAAAAACACAACTTCATGATTCGGTTGAAGACTGGAAAACTCTTCAAGAAATACATCAGTATATTCCAAAATAATAGGCATATCTTTAATTTTTATTTTCTCCCCAACCATTTCAAATAAATACCCCAAATTAATTATTAGTAACACCAATATAATTGTGGTAACTCCATTGGAAGGTCATGTTCATCATTACACTGATAGACGATCATAATTTGATTTCAAATATGAAATGTGACTTACAATGCTTAGAAATTAATATGAGATATATATTGAGAGATTCAATAAATTCCCAAAATCACATAAAATTCAACTAACTTCTATCATATAGTAGCTATAGACATGACATTAAACAATCACACTATTCAAAGTTTTCACTAATAATTCAATGTCTAATCATTGAGGTGGTGATGTGATAATCTTAGAAAACTATTATGATATGTAAGAAATTTAATGTTCATAAAGGTTTTATAAATATACCATTCTCCATTTGATTTAGATTCTCATAATTTTCTTACAACAAAAACATTAGTATGATTATTAAATTGAATTAATCAGGGTAATTAGTCTTATGATAATGAACACCAATTCTAATATGTCCTAAATTATTATAAATTCT
This sequence comes from Viscum album, assembly GCA_963277665.1. Taxonomy (NCBI): domain Eukaryota; kingdom Viridiplantae; phylum Streptophyta; class Magnoliopsida; order Santalales; family Viscaceae; genus Viscum; species Viscum album. The sequence goes on along the minus strand of OY728146.1, from coordinate 1,450,767,600 downwards.
TAAAAACCTATGAAAATATAGTTTCATTATATATCACATTGGTTTTATATAAATTTTTAGAGGTTAAATCCTTTAATTCCTCATAAACCAATATCCAAAAAAATAAAAAAATCATGATTTGATACTAACTAAGGTGGATCATGTATCTCTTAAATAAATATTTAATCATTTTATATGAATCTTAAATGCATATCACAAAAATACATTCCCAAGAACCATAAAGTTTTAGGGTCTTTAGATACTATATACATAATCATCATATATTATAAAATATCTTTAACATCACCCCCAAATTTCTACTCACATATTTCATCTCTTGGACATCTTCATAACATTTGAAAATATAATCATAAGATAGGGTGAGCTTAGATGATTAGTAAGGGTAAACATATGATATATAAATTGATGATCATAAGTGACCATAATATAAGCTTAAGTGTATGATAAAATAATCATAACTTATCAGACAATACCCAAGAACAAATAAACCATAAAATTTTTCCACAGACTACAGATTTTTCATAAAAAAAATACATGATTCATAAAAGTTTGGAATCATAAATAATCAATAACTACCCATTAAATCATATAATAAGAATAGTATATAAGCATTTAGAAAATTCTTAAGCATTTAAATCATATTTCAAGGATTCCTACCAATACATTTATCACATAAAAGGCTTTGGATAACCACTTGTGTGTTATCTTAGGCTTGAGATAACCTCCTATATACCCACATAGTCTTAGGATAGTTTTCATTTTACCCTGTTAGCCTTGAGATAACCACATATATACCCTCTATGTCTTATGCTAATCACCAGTTTACCCTCTTGGGATTATGTTAATAACCCATGTACCCTATGGGTCTTGGGATCACTGCTCATATTCCTTTGAACAAATTATATATAAAACATTATCCCATGAATTAGAGGGATATAATGAACATAATTGTTATAATAAACCATTAATATATATTTCATAATAATATAATATCATTCATAATTACTTCATAGTTTAATTAATCAATGATAATGAAATGGGTTTCATGAAAAATCATTAAATAATCATCATCATCATAAGACACATGTAGAAAGGAAGTGTATGGTATTATAAGATCATTTTCCCATTGAATCATAATGATACATAAATAATTTTGACAAAGATAAAAAATACTTATGTAAAATCATTAAAAATATTCATTGAAAAATATAAAGAAATATCATTTTATTTTTATAACTTTTAAAAAAAATACCAAAATAATAGTAATAGAGTTTTATTTTTAAAACCATCTAAAATTGTAAAGGAAGATTCATAATGAAACAATTAAATGAAATTGGTAAATATATACTCATTTCATAATTTCTTAAAAACATTATTTTTAAACTTTTGTAAAGAAAGTAAAAAATGAACCATTTAGAAAATGAAAACAAGATCCATTCAAACAAAATTGTAAAGAAAGTAAAATATACTAGAAAAATACCATTATAAAAAATTTAAGAGTTAGTAAGAACTTTAATAATGCAATTTATAATAACATAGATATTGATATAAAATATTCCTTCCTAAAAAGGAGAACTAAGTCTGGGTTTTCATGAAATAAAAAATAGGTTTTTTGAGAATCAAAGAGGGAAAATGAAAAATAAATACATTAAAACCTTATAAATAAATATATTTGAATAAAATATATGGTGTTTAATAGATATGGAACATATGATTTCCCATATTGTATATTAAAATAAAAACAATATCAATAAAAGGATATATTAAAATATAAAACCACACCTCAAATCCTAGTTTTCCATATACGCCCTTTAAAATCTTTTATAATAAATTTTTACTTATTATAAATTAAAAAAAGAACCATATTCTTAATTATATTATAATATATAATTCCATTATAATTCCTAATTACCTATTTATTAAAAATTACTCATTAAAATTAATATTCAGGAGTCAACTATTTTTTCATATAGATTTTGTTTAGAAATTATGGTCTATGATCCTTGGTCATGGTTTCATAATCCCATAATCATAATAATTTTAAAAATATCATATTTATAAATTATAAAATCTTTTATAACCAACCATGTATGGTGGTGATGAAAAATGAATTACATCACTTCATAGTGGCGATAGTCTACACATACGCATAGGTGATGTGATAATTTTTTTAATAGATGGAAAAAGGAAGATAAATAATAATTTATCATTATATAATAATAATTATATTATAAATGTAATATATATTAATTAATTTTATATATATTACCATTCTTGTATTGTATTTATGAGAAATGAAAGACATCGCTTCATGGAGGCGATATTCCACACTTACACATGGGTGATGTTTCATTTCCCATTATAAGTAAAAGAGGTGGAAAAAAATTCCATGAAAATAATTAAATTTTATTATATTAAAGATACTGATGTAATATGATTATTATGGTTTGAAAATATTTTAAGGTGGTAAGAAATAAACATGAAATAACTTGGTTAAGGCTTATACCTTCTCCTTGGATTTAGTCCTTTGAATTACACCTTAAGCATTCTAGGATTTATCTTTTTGTGATACTGAAACCTATATTATATGAGGATGAGATTTAGTATGTTATATGTGAATATATATATAAGGTTCTTAATGTGTGTAGGGATGTTAGGAGAGGATTTTTCCTTTTATAAGTGAAGGGAGTCGCACCCTTGTAAATACCCTTGACATTAAAAAATATAAAGTCACTCTCATGGTAGTTGGGCACAAAATAAGACCAATTTCAAAGATAAGGTGAGAAGATGTCGTATTTAACTCCACCAACTAAATAATTATATGGTTTTTTGGATTTTAGAATCCTTTTCCCTTTAACCCATTTTAACTCTTACCATGACAACATAGATTTTTACCCCGAAAACATATTTTAATAACCAAAAAAGAAAAAAAATATATAAAAAAATTACATTATAATTCAAAATAAGAAATTAACTTTTTAAAATTAAATTTATAAAGGTGTAATGAAATAATTACAATATATGTGAATAATACACATAAAATCCATTTTTAGAAAAAAAAAATGTATCTTTAAGAAAAAAATGGTTTTATCCTCATTCATTTAATTAAAAAAATAATAATTATATTCATGTTGATTTATTTTATTAAATATAAATAATCTAAAAACTTATTTAAAATCATTTTTAAATATTGATTAATTTAATTTATTAAGATAAAATACAATACGCATATAAAAAATAGCTTTCTGAAAAATATTTTCTTGGCCTTTTAAATGATGTTATCGTCATTTATAACCAATAAAAAACTAATGTATAAATGATAATTAATTTTTTACATGCATAAAAAATAATATTACATAGGTTTAATACTCAAAATAAAATAAATTATATTTAAATAAAGTTATATATATAATTTTTTTAAACAATAAATTTCTATTTAAACAAAAATAATTAAAATCATAATACCTATCATTATTTATCCATTTAATGGATATAATTAATTAATTTATTAGTTATTAGTTCACTTTAACAATAATTATTATTGATTTCATTCCTAAATATTTCTAATTTTAATAATATTTTCTAATTCATTAAAATAGTTCAAACAGTTTCTCGAGAATTAATAATATTTCCATAAGTGAATTTTAACATTTTTAAAAAGTAATATATATTATAAATTTCATTTAGCTATATAATAATGGATTTCAGTATATATTTTAACAAATAATTATTCACTTAATTCTGGTATTGTGTGCATCACAAGTTATTGATTATATCCAAATTATTAAAGAGAAAATATTCTAAAATCGAAGGGTGTTTCAAAAAATCATCAACCTTTTCCATTTAAATTACTTTTATTGGTAATTTTAGGTAAAATATTCCATTTTTCATCACCCATTAATACTTAGAATAATAGACAAAAAAGATACTCCTAAATAATGTTAAAAAAATAGGACTAAGTAGATAATTTCACATTATTTCCCACTCATAACATCCCACCTTAGTAGATATATTTATTGGTGCAAAAAATAATTAACTTAGTATAGTAATAAAACCCTATTATCACATTCAAAATAACCATAACATCATTATAAGATAAAATAATGCCACAGAAATTGTAATATCCAAGAGGATAAGTAGAAAATCACAAAGAAAAAAATCCCAAATAGTAAAAAGATTTAATTCATTCTAAATATGATCCTCTAAGGGAATTGGATTCACATGTCTGTAGAAATTGAAAAAATATATATAATAAATCCATCTTAAAAATATATAATGTTTAAAAAGGTAAATTTGTATTTTCTTTACTAAGCCCAATCCTCTTCTATAACTCAAATCCCCTATAAATCATTACCTCAGGAACTACCCTATTTCCACTCATTATAGTTTTAGTTAGTCTCCACCCATGAAGAATTAATTTTTTTAATTTTTTCTCTTCTTTTATATTATCTCCAATCCTTAACTTAAATTCAGCACCTTCATTTTTATACTTGTTTTTGGGATTGTCTGTCAATTTTCTTTATCCTAAAATAATTATTAAAGAGACATTTATTAAAGTATCTAGCTTGGTATAGGTATCAGTATATCATTTTTTTATCTTCATAAATATCAATTATATCTTTATAAAAGAACTTTGAAATTTTTTACTTCTTACAAATTCAATTATTTGTTCTAGATTTAATATTTATCAATATAAATTTATTGAATTTCAATATTAAACATTATTTAACTAGTTCTACATACTTGGAACTATCAATTCTAGCACTAGGTTCTTCTATATTATTTAGTGTCTTGTCCTTTAGTAAAAAACCTCAATCATTAATTCCTTAAGATCAGGTGTCATATCATCGATAGAGGATCATATTTTACATATATTATATAAATATTACATCAATTACCAGTCGACTAAAATCATTCATTCAAGTCATTCAAGTAGTATAAAATGAAAATCCTCGAATTAATAACCTTATAAAAGAATTATTATCCATGTTCAGCCTCATCAACTCCTCTTGGATTGATAACTTTAGATAATTCATCGAGAAATAAATTAGCAGTGTTTGAACTAGTGTGTGATGAGTTCCACACATCAATATAGAGTAGATATTATGGATATATATTCATAAATATAATTATTCAAGTACCTAATGTGAACGAATCTTTGAACATGCAACTCCATCACTTTAAAATTTCAATCCCCTCATCATCCTTTCCAACTCAACCTTATATAAAATTAAAACAAGTAAACACCATTATTAGTAATCTTCTTAAATATCTTGTTTCATCCTAATTCAATATTATAGAACATAATAGAAGTGTTAGATGAATTTTTTCAGTTTCATCTCATGTTCCTTGTTTCAATCAGTAGAAAAATCAATTCTTCTTTGGTCAAGTTTAAATAGATTACATGTAGTTATTATTTAGTATTTGACCATGTGAAACCTACCTTTCATTGTATTATTTTATTTATAATATTTTAAATTTATTTTGGTCTAGTTAAATTTTTATAATACCAAAGACTTTAATTTTATATTTTTCTAAATTTTTATATTATTCATAGTTAGGAGTAGCTATATATAAATTATTCATGGGGTTCTGTTAACAGGATGGTGCTATTTGGATAGTTTGGAACATGGATAACATAATTTTATGGATAAAAAGTAGAAACCATTAAAGGTCGTTTCTTGTGAGAAATGTGAGCCACATGGCCACCAGATAGTTTTTCAAACACTATGGGTAAATAGTGTGAGTTTCTAGTTTTTAAAATTATGAAACATTTGAAACTTTATTTAAAGAAAGAAAAAATAAATAAAACTCTCCCTCAATTCATATACCTTCATAAACAAAATGCACCATCAACACCATAGGATAATCCTAAACATCATTCTTTCTCCATCCTCCTCCCTTACAATTTATTCAATTTTATTTTTTATTTCATATGTGATATCTCTATGCAATAGTTACTTCTTCTCTAATGCCTTATTTTCACTATTTTCCCCATGATTTTTTATCCCTATATTGTGTTATGTAATTTCATAAAACCCTAGGGGTTTTAGGTTAGCTTATTCTTTATATTCTTCTTGTTTTTGGGTCTCATTCGGGTCCCTTCATCCTTATTTTGTCATCCATAATTGGAGGTGACATGTTTTGGCTCTTCCTCTATCGATTTGAGGTAGGTGTTCCTTTGGAAATCACTTGTAATTCATGTTATAAATTTCATTTGTCTTATAAATGATCTTTTATAAATTCTGAATCTTGTTAGATTAAATATTTGGATTACCTTTGTGTCTTAATTGTGTTTTTAACTTTTAATTTGTGTTGGATGCATGTCATGTGATTTTAAAATTTCTTGAGTGGATCTTCTAAAATTATTTGTGTGTTTTAAAATGTATCTTATGGTTTTATATGTAACCATATTACCTTATGTGGATTTTATTGGCTATAAAAATTATTTAGAGACATGGTATAGAGTTTTAACATATACTAAGAATTGGTTTAAATTCATTTGTGTCTTTTCTAAATGGATTTAAATTTTTTGAAAAAAAAAATATTTTAATTTAGTTCCACATTTCAAAATATGTGTAATTAAAATTTATTATTTATAAATAGATTGGAGTTTTCTTAATTTTGAAAATATTTTGAGACTGTGAGTCTTATAGTTATTTGAAAAAGAAATTTAAAAGGGAAATAATGCATTTTTTTAAAATGGGTTCTTGGAACCATTTGGTTTCTTTTGAAATCGGTTACCTTATTTAAGAAGAGTTTTTTTAAGAAGTGGTTTTCTAAATGCGATTTAAGAAAATGATTTGAAGTGGGGTTTTGAAACTAGTTTTCAATTATGTTTTGAAAATTGTTTTCAAAAGGTGAGAAAATGATTCAGCCTCCTAAACTATTTTGAGAAATCCTAGTTGGAACATTATGTTAAATGGTTTTAAAAAGGCATGAATCTCTCTCATGATCAGTGTGTCTATTTTTATTGTTGTTTTTTTTGACCCCATGGGGGAATTATATATATTGATATTCATATGCTGATTTATGTTCTTGAATTTGTGATTAAGGATACTTCTTTTGAGGGTGTAAGAGGTGAGGTGTGGGTTATTTTCAAATGATTTATATTTTATTTATGTCATTTATAGATTCTTAATTTCTATCTTGAATTATCAAGGGAATCATATGAATATAGTATGTGGCCTATTTGAGGGTAAACCCTGGTAGAGATTGTTGATTGACTAGGTAGTGTTTCATGGATAATCTGATATGGTTAGACCAAAAGGGGAAGCTAGCCTTTATCCTAGAAATCCGTATTTTTCCCATGGTAAAAGTATTTCTAGGGATTTCTATTTTTTAATTATTTGTTGGAACTTTCAAGGACTTGATAGGTTTAGTAGTGCCATCCTAGGTTCATTATCACTAATTTAGGTCTTTTATTACTAGAGGATAGGTATGATCACCATGGTGCTAGGTCCTTTTAGGACACTTGAGTGGAATTCATTTTTTATTCGATTGTATTTCCCTAGCTCGATGGACCATTAGAACAATTTCATGATTGTATTCGTTGGATTGTGTTTACTTATTTCTTAGTGCATATGTGCAATTTATGTGTGTGTGTGATGGTTTAATTTCAAAAAATTTATTTTTATATGGTTTAAAAGTGTGTTTTAAAAAGTAAAATTGTTTGGTTTTCTTAAAAGAGTTTTTTAGAAATGGGTTTCCCCTAATTTGATTATGAAAAAGTAGGTTTCATGATATTCTTATAAAGGGGGGAAATTGTGACTTTATTTTTCATGGTTTAAAGGTTATTTTTTATTAATTTAAAAGATTAATTCCAAAAAATTAATCATCTTTTATTTTAGTTAATAAAAATGATAATTTTTTAAAAAGAAAATGTATGGTATGTTTCTTGGATTTATTTTATAATAAAAATAGAAATCTATATTAGACCTTATGTTTAAACTTGAACTTTATAAACTATTTAATTTATTTATTTCAATATTTTTAGTGGGTTTTGTTCTACTAGGAATGTTTATTCTCACTTCTATATTATCTTAGATGCATGTCTGTGGTTCTTCTTTAGACTGGTCTTCAAGAATTGATTTATCTGAGGATTTTAGGTGAGTTTTTTATTTTATCACATTTTTCCTTTCGTTCCTTTTTTTATTTGGTAGCACATGTCATTTTCTTAGGAAGAATGTATAGTGGGTGTTCATTTACATGATTTATCAGGGAAAATTAGGTTTTTAATGCTTTTTAAAAATATAGGGTAGTGATATCTACGGGTGACTTAAGTAAAGGCATGTGGAGATAGATTTCCATGTTTACATATACAGGGGAGGGAGACTGGGGGTCAGTGGTGTTATTTTTTTACTCTTATTCACTTATTAATATTTTATTTCTATTTATTAGATTTGGAATGGATGTCTGAAATATGGAAGGTTCATGTTAGTTTTTTATTTTTTTTCTACTATTATTTTACTCTGATTTTAGGGTGAAATAATTTCCTATAGTTTTTTGGAGATACCCAGAACCTAGTTTCTAGCCCATAAGGATTGTTTGAATCCTTCAAAATAGTGGAAAGTTAGCTCAGATGTCAGTCCATATGGAAACCTGGGATAGTTCATTGCAATTGGTATCAGAATAGGTAGGTTCTTTTCTCAATAGGAACCTAGGCTCTTTTATCTGTAGTCCCCTTATTATTTTGGTGTGTCATGGTAGGATTGAGTTATATTTTAACATTTGAATTTGGTAGGTTGTTCATGAGAGTGTACTTGATCACCGCCCTCTTTGACAACACTTGAGTTACCGTGGGAGGTGGAATTTTAATTTTGAATTCATAATTTTTTTTTATATTTAATATTGAATAAGCATTTATCAACATTGTCATGGTTATAGTTTCCATAGGGCCAGGTTGGATTTTAGTTTGAAAATAAAGAATATATTAGTGGTGTAAATTCAATCTATATGTCCTGATAAACTAAATTATAATTAAATGATCAATATTGAAATGTATTAAGGTTTTTTTATGATGGCTCATGGTCCATCGAACTATGTTGTTGATTCAGGAATAGTTTCACATCCCATTTAGTTTATTATTTACACCACTATTGATAGATCTCTAATGGTGAAGGATGAGTGAAAGTGGGTCTTGTGATATATTGATCATGTGGATCAGTATTTTTTGTAATTATGGTGTGTCTATTTTTTAAGTGATGGTTGTGTGAAATTGATTTTTGTATAAAAGGGGTATTTTATGAAAAAAAAATTATTTAAAGAAAACCTTCAGTCTTGTTTTTAAAATGAGTTTGAATTTTATGAATTCATTTTGGTTTTGAAATTAATCATGTAGAATTATTTATAAAATAAAATTATTCATCCACAAAAGTTTTTGGATTTTTTTTTTAAAATCGGTTGATTTGGGTATATAATCTAAGAAAATATTTTTGTTTTAAAACCCATTAGTTGTTTAATTACAAAGAAATTTAAAAACCCATGAGGTGATTTTGGAAAATTTAATTTTTTTTCCTTTAATGAAAATGAAGTGTTAAATGTTTTTGAAATGTTATAATGAGTGATCTTTGGGAATATTGGGAGGTTTTTAGAATCGGGTGAAATCATTTTTTTAATTCCCCTGGAGAATTGGGGTTTTAATGGAAGTATAGTGTTTTCTAAGTAGTTGGGAGATATTAAAATATTATTTATTTTGTAAAATGGATTTTTATTCCTTTATGGATGTATTGGATTTTTAAGAAATGAGTTTTATAATGTGAGTTTCCTTATCTTCTTGTGTTTTTTGATCTTGTACCTTCATGTGGGTTATAACCATTTTATGTGAATTAGAAAATAAAACCAAGTTTGATATATGTTTCCTTTTTATATAAATATGTCTATCATAATGGTGTTAGAAAAAATTTGCGTGTTTTACTTTATGATAGTATTTCCCATGTTATTTTTTTCCTTGGTTAAACTCCAATTGAAGTTGAAAGTTCTATTTCCTTTTCGATGAGAGTTATCTAATCATATTTTGTTTGGGAGAATAATCTATGTAATCCTTGGTTAGTCAGCTAGATGATTTGATGAGGATCATTCTACTTGATCTTTTGGGTGTATGTTTTATCCAGGGATGATGGGTTTTTTAGTATTTGGGATTGATTATTTTAGATCCATTAATCCTTGAGGTGTATTTTTTTAGGATCACTTTGGTATTATCTTTTGTGATTGGTTTTGGATCTTGGATTGGTGTTTTTTCCCTATGACCTTATTTTATCATTTTTTTATTTTATTCATGCCTCTTGTGATTTATTCATTCGGTGTAATATGTTAGTGATGTTGTCCTTATAGATATGTCCTTTTATGAGTTTTTATTCCTTGTATGGATGTGGGATGACCTTAGGTAGATGATTTGGGGTGGCTGGGGCTGGTGTGGCACCATTTGATTTTATGCATTGGCTGGTGTTAGATAAATTTGGGTTGGGTTCTTTATGAGAGGTAGTATCATACTGATACCCAATTTTAGCTCATTTTCACTTGGTTAGTGATACAAAGTTAGAACCCATATCATTTCTTTGATTAAGAAAATTTTTTAATCACTTGTTTTTTTTTTGGGTGTTTTGTCTATGGTTTATTTTGGAGAACCTATCTTAGGATCTTGAATGCTCTTTGATTTTGAAATCCTTTGGGTGTTTCATGTACTATGCCTCTTTTTCGAGACTATACCTTTATATATGTCTTTGGTTACTGTAATATCATTTTATCTTTTTTATTTTGAGTTAATCATGGTTACCTTGGTGATACACCCATTATAGGAGTGTTAATTTTATAATTCACCATTTAGATCAATTCTAAATTGAGGTGAGACCTCTGTTTGGTCTCCCTTTATTTAAAGATTCCTGTTAGATACATGGGGTTGATTTATATTTAGATTTTTCATAATTTTTTGGGGAATTTAGTGGTTTATTTGGGGATGGATCATGTTTGAGGTTTTTTTGCCTTAGTATCCCTTGATTTTTCTTTTACCCTTTACACTTCTTCTGATGTAGGGATGTGTTTTCCTGTTTTTATGCTACCTTTAGCTTGAAAAATGACTTTCTAGGGGGGAAATGGAATGGTGGGGATAATTGTGAAACCCACCTATCAATGTATATTTTTATTTATAATATTTTCATATGATTATTATCTAATTAAAAGTTTACAAGTCTAGGACTTTGAAATTTAAATATTTGATAATTTTTGTAATTCACATGGGTTGCATATGATTAGAAGTAACCACGAAATAACCATGTGTGAGGGGTATTTTAACAAGAAAATTTAATTTTTCATGGTTAGAATATAACTAAAAAGATTGTGTAGTAGAAACCATGAAAGTAAATTTTGTATAGGTAGTGAAAATAGCACGGTCACTGCATGGTTTGGAAAACCATGGTTGTAAACCATGATAGTTCCTAGTTTTTAAAATATTAAAATTTACAAGAAATCCTTTAATTAAAAAAAATAACCCCCCCCCCCTCAATTACTCTCTTATACTCCATGTGACACACCAGAATCCCCCCGGGTATAATTCCACACACAACACCTCTTACCTCTTTCCCCTTTGTGATTCAACCTCCATTATTCTCGATTTCAAGTGTGATTTACATAGGTAAGTGTTTCTTATTCTTTTTTTCCTTATTTTATCTCTTTTACTCATTATTTCTCTTCCACTCTTGTGGTGTGTTATTTGGTAAAACTATAAGGGTTTCAGGTTAGATTATTTTTTATGTCTTTTTTGTTTCTAAGGCTTATGTGGGTCCCTTCATGTGTGTTTAGTCATCCACTATTGAAGGTGACATGTTCAAGATCACCCACCATTGATTTTAGGTAGGTGCTTCTTTATTACTCCCTTTTAATTAATGTTATAAATTGTGTGTCTATTTTAAATTAACTATTATAAATTTATAATCATGTTATATTGTAAATGTTTAAGCATGTTATCTTCCATAGTAGGAATTTTGTGGAGTTTCAAGTTTATTTTACGCTTATCATGAGCTTTGGATTCATGAAAAGTTATTATAAAATTGAAAAATTGACAATTTGAAAATTATTAAGACTTTTTAAAATTTATATTATGGTTTAACATGTATCCAATATTCCCACTTTATTTTTAATTAGATGTTAAAATATTTAATATAATTGGAATAGACTTTGGTCACATGCCAAGTATAAGTTTGAATTTTCGTTGGTCTTTTCAACAGGGATTTAAATATTTTTTTAAAACTTATTTAGTGTTAGTCCCACTTTTGAAATGAGTGTGATTAATTTTAAGGGATTTATTTATAAAAATAAGGAATTTGGCCTTATTTTGAAAATATTTTGGGGGCATGGGTCTCGCGGTTCTTTGAAAAAACCTTTATAAAGGTCATATGAATTTTTACAAAAACAAATAGTTCTTCAAAATATTTGGGGTATTGAAATTATTTTTCAATTGTGTTTGGAAAAAGATTTTAAAATTGTGAGAAAATGGATCATCCTCTTGATCTCTTATATGAAATTTTGTTTAGCACTTTATTTTAAATGGTTTTAAAAATTTATAAATCCATCTCAAGATCCATGTGTATATTTTTTTATATTGTTTATTGTAACCCCATGAGGGAATGATTTATATCTATATGAATAAGGTAATTATAATACTTAAATATGTGATTGGGGATGATTATTGTGAGGGTATAGAAGCTGCAGTGTGAGTTGTTTTAAAATGATTTATATTTGATTAATGTGATACCTGGTCGAGAAAATCCTCTTTTGACATTTCATATGAGTCCTATGAATATTATAAGTGACCTTTGTGATGGTAATCCCTATTGGAAAAAGTGGGTTAACTAGTTATTATTACCAAGATACTCTAATATGGTTAGACTGCAATGGGTATTAGGCCATTATGAAAGAAATATTATTCAATCCTATGGAAAAATAAGTTCCATGGATGTTTATTTTTGGATAATCTGATGGGACTTTCATAAACATGGAAGTTTCAGTAGTAGCGAACTATGTTTAATTTTTCTAATTATGATCTTTTATTACTAGATTTTAACAACGATTATGATGACACTAAGTTATTTTTGGGATAATTTAGAGTATTATTTATTTTTATTTGATTATATTCCACTACATTGTTTAACAATTGGAACCATTTCTTTATTGTTGGTCGGATTGGATACTCAAGAGGGGGGTGAATTGAGTTCCTATAAAAATTTCTGTTAAAATTATTTCTCTTAAAATCCCCCAATTTAAAAAGAAAGTTAAACTGTAGTGAATCTATACAGAGTGTAAATGTTCAATCAGTTTCTCAAAGATTGATTAGGTCTCAGTTGAATTAATATGAATATTAAATTAACTTTTGAAACTAACTTACTGGTTTACAATAAGTATAAAAACTTTTTAATTTAACTATCAAAGTAGCATTATAATAGTTTTTTATTTCAAAGTAACAACAGTAGAATATGAAATAAATATATAGTATACTTATAGACTTAAATTAAAATGCACATCAAAGTTAACCAAGAGGTTCAGTCTCAAACTGAGACTTAGTCCTCTCAAAAATTTATATAAACTGATCCACACCCTGGATCGGGGGTAAACAACAGTACACTACTATCCAGGTCTAAAGACCTCTACCACAGTTCTTTGTGGGAAAAACAAACAATAGCACACAGGCTGTTTAGGTCTTACTCGACCTCTACCACTATCCACAGTGGGAAACAAAGGGTTACAAAGTTTTAGTGAGGATTTAAGAATCCTCCAGCTTATTACAGGAGTCAGTATGTGTGTAAAATAAACACGATACACACACTACTCGAAATTTAAATAAAATAATCACTAAGATAAGTATGATTGAGTTTAGAAATGCTTTAGTGATTAGCAGTGCAGCTCTGGACTCGTTTGGTTTATTAGAAAAGCTTCTAAGTCCTTATCTGGTTCCTTGTTCAGAAAACAGAGTGTTGTTTTCTTCCTTGGTTCTTGGTCCAGTTTAGAAGCCTGAGTGCATGAAATGTTTGTTTTAGTTCTTCACTAGAGATGCAGCTTGTGTTCTCCTCTAGAATAAGTTTCTTCATGTATGTCCAGGATTCTTGGAGTATGGATGTTGACTAGTGAAAAATGCTCCACATTTGAATGTTGTTAAGATCTTGGCTCTTTTACACTTCGTGTGTCTTTTTAGTGCCTTGATTCTCTCTCTTTCAAAAAGTGTATCTTGCATGATATTTTTCTGTCCCTTTATAGCTTTCAACTTCGGCAGAAAAGAATAATTACTTTTTTCATGGGTACTAGGTACGGTTCCCTGACATGGAAACAGAGATCATTAAATAACATTAACTGTATTAAAAACATCAAATGTAACTGTTATATTAATAAACAAATAGTATTGAGAGTATAGAGTATAGATTATAGAGTTTGACTGGTTGGTCAATCATTAGTAGCTCATGTTGTTAAAAGTGTACGGTGTTGTAGGATCTTCAATCGGTATCTCTTGCTCTTGCATCAGTAACTCTATAAAATAATTTCTCTCCATCAGTATCTCTTGCTCCATCGATAGCTCTTGAGATATCGGTAGCTCTATGTATCGGTAACTATGTGTGAACTGGCTCTATTGGTATACTTCTATCTATCGGTAGCTCTTGTCTGTCAGTAGCTCTGGTGTGTTTATTAGTCGATAGCTCGGAAGACTGATTCTATCGGTAGACTTCCTAATATCGGTAGCTCTGGTTTGTGATTGTCAGTACTTGTATCAGTATGCTTACTCTATCGGTAACTACTGGTAGACATGCACATCGGTAGCTCGTCTGTTTATATCAGTGACCTTAGTGTATCGGTGAATCTGTCTATCGGTAGACTAAGTCTATCGGAAGACTGAGTACTGGTAGCTCTTTATCAGTAGCTATGTGCATATCAGTAGCTTACACTTATCTGTTTTTATGCAAAACACATCCGATTGGGTTATAATTATTTAAAAACTTATATAAACATGGATAAACAAAGATTAACATATCTCAGGGATTATTTTAATATTATTATCATCTTGATCACAGATTGAAAGAATTAAAATACAGAAAAACATTATATTGAGATTATCAAAGTATATGAAAGCATGGTTGGGATTATCAAAACATGTGAGGTCAACAATCTCCCCCTTTTTGATAATCACAACTTATAAAATTATAGTTTTAAAATAGTGAGCAGTTGTATCATAGGATATATCATTAAATGCAATTATCTCAGAGAAACAGTATTATATAGAACATAAAGGATCAGAGGTGGAAGAAAATTTGATAGTATCAGAGATACAATTAAATGTAATGATATCAAAAGTAAAGTTTAGTGGCATCAAAGAGTTAGAGAAAATGGTATCAGAGGATGAAATGTAACAGTATCGTAAGAGTAAAGCATGATAGCTTTTCCTTTGAAAAAATTTCTCCCCTGTTCATTAATATCTCTCCCCCTGGGTGAATATTTCTCCCTCTTTTATACTTAGAGAGTATTTCTCCCCCTTTGTAAAAGCTTGGTAAAATATTTCTCCCCCTTTTTGATAATCAAAATGTGGGAAACCAAAGAGAAGAGGAATAAAAATAAAAATGAGAAAGGAGATGAAAAACTAGTTTCATTTCATGTTCCAGATAAGGTACAAAGAAATAAACAAAATACAATGGATTCCTATCAAACAGTCTAGCCACTGGTTCAATCCACATCCTCAATGTGATATTTTCCCTTGGGAGTAGAAGAGGATTCAGGTGAAGTGGAAGTAAGTGAGGGATTAGGAATTCCAGAAATGATCAAAGGAGGATGAGCCACAGAAACTGTTCCTGGTCTATACTGAGGAGTTCTTTGTGTGATCATAGGTGTGAGGCTTCGAATTGCTTGGGTAGGATTCATCTGAACCGGAGAAGCAGTAGAGGAAGAGGCAGTTAAAGCAGGAGGGACAATTACTGGCCTAGCATCAACATGCAGAAAATGCAGCAACAGATTTATGAAATCCATAATTATTCCTCCTCCTCTCTCCATAGCAGATATGAAGTCATCTTTGTTCTCCATAAACTTGTCCAATGCTTGAGTCAATTCCCTTAGCTTGCTAACTTATTCTCTGAATGCTTGATTGATAGGAGGCAGCTTCATATTTTCCAAAAGAAGTTTTAAGTGATTGTTGAGTTTATTTTTGGTGAAAATCTTAGAGAAATCGGAGTCCACCTTATCTTTCACTTCTTTCTGAGAGGAAGATGCTTCTCTCATACAGTCTTGGACTATCTTCATTATTTCTCTAGCTGAATCTCTGGTAGAGAGCACAACTTTGCTCAGCTTGGATGAGTCCATAGAGACACTGGTTGAAGCTGAACCAAGCTCCTCCTTCATCACAGCTCTAAACTGATTCAAATCCACTGAAGTTTTAGATACAATAGAACTAACAGATAAAGATATAGTCTCTTTGAAGATTTTGGTCAACCCACTGATAAGATTTTGAACTTGGGAATCCTGGGTTTTAATATGATCTTTCATAGAAGTTTTGAAACCTTCAAACACTGAAACCATCTGGCTTACCACACTCTTGACATAGCCTAAGTCCTTGTCTGCTTGAGATTTTGAGCTCATGTAAGATTCCAAAGAGATAACCAATTTCTTTAAAGATTCAAGATCTGCTTCAAGTCTAGAAACTTGATCCTGACAATCTTTAACTTCTTCCACTATTTTGCCCATAAAGGTTGATAAATTACAACCTAGAGAGAGTTCAAATGATCTTTCCAACATCCTCATCTCTTCAGCAAAACAAAGCTTCATCTCAGCAACTGAGGCATTAAAAGATTCTTTCAGGTCATCCTTCATGGATTCCAGATCAGACCTTGTGATCATATTAGTAGGTGCAACTATAGTAGATGTTCTTTAAGAGGCTAAAATGACCACAAAATCAGTCATAACCGATTGAACTGAAGATACCAGAGAAACTTCCATCTTCTTTACCTCTTCCACCAAACTGTCCTAAATATTTTTCTTTAAAGTATTCAGGTCATGCATTCTGACCACATCTTCAAGCAATAACTTAGAATCGACATCATAAGTAATCATAGGTCTATTGAGAGATGATTCATTATCTGAATCATGATAGTCTAAACCACAGACTATAAAACCTGGGTCTTCTTCCCAATATTCAATTCCAGCAGCCACTTTAACACTTCCAATATTGGTTTGATGCTCCCCCTCAACCGGTGCATCCTCAATTAGGATAACAGCATTCTCAGCAACATTCTTGGTATCATTGTCAGTAGGTCTTTCATCCTGAGGAGAATCTTCCACTATCAATTCTTCTTCTGCAACAGCAGGAGGGTCTTCCAAAATAGGTAAGGGAATGTCAACTTCATTTGCATCATTAGCAGGCATTAAGGATTGTCCAATCACTAGACTAAGACTCAAATCAACTGACAGAGATGCTTCACTCTCATGAACATCTTCCTCATTCTATACAGAAGCCTCTTCAACAGCCTCTAAAGCAGCTTCTTCCTTATCTGATTTCCGTTGATCAAGATTTTCAGGAGTTTGTCTAGGAGGAAGTCAGGGTCTCCTCCTTCATCAGCATAGGACTCTTCCTCTTCTGAATCATCACTGTATTCTGGATCCTCTTCATCAGGTCCCAGACCTAGATCCCTCATATCCTTTGGTCTTGAAGGATGATCCACAGGATTGAATTTTTCATATACCTTCTGGTCATCATTGACCCATTCTCCTCTCCAAGGGTTCCAATTGATCCTCGTGTATTTGCACACTGTGGATGTGATACAAAAGTTATTCTTCACTACTACTGTCTCATCTTGAGACTCAGCTACCCCTTTTACTTTAATCATCACAGAGATCAATTTAGCAAAGAATAGGTCATTTGTCTTTGATTTCATCCTTGTCATGTCTTCCATTTGGATCATTAGAAATCTGCACAAATTTACCTTTACACAATGTCTTAAGAGGTGCAAGAGATAGATATCCTGATATATCAAATTGGAAAAGTCTCCTCTCCTCAGTATCAAGACATGTTGAACGAATTTGAACAGCAATCTATTCTCTCCATCCATTTCTATAGCAACTACTTGTCTTTGACTTCCATCACCAGTCATCTCTTCCAAAGCTGTCTCATAGTCGAAAATGTCACTGGTAGGTGACATGGATCTTGAGACATATCTAGATACACCTTCATGTGGGACTTTTAAGCACTCATCCCACTCAATAGATGAAAATGAAATCTCCTTTCCATTCACAAAAGAGGTTACTCAATTTTTATTCTCTGATTTCTCAAAGGTTACAAAATCGTAAAACTGTTTCACTAATTTTGGAATGTAGGGACCATTGTTGTTCGAAAAACACTCTACCCATTTTTGATCTTCAATTACTTTGAGCACTAAGGACTTTCTAGGCAGCAGCCATTCTACACACGGCTCATTTTCAATCACAATAACTTGATTTTTCAGATGAGGATTCATTGGTCGTCTCCCCGACCTAGTTCTAGCAACACTACCACTACAACTTGCTTCTTGTTTGGTCCTCTGCTTCTTTGTTTTCGGCTCAACAGAGTCATCTCTGACGGTAGGAAGTTTGGTTTTTTCGATCGTTGGTTCGAAGGATGTAGGGTTCTCTAAGGATTCAGGAGCTAAGGTTCGAGGGTTAAGGTTTGAGGCTTGGTGGATTTAGAAGTAGCTCGGACTTTAGTTTTATCATTTAGGAATCATAAAATAAATAAACATAATGAAATAAAGTAAAAATGATTCAGATTCTGGCGGCAGACAGAAGTTTTTAAAACAGCGCCACATCGGTGAGAATTTCTATCAGTGAGGGTTACATCGGTGAGGTTTCACATCGATGATAATCTTACATCGGTGAGAATTTGACATTGGTGAGAATTCTACATTGGTGAGAATATCACATCGGTGAGAATTTCACATTGGTGATAATTTCACATCAGTGAGAATTTTACATCGGTGAGGTTAGCTACCGATCAAGGTTAAACATACCTAACTCATGTCTAATGTAACTTAACCTATCTGAACTCAAAGGTTTAGTAAAGATGTCAGCTAATTGATGTTCAGTACCTATAAACTCAAGAATTATATCACCCTTTTGGTAATTATCTCTCAATAAATGGTGTCTTACATCAATGTGTTTGGTCCTAGAGTGAGACACAGGGTTCTTCGAGATATTTATTACACTAGTGTTGTCATAGTTGATTGAAACGTTCTTAAATTCATATCCATAGTCCAAAAGAGTGTGTTTCATCCACTGAATTTGTGCACAGCAACTACCAGTAGCTATGTACTCGGCTTCGGTAGTGGATAATGCTACAAAATTATACTTTTTACTACACCAAGATACTAAGGATTTTCCCAATAAGTGACATGTTCCCGAAGTGCTTTTTCTATCCAACTTGCAACCAGCAAAATCAGCATCTGAATAACTCATTAACTCAAAGGGTTGTCCTTTTGTGTAAAATAAACCTAAGTTTATAGTATGTTTAAGATACTTAAAAATTCATTTAACATCAAGTAAATGAGATTATTTTGGATTAGATTGAAATCTTGCACACATACAAACACTAAACATAATATATGGTCAACTAGCAGTAAGGTAAAGTAAGATTCCAATCATACCTCTGTAATTGGTTTGATCCACTGGTTTCCCAGTTTCATCTGCATCCAATTTACAGACTGTACTCATAGGAGCATCACTTTCCTTAATACTATCCAAACCAAAACGTTTTAAAAGATCCATTGTATATTTACTTTGATTCAAAATAATACCATATTTATTTTGGAAAACTTGAAATCCAAGAAAATATTTAAGTTCTCCCATTAAACTCAATTCAAACTCATTTTTTCATACATTTTGAAAAATCAGTACATAAAGAGTGTTTGGAAGATCCAAAAATAATATAATCAACATAGATTTATACTATTAAAACATCTTTAGAAATTATTTTAATAAAAATAGTTGGATCATAAATCCCTTTAGTAAAACTTTTTGAAATAATAAAATTACTAAGTCTATCATACCAAGCTCTCAGAGCTTGTTTAAAACCATATAAAGCTTTAGAAAGTTTAAAAACTTGATTTAGAAAATAAGGATTAGTAAATCCAGGTGGTTTTTCAACAAAAACATCTTCAACAATAAAACCATTTATAAAAATACTTTTCACATCCATTTGATATAACTTGAAATTCAGATGAGCAGCATAGGCAAGTAAGATCCTAATGGCTTCTAATCTGGCTACAGGTGAAAAGGTTTCCTCATAGTCTATACCTTCATCTTGATTATATCCTTGTGCAGCTAGTCTAGCTTTATTTCTAACTACATTTCCAGACTCATCAACTTTGTTTCTAAAAACCCATTTAGTGCCTATTATTAAAGTGTCCTTAGGTCTGTCAACTAATTCCCAGACTTTGTTTCTTTCAAATTGATTTAACTCTTCTTGCATATCCATTACCCAAAATTTATCATTGATAGCATCATTGACATTTTTAGGTTCTAGCTGTGAAAGAAAGGCTTGATGTTCAACTTTATTTCTTAGAGAAGCTCTAGTCTGTGTCCCTCTATCAAGATTACCTACAACAACATCCAAAGGATGATTCTTTAGAATCCTTGTTGATCTAGCAGAGGTAGGACTAGAAATTTCAGGTTTATCTCCAAGTTCGGTTTCTATACCAACAGATTCTGGAATATGTCCAGAACTGGATGTTTTTACAGCAGGTTCTTTAGATTTATCATTAAGGCCCAGAACACTCAAATCTTCCTCAAGATTTTCAAGAGAGGTTTTAGGCTCATATGGATCAATTTCATCAAACTTGATGTGAACAGATTCTTCAACACATTTGGTTCTTTTATTAAAGACTCTATAGGCTTTGCGAGTTAAATAATAACCAAGAAAAATTCCCTCATCACTTTTAGAAGCAAACTTGTCCAGATTATCCTTTGTATTAAGAATAAAAACTTTTCATCCAAATACTCTAAAGTAACTAACTTTAGGTTTTCTATCATTCCACAACTCATATGGGGTCTTCTTAAGAACTAGTCTAATTAAGACTCTATTAATAATATAACAAGTTGTATTCACAGCTTCAGCCCAAAATTAAATAGGCAGTTCATATTCATTAAGCATGGTTCTAGATATTTCTTGAAGGGTTCTATTCCTTATTTCTACCACACTATTCTGCTGAGGTGTTCTAGGAGCAGAAAAGTTGTGACTATAGCCATTGTGTGAGCAATAAGATTCAAACTCTTGATTTTCAAACTCACGGCCATGATCACTTTTCAGGGTTTTAATCATAAGTCCACTAATATTTTCTACAGATTTGGAGTATTTAACAAATTAAGGACAAGCTTCACTTTTGTGAGCTAAGAAGTATACCCAAGTATATCTAGAAAAGTCATCTACAAGAACATAGACATAGTGCTTCCCATTTAAACTAGAAACTCTTGAAGGTCCAAACAAGTCCATGTGAACCAACTCAAGAGGTTGAGAAGTTAAAACTTCTTTCTTTCATTTAAAAGAAACTTTATGTTGCTTTCCCTTTTGAAAGGGATTAAAAACTTTGTCATTTGGGAATTCAAGCTTAGGTAGGTCTCTAACTAAGTTATTCCTAGTTAATTTTCTAAGTGAATAAATGTTGCAGTGTCCTAATCTTCTATTCCAAATCCAAGATTCTTTATGAAAAGCATTTAAACAAGTAACATTTTTCTTAGCTAAAGAATTTAAATTAATAGCATAAACATTTTCATTTCTTAAAGCAGAAAATACTAAACCATTTTGAGAATTAAAAACATTACAGGAATCATTTTCAAATTTCACATTAAATCCATCATCACATAATTGAGAAATACTTAACAGGTTATACTTAAGTCCATAAACAAATAAAACTTTAGAAATTAAAACTGAATCAGTGTTACCAATTTGGCCTAGGCCGATGATTTTTCCTTTAGAATTATCACCTAAGGTGACATGGCCTCCATCAACCTTTATTAAGCTCTTTAAGCATGAATAATCTCCAGACATGTGTCTTGAACATCCACTATCCAAGTACCGTACCTTCTTGTGAGAACTCTTTAAGCATGTTTCCTAAAAAACAGATTTGTATAGAAAATGATTTTGGTACCTAGATCTTCTTGGGTCTAGATAGGTTAGCAATCAAAGCTTTAGGTACCCATATTTGTCTTATGGGTCTCATATAATTTACATAATCAATAGATTTTGAAAGATAAACTTTAGTTGATCTATAACCATATGAATAACTTGTTGAAGTATAGAGATTTCCAGAACTTGAACTAGCAGTATTCTGTCCAGATTTAGGAATAAATATATTCTTAATAAGTTTTCTCTGTCCAGGTTTTTAGCCTATTCCAGTAGTGTATTTTGGTTCCACTTGCTTACCTAAAATTTGAGTTAGAGTATCTTTTCCATTTGTGAACTTTTCTAAGTCCTTTTTAAGTTTCTCATTAGACATTTTGAGTTCAGCGTTTTCCTTTAATAGTTTAGCATTATTTTCTTTTTCTATATCAAAGGCAGATTTAACATTGATAGTAAGAGCATGCTATTTCTTTAGTGACTTATATTTATCTTTAATTTCATTACATGTTTCTTACAGCATATTGCAGTATTCAAATAATTCCTCACTAGTCATGTTTTCAGAATCAGAATCAGAGTCTGCATCATCTCCAGAATAATATGAATTTAAAATAGGAGTATCTAAAGTTACCTCAGACGTGTTGGTCATGAAACACATGTTGGAATGATTCTTCTCAGAATCAGAAACTTCAAACTCACTTGTGTTGTCCTTTGAAGCACTCCAAGTAACTTTCATATATTTCTTGTACTTCTTGTCCTTATAATCATATTTCTTTTTGAATTTCAGTTTTGGATAGTCAGCCTTGATGTGTCCTTTCCTTTTTCACTTGTAGCAGACTATATCATCCTCCTTGTTAGACTTATTCCAATCATTCTTCCAGTGTCCCTTATTGTCATACTTTCCTTTGTAGTTAGATTTCCTGAATAATTTCTTCTTCCTATAGAACTTCTTGAATCTCCTGGCTATTTGAGCCATTTCAGCATCACTGTCGGAGTCAGAATCTTCACTGGTTGAACTTTTAGTAGGTACTTGCATTTTCTCCTTGTCTTTGTTCCTAGAAGAAGTAGACTTGAAAGCTACAGATTTCCTTTTTGGTTCATCATATTCCTCTTTATTCACCTTGATTTCTTCCTCATACATCATTAATTTACCAATAAGATCTTTTACTGGCAGTGATCCAATGTCACATGACTCTCTGATTGAAACAGAAGTGTCCCTCCAACGTTCTGGCAGACATCTCAGTATCCTCATAATATGTTCCTTAGCTGGAACAGCTTTTCCAAGTGAACTCATTGTATTAACTATCTCATTAAACTTGAGATACATATTAGAAATAGGTTCATCAGTCTTCATTTTAAAATTTTCATATTTAATAGTATAAGTATTTAATCTCATTTCTTTAACATTGGTTGTTCCTTCATGAGAAACACCCAAAGTATCCCATATTTCATAAGCAGTTTTACAAGAAGAAATTATATTAAACTCTTCATCTCCTAAAACACAGTACATGGAATTCATAGCTTTACAATTATTATTGTAAGCAGTCTTAGTAGGTTCATCCCAAGTTTTTATTTCAGTTTCTGGAATTTTATATTGAGATTCTATAGCAGTCCAAATATCAAAACCCATACTTCTAAGTGAATTTTCATTTTCAGTTTCCAATAGGCATAGTTGGTGCCATTAAATAAAGGTGGCCAGTTAGTAGCAGCACCCTCTAGTCTATTATCCATAGGTAGATTTTATAAAATATTTTTAAAGAGGTAAAATTTAGAACTAACAGAAATTTAAGATCTTTAAAGATGCAACTAAAATCACAGTTAAAAACACAGATTGTTTTGAAATATTTGACAAGCAAAAACTCCTCTGATACCAAATGTTGGTTAGAGTGGATACTCAAGAGGTGGGTGAATTGAGTTCCTATAAAAATTTCTGTTAAAATTATTTCTCTTAAAATCCCCAAATTTAAAAACAAAGTTAAACTGTAGTGAATATATACAGAGTGTAAATGTTCAATCAGTTTCTTAAAGATTGATTAGGTCTCAGTTGAATTAATCTGAAGATTAAATTAACTTTTGAAACTAACTTACTGGTTTACAATAAGTATAAACACTTTCTAATTTAGCTATCAAAGTAGCTTTAAAATATTTTTGTATTTCAAATTAATAACAGCAGAATATGAAATAAACATATAGTATACTTATTGACTTAAATTAAAATGCATAGCAAAGTTAACCAAGGGGTTCAGTCTCAAACCGAGACTTAGTCCTCTCAACAATTTATATAAACTGATCCACACCCTAGATCGGGGGAAAACAATACTACACTACTGTCCAGGTCCAAAGACCTCTACCACAGTTCTTCGTGGGAAAAAAATATCAAATAGGTTGTTCAGGTCTTACTCAACCTCTACCACTATCCACAGTGGGAAACAAAGGGTTACAAAGTTTGAGTGAGGATTTAAGAATCCTACAGCTTAGTACAGGAGTCAGTATGTGTGTAAAATAAACACGGTACACACACTGCTCAAAATTTAAATAAAAGAATCACTAAGATAATTATGATTGAGTTTACAAATGCTTTAGTGATTAGCAGTGTAGCTCTAGACTCGTTTGGTTTATCAGAAAAGCTTCTAAGTCCTTCTCTGGTTTCTTGTTCAGAAAACAGAGTGTCATTTTCTTCCTTGGTTCTTGGTCCAGTTTAGCATCCTGAGTGCATGAAATGTTTGTTGTAGTTCTTCACTCGAGATACAGCTTGTGTTCTCCTCTAGAATAAGTTTCTTCGTGTCTGTCCAGGATTCTTGGAGTATGGATGTTGACTAGTAAAAAATTTTCCACATTTGAATGATGTTCAGCTCTTGGCTCTTTCACCCTTTGTGTGTCTTCTTAGTGCCTTGATTCTCTCTCTTTCAAAATTTGTATCTTGCACGATCTTTTTCTGTCCCTTTATATCTTTCAGCTTCAGCAGAAAAGAATAATTACTTTTTTCATGGGTACTAGGTATGGTTCCCTGACATGGAAACAGAGATCATTAAATAACATTAACTGCATTAAAAACATCAAATGTAACTGTTATCTTAATAAACAAATAGTATTGAGAGTATAAAGTGTTGTACCTCTCGAACCCCTCGTGGTTTAATTTTCATGATCACAATCACTCTCTTATTTTACTAATCTTGTTTTCAAGTGTTTTTGTTAATAGGCATGATTTCAGGAGCAAGAAGTGGCAAAGGAAGAACAGTGGACTGTCTTTCAGTCCACCGGTCAACCGGTGGCCTCACCACCGGCCAGCCGGTGGACCCTGGACAGAAGGCTGAGCCACTGCCTCAGCACCGGCCAACCGGTGGCCTCAGCACCGGCCAGCCGGTGGCACCCAGACAGAAGGGGTAGCTACTGCCTCCTCACCGGCCAACCGGTGGCCTCCTCACCGGCCAGCCGGTGGCGCCTGGACAGAAACCCTCCTCCTTTTTGCAAGCACCGGCCAACCGGTGGCCTTGTACCGGTCAGCCGGTAGAGCCAGTCAAACTAGTCGTTGGGCCTTTGACCATACCTGTCCACTTGCCTCCCAACGGCTCTGAAGCCCTTTACAACGGCTCCGAAGACCTCCAAAGGCCATATGAGGGTTTCCCCTCTATAAATAAAGGACTAGGAAGCCCCGGAACATTTTCGGAACCATAGTGAATCCAACGGAAGCTCACGGGACACATTTTGATCATTTGGCGAACCTCCGGCGGATTCCTCCAAGGAACTCCAATAGCTCCAACTCACTTCCACATCCAAGGAGCACCACCATAGAAGCTTGGGAGAGCACTTCATCAACTTCATCAATCCTTTGGCGCCCAAGGCTTCTCCCATTACTTTTTTTCATTGCTTTATTTATTTTGAGCATCAAATTGGGTTTGTGCCTACAAACCCCATCTCTTTCTCTCATCCTCTCTTTTGGGTTCTCACACCACCTTCAAGGTGTGAAGAGGTTAGTCAAGCCTTACCTTTCAAAAGGCTTGAATCAAAGGTGAGCTAGCCTTCACCTGTAAGAAGGCTAGTGGGTTCTTTCTCAACCATTGAAAGCAAGTGGGTTCTTGCATAACCATTAAAAGCAAGTTGTAATAGGTTCTAGACTAACCTTAAAAGTCTAGTGGGTTTCTTGCTAAAACCATTAAAAAGCAAGCGGTAGTAAATCTCTCAACGGTTGAGTTGGGAGCGGAGACGTAGGCTTGGGTTTAAGCCGAACTCCGTTATCAAGTTGTGTGTTTTGCCTCTTTTATTTCCGCTGCACTTTCACTTTGATTTTAATTTGTTAATTATTTTTTAAAAGGCAATTCACCCCCCCTCTTGCCATCACTTCTTTTCTTCTCCGCCCAACAATTGGTATCAGAGGCAAAATTTGAGTAATACCTTCACCGGTTTCAAATTCAAGATCCATTGTGATGGCTTCGTCTTCCTTCGCCCCCGAAGGATATTCTTTGGGTCGTGCTCCATTCTTTGATGGAACCGACTATACTTATTGGAAAACCCGCATGACCACATTTCTTAGAAGTATTGGCTATCCGATTTATAAAATTGTCATGCATGGTTATTCTTTATCTACTCCCGATGAATCCAAATGGACCCAAGCCGATATTAAAAATTTCGAGCTTGATGGCAAAGCCATGAACGCTCTTCATTGCGGCCTTGATCGTAATGAATTCAATCGAGTTTCAACATGCACCTCATCACATGAAATCTGGAAACTATTGGAGGTTACCCATGAGGGGACCAACAAATTCAAGGATACTCGATTGGATATGTTTCGTCAAGATTTTGAGTCTTTTACCATGCATCCATCCGAATCTATAACTGAAATGTTTACACGTTTTACTGATGTTTGCAATGGGAGAAAGTCCCTTGGTGATGATGTTTCTGCAGAGACGATGGTCAAAAAGATCCTTTGGATCCTACCAAGCACATGGGCTCCGAAGGTCACGGCAATCCAAGAAGCCAAAGACATCAAGAACATGCCGGTCGAAGAGCTCATCGGATCCCTCATGACTTATGAGATCACCATGAGGAGGCAAGCTGAAAAAGAAGGCAAACCGATCAAAGTTCCAAAGAACATCGCCTTCAAAGTTCAACAAGAAGAAAGCTCCTCCTCCTCATCGTCTTCCTCTTCAAGCGGCGATTCCGAAATGGAGAACCTTGCCCGCAAGATGCACAAGTTCATGAAGAAGCACAAAAAGAAGAAATCCCGCAAGGCTCAACCCAACGAAAAATCCGAGTCCGAGGTAACATGCTATGGGTGTGGCAAGAAAGGCCATTACAAGCCCGATTGTCCACTCAACAAGAAAAAGGCCAAGCAAAAGGAAAAGAAAAAGGCATTCAAGGCCACTTGGAGTGATAGCTCCACATCATCCTCCTCCTCCTCAAGTGACAACGGTAACAAATGCCTAATGGCATTCCATGAGGTAACATCTTCTGACTCCTCATCCTCTTGTTCTTACAATTCTTTAAATCATCTTTCATATGAGGATCTCCAACATGCTAGAGATCAATTGGAGGAAGGTTTTCACGAACTTTCTTCCAAATTTGTTTCTTTAAAAAAGAATTTCAAAA
Source organism: Viscum album (assembly GCA_963277665.1). Taxonomy (NCBI): domain Eukaryota; kingdom Viridiplantae; phylum Streptophyta; class Magnoliopsida; order Santalales; family Viscaceae; genus Viscum; species Viscum album. The sequence goes on along the minus strand of OY728146.1, from coordinate 1,450,739,912 downwards.
AACTCTCTTCCGAAAAAGAACAACTTCTCAAAGAGAAGGAAGACTTGACCCTTAAAATCCAAAACCTTCCCGATGTTGAGTCTATGGAATCAACAATCAAAGATTTAAGGTAATCTCTTGCCAAGTTCACCCAAGGTGAACAAAATCTGACCAAATTACTCGGTTCCCAACGCATATCTAGAACCACCGAAGGGCTTGGCTATTCTAAGCAAGCTTCCTCTTCCCATGCTCCAACTATTTTTGTAAGGGGGAGCTCCCAATTTAAATTTTGTAATTATTGCAAAAAACTCGGGCACTTAATCTATGAGTGCAATTGCAAAAATGCCCGGTATGGTAGGCCTAAAACTATTTTCTTTAATGATGAATTTTATAGTAGAAGACCCACCACTAGACAAGTGTGGATTGAAAAATCCCTTTTAGCGAGTCTCACCGGACCAAAATTTGTCTCGGTTTCAAAAAACTCTTCCCGGTGATTTGTTGTTTTTATTTAGGGGGAGTTAGGTTTATTTAAGCCTTTTTGATTTCAATTTCAAAATTTTCGATTCAAAACTTTCAATTCAAAATTCTCATTTCAAAATTTTCGATTCAAAACTTTCAATTCAAAATTCTCATTTCAAAATTTTCGATTCAAAACTTTCAATTCAAAATTCTCATTTCGATTCAAAACTTTCAATTCAAATTTCAAAAACTTCAATTGGTTTAAAATCTCTATCTTGTTTTTCAAACTTTCCCTCAATCAAGTTTTAAGCCCCGTGCTATTTTGATAATCACAAAGGGGGATAAATTCTTGATTGATTGGGGGAAAAATCTTTTAAAGCATGCCTCTCATTTCATTTTTACATTGTTTTTTTTGGTGATTGTGATCATCAAAATAGGGGGAGATTGTTGTACCTCTCGAACCCCTCGTGGTTTAATTTTCATGATCACAATCACTCTCTTATTTTACTAATCTTGTTTTCAAGTGTTTTTGTTAATAGGAATGATTTCAGGAGCAAGAAGTGGCAAAGGAAGAACAGTGGACTGTCTTTCAGTCCACCGGCCAACCGGTGGCCTCACCACCGGCCAGCCGGTGGACCCTGGACAGAAGGCTGAGCCACTGCCTCAGCACCGGCCAACCGGTGGCCTCAGCACCGGCCAGCCGGTGGCACCCAGACAGAAGGGGTAGCTACTGCCTCCTCACCGGCCAACCGGTGGCCTCCTCACCGGCCAGCCGGTGGCGCCTGGACAGAAACCCTCCTCCTTTTTGCAAGCACCGGCCAACCGGTGGCCTTGCACCGGTCAGCCGGTAGAGCCAGTCAAACTAGCCGTTGGGCCTTTGACCAGACCTGTCCACTTGCCTCCCAACGGCTCTGAAGCCCTTTCCAACGGCTCCGAAGACCTCCAAAGGCCATATGAGGGTTTACCCTCTATAAATAAAGGATTAGGAAGCCCAAGAACATTGTTGGAACCATAGTGAAGCCAACGGAAGCTCATGGGACACATTTTGATCATTTGGCGAACCTCCGGCGGATTCCTCCAAGGAACTCCAATAGCTCCAACTCACTTCCACATCCAAGGAGCACCACCATAGAATCTTGGGAGAGCACTTCATCAACTTCATCAATCCTTTGGCACCCAAGGCTTCTCCCATTACGGTTTTTCATTGCTTTATTTATTTTGAGCATCAAATTGGGTTTGTGCCTACAAACCCCATCTCTTTCTCTCATCCTCTCTTTTGGGTTCTCACACCACCTTCAAGGTGTGAAGAGGTTAGTCAAGCCTTACCTTTCAAAAGGCTTGAATCAAAGGTGAGCTAGCCTTCACCTGTAAGAAGGCTAGTGGGTTCTTGCTCAACCATTGAAATCAAGTGGGTTCTTGCATAACCATTAAAAGCAAGCTGTAATAGGTTCTAGACTAACCTTAAAAGTCTAGTGGGTTTCTTGCTAAAACCATTAAAAAGAAAGCGGTAGTAAATCTCTCAACGGTTGAGTTGGGAGCGGAGACGTAGGCTTGGGTTTAAGCCGAACTCCGTTATCAAGTTGTGTGTTTTGCCTCTTTTATTTCCGCTGCACTTTCACTTTGATTTTAATTTGTTAATTATTTTTTAAAAGGCAATTCACCCCCCCCCCTCTTGCCATCACTTCTTTTCTTCTCCGCCCAACATAAAGTATAGAGTATAGAGTTTGACTGGTTGGTCAATCATTAGTAGCTCGTGTTGGTAAAAGTGTACGATGTTGTAGGATCTTCAATCGGTAGCTCTTTCTCTTGCATCGGTAGCTCTATATAACAGTTTCTATCCATCGGTAGCTCTTGATCCATCGGTAAATCTTGAGCTATCGATGGCTCGATGTATCGGTAACTATGTGTGAACTGGCTCTATCGGTAGACTTCTGTCTATCGGTAGCTCTTGTCTGTCGGTAGCTCTGGTGTGTTTGTTAGTCAGTAGCTCAGTAGACTGATTCTATCGGTAGACTTCCTCATATCGGTAGCTCTGGTTTGTGATTGTTAGTACTCGTATCAGTAGGCTTACTATATCAGTAACTACTGTTAGACATGCACATCGGTAGCTCGTCTGTTTATATCAGTGACCTTAGTGTATCGGTGACTCTGTCTATCAGTAGACTAAGTCTATCAGTATACTGAGTACTGTTAGCTCTTTTTCAGTAGCTATGTGCAGATCAGTAGCTTACACTTATCTATTTTTATGCAAAACACATCTGATTGGGTTAGAATTATTTCAGAACTTATATAAACATGGATAAACAAAGATTAACATATCTTAGGGATTATTTTAATGTTATTATCATCTTGAACATATATTGAAAGAATTAAAATATATAAAAACATTAGATTGAGATTATCAAAGTATATGAAATCATGGTTGGGATTATCAAAACAGTTGAGGTCAACATTTATTATATTCATCGGATTGGGTTTCCTTTTTTTGTGCCTATGAGTGGTTTGTGTATCACTTTGTTTTTATGATGGTTTGCTTTAAAATAATTTTTTTTATGGTTTGAATGTGTGGTTTAAAAATGAAAATAGTTTGGTTTTCATAAAATATTTTTTAATAAAATGTTTTTGTTAGAATTGGTTTTTAAAAAATAATTTTCATGAGATCCTTAGAAAGGGGGAAAAGTGACTTGTTTTATTTTTCATGCTTAAATCCCCTTTTCTTGGTTTAAATTATCAGTTCAGAATTTTTAATCTTCCTTGATTTTACTTTATAAAAAGGATAATTATTTTAAAATGTGCATGTGGGATTTTTCTTAGCTTTTTTTATAAAGAATATAGAAATGTACTCTTTACATTATGTTAAAACTAACACTTTATAAACTATTATAATAAGTTTTTTCCATATATCCAGTGGGTGGTGACTTTTTGTTAATGTTTATGCTCAGGCCTATATTATCTCAAATACTAGTTTTTTTTTATTCTTTGGACTGCTATTTAAGCATTGATTTATCTCGAGAATTGAGGTGTTTTTTATTTTACCTCATTCATCATGTTGTTTATTTTTGTGATTTTGTACAACTTTCCCTTTTCTTTTGTAGAATGTCATTTGTGTGCCCCTTTACATGATTTAACTTATAAAATTATGATTTTTCTATATTCTACGGATGGAGGGTAGTGATATCTATCACTTGTAGAAAAAATGCATCTAGAGGTGTCTTTGCATATTTTCATATACAGTGGAGATATATTGGGGGTGAGTGGAGTGATTGTTTACATTTATTCACTAATTTATAGTTTAATTCTGTATATCATACTGGGAATAAATGTTAAATATATGGATGGGTCATTCTATTTGTTTCAGTTTTCTACTACTATTTTTACTGTATTTTTAGGGAAAATATGTTCCCAATAGTATTTATATGACACCTAGAGACTAGTTTCGGGACCATGGGGATAGGGAATTCCCTTAAATATAGTGGTGATTTGGTTCAAGTATCAATTAAGATGGATCCTAGTCTGGTTCATTATAGACCATCCTCAAATATTTATTCCTATCTCTACATAATAAACTTTGATAGAAGCTTTATTATCTATTATTTATATTTGGGATTTCCTCTTTAACAATATATCTTTTGATAACCCCTTTGGTCAAGACCATATGAGATTCATCGAGATTGGTTTGAGTTCTCAGACTCACATAGTGTGTCCCTTTTCTGTGACCCTTGATGCGTAGGCCGACACTCATATCTGGATTAGATTAGCTTTAAATTTTATAGGATTAACCACACAAAAAATTAGTTAGAATTCCCTTATTTATATTTTTATAAACTCAAATAACATTCAATAGAATACAAGTTTGATATTTTATTCTTGATATAATCTCATTTATACAGATTAACCTCTGTTTTTATAATGCTTAACCAAAGTTCGACATCCATAGTGGAATTGTGAATTTTTTTTAGATTTAGGTATCTTACATGATTCCTTTCTTAAATTGATTCGTTTAAATGAAGTTACAATAGCTATATATCATACACACTTCACTGATATCTTATGATATTTTTTAATCTTTTGAAAATGATGCTTCTTTAGCACAACAAATTCTAATTAGAATTTATTCATATGTTAATACTTTTGACTCATACATTACACCTCAAAATGACTCATATAATGATTCTCTTCATTTATATGAACATATTATAGTTTACTCATACATTATTGTTGAGCTAACTCAAATGAAAAAGTGGCACTATATGACTCTACTACAGTATTTTTTTCTTTCTCACAAAAGAATAAAACTTGTGAAAATTTATCAATTAAAAATGAAAAATTATACTTCAAACTGAATAAAGATAAAAATTACATATTAAAAATTTTAAAAATATGTTCCCACAATTGATATTAAAAAATAAAACATAGAATTTGGAAACATAAGCTTTAAAATCAAAAATTCATTTCAAAATTACCTCAAAATATTATTTCAATTAATGTTATCATAAGATAACTATTATATTTTTTTCTTACAAAATATGAATATTAAAATAAAAATAATTGAAAATTAAACACCCAAAATCTATATTTTAATATGAAAATTAAAATAGATATATTTTCAACATGAAAAGATAAATATTCAAAATATTGTCAGTTAAAGCACCATTTATCATTAAAAACATAATAATTCATTAAAATATATATGGTAAAATGTATAAAAATAATTCGATATCAAATTCTCCCACATTACCACATTCATTTACCTAAATAAATTAATTAATCAAATTTATTAAAAGGAAATTAATCTTAAAGATAGAATAATTTTAATTCTAAAAAAAGGGTGATTTTTAAAATTATCTTCCCCTAAAACTTTATTAGGTAAAAAATTTATTATTTCTATTTCAAAAAGAAAAGGTTTCTTAAAATTTTATTTATTGTTTTTTATAAAAATGATTAGATTCCAAAAAATTGGGAGGATTTAATCTAACTTAACATTGCATTCAATTACTCTTCCAATATTCTCATTATATACTTGGTGAATGAAAAACATAATTAGAATTCAACATAATTAGACACAACTAATAGATGAGTGTGTTTAACAGTTATAAGGAATCATAAATAAATCATCCTATAGTTTTATTATAAAGAATATAAAACTCAACTAGGATTAGGAATTCATTTATAGTCTATTTGAATGAAAATATTATTAGTTTAAATCCAATAAAAAAGATAAAATTCAATAATGATTATAAACCATGCTCTAAAAATTTCACTAAAACAAATGTTTCATGAGAGAAAAAGAAAATATGTTACCAAATAGATCCCATGTATAAATAGAAAATTTTAGCCACCTCAAATTCGAAAAAAACTCCAAATTTAAATAAAAAATAAAACCACGAAAAAATATAATTGAATCTTTAAAACAATCAATTTTTAAAAACTTTAAGGGTATTTTTACAGGTTTATGAAACATATTTTATCAATTTTTAGTACCTCTACCCCACACATAAAATGAAAAAAAAATCAATGTTGAATTTCAAGGTACGACAAACAGTGAAAACAATTTTATTTAAAAATATTTTTCAAATTAGCAGTTCTAAAAAAAATATCCATGGATTAAAATAAATTTAAAATTAGTATCTTAACAAAAATCCAAGTAGTTTTCCCAAGAATATTTTATAATTTAAATTCCTTTTATATATTGAAAAAAAATGTAAATTCATGAGAGCTCAGAAAAATATAATTTAAGAATTATTTACATTAAACATTAAAATTTTCACCTAAATTTAAAAAAAAAATTATAATAAATATTTTGAGGTTATATGATAAGGTTTTATTGATTAAAAATGGTTTTCAATTGAATAGATTCAAGAAAACTCAACAATTAACAATTCAAAACAAAATCAAGGGTTATTATGAGTAATAATCAAGTAAATTCCCCCCATAGTTAATTTTCAATGTTGAGAGGATTTTAAAAAATATATTTTCAGATTTTAAATAAATATTTTGGGCAACATAGAATAGTTTAAACCAGTATGAAATTTTAAAATAGAATAAAAAAATATAAAGAAACTCCCCTAATAACGGGTTCTTTGTTTCCATTATGCTCGACTAAATAATCTACCTCATTTAATACATCAATATCTATATGGTTTATTCCTTAAAGGACCCATAATTTTTAAAATAGAATAATCTATCGGTTCCATCATAAAACAAAAATAAAAATTAAACCAAGTAAAAAAGTGAAAGGATATAGAAAGGAAGATCAAATCCACTCATGAATAAGTTAGTGCAATTCTCTTGTTGGAAAAAAGATTATAAATACAACTCAAGTAAGAGATGATGATGGGATAGTTCATTCTTGAAAAAAAAATATGAGGTTTTTTAAATCTAATGGGTGAGGGAGTTTTATTTGAATGAAAAAAAACACAAGTGATTTATCAAACCATGGGTTTCCTCTAATGAAATGCTATGTTTTATGTTTTCAACAAGACTTTCTCCAAATAATTTACAACCATGATCCTTAAGGGAAATGATTTATTAAGTAATTTCATTTAATTATTATATAAGGAGACATAATTTTGAACATTTAAATCTTATAAAAAACTATCATCAAGAAAAAACTTTTTTAACTCCTCTATGACCATATGACTATAGTTGACTCTCAGTATTGTTTTTATTAGTACCGGGGCATGCGGTGGATGATTATGGGAGGTGAATTTTAAAATTTTCATCACTAAAAAAATGAATCATAATCTTCTCTAGTGATATAATCTCTATTAATGGTCTACAGATAATGAATTAATTTAATTAAGAACAACACTAAATGAATGATTACCTTATTCAAATTGAAGGAATTTTTTATAGAACTCATCACCATCAACCATTACTTAAATAATCTAAGGCAGAATCCCTCTAGACCATCCAAATTGATTCAAGTGTCTGATATAACAATGATCCTTAGAATTTAGGTGCAAGTATAGAGGTCCAATGAATCCTTTGACATCCCGATGATCATCATGATCTCATTCCTTTGATTTGTGAAGGCGATCAAAGTTTAAAAGCTTAAAAGAGGGATTTCTCTCTCCAATATTACTGATAAGTAGATAGGATCTCTCAAATTGGTGGGAATGAATATTCCCCTAGAAATTAGCTCTTATTTTATTATATAGTATAGGATAAACACCCAAAAAGTGTCCCCTGACCCCTATATATATAACACCCACTAAATAAGCCTTAAATGGCATGTCATGAAGAACCAACTTTATCATAATGTCATTTATATTTTTATCACAGACTTATAATATATAATAAATATATTACATTACAAAATAAATACATTAACTTGACTTTTAATTCCCACAGATATTAAATGAACCTTAAATATTAAAATAATAGTTGTTCGTATAATATTTTTCCTTGAATTCACTAAATACCTTTTGAATAATTTTAATAAAAAATTAACTCTAATTATTATATAATAAAATAATAATTTATTTATTTATTTATTAGGGACTATTTATTCTCAAACATCATGGTAGGCCCCACAATGTCCTATATTTCTATTCATTAGAATAGGGAAGGATTTTGAATATGTTATTGGGTGTGACCCTCTAGGACCTTATCTCAATAGAAGTAAATACTATTCACATACTAAGAGTGGAGTCTAGAAAGACATCAAGGCCCCTAAGGAGATAAGTAAAATTCATAGTAATGAAGAAATTTATATGAACACTCATCATATAATATAATCTCTTTGTATCTTGGTATCTCTTAAAGAAGGATTCGCACTTTTTTCATCATCCATTCATTATTTATTATTCATTGACCTAATTGAAAAACCACACCTTCTTTTATCATGGTCATGGATTTAATAAAGGAACTTCTATCCTGATTAGCTAGGCTTGAGATATCCCATTATTTTGAAATTGAATAATTCTATGTTGATTATTCAATCAATTTCATAACTCCAATGAAGTTCCCAACAAAAGATACCTCACTATGACATTAATTCCATTTGTTTTATCTTGCATCAAAGTATGTGATCAAATAGAATACATTGATAATAATATCAAGCTAGGAGACCATTACACATGTTCATAGATAAGAACTACCAAATTCACCTAAAACTTATGGTGTTCCTATTTGTTGGTCAATCCTCATGATCTCATATAATCCATATCACTAAGTGAGAACCTCATCAGAAGTAGTCTCAATGCTTAGGAGCACCCAGAACCTGATGGTTACACATCATTTTTATCCTATCAACATGATGTATTTGGACTATAGGATATAACATTAATATTTCTATTATGGTATCTATAAGTTCTCATTATAACCTGAGAACAACTATAAAATTTTGATATGATATGTAATCCAAGGGAATTACCATAAATATAGTAGACACAGAAGTATCAAAACTATTCTGGTAAGATAAATACATGTATATATCAAACTATATACATGTAATGGTAATAAAATTATATACATGGGTTGGATATATGATATCCACTAACAACACTCCCAATTTCTCTAGATCCAACTGGTAACAAGTCCCAACCTACTAGCTCTCACCTGAGAATCATGTTTCTACTGAGATATGGATTTAGTCAGGGGGTCTTCCATTTTATCCTCTATGGATAATCTGCTAACTGCAACTTCACCTCTTTGATATGAATATCTCAAGATATGAAACATCTGAAGTATTTGAGTTTCCCTCTGGTGTGACCTAGGCTCTTTTCCTAGAACCACTACTATAGTATTATCACAATAAACTGGAATAGGTTTTGTACTACTAGGAACAACACTGATGTCTAAGATAAAGTTTCAAATTCAAACTACTTCTTTAGCTGCATTGAAAGACATTATATACTTGGATTATTCTATAGATTCAGTGACCACATGTTTCTTCAAGATTCTTTAGCTCACTGCACCACTATTCAAGAAAAATACATCGCCTAACTATGATTTCAGATCATTATGATATATCTGGAATTAGAAACAATGTATCCCTTCACTACTAGTTCCTCGTCTCCTTTATGTATAATGAACATATCATTTTACATCTCAAGTACTTCAGGATTGTTTTCATGGATACTTAATATAACTCTGATGGATTACCTTGATATCTTTCCATCATGCTTAATGAAAAGTCAACATCAAACCTTGTAAATAGCATGGAGTGTATGATTGATCCCACTGGTGAATCTTAATAGATTCTACTCATTATTTAAGTATCCTCTTTTGTTTGTAGAAAATTATTATTTGAGATTGATACCATGTGACATTGGAAATAACTCCCTCTCTTTTATTTTTTTTATTTTTTACCTTTTGAGTAACTTGTCAGTATATTTACTTCGACTTGTCCAAGGTATCCTCTGATATCTATCTCGATATATCTTGATCCCTAGGATGTATGCCGATTCAATTAAGTCTTCCACATAGAAGAATTAATTTAACCATGTATTAACTAACTAAAATACTTGCAACTTCTTTGTGATTATTGATATATAATTAAAATATAATATAAGGAAAATAAGGACATTCCCACTAACCTTATTATAGACACATGGATATATTTTGTTCTTGATGAAACCAAATTCTATTATGGCCTCATCAAAATAAACATTCCATGATTGTGTTGTAACCATGGTCGTTCTTTTCATGAATTGAAGTATGGTTTGTATTTGTTGTCAATCCTTAGTGGAATTTCAGAATGTGTACTAGCAAAGTGGTCATATAGAACAAGAAGATAATAGTATTGAAGGTGGAACTGTTTTCCAGTGTTTGCCAAATTTTTGGGCCTGAAAATCAACAAATGGAGAAAAGTGGTTTTAGAAAAAAGACTTGTGCATCGTTGTCTTGAAGGAGAATAACCTTGTGTGCCATATGTTTTTCAATATCAGAACATGAAAATATGGCAAAGGGAGAAGGGCGCCCAAGTTTCATGTTTGGTCGTGCAAGTGACTTACACGGCAGAGACTTGCGCGCCAAAACTTACACACCGAGGGAAGACTTGTATGCCATTGCACAGGGTATCCAAATGCCTATAAATAGAGGTTGACCCCTCCTCATTCGCTACAAAGTTAAAACATAGAGAAAATCAGATCTCTCGTTGCGTAGGTGTTGTGGTCGCGCAAGTGGTGGTGGGTCGCGCAAGTTAAAGTTGTGTGACAGTTGTTTGCTGTGCATCCAAGGTGGTTTGGGAGATAAAGTGGTTGAGTCACCCATGTTTAGAGTTGGTGAATTAGGTGTCGCGCAGGTGGTTTGGTGACACTTGCGCGCCTGGATTTGAAGAAGCGCGACAATTCATAGTTGCGTGCCAAAATCGGTTTGGGTGTAAAAGGATGTGAGTCGCACAAGTTTAAAGTTGAAGAAGTGAGTGTTGCGCAAGTGGGAGAGGTGAACTTGCGTGCCATATTGAAACTTGAGCATCGGACTTGGAGAAGTGAGCTAGGTGTGGTTGAAGTATACCAGTCTTTCTGGGGCTGCGCGAAAGCTAAAAGTTTGCCTGATACCATTGGTGAAAAGTGAGATTAGTGTTCGGGTGGAAGTTGGACTTCAACAGAGAATCTACATACAACAGAGGATGTATTCATTAGAGATGATGAATAGATCTTCACGTCTATAAACTGAGTGGGACTTCACCAAAGGCAGTGAGCTAGGGGGAGTCAATAGGAGTGACCTGAGGGACGTAGTAGACTATACCTGAACAGTTGTAAAGGAAGTGAGCCTGGAACAAAGTGACTGTTCCCAAACCATTGTAATCCATAATGAGTGAAGAATAGTGGAATTTGGTATGACTGACAACCTGTCGACATATGCTCCTTGGATATATCCCTTAGTGGTGAACCAAGTAAAAAGTGTTGTGTCATCTCTTTTCATTTGAATGTTTTATTTATTCTTATATCCATCATATAGGTTAAACTAGTTTCTACCAACGTGGGAACAAGATCCGTCAGTTTAAAAGAAAAATTTGACACCCTGATTCACCCCTCCCCTCTCAGGGTGTCCAAGGGTCCTTCAAGTGGTATCAGAGGGAGGTTATTGATGTTTGATCTGTTTTATACCACCATGGAAAATTCAGCCAGTGTTAGTGGAGTTCCCCTCTTTGATGGAAGTAATTTTCAGATTTGGAAGAACATAATGAGATCTCATCTAATATCCCTTGGAATGGATATTTGGTTTTCCACTATGCAAGGTATACATGTTACTAATCCAACAGGTATGGCTATGACTGATGAATATAGGAAAATTCTTGATGCTGATGCTAAATCACAGAATGCTCTCATCGCAGCACTTTTTGATCAGATCTATCTAAAAGTGATGAGTTTCACCTCAGCAAAGTCCATGTGGGATAAACTTTAAAATATTTATGAAGGAGATAGAAAATTGAAGGAGGCGAAACTATAAGTCCTGCACAATAGGTTTGATGATTTGAAGATTCATCCTGATGAGAATGCAGATTCCTTCTTCAATCGAATTACTGAAGTGTTTGGAGCAATTTGGGGTCTAGGTGAAGAAATCAAAGACGTATACATTGTGAAGAAAATATTAAGAAGACTTTCACCCTTTTACAATGCAAAGGTTTCGGCCCTTGAGGAAAGAGATCTTTCCAAACTTTCTCTAGATGATCTACTTAACACCTTGGTGGCATATGAAATGAGGGTCAAACCAGAAGATGATACGACTCGAGTGAGTAAGGAAATGGCATTCAAAGTCATTGAGAAACTGAAAATCTCAAAATATAGTAGTGTTGAAGATGATGAGGAAAAAGAAATTATTTCTCACATTGCAAAGAATTTCCAGAAGGGAAAAGGGAAATTCAAAGGGAAGTTACCTCTATCTTTCTTTTGTTGTGGCAAAGTTGGTCACATTGCCTCTTAGTGTTCATGAAAGATCGATGATGAGAATAGTGATTCTGAAAACATTGATAATCCTTAGAAAAGGTTTTTCAAAAGGGGAGACTTCAAATCAAGAAAGTAGTAAAGAAGAGTTTTTTCTATGAATAGGAAGAAGATGATAATGAATTATATGATGAAGAAGAACCAGAATTTAAAACTGGAAACCATGCTTCCATGATGGACACTGTTGAAAACTCAGAAGATATTAGTAGAGAAAATTAGTTGAAAACTAGTGCAAATCCTGAGTTGCAACTTAAGGATGTTGTTAGTAAGCTTAAGATTAAATGTAAGAGTTATAATAAGTGGAAATAAATTGTAGAAGAATCAACTAAATATGTTGATAAACTTGAAGCTGAAATTGAACAACTGGAAGAATTTATGAAAGTACAGTCTAAAATCCTTGAAAGAAATGATGATGTAGTGGATCTGAAGATAAGAATTGAAGAGCAGGGAAAGGTCATCAATGACCTCACATCCAGACTAGAAGAAAAGAACAAGGCTGCTAAGGGTCTCAAGGAGGAAGTTGTTACTCTTAGGAGTAAACTTGAGACTGAATGAATTTCTAAAGAATCAAGGAAGAAAATATATTTTGGAAGGTTCTCAGACATTGAGCTGTTGGAGAGAGAAAAATGTGGCTCTAATAGAGTTGAAAAGATTTTAAATGATCAAAGACCTGCCTGTATGGGAAATAGTGGAATTGGTTGTAAGGTAGAATCTTCAAATGCTGCAAATAAAGGTGACCAAAATAAAGGCAAGATGAAAGTGGGTGATGTGGGAAAGTCTTCTTAAGTGATGAAACAAGAACCCCCAATTCAATCTAAAATAAGAAAAGAAGATTATCCTCGAGCCCCGTGGAAAAAAGATCCCTCATTATATTATCCCACAAAATAATAAATGAGGATAAATAGAAGTGAGAAGAAATTTCCTCTCATGAAATGTCAGTTCTGTGGATATTTTGGTCACACAATGTCTTATTGTGAAGAGGCAAGAATCTATTTGAATGGAGAAGATATAGGAGTTCAACAGAGGAGAACAAATTCATATCCTAATTCTTATAGAAGAAACAATTTCTATGGATATTTTTTTCATTTTTCTAACTTTGGTTATAAGGCAGTTAATTTCAGGCATAGAAGGGACATGGACACCTCATACCAAAGTTCGAGAGAAGTCAAGTCTTGTCAGAAAGACATTTTTACTCTTTCAAACAGGTTTTCTCCTCTCAAAGAATATTTCGACTATGAAGAACCTAGGTACACGGAAGAGACAATTGAAAGGCCATTAGTGCTCTATACTCAATCCAATGTCTCATGGAAAGAAAGGAATAAAATTGAGAAATACAACCTTGCAGAGGTGGCCCTCAAAGCTACAAAAAGCAACAGTACCTGGATTATGGATATCAGTTGTTCATCTCATATGACAGGTAATGCTGGCCTGTTAACAGTTATCAAAAGGAAGGTTGATGGCACAGTACAATTTGGTAATGATGGAGCTCTAAAAATCAAAGGTAGTGGAAGTACTGAATTATCTAATGGGGAGATAAAGAAGACTAAAGTCCTTTATATAGATGGCCTACGTCATAATCTAATCAGCATGATTCAACTCTGTGACTCAGTACTTATAGTTACTTTTAATCAGAAAGGCTGTACTATCAAGGGAAATACAGGAAATTCACTTATGAAGGGATGCAGAATAGAAGGAAACTTGTATCAGATTGCTAGTAAATAAAATTTTTGTTACATGACTCTTGAAGAAGAAAACAATTTGTGGCATCGAAGACTGGGACACATCAATCAACAAGACATAGAGAAAATATCAAAATTTAGGATTGTCATGGACATTCCCAACCTAAAGCATGAGCATGAAAATTATTGTGATGCTTGCATTCATGGGAAACTTGTCTGCAGTTCATATTGGCTAAAGACGAAACGGGCATCCCGTCTTCTTGATCTAATTCATCCAGATGAATGTGGGTTGATAAATGTTGTCGTAACTCATGTAAAAAGGTACTCTGTCCTTTTCATAGATGATTACAGTATAATGGAATGTGTAATGGTCATTCGCAGGAAACAACAAGTGCTTGACTACATGAAAACATATCAGCGAATCGCCGAGAATGATACTGGACAAATAATCAAAGTGTTGTGATCTGACAATGAAGGGAAATACACATCCATTGAATTTGAAAATTACCTAGAAAATCATGGGATACAACATGAGTTAGCTGTTGTGAGAACTCCACAACAAAATGGAGTTATTGAATGTATGAATCGACAGGTGAACAACATGGCACGAACTATGCTGATTGAGAGTCGTATTCCACGACATTACTGGAAAGATGTTGTTCAAGATGCAATATATATTCAAAATAGAACAAGACTTTATATGGGTGAGACAAAGACACCATATGAATTGTTTCATGGAAGGAAACCCTCTTTGAAATACTTTTGTGTTTTTGGAAGTAAATGCTTCATTAGGAACAAATAAGGAAATCAAGGGAAGTATGGTGACAATGCAGATAAAGAAATTTTCCTTGGATACTCAATGAATAGCAAAGCCTATAAGTGTTTCAACAAGCTATTAGGAAGGATTTTGGAAAGTAGTGATGTTAAGATAATTGAAGAGAAAACCACAAATTATTCAAGGAATTCATATGCTGATGTGATAGAAAATGAGGAAGAAAGTGAATGTGGAGGAAATACAAATACAGAAATAGAGGGAGCTGTAAAAAAAACTCATCAGACACATCATGATGTAGAATCAGAAGAAGAATCTGAAGAAGAAACTGTGGCTGGAGAGAATACAACTGAACCACACAGTTGAAATCGTAGAGCTGAGATTAATCCATCTAACATAATTGGGGACAGAAGTTCACCCACTCAAACAAGGTTGATGAGGAATAACACGCAATCTGCATTTCTGTCGGTTGTGGATCCATCCTTATTTGAAGAAGCTGTAAAGAATGAAACATGGGTGAAATCCATGAATGAAGAGTTAGATCAGATTGACAAGAATCAGACATGGGATCTTGTCCAGAGACCCAAAGGTCACAAAGTGATTGGTACAAAATAGATCTTCAAGAAAAAGTTTGATGAGCATGGAAGTGTTATTAGAAACAAGGCACGATTGGTATGTAAAGGATACTCCCAGATTGAAGGCATTAATGTTGAAGAAACCTTTGCTCTAGTGGCTAGACTGGAGTCAATCAGGCTTTTCCTTTATATGGCACTTCAAAGATGATATAAAGTATATCAAATGGATGTCAAGAAAACATTCTTGAATGGTGTACTCAAAGAAGAAGTCTACATTGAACAACCAGTGGGTTTTGTTCTTGGTACTGATGAAACAAAGGTCTGAAAACTGAAGAAAGATCTATATGGTTTGAACCAGGCACCACGAGCATGGTATTCCCGACTGGACTCATATCTCAAGAATCTAGAATTCAAAATAGGAGGAGTAGACCACAATCTATATGTGAAGAATTATCCAAAAGATCATTTCATGGTTCTAGTCTACATTGATGACATTATATTTGGTGGCAGCAGGCAGAAATCAGTGGATGAATTTTCCAATCACATGAAATTATAATTTGAAATATCTATGTTTGGGGAACTCACATATTTCTTGGGGATGTAGGTGATTCAAAGGCAGGATTATACTTTCATTTCTCAAGAAAAGTATACAAGAGAGCTGCTGAATAAGTTTAATATGTAGGACTCCAAACCAATATCAACTCCGATTACAGTTGGAATCAAAATTGTAAAGCATGAGGATGGGGTATCTGTAGACCCCACTATGTACAGGAGGATAATTGGGAGCCTACTGTACCTGAGAGCAACACGGCCAGATATTGTCTTTGCAACCTGTCTAGTGGCCTGCTTTTAGAGTAATCCAAAGGAGGAACATATGATAGCAGTAAAAAGAATCATGAGGTATATTCAAGGTACTCCCAGTTGTGGCTTATACTTTGCTGCAAGAACAGACGGTGAATTATCAGCATTTTCTGATGCTGAATGGGCTGGCGATGTAGTGGACAGAAATTCCACCAGTGGTGGAGCATTCTATATAGGGAATAAGTGTGTTGGATGGTTGAACGAGAAAAAGAAAATTAATTTTCTTAGTACTGCTGAAGCTGAGTATATCTCTACCACAAAGGCATGCACTCAACTGCTATGGATGAAGCAACAACTGACAGATATTGGTGATGAGGTGAAGCAACCAATGGTAATTTACTATGATAACAAGAGCACAATTGATCTTACGAAGAATCCTATTCATTATTCTCATATAAAACATATTGAAATCAGTTATCAATTTATCAAATAAAAATTCGATCAAGGCGTGATTAGAATGGATCATGTCGGAACTTATGAGAAAGTGGTTGATATCCTGACCAAGTCACTGTCGGCAGCTATGTTTGAGAAGCATCGGTTGAACCTCGGTGTTCAGCCACCTCCCAGTGCATAAAGAGGTTATACAATACCCCTCTCCGCAGTTATGTTAATTGTTTTTAATCTATTTATGGATGCGATGCAGGTTTGTAGGGGATATACTATCTAGGGGGAGTGTGGTCTGAGCTGAACAATAAACAATTACCGGTCTTTGGGTTTATTGTAAATAGGGGGAAAGGAATAAATTCAGGCATGTAATTCTTTTTTGACACATGGAGAATACAATTTCGGTGATAGTATGGGAAGGAATACATTGGATATGTAATGATTCACTGACACTGTAAGATAATTTCTTGGGCGTCATTGAGAATTCCAAAACACGAGAACCCAATTCAAGCTTCCTCTCTTGTTTTCTACACCGAGCATTACTCACGTAGACTTATATTGTTGGTTGAGTTTATTCTTACATTTTTGGTTTGCATATGGCTGGTGCTTTATTTAATTTATTTTCGGATTGCCAACAAACCCAAAGGGGTATATTGTTGGAACCATGGTCGTTCTTTGCATGAATTGGAGTATTGTTTGTGTTTGTTGTCAATCCTTAGTGGAAGTTTAGAATGTGTGCCAGCAAAGTGATCATACAGAACAAGAAGATAACATTATTGAAGGTGGCACCGTTTTCCAGTGTTTGCCAAATTTTTGGGCCTGAAAATAGAAAAATAGAGAAAAGTGGTTTTGGCAAAGATACTTGTGTGTCGTTGTCTTGAAGGAGAAGAAACTTTCACGCCATATGTTTTTCAAGATCAGAACATGAAAATATGGCAAAGGGAGAAGGGCACCCAAGTTTCATGTTAGGTCACGCAAGTGACTTACGCGGTAGAGACTTGCCTGCTGAAACTTGCGCGTCGAGGGAAGACTTGTGCGCCATCACGCAGGGTATCCAAATGCCTATAAATAGAGGTCGACCCCTCCTCATTCGGTACGAAGTTCAGACTTAGAGAAAATCAAAGCTTCTGTCGTGCAGGTGTTGTGATCATGCAAGTGGTGGTGGGTCGCACAAGTTGAATTTGTGTGATAGTTGTTTGTTGCGCATCCAAGGTGTTTTGGGTGAGAAAGGGGTTGAGTCTCCCAAGTTTGGAGTTAGTGAAGGAGGTGTCGCGCAGGTGTTTTGGTTACACTTGAACGCCTGGATTTGAAGAAGCGTGACAGTTCATAGTTGCATGCCAAAATCGGTTTGGATATAAAAGGATGTGAGTCATGCAATTTTGAATTTGAAGAAGTGAGTGTCGCGCAAGTGGGAGAGGTGAACTTGAGCGCTATCTTGAAACTTTCATGTTGGGATTAGAGAAGCGCGCCAGGTGTGGTTGAAGTACACCAGTCTTTCTGGGGATATGAAAAAGCTGAAAGTTTGCCCGATACTATTAGTGAAAAGTGAGATTAGTCTTCAGGTGGAAGTTGGACTTCAACAGATCATCTATATACAAAAGAGGATTATTCATTAGCGATTATGAAGAGATATTCACATCTATAAACTGAGTGGGACTTCACCAAAGGCAGTGAGCCAGGGGGAGTCAATGGGAGTGACCTGTGGGACGCAGTAGGCTATCCCTGAACAGTTAATCCACAACGAGTGAAGAATATTGGAATTTGGTTCGACCGAAAACATGCCGGCGTATGCTCCTTGGACATAGCCCTTAGTGGTGAGCCAAGTGAAAGGTTTTGTGCCGTATCTTTTCATGTGAATGTTTTATTTATTCTCATATCCATAATATAGGTTAAACTAGTTTCTACCAACGTGGGAACAAGATCCGTCAGTTTAAAAGAAAAAGTTGACACCCTGATTCACCCCTCCCCTCTTAGGGTGTCCTGGGGTCCTTCAGATTGTGATTTCTGTTTCAATATATATGTATGGAACTCTGAATATTTCATACTTTATTAAAATTATTTAATATAATAAACCCTTTAGGTTGAGTAATATAGACAACTTCAACCACATTCCCATTTAGAACATATTTTTTGATGTCCATTTTACAAATTTGGTAATCATGAAAGGGTACTATTTCAAGTAATATTCTGATGGATTTCAACATCACTACTAGTGAGAAGGTTTCATTGTAATCTATACCTTGATGCTTCCTGAAACCCTTCATATCTAGTTTTACTTTGTAGGTATTAACATTAAAATCCATGTATATCTTTTTATTAATTACCCATTTTCACACAATGTGTTTTACATGAGTTGGATGGTCTACCAAAATCCAAACTTGATTTTGGTATATGGATTCCTTCTCAGAATTCATATCCTCTTTCCATTTATAAGTTTCCTTTCCATCTACTTGTTCCATATAATTTATAGGTTCATCATTCTCTAATATTAATGTATCACCTGACTTGGTGATAAGAATATCATATCACTTTGGTTCTCTAACCTCTTGAGTTGACCTACACAATGATTTTGTCTCATGAACATCTTCATCTCCCACTGTCACTTATGTAGATGGTTCTTATAGCAAATTGTGTGCATCTAGGGAATCAAAATCATCAAAGTTAATCTTTTTACAATTATTTTCATTGTAAATGTGTTCCCTTTCTAAAAATATGACATTTCATTCCACAATCACTTTTCTATTTAAAGGGTTATATTGGTAATATCATTTTGTCTCTTTAGGATAACCTATAAAGATGCACTTCATGCTTCGGGATGATAAATTTCCATTGGGTATAGTCTTTAAAAAAACCTCAAATCACCATACATATATATGTGATATATTATGTTTATTTTCATGTCAAAAATCATATGGAATCCTATATGTAGCTTTAGTTGGTACTTGATTATAGGTAAAGGTCTATTTCTGTAATGTGTATCCCTAAAATGATAATTGAGGAGTTTCGTGACTCATTATTGATCTGACCATGTCTAGCAAGTTCTAATTCCTCTTTTAAGAAAAACCATTCCACTAAGGTGTATAAAGAGGATTGATTTGGGATAATATCCCACAGTCCTTGTCACGAAACAGTTTGGGTACCTTGGTAACCTGATAACCAAGTCAGCACTGACATAGCCCGAAGGTCATTCCCGGTCACCATGGGTTGGAGACTAGCACCTGTCATCATAAAAAATGAAAGTGGGAATGATTTTTTTCAACAAAAATTATAGAATAATATAAACAAGTAAATATACATACAAAAGGAACTCCATATGGAGTAATGTATCAGAATTCAAACATGTATACAACCTTAAAGTACTATAAAAAATTACCATAAAATAGTATAAAACCCCAAGTCCCAATGGATGAAACTCTCCAATACCAAGGATCAATAGTTACTACCACCTCCAAGTGGCACATTACCCTTACTAGAACCTGGAAAAGATGATCTAAAAACACTTAAAGGAATAGGTAGGGTGTGACCTAAAATGCCAATAGGGTCTCACTAAGGATTCCATAATAATATTCCAAAATTTAATTAACCAAATAAATATGTCAATTTTAAATAAATAGGTATGGTGGTTTAGATCATAATTAAAAAAGTTCATGCTTACATTTAAATTGATGGAAATACTTTAAAAAAATGGCTTCACAAACTATTTATTTAAAAAAATATATAAATTCATTAGGCATGTAAAATAGTATACAAACATTAGAACACATTTATATATTAAATATAAACAAGTGAGCAATATAGTCATCCTCCAAAAGGTATGATAGTTCCAGGATATGGTATCCTCACACACTCAAATGTGATCATGAAAATATGTGTATACACATGTCCCTCTGACATTGGTCAAAGGCGACTCTTCACCATCCCATCAGAGATGTGACCTGCTGCATTAGGTTTTGTTTCAGTTGTAAATAATCAAAAGATTTATATCTGAATAAATCACTAACTACCCAGTATTGTGTGTTCTCTAGAAAAATCAATTATGGGAAATTTATTTTAAAACTGTTTAAAATAAAATTCAGCACATTCTCCCTTTTTCAAAAGTTCCAACTTTAAATTTGAAAACCAAAACGGTTTTTCAATCAAAACATTCATTTTTCCCATATAAAACCATTTGTTTTTTATCAAAACCATTTTAATATATTTTCCCAAATACAACATTGAAATTAATTTCAAAAAATCAATTTTATAATTTAAATTCAACAGTTTAAATTAGACAATTTTCCATCAATTTCACAAACACTCACCAATTAAATATAATTGGGGGTTCCCTAATTTCATTCCAAATAAAATCCAAATACTTAAATTCAATGGAATTGGGTTTTAAAAAAACCTATTGAAATCAGTTTTAATAAATTAAATTTAAATAAAGAAATTTAGTGTTAATCAAATTTTGACATCATAATGAAACCACCAAGATTTATTAAAGAAACACAAAGCCTGTAACGAAACCCGCTAACAAGATTGAATGCATATAAGATCTAAGAACTCAAACTAGAAACAAGATTCAACAACATGAGGTTTAGATCCATCAATACCAAGATGATCTATTAAACTCAAAGGAAGGAAACTGAAAGAAATGAAAAGACATAGATAATTCTTACCTAGGAAGTCACACCGCAATGACAAAAACAATAAATTACTGAATGAAATGACTTGGAAGGGTTTGAGGGATCCAAAATCTCTTGGGGGTGGCTCTTGGGTCAAGAGAAAATAATTTTGGAGAGAAGTTAATAGAATAATTAGTCATGATACCTATTTAAAAAACACACGGAACTTTATATGATATGTAACCCAACTGCACATCATGTACTTGAAAAATCCAAAAATCTCAAAAAAACCCATTTCCCTTTTTTTTAAATGGATTTATTATTATTTTATAACTTACACATCATGTAACAACATTACATGACATGTAAATCCCTACTAGGTTTCAAAACCAACAAGTTCTATGATGAGAATCCAACAAATCTCTAACTTCACCATTATAGGTATCCTCCCAATTCCTTCTCTTCCCGACCCAAATAATGAGAATGGAAAACCACAAAAAGGTTTAAAACGTACCCAACATAAAGGTAATGGGATGTTACGACCTCCCCACCATAAAAACTTTTTCCCCCAAAAATCCTATCAAGAAGCTTTCATATCAAAAAGGTGAGTCCACTGATATCTCATCAATGCCTTGTGCTCCCATGTCTGATGAGAATAAAAACCATGATTCCATATCATACAAACTAAAGGTATCATCCTCCCAAAAAATACATTGGTTTCAGAATCAACTATGTTGACTGGTCATTTAGTCACGGATTAATCAAGTTCAATGTCAAGATCACTCCAACTCAGAACATGATATGGATCATATAGACACTTCTCTAGCTAATATACATGGAAATTTTTATGTATCAATGTCATATATGGTGAAAGTGATACATGGTAAGCCACTTTTCTCACAAACTCAACTACCTAAAAAGGTAACATAAAACTAGAATCAAGTTTCCCTTTCTTCACAATCTATTGATTACCCCAGCGGGATGAAAATTTCAAGAATTCCTAGTCACCAATTGAGAATTCCAAAGATCTACGATGATGGTCGGCATAAGACCTAGACTAGATATATTCCGTCAACTCTCTTTGGTTAATCAAAAAAACTTTGTTGTCTTCTCTTAAACTAAGCTTGGTCCAACCAAGGAACTTTCAACAATTGCTGACCAACACAATATAGATCTACCAGGATGGACATACAAGGCCTCAAAAGGATCCATTCTAATCGTAGACTGGTAACTATTGTTATAAGAAAACTCAACCAGCCCCAGATGGTCATCCCAAACATGACCAAATTTGCGTACATAAGAGAATAGAATTTCCTCAAAAATATGTATATTTATTTCTATCTAGTCATTCCACTATGGATGGTATACCATACTCAAATAGACCTAAGATCCCATTTCCTCCTTAAGGCCTCTCCAAAAATGATAAGTGAAATGAGTATTCCTATCAGGGACTATAGAAAATGGAACTCAGTGAAAATGATAAATCTCTTTCACATAGATATTTAAAAACTCTTTAACTTTGTTTGTATCAAGAATGGGTAAAAAGTGAGCTGCTTTTTTCATCCTATAGATCATTACCCATTTCATATTATTCTTTTTCTAGGTACATGGAAACCCAACAATAAATTCCATTGAGATCTCATCCCACTTCTAAGTAGGCACTGGATGTTGCTGATGAAAATACAAAGGTTTCTGGTGCTTATCATTTACCTGTTATCACGTATAACAATGAGAGACATATTAAAAAATGATCCATCTCATACCTTGACACCAGAATCATCGCCTCATGTCATAGAACATCATTGTGGTTCCTATATACAAATACCACTAGGAGTTATGGAGATCCCCCATTATAGATTTCCTTACCTCTAATGGCACAACAAATTTATTTTGATAGCATAAAATTCCCTATTTGGAGAATAAACATTCAGAAAAGGTCTCCCCACCATAAAAAAGTATTTAATTCTATGGAACTCATCATCAAGTTATTGTTCCTAAAGAATCATCTTGAGAAGAGAGGATTCCAACTAAACACTGGCCAATGAAACCTTAGCACATAATTCTTAGGCTCCAATATGAAACTATACAAATAGGGACATCAAGTTCTAATTTTCTGAAGATTCATTCAATTCTTGGGTCAGAAGATTCTTTCTCAAGGTATCTGTGATGACATTCCCTTTCCTTAGGGTATAGGCTATGTCAAAGTTGAAATATTGTAGGTATTCCACCCAAATCCTCAGGTGGAGATTAAAATACTTTTGAGAGAATATATAAATCAATCTATGGTGGTCTGAAAACATGATAAACCTTTCCTTGTAAAGTTAATTCCACCAACTCTTAAGTGCATGCATCAGAGATGCAATTTCAAGGTCATGGGTCAGATAATTCTTCTTGTGTGGACTAAGATGATGAGATTCATAAGAAATTACATGATCATCGTGCATAATAACTTAGCCCAAACATGAACCCAATGCATCACAAAAGACCACATATCCCTTTCTAACCTCTGAAAGAGGCAACACAAGAATAGTAGTAAAATGAATTTTTAGATCAAAAAAAGAATTATGACATTTTTCATCCAAAGAAAACAGTACTCCCTTCTGAATTATAGTTGTCATTGGAAAAGCTAAATTTGAGAAGTCTTTTACAAATCAGTGATAATTTCCAACTAGACCTAAGAAGCTTCGATTCTCAAAAACATTTCATGGTGGATCCCATGTCATAACATCATTTAACTTTTCAGGATCAACTAAAATACCATGTTTCGACACCAATTTTCCCAAAAAAAATACTTCCTGAATCTATAAATCATATTTTAAAATAGTGGTATAAATTAATTGTTTTATCAAAAATATTAAAAAAATATCAGATGATGCACATGATCCTCTTAAGATATAGAGTAAATGTGTCATGAACCAAGACATGCCTTCATCCGAACCGGCACACGACCCGGTCTGTGGCAAGGCTCGAAGGGCATTCCCAATCCCTATGGGACGGAACAATTGCCCAAGTATAAATGTTAACATGTGGGAATGATTTACCCAAATATGAAAATATAAAACAATCAACAATTTAAATACACAGAAACTAAAAATCAAAACCAAATAAAGATTAATGCAAAAAGAATGAAAAGGGATAGTACCAAAAAGGGACCAAAATACCAAGAACTACCACAAACTGAGGTGACCAAAAACCAACTCAAAAACCACCACATGGCATGAGGACGCCACCCTCAAGCCATCTCTATAACACTGCCCATGAAATATCGCTAACAACCCAAACCTCTATCTCTATAAGAATTACCCATACCTATATCAAACATCACCAAATATACTTACATCCAAAGGTGTAAGTAGGGTGTGATCTAATGCCTAGAATGATGCCACTAAAAAGGATTTCATGCAATAAACATTAAAGGAGGAATAAATTTTCAATTTTAATAAATGAAAGTAAAATTTCTTACACAATTTTAAGGAAATAATTTTTAATGAAAATGACTTCAAAGGGATGAAACTTTAATTAAAATGCATTTACTTTTGAAGTAAAAAAATGTCACACCATATGTCTATGGTGAGCACCAAATATCTAAGGATCCCTAAACATGGAAGGGGCCTATAATTACTACCAAGTAGTGGGACCCTAGAACCTCACGTCTTGGTGAAAAGTGGTATAGGAACCATGACAACCCACATTCTCATTCATGATCCACTAGTATAGGACAACCCTGTAACCCTAGTGGTCTCCCATCATCATCCATATATTTAGTTAGTGTTGTAATCATCAATCCTACAAAGTGAACCGGGCCGAAGTAACTTCTGTATCACTAGCACACTAGTCCTAGTCCACCCACCTAGTTACTCAGGCTTCCCATTAGTGCTCATTCAAGTTCCAAGTTCATATCACATGTAATATTTATATACCCAAACCAAATGAGGAACTACACATGCCAAATACCACCATTTACACACCCAAAGCCTCTTTTAAAAATCATACGCACACCAAAGCCCTTTCAAAACTTAATCTGCACCACTTGCATAATCAAATAAACTATTTGAATGGTTAAATAAACTGTTTTCACAATTAAATAAACCAATAAAAAAATATTATACAATTTCAAGAAAAATCACATGGATTAAAACACAAAAAACCACTCAAATATTCTTTTATGACCAAACGCACACCCACTCCACATCAAAACACATTTCACACCACTTTAATTGTTAAATAAACTAATTTCATAATTATTATGTCACTAACGAATGACCCAATATGGGTTTTCACTAAAAACACACTCCATATCATATAAACATGCTAAAAAATAAATCAAACGCATATTAAACTCCCTTAAAAACTAATTTCGGACCAAACACATTAATTAAAGAACATGAAAAATTAATTAAACAAGAAAAATAATTCATCAAATAATGTTTATACATGACACCACCTACCTTTGGTGTTGAAATTCCCAAAAATTGGTGTGAAACTCCAATCACACCACAATCGCACACCACATGGATCAAATTGACCACTAATTCAAGGAATCAAACCTAATAACTCATCATTAAATCCTAAGAATGAAATCCTAAGGATCAGAAAACCCTAAATAAAGTATAAATGATTATTAGAGTATAACTCACCTATGGAAAGGGGTCCAGGAAGCTGGTCAAGCGAGGAGAGGGTTTTTGGAAGGGAGTTGCGCTAGAGATCCATCCAAAAGTGGGGTGTCGTGAGGTGGATGAAGGGGGAGAAGTGCAGCGCA
The DNA here is from genome assembly GCA_963277665.1 of Viscum album. Classification (NCBI taxonomy): domain Eukaryota; kingdom Viridiplantae; phylum Streptophyta; class Magnoliopsida; order Santalales; family Viscaceae; genus Viscum; species Viscum album. The sequence goes on along the minus strand of OY728146.1, from coordinate 1,450,713,946 downwards.
ATGCGGAAGGGGATCAGGGAGCCAGTGCAAGGTCTCCAGAGGGTGATGTACTGGTGCGAAGTTTCGCTGTAAGGATATGGAGGGGGGATGCCGACCAAAGGAGTGTCCAAGGGGGGAAGGGGGTGTTGATAGGGTTAGGGGTTTGCAGTGTGATGTAGGAGGGGTTAGGGGTGATGGGTTAGAGATAAAGAGAAAAAAAGAAAAAAAGAAAGGAAATAAAAACCAAAAAAACTAATTACAATGATAATAATAATAATAATAATAATAATAACTTAATAAAACATGAACAATAAGAATAATATTAATAATATTAATAATAACTTAATTAAAATATTAAAAATAATAATAATAATATAAATCTTAAACAATATTAACATTATTATTATTATTATAAAAACTCTTAATTATTCTTATTTAATTTTTCATTCACTTTATCATTCATCTCATTCTTTAATTATTTATTAAAAAAAATTGAACATCGGGTAAGTCGTAGGGTGACCTGGAAAAGCTGCACAGCTTCAACCATGCCCTATCCATGCATCGAATAATGTCAAGCCCAAAACATTAATGTTACAGAAAGAATGAAAAATTACAATTGGTCTCATCCCACACCTCAACAAAATATTTCAATTCCAGATAAAATTATAAAATAAAATTATTTCAGAAGTTCGGGTGTGACAATTCTCCTCACCATGAAAACTTTTCACCCTTAGAAAGTCAACTCAAAGCCTGATCGGAGAATAAAAGCAGATACTCCTGCTCAATCAACGAATTCTTATCCCAATTCTGATGCTCATTATTCCCATGATTCTAAATGATATGGACTAACATAATATACTTCCCAAGAATCACCTTCTATTGGTAATCCACTATCCACACTGGTCATTCAAACACTGATAAATCAGGATCTATCTCCAACTCTTCCCAATTCAATACATGGGATGGATCTAAATTATACTTATTAAATTGGGAGACATGAAATACATTGTGAATCTATATCAAATGTGAAGATAAATCTAACATGTATGCCACTTTTTCAATCCAATCAGTGATCTTGAAAGGTCTGACATACCTCGGCATCAGCTTTCCCTGCTTTCCCAAACGACAGTGACCCAAGTGAGGGAACACCTTCAAGAACACTTGATCACCCATAAAAAACTCAAGGTATCTATGTATCTGATCATAATAATATTTTTGGTGACTCTGAGATTTCAATAACCACTTCCTGATCAACTTGACTTTCTCAGACATCTCATGCACAAAGCTCAGTCCCAAAATTGAGGTCTCACCTACCTTTTCCCAACATAAAGGAGACCGACATGGTCGACCGTAGATCACCTCAAAATGATCCATTTTAATATATTATTGGTAACTATTATTATAAGATAAATCGACCAATACAAAATGGTTATCCAATGATCCTTCAAAATCTAACACACATGTGTGAAGCATGTCCTCTATAATCTGATTTGTCTGCACCATATGATCATCTGTTTTAGGATGGTATGTCGTGATAATTTTTATTTTCAACCCTAATTCCATTTGAAGGCCTTCCCAAAACCAATAGGTAAAGAGGGGGTCTTTGTAAGAAACAATTGATGATGGCACACCATGAAGTCTGACCACCTCTTGAATATACAATCACCCCAGTTCATCCAGTTTAGTTATATCTTTGATCAGAATAAAGTGGGTTGATTTGGTCAAATGACCAATCACCACCCAGATGTTGTTTCATCCCATAAGTGTATGATTAAATCCAATAATAAATTCCATGGAGACCTCATCCAACTTCCTGGTATGAATGGGTAACTACTAAATCAAAACAGAGGTCCTTATATGCTCTGCATTTACCTGTTGACATGTATATCACCTCGATACAAAATCAGTTATGTCCCACCTCAAGCCTGGCCACCAAAACTAATGAAGAACATCATAATACATATTGGTAGAACCAGTATAGATGACCCATTGAGATTGGTGGCTATCTTGCATCACCACCTTCCATAGAGACAAAGCCACCACTGCACGGCCCTTAAGGTACAAGATTCTCTCGGGAGATGAAGAACAATCACAGGATGTCTCCCCACCATGAAGGAACTATATGGTCTACTTACATAGCTCATCACCAGGTTGATCCTACTAAATCAACTCCATAAGAGTATGATTCAACTGAACACTTGCCAATAATATACCTCAATTGTGCTCCTTGGTCTCCAAGTGAATTTGGGAAAAGAGCCCCATCAAGGTCCATTTATCACTAGACTTCCCCAAAGTCTTCAATAATACTTTTCTACTCAAGGCGTTATCCACAAAATTACCCTTGCATGGGGTATAGATGTTATCAAAGTCAAACCTCTGTAGATTTTAACGTCCCGGTTTCGAGTGCCACTCAATGGGTGTCCCGAACCCGGTTCTCCACATGACCTCAAGCACATTTCCCCAAACGCTAGAGGCTGCCGACTAGTGGCAAGGGCCCAGGTCTGATAGTGGGGAAACTATGCCCTCATTTGTCAAAGTGTAATGCAACGGAATAAAATAGAAAGAATATAGCAACAGCAGAAGCAATAAACTATACACGTTTAATATAACAACTCCAGTAAAAGATAACCAACCAGATATATAGATGTGATTCAATATGTCTCAAGTTTTAAGAAAATAGCCAGAACATGTTACATAGTAGTACAATACAATACAGATTACAACAAAACAAAACAAAACAGCCGGTATCATCACGAGCCTAAACCCGGTCCCATGCTCCCCTACTCCTCAATAGCAATCAAGTACCTATATAGGGACCCTTTCCCTTATCCATGCCTAAAGAAACGTAATATGTTTGGGATGAAAATCATGACCCAAACAGGGTGTGAGAAATAATCTCAGTAGGAACCCACCAAATTCCCGTGCTCAACTGTGTGTAAACATGCAACAATAGTGTGCAAAATTAAATGCAATAAACTAAGAAGTACTCAAAAGTAACTAACTTTACCAGTTATATTAACATTTTCATTTTAAATATTTAATTTAATAACATTTTGTGTTCATCAGAACCAATTCCCTCAGGCTAATATAGTAAAACCATGCCCTCAGGCTTGCCCTCAGGCTATACAGAATCTTGCCCTCAGGCATTTCCCTCAAGCGAAATAGAATCTTTCCCTCAGGAGAAACTGAAACGAAACCCTCATGTAATCAGAATCTTGCCCTTAGGCATTACCCTTAGGCTAATAGAACTACGCCCTTAGGCTAATAAACCATGCCCTCAGGCTAATATACCACTGCCCTCATGCTAAACAAGTAATCGGGCCATTCCCAACATATTAAAATGCAATTTACATACAATTCCTCTCAAGGCAAAAGTAATGCATAATATAAACATGGCATACCCTCAGGTATCCTGGCCAAACGGCTAAAGAGAGGAACGCACACCCGGGGTGGTCCTGGATCCAAGAAGTGATCCCAAATAGTAGTTTATTATCACATTTGATTACCTATACAATTCTAGGTATTTAAACAGCCAAGGCCTCAGCCACACGATACCCCAACATGGGTTTGTAGCACAAAAATACACAAAACGCACAGCAGTTGGAAAATTAAACACCAAGCCCCCAACCTTAAACACCCATGAACGGTATACGCGAACGTCGATTCTAGAAACTCCCAAAGACGACGTAGATCTGGGTTAGAAAAAAACCCGTTCAAATGTATATAACTCCCATTAGAGGAATAATTGGCAAGAACTATGCAAGGAGAAGTGAGGGCTTACTCGTGGGGTTCCAACGTGATCAACGGAAGTGGAAACGGATTCCTGACGCTTGATCTAGAGGTCCACGAAGTTTCGTCCATCCTCTCCCGAGCTCCCGTCCGGTTCTAAGCCAATCTTGTGAACAGGGTTGGCTACTGCCCATTTTAAGCGAAAAAATAAAGTACACGGCGTGTACTTTTTACTACACGGCGTGTACTCCCCTCATTTAACTATTCCTCTGGCGGTACCGCCAAACTGTTCATATGTTGACATGAGTACACGGTATGAATTCCCGACTATATGGCGTGTACTGTCGCCCAACTGGCGGCTGCTTCCACCACCTCACTGTTTCGTCTGCCGACTGACTACACGGCGTGTAAAGGACCACTACATGGTGTGTAGTCAGTTTTTACACCTTTCTTCGCCAACAAGGCTACACACCATGTGTACTCATCCCACATGGCCAAAGTACATGGTGTGTAGTCCCAAAATTTAGGATTTTTTCCCATTTTTCTTATTTTATCAAAAACACTTACGGAAAAGGGAAAAGAAGAACTCGTACCTCAAAAATAAGAACTGGGTTCTTACAAACTTACCCCCTTAAAGCAATTCGTACCCGAATTGCCCTTCCAAGGGTGGAGAAGATAAATCTTAGAACATCTCTGGACATTGAGCACGTGCGTCGGTCTTCTGCTCCCAGGTTTTATCCTGTACTCGGCCATGCTACCATAGCACCCGTACGAGAGGAACTGACCAGCCTCGGAGAACCTTCGTGCTCCTATCAACGATACGAATCGGATGATCCTCAAAGGATGCATCTAACTCAATCTCAACCTCCTCGGGTTGAAAAACGTGAGACGGGTCTGAATGATAACGGGGCAACTGAGATACATGGAAGATGTCGTTCATGGCTCAGTACCTCTGTGGTAACTGCAACCGATAGGAAACCGGCCTGACTCTCTCCAAAATCTAAAATGGCCCCACATACCTCGGCGAAAGTTTACCCTGTCTCCTGATCCGCCTATGCCCCAACCTCGGTGAAACATGTAAGAAAACCTGATCCCCGACCACAAACTCCAAGGGTCTTCTGCGGTGATCGGCATAAGATTTCTGACAAGACTGTGCGATAGCTATCCAGTTCTGAATCAACTGGACCTTCTCAGAAGTCTCCTGCACGAGACGTGGTCCCAATAAAGCTACCTTACCCGCCTCTAACCAGCACAAGGGTGATCGGAATGGCCTACCATATAAAGCCTCATAAGGTATCATCTCAATAGTTGTCTGAAAACTATTATTATAGGAAAATTTGACTAGGGGTATATGCTTCTCCCAAGATCCCCCAAAGTCTAGGATGCATGCACGCAGCATTTCCTCAAGAACCTGTATCGTACGCTCTGACTGACCATCAGTCTGAGGGTGGTAAGCTATGCTCAAAAGCACCTGTGTACCCAATTCCCTCTGAAAACTCTGCTAGAAATGAGATATAAAACGGGCATCCCTATCTGAAATGATAGAACGAGGGACCCCATGAAGACGTACGATCTCTCGGATATACAACTTCTCGAGCTCGTCAACCCCAATGTCTCCTTGATTGGCAAAAATTGAGCTACCTTCGTGAGTCTATCCACAACAACCCACACGGCATCATTGCCTCTAGGTGACCTCAGCATCCCAGTCACAAATTCCATAGTGACATCATCCCATTTCCACTTCGGGATGGGTAACTGCTATAATAGTCCGGTTGGCCTCTGATGCTCCACCTTCACCTGCTAACAGGTGGAACATCTCACAACAAAACCAGCTACTTCTCTCTCTTCATACCATGACACCAGTACTGACACCTCAAGTCATGGTACATCTTGGTAACTCCAGGATTAACTTCCCAGACTGAAGCATGAAACTCCCACATCAGCTCCTCGCGTATGTCCCCTAGAACCCACACTCGTCCATGGAAATGAAAAACTTCATCATCTCCTATCGTCCAACCAGGAGAAGGGTCCTCACTGGTCACCGACTCCCGTAGAACTAGGCCTTTTGAATCAGATAGCTATCTCATCCTCACTCTATCCAAGAGGATAGAAGTCATAGATAAAGATGAAAGATAGGTCTTCCCCTAACAGTTGTTAACCTCCAGATGCATCTTAGAAAACAAAGTCATAAGCTTCCATTCACTACTAGCCTCCTGCACTGCCTGTATCTGAGTCTTCCTGCTCAGTGCATCATCTACTGCATTACCTTTACCAGGTGTAAAGGTGTAACACCCGAGATTTTTATGAGTAATATTTTGTTTTTATATATCATCAAAGGAATCTTCCACTACACACTTTCTTTCCTTACTTTACACGCAATCACGACCTTCCTCGATAGCTTGCGTCGTACGCAATACCGAGTTTCACTAAACAACGATATGCTATTAAAATATTATTAAAACAAGCCATTATGAATAGTAATAACCACTTTTTGAAATTTTATAAATTTTATTTTTCAAAATGGACTTCATTTTTGGATTCGGAATACCGAAATTAGCCTAGGGTGAAATTTTGGTATTTTTCTGAAAACTTTCAATTTTTGATGAATAGTGAAACCACTAAGTGGTAGGTTAAAAACTGAATTTTTGCATAAAACTTAATTTTACCGCTTTTGTGAATGGAATTTCGAAAATCCGACAGACACGGTTGATATCAGTAAGTAAAATTTGGTTTAATGAGATAAAAATAATTTTTTGGTGAATAGTAACTTTTTACTTTTTTTTACCGCGGTTAATAGTAAATAGGGTAACTAAGGGTAAAAATGATATTACTATTACCCTAACACATTTCCTAATTCTATTGGATAAGTTTAATTCGACCAAAAACAAACTTAGGAATAAAATATGACCATTTAGGCCCACTTGGGTTAGATTAGGACATTTATTATTAATTTATTTAAAGAAGGGTTAAAATAGTTAAAATCAAAGTTTAATAAGTAAATCATTTTTAATATGGGGTTATACATAAGATAAATTCAACTATAAATATTCATTAGAAATCTAAAAAGAGTTCATACATAATGGTATTTTATTTGTAATTTTTAGACATTAAATAATTTAATTTATTTATGACACAATGATGATGCAGTAATTATCTTATTAATGAAATATTGACTTAATTGATATTATAAACACCAAAATAAATTTAATTTGAGACTTTTTTTGAATTACACTAATTTTATAGGTTACTATGATATATTAGTGTTGATTTAATCAACTTGGTTCGAACATATAATTCTGTTATGACTTTAACAAAAATCATATATCAAATAGTGTCAAAATTGACACAAAATAGTTTTTAAATAAAATATTATATTACTAATTGTTATTTTATTCCTAAAAATCTAAGGTTCGGCAAAATGACTTATATAAGGACATATATATTACTAATAAACAATTTGGGGTTCGTTTGGCATGTTATAGTAAGTGTATTAACCATATAGTGAAAGAAAACAAAAAGACATGGTAAAAGTTAAATTATTTAACTTAGAGTTAAATCTAATTGATAAGGTTAAAATAATACCCTAAACTTGTCTAAATCCTATTGGTTGATAGTATTTCGACCCATACCCACTTTAGCTTCGAAATAAGACCCTTTGGAACCATTATAAACCTATTTTGACTTTAATATAAAATAATATTTTGAGATATTCCTAAGGTGCCCCTCTCCTCCCTTATAAAAGGGCACCTCCTTCACCTCCTCCTCACACCAATTTGAGCACTCAATCTCGGCCAACCCCTGCCATTTTCTCCTCTACACTTCCCTATAATAATCCTAGAGGTCCTGGTCTTCTTCAAAGACCAATCTTAGTTCCCTAAGTGGAGGATTAAAAGAGGCGTTCCAAAGAAGAGGTAATATCCATTACCGATCTTTTCAATTTCTTTCTTATTCAACTTATTCTTCTTTAGTTGTTTCATGATAAAGTAATAACATCAGTATTACTTACATACTGATATGTTATTATAAATATGAAACAACCCTAATTCACCTTCTATCCATCCTACGGAAAAATGAAATCACCGCGCGTGCGTACGTACGGAATACCGTCTCCACGCCGTGGTGTAATCTATTTTCCACCATCACCTTACAAGGATGGGTATAATGGTGTAATGAGTAACTATTTATGATTATTATAAAGTAATATTGATACTAAAATAATATATATATACTCCAATACAGTTCCACAATCATAGGAACGATATCATCACTCGTGCGTACATACGGAATACCGTCTCCACGATGTGATGCGACTCGTTCTACATGATCATCATTACATAGTAATTATATAAATGAATTGAATTAATAAATATGATATATGTTACACTAATACCATTCTGGATATAAGGTATCTATAACCTTAAAAGAAGAATAAGAATTTATTCGGCAAAACACGCATAAGAACAAAAGGCAATAAGGACCCGAGTAACAAGTAACAATGAAATATTACTAACAAGAAGCTAAGAATATGACCATATATGATATCATATCAATATGTATGATTATGGAATAAGTCAATAACATTATTTAAACTATTATACAGGAGCTTCAGACACGTAAAAATCAAGTCGGACCTAAGGTAAGGGAAATATCACAATCTCAATTTTATCCGAGATTGTTTTTTACTTTGGTAATTACTGGGGTGTATTTTATCATCCACATCCATGTTTCCTCAATATGTAATATTTATATCCTTCTACAATAGTTTATATCCAATTTTACCCTTCGGTGATTTTTTTAGTAAAAGATATGAAAGGAATCTTTTGTCGTTTTTCATACGAGGTACTTTTTTTGACTTTTCCGACAAAAGTACGAGAAGAATGTTTTTTTTAACTTATACGACATGAATGGATTTTTAAAACATTATTTCCAAGAATAATCCTTTACAAGTTTTCAAGTTTATTTTTAATCAAATTCTTTTATTTTATAATTGTACGACATGTTAAGAAAGGAAAAGTGTTTTTGAAGCAGAAAGGATATTTTCCTCAAGAATGGAGTTCAAGTGTTTTATCAAAATTATTTTCCATATAAGATAATAAAGGGTTATGTTTTTTTCCCTATTATTACATTGATTTGATTATGTTGTGATGGAATTATATTCCTTTATCTTATATGAATTGTTTTATGATGTCACGATGTTTAAGATTCCCATTTTTATTACATGGGTTATGCAATGATGTATGATTTATGATTTTGTGGCACACATAAGAATGGTATCATTATGAGTTGGGCGGGACCTATATCCCCCTCCAATACATTGGGTAAAGATTTTATATCTCATGAGATAGACATGGCTGGAACGGTAGGTTATACCGGTTCAGTGAAACAGGACTGAAACGAGGGTGACTCAGTTCAGAAAGGGACTTTGTCCACTAAGATAGTCTTGGCAATGAGTCATGACTAACAATAAATGATTTTCCATTATTATGTGTGCATGCCACAAAGTTTCAAGTTTTGATTATAGGGATATCATTTTCACTTCTATGATTTATTCCATGTTAAGATATTATGATCTCTTTTGCAGGTTAAGATTTTCAAAAAGATATGATATGATTTTTATTTCCTTTATTTTCCCTTGATGAGCATTTGAGCTCACCCTTTTATTTTTTATTTTCCCCAGGTCAGGAAGATGGATATTAAGTAGAATATTCTAAAAGGGACCCTAGATATGATGAAATAAATGGGAGACACTGTAGAAGATTTATGAACCAGTTGTTTATGTTTCCTAGTTTCTAAAGACACTATACCTATACCGTCCTTTGTGGTTTTGTCATATGTTGTAATAAGTGTGCTTCAATTTTGAAGTATTAACAATGTATGTAAAGTATGGGTCGTTATAGTTGGTATCAGAGGAAATGTATATCCAACCTTTGGAAACTAGGATGTGAAAGCCTTAGTAAGAACCCTAAGGATAAGTTTAAGCATAGAACACAATCTTAGTGTTTTAGAAATGGCCATGAATAACCTAGGATAAGACCTTAAGCATTAAAATTTTATTCTTGAATTATGTGGTTTGCTATTATAATTAGTGTTGCTCACACTATTCTTCTTGGTTTTAGTCAATGGCTAGAACCTGAAGGAACCGTGTTAATGCGGAATGCGATGGGCAATGCAATGATTGTCCCCCTGAGCAACCAAACGATATGGGAGCTGGAATGCAAAATCTTGTAGCCATGATCACACAACTTTCTCAAGCTATGAATCATGCAGGATTTCCAAACGAGCAAAGGAGGGAGCAACATTCTGTTGAATCCTTCATGAGGCAGCGTCCACCTTCTTTCAGCGGGTCTACTGATCCATTAGTTGTTGAACAATGGATTAGTACTACTGAAAAGATATTTTCAGTTCTTCAATGTTCTGAACATGATAAAGTCATCCTAGCAGTGTATCGTTTGGAAGGAGATGCTGATCAATGGTGGAATCTTATTAAGAATAGGAGGCAAAGGGATGAAATTGAGTCTATGGAATGGGACGAGTTCAAGAACTTATTTTTCAATAAGTACTTCCCTCGTATTCTCCGAACAAAGATGGAGAAAGAGTTTCTTGAACTGAAGCAAAGGGATGATGAATCTGTTGGTACCTATGAAGCAAATTTTACAAGACTTGCAAGGTACGCTTCTGGTATTATTATCCAACCTGAGAGTAAGATCGATCGATTCTTTAGTGGCTTAAAACCAAGTCTTCGAAGGGCGTTATCCATAAGGGAATTCAATAGCTACGATTAAATCATTCAATGTGCTCTCAAAGTCGAGATGGATATTGGAGTAACCCATCAGTCACATGGGTTTGATAAGAAGAGGAAGATGGAATTCAAAGGAAAATATAAAGAGCACACTGAAAAGAAGATGAGCTTTCCCTTATGCTCAAAGTGTGGAAAGAAACATGGAGGGAGTTGTCTTAAAGGGACAAGTAAATGTTTTAAATGTGGAAAGGAAGGTCATCGGGCATTTGAATGCCGCGATAATGGGAAGAAGATGTCTAATGATGCAAACAAAGGAAGGGATACATAGAATGAACCTACTATACTTCAATGTTTCAAGTGCAAGGAGATGGGGCATTATGCCAATCAATGCCCAAATCCAAGGGTTGATGATGATGGTCGACGTCAACAAAATCTTAAGGCTAAAGACAATGGAAAGTCACATGCAATTTCTATCAGCAATGTGGAGTACGATAACGAAGTGGTGAAAGGTACACTTACCGTCCACTCTAAAGTAGCAAATTTTTTATTTGATTCTGGATCCACCCACTCTTTTATTTCTGAAAAATTTTCTAAGGGTATCACCGTATTACCTCAACAATTAGATGTTGAGTTATCTGTGACACAACCTAATGGCACAACAGTCGCATCAAAAGTTTATAATTATTCTCCAATCGAAGTTTGTGGGAAAGTGCTTCCTACAAATCTTTTGATCCTTCCTTTAGTGGAATTTAATGTGATTCTTGGCATGGATTGGCTTTCTCTACATGGATCTCATATCAATTGCCAAAGAAGGGAAGTCACATTTCATATTCCAGATCAATCTACGATCGTCTATCAATGCAAGGATGAACATAACCTTCCAGTGGAAATTTCTTCCATCTTATGGGTATTGATTCCACTAAATGAAGGTTATTTATCTCAAATGATTGGTGAGAAACTCACGATTAAGAATATTCCCATTGTACGGGAGTTTGATGATGTCTTTCCGGAGGAATTACCGGGTCTTCCACCAAATCGTGAAGTTGAGTTTTCAATAGAACTCGTACCGGGCGCTTTGCCAATTTCAAAGACACCTTATAGAATGGCCCCAATTGAGTTGCAGGAATTGAAGAAGCAACTCCAAGATAATCTTGATAAGGGATTCATACTCCCTAGTGTATCACCTTGGGGAGAACCTGTTCTATTTGTTAAGAAGAAAGATGGATCAATGAGACTCTGCATTGATTATCGAGAACTTAACAAGATCACTATCAAGAACAAATATCCTCTCCCACGCATTGATGACTTATTTGACCAACTACGCGGAGCTCAATACTTTTCCAAGATTGATCTTTGTTCAGGGTATCATCAATTAAGGGTCAAAAGGGAGGATATACTAAAGACGGCTTTCCGTACAAGGTATGGACACTATGAATTTATAGTGATGCCATTTGGTCTTACTAATGCCCCTGTTATCTTCATGGATCTAATGAATAGAGTATTTAGAGACTATCTTGATCAATTTGTGGTAGTCTTTATAGACGATATTCTTTTTCTATTCAAAAAGAAAGTAAGAGCATGAAGATCACTTGAGAATTATATTGAAGACCCTGAGAAAGGAGAAGCTTTATGCCAAATTTACCAAGTGTGAATTTTGGCTTCAAAAAGTTGCATTTTTGGGTCACATAATCTCAAAAGAGGGGATATCTGTGGATCCAGAAAAAACAGAGGTTATCAAAAGATGGTCAAGACCAACAACAGTAACTGAGATCCGAAGTTTTCTTGGTTTGGCTAGATATTATCGACGTTTTGTAAAATATTTTTCACGATTATCTAATCCACTCACCAAGTTGACTCAGAAAGGAGTTAAGTTTGTCTGGACAGAGGAATGTGAAGAGAATTTCAAGGAGTTGAAAAGAAGGTTATCCAGTGCACCTGTGCTCACACTGCCTTGTAGTGGAGAAAGGTTTGTGATCTACATTGATGCATCCAAGAAGGGATTGGGGTGTGTTCTTATGCAAAATGATATGGTGATAGCTTATGCCTCACGACAGTTGAAAATCCATGAGCAAAATTACCCAACACATGATTTGGAGTTGGCTGCGGTAATCTTTGCATTAAAGATTTGGAGGCATTACCTTTATGGTGAAAGGTGTGATATTTATACTGATCATAAAAGTTTAAAGTATATTTTCACACAAAAGGAGTTAAATATGCGTCAAAGAAGATGGTTGGAGCTGATTAAGGATTACGACTGCTCAATCCATTACCACCCTGGGAAAGCAAACAAGGTGGCAGATGCATTAAGTCGACAAGACCATGCTAGTTTATCCATGATAAGGATCACAAAAGATCCAATATTTATGGATTTACAAAGGATGGATCTTGGAATTATAATGGAAGGGGAAAAATCTTTTCTTTCTCAAATGAATGTTCAACCATCTATACATGTGAAGATTAAAGAGGCACAGAAAGAAGATGTCGAGTTACAAAAGAAGGTGAGAAATGTTCCTGAATTAAACCTTGATTGTGATGGGATAATAAAGTTTAGGAATCGGGTTTGCGTTCCTCCCATCCCCAAATTAAAGAAGGAGCTGCTGGATGAGGCTCATAGTTCATCATTCTCTATTCATCCTGGAAGCACGAAGATGTATAGGGACCTGAAAGAGTACTTCTGGTGGGATGGCATGAAAAGAGATGTTGCTGAATATGTCTCTCGATGCTTGGTTTGTAAACAAGTTAAAGCTGAGAGACAGAAGTCTAAGGGGATGTTACAACCATTACCCATACCCAAATGGAAATGGGAAAACATCACTATGGACTTTGTCACATGACTTCCTAAAACATCCAAAGGCAATAATGCTATTTGGGTCATAGTTGATCATCTTACAAAGTCTGCACACTTCATTGATATTAGAGAGGATTTCTCTCTAGATCAGCTTGCTAGGATATATGTGAAGGAAGTGGTAAGATTGCATGGAGTACCACTTTCTATTATATCTGATCGGGATCCGAGATTTACCTCGAAGTTCTGGCGAAGTCTTCAGCATACTCTGGATACAGAGTTGAGTTTCAGCACTGCTTATCATCCCCAGACAGACGGTCAGTCTGAGAGAACAATTCAAACCCTAGAAGATATGTTGAGAGCTTGCTCTATGGATTTCAAAGGAGGTTGGGATCAACACCTACCTTCGGTGGAATTTTCTTATAATAATAGCTTTCACTCCAGTATTCAGATGGATCCTTATGAAGCTCTCTATGGAAAGAAATGCAGGACTCCAACTTGCTGGGATGAAGTTGAGGAAAGAAAGCTATTAGGACCTGATCTCGTTGATGAAATGGCAGAAAAGGTCAGATCTATTCAACAACACATAAGAGCAGCTCAGAGTCGACAGAAAAGTTATGCCGACAACCGAAGAAAAGACCTAGAGTTTGAAGTGGGTGATAAAGTGTTCTTACGAATATCTCCCTGGAAGAGGGTTATGAGATTTGGAAAGAAGGGGAAGTTGAGCCCTAGATATATCGGTCCTTTCGAAATACTGGATCGTGTTGGGAAGGTAGCTTACCGATTGGCGCTTCCACCGAATCTCTCTCAAGTTCACGATGTGTTCCATGTATCTCTCCTGAGAAAGTACATACCAGATCCTTCACATGTACTCAGCTCAGAAGTTGTACCGCTGGAGCAAGATCTTTCTTATGAAGAACAGCCGATAGAGATTCTGGATCGTAGCGAAAAAGTCCTACGAAACAAGGCCACTCGCTTGGTGAATGTTTTATGGAGGAACCACCAACTTGAAGAAGCTACATGGGAGCTTGAGGATATGATGAGGGAGAAGTATCCTCATCTGTTTGTTACAAAGTGACGAATTTCGAGGGCGAAATTCTTTTTAAGGGGGGTAGAATGTAACACCCGAGATTTTTATGAGTAATATTTTGTTTTTATATATCATCAAAGGAATCTTCCACTACACACTTTCTTGGCTTACTTTACACGCAATCACGACCTTCCTCGATAGCTTGCGTCGTACGTAATACCGAGTTTCACTAAACAACGATATGCTATTAAAATATTATTAAAACTAGCCGTTATGAATAGTAATAACCACTTTTTGAAATTTTATAAATTTTATTTTTCAAAATGGACTTCATTTTTGGATTCGGAATACCGAAATTATCCTAGGGTGAAATTTTGGTATTTTTCTGAAAACTTTCAATTTTTGATGAATAGTGAAACCACTAAGTGGTAGGTTAAAAACTGAATTTTTGCATAAAACATAATTTTACCGCTTCTGTGAACGGAATTTAAAAAATCCGACAGACACGGTTGATATCAGTAAGTAAAATGTGGTTTAATGAGATAAAAATAATTTTTTGGTGAATAGTAACTTTTTACTTTTTTTTACCGCGGTTAATAGCAAATAGGGTAACTAAGGGTAAAAATGATATTACTATTACCCTAACACATGTCCTAATTCTATTGGATAAGTTTAATTCGACCAAAAACAAACTTAGGAATAAAATATGACCATTTAGGCCCACTTGGGTTAGATTAGGACATTTATTATTAATATATTTAAAGAAGGGTTAAAATAGTTAAAATCAAAGTTTAATAAGTAAATCATTTTTAATATGGGGTTATACATAAGATAAATTCGACTATAAATATTAATTAAAAATATAAAAATATTTCATACATAATGGTATTTTATTTGTAATTTTTAGACATTAAATAATTTAATTTATTTATGACACAATGATGATGCAGTAATTATCTTATTAATGAAATATTGACATAATTGATGTTATAAACACAAAAATAAATGTAATTTGAGACTTTTTTTGAATTCCACTAATTTTCTAGGTTACTATGATATATTAGTGTTGATTTAATCAACTTGGTTCGAACATATAATTCTGTTATGACTTTCACAAAAATCATATATCAAATAGTGTCAAAATTGACACAAAATAGTTTTTAAATAAAATATTATATTACTAATTGTTATTTTATTCCTAAAAATATAAGGTTCGGCCAAATGACTTAGATAAGGATATATATATTACTAATAAACAATTTGGGGTTCGTTTGGCATGTTATAGTAAGTGTATTAACCATATAGTGAAAGAAAACAAAAAGACACGGTAAAAGTTAAATTATTTAACTTAGAGTTAAATCTAATTGATAAGGTTAAAATAAAACCCTAAACTTGTCTAAATCCTATTGGTTGATAGTATTTCGACCCATCCCCACTTTAGATTCGAAATAAGACCCTTTGGAACCATTATAAACCGATTTTGACTTTAATATAAAATAATATTTTGAGATATTCCTAAGGTGCCCCTCTCCTCCCTTATAAAAGAGCACCTCCTTCCCCTCCTCCTCACACCAATTTGAGCACTCAAGCTCGGCCAAACCCTGACATTTTCTCCTCTCCACTTCCCTAGAATAATCCTAGAGGTCCTGGTCTTCTTCAAAGACCAATCTTAGTTCCCTAAGTGGAGGATTCAAAGAGGCGTTCCAAAGAAGAGGTAATATCCATTACCGATCTTTTCAATTTCTTTCTTATTCAACTTCTTCTTCTTTAGTTGTTTCATGATAAAGTAATAACATCAGTATTACTTACATACTTATATGTTATTATAAATATGAAATAACCCTAATTCACCTTCTATCCATCCTACGGAAAAATGAAATCACCGCGCGTGCGTACGTACGGAATACCGTCTCCACGCCGTGGTGTAATCTATTTTCCACCATCACCTTACAAGGATAGGTATAATGGTGTAATGAGTAACTATTTATGATTATTATAAAGTAATATTGATACTAAAATAATATATATATACTCCAATACAGTTCCACGATCATAGGAACGATATCATCACTCGTGCGTACGTACGGAATACCGTCTCCACGATGTGATGCAACTCGTTCTACATGATCATCATTACATAGTAATTATATAAATGAATTGAATGAATAAATATGATATATGTTACACTAATACCATTCTGGATATAAGGTATCTATAAACTTAAAATAAGAATAAGAATTTATTCGGCAAAACACGCATAAGAACAAAAGGCAATAAGGACCCGAGTAACAAGTAACAATGAAATATTACTAACAAGAAGCTAAGAATATGACCATATATGATATCATATCAATATGTATGATTCTGGAATAAGTCAATAACATTATTTAAACCATTATACAGGAGCTTCGGACACGTACAAAGCAAGTCGGACCTAAGGTAAGGGAAATATCACAATCTCACTTTTATCCGAGATTGTTTTTTACTTTGGTAATTACTGGGGTGTATTTTATCATCCACATCCATGTTTCCTCAATATGTAATATTTATATCCTTCTACAATAGTTTATATCCAATTTTACCCTTTGGTGATTTTTTTAGTAAAATATATGAAAGGAATCTTTTGTCGTTTTTCATATGAGGTACTTTTTTGACTTTTCCGACAAAAGTACGAGAAGAATGTTTTTTTTAACTTGTACGGAATGAATGTATTTTTAAAACATTATTTCCAAGAATCATCCTTTACAAGTTTTCAAGTTTATTTTTAATCAACTTCTTTTAGTTTATAATTGTACGACATGTTAAGAAAGCAAAAGTGTTTTTGAAGCAGAAAGGATATTTTCCTCAAGAATGGAGTTCAAGTGTTTTATCAAAATTATTTTCCATCTAAGATAATAAAGGGTTCTGTTTTTTTCCCTATTAGTACATTGATTTGATTATGTTGTGATGGAATTATATTCCTTTATCTTATATGAATTGTTTTATGATGTCACGATGTTTAAGATTCCCATTTTTATTACATGGGTTATGCAATGATGTATGATTTATGATTTTGTGGTACACATAAGAATGATATCATTATGAGATGGGTGGGACCTATATCCCCCTCCAATGCATTGGGTAAAGATTTTATATCTCATGAGATAGACATGGCTGGAACGGTAGGTTATACCGGTTCAGTGAAACAGGACTGAAACGAGGGTGACTCGGTTCAGAAAGGGACTTTGTCCACTAAGATAGTCTTGGCAATGAGTCATGACTAACAAGAAATGATTTTCCATGATTATGTGTGCATGCCCCAAAGTTTCAAGTTTTGATTATAGGGATATCATTTTCACTTCTATGATTTATTCCATGTTAAGATATTATGATCTCTTTTGCAGGTTAAGATTTTCAAAAAGATATGATATGATTTTTATTTCCTTTATTTGCCCTTGCTGAGCATTTGAGCTCACCCTTTTATGTTTTCTTTTCCCCAGGTCAGGAAGATGGATATTAAGTAGAATATGCTAAAAGGGACCCTAGATATGATGAAATAAAAGGGAGACACTGTAGAAGATTTATGAACCAGTTGTTTATGTTTCCCAGTTTCTAAAGACACTATACCTATACGGTCCTTTGTGGTTTTGTCATATGTTGTAATAAGTGTGCTTCAATTTTGAATTATTAACAATGTATGTAAAGTATGGGTCGTTATAATAGGCAAGCTCAAAATCGAAGGACTGAAGGTATTCAACCCACCTTCGCTATCTCAGGTTCAAGTCACGCTAGGTAAAGATGTACTTGATACTTTTATGGTCCGTGAACACCACAAAATGTTCTCCCAAGAGATAATGTCTCCAACAGTGCAACGCATGAACAACTACAGCCAACTCGAGATCATGTTTTGGGTAATTCCTCTCATGAGGCATCAACTACCGAGACCTGTACGCAACAACTCGGTTGCCCTACATCAACACAGCTCCCAGACCAATCCCTAATGCATCACAGTAAACTATATAGCTCTTCCCAATATCTGGGAGTATCAGGATCGGTGCGGATGTCAACTTTCCCTTCAGCTCCTAGAATGCTGTCTCACAAGCTTCTAACTAAACTAACTTCACACCCTTCTTAGTCAAACCCATCAATGGTGCTTCTAAGTTGGAGAAGTCCTGTATAAAGCATCTGTAGTAACCAGCCAGCCCCAAGAAACTTCGTATCTCAAACATGTTCTTAGGCTGCTCCCAGGAAACTACTACTCTCACCTTCTCTGGGTCTACTGAAACTCCTGACTCTGAGATGATATGACCCAGGAAGTGAATTGGGTCCATCCAAAAGTGTCACTTTTAGAGTTTAGCATATAGATGATGCTCTCTCAGTGTACTCAATACGATCTCAAGATGGGTGGCATGGTCGTGTTGAGTGTGAGAGTACACTAAGATATTGTCCACGAATACTACCACAAAAGAGTTCAGATAAGGATGGAACACACAATTCATCATATCCATGAAAACTAATGGTGCGTTAGTGAGTCCAAAAAGCATAACCAAGTACTCATATAGACCATATCTGCTCCGAAAGGCTGTAAGCGGTATATCCGATGGTCTCACGCGCAGCTGATGATATCCTGACCTCAAGTCAATCTTCAAGAACACTCGTGCTCCACGAATTTGATCAAAAATATCATCAATCCTTGGCAAGTGATATCGGTTCTTGACCGTCAGCTGGTTCAACTTTTGATAATCCACACAGAGTCTGAGGGTACCATCCGCCTTCTTCGCAAAAAGGACCAGATAACCCCAAGGAGAAGTACTGGGTCGGATAAAACCCTTTTCCTATAACTCCTCTAACTTCCTCTTGAGCTCCTGCAACTCTAGTGTAGCCATCTTATAAGGAGGAATGGACACTGGTGTTGCTCCTGGAAAAAGCTCAATAGAGAAATACACCTCACGCTCCGGAGGTAAACCTGAAAAGTCATATGCGAAGACATCCCTGAAACGATCAACCAATGGAGGGAAATCCTACTGACAAGTCCTCTAGTCATCTAGATATAAACTCACAATCTGGGTTGTGACTCCACCTCGCCCATGATGCTCAGGTCCAGCTCAAATCACCTGGACATCCCATTCTCCCTTGTATAGGAACTCTTCGCCCTCTAGTGACGTGAAACGCACCCTGCAATGATAGCAGTCTACAAAGGCTTGAAAGGGAACCAACTAGTCCATCCTGAGAATGAAATCATAGCTTGTCATCTCCAAGACATAGAGGTCCAAAAGGAAGTGACACCCACCAACCTCAAGGGGGAACTCCTTGCACTGATGCACACCAGCCGTTCTAGTTCCCAACAGAGTGTCTAACATCATAACAGCAGGAGAAGAAGAAACATAGAGCTCAAGGCTCTCCCCAATGGGTACAGATATGAAACTATGTGTAGCATCCATATTGAAAAGTACTGAAGACAAAACAGAAGCTACTAGAATAGTACCTCTGACTGTAGAAGGTCCGGTATTCTGTTTCTGCTGGGTCTGTTGCACTACATATGTCTGCCCAGTGTCGCGGCCCTGCGACACAGCCTGGCTACCCTGAGCTGTCCTGCCCTGTTGCCTCTGAGATCCTAGTGTTTGGCTACCGTGGCCACATCCACCATCTCTGCCTGCATGCCCTGATGTATTCCAGTTCCCCGACTGGTAAGAAGCTGCCGGTCCTGCCCCCCGCACGTGGAGTCTACACAGAACCCCTATCACTAGCCACTGATGGAAATGCCATGCCAAAATCATTGTAGATGACCCATCTTGCCGCAATCTTGGCACTCCACTGGGTCACGTGGACACTACGGTCTTTTGTGCCCCTCTCTACCACACTGGTAGCACATGATCGGGACACCTGAAGAAACTATCTGACTAGTACTGCCATCGTGAGAGAAAACCATATGTCGCTTCCTCTTCCTGGTAGAAATAGTACCAGAACTGGTGTCGAACCACCCTGGCCCACACCACTAGCTTCCTGCAGGTTATGCTCTGTAATCAGCGCCTGGTTCACAATAGCATGTACTGAAGGAAGCCTGAAAACATTCACCAGTGCTCGGATGTCATATCGAAGACCATCCTCAAAGCGTCTGGCTCTCAGCATCTCATCGCCCACCAGAATGGGTGAAAAATGCTGAAGCTCGGTGAAACAAATAGAATAATCCATCACCGAAATAGCACCCTGCTGCAGATTCATGAACTCTCGAGCTCTATCTTCCCTCAGTATCTCTGGGAAGAATAATTCATAGAAGACTGCCTGAAAATCTTCCCACTCCATGTCTCTGTGATGCTCTGACTGGGTGGTAACATCCCACCACCTCTTGGCGGAATCACACAGCATATACGTCACAAGCTTTACCCTCCTCCCTGGAGGCATCTCAAGATGCTCGAAGATAGTCTACATAGACCTCGGCCAAGATTCCGCAGCCTGTGGTCTGTCATCCCCTAAAATATTAGGTGGATGCTGCTGCTGGAAGATACGAGTAAGCTCAGCCATAGATGTGGCAGTCGGCAGTGCTCCCTAAAAGGTATGTATGAACCGCATAAAGCCTTCACGGAATTTTGCATCCGCGCCTGCGTCTGGTATAACGGTTGGTGCTGCATCTGGCTCTATTGGAGGATCCACTAGTAGACCATGGCCCACAATCTCCGAAGTATACTCGTTGCCACTCTCATGGTGAACAATGCATGAACATCTCGTCGGCATGACTCTACAAGGTCAAGCGCACACCTTTAGAAAAAGATTATCAATGACTGAAAATGAAGGAACCAAAAAGGAAACAGGAGGAAGAAGGCATTCAATATTTAAAAAACAAGACTACATGATGTGTATAATAACTACATGGTGTGTACTTAACTTTTCTTCCCCTTCCTGGGTCTTTCTACATGGCTAAGTCGCATGGCTCCCATTGAACAAAACTACACGGTGTGTAACCTGACTACACAGCGTGTATGGTGTAATTTTCCAACTGCCCGTGTCGCTTGTGACACGGCTGACTACTCGGCTTGATACAACACGGCATGTGACACCCGTACATGGTGTGTACACCATCCCATTTCCCAGCCACATGGCTAAGTCCACACGGTCTTTCCTAGGACAAGACTACACAGCGTGTCCCTGAGGTACACAGCGTGTACTAGATGAGCTTCTTCGACTCGTGTTGTTAGTTACACGGCCGGATACATGGATCACACTACACGGAGTGTTCTATATATACACGGTGTGTATAAGAGAGGATTACACTAACCCGTGTGGTTAGTTACACAGCTGGGTCCCCAGGTCAGACTACACGGCGTGTTCCATAGTGGACACGGCGTGTATGTCTTAAGGTCTCCTTTGTCCGTGTTGTTAGTTACACGGGAGGACTCCGGGTCAACACTACACGGTTTGTACTTTCGGTACATGGCGTTTTTGCCCCAAGCATTTCCCTTACTCATGTCCCTTCCCACACGATCTATGACACCGGAAGGACTACACGGCGTGTACTTAGGGTACACGACGTGTACTAAAAAAGTTTTATTTTCTTCCCGAACAAAAGAACATACACGGCATGTTTAAGGTACTACACAGCGTGTATACTGGGTTTTTGGATAGTATGCCTCAGAAACTTCTCCGGAACCCAGAAAATACTGAAAAACAACACCTAAGTGCCAAATTCCTATCCGTGAGGGCCCATACTCCCCATTAATCAAAGTTTGACATCTTATATGTGTTATAACAAAATAAACAGTCAATGGTCCACCAAATTCTGGTCAATGGGGGCCCATACTACCCAAAAACCAAAGTTTGGTGTCCATTATATAAACAAGCTCACACAATAATACCCTATCAAACAATAGGTCTCTATCAAAGCAACTATCACAACAGCATGCTTTTACTAGAACAACATCTATCACAACAACATGCAATGTCTAATGCACCTACGTGGCATAGAAACTGTGCATGGCATCTGATTTCTAGCATGTGCCTAAATGATGCATGAGATGGCATACCCTCATCTCATCAGGTTTCTACTAAATAGAACCCATGAATAAAATATAAACAGCACAATCACAAGTGTGTCACCCTGTGGTGAAAATCAAGTCAACTGTAAAATTGCAAAATCAGAAAAATTGCAACACGAGGTAAATTGGATTTTCCCTGTACACGGGTTAGCTACGCCCGGGCACATCTTATTACCAACTACCGTTCTCATCCTATCCCTGACTAAGGCTCCAAATAGTAAGGTAAAGAAAATAACCTCTTTGATACCACTTTGTAACGTCCCGGTTCCAGGTGCCTCAACGGGTGCCCCGAACCCGGTTCGCCACATAACCTCAAGCGCATTTCCCCAAACGCCAGAGGCTGCTGACTAGCAGCGAGGGCCCAGGTCTAATAGTGGGGAAACTAGGCCATCATTTTTCAAAGTGTAGCACAGCAGAATAAAATAGAAAGCATACAGCAACAGCAGAAGCAATAAACCATACACATTTAATATAAAAA
Source organism: Viscum album (assembly GCA_963277665.1). Classification (NCBI taxonomy): domain Eukaryota; kingdom Viridiplantae; phylum Streptophyta; class Magnoliopsida; order Santalales; family Viscaceae; genus Viscum; species Viscum album. Next base: position 1,450,691,197 of record OY728146.1, on the reverse strand, counting down.
CTACAGTAAAATATAACCAACCGGATATATAGATATGATGCAACATGTCTAAAGTTCTAAGAAAACAGCCAGAACATGTTACATAGTAGTACAATACAATACAGAGTACAGAAAAACAAAACGAAATAGTCGGTAGCATTGCAAGCCTAAGCTCGGTCCCATGCTCCCCTACTCCTTAGTAGCAATCAAGTACCTGTATAGGGACCATTGCCCTTATCCATACCTGTAGAAATGTAATCTATTTGGAATAAAAAGCATGACACAAACAGGGTGTGAGAAATAATCTCAGTAGGCACCCACCAAAGGTCCGTGCTCAACTATGTGTAAACATGCAACAACAGTGTGCAAAAGTAAATGCAATAAACTAAGAAGTACTCAATAGTAACTAACTTTACCAGTTATATTTCCATTTTCATTTTAACCATTTAATTTAATAACATTCTGTGTTCATCAGAACCAATTCCCTCAGGCTAATATAGTAAAACCATGCTCTCAGGCTTTCCCTCAGGCTATATTGAATCTTTCCCTCAGGCGTTGCCCTCAAGAGAAATAGAATCTTTCCCTCAGGCCAAACTAAAACGAAACCCTCAGGTAATCAGAATCTTGCCTTCAGGCATTGCCCTCAGGCTAATAGAACTACGCCCTCAGGCTAATCAACCATTCCCTCAGGCTAATATACCACTGCCCTCAGGCTAAACAAGTTATCGGGCCATGCCCAACATATTAACATGCAATTTACATACAATTCCTCTCAAGGAAAAAGTAATGCATAATATAAACATGGCATACCCTCAAGTATCCTAGCCAAATGGCTAAACAGAGGAACGCACCCCCGGGGTGGTCCTGGATCCAAGCAGTGATCCCAAACAGCAGTTTATTATCACATTTGATTACCTATACAATTCTAGTTATTTAAACAGCCAAGGCCTTAGCCACACGATACCCCAACATGGGTTCGTAGCACAAAAATACACAAAACGCATAGTAGTTGGAAAATTAATCACCAATCCACCTACCTTAAACACCCACGAATGGTATACATGAATGTCGATTCCAGAAATTCCCAAAGAAGATGTAGATCTAGGTTAGAAGAAAACCCGTTCAAACATAAATAACTCCAATTAGAGGAATAATTGGAAAGAACTATGTAAGGAGAAGGGAGGGCTTACTCGTGGGGTTCCAACGTGATCGATGGAAGCGGAAACGGATTCCTGATTCTCGATCTGGAGGTCCATGAAGGTTCGTCCATCCTCTCCTAAGCTCCCATCCGGTTCTAAGCCAATCCTGTGAACAGGGTTGGCTACTGCCCATTTTAAGTGAAAAAACAAAGTACACGGCGTGTACTTTTGACTACACGGCATGTACTCCCCTCATTTAACTGTTCCTCTGGTGGCACTGCCAAACTGTTCATCCATAGACATGAGTACACGACGTGTATTCCCAACTACATGGCATGTACTGTCACCCAGTTGGAAACTGCTTCCACCGCCTCACTGTTTCGTCTACCGACTGACTACACGGCATGTAAAGGACCACTACATGGCGTATAGTTGGTTTTTACACCTTTAGTCGCCAACAAGGCTAGACACCCTGTGTACTCATCCCACACGGCCAAAGTACACGGTGTGTGGAAAAGTACATGGCGTGTAGTCCCAAAATTTAGGATTTTTCCCCATTTTCCTTATTTTCTCAAAAACACTTAAGGAAAAGGGAAAAGAAGAACTCGTACCTCAAAAATAAGAACCGGGTTCTTACATAGATACTCAATACAATGGTGTTGCCACGTATTAAGATCATTCTATGAGAATATGTATGTTAAGCTCTTATGATTAGAGTAGACCACCAATTTCTACCTAAAAAGATAATGGCACCAAGTATTCATGGCATGCATCACTGCTTCCAATTCTATGTCATGGGTCGGGTAATTATTCTCATGTGGTCAGAGTTGGAGAGAACCATAAGCCACTACATGATTATCTTGAATGAGCACACACCTGAGGCCCATACCTGAAGCATCACAATAAACCACATAGCCCATCCCAGACTTTGTAAATATCAACACAGGTGTAGAATTCGACCACCACTTCAACTCTCCAAAGGATTATTTGTACTCTAGGATCCATTAAAACCTTACCCATTTCTGGGTGAGTGCGGTCATAGAGGAAGCACTCAGCAATAAATCTCGAACAAATCGCTTGTAATAACCTTCCAGGCCAAGAAAAATCTTAATCTCGAACACATTATTCAGTTGTTCCTGACGCACGCCTGTCATAGGGCGTGGCAAAAGCAATTTAATTTTTCCTAGTGCAGCTTAGAGGCTGACCAGGGTGTTCTCACTTGAGGAGATTTATCAATCATTTACTTACATAATCTAATTGAACTAAACTAATTATTTTTTTTGTTGTTTTTATTTATGAATGTAATGCAATTTAATAGAAGATAAAACTAACATGCAATGAAAAAATGCAATTAATTGAGAAAGAACTTGGCCTTTATGGGTTGGTTTTTGGGTTCCATCATTCTCCTTATTTGTATTTAAATTAAGTTTGATAATTCAATTATGAGATCTCATTCATGAATTATTATTCTTTTATTTATTGGTGTGAAATATTGAATGCATTTTGCAATCTTAACTTCACCTCCTCCTATAATCAAGGTTGATAGAACACCTCGATCGAGAGTGTGTCATCTTTCAAGACCTGGATCCATCGTATGCCATTTCAACCACTGAATGGATCAACTCCATCGTATAAAGATCTTGTATCCAGTAGAAGGGAGGGGAAATATTTAATAAAATAATAGAAATGAGTTTGAGATCAGTGTCATGGTGGACGATCGCCACACCTGTGCACATCACTCTTGCTCATCACAAACTTAATAAAAATCGGAATTTAAGCACAGAATAAATGAAATTTCCACATACCTCCCCTGAGCCAAGTCTCGATTTAACCCCTAATATTTGAGGGTAAGAGGTCACGGTGGATAATATGAGAAGAATAAATGAAGAAAATAAGGAGAAAAGTTGAAGAAGAAAACAGGGTGGATGGGTGGACACATAAATAATGCATGAATTTTATTAGAAGTCTAAATTACAACTGAAAACTAAAATAAAAATAAATAAAAGAAATTAAATGGGGAATATTTTTGGCTGGACTCCCTATTTTGATATCTCTTCCTTGGTTCCTTGAAGGAATGGATGGAGAATGGGATGCTTTGAGGAGGAGGTGATGGCCTCCTTTTATAGGCAGAATTATACCCCCTAAATTTTGTGTGTTTTAGACCCAATAAATAAACTCTTCATGCATTTCCCCCTTAATTAATTTTGTTCATTAATATCTTTCCAGTATCTCCTCCAAATTTCAGCTAATTTGGAAATTGGATGAAGGAGTTATGAATTTTTAAATCTTGGTTTCTGTTTCTGGATGAAGCTTCCAGGATGGTTCTTCCAAAAGTATGTCGTTTATTTGCCACCTTAATGACTTCAAAACTTCCCCAAATTTCTTTTATGGTAGGTCCTAGATGTCCTCGTCCCATCCCAGCTGTAAAAACATCATTTATATATTTGTAATCCGAGTTTGATGTCTGTTACGTTGGTTGGGTCCACGTTGTCCGCTCGGAAAAATTACCAACTTCAATGAATTTTTAGACCCTTTAGATGACCGAATCAGCTCCTATTTCAGAAGAAAAAAATGAATTAAATAAAATAAGGATTATAAAAAAAATTAATCAGAAAATTTGGAATTTTATTTTTCCATAAATGACCAAAATACCCCTGACATAAAAATCTGTCAAAAATCCAGAATTAGTCTTTTTTCACATTTGGGCTCAAAATAACACTAAAACCTAAAAACATGACAATTAATCATTCAATAACACTATGGTGGGATTATAAATAATGATTTACAGTATAAAATATATGAAAATGTGAGCTTCATCACTCCCCCACACTTAAACATTGCACTCCTGGGCAATCATCTTACATCCAAATCAAATTCCACACAACAATCAAAAATGAGAAAATATCAATGATCTTATCCAAAATAGAAGTCCATCATGTATCATATATGAAAAACAATCCTCTCCCATTTTCATTTCAATCATTAAAATTTGTTCAACCTCATAAATCAATCCATGGACCAATCACAACCTACCTCACATTGAATTTTATGTCACTCTTCACTCAAGAGAAATTGAATCTAGAGTTATACTCATACTTGAAAATCGCATGTATCACCATAGGTTTGTGAAAATTCTCATTTCTCTACTGCGTGAAACATGAAAATGAATTTAATCATGAGGGATTTAATTAAAGGTTCAAATGATTCTGTGGCTTAGGTTTGGTGGGAAAATGATTGAAAAATGTTCCAGGCTAGAAAGAGGAGGTTGGACTTTTAAGTACAATGTATGATTAAATCAAGTGAAAACACCAGAAATTCCTCACTAAATACCACTTGAAAATATTAAAAACAAAACCACCCCCCTTTTATGACATGGTACATGATCCAAGAAGTGATTATAATGAATGATATCATATAAGTTCTCTTTTTTTTTCAAAGCTCTAGAAAGGCACAACTTTATTTTCTTTCTCTTTTTTTATGGGGGATGAGCTGAAAATTGAATACAATGAATGAATGACAATTCATGCCCTTGATTTTTAGAGGGAAATGATTCGTAAAGGAATGTACAATGAGTAATTCAAGCTCATCTCCATTTTTTTATTTTTTTCTTTTTGAAGGATAAATAGATGAAACAAATAAAGCACAATGAAATGATGACACATGCTCAATTCTCTTATTATCCACTGCCCAAAGTATTGACACACACCTCAAACCACCCATAAATGATACACATCCCAAGGAACGCACACGAAAGGCCCTTCCACCACACTCAAACTTGAAATAACCATGAAAAAATTCTAAAAGTGTGGGTAGGTAAGGAAAAATTGGCTTGTAATGTGGCTTAAACCTATAAGGAAATTAATGGAATCTAAGGGATTTTGAAGGATAAATGTTAAGTTGGGTCTCAAGATAAAATTTGGCTAGCCAAAGAGATGCATCAATCATTTTAAATACATTCCATGAAATCCAAAGCTTCGAAAGAGAATTATTCAAAAATTCTGGTTCTCACACAAAATTCAAGTTTCCCTCAAGAAAGTGTGGGTATTAGGAAGAATATGAAAAAGTGGTTTAGAATACCTCACAGGATTGGAAAAATATTTTGAGTCAGTGTTTCATGGTCATGGATTTCAAAAATCAGTCAGACTCATAAAAATGATTTATAATCCAATTCAAGAAAAATGTTTTCACGTCAAAAATCATTTAAAATCCATTATTTCAAAAATCATTTCAACTCTTTCAAAATAAATTGATGTGTGAAAAGTGATAAGAATATTCATTAAAGCTCAAAAATCCTAAAAATATAATAAAAAAATAAAAATTACAGAAGAAGAACTAAGCAGGTTGACACTCCCCCACACATAAATTAAACTACACCTTATTTCAACTCAACAAAATATAAATATAAAGGTACAAAATCAAAGGTAAGGAAAGATACAACCTGACATTATTTTAGAGGTGGATGCCTTGAGTTAAGCTCCTAGAAGAATCCACTTTAAAACTACAAGAAAGTAATGAAAATACATAAGAAAAATAAATAAAAAGAATGAGAAAAGGAAAACAAAAGAGATAATGCTTGGTTTAGACCCCCAAGCAGGTGCTAGGTTTTTACTGCCCCTAGTTAGATAGTTTTAGTAGATTATCCCCAATCAGAAGGTGGGTGTGGTTTCATTGAGATGAACCACCACATGTGAGTTTTCCCGATATACATGAGTAAAACCTGAAATTAGAGAACACCAAAGAAGATAAGAAATTTCCCAACCCATGAGAAAGAATAAAGAAGAAATTTGAGGTTCAAAGTGGGAGGGAATAAAAGATAAGGGTGTTCCCTATTAACTTCGGTGGTTTCCTCCTCCATATGGTATGAAAATTTATGTTGAGGAGGTAGTCGCACAACCACCACCTTCTCCAGATCTTCTTCCATGATCTCCACTACTTTGGTGGTCTCTTTCATATCATCCAAGGTCGGATCCATTTGTACTGTATCAAAAATTTCAGGAAAGGAGAAGTCAGAAAACAATTCAGTTTGAATAAGATTAAAACACGATGAATCAATAAAGAAATATTCCCTTTCATGTAAGTCATCTTGGAAATTGATCTCTTCAGGCATGACCATTGGCAACTCAATCTCAGCAGGTGCATCTTCTTCCTTATCTTATAAAGAAAGAGATAGGTAGAAAGTGTCTGATGTTTCATTATCAATTATGGGAACATCATGTTTTAAGTTATCTTCAACAAATTTATTCCAAGATTCTTCCAAAAAATGATGACCTCCCATCAGTGCATCAGTTAGAATGTGTACTTATGGGACCTCCTCGAGCAATGGTTGAGTGCGGGATGATTTTATTAGTTCCTTTAGAAGTTCTTTCTCACCCACCTTAGGTTCTTTAACATAAAAAATTATTGGTGAAATCAATTCCACCACTCGTTCTGGTTCATGTTCTGGCTCAGGTTCTAATTGCTCTTGGGATGTGCGTACATATTCAGTAATCCATTCAATTTGGCTCTCTATTTTTTGAACTTTATCAATAATCCTATGAAATTGAGCATCAATTTCATTGAAAACATTTTATGGCACCTGATATTGGTCAGTCCATGCAGAATAATCACCATTGAAATACATCATGAACAGAAAGTTTTTTTTTGTTTTTGAAATTTATGATTTTTTTTTGTTTTTTTATGAATAACGGTGTGTAAAAGTGTTGCACCTCCCCAGCAATGGCGCCAATTTGACAAAGCGGGAATTTGTTGCAGATCCCTGATCAAAATATTATTTACCTAAGAATGCAATATAGTGCACTCCCAGGGTCGGTCTCAAGGAGGCAACTTACACAACACCAAAATTCTATTGTCACTATTTATTTTCTAACTAATATATAATATAAAGATGAGTTTGAAATATGCATAAAATATGAATATATATATATATATATGTAATGAAAATAATATGATGTTAAAAAGAAGAAAGAAGACATTTTTTTCTTGGAGGATCATAATGGTTGATATCATTGTTTATTAAAATATTCTCAATATCAATTCAATGTAGTGATCAAAATCTATCACACTACACCCTCTTATTAGAAATGTTATTTCCCCAAAACTGAGATCTCTGCATGTGGGTAAATACTCTTCCTAAAGTTGGATAGGAGATCTCTTTTCTGACCATCGCTACCCAAGCCATACTCCATCGTATGCATGACTTATATAGTGAAGGGAAGGATAAATGTTGAATGAGAAGAAGAACTTGCTGATAGAGAAAATGAGGCAATCGCACATCATAATAAATTTAACCACCACCAAAATTCTCATAATTAAATAAATAGATTTAAATTGAAGCATAATGAAACTCAAATAACCACCATTCTCCCCCTCAAACAAACATCGAGGTTAGTTCCCCATTTTCATGGAGTTAAAAGAGAATACGGTGGGAGAAACACATAAAAGTAAAAATGGAAGAATGAAGTATGAAGAAGAAGAATAAACTAATTTATATTAAAAATATGAATAAAATTTACAGAAATGAAGCTCCACCTTAGCCCCCCTAGAATGGCTATCTTCTAAACTGGGAGAAGGGACACATATTTAGAGGGAGAAGGGGTGATGAATTCACACACAAAACATTTAATTCTAAAGTTTACGCGTAGATATTCCCTTAAATGACCGAATATGTAATAGTTGTCTTCATAAATGTTGTTCCATAATGTCTCCTCAGTTTGATCCCCAAATTTCAGATTCATTGGACGCGCTTAGAAGGAGTTATGAATTTAATATTGGCGGTTTATTTTTTTGGAGGCATCTTCCAGGCAGTTTCCTTCAAATGTATGTCATTCAATGTCCCTCATAATGGATTCCAAACGCCATGAAATTTATTTTATAAATGATACCTTGAGTCCTAGTACATATCCAAGTGGAATAATCTAATTTGGAGTTGTGTATACCGAATTGGGTTTCCGTTATGGAAGTGGGTTCTGTTCTGTCCACCCGGAACACTCTTCAACTTCATTTAATTTTTACGTCCACTAGATGATCGATTCAGCCCCTGGTCCAAAAGACAAAAATGAAGGAAATTAAATAAGGATTCTAAAAAAATTAATCATAAAATTTGGACATATATTTAATGATAAATGACCAAAATACCCCTGTGATAACAATCTATTAAAATTGCAGAATTAGTCCATTTTTGCATTTAGGCTCAAAATAACACTAAAACCTAAAAATGTGACAATTAACCATACAATAACATTATGGTGGGATTATAAAAAATTATTTAAAGTATAAAATATATGAAAATGTGAGCTTCATCAATTCCCCCAACACAAATTCACTAATCTTCTCAAGATCCACAGAAACCACTTTCTCTAAAATAACGTAGCCTAGAAACATCACTTACATAATCCAAAAGGTGCACTTTGAAGGTTTCTCATAAAGGTGATGATCTGGCATAGCGCTCAACATGATCCCCAAATAATTCTCATACTCTTCCTCAAATCCATAGTAAAGTAGTATTTCATCCACAAATACCACAAAAATGAGTCGAGATACTAGTGGAACACCCTATTCATGAGCACTATAAAAACCATTGAAGAATTCGTTAATCTGAAAGGAATGAACAAATACTCAAAGTGGTCATACCTACTTTAGAAAGTCGTCTTCAAGATGTTCACTTCACTCACCCTAACTTGGTGGTAACCTGAATGAAATTCTATCTTGGAAAACCAATTTTCCCCCTTTAGATGATCAAATAAGTTTTCAATCTAGGACCAAGGTTATTTATTCCTAATGTTTCCTTATTCAACTTATGGTAATCAATGCACAAGTGAAGAGATCTGCTGGCCTTCTTTGTGAATTAAATAGGAGAATCCCAATGAGAGATGCTCAGGAGAATGAACCCTTTGTATTCCAAAATCATCTAACTATATATTTAATTTCCCCAGCTTGGTGGGGGACATACAATATGAGGGAAGATATATCAGTTATGTTCCCGGTGCCAATTCAGTCAAGAACTCCACATCCCGCTATGAGGGTTAGCCCGAAAAATCATCTTTAAATACCTCTGGGAACTCATCCACAATATGAGGTAATCTTCCCTCATAAGAACCACCATCGCCCTCCAATACGAGTGATGATAACTGAAAATCAATACTTCCAAACTCTAGGAGTGTAGGTCCCACACGACCCAATCTAGGATCTCATTCCCCAATAAATACCTCAGGACTCCCATAAGGTTCCATGAAACTAACTCATTTCCTATAGAAATTGATATTCACTTGAAAGTTCACCATCCAATCCATGTAAAGGATTACGTCAAAATGTTCTATATTCAAGACCATAAAGTCCCACTTCATCTCAACCCCTAACATAGAAAGCACACACAATAGGCACCTAAGACCTTACTCCTTCTTCTTACCCAATGGTGTTACTAACTCCATTACAAAAGACAACATCTCGGTTGGTAAGTTCAGTAGATTCACAAGACGGTTAGATATAAAATAAGTTGATGCACTAGTATCAAATAAAATAGCTGCTATATAAGATGAAATCAGGATGGTGCCTCAAATTGTCAAAGTTCTTACATCTGATATAGCTAGTGCTTAATCCACAACATGAATATGCTTGGTCCCTGCCTGAGAATGACCACTTGCCTACAGCTTTACCCTGATATGGATCTGCCTAGAAGATGTTATGGTCCCAGTTTTGTGACCACTAAACCGATACCCCAACGTCCTTATCAGTTTTGACTAAACTGACACTCCACTGAAAGCCATAGATCATGCCCCACTCTGATAAGGGCATGTCGCCTTGAAAAATTGTTGCAGGTGCCCCATAGATCCACACTGATGGCAAGTCATGGGGGATGATGGCATTCAGGTTTGATGTGTCCTACCTTCCCACACTAATGGAACACAATAGACCCTTCACCTGAATCTACAGATGAAGTCTACTTGGAAGGATGGTTAGGGCTTCCACCACTCTTATTCCCTTACTCATCACACTACCTCTTATTCTCGGATGAACTACCACTTCCAAATATTGACACAGTCCCAAAGGAACCATACCTTCCCTTGTGGTCAATATCCACCATACAAGCTCGAACAACTACCCCATCATAGGTCTTCATATTGAATAGGAACACCTAAGAGTAGATCTTCGGTCGCAACCCCTTTTCAAACCTCTAAGCCTTCATCTATTCATTGGAGACTATTTTAGCTGCATATCGGACTAGATCGGAAAATCGGTTGGCATACTCCATCACTGAATGGTACCCCTGAACAATATCCATGAACTCCTAAGATATATCATATGCTAATACCTCTGAGAAATATTGTTCATTTAATACCTCCTTAAAGTACTTTCATCTCATTTTCTCATGCTTCCCAGCCTAATGCACTGAGTCCCACCACCTTTGACTGGGACCCTCTAGAAAAAATGAGGTGTATTTCACTCTAGCTTCTTTAGGGGTATCAAGAAACTCAAACAAGCACTTGATATTCTCAAGCCACTCCTTTGCTTCCTGAGGCTCTTTGGTACCTCAGAATGAAGGGGGTTTGTTCTTGAGAGACTCCTAGGCTTTGTCCTTCCTAGGAATAGATCCATCCTCTCTAACTGGAGAAGAAGTAGGAGAAGAATATGTTCCCTATCCTAGAGCCTAAACATCCCTGACCACAGCTTCCACAAACATCTGATTGGACGGTGAGGGAGAAATCTCTTTGGATTTCTCCTGTGGGTGCAAGGGAGCTCTTCAGGGGAATATTGTAATAAAAAACAATAGTGACAAGAAAATCATTATTAAAACATGTCTCAAAATTTTCAACAATAATAAAATATAAATAAATATAACTTTTCACGAAATGAAATAAATAAACCACTTCACCTCTATCCATTTTCAATGTGCAGTCTACCGCTTGCACATCCCACCAGGAAGAGAATTCAAACAAAGATCCTGACATCCCATGGCGACTCAAGGTCTGTCACGAGGCGTGCTGGCCAAGCACCCTAATTGAAACCGAACTTCGAGCCCCGATAGTTTTATCTCCTGTATAACCAGACTCGTCCCAAATAAAATGACTCAAATGGATTAACCTACCTTTGATAACATTTTGTTATGAACCAAGTCAGGTCATCATAGTAACTGACACCCGATGCAGTCTTTGGCAAGGCCCGAAGGGAATTCCCGATCCCCACGGGCTGGCACAAGTTCCCAGGTATAAATTTTAACATGTGGAAATTATTTACCTGAATATGAAAATATAAAACAATCAACAATTTAAATAGATAGAAACAGAAAATCACAACCAAATGAGCCTTTAACAAGAGAAAAATCCAGATCTAAGTTACTAGAGCAATACAAAAAGAACCAAAAGGGATACTGCCAAAAAGGGACCAAAATCACAAGAAATACCACAAAGTGAGATAAAAAAACTCAAAAACCACCACATGGAATGAGGACACCACCCTCAGGCCATCTCCACAACACCACCCATGAAATATCGCTAACAACCCAAACCACCATCCCCATAATATTTACCCTTACCTATATCAAACATTACCAAATCAACTTACACCCAAAGGAGTAAGTAGGGTGTGAGCTAATGCCCAGTAGGATACCACCAAAAAGGATTCCATGCAATAAACATTAAAGGATGAATAAACTTTCAATTTTAATAAATGAAAGGTAAAAAATGCTTGAACAAATTTAAAGAAAGAAGTTTTAATGAAAACAACTTCAAAGGGATGCAACTTTAATTAAAAACACATTTACTTTTGAAGTAACAAAATTCCACAATTTATGCTGATGGTGATCACCAAATAGATAAGTATCACTAAACATGGAAGGGTCCATATAGGTACTAGCAGGTAGTGGGACCATAGAACCTCACATCTCAGGGGAAAGTTGTATAGGAACCACGAAAACTCATGTTCTCATGCATGATCCACTAGTAGGGGACATCCCTTTAACCCTAGTTGTCTCCCACCATCATCCATATATTTAGTTAGTGTTGTAGTCATCACTGCCTCTAAGTGAAACTAGGATGAATCCAATTTTGTATGACTAGAACACTAGTCTGAGTCCGCCCACCTAGTTACCAAGGCTTCCCATTGGTGCTCAATAAAGTTCCAAGTTCATATCACCTATCATATTCATGTACCCAAACCAAACTAGGCACTACACATGCCAAATACCACCATTTACACACCCAAACCCTCTTTTAAAAATCATACGCACACTAAAACCCTTTAAAAAAAAAATTCTCAACACTTGCATAATCAAATAAACCATTTACACAGTTAAATAAACAGTTTTCAAAATTAAATAAACCACTAAGAAAATTTATTAAACAATTTCAAGAAATATCACATGGCTTAAAACAAAAAAAACCACTCAAATCTTCTTTTATGACCAAATTCACACCCACGCCACATCAAAACACAATATTCACCACTTGCACAGTTTAATAAACTAATTGCACAATTCATAGAACACTAGCAAATGAACCAATATGGGTTTTTACTAAAAATGCACTCTATATCATATAAACATATTACAAAAATAAATCAAATGCATATTAAACTCCCGTAAAAACTAATCTCGCACCAAACACATTAATTAAATAACATGTTAAATTAATTAAATAAGCAAAATAATTCATCAAATAATGTTTATACATGAAACCACCTACCTTTGGTGTCAAAATTACAAAAAAATGGTGCGAAACTCAAATATCACCATAAGGGGATAAAATTGAAACATAATTTAAGAAATTGAACTCAAGGACTCACCATTAAATCCTAAGAATGAAATCCTAAGGAGCATAAAACCCTAAATAAAGAATAAATGCTTACCAGAGTAGAACGCACCTACGTTGAAGGGTCCGAGAATCTAGTCACATGAGGAGAGCATTGAAAGTGGGGAGTCACACCGGAGATCCGGCCAAAAGGGGAGGCGTGAGGTGGCCAGAGGGGGAGTAGTGTTTCATGATGTGGAAGGGGATCGAGGCACCAGTGCGAGGTTGTTGGAGGGATGAGGCACTGGTGTGAGGGTTCGCTGGAAGGAGATGGAGGGGGGCACCGGCCAAAGGAGAGAATAAGGGGAGAAGGGGGCGCTGATAGGGTTAGGGGTTTCAGCGCAATGTAGGAGGGGTTGGGGGAAATGGGTTAGAGAGAAAGAGAAAAAAAACAAAAAAACAAAAAAAATAATTACAATAATAATAATAATATCTTAATAAAACATGAACAATATCCTGAACAAGAACTGGTGCATGTGTCTATCCCAAAACATGGACATTATGCACAATCACCTCGACTAGACTTGAGTTCACGAGAGGATTTGATCACTGTGGTTCAGTTAGAGCTTCCTCCTATATTTGATTCGCTTGTCTTCTCATAGGAATGATGCAACACAACATCAGTAGATAACAAAGAATACATCATATTAATACTCAAACAGAGCGATAAGGGAATTCAATCCCAATAGATAGATAACTAAGATTTTGATTTCAATATATCTAAATCAAAAGCAGAGAAAATACTAGAACTAATCCTAAATACATCTTTCACAAACCACATATAGAGACTTAAGGTTCATTATGGTGAGTGATGGATAGGAATTCAATCGTAACTACCTCCTAAGTCCCAACAAGATTTAAAAAATTCACACTAACTTCATGACAAGAAGCTCAACCTATAGCTCTGATACCAATTTTTCATGAACCATCCCAAATACCCTAGTAACCCTATAACTGAGTTGGAACCAACATAGCTCGAAGGGTGTTCCCGACCTCCACGAGTTGGAAACTAGCACCTAGAATCATACAAAATGAAAGTGGGAACAATTTCTTTCCACAAAAATTGCAGAAGTAGATAAACATGCCAGTATTCATACAAAAGAAACTCTCGAGGGAGTAGTGCACTAGAATTCAAATAGGTATACAACCCCAAAGTAATATAGAGAAGTACTAGAAAACAGTATAAAAACCCAAGTCCCAATAAATGAAACTCTCCAATCCTAAGGATCAATATCCAATACCACCTCCAAGTGGTGCCTTACCCTTTCTCAAACCTAGAAAAAGATAATCTACAAACACATAAAGGCACAGGTAGGGTGTGAGCTAAAATCCTAGCAGGGTCTCACCAAGGATTCAATAATAAGTTGCCAACATTTAATTAACAAAATAAATCTTTAAGTTTTTAATAAACATGTATGGAATTTGAGATCATAATTAAAAATATTCATGCTTATATTTAAAATTCTTTAAATAATTTAAACAAATAGATTCAAAAAATATTTATATAAAATAATATATATAAACTCATTATGTATGTAAAATAGTTTAAAAACATTGTCACACATTTATATCTCAAATATAAACAAGCAAGAAACATGGTCATCTACCAAAAGGTATTATAGTTCCAAGCTATGGGATCCTCACACACCCAAAGGTTATCATTGAAATATGTATATACACACGTCCCTCTTATACTGGTCAAAGGTGACTCATCACCATCCCATAAGGGATGTGACTTACTGTACTAGGTTTTATTTTAGTTATAAAGAATCAAAATAGTGATATCTTAATAACTCACTAACTACCATGGCTTGCATGTGCTCTAGTACAATCAATGATGGGAAATTTATTTTAAAACAGTTTAAAATACAATTCATCACATTCACACTTTTTCAAAAGTTCTAACTTTCCATTTAAAAATGAAAATGTATTTTTTATCAAAACATTCCTTTTTTTCAAGTTAAAATCATTGGGTTTATATCAAAACCATTTTCATCCATTTTCTCAAATAAAACTTTGAAATCAGTTATGTAATTTAAATTATACAATTTAAATTCCATAATTTTGCCTCAATTTCACAAACACGCCCCAATTCAATAGAATTGGGGGGGGGTTCCCAATTTCATGCTAGATCAAATCCAAATCCTCCAATTAAATTGAATTGGGTTTTTAATAAATCAATTGAAAGCAGTTTCATGCAATTGAATTTAAATCAAGCAATTTAGGGTTAATCAATTTTGGCCATCATAAATGAACCACCTACTATTATTTTGGAAACACAAAGCTTGTAATGGAACCCACTAATAATAATAGAAGTGAAAAAGATATAGGAACTCAACCTAGATACAATATTAAACAACACTAGGTTTTGATACATTGATCCCAAGATGATCTATCAAACTCTAAGAAATTAAATAGAAAGAAATGAAGAGATGGGGAGAATACTTACCCAGAAAGTCACACCACAACCACAATAATAATAAATTGTTGAATGAAATGACCCAAAAGGGTTTGAGGGATCCATAATCTTATGGGGATGGATCTTGGGTCTAGATCATGGAAGTATGGAGAGGAGGTAATAGAATAATCAGTCATTCTGCCTGTTTAAGAACAACACTTGGGACTTTTACACAACGTGTAACCCAATTACATGTCGTGTAATTGAAAAATCCCAAAATCACTAAAAAACCATCAACATTTTGTTAAAAATATATTTATTATTATTATATAACTTACATGTTGTGTAATCACATTAAATGGTATGTAAATCCCCTACAGTCTACAGAACCAATAGGTTTTATACTGAGAATCCAAAGAATCTCTGACTTCATGATTATAAGAATCCTCCCAATTACTTCTCAGCCCTACTCAGATAACGAGAAAGAAAAACAAAAAAAGGGTTTAAAACGTACTTAATAGAAAGGTAATGGGACGTTAAACTCCTTAAAGTGATCAATGAATTCTTGGTTGAGATATTATCCACCTTGATCTGAATGAATTTTCTTAACCTTCTTACCAAGATATTTTTTTTACTTCAGGTTGGTATTTTGTAAACGTCCTAAAGGAATCTGACTAATACCTCATCAAGTAGGTATGGTCATAATTATTATAATCATTAGAAAATTAATGACATAAGAAAACGCACACATTCAATCTATTAGAAATGGACCACATGAATCTGTATAAATTAATTACAGTAATTAAGTGGCTCTTACTCCTTTAGAGAAAGGTGCTTTTGTCATTTTCCCTTATAGATACGTGTGACATAAATCATGGAGTTTTAACTAAGTTGAGTCTAACAACATTGTTTGATGCAATTTCTATAAACACTTATCATTTACATAACCAAGTCTAATGCAATATATGTGGGTGTTATATGAGTCCTTTTTACTGGTTTTTCATTTATTCCCATTACAGGGTTTTTGGGTTTAATTATATGAAATTCATTATTAAGATATGTTATGCCATAACTTATGTTATCCTTATAAAAAATAAAATATTTATTTCCAAACATGAAATAAAATCGCATGGTTTCCAAACTCAACATTAATATTATGTCTATGGTTATTGAAAGAATATAATAACAATTATTTAATACAAGAACCAAACCACAATGCAATGTTAGATGAAAATCTCTCACTACTATGGCTACTAGTATCATTCCATTTTCAACTTGCAGATACACCTCGCCCTTTTAAATCTTCTTGAATCTACATGGTTCTTATATATGAATATAAATTTGGGATCCATATATTTTATTCAATACCGAACTAGTAGATAAATATCAATTTCATTCAATGAAAAAAACATGAAGTAGAAGCATCACCTTGCTTCATTTTCCTAGCCTTTAAATTATTCTTCCAGTGGCCTTTCCTGACATATAGAAAGAAGAAAGCCTCCTTTTCATTTCCCTCCATCTGAATCTTTTTCTTTTTGAAAGGATGGTGCATCGGTGTCTTTGGATTAGGCTTAGACTTAGACACATTAGTCTTAGCATTCCTCATCTTTTTCAGCAAAAGGACATAAGAATTAGTATTCTTCGTATCCTTATATTCTTGGTAAACTAAAGACAATAGATATGGGAGTGACTTTTTCATATTATTCTAGTTGTAATTAATTATAAAATTTGAGAATATATGTTGAAAAGAGGAAAGAATGTGATCCATCATATGTTCTTAGTTCAATTTGAACCCAAGGGCTTCAAGTATCTCAATAGACCTAATCATCCTAAGTGCAAGAGGTCCTAAATGATTACCTTTTTCTAGATTACACCTATACAATGTTGTTTCAGATGCTTTCGTCAGGGCGCGTGCATCCATCTGTGGAGGACGCACAGCTGTTGCCCTACATTCCTACTTTCCAAAGGCGGGCGGCATATGTTCCTTGTTTAGGGACATTTTCTCCTTGATCGAAATGGGATAATGGGATGTCGGTTCTTCCTTCCGTGGATTCCTCCTCGGAACTCATCACCTAGTCCGGGTCTCCCTTATAGATTAAGTCATGGTTCGTGAATCTCGTTCTCGGTACCATATCTTCATGGAAGCCGGTTAATTACACTACTTCCATCAGGACATTCCATAGGGTCTTGACATGGTAACAACCTTCAGTCGGAGTAGATGACAACATCAGGCATGTCAGGGCATCTCTGGGTGCGTGGACATTGGGAAACCGGTATTCTTCCTCATAAGAGGGCGTCTCAAGAGTGCATAACCTGAGGCATCCCACGTCAGTAATGGGGTGTCGTATGCCATGGGCATGTATATGAGGTTTTCCTCAGCTTCTCATGTTTAACACGGGGTATGCCGCAAGTTTAACGTTCAGCGAGGATGGTTACACCAAAGGTGTGTCTTCCGAGGTTTTCCTCAGGCATCTCATGTTTATCACAAGGTAGGCCACGAGTTTAACATCTTGCAGAGACGGATCAGACTGATCAGAACACTAACTAGAGTGGATCAGATGGGTGCAACCCCTGGAGGGAACACCGATGCTGGGGCTGACGTGTGGGTGGTCTCCCAAATGTTGTTGAGGGGAATGGGGAATGAAGTGGCATGATCCCACCGGGATGTGGCGTCCTGGGTAAGAATCAGGATGGATGATGGAAGGTTCCAGAAAGTGGATGGTGAATGGTATGGAATCGTCATGAGGATGGCGATGGTTTTGGTCTTGATCCTTGAAGAGGCTTCCTACGTATCCCCGTGGAAGGGAATCAAAGTTCATGTAGTTCATCTGACGATGGTTTTCCGCCGATTGGGGGTTTCAATGGCTTACCGCTGGATTGGGACACAACGGCTTACCATTGGACGGGGTCACAACGGCTTACTGCTGGATGGGTTCCACAGTTTAACATCATGCAGGACGAGGCGAACCAACGTGAAGGGGTCGGAACTACTGGGTGTTGGTTGTTGGGCTTGAACCTTGTGGAGACTTCCTACGTACCCTGCCTTGAAAAGGATCAAAGACCTTGTAGTTCAGGAGGTGGGTAGGTGTGGGGCTTACACTCTAGGTTGCCCAAGGTGTTGGTGAACCGATGTGAAGATGGTCGGAACGACCGATGGGTGGTGGACTTGAAACTCAGGGAGGCTTCCTACGTACCTTGCCTTGGCAAGGATCAAAGACCATGTAGTTCAGGATGGTGTTGTGGGGCTTACACTCTAGGCTGCCCAGGGTGTTGGTGAACTGACGTGAAGATGGTCAGAATGATCGGGTGTTGGGATTGAACCTCAGTGAGGTTTCCTACGTACCCTACCTTGGAAGGGATCAAATTCCACGTAGTTCGGGATCTGGGGGCATTTGGGGCTTACGCTCGGAGGCAGCCCAACGTGTTAGTGAACTGACGTGAATGGCGTCGGAGCGACCAATGGGTGGTGGTGGGCTTGAACCTCAGGGAGGCTTCCTACATACCTTGTCTTGGCAAGGATCAAAGACCTCATAGTTCGGGTTGGGTGTGGGGATGGCACTCTAGGTTGCACGGGTGCCGCTATAGAGCGGCAATGGTGGATGGGGCTTACGCAAGGGAGGTGCCCGGGTGTTGCTATGGAGCGGCAATGGTGGATGGGGCTTACGCAAGGGAGCTGCCCGGGTGCAGCTATGGAGCGGCAATGGTGGATGGGGCTTACGCAGGGGAGCTGCCCGAGTGCCGCTATGGAGCGACAATGGTGGATGGGGCTTACGCAGGGGAGCTGCCCGAGTGCCGCTATGGAGCGGCAATGGTGGATGGGGTTTACGCAGGGGAGTTTCCCGGGTGCTGCTAAGGAGCAGCAATGGTGGATAGGGCTTACGCAGGGGAGCTGCTCGGGTGCCGCTAAGGAGTGGAAATGGTGGATGGGGCTTACGCAAGGGAGCTGCCCGGTGGATGGGGCTTACACAAGGAATCTTCCCGTAATGTCTTCCTCATGTCTGGCCATGAGGGCATCCCAACCCTCTGGTGGGTTGAGGCCTTTACCATGCGCTAGTGCACAAGAGGGATAATGCCAAGGGGATTGGAATAAGTCCAAACAAAGGGAGATGAAAAGTGTAAATCACATGCCCGACATTCGGAATGCAATGAGGGTGGCGTGGCGATGTAGGATAAATGTTGACCGTGTTCGAAACACAGAATCCATATCACGTTATCCTGAAATGGGGACAAACAAATGAGGGTCGACTGCTGACCGTGTTCGAAACACAAGACCTGACTCAAAGTGTTGTCCAAAGTCTTACGGGGCGTTGGCCCAGGACGGTAGGTGAGCCGATGCGGCATGAGACTAGGCCGTTAGGGGGTCCCTTTAGACATGGAAGTGGCTGAAGATCTGAATGAAGGACACGCAAAGTGTGAGGTGGAGTGATGGAATGTTTGAACAGATTCCAACGCTCTTGAAATTACGCCACTGTAATCATGGCATTAGGCATCTTATGCTTTTCACATAAGGCATCTCTTATTTGGAACAAGAGGCATCCTATTATTGAATGATAGGGAGTACTACAGTTTATAGTCAGGTAGAGAGGACTGATGGCATCTTATGCTTGGAGCATAAGGCATCTCTTGTTAGAAGCAAGAGGCATCCTATGTTTGGCACATAGGGTGCACTATAGTTTGTAGTCATATAGATAGGATTGTTGGCATCTTATTCTTGACACATAAGGCATCTCTTGTTAAAAGCAAGAGGCATCCTATGTTTGGCACATATGGTGTATTACAGTGTATAGTCATATAGATAGGACTGTTGGCATCTTATACTTGTCACATAAGGAATCTCTTGTTAGAAGCAAGAGGCATTCTATGATTGGGACATAAGGATTACTACAGTTTAAAGTCATGTAGATAGGACTATTATGCATCTTATGCTTGGTGCACAAGGCATCTCTTATATTGAGAAAGAGGCATCATATGTTTGTCATATAGAGCCTTCATTTTTATTGATTTTTGATAACCCCACTTTCAAGAGATGAGGGGTAACCCTTACAAGGCCCGTAGGCTCAGAGATTACAAGGCATGTAGGCTTAGAAGATTACATGACCCGAAGGTCTTAGAGAATTCAACCAGACTATCTATAAGGAACTGCCCCTCCCCAGCATCTGCGTCATGATAGTAGCTCTCCACCTTTGCATGGTCGTCTGGCTAGGCTTCCTGTGCAAGCACAGGCTGGTACCGATGGTATAGTCATACCCTCTCATTCTAACAATCCATTTGGCTCTGCTCTGGTGATTGCACTTAATATGAATCCTCTTCTGAGGCTGCTCCTTTTTTGTAGTGTGTCTGGGGCAACTGCATGTGGCCTGAAGGCCTTGAGGTGGCCCGAGGGCCTTAAAGGTGGCCCGAAAGCCCTACTAACCCGAAGGCCAGGGTGGCCCGAAAGCCTTAAGGACTTCAAGCCCAAACCGGTGGCCCAAGGTGAATAGTTCTGGCTGCTACAGTATCGAACAGTACCTGCTACAGTAGCTGCTACAATGTCTGCTACAGTACCCGCACAGTGTACAGTTCTGTTATAGTACCTGTACAGTGTACAATCTGCTACAGTACCCACACAGTGTACAGTACCAGCTACAGTACTGTTATAGTACCCAAAAATATGCCTCTACCTGGTTTTGTCATATAGGGATTACTACAGTTTAAAGTCATGTAGATAGGACTATTATGCATCGTATGCTTAGCGTACAAGGCATCTCTTATATTGAGTAAGAGTCATTCTATGTTTGTCATATAGGGATTACTACAGTTTAAAGTCATGTAGATAGGACTATTAGGTATAAGGCGCCTAGAAATGGATGATGTTGGGACTTACGCAAGGGCGGCCCTTTCTGGTTCAACCTGGCATAGGAGCAAGTGATGGGGTTTGGATGAGTTACTTGAGGGATGGTTTGACTCAATGTACTCAGAGAATTGATTATGAGAATCTCAACTCATGACATAGGAAATGAACCAAGAGGAATATCTCAACTCAAGGTCTTTCATGGTGTGCGGAGGAGTATCTCAAGTCATGGTATTCCATAGGTGGAAGGTGGGTGTGTATAAGGGCGCAATGGAAAATCCTGACGTCCCGGCCCGAAAAGTTCGCGGTGCGACTCTCCATTTTTCATGGGGTTCAGTGACGGTAGCGAAGGGACCGGTGTGCGTGCAATACGGGAAGGTCTGCATGCAATAGGGCAGGCGTGCGTGCAATACGGGTCATGTGCGTTGAAAACACTAGGTCGGTGCGAAATAGGGGAGCTGGGCGCGCAAAATGGGGGATGGGCGTGCAATAGGCGACGCGAGTGCGCAATAGGGGAGCGATAGGCGCAAAAGGGAGAGGGGCGCGCAAAAGGCGATGTAGGCGCGCAATAGGGGAGCAGTGCGCGCAAAAGGGGAGGCGGGCGCGCAATACGGGAGTCGGGCGCTCAATACGGAAGTCGCGGGCGCGCAATAGGGGAGTCGTGCACGCAAAAGGGGAGACGCGCACGCAATAGGCGGTCGCGCGCGCAATAGGGAGGCCACACGCGCAATAAGGAAGGAATTGCGCGCAAAATGGGAGAGTTGCCCCCCTTTACCTGCAAAAGTTATGTTTTGCGCGCAAGAGAGGGGATTTTCCGCGCGGGCATGGAAAATTCAGACTTATGCGCATTAGAGCGGCGACTGACCTCCAGGGGCCTCCTCGGAAGAAGAGGGGTGCACTTGTATTTATAGGCGGAAACTCGGGAGTCGATGCACGTAAAATTCCACGTGTGTGAAGGGTTTTCCGCGCGAGACTCCCTTTTTACGCGCAAATCCATACTTTGCCCCAAAACCGTCCTGGATGCCCATTTCTAGCAGCCCGACTTCAAACCCCCATAACTTATGATCCGTAACTCCGTTTGGGCTCCACGACTAGTCAAATCGAAGCTTGCGGAACGAGCTACGCTCCGAGATCATTTATGGGAGCATTTTGGAAAATTTTGGGGAAGTGTTTTACGGTGTCAACAAGTGCACTGCCTTTCTTTCATTTCTCTCTCGTGATATAACTCTTGGAGATGAGTTAACATATTGTACACATTTTTTTCCTCATGCATTTTTTGCAGTTGACTAGATATAGATGACAACATGACACAATGTACATCTAGTGAATCATCTAAATTCTTTTTCCATGTGTGTTTATCTTTCTCGATTACTCCCTGATGAGGCTCAATAGAAATTGAGGACTCCAACACATAAATCCTCCTCTCTTGGAATAGAACTATGCACAAGTTCCAGTACAACTCCTAGAAGTTATGGCCGGTCAGAATATTTTCTTTATCCAGAATCGATCATACTGATAATGTTTCAGTGGTGTTGATTGTCATTTTTTCCACAAAAAATAAATTTAGCAGTTATTACTTTATCCTGATTACCTTTTAGATAATATTGATTAATTAAATCATTAAATTTCTCCCACTTTTTTTATTGAACTCTATTTTCCCTCACTGCTAAATTCGGAATACCTAGTTGCTTGAGTATTCTAGTAAAAAGGATCCCGAAAATCTCTATGCACGATCCAAGCTATGACTACACCCCTGCTCAGATATTTTCAATGTAGGCACTAGACTGGACAACCGCATTGACTCATGTTTCATTGAACTATTGAGTGATGTTCCATCGTTTTGAAATCATAGCATTGATTCCCTCAATGCTTTTAATCTAAAGTGGTAACAATATAGCTATCGATACTTATTTGATACCATATTTATTTAATTCAAAATGTTACTCTCATAAAATCTCCCTAGTGGTATGAGCCACCCTCAACTAGTGATGTCGATAACCCTATACACTTGGTTTTGTTCAAATTTAAGTGAATGAAGGAATTGTGGCTTAATATTACATTAAGGGTCTATATGACCATACAATAATGGCGTTCACACGACTGAACAAGAGTTAATAAAAAAATTATCAAGTATTTATCCATTATTTTTTTATATGTTTCCTGCAAACATGTACAGACATAAAATAATAAACAATGTATAAAATAAATAAACTACTCAACTGATCTTAAGCATTTTGTATTGGTTGATCCATTTAAAATCAATGGATCAACCATGACCTAGGGGTATAAAACCCGAGTCCATCTTAACTCATATCATAGTTCATACTTGGGTCTAGTGTTTTCACCTCTTGTATGGGATTCCACCTCATCATGGCATGGTCCACATCTTATAGCGTTATCGTCATAATACAAATATACTCACACGTAGGTGAGAGGTTCTTGGGGAGCGCAAAATACATACAGAATAAAACGGATGGATGTGAAGACCCATATACATATTTAATGAAGAAGACGATGCGTAGACCATCGATAAATATATAGTTATTACATTCATCGCGTGGAGTTGTAATAATAATAAAATAAAAGGAACCTAGACAAACAATAGTTGCTCACCGATCAAGACCAATCTATTGGTAAAATAAATGTGCGTTAAATAAAACTACCATAAATTCAAGAGGCCAATTAATTCACGTAAATGAATAGTTTTAATTCGATTCAGTAGTAGAAATAATTTAATTTTTATTTCAAAAATTAAATTAATTCTCAAATATTATATTTATTTTAAAATTAATTTGGTTAGTTCGACCCCACTCAGACCAATTAAGGTGGTTCTGGGTCTAGCAGGCCTATGTAGGGGCCGGGGGGCCACCGAATAGTGGAGGTCGCATGCGCATGGAGTTCCATGGCAGCGGTGGGCGACGTGTGGTTCCAAGGGGTCTGTCGGAGGATGGCACGGGCGGGCGCCTGGGAGGTCGGGAGTGACGTGGTGCCGAGGGCAATGACTGAAAGGAGGCACCGGCAGCCAATGGAGGCAGCACCAAGTGGTCAGGTAAGAGGAGGCCACAAGGGGAAGACGAACCCTTTTCCTTTTTTAATTCAATTTTTTTTTAAGTAAAAACCTCATCCGTCCTGTGGAATCCACCCAAATTCCTTTTTTTTTTTGTTTTCTTCTTTGTAGGTTGCGCCACCTCCCCCACTTTCATTTTGTTTTTAGTTGACCCACTGCACCCATTTAATTATTTTGTTTTCAATTTTCCAAAGCCCAATCAAATATGATTTTGAAAATTAGTTTCACCCATGAATTGACCCACTGGTAAGAACTATTATAGACATCGAATTTCAGCTTGTGCCTGTTTGAAAAAAGGGGTCCCTGGAATTTACCTCAAAAAATAGAAAAATATAAATATATTCTTCAATTTTGTACATGTAAAAACCACATTCGATCAAGATTAATTTTTTTGGATGCTCGTAAAATAGTTGTTCGAAATTAGATCATTGTGTGGTCAAATACATTGGGATTGAATTGAATCTCTATACTTAAATTTAAGGACAATTAATTTTTCTTGGCACATAAAATTCACACAATCCCTCTAATATCAATTGTTGATATTGGGGTTCATGGAAGAAGCAAGTAAGTAGAGTATTTTTAAATTTTCATTGTTGTATTGATGAAACATTATCGTCTCTGATGATCTATCCCCTAGTAAAGGTCCACGTATCTTGCATTAATTTAATTGAGAACAAAAATAAATGAATGGTTGCCTTGTTCAAATCGAAGAGATGTTCGACATAAACTCATCATCGATTATAGTTTCTCAAATTATTTAAGGTCGAACTCCTCTAGATCATCTACACACACATCGAGAGTCTTCTAGAATGTCGATATTTAGAATATGGGTGCTCGCACGGAGCAATGAAGAATCCTTTGACGTCCGGACAATCCTCATGATCAGTCACACCCGGATTTTCAATTCCATGCTTTGGTTCAAGTCCTCTTTCGGTTCTTAGTTTTCTCTTGGTTTTCGGGTGTTCCGAGTTTAGAATTTTGGTTCCTATTGTGTTACTGATCTATGACGTTGGTTTTGAGGGTTTTGTATGGTAATTGGACTTCTCTTTCGTCAAAGAGATGATATGAGGTTGTGTTGTTTTGGACTTGGTTTAGTGACACTCCTAGTGGCACCTTGGACCCCCTTGGAATTGGAGGCAAAACAACATTTTTTTGGGTGGCCAGAATAGGCCGCACGATTCCAAAACCGTGCAGGCAAATCGTGCAGGTATGTCCAGGTCATTAAAAAACATTTTGGAATTCTCATTTTTCCCTTCCGGAATAAACCCAAATCCACCCATTTCTTCCCAATTTCGTGTCTTACCTCCATGGCCAACCTCCAAGGTCGCTCCCCCTCCCTTAGACCTCATATTTGAATGGAGATTTGATGGGAGAAAACATCAAAATTATGAAAGTAAGTCATTCCATCATTGATTCCTTCCATTTCTTTAGGTTTTCTTCCACTCTTTTTGAAGTTCCTCTTGTCCAGAAACTAAGGCTTTGTACCTAGGGTGTGTATTTGATGTTTTTGGTCTAATATTGAGGTTTTAGGTTGGTTTTTGATCCCTTGTGGTGCAGCGGAGGTGTGGTTGAGGTTTCACACCAAGATTCAATGGTTTTGACTTAAAAAGCAGGTGATTCCATGTATAAACATTTTATGATGAGTCAGCTTTCTTGGTTTATTAATTTATAATGTTCCTAATCTGTTTTGTGTGGTGCGAAAACTGCTTTTGATGGATTTGATTAATCGTTTAATTTTGTAGTTCCATTTTAGCTTGAAATTGGGTGTTTTTCATGTGTGGCTCTTGGAGAAAAGTTTGGGTGTATTTTATAACATATGAAAGTGATTTATTAGTATTGAAAGGGCTGCCGATTCTATTTTGTTAATGCCTTAGTGTTATGTGGGCCTTGAAAGGGGGGGTTTTCAATGGGGTTAATGTGTGAAACCATGTGGTACTTCTTGAAAGTGATTTGTGAAAACTGTGTGTTTTTCATGTGTACCTTTTGTGGTATTATTTGAGGTATTTTTATAACACTTGGGGTGGTTTAATAAATGTTATTAGAGCTTCCAATTCTGTTTTGAATTAGTATTGGTATGATTTTGGTCTTGAATGATGGTTTTGAAATGGGTATTGTGTGCAAAACATGGTTATACCTCTTGGGGTTGTTTTGTGAAAATTGTAAATGTTTTATTTGGTTAAACAAAGTGGGAAGAGGGTGTATATGTACTGTTTGGGTGAGTGTGTTCACCTAATATGGATTTTTGAAAGGTAATGTGGTGATTTGAGATGTAAATTTTTTTTAGAATGTTTTATAAATTACTGAGATGTTTTACTAAATTGTGTTGTGGGTGTGAAACATGGTTGTGAGATTTTTCGTGTGAGTTTGTTGACAAAAATGAATTTTGAAGGTGCGAAGGGTATGATGTGATATGTGAGTGGGCTGTTATGAGAGTTGGAATATCTTGAAGATGTTTTATAAAATCATTTAAATATTTTTTTGGAAGTGTTAAAGAAATGTGAAAAGTGTTGTGGGCTATTTTGGTGTGAGTTGGATTTCAAAATGAATTTGAATGAAAAGTAGATTTTTGTGACTTGTGTGGTATACATGTAGAATTTTTGGTGAACTTGTGATGTGGAAATGATATTTTCATGTGCAAATCATATTTCTTGGCTTGTTGAACTTGTTTGAGAACAAGAGGGAAACCCGGGTATCTAGGTGGGTGGACGTGTACTAGTATGCTAGTGATCCTGTGGGGTTTGTCCTCAGTTTCACATAGTAATTTGACGCTTACAACACTAACTGAACTATGATGGTGATTATTGGGGACCACTAGGTTATAGGTATGTTCCCTACTAGTGGCTCATGCATGAGAACAAATATTGTCATGATTACTCTCACTGAGATACGAGGTACCTGGGACCCACATCGAGCTAGTGACTAGGGGTCATTTCTTATTGCTTGTGCTCATTAGATGATTTGTGCTTACTGTCGGTATACAATATATTTGGATGGAAAATTCAGTAGCTTGACATTTATTTTAAAAGTGTTGATTCTTTAAATTAGCCCACTTGAAAACTGTTTTTATTTAAAGTTGCATCTTTTAGAAATTGTAGCTAGCATTTCATGTTTTGAAAACTTGCATGCTTTTCATCTCTAAATGTTTATCACATGAAATATCTTAGTGGTGGAATCCTACTGGGCTTTGGCTCACACCCTACTTAGACCTTTGGGTGTAAGTATACTTGGTTATTTTTGTTGTAGGAGGTTGGGTACAGTTTTTAGTTCTAGTGGTTCAGGTTTCTAGTAGGTCCTTGGTGGTGATGTCTTGTGGAGATGACTTGAGGGCGGTGCCTCTTACCATGAGGGTTTTTGGGCTACTTATTTTTGGTTTTGTACCTTTGTTATAGTCTTGGTGAGTTGTTTTAAACTATGTAATTCAGTTCTGAATTTTTGTAAAAGATCGTTTGGTTTGAAAAATCCAGATTCATTTTATTGGATTCATTTTTTGTTTTAAGTTTATATACTCAGAAAAATCGTTCCCAATTTTCAGTTTATGATACTCGGGCACTTGTGCCAGCCCATAGGGATTGGGAACGCCCTTCGAGCCTTGTCGCGAGCCGGGTTGGGTGCCGGTTTTGATGGAAACCATATTCGATTCGTGACAAAATGGTATCAAAGGAGGTTTAGGTTAACTCTTTAGGTCATGTTAGTTGGGGAATAGTCGGGATACTCTGGAGTTAGGATTGTTGGAACTTGGTATTCCAGTTATGGGTAGTGTGCCTGATCACCACAACTCATGACATGATTCAAGTCACCAGGGGAAGTCAAGACTTATCTAATTCCTTTGGGTTTCTTGGTTTGATGATGATTAAGGGAAATTAAAAGAGTTTTGGGTTAATGATCTCAGTGAGCTCGCAGGGCCTGACAAGCCATGTAGAGCCGGAGATATTTCCCTAGAATACTCTCTGTTAAGGTGAAGTGATCGGTGTATGACTGCCAACCATATGTCAAATACAAACATCGAAGCTAGTTTCCCCTTGCATTGTCTTATGTCCTTTAGTTTTGAAATTTTGGAAGTTTGATTTAAAAAAAATGACATGGTTTAGGAAGTGTAAAGTATTTTTGAAATGATTTTCTAATAAAGATGGAAGGTATTGAATCGTGAAATGATAAAACTAAATTTTCATAATGTCTTTGAAATGGAAAATGGTGTGTTTACAACTCTTTTGAAAATATGAAATTGTGTTAGGGTTGGTTTGGAAAAAGTGTTCCCAATAGAGTTTTCTAAACTATTGAAAGGTTTTTTAATGGGATGAGTTTTTTTGAAATTAATATTAATTACTTGAAAGAGAAATCTTATCTTAATTGTTGTGCCATTATGAAAAGTTTTGTAAGCTGTAAACTGGGATTTTGATTTCATGGTTAGCGATCCTGAGAAAAAGGAAGTTTTGGATGATTATTTTGGTTTTGAAAAGAAGAAAGAGTTTTTTTTCACCTTTAGTATTTTCATGAGTGGACACATGCATGGGGTTACATGGGATGATAGATGGTTGATGGAATGACTGGATGAGTGTTGGGATGGATATGAGGAGGGTGCCTATGTGGCACAAAAACATGCATGTGTGAGGCCCATGGGGTGCCATTGGTGGATACGCTAACCGTTGAACCGTTTTTTTCAAAGAAATGTTTTTAAATAAAAACATGATGTCTTGGTGACTAGATTGGGATGGTGTGTATTATGTGTTTTTGGAAAATGTTGATGTTGTGGGATGTTTCGAGTCCAATAACCCCTCATGTTTCAACCGCGTTTTGGGTCTGTGTTTGGTCGGTAAGCCGGGTAGAAGAAACAGTTAGTAGTCTCTTCTAAGAAATGTTTTGGGATGCCTACGGTGGTTCCATTCATGTTTTCGGATCTGGTTTGTGGCAAGTTTTGACCAATGGACCAGCTTGGTTGGGTCCATGGGTTTTCTCGTTGGATAAGGTACGCCCCCTTTAAGGGTTAGTGCACGACTGAAGTGCAACCCAGATTGTTTCGCCGTTGTAAAATCCTCTAGTTGATCAATATAAGGAATCTTTTTCTCGAGCATTGGAGATTGAGTTTACACCATTTCCTTTATTTATTTTTTGGACCCTCTTGTAGTAGGATAGTTCTCGTGGAAGTTTAAAAGAGACCTTAGTTTTTTAAGCGACCTGATTCGTCGAAGGTGGAAGTTTTCTAGGGTTGTCAATGTGAATGGTGTCTAAGAGGGCCTTTGGGTCCTTCTTAGTTTCTTTGAAGTAGGATTTCATGTTAAACCAACAGTGTTGGGAATCTGGTCATGAGATGCTATTGTGGCCACTTTTTGGAATTGTTTGTTTTTTGGGGACTTGGGATAAGGTCACTTTCCACATATTGTTTCTATCAGTCACAATGGTCATGTTCAGTGTTTCCTTGGGATGTCATGTTCTCGTTTGACTGTAAAGATGAAGGTCATGCAATCCTATGAGATTCTCAGTGATTTTGGGAGTATGTCACCTTCGGGAAAAACATCAAAATCCTATGTTCTAGAGGAAGGTGTTTATATAAGTTCTTTCCTTATGTTTCTTCTCACCCAAAGAAACAAGGTGTGATGTGTGTGCATATTCTAAGCCCTTGTTTCAGTTAAATTCTGGCTTAGGGAAAGTGAGTTCTAGAATTTTTTATGTCTTGGTACACCCATATGGGATTGTGGTGTAGTTTCTTGTATCACTAGAAGAAGAAGTTTTGTTCGGGGGTTTCCAAATATTAACTACAAGTCCGAAGATGCTTTAATCATTTAAGCTCCAGCCATAGGTCCTGTAGAGAAGCTGGAACGTAGTCAGGGGAAATCCTAGGGTCGTTTAAACCCTTGCAAAAATTCTTGTCCTCAGTATGAAATATGGGGAATAGTTTAAACCTTTGTTATTTCCATCTTGATTTTTTTGTTCCCATTCAATTGAAAGAGGTGGGAGGACCTCATGTCCATGTTATCGCCCAATGTAATTCCCTCCCCCTTTGGTATCCCTTGATATTTTGGAGAAAGGTTTGAAACTTGGATAGATAGGTTAAGCGCACGGTTTGCACTTGGTTAGTAGTAACAATGCCCCAGAAAACCATGCAAGTAGAAGGATCCACATGGTCATCGCATGATTTTTTGAACTGTGCGGATTAAATGTGCGGTCGTCCCAACTCTTTAAATTTGGGTTCTTCTTGTGACGGCCCATGCTATTTGGTTAAGATGGTTGGTTCTTATGGTGGGGATACCCACTTTGATTCTCACGTATGTTCCTTCGGAAATTTAGAATGGAAGTCTACCCCTTGTACCGAGGATTCCGTTCGGGATTCCCCCTATTAGTGCCCTGATCCTATCTCAAGAAAAATTCGAGTTGTCCTTTATGGTGGGGAGCCCATTTGTTTCTCCCCATACTAGAAACTCAATTTGGTCATTGGTTATGGATTTGTGGTAGGTTGTCTTGTTCGTAGCTATATAACTACCAACATCTTCCTTGGGTAAACTTTGGGATTGGAGAACGCCCAATGCCCTGGTTAAAGCAAGGTAAGTGTAACCTTGTTCATTGTTGTTGTTCGTTTGGGTAAGTTTCTGGAGTCCTATTTGGATGGTGTTTGAGCAGTTTTCTTTTGGGATAAATTTTGAATGTGCTTGGTCATTTTAGGAAAGTGATTTATGTATTAGTTTGTGAGAGTATCCCTTCCTTGATTGATCACTAGAGGTGTTTTGGGCCTTTTGGGGGCGGACCAAAGCTTGGAAAAGGATTACATCTTGGTTTCTAAGTTTGGTTTGGTTTTTCTTTGGCCTTACTGTGGCTTTTCGAGTGCAGAAAGATTTATAGTGGGGATAATTATCACACCCAGATTTTCAATTTCATGCTTTGGTTCAAGTCCTCTTTCGATTCTTAGTTTTCTCTTTGTTTCTAGGTGTTCTGGGTTTGAAATTTTGGTTCCTGTTGTGTTACTGATCTATGAACTTATTCTTGAGGGTTTTTTATGGTAATTGGACTTCTATTTTTTCAAAGGGATGGTATGAGTTTGTGTGGTTTTGGACATGGTTTAGTGACACTCCTAGTGGCACCACTTGTGTGGTAAGTTGTTGAGGTCGTTTGTACCCTTGAGTTGGATGAGTCTTGGGGTGAAAAGGTGGTTTTATTTTGGGTATTATTTCCCCCTATCCTTGGTCTATATTTAACCCTTGGTTTACCCCTTGGAACCCCTTGGAATTGGAGGGGATTTTTTTTGGGTGTCCATAACAGGCCGCACGGTTTGGCCGCACGATTGCAAACCGTGTAGGTATGTCCAGGTCATTAAAAATAATTTTGGAATTCCCATTTTTCCTTCTGGAATAAACCCCAATATTTCCATTTCTTCCCCATTTTGTACATTACCTCCATGTCCAGCCTCCAAGGTCTCTCCCCCTCCCTTGGACCTCATCGTTAAAGGAATATTTGACAGGGGAAACAACAAAATATTGAAAGTAAGTCATTCCATCTTTGATTTCTTCCATTTCTATAGGTTTTCTTCCACTTTTTTTTAAGTTACTTATGTCCAGAAACTAGGGATTCGTACCTAGGGTTTGTATTTTAATTTCATGGTTTAATAATGAGGTTTTATATTTGTTTTCAATCCCTTGTGGTGCGGCGTAGGTGCAGTTGAGGTTTCACACCAAGATTCAAGGGTTTTAACTCAATAGGTAGGTGATTCCATGTATAACCATTTTATGATGAGTTAGCTTGCTTGGTTTATTAATTTATAATCTTCCTAATCTATTTTGTGTGGTGAAAAAACTTCTTTGGATGGATTTGGTTAAGAGTTTAATATTGTAGTTTCATTTTAGCTTGAAATTGGGTGCTTTTCATGTGTGACTCTTGGGGAAATGTTTGGGTGTATTTTATAACATATGAAAGTGATTTATTAGTGTTGAAAGGGGCTGAAAAT
This sequence comes from Viscum album, assembly GCA_963277665.1. Classification (NCBI taxonomy): domain Eukaryota; kingdom Viridiplantae; phylum Streptophyta; class Magnoliopsida; order Santalales; family Viscaceae; genus Viscum; species Viscum album. Next base: position 1,450,659,074 of record OY728146.1, on the reverse strand, counting down.
TCTGTTTTGTTAATGCTTTATTGTTATGTGGGCCTTGAAATGGGGGATTTTGAATGGGTTTAATGTTTGAAACCATGTGGTACTTCTTGAAAGTGATTTGTGAAAATGTGTGTTTTTCATCTGTACCTTTTGTGATATTATTTGAGGTATTTTTATAACACTTGGGGGTGGTTTAATAAATGTTTTTAGTGCTTCCTATTCCGTTTTGAATTAGTATTGTTATGATTTTGGTCTTGAATGAGGTTTCTGAAATGAGTGTTGTGTGCAAAACATGGTTATATCTCTTGGGGTTGTTTTGTGAAAATTGTAAATGTTTTATTTGGTTAAACAAAGTGGGAAAAGGGTGTATATGTACTGTTTAAGGGAGTGTGTTAACCTAATATGGTTTTTTGAAAGTTAATGTGGTTATTTGAGATGTCAAATATTTTTAGAATGTTTTATAAATTACTGAGATGTTTTACAAAATTGTATTGTGGGTGAGAAACATGGTTGTGGGCTGTTTCGTGCGAGTTTGTTGAAAAAAAATGAATTTTGAAGGTGAGAAGGGTATTATGTGATATGTGAGTGGGATTTTATGTGATTTTTGATATCTTTAAGAGGTTTTATAAAATCATTTAAAGATTTTTTTTGGAAGTGTTAAAGAAATGTGAAAAGTGTTGCGGGCTATTTTGGTGTGAGTTGGATTTCAAAATGAATTTGAATGAAAAGTGGATTTTTGTGACTTGTGTGGTATACATGTGGGATGTTTAGTGATCTTGTTATGTGGAAATGATATTTTCATGTGAAAATTTTATTTCTTGTATTATTGAAATTATTAGAGCACAAGAGGGAAACCCGGGTATCTAGGTGGGTGGACATGTACCAGTATGCTAGTGATCCCGTGGGGTTTGGCCTCAGTTTAACTTAAAATGTTTGACGCTTACAACACTAACTGAACTATGATGGTGATTATTGGGGACCACTAGGTTATGGGTATGTTCCCTACTAGTGGATCGTGCATGAGAATGAATATTGTGATGGTTACTCTCACCAAGATACAAGGTACATGGGACCCACAACGAGCTAGTGCCTAGGGGTTATTTCCTATTACTTGTGCTCATTGGATGATTTGTGCTTACCGTCGGCATACAGTATATTTGGATGGAAAATTTAGTATCTTTGAATTTATTTTAAAAGTGTCTATTCTTTAAATTATCCCACTTGAAAACTATTTTTATTTGAAGTTACATCTTTTAGAAATTGTAGCTGTCATTTCATGTTTTGAAAACTTTCATGATTTTCATATCTAATTGTTTATCACATGGAATATCTTAGTGGTTTAATCCTACTAGGATTTGTCTTACACCCTAATTACACCTTTGGGTTTATGTAGACTTGGTTGTTTTTGTTGTTGCAGGTTGGGTACAGTTTTTAGTTCTAGTGGTTTGAGTTTCTAGAAGGTCCTTGGTGGTGATGTCTTGTGGAGATGGATTGAGGGTGTTACCTCTTTCCATGAGGGTTCTTGGGATGTTTCTTTTCGGTTTTGTACCTTTTTTATAGTCTTGGAGAGTTTTTTTAAACTATACAATTCAGTTCTGAATTTTTTTAAATGATCGTTTGGTTTGAAAAATCTAGATTCTTTTTATTGGATTAATTTTTTGTTTTAAGTTTATAAACTTGGGAAAATCATTCCCAATTTTCAGTTTATGATACCCGAGAACTTGTGTCAGCCCATGGGGATCAGGAACACCCTTCGGGCCTTGTCGCGGGCTGGACCGGGTGCTGGTTTTGATGGCGACCAGATTCAGTGCGGGACATGATCCCATTCCTTTGATCCGTGAAGTATATCGAAGTTCAAAATCTTGGAACAAGGATTCATCTTTATAGAATGTGGGAAGGAGAAGAGAGGAGCTCTCAAATTTGTGGGAATGAATATTCCCCTAGAAATGAGTTTCAATTTGCTTATATAGCAAAGGTTAAACACCCATAAATGATTCCTCTTCCTTCATATATATACCTCCCACTAAATAAGTCACAAATTACATTTTATAATGAACTAATTGTGTCATAATGTTATTTATATTTTTAACACTTACTTTTAATATACAATAAATATATTACATGATCATAGTGAGCTATTAATTTGACTTGTAATTCCAAAAAATATTAAATGAATATTAAATATTAAAATAATATCTGTTCATGTAATATTCCTCCATGTATTCACTAAATAAATTGTGGATACTTTTAAAAAATAAATTCCCCTCTAATTATTCTATACTTAAATAATAATAAATTTATTTATTCATTGGTGATCATTTATTCTTAGACATATCTCAAACCCCATATTTGTCCCCATCAGGTTTTATGTTCGTATTCATTAGAATAAGGAATACTTTTGAATATTCTATTGTGTGTCTAGGACCTTATATCCATAATAATGAATACTATTTTTAGGCCAGGAGTGGATTCTAGCACCCCATCAAGGCCCCAAAGGAGATCAGGAAAATTCATAGCAACAAAGTCCTTCCTGTAAACTCACATCGTGTAATATAATCTCTTTGTCTCATGATATATCATATATCAGGATTCACACTTTGTGTCATCATCCATTATTACTTTATTATTCATTGACCTAACTACAAAAAGTTTCCTCATTCTACCATGACCATGGATTTAATGAAGGTACTACCATCCTCGTCAACTATTCCAAATATATCACTTTCTTATTGAAGTGACAAATTCTATCTTGACTATTCAATAAATTTCATACCACCGATGATACACCCAACACAAGCTAACTATCCACAAAATCAATGAAAAAGTTTTCATCTTGCATTAAATCATGTGATTATATAGTATATATAGATTATAATATCAATTCAAGAGACCATTACACGTGTTCACATATAGGAACTACCAATGGCACCTAAAACATGTGGCGTTCCTATTGGAGGGTCAATCCTATGGATCTCATCTACTCAATATCACTATATGATAACTTCATGAGAAGAAATATCAATGCTTATGAACCCCTAACACCGAATTTTTATATATCATTTGTATCTTGTCGTTATTATTCATCTGGATCATAGGACATTACTTTAAGATTATTTTCATGGTATCTATGTGTTCTCATTATAGCTTGGGAATTACTATAACATTTTGATACGATATGTAGTCCAATTACATTACAATAAATATAGTGGATGTAGATATATCAAAACTATTCTGGTTAGATAAATACACGTGTATATCAAACTATATACTTGTAATGGTAATCAAGGTACATGCATGAATTGGGTTTAGGGAACCCACTTACTGTAAGAACACATGTATTTATAGAATAATACCTTTTCATTTATATTATTATTTATAAATAAAATATTATTTTTTCCATTAAAGGGGACCCTTTGTCCAATAGCATACTCAACATATAACAACGAGTTTTTTTGAAATCTCACACTGCACACAACTTTGAGTTATACCGAAAAATAATATAATAATATTATTATTTTAAATGGTAGTTAATACCTAGCCGTTGTATTGGCGGGAATGAACATAACTAACTACAATATTATTATACATGTTTGTTAAATTTCCTTACATTTATCCAATAAATTTTAGAGGCTTAAAATAAGAATAAATCTGATTTTAAGCATGAAATACTCTTACATTTTTAAAAGATCATTTTAGTGTATTTTGATGAAAAACCCTTTTTAAATATAGTTTTTGTCACTGTTATATGTTATATTTGAAAAAATAAAATTCTTATATAGAATCAGGGCATCAAAATTCACTTTGAATAAATTTATGGTAATTTTCTGATAAAGTTTATTTTTTAATGAATAGTGAAAAATACCGCATTCTAAGTCAAAACTGTCTTTTCATATAATTTATTGATATAGTTAAATTGTACTTTTAATTTGTTTTAAAGTTTAATTGGATTATATTTTTATCATTTAATCCAATTTTTTTCATTGGAAGTATTTTCACTTTTAAATTGGATATAAACACATGTCAATCTTTTGGTAGTTTTTACTTCTTAAAAACGTTTTTTTTGGTTTTGACAACGGAAATTAATTTTAAATTAATTTCTGAAAATTATGTGTTTTGAATTTTTAAAAATGGATTCCATATTTGGAATCAGGAGGTCCAAATTGTGTAAATATATACCTTTTATTTTTAGACATTATGAATAGCAACTTCAACAATTATTTTATTTACCATGGTTAAAGGGTAAATCTGGTAAATAAGGGTAAAAAAATTATTATAATAATATTAAATTACCCTAAAACGTGTCATAATACTATTGGATTAGATATGTCCAACCATGGTCATCCTTGGGTCTATTTTGGGACCCCATGGAGCCACTTTGATGTGAAAATGACATTTTATAAGAATTAATTTAAAGTAAAGAAAAATATAACATAAACATGTCTTTTTTTACTAAAACAATTTTTATATGGGGTTATATAAGTGATATATTCAAATATAAAATTTAATTAGAAATCTAAAAATATTTCCTACATCATGGTATTTTATTTATAATTTTTATACATCAAATAAATAAATATATTTATGACATAATGATGATGCAGTGATTACCTTATTAATGTATGATTTAAATAAATTAGATTATAAATATTAAAATAAAGTTATTTTAAAACTTTTCATGCCATAAATGAATTTTATGGATGAGTATGACTTTTTATATTTGAATTAATTATTTTTTTTTGAAAGAATCAAATTTTATGGATTTTTAAAAAGTCATGATATGAATAGTATAAAAAATTGACATAAATGAGTTTTTTTTAAAATATTATTTTATTAAATAATATAATAGTCCTAAAAATATAATATTTGTCCAAATGACTTAGATAACGTTTAAAATATCATTAATTAACCACTTGAGGTTCAATTAGTATTTTATAGTAACTATATTAACCATATAGTATGAATATTCAAGAAGACATGGTAAGAGTAAAATTAGTTAACTAAGGGTTAAAACTAAAAGATAAGGTTAAATTTGCGAAATAGACTTGTCTAAAACCTATTGGTTGAGAGTTTTTTGACCCGAAATAATATTATATGTGAAATAAATGAATTTGGGATCATTTGAAACTGAAAATCATTTTATAATAAAATAATACTTCAAAACATTCCTGAAGTGCCCCTCCTCCCTCTTATAAAATGGCATCACCCCTACCCATTTAATCACACCTCTCAAGCCCCTTGTATCATCCAAAATCTGCCCAAATAATCTCCCAAAATCTCTATATTCCTTTTAGAATCCTTACCTTGGGAATAAGGCAATTCAAGAAAGCCTTTTGTCTCAAATCAATGGGAGTTACACGTTTTAAGAGGTAGCATCTTCTCTAAAGTCCCTTTCCATTATTTTACTTCTTCACACCCTATTATATTATTATTATTTGATTACATAACATAAAAGTATCATAAATATACAAGGATTTTTTTATTATAAGTATTTGAACTAAACTTACACACACCTCCATCTAATAGATACAAACATACTGTTTCTGTGTACGACGAACTACTGGATCACGAAATGATGATTGTTTAATTTTCCCCTACCACCTCTCATGGTGGACATCATGATGGAAATATATTTATATGTGATATATATTATATTTATATTGTCTATATTCTTCTATATTTTTCATTTACAATATACCTTTATGCTTTCCATAATGGGTAAATATGATAATTTCATTTGAGGAAGTGCGGACTACCGCCCCCTCAAAGTGATATGACTTATTCATGCCATACATGGAATGTATAAAATATGACGTTAATGAAATTATGTAACATATATAAAATATGATATTATACTTTAATTATAATATACCTATGTATCATTTAGTTTTTATTCCCTTAAATATGAAAAAGAAATGAAAGTAGAATTCATGCGTACGTATGAATTAACGTCTTCATGAACAATGCATTTCATTTATCATCTCCAAATGTTATGTACTATTATAAATACATATATATACTGGATATATATGATATTTAAATCATTAATATAATTCTGTAGATAACACACTTTTCACCACATGAACAATTTGTAATTATAACAAGTTCATTTTTGACTCAAGTACTGAATATCAACAAAATGACCGTTATAACTTAAATAATTATGTAATTTTTATAAAATGATGATATGTAATATAAAATTAATAATAAACTTGAAAAAGTTTCTGAAGTAAGTATAAATTATACTAATTTTATTATTCAAGAATATAAAGAACGAACGAGATAAGTCAGACTCAAAGTAAGGGAACTTCTTAACCCAATTTTCATTCTTTGGGTTGATCTTATACTTCTTAAATATGTTGTGCTGTGATTATGTGAGAACTAAATTTTTATGTCCTACCTTGTATCTATACTTGTTTTATGTATACTTATAGTGAATACACATAATCGATCTATTTTATTTACAAAATGATTTTATAAGGGACATCGTCTCAATCTCCTTTCATTGAGGCATATTTTGGTTTATACACGACCTTCTTTTATACAATGTATAATTATACCCTTTTTCTTTTAATTTAATTCAATTATTTTCAAACAGAATATTTTTTCTACCAAGCGTTTTACTAAATGATAAAGGTAATTTTTCTTTTTAACATATGCAGTGACAACGACCTTTCCACCGTCGCGAGCATTATTTGATATTTGGATTCCTTAACAAGCGTTAATTTTTTTTTAAATGAAAATAATTACCATATACCATTTTTAAATATTTTGGTATTTAAAATGGTTTTGAAAAATCATTTATTAGGTCAATATATATAAATGATATATTGTGATTTAAATTTGGAAATTTTATCTTTCCTTTATACTTGTTTTATGTGTTATGATTATGTTATGGTTCTTGGGCATTGTTTACATATACGGGTGGTTCCGTGATAAACCTACGGTGGGTGAGCCTAAGATAACTCTCCAATGCATTGGGTAACATGAAAGTGGTAAACATTAATGTTTCTCCTAAGAGATCTAGGGAATATACTATAATGGGTATTCCAAACATAACTCCCTATGTAGCTGTGAAGGATACAATGTAAGTATGTTATAGATTATACAAGTTACCTTTATGCATGAATGGCCCGAATGCCTCATTTTTTATTGATTTTTGGTAACCCCCTTTAAAGGGATGATGAAGAAACCTTACAAGGCCCGTAGGCTCAGTGATTATATGGACTGTAGGCTTAAGAGACATTATTTGACCCGAAGGTCATAGGGAATTCAACTAGACCATAACTAAAAGGAACTTCCCATCCCCAGCATCTGCATCGTGATGGTAGCTCTTCACCTTCGCATGGCCATCTGGCTAACCATCCCGTGCGAGCATAAGTTGGTTCCGATGGCGTAGCCATACCCTCTCATTCTTTCCCAATCCATTTGGTTCTGCTCTGGTGAGTACGCCTGCTCTGAATCCTCCTCTGGGGTTGCTTCTTATTTTTTAGAGTTTGTCTGGGGAAACTGCATCTGGCCCGAAGGCCTTGAGGTGGCCCGAAGGCCTTAAAGGTGGCCCAAAATCCCTACTGACCTGAAGGCCTAGGTGGCCCGAAGGCCTTAAGGACTCTAATCCCAAACTGATGGCCTAAGGTGAATAGTTCCAACTGCTACAGTACCGAACATTACCCTGCTACAGTACCTTACGGTTCCTGCTACAATGCTTGCTACATTACTGTTACAGTCCCTGCTACAGTGCTTGCTGCATTACTACCATAGTCCCTGCTACAGTACTACTACAGTACCAGAAATATTCCTCCTCCTGGTTTCGAACTTGGGTCTCATGGATGCACCTAAAGATACCTCACCAACTAGGTTGAGGCTCATGTGCACAAGTTACCTTTATGATTTATGATTTCTATGTGTTATTCATAAATCTTATGATTTCATGGGGTATGTTAAAGAGATTATGTTTTATGATTGAAAAGTCTGATTTCATTTATTTGTATGTATTGATGGACTAATGTTTTCTAAACTTATTTTATATTCCGTACTGAGATTTTAATGCTCATCCCAAGTTTTTGAAATGTTTTTCACAAGGTATAAGGAAGGGTAAGATAAAGGAAGAATTCAAGAAGATTTATATCAAGAAAATATTTTTTGTTTTATTTTAAGGAGTTTTATTTTTGTGAAAAAATAGATAGAGGAGACGTGTCTACTTTGTAATTTTTGAGATGTAATGTAACAGTTATGACCTAATTCTCTAAAACTCTAAACCTGAAAAGATCATTAATGTCAAATTGTTGAATTAACTCAATATTATGTAATATTTAAGGCTGGGGCCTTACACTCAAAATAAATTTTAAGCCTCAAATTTGAAAAGGAGGACTAAAAAGGGGTGTCAATAACCTAAAAAAATAACTAATATATCCATCGATCACCTCACCAATCACCCTTGTGCTTAAGGATTCCAAAAAATTATAAAAAGGTGCAAACCTAGCTGTAAACATCTCACAGTTTCTAGAAAATAAACCAAAAACAACTTGAAAATCTAGCAAAATAAAAGGATCCCATTAGAAGAAATGAAATTTTATAAAAATAACATATTTTTTAGGGTCCTCACACTACAAAATATTTCACTTTTTCCAACAGGGACACATTTTTTGGTAAATGTATTTTTTTTGGAAAAATGTTTCACCAATAGGTATGTCCCTTTCACTAAATTGTTGGTAAAAAATCTCTCTTTAAATGTTACTGTGAGAGATAAAATGATTTTGTTTTGATTATTATAATACTAATAGATAATATATATTCCAGTTAAAATTTTTATTAATAGATTAATATGACTAATATATATTGATAATATTATTAACATTTATAAACAATACTAAAAATTAACATCTATCTATAAATTATATTTTAAATATTGGTGTTCCAGTAATTGTTGTTAAAATTTAAATTACATTTATTAATATAAATTTATATAATATATAATTATACTTATTATATATAATATATTATTATATACAATATATTATATTTATTATATAATAATTATAAAATTAGTTTATATGAAACACCAAAAAACTATGACTTCATTTCAAAAAACACTAAAATATAATTTAAATACTTGTTAAAACTTCATAAAAAGAAAATAAGCTCCAAGAAACATAATAAAAACATGTTTAAACGTGTTCAAACACTATGGGAATTTATATGGAACTCAATGAAACTTCATCTGGAATCTATATCTCGCAAACATCGTACGTCACTGTCATGGAATCCCCATCACTTCACATGAGCTATTATCTACTATAGTGGATTTGAAGATGAAAAACCTCATCATTATCCCTTTGATTTTAATAGGCCATACATCTATGTTTGAAGTGGAACCTATCCTAGATATGATCACAAGAACCCCCTATCCACCTTAGACATGCACCATCATGAGAAACCTTCTAATCACGCAAAAAAACAAATAGCAAATAGTTTTCATTTAAATGTATCATATAAAAATAATAAAGCATGAAATAAAAATATCATCCAAGGACCACAAAAAGAGGATTATTTAATCATTGGAAACAATAACCATAAGATGATCTAACTAGTGGCCACAAAAACTAGAATATTGTCTATCTAGTGACCACAACAAAAATATACAATTCATGAAAAAAAAAACTTCCATAACACATGATATAAAAATAAACATTGATCACAATAATATAAAAATTACTAGAAGAACCAATGACCACAAAAAAATATAAGTGTCCACGTTAAGAGAAGATAACGAGTGTCCACAAAAACTAAAAATCATAATGCATGATATAATAATAATAATATTATTATCTAACTTATGACCAATAACCATTGAGAATGACACTGATTTAAATTAATACTGACACATAACTCACAATTATATAATCCAGTAACACTGCATTATATTTAATAATCTTATACAGTTGGTTTCAATTTATAATGACACTAATTTTCAATTGAGAATTACACATAATTAAAAATATAAATAATTAATCATAATTTATAGTAACAATTGTCATTGTTAAAGTGAAATGATGATATTAAAATTCCAAGTTCAACTGTTACACTTCATGAGAAAAGGGTTTCTCAACTGGGAAGAGGGAGGGTTTACACAACCTGAGCATGGGAAACCTAAGAATATTAAAAAATAGGAAGTAAACAATGAATAAATATGAAATTAAATAATCTTGAAAAAACTATTCATGCAAACTGAAGGCATAGAATTGGGATAATTACAAAGAAACAAAATCAAGAAATATAATAGTTGTTTCATTAGTCCCTTTAATGATACTTTAACATATTATTTTTAAAACTTTGAGTATAGAAATGGTGAAGAAATGTGATTGGGTGAATAGAATCATCAAATAAAAAAAATATAAAACTCAAAATGGGGGGAGTAATAATTATGGTGGTTCCTAAATTTCCATCCTCATGAAAAATACCTTCCACTTATTTACTATATCTCTAGAATTATAACCCATGTATTTACACAAATCATATTATCTTGTGAAAATAATAGAAGTAATTGTGGTTTTTAAACCTTAAAAATGTAATTTATGTTTTAAAAAAATGCATTTAGATTAACATTGTGAATATACAATGATTTAGTTAAGTATAATTCATTCAATATTTTTATAAATTTAAATAACATGAGATTAATTTAAGGTCTTTACAGTTTTTTATGAATATATACCAAACCTAGGATTTATATAGTTTTGATTTTTAAATTATAGGAAAAGTTTTAGTAACTTATAAAAGGGGAAATAATGCTAACATAGTCAATATAAATGGATGTATTTAATAAATTAAATAAAGAATAAAATATTAGTATTTAAATGTGTATGACATGTAGTGGTAAATTGTTTAGGGATGAACATAATATGTGTGGTTAGTTAGAGAATGGGGATGATGTATTTCTAAATTCAATTGTCTGAGAGGTAGCATTAGAAGACACACACTCTAAGAAAATAAAGGAAAAGAGTGAGATAGAATGTCTTATTACATTTTTCTGAACATTGTATATGTAAAAGTAAAACAAAACTAAGTATCACTATAATGTAAAAATATTTTTTTATTGTGGTTATATTATGATTTGTTTCGTAGGATTATCGAAATCTATAATTTTTTTGTGTATTATCTGTAATAAGTTATTAATTTTTTTATGAAAAATTTCTTTTATAAAATTATGGGGGGTGGTTGTGTTTTTAGGTTTCCTATGCCTAGGTTGTAAAAATACACCCTCTTCTTCTCTGATAAACCCTTCACTTATGAAGCATAGCAGTTGAACTATACATTTTAATACCCCTCATAATCTCACTTAAATAATAAAACTTTATTTTTTTCAACCTAAATCCCTTTATGTCGTGATTTAAAATTCCCGAGGTAGATTAAAATGAATTATTTAGAGATATTAAAATTTATAATCCCATTTCATGTTATCTTTGAAACACATGTTATGTATGTAGTGAGTGTATTTAAGATTTACATGTTTGAATGAAATATCATATGGGGTGTACATCATAACATATTAGTTTGTTTTGAATACCCCATCTATCCTAGTTATACATGACTATTGATCCATTATGGAGCTAAGATAATTAATATTATGTTATCCATCAGTCTTAGTATCTTCTAATAATAAATCATATTTGGGGTTTTCCTCTAGGTATGCACTATTCCACCCTGGATCTTTTTATTTGAGCTAACTTGTCATTTTTTACATTTTTTATATAGATGGTTCTTAGAGAGAATAAATCATATTAATGAATTTTTTAATCTATCATAAAATGAAAATGGTATGGTCCCTAATATTGGTTAGAATTCATGGACTATAGTGAATATCACTCATTAGTATGATATGGTTATTGATAAAGGAGTATTAGTTGATCCTATTAGTCTCACTCATGAAAGAAAGGATACTATTGGAAGCCTCAATGTTGGTGATAAGTATACTAAGGATCTAGAAGATGATAACATAGTGGCTGCTCATATTTTAACTTTACAAAATGATTTGAGTATTAATGAATCAAAGGTTGGTAATGGCTATTTTACTAAAATAGATTTATCTAGCCATCAAAATGAGGGTAGAATTATTCTAAAGAAAAATATTTTCATTATTATTTAATAAGGGAAAATGTTTTCACCTATACTGGTTCAATGTTGAAGGAACTGCCATGGGATGTGCCTTCAATTGCATAGATCAGAGCAAGGAAGCCCTTAAATCACTCATGTGGAATAATAGAAAAAGTTTTTGACAAACCTATTTCTCACACCCTGAGCATAATGAAATGTCCAATACATTTTTCTATTATTGGTATGATATTACAAACCTATTTCAGTATTAGTGCTTTGAGGGATTACATAAAATGTAATTAACAACTCAACTAAAAAAAACTCATTTCTATGTCTTTTAAATTGCTTCATCATGATATCTAAGGTAGTAACAAAGTGAAAATGGTCTATAAAATAAAATATAATGAATAAATAAAGATAAATCTCATCAATGATCAATCCCCCCTTGAATTAGTCATCCAAAAATGTTATTTTTTTGAAAATAGGATGGAAAAAGATTAAAAAATAGGATGAATTTTAGAATAATAAATATAAAAAGAAGATGAAGAAGAATAAAAATATCAGCAACATATAAAACACCAAAATAACAGCCCCTTAAGAGTGATTTTATTCACTAGTAAATTAGTAGAAGGTTCATTTTAATATTTCATCATATGGGGTTTGATATTTTTTTAAAATATTACTTTATAGGATTTATATAAAAAAAGAGAGAAAAATTTGGGTGGCTAACTGTGTATGTGGCCCTCTCTTCAGGATCTTCAAGAAATAACCTCGTATAAATCCACAAAATTCCATGCCAAATTTCACTCTCCTAATTACTACCTATTATGTTTCCATGTGGTTATGTTATGTGAAAATTGGTTTTTGAAATTTTAATGATATCACAGGGCTTTCATATTGATTTTTAGTGGGATAAGATGAAGTGGAATGGTGGAATGAGTTATAGTGGCATATGGGTTGTTGACAGTAATGGGATGGGATGGTTGTTGGGTAACCCAGTTTGGAGATAAAGTGGTAGGATTTGATTGTGTTATTGGTTGGTAAGGTGATTTATTATTGGGTTTCAGTCAATAATGGATGTAGGGGTGTTTAATATGTAATATAAGTGGTAGGATTTGTTTTTAATATATTTACTATGAGATGGAATAGCTTTACAAGGGATGGATTTACATGGAAAGGCCTTGTATATTATAGGTATATAATGGTTTTAGTGGATATGGGTTTTTTTCTAGACTTTGGATAAAGTGGTCTTGAAGCAGTTTGAGAAGTGGGGTTGTAAGTATGGTTCCAATGTAATTTGAAGTGTGATGGGGCTTTAAATGTGGATATATGTGGATTATTGGGTGAGGAGGAAGTGAATATAAGGGAATTTCAGACTAATATTTGACATTCCATCAATAAACTTATGTATAATGGCTTTAACTAATCATTTAACATCCTAGGAAGCAGCGACGAACCTGTAAAAATTTCAGTTGAGTAAAAACAACACCCAACTAACATCAGATCCTATAACAAGATCCCTCCTCTATCTAGGTTGAGTTTAAGCTCTAAATAATACATGATATCAGTGGTTGTACTTACTTTTATCTTTAATAAAAATAGAAATGTTCTCCTGGAAAGGATTTACAGACCATGAACATCAAATGATACCCACCTTATAGAAATTATTGCTGATTCATCAGAGTTTGATTTCCCTCAAATCAGCTATGTGTCATAACTAGTTTGTCACAAAAATTTTCTATTATTGGTTGGTATAAAGGATGAATTCAAAAATAATCCATATGATTGTTTCATGGAAACACATACAAGGTCATCCTTTCCAAAAACACCAAATAAATTCTCATGTAATTGATCACATCCTATATATAATGAAATTTCACAAGAATTGACTAAAGATCTATATATTACAATTATATAATCAAATCCTTCTAGTAAAAACTTATCAAAAATCATTTAGGGATTTGAAAATTCATACGTGTGTGTGCATATATGTGTTTTAAGTGTATATTTTTGGGAAATTTCAAATAATATTTATAAGAAATAGAAAAAAAGTCTCAAACATGTCAAGAGTGTATAATAGTTTATAACACCAAGAAACTAATACAAGAATCCATATAGATTAAATAAAAAAAGTGAAAATAATAATCAGACTAGAACTTATAGTAGAATTCAATGCATCATACGTGGTGAGTGCACCATCTTGAAATAGATAACATAATTAAAGTAAGGTTTTATATATATAATAAAATCTAATTACTATAAGAGCACTGAAAAGAAAAATATATGCCACAAAATCTGAAACAAAAATAAATTTTTTGTTAGTTGGAATAAAGGATTATATTACAAATAGTCTAGAATATTGATCCAAGGCAGTGATTCAAAGTTCATCTTGTAAAGAATCACCAAAATATTTTCTCAAGAAGTTTATCACACCCAAAACACAATGAAATTTCATAGTAATCAACTAAATAAGTGGATATGATAATAATATAACCAAATCATTCTTATAATTTTTTATATAAAATCCTTCAAGCCTTTATCAATTTATATAAGTTTGTGCATACATGTGCTTTAAGTGTTTATGAATAGGCACCACCAAATAATATTATAAGGAACAAGGAGAAAACCTTATGAAAATTTTAGACTGTATAATAATTTATAACATAAAGAAACCAATATGAAAATCCATATATATATTAATGAAATCAAGTAAAAAAACCAATGAAACATGAACTTACAATAAATATCGATGCATCATCTGAGGCAACCACAACACCCAGAAATGAAAAGAATACATAAAGTATTTCTATATGGTAGAATGAATTAGTGTAGCATAATTTTAACACCAATACCCTAAATTCCCTTATTTAAATCTAATATGAGTCCCACTTAATCCCCTATCATGGACATCTTGAATCAAATTGAATTCCCCAAATAGGTCTCATCCATTAGAGGAAGGATCACTTATTCATCTTAAGTGTTTATAATTACAATAAATTTTAAATAAAAATCATTCATTGATGATTTAAAATAATTAAATCAAGATTATATGGTGATAAAATAACCTTGTTATCATATATATTATAATGTGTGTAATTAATCTTTTCTGTGACTATCAAGGCTTCCCACATATATAAATATAAACCCATGAAAATAGTATCCAACATAATTATTGAAGAATTGGAAATACGATCCTTCATATTCTTGAGAAACCCCCTATATTTTGTGGTTGAATAATCATCATAAGCACGAATCAATACTCTAAATACCCTAATAATGTTGACAAAACCCATTTTCACAAGTATTGTGGAAATTCAATGAATTTTGAATCGGTAGGCCAAAGCTCCATATAGATAATATCACAAATATGATTGGAAGTCCTCATATCTTAGGTTTGAGCATACATATATTTTTAACCATACCATTAGAGTGTCAATTAAAGATAAATTAAGGTGAACCATGGATGTATTTTCTCAAGAGAATAATGAACCATACTATTGAAATTAAGCTTGATGATTTCTCCCCTTCCTTTAATCAAGCTATTTATGTAACATTCTATGAGGTATGGATCAGAATAAATGGATAATAGTTTAAGGTAAATTTCTTGATGTCAATCTATAAATAAGGATTTATACCCAAAACAAAAAATGTCATACAAAAAAAATAATTGAGGGGGTTGAGGATTTGAATTGTCATTCAAACAATATATTTGTGATCCTTGATCTTGTAATCTACTTATAATCATCATGAGTGATTGAGAATTGAATCCATGTAAGATGGTAAGATATCAAGAACATGGGGCGTCAATGATTATCTAGGGAGGAATATCGTGAAGTGATGGTAGTGGGGGAAAATTTAGGATGGCGGTGATTGGGAGGTGAAATGATGGGTAGGGGGAAGGTGGTAGGGGAGTTATGGGGTGACTATTAAAGAAACTCATTGGGTTTAATATCCAATTTTTATCTTTTATATATTTTTATTATTATTGAAAATATATTTTATATTCATTCTAAATACTAATATTTTATATAGAATGTTATTTATTTGTCTCAAACATTTTTTTGTAACTATTTTGAAAAAACTATTTAGAATGGATTTGAAATTATCTTCCTATTTTATTTTTTATAACATGGTTTATCATAACAAAAATATAATTATAATGGGCCCTCAATACTGACACTACACCCCCTCATTTTTTCCACTGTTAGTGAGTTGACTATTAATAAGGCGTGAGTTCTAAAAAACTCAGGTGATTTTTTAATAAATAAACAATATATGTATGTGTGTATGTGTGAATGTGTGTGTGTGTGTATTTGTAACATCCCTCCCCTCCTCATTGTCTTAATATGAAGAGGAATTTCTACTTGGCCTTACGTGATATCCCTAAGACACCAATGGTTAGCAATAAATTCCAAGGGCATCATAAAAAGTTGGGGGACAATTTTAAATTTTTTATAAAATAACCAAAGTATACAATAACCAAAAACTACTATATGATGCATGGAAATAATAACATGAAACCCAAATAATAACAAACCAAACCAAACTATATCATAGTACCGAGCGGAAACCAAGACCAATATTAAAATACAAAGTGGAAGACAAAACCAACAAACCGAAAAGACTCAAAAGACACCAACACAAAAACTCCCAACCTGCTCCAAGATCTAACTACACAATCCATTCCCATATATCATGAAGCATCACAAAATAAATGTGATAATTTACCTATGTCTTGATAAACAATATCTACAAAATCACCAATGTGCCAAAGAAGGGTGTGAGTAATGAAACTCAATTGTTTTTCCCCATATTACTTCCCTAATCAAGACACTAGGATATAACATGTTATAAAAGTTATATAAAAAAATTATTTAAAAACATTTAAAACATTTTAACAGTTTATATCAAATACAAACATTTTATCAATAAAATAGTTTTCATTGAAAAAATACAAATAAGTTTTTAAAACCATTTCACAAATCAATTTGGCATAACCCATTACAATCCACACATCCACACATTCATACCTAGATAACATTTCCATACTCATGATCGGTCTATCATCAATCTACCAAGTCTTCACAAGGAAATCATATACCAATTCCCCAATGGAACATGCCCCTTCCATAGGGTCATGTCAAGAAAACTGAAAACTCACCAACCAATTATTCTACAACCATGTCAAACTAATTGCATCAAACCATTTCAATATAATAACATTTTATTGAAAACCTTTCCAAAAAACCTTTTTTCATGAATCAAACCCCAAAAAAC
This sequence comes from Viscum album, assembly GCA_963277665.1. Taxonomy (NCBI): domain Eukaryota; kingdom Viridiplantae; phylum Streptophyta; class Magnoliopsida; order Santalales; family Viscaceae; genus Viscum; species Viscum album. The sequence goes on along the minus strand of OY728146.1, from coordinate 1,450,641,731 downwards.
ATTTTAAAATCATCATTTTAAAATAATTAAATAAAGCACTTTTCACAAAAATCCCAAAATTTTACAAACCATCTCTAAAGATGGTTTCTACCCATATTTTCACAACAATTTCACAATCAATTCCAAGTAATTCAAACAATTTGAAACCAATCCTAAAAGTTATAAAAAGAGGAGTGGAGAGTGAATCCACCTACCTTGAAAACTATAGAGAAAATGAATAATTGAATGATTTATTCAGAAAAACATGTTAAACACCAAAAGTGTGCCTTAGTTTTCATTAACTATCATTAACACAACCAAATATCATCCTGATTGGTATCAAATAACATAGATCTATGCCCAACAAATTAGATATACGAATCCAAAGGGTGAAGAAGAGTAGATATAAGGAAACCCAATGAAAATGGAGACTTTTTATGGAATCTGGGCTGCAACGCACTAATATTTTCAAATGGATCTCCCCCAGATCGAATGGAAGAGTCTCCACAACATTAAGGAGGACATAAAACCGAGTTAGGGTCATAATAGAGGAAAAACGATGGGTTAAGGGCCTAAAACGAGTGATATCAAAAAAATTTGGATCTCACTTTTAGTCATGTAAGGTTACCTCACACTATTAGGAAAATCTAGCACTAACCGTGTATAGGACTATGCCTCAAGAAGAATCTCACACAGTTAGCTAACATGATTAGAAAAACCATGAACCAACCATGCAGAAGCCCTCTATCCCAGTTCACGTGGTTTTTCCTTGTTTGATGCATGATTTTTACAAACTGTGTGCCTAACCATGAACCTTTCTAGAGAACATTAACTCACTTTTCATGGTTTCCTAGATGTGTTTCATGGTTTCTACTAACCGTTCTCAAACCGTACACCTCCAAAAAATCCCCAAATCATTCCCAAATTCCTCCAAAACTTCTCAAACATCACCCAAACACTTTACATACTTAAATACATAGAGAAAGTATTACTTACTTGAAAATGGGGGTGCTACATTCTCCCCAACATTGACCCTTCAATTCCTAGAAAGTAGAAAACCACCATTTCCCTAAAAGGGTTCGGGCCATTTCTCGACCATTTATTTCTCCCATTACCATATTTCTTCCTAAATATAACCATGTTTCCATAAACCCCATACTATACTGATGCTTTTCCCACATAGGATGTTCTCATGCCTATTCATAATTCATACCATCACATGTACCAATGAATCATCTGGATATAGGTCAATGTGATATCATCAATTACATGGTCAAGATTAAGATAATACTTTTTCAAATGAGATTTATGAAACACATCGTACACTGAACTAAACCATGGTGGAAAATCCAATCAATTTACCACCACACCAACCAGTTCATGTATCATAAAAAGGCCTATGTATTGAGTAGATAACATTCCATTCTTTCTAAAATGACGATGCCCAATCCGTTTAGATATTATCAAGAACACATGATATAGCATCCCTAGCCATTTAAACATAACATAACATGATTTTAACCATAATTATACATCATAGTACAAGCCAAAGATCATTAAGTCTAGTGTCTTAGAAGAATAGGTACATAAAACATAAAACATGGGGCTAAAAAAACTTATTTATTTAATCTACATAAAAATATCCAAACTTACTTTGAGCCCTTACATCTGTATAGGGTACCCTGGGGAATACATGAACAAATGGATGATATAAAAAGCCCAGTAAGGGAATGGAAATAATAATAAATCTTAAGAAAATGAGCTAGGAGGCAAGACATAATGATATCAAAATCATGTAACATATGAAATTATAAAATATAAACATGAGATCATATAAACATGGAATCATATAAATGCGGTAGAATCATTAAACATGTATTTATTATGAGTCAAGGCAAACCCCCAATCTCGTTTCCCATAGCAGTAGAAGTCAAGGCTAACTTCCAATCCTGTTTTCCATAGTAGTATAGGTCAATGCTAACCGTCAATCCCATTTCACATCGCATCTCATGAGAATTAACTTTAACCAATGAATTAGAGTGCTATCTAGGCAAACCCATATTACTTTTCATGAACATGTTTTCCACATAAATAATCATACATAATCAATCTTACATAAACATAAGGGTTACCCATGGAAAGAATTAGGTACCACAATCATGACATAAAGCATAACTAATGGGCGTATCATGAAAGTGTTCATGAAAGAAAGGGATTAGAACATACATGGAAATTCATAAGGTAAAATAGTCATATATGATGGAAAGTTATGTCAAACAGAAGTGACAACATTTAGGAAATGTATTTGAGAAATTTTAGCATTAAAGCATTTTTGTGCAATTTTAAGGAAAATACTATAAGGATTTTAAAATAGGAAAGAGAACAATATTTTATATAAAACCAGAATTGAACCAATATGGTTTTAATAATAAAAAAATGATTTTATAAAGACAATGGTGTCTTCAAATAGAGGATATAATGCACTTGAAATTGGGTAAGAATTCAGAAAGTTCCCTTAAAACAAGTTTGCTTATCGGAAATTTCTAAGGAGGGAATATTTTAAAAACATGTATATCCCCAAAATGGAGTGATGAAAGGGTATTCATAAATGAATTATTTAAAACTAAAAATAATTTTTAATATGTACATAAACAGATTATATTACTCCATTTTGATACAAGGAAAGATAAGGCAACCCGAAAGAACAAAGAAGGTTCGGGTAGAATTCGTTATAGTTTATCGGCATGGTGTCAGATGTATCTAAGAGGGATTGATGAGAGAGAAAAGGGGTTTATCATCACTTATAAATAATTATAGAAGTATATTAGAGGTTCATAATCATACCTCATCATTATGGATTACACATAAAATGGCATAGCATAGGGGACATCTTGATTAAGTGTGAAATGGAGAGGATCCCTTACCTTAAGTCTGGTTGTGTTCTCCACATGATATTAATGACCTGAATAAAAAAATTAGGTTTATTAATTAATAATTAAAAAACCTATTCTATGATTAATTGATTTATTGTAACCCTTGTTAGTTCATTCAAGACCTTTTTTATTGGTTATAATGTTCAATTTCATTGTTTAGGTCTGTTTGTTTCCTTGGTTTTAATGATCGGTTCATGTTCGGATAAACACGTATGATGAAATTGATTTTCCAGAATTGAAGTTTTATGTTATTAGTGAACATACATGAGATTATATGGTTAAAAATTTATTTTGGTTACTTAGAGTGAAGTCGAAATGTTATATAAAACCTTTGTGATAACCGTTTTGGTTAATCGGTGGGTTTGATTACAATGAACATGTTTTGTTTTATAACATAAGACCATTTGTACAAAATGATTACAAAAACATAACTAGGATATATTACATATATAATAATCTGGTTCAACTATAACACAAATGTTTTCATGACCATAATTAAATATGATAATAGAAACTTATAAATTGTTGTCCTTGAATGTGCTAAATCAATACATCTCAAACTATGTTTTCATTTTTTTCAAATAAAATGCGGGGAAAGGAGAGAAGATAATTAAGTATCCCATTATCATAATATCATTACAGTACATGTATCATACCATTTGGATGAATGGATTTTAGGAAAGAAACAAGAAAAAAAAAGAACTTAAAAGAAATGAAGGAGTTGGAAAGAGGAATTTACCTCTCGAGTATACCTCCTTTGAGAACCTCTAAAGGGGAGAGTTTTTGGTATTTTTAAGAGAATTGAGGCATTTGAACGTGGGGGAGGATCTTGGGGAGAGATTTGGGAATAATATTGGCAAGGAAAAATTCTTGAGAGTAGTGAAGAGAAGGGGGAGTGAGGGGGGTTTTATAGTGGAGGAGAGGAGGGTTTTCATAATATTATAATTTTTTTTTCATAAGACAAGAAATATTAAGTATTCGTTGACCTATAATATTAATAAATGCATGTTATTTTTAACCAATAGTCATTTAAATCATCCATGACTCAATCATGATGCAAAAATTCAGGTTTTAGCATTTATTGTGAATTATCAGATTTTACTATTCATAAAAAATTCAAGTATTTTTGAAAAATCACAAAAATTCACCATAATTTTTTTTGATGTGTAGAATCAAAAAATGAAATCCATTTTTCAAAAATAATTTTCTAAATATGATAAATTTAATATTTAATTAAAATCAGAATTTATTATTAAAAAACTAGTTTTAAAATATTCATTTAATTTTTCTAAAATATAGGTACATCATACTTTCACTTGAATATTATTTATATACTATCAAAGGTAAGATTTCTATTCATAAAAGTATTTCAATATTCATAAGGGTATGTTACTATTCATAAGGGTAGGTTATTATTCACCAAAAATTAAGTTTTTATTATCAGACTCCAAATAACTTACTAATCACAACCGTGTATGTTAGATTTTCAAAATTCCAAATAGAGAAGTGACAAAATTATGTTTAAAGGTCACATAAAACTTAGCAGTTCATTATTTTGTGATTTCATGAGATTATATGAAATATTTATAAGAAATTAATTTCCATTGATAAAACATTTGGTCGTTACATTCTTCCCCCCTTATGAAATTTCACCCTCGAAATTTAGTTTTACATTCTAAGCCAAAAAAAGGTGCAAGTATTTTTCCTTCATATCCTTATCTAGTTCCCATGTTTCCTCTTTGTACTTGTGGTTCTTCTATAGTACTTTGACTAGGTGCGTAGTATTGTTACATAGAAAATTATATCTATGATCCAATATCTTCATTGGCTGCTCCTTATAAGAAAGATCATCCTCCAACTTTACCACCTCTAAAGAGAGTACATGTGAAGGGTCTGGTATGTACTTCCTTAAGAGGGATACATGAAAGACATCATGTACTTTATCCATGGTAGGTGGAAGTGTTAGTTGATAGGCCATAACCCCGACACGATTAAGAATCTCAAAGGGGCCGATGTACCTAGGACTTAACTTACCTTTATTTCCAAACCTCATGAACTCATTCCATGGAGATATGTATAGAAATACAATTTCTAAAACTTTGAACTCAAGGTCTTGTCGATGGTTATCTGCATAACTCCTCTGTCGACTTTGGTCTACCTTGATATGCTGCTAAATGGTTTTCACCTTCTCCACCATTTCTTCGACCATTTCAGGTCCTAGCAGCTTACTCTCACCAGCTTCATCCCAACACGCCAGTGTTCTACACATTTTTCCATAAAGAGCTTCATATGGTTCCATTAAGATGCTCGAGTGGAAACTATTGCTATAGAAGAATTCAACCAGTATAAGATGTTGGTCCCATCCTCTTTTGAAGTCCATAGGACATGCTCTCAACAAATCTTCCAGTTCCTAAATAGTTCACTCAGATTGGCCATCAGTTTGAGGATGATAACCCGTACTAAAGTTCAGTTCAGTGCTTAGAGCATGTTGGAGACATTTCTAGAACTTCTAGGTGAATCTCAGATCACGATCAAATATAATAGACAGTGGCAATCCATGAAAACTTACCACCTCTTTGATATATATCTATGAAAGTTGATCCAATGATAATTCCAACCAAATCACGATAAAGTGAGATATCTTTATAAGACGATCCACAATACATATATCATTTTTTCCTATGGATGTCCTTGGAATTCTAGTGATAAAGTCCATGGTAATGTAATCCCAATTCCATGTTGGTATGGGTAGTGGTTGCATCATCCCCTTAGACTTTTGCCTCCCAGCCTTCACTTTCTGACGTACCAGGAACCTTGATGTATATCCAGAAATCTCCCTTTTCATATTGTCCCACCAAAATTTTTCTCAAATATCTCGATACAACTTTATGCTCCCTGGGTGGATAGAGAAGGTAGAGCTATGCGTGTCATTCAAAATATCATTATTTACCTTTGGATCAGATGGTACACATAATCATGACCCAAATATTAAAACTCCTTCCTCATCAATTCTAAAATTAGAGGATTTCCCATTTCTGATAGCTTCCACCCTTTTCTAAATTTCCACATCTTTTATTTCAGAATCCTATATTTTCTCCATGAGAAATGGTTGGTCAATCATTTGATAAATGATTGATGATGTTAATCCATTAATGATTCCTATGTACATTTTCTGAAAATATATGAAGATCAGATCCTTTTCAATTCTCATTATTGATATATATGTAGGATCCTTCCTACTTAGAGAATCCACTACCTTATTTGCCGTATCGGGATGCTAGTGGATTGTGCAGTCATAATCCTTGATGAAATCTATCCATCTTCATTTGCGCATATTGATCTCTTTTTGTGTGAATATATATTTGAGACTCTTGTGGTATGTATATATCTCACACTTCTCCCCATAGAGATAATACTGTCAGATTTTTAACACAAAGATCACTACCTCCAACTCCAAATCATGCGTATGATAGTTTTTCTTGTGGATTTTTAGATACCTTGAGGCGTAGGCTATAAATTTATCATTTTTCATTATCACACAACCTAATCCCTTATTTGAAGCATCATTGTACACCAAAAATTGTTCTCCACTTATTGGTAGTGTGAGTATTGGTGTAGTGATAAGCCTTTTTTTCAACTCCTTGAAACAGTCCTCACATTCTTGAGTCCAGACAAACTTTACCCCCTTCTGTGTTAGCTTGGTCATTGGGTTCAAAAATCATGAAAATTTCTTCACAAATTGTCGATAATACTCAGCTAGACCCAAAAATCTACAGATCTCCATTATAGATGTTCTCTTATGCCACTCTTCAATTGCATTTTTCTTGGAAGGGTCCACAGATATCCCTTTTCTGGTGATAACATGCCCTAAGAATGATACTTCCTCCATCCAGAACTCATATTTATTGTACTTTTCATACAACTTATCTCTTCGCAAAGTTTTTAACACAGTATTAAAAATCTCCCCATGTTCCTCCTTTCTCTTGGAGTATATCAGAATATCATCAATAAAGACTACCACAAATTTGTTGAGGTAATCTCTAAAGACTATATTCATTAAATCCATGAAAATTTCTAGAGCATTAGTGAGTCTGAAGGGAATCACTATGAAATAATATTGTCCATACCTCGTTCAAAAGGTAGTCTTGGTAATATCTTCTTTCCTCACATTTAGTTGGTGATATCCCAACTGAAGGTCCACCTTAGATAAATAACAGGCCCCACGAAGCTGATTGAACATGTCATCTATCTGAGGAAGGGGATAATTTTTCATTATTATGATTTTATTGAGCTCAAGATAATCAATACATATGTTCATTAATCCATCCTTCTTCTTGACGAAGAGAACTAGCGCACCCCAAGGTGAAGCACTCGGGTGTATAAAACCCTTTTCCAGATTCTCCTGTAAATGCTTCTTCAGCTCTTTCAGCTCTACAGTGGAAATTCTATAAGGTATCTTGGATATAACCAGAGATCTAGGAATGATTTCAATTGAGAACTCAACCACTCAGACAGGATGAAGACCAGATAATTCTTCAGGGAATACATCAGTGTAATCCCTGACAATGGGCATGTCTTCAAGTATGATTCTCTCTGTCTCAATCATTTAAGCTAGAAATGATTGCTCATAAGGAATTAATACTCACAATTGAAATAATTATTATAAAGAAGATTTATCTTCCTACTTACACTTGTAAATAATCAGAGGATGCTTTGGGATGTGAATATTGATCTCCCTTTCCCAAAAGTTGATGTTGTCTTTGTATAAAGATAGCCAATCCATGCCTAAGATAGCATCGAACTCTACTAAAGGAAGTATGAAGATATTTTCTAGGAGGTTCAGTCCGCAAACATTAAATGTGGAGGAGTTATAAACCATGGACATAATGATTTTCCCATTTGTTTTTCTCACATATAATTTTTCCTCCAAATTTTGAGGTGGTGTTTGAATAATTCTACTAAACTTGCAAGATATGAAAGAATGCATAGAACCAGAATCAAACAGTACATTCGCTATTCTTGAATGAATAACTAGAGTACCTTTCACCACATCTTTGTCTGGTTCCGCCTAATTAGTAGTGATAAAATAATCCCTTCCTTTTTGTCTTGGAGGTTGTTGTGGAATTGCCCTAACATCCCTTAGCGTCGAGCAATTGTTTTCATAATGCCCATGCTCCTTGCAGTTGTAACACTACACCACTATCTGACCATTGATCTGAACCTTCCTTTATTCTTCTACATTAGCGGGATTTTTCATATCACTTCAGCAGTTCTTGGCCATATGACCAAAATTTCCACATTTGAATCAATTCTTGGTTCCCTTCAGACAATTCCTAGGATGCTTCTTCCCACAAATTTTACAAGGGTAAAAGTCATGATTCTTTCCATCATGGGTTTTGTTTATTGAACCACCCATGTTGTTGTCCATTTTTTATTCTTATCACTAGGCCCACGATACCACTGAGAGTCTCCAATCTCCATTTCAACCTTCAGGGAACAACATAAAATCTTCTCATAAATTTTGAAGTCTTGAATCGCCAACGCTTTTTGAAGACTTGGATTTAGTCCGCTAAAGAAGCGATCCAACTTGCTTTCAGTGTTGAAGAAAAATCCAGAGGTGTACCTTTCAAGACTGGTAAAGTTTGCTTCATATGTACCGACAGATTCATCTTCCTTCTTCTTGAGTTTTAGGAACTCTCTCTTCATCTTGAGATAGAGGGTTCAAGGAAAATATTTATTGAAAAACATCCTCTTGAATTACTCCCAATCCATGGAATCAATTTCTTCTTGAGACTTTGTATTCTTGATCAGTGTCCACCACTGATCAGCTTCCCCATCAAAATGATAGACCACTAGTACAGCTTTCTCTTCTTCCCAGCACTGTAGGACGAAGAATATCTTTTCAATGGAGTCAATCCATTGTTCCTCGAGGAGGGGATAAGAAGATCCACTAAACATGGGAGGCATTTTCCGCATGAAGGATTCTATGGAAACATGCACTTTCCTTGGAGGAGGAGGGTGTTCCACATGATTCAAGTTATTATTTATAACTTGATCCATCTGAGAAAGTATTGTCATAAAGTTTTCAGCAACTGTTCTCATCATATCATAAATATCATCAAGGTAATATTCACATTGCCTATCACATTGATTGTTGGAATGTGTTCTTCTATTTACTTCCATTAACTAAGAAAAAGAACATATAATTAGAGGGACTTAATACTTAGCTATTGAGCATAAAAAGGAAACTTTGAACATAAAAGGATAAACTTGTAAAGGAAAAGTATATCCTAAATTGTGATTCCCTATGTTTGAAACTAGGTTATCCTTGATCTATTTCTTATCATTTATTATTATGGGATTTTTTATTACCTTGATAATGGATTGTACTAAGATTTTGAATTTACCAAAGCATATCCCCTGGGAGTGTCAATACCAAGAGTGCAACAAGGCCCTTTGTCGTGTACCAAGATACCCGGGTCAAGCCCGAAACTCCTTATCGGAGTTTTCAATCCTAGGTACATCTGTGCTAGATCCTCCTCTTCCTATTTCTATCTAGATGGAGATTTATTTTCATGATAAACTACTTACTCAATACTTACCACCAAAATTTAGGGATGTTTTCTTATACTTCATCTCATCCTTAAGGTTCTCACCAAGGTGCTCTATTCCTAATCTCGAAAAATAACTATACCATCCTATGATAACAACTATATAATCCCTAAACGTTTACACACAACAATACATTATTTTAAGCATAATTATACATAAGAGTACAAGATAAGTATCATTAAGTCTAGTTTCTTGGAAGACTAGGTACATAAAACATAAAACATAAAACATGGGGCTAAAAAACACTTCATTATTTAATCTCATAAAAATGCTCCTAACTTTATTTGATCCCTTACATCTACATAGGGTACCTTGGGGAACACATGAAAAAAGGGATGATCTAAAAAGCCTAGTAAGGGAATGAACATAAGAATAAAGCTTAAGCTCATGATCTAGGAGGCAAGACATAATGATATCAAAATCATGGAACATATGAAATCATAACTCATAAACATGGGATCATATAAATATGGAATCATATAAATGTGGAATAATCATAAAACATGTCTTTAGTATGAGTCAAGGATAACCACCAATCTCATTTCCCGTAGTAGTATGGGTCAAGGCTAACTGCCAATCCCATTTCCCATAGTAGTATGGGTCAAGGCTAACCGCCAATCCCATTTCACATCACATCTCATGAGACTTAACCTTACCCAAGGCATTGGAACGCTATCTGGGCACACCCATATTACTTTTTGAGAACACGTTTTCCACATAAAGAATCATACATAATCAATCTTACATAAACATAAGGGTTATACATGGAAATAATTGGGTACCACAATCATGACATAAAGCATAACCAATGGGCGTATCATGAAAGTGTCCATGAAATTAAGGGATTGAAACATACATGGAATTTCATAAGGTAAAATAGGTATATATCATGGAAAGTGATGTGAAACAGAAGTGAAAACATTTAGGAAATGTATTTGATAAATTTTAGCATTAAAACATTTTTGTGCGGTTTTAAGGAAAATACTATAAGGATTTTAAAATAGGAAAGAAAACAATATTTTATATAAAACCAGAATTGAACCAAGAAGGTTTTAATAATAAAAAACTTATTTTATAAAGACAAAGGTGGTGTAAAATAGAAGATATAGTGCACTTAAAATTGGGTAATAATTCAGGAAGTTCCCTTAAAACAAGTTTTCTTATCAAAAATTCCTAAGGAAGGAATATTTTAAAAACATGTATATCCACAAAACGGAGTGATGAAAGGGTCTTCATAAATGAATTTTTTAAAACTAAAAAACATTTATAATATGTAAATAAATAGATAATATTACTCCATTTTGATAAAAGGAAATACAAGGCAACCCGAAAGAAAAAATAAGGTCCGGGTAGAATTCATTACGGTTTATCAACATGGTGTCAGATGTACCAAAGAGGGATTTATGAGAGAGAAAAGGGGTTTATAATCACTTATAAATTACGAGGAAAGTATGGGGGAGGTTTGTAATTATACCCCATCATTAGGGATTACACTTAAAATGTCATATCATAGAGGACATCTTGATTAAGAGTGAAATGGAGAGGATCCCTTACCTTAAGTTAGGTGGTGTTATCCACTTGTTATTAATGACCTGAATAAACAAATTAAGATTATTAATTAATAATACCAGAATCTATTATATATGTAATTGATTCAGTGTAACAATTTTTAGTTCATTCAAGACCTTTTTGATTGTTTATAAGGTTCAATTTCATTGTTTTGGTCTGTTTGCTTCTTTGGTTTTAATGATCAGTTCATGATCGGATAAACACGTATGATGAAAGTGATTTTCCAGAATTGAAGTTGTATGTTATTAGTGAACATTCAGGAGAATACAGGGTTAAAAATTTAGTTTTTTTACTTATATTGAAGTTGAAATATTATATAAAACCTTAGTGATAACCGTTTTAGTTAATCAGTGGGTTTGATTACAATGAACATGTTTTGTTTTATAACATAATACCATTTGAACAAGATGATTAAAAAACCTTAACTAGGATATATTAAATATATAATAATATGGTTCATCCATAACACAAATATTTTCATGACCATAATTAAGGATGATAATTGATACTTTAAACAATTTTCCTTTAATGTGCTAAATTAACACATCTCAAATGGTGTTTTCATTTCTTTTAAATAAAGGATGGGGAAAGGAGAGAAGATAATGAAGTATCCCATTAGAATAATATCATTCCATTACATATATGTTACTATAGTTATCATACCATTTTGTTTAAGGGAGGTGAGGAAATAAGCAAGAAAAGGAAAGAACCTAAAAAAATGAAAGAGTTAGAAAGAGGAATTTACCTCTTGAGTCTACCTCCTTTGAGAACCTATTAAGGGGAGAGGTTTGTGTATTTTTAAGAGACTAGGGGAATTTGGACGTGGGGGAGGATCTTGGGGAGATATTTTGGTAGAATATTGGAAACTCACAGGTCTTGAGAGTAGCGAAGAGAAGGGGGAGTGAGGGGGGGGGGGGGGGTTATAGTGGAGGATGGAAGGGTTTTCATAATATTATAAACATTAGTTTATTATTTTTTTTCAGAAAAAAATAAATATTGAGTATTAATTGACCTATAATAGTAATAAATTCATGTTATTTCGAACCAATGGTCATTTACATCATCCATGACTAAAGCATGATGTAGAAATTTAGGTTTTAGCGTTTATTATGAATTATCAGATTTTACTATTCATAAAAAATTCATGTATTTTAGAAAAATCTCAAAAATTCACCCTAACCATTATTCGACATGTAGAATACAAAAATGAAGTCCATTTTTCAAATACAATTTTATTAATATGATTAATTTAATATTTAATTAAAATCATAATTTATTATTAAAAAACCAGTTTTAAAATATTCATTTAATTATTCTAAAATATAGGTACATCATACTTTTACTTGAATATTATTTACATACTACCACAGGTATGGTTACTATTCATTAGGGTATATCACTATTCATAAGGGTTTTTTACTATTCATAAGGGTAGGTTACTATTCACCAAAAATTAAGTTATTCTTATAGGGCACCAAATAACTTATGGATCGCAACCGTGTATGTTATATTTTTGAAATTACAAACACAGAAGTAACAAACATATGTTTAAAGGTCACATAGCACTTAGTAGTTCATTATGTTGTGCTTTCATGTGATTATATGAAATATTTATAAGAAAGGAATTTCCATTGATAAAACAATGGGTTATTATACATGATCACTCACCTTGAATGAAAATAGACATAGATAATGATCTTCATATGATTTTTGATGAATCTGAGCCGTATCTATCCTCTTTCTGATCAATTGAATCTTCTACATTGTCTTTTGGACAAGGCTTGTCCCAACCAGTGAAGTCTCACCTGTTTCCACTGAAAAAGTGGAGAACAAAAAGGAATCCCATACAATGCTTTAAAATGAGCCATATGTATTGAGGCCTAGAAATTGTTGTTATGTGAGAACTGCACTAAAGGTATATTTTCTTAACAAGAGCCACAAAAATCTATTACACAATCCTGAAGCATGTCTTCCAAAGTTTGTATCGTCCTTTTGTATTGTCTATCTCTATGAGGATGATATTACCTACTCATATTCAATTGAGACCCATGGGATTGCTGTAAGGGTTTCCAGAAACGAGATGCAAACCTTATATCTCTATCTAACACTATTGAAACCGATACACCAATCCTCTTTACCACTTATCATATATAGATTTTTGATAAGTCCTCCACCGTATGAGATTCATTAATAGGGATGAAATGGTATGAATTCATGAGATAATACACCATCACCCATATGGAATCATTTTTTATAATATTCCTTGGGAGACCTATCATAAAATCCATGTATATCAGCTCCTATTTCCAAATAGGAATAGGTAAAGACTGCAATATACTCATCAGTCGTCGATGATCTCCCTTAACCTGCTGAAAGGAGAGTCATCTTGAAATAAACTTCACCCCCTTCCTTTTCATACCAACCCACCAAAACTATTCTTTCAACACATTATAGATATTTTTATTCCAGGATGAACATACCATCTAGAATGGTGGTAAACATATAGAATTTGTTCCTAAAAAGTCAAAGTTACAACCATATGATCTCTAAACCACAACACTAAACTTCTATCCATCTTCCATCCCATAATGGTCTCCCCACCAATGATTTTTGAACTCACTGAAACACATTCTTAATATGAGGTCTGTGCCTCTTTAACCATTTCCACCAAATTAGTAACCAAATAAACAAAAAATAAAACCACATCATTGCCTCAGTCTTCACAATCCAAGTGTATGTCATCTATCACCGACATAAAATTCCACTAATCTAAGTCTTCTTTTACCAACTGAGCATAAAAATTTCTATTTAATTCATCTTCCACTAAATTTCCTTTACCCAGTGTATACATCAAGTTAAATTAAAACATTTAGATATATTTTATATATCTTCTTTGTCTCAGGTTCAAATCTCTTTGTGAGAAAATGTTCTTCAAGATTTTATGGTCTATAAACACTGTGAATTTCTTACCAAATTGGTGATGAAACATCATCTTCAAAGAATGGACTACAACAACTAACTCCAAATAATGAGTTGGGTAGTTTTTCTCATGAAAATTAATAGCCATGATCCATATGAAATAACATGATATCCCTATATGATAAAACATCCCAACCCAAATCCTGAAGCATCACAATACACCACATACCCTTGTCCTAATTCTATAAAAATCAAGATTGGTGCTCATATAAGATGAACTTTGTAAATAATTATTAAATTCCTCATTATATTGGAATAGAACATTCTTCTATATAAAGTCTATCATAGGTGAATCTATCTATGAAAACTCATGAACAATGAGTCCGTAATGACTAACCAAACCAAGGAAACTACGTATCAAAGAAATTATTTGACAGTTTCCAATATATTACCACATTTATCTTTTTTGGATCCACAAAAACACCTATTTAAAAGATAACATAGCCAAGTAAATGTACCTCTTGTATCCAAAAATCACAATTTGATAATTTGGAATACAAACAAGGATCTCGTAAGGTACCCAACACTATTTCTAATTATATCTCATGCTCAGACCTTGTCCTTGAATACATCAACATGTCATCCAAAAATGACACCATAAAAGAATCTAGATACCTTTGAGATATAAAATTCATCAATTCCATAAATTCTGTGGGTGTATTTATAATACCAAAAGGCATAACCACATACTCATAATGTCCATATCTACTCCTAAAAGTTGTTTTTGGAATATCCTCCTTATGAACCCTCAATTGGTGATATCCTGGTCACAAGTCAATATTAGAGAACCACTAATCTCCCCTCAATTTATCTAATAGATCATAAATACATGTAAGTATATATATATTATTTATTGTAACTTGGTTAATCTTAAAATAATCGACACAAAGATGAAGAGTTTCATCCACCTTTTTGAAAAACAAGACAGGTGATGCCCAATGAGACATGCTTGGATGAATTAACCATTTGTTTTATAACTATTCCAATAGGAATTTGAATTCCATTAATTCTATTGGAGCCATATGATAAGATGGAAGGGAAATATGACTGTTCCCTATGAGAAGATCAATCATAAACTCCACCACTCTTGTGAGTGAAAACCTTGAGAAATTATTGGGAAAAAAATTTTAAAACCAATAAACAACTTCTAGAGAACAACTCTTCTCAATATTATCCACTTATTCCAAAGTCAAAGCTTCCATATTTTGTGAGATAGATCCAAATATTTGTTCCAAAAATCCTGTTGCACCTAGCTTTATATTCCAGCATCCTCTAAAGATATGATCGATGCCATAATCAGTTGTAAAACTAACCATTTTGGTATAAAAATTTATGTGATCTTGGATAATATTCATCCAATCCATACCCAATATTATGTCATATACATCCATCTCAAGCATAGGAAAATCCCATATCAAATCATCTCCATTAATAGTTATAGAACATTCTCTAAACTCAAAGGATCAAAACTCTCTTTGGCTAAGAGGAGTTTGGAGTTTCAAAACAGAAGGCATCATATCAACATTTAAACCTTGAAAAAAATGAGAAGAAATAAATGAATGGGATGAACCCATATCAAAGAAATATTTTATAAGTGTATAATTCAAAATAATCATTCCTCTCACTATCTATGGTTTATATTGATCATCCACAATTACCTGATCAGTTCCATACAACTACTTACTCACTGCACTTTGTTCTTTATTGACCTGTTGATATTTCACATCTTGTGGAGTCATGGTATTCCTAGAATCACCTTGGCTAGCTTAGTTCTACTGATGATAATTATTCTGATCCACTTTTCCTATCAAAACATATGATGTCTGTGAACCATGAGATGTTTCCTAAACATCTGTTCATGGAGCACTACAATAATAGTGCTAAAGATTCCACATCTTCTTGAAATTGTGGCATTCTCTAGATAGTTTCATACAATATCACTTGATGTGATCAAAATATCCACACTGGAAACATCCATCTCAAATATTAAGATTTGGAGGAATATTAACTAATTTATCCAACTAATTCTGAGTCGTTCCACTACCTTAGAAATAGGTTTCCCTTTCCTAATTGTTCCCAGCATTATAGGTCCCACCATTTTCAAAAGGTATCAACATGATTCCTACACCAGTAGTTCTTGAGTTATCCCTTTCTTCCACCATTTCTATATTTACCATCTCTGTATAATATGTTATACAAAGCACGAAAATCTTTAAGTGAATTTATTACGTTATCCCCAATTCAAAAACATATTCTTTAAAGGATGCAGTAGTAGCAACTTCGGGTGAAAAGTGGACTAAATTCAAAAATTTATCTATGTAATCTATCGCTGAGAGGCTCTCCTACTTCAAGCTGAAAAATTATGTAGTTCTTATAATTCTAAACTTTTGTGGATAAATTTTTTTGTTGGAGAATTCTTCAAAATCCTCTTATGTAGTATCTTGGTCTAATTTAGCCTAAACTATGAAATCCCACCCTTCACATGAAAAATATTCCCAAATATATGTTTCTAAAGTGACTTTTAACTCAGCTAGCATGACAATGAAATCAAAAATTTGATTCATCCTATTCATCCACACCTCTACCTTTTCTAGTTCCGAATCCCCATGAATACTGATTGGATTCATCTTCTCAAACTAAATGGAATGATCCACTTTCTTTGGATCATCCCTTTTGTTACCTCTATCCACATCATGAAAAGTCTAGATAATACTCTAAACTAGCTTTTGGTTCACCTATTTCTTAGGTGCAACCACATTCTCAGAAAACTCTTCAAGATGGTTTATTTTATGCCAAAACAGTGCCATTTTCTAAAACCAAAACAAAACTCCATAAATATCACTCTAGTAACTTAAGTATTAACAATTTCAAATTTACCAAATCACAACTATCACAATAATGCTTTAAAAAAATAATCACTTTTCATTTTGAACCCATTTTTGAAAATTACACCATGATTTTGAAAATCAAACCATTTTACAAATACTATAACATTTCCCTTTTAAAAATCTCACATTTTAAAACAATTTAATTTTTTTTCAAAAATCAATACATTTTCACCAAATCATAAATAATTACTCAAAATGAAATATTCCCTCATAGCGATTGGTCATTTTAAAAATGCAATTCATTCTATTCTCATTGGCTAAACTAATGAAAATGAGGTAATGATTCCTATACATGTCTCAAAAAATTTATGTATCTAACTCCCTAGTAACTTGAGGTTCATCATAAATAGTTTATATACGCCTTCTTATGATCTATAATTCAAGTTTCGAATATCATACTCTTTTCTAACATCCCAACTCAAGGGCTAAACCAGAATGAATTTTCATCTCCAAGATAAATACAACTAATACCTAATGATAAACAAAAGGACACCATTTGTAACATCCCACACATCATTGTTGTCTTGAGGTAAGAAAGAATTGTTATTTGGCCTTGGGAGACATCTCTAAGACACAAATGGTAGAAAATTATCAGAACCTGGTTATTCATTGAGGTATGGATCATTTTAATTCTATAAAATTTGAGTTTAAATGATTCATTATGTCTTAATGTGAATGTATGTTAAGGTCACAAAGGTTGTGGGCGGTGTCTGGGGATGGTTTGGAGCCCAAAAACCCATATTTTGGGTGGAAAAGGCATGGTGCACGGTTAGAAGAAACTGTGCAGGGCATGCCGCATGGTAAATTATAACCGTACGATGCTGGATAGAGGAAGGCTACAAGATGAATGATTACATAAATCAGGCGATATAGGGTGCACATCCATAAAGACATGTCTGCATTTTTTATAGTGGAGGTTTTCACAGTTTAATCATGGCTAGAAAAACTGTGTGAGGAAACCGTGTGATGTGCCCCTTTCTATAGAAAAGGGTGAACGATTGGTGCATAGTTTGGAAAACTATGCCACCAAATCATGCAACCCTATTTTGCATAAATTTTTGATTTCTCCCCTAATTAAATATTTAAATGAAACCTAATTTCTACTCATTCTACCACACAACAAACACAACCCTTGAGGGGCCTATTTGGAAACTAAAGTAGGAATTGGGAGATATTATCCATTTGATCCTGGAATCAAGATTCATCAGTCTCATTTGATCTATATATATGATTTTTCAATTCCTTTTGTGTCATTACTCATTTGGTTTAGTATCAATTGTGCTATTTATGTGCAACCTAATTTGGCCTATTTTCACAGTCTTCATCTGTTTGTTGTTTTTCTCTAGATTTGAGTCAATATAGAAGCTGGTAATGGATGAGATATCCACTACAGAGCTATGATAGGTGGTCTAGTTCCTTTCATTTAAATTTGAAGTGCTCATATATACGTCGTTGTGTCATAATCCCAATTCTCAGGTGATTCCTTGAAATGAATTTAGATCCTTGAATTAAATTGATAGGCATGGACTATGTAATTAAAGAGGCCATAAATGAATGTTTATAGGTTATGGACCTTGATTTTGAACCACCCTTTGGGTGGGTTGATAATAAATTGTACCACCATGGGTGGCTATTGAATTAGATACCTTACAATGTGCCTTTTATCCCTTTTCCATTGGATGTGAATTCTAAATTGAATCCATGAATTGATATGAGAGTTGAATTGTGATATCAATTATAATGTAATTGATTTATGGGAAGGGATGAAATGAACATGAACATTATCCCTTTTCTTTTAATGGCTTGTTTAATCATTTGATTATTGTTATAATGAAATTCCCATGTGAGTAATTGAGAGACAAGCCTTTTAATCTTAGCCCATGAATTGAGTCACCTTCTAAGGTGAGTTTAAAATGGAATGTTATTGGTATTGACCTATACATTGATTAAATAAAGTTTATTGAATGAAATTGAGTTGATTAAATTATTATTTTCCTTGGGAGACACATGGATTAATTTATGAATGAGTTGGATGGAATCATTTAGATTTTACCATGCTTATGCCCGAGTGACACTTGGACTCCTTATATGGACTTCCAAGGATGAACTCATGGGGGTTGACTATTATATGTCGTGTGATACTTGGATTATTTAGTGGGTTTATGAGGATGGAAATAATGGTAATTTTATCATGTATATCATGGGTGATACTTGGGATCCCTTATTGGACCACCAAGGATGGACTCGAATGGCACATATGTTACACCACACCATAGTGATACTTGAGTTCTTGTGAGGATTTCCATGGATGGGATAGTAGGGTGTTGTTTTATATTATACCTAGAGCGATGCTTGTATTATAAATTAGTAATTAAAAGGATGGGATTAGGTTAATAAATGAATAAATAATGAAATATATGACACATATGCTAATCCAAATCACAAGCTTGGATTTGGTCTTAATCTAGCACTTTATGAGTGGCCTATTTAGGAATCCTTTAATCGTGTTATCATAGAGGAAACTTGGCATCATGCCTGGTCTCGAGACTTAATAAAATGAGTTTAATGATTAAATTAGATATTTTTATAAATGAGAACCTATACCATATGATTACAGGTAGGTACAAGGGGAAGTTCCTTGATACAAGTTACTGATTTATTCTTATGAGCAGGGGAGTATAGGATCGAGCTAAGGCTTGTGATGATAGTGGACAATATTTGGTATTTTTTTAAAATTTTTACATGTATTTAACACCTACCTTGTATACCTGTTTTGGATGTTTTTTAAAGACATATGAAATTTATTAATATCAATGTATGTGATACTTCTTTTTGGTATTCTTATCTATTTCTATTGTGAATCTGTTGTCTATTTGTTATTACTGCTTTTGCTAATTATCAATTATTATATTTATATTTTTCTACATTTTTTTGATAAGGACATAGTCTCCCCACTAAAATTTATAGGCCCTCACTACTAGTCAGTAGCCTCTAGAATTTGGGGAGTTGTGCTTGAGGCTATGTGTCCAACAAGGCTCAGAGCACTATTTAGTGGAATTCGAGTCTGGGATGTTTCAAAGTGGTATAAAATAATTATTTTTTGGTTTTATTTAATATTTAGTGACAATAGAAATGGATATAAAGTAATAGGAGTTTGGTAAAGATCTATTCCCAGGAGTATCCACCCTGTGTATAGGAAAAAGAAAAATTACCTCGAATGAAAATGTTGTTTTCTAGATTTTGACTATTACAGTTTATTTTATTCCACCATTGGGTGACTCAATTGAATTGCGATGTTATTATTTATATTATTTTAGGTTCTATTGTGTTTCAACCAGATGAAATAAGGGTATTCCATTTCATGCATCTTGTTAGGAACTTTACAAGAATCACATTCCATGAATTATACCATTCCATTTAGGATGCATTACTTGTTTCATGTTGTTGTGATAGGTGTCATGATAGTTATACTTACTATTGTGATCGAAACTCTAGAGTGGGTTGTGGTGTGAATTAGGTGGATTCCATACTTTGGTTCCTAAGGTGTAAGGGCCCTCATGGACCAGTATTTAGCAAACCATTGGTTAAACCTTTTTAAATGAGTTGTGCTATAAATGTGAAATGCATATAAATTCAAATGAAATGGGAATGAATTGGAAAATGAATATCTTATAATAGAGAACGTGTCCCAGACCTAACCTTAGTATTGGGAAATAATTAGTATATCTTGCTTATATATGAGTTTTACGTTGCCCATACTTGATTCATGGAGCAGTCAAAGGGGTGTGTTATTATATAGGAAGGATTGTACCTATCCTATTACAGTTTTTTCACTTTTGAGATAAGATATTTGATAAAAATCTTGATATGAGGTGTAAAATTCTAATTTATATAGGAATTACACCATGACACTCTCTAGTTATATGCCAGGAAGGTGGAGATGAACACACTCCAGAGGTGGTGGGACATGGGATACTAGTGGATCCTATTGTGGGGATAGTTATGAAACTAGTAGTTGTAATGGACACAAGTTCTAAGGAATGGTTCTGTGATGGGTTCTTGTGATTCATGCAAACCATTTAGGGAGCACCATGACCTGCCTTGACTATGTTAGAGTTGATGCATGAGTTACAACAGTAGAATATTCCCCCATTTTTGGGGGATGGTGGACCATAGCTTGGAAAGTCATGGATAGATGCCATGATATCTATCTTCAAGCATCAAGAGATTCCTCCAGAGAGGAGGTTAAAGTTCACTATATATATGTTGTGTGATTTAGCCAAGAGATGGTGAGATGTCACTTCTCAGGTCGATCTTCATCAGGAGATGGATTGGAGGGATCTTCATATGGCCTTTTATGACTACTTTAATCCTTATATGTTGAGGGTTGATAGATCCTGAGAGTTCATGCACTTGGAACAAGGTGTGTTATTAGTTATGGATTATTTATCCTGTTTCACTAAGCTCCAGTGATTTGAACCTATTCTAATGGGTGATTAGTTATCTAAAGTTATGTGATTAGATGAAGGTATAAAGTATGATAACTGATCATAGGTGAGTCTCTTTCGACTGACTATTATTTCTGTAATAGTGAATCAGGCACTTATCACAGAGCGTAACCTGATAGAGGCTGGAGGTGTGATCCAGGGTGGATCAACACATAGATCTGGTACTGTATCGACCAAAAACAAGAAGCGTCATCTAGATATTCCATGTGGTGATATTAGAAACCATATAATATACTCATGTATCCAGGTAAGGTGAAACCGGTGCGGTAGACTAGGATATTTAAGGCCTCAGTGTATGAGGGACACTGTAGAGGGATGATCATGCAGAAAGATGGATCATCTTCAGTGATTCTATAGAACATTTCCTCTAATAGACAGTGATATAGGGTATGCGCTGACTCCACATTTAGGAGTGGGGTTAGTGGATTCTCATCAGGAAAGGAGATTGAGTATAGCTAGACAATCTCGTAGAGTTGGTGTTCCTAGAATTTATAGTTAGACACCATTTTTTGAAGCAATTGCAGAATGAATCTTCTTAGGGTATCCAATCAGTATCACTGTGTCATGGATCATGATATATATATGTAGTGTAACTAACACTTGAGGAGTAATATCCTGGAACTTATACTATGATAGGTACTATTATAGTAGCCTATTATTTAGTATATACTCTTTTTGATACATGGTATTCTCATAGATTTATATTTTTTCCCATTTTGGAGAGACTTAGGATTAGTTTTTAGACCTATGATGGTTTTATGAAAAGTGATACTCCGTTGGGGATTAAAATGGAGGATGTAATTCAGTAGATAGTTCCTCTTGAGATTAGAAGGTGTCACTTCATATGGGACCTCATTGTCCTTGAGATGATAGGTTTTGACACAATTCTCGAGATGGACTAGTTATTATCCTTTCATGATTTCATTGATTTCTATCGTCATAGGGTGACCTTCACATCACCAGAGAGCATATTGTTTATTCACTAGGGTGAATGATATTTCTAGGCGAGTTGATCTAGAAACGAGCATTGTGGGATGAGAGGAATGACAACCCAGATTTTAAGTTAATATCTATATGATTATGGGACTTTTAAATAATATTTCCCTACAGTAGTTGATCATTTCATAAACATTTTACTAGAAAAAGTTTTAGGATTACCTACAATGAGATAGGTAGAGTTCTCTATTGATCTTGTGGCATGAGATGCATTAGTATCTATTCCCCTTAATAGAATGGTCACTACCGATACGTTGGAGATCAAGATGTAGATAGGGGATTTAGAGCCTAAGGGTTTATTCAACCCAATACTTATCCATGGGTTTTGTTGTCCCTTTTTTCTAAAAATAAGGATGGTACCCTAAGGAAATTTGTGGATTACAAAAAATTGAACTAACTGATTATTAGGAACTTGTATCCATTAATGTGGGTATATGATATCTTTAACCAGCTCTGAGGATATTAAGTTTTCCTAAAGATTTGTTTGAGATATGGTTATCATCAGGTGTGTGTTAGACTATTGGACATAGCAGGTATAGTCTATATGAGTATTTGGTTATGCCATTCATTCTCATGAAAGTACCAGTGGTCTTCATGGCACTGGAGAACTGAGTTTTCCATCCTTATCTGGATTCATTTTTATGGTATTCATTGACGATATCTTGGTATATTCTCACAATCAACACGAACATGCCAAAAATTTTAAGATCATATTTGATACATAGAGATGGAATTATTTATATGATAGTCTCACAATGTTCCACTTCTAGATGGATAAGATTCACTTCCTAGGTCACATTATCTCAGATAAAGGAGTATCAGTTGACCTAGAGAAGGTGATATATTTAGTTTAATAGGAGAATACCAAGAAAATGTTTGAGGTATTTAGTTAATTTCGGCTAGCTAGTTACTATAGGTGTTCCAAAAAAAATACTTATTAGGACTAGAAGTACTGCTTACAGGCTTGGATATTAGGGGAATGATGTTTTTATGATATGATTCTTGTAAGTCTTCCTTTCATAAGCTAAAAGGGGGATTGAATTCAGTGCCAAAACTAATTTTTATAGATCCAGGTAGGTGTTTCACATTGTATTGTTTTACATCAAGTATTGGTCTAGGAGTAGTAATTATGCATGGGAATAGAGTTTTTTCAAATGAGTCTCAGTAGTTGAGGCCATGTGATAGGAATCACCTGACTCACAATCTCGAGATAGCTGTAGTTTTTAATGCATTTCAATGTTGGATACATTACCTATCGGGAGAACGTTTTGTGGTGTACACGAACCAAAAAATCCTCAAGTAAATATTTACATAGTGTTATAGGAACTTGAGGTAGAGAAGGTGGGTTGTGTACCTAAAATCATTTGACATCAAGATTTCTTACATGCCTGATAAGGGTAATATAGTGGTCAGTGCACTGTGTAGGGGAACCTAGACACATGCAGTTCAGTAGGCCAGTAGGGAGTGGAAGCTCATGGATTTGTTCTCTGAGATTTACTTGGAGGTTCTAGATGGTCAAGTATAGACCTATCTATCATCCTTAGCTATTACCTTTACCCTTTTGGATATATCATGGATGAGGTAGCTATTGGATTCCGAGATCCCAGTCTTATGAAAAAGTGTGGTAGGTGAGGATCCTCTTCCTGGTTGGACCATAGGCGAGGATGAAATACTGTGTTTACATGATAGTGTATGGGTTTCTTCATACATGCATGAGGAGATAATCTGAGACTTTCATGCTTCATATTGGGAATTGAATCCTGGAATCACCATGATGTATTGGGATTTACATTGCCAGTACTAGTGGATGGGTATAAAAAAAAGATGTAGCTAGTTTTTTCATGAGATGTTCAACCTGTCAGCATGTGAAGGCAGAACACCAGTGACCTTCCAGACATTTATAGCAGCTACCCATCCCTGAATGGAAGTGAGTTGAAATCACGATAGACTTCATGACAGGTTTACCGAGGTCTCCTTGAGGTAATTATGTTGTATGGGTTATTATTGATAGGATCAAAAAGGTTGAACACTTCCTACCTATTAAAGATACATTTTCAGTAGATGAGAATGGGATGATGAATATCTATGATATTGTACAACTTCATGGGGTCCCATATACTATCATTTTAGAAAGGGACACATAGTTAACTTCATAGTTCTAGAAAGGGTTGTAA
Organism: Viscum album; assembly: GCA_963277665.1. Lineage (NCBI taxonomy): Eukaryota > Viridiplantae > Streptophyta > Magnoliopsida > Santalales > Viscaceae > Viscum > Viscum album. The sequence continues at coordinate 1,450,617,093 of OY728146.1, read as the reverse complement.
AGAGAATTAGGTACACAAGTGATTTTGAGTGCGACATTCCACCCATAGACAATTGGTCAGTTAGAGAATACAATTTGGGTGATTGAGGACATGCAATGAGCATGCATCCTTGATTTTGGGGGATATTGGGAGAGTCATATACCACTGGTTGAATTCACCTATAATAATATCTTTTTGGATTCTATTCATATTGTATATTATGAGTATTTTCATGGTAGAACATGCCGATCAACCTTGTTTTTTCTAGATAAAGGAGAAGTAGTTATGCTTGGACCTTATTTTGTTCAGGGTACCATAGAGAAGGTTTAGTTGATTTATAAGTGGATGGCTATTATGTAGTCTTGATATAAATCATACATCAATCATCATAGATAACCTCTATAGTTCAAGATTGGGGATCATGTTTTCTTACTTGTTTCACTAAGGTTGGGACACAAGAGGATCAGGGGATAAGGTAATCTTTCACCGCATTATGTCAAGATTTTTGAGATTCTAGAGAGATTTTGGTGCACAACCTATCACTTTCAATTACCTCATAGGTAATAGGCCATGCACGACTCTTCCATGAATCTTAGTTACATCTCTATCATTCAGAACTATATCATACATTTCATCCTTAAGAGTTTGAGCTAAAAATAGATATGTCCTTTGATGAGAATCCCAATCATATTGTGTATCATAGCATGAAGGTTCTATGAGGTTGGTTAGCTCCATTATTATAGGTTCTATGGAAGTACGACTGAGTGAAAGATGAGACCCAAGAGTGGGAAGCTGATGTACGATCATAGTGTTCGGAGTTATTCTCAGAATTTTTGTACCACCCATAAGAGGAAAATTTAGGGATGAATTACATTAAAGGTGGATGTTTGTAAGAACCCGATTATTAGTTAATGTACGATTCCTTTTTATTTTGTAAAATTTTATTTTAAATGCTTAACTATGGCCTAATGTGAATGTCTATTGAGGTAATGAAGGTGTCAGGGGTTTTTAGAGATATTTCGGAGCCCAAAACCTATATTTTGGGTGAAAAGGCCTGATGCACGGTTAGAGGAAACAATGCGAGGTTGGTCACATAGTTACTTCTAATTGTGCAAGGCTAGACAAGAGAAGGCTATAGGTTGCACAGTTAGATAAACCATGTGATATAGGGCTCATGGGTGTGTAGCCATGTCTGAAATTTTTACAGTGGAGATTTTCATGGTTTGATAATAGTTATAAAAAGTGTGCGAGGAAACCATGCGATGTTCCCTTTCCCATAAAAAAGGTGTATTTTTTTGTGAATGATTTGAAAAACTATGTGGCCAAACTATGTGACCCTATATTTTTGGGGAATTTATGATTTTCACAAAATTAAATATTTAAATCAAACCTAATTTCAACTCCTTCTTCTACATAGAAAACTCATCCCTTAAGAGCCCCATTTGGTGAATAAAGTATTAATAGGGATGTATTCTCCTTTAGATCATAGAATTTAGTTTTATAGATATCATTGCATTCGCATCGGTGAGTTCTCAATTCATTTTTTGTCATTCCTTTTTTGTTTTGGTATTGGTTGTTCTATTTAGTTTCAAGATAATTTACCCTACTTTTAGGGTCTTCATCCATTCTTCATTTTTCTCCTAATCTGAGTCTAATCAGGAGCTGATATTGGATGATTTATCCAGTACAGACCTACAGTAGGTAGTCTCTTACCTTTAATTTAAAGCATAAGTGTTTATATATATTTCATTATTCTGCATGCCCAATTAATGGGTGGAGCCTTGAAATGAATTTAGATCCTTGAATTAAACTGATAGGCACAACCAATGTAATTAAAGAGGTCATAAATGAATGTTTATAGGTTATGGGCCTTGATTTAGAACCTACCCTTAGGTGGAATGAAAATAAATTGGACCACCATGGGTGGATCTTGAATTAGATACCTTAGGGTGTTCCTTTTACTAATTTTCCATGGGATGTGAATTGTAAATTGAATCCATGAATTGAATTCTGAATTGACATGTGAGTTGAATTGTGATATCAACTGTAATTGAATTGATTAATGATGGGGGATGAAATAACCAAGACCCTTGTCCCTTTCATTATAATGTCTTTTTAAGCATGTGATTATTATTGTAATGAAATTCCCATGTGAGTAATTGAGAGGCATGCCTTCAAATATTAGCCCAAGAATTGAGTCACCTTTTGAGGTGGGCTTAAAATGGAATGTTCTTGGTATTCACATATAAATTTATTAAATGAAGTTGATTAAATGGCATTGAATTGATTAAATTACTATTTTCCTTATGTGACACATGGATTCATTTATGAATTCCATGGATGGACTCATTTGGCTTGTACCTTGCTTATTCTCGAGTGACACTTGGACTCCTTATATGGAATTCCGAGGATGGACTCCTAGGGGTAGACGATTTTATTTCGAGTGATACTTGGATTACTTATTGGATTTCCAAGGAATAATTCATAGTGAATTTGATCATGTATTCTATGGGTGATACTTGGGATCCCTTATTCGATAATCAAGGATAGTTTTGAATGGAAGAGATATTACACCACACCTATAGTGATACATGGGTTCTTGTGAGGATATCCATGAATGGTCCTATATGGTGTTGTTTTATATTATACCTCGAGTGATACCTGAATTTTAAATCAGGAATGTAAAGGATAGGCTTAGGTTCATAAATGAATAAATAATGAAATGAAATGTATGACGCATCTTCCAAGACAAAGCACAAGCATGGATTTAGTTTTAATCTGACACTTTATGGATAGCCTGTTTAAGAATCCTTTGATCATGTTATCACGTGGGACACTGGGCATCATGAAAAGTCTTGATACTTAATTAAATGATTTGAATTATTACATTAACTTGTTTATAAATGAGAACCATTACTTTATAGGATGTTTACATTCAGTTCTTCCTTTAAATATTATATTGCTTCCTTCACAATGTGATTGTTATATACTCACTAACTAGATAGAACTAGACCTTCCATGGTTTCCTACTAGGATTATGTATCACACCATGTTCGGGAAGACTTTGGGTACCTGAAAAACTATATTATTACAGGTATGGACAAGGGAAAGTTCTCTAATATAGATTACTGGTTTTTGGTTAGGAGCAGAAGAGCATCAGACCGAGCTGAGGCTTGTGATGATAGTGGATAGTTTTTGGTATTTTTTTTATTTTGTTACATGTATTGAACAACTACCTTGTATACCTTTTTTGGTTGTTTTGTAGAGACATATAAAATGTATCATCATCATTGCATATGATACTTCTTTTGGAATTATTATATATTCATGTTGTGTGTCTATTGTCTGATTGTTATTACTACTTCCGCTACATATCTATTATTATATTTCTACTATGATACACTCTGGTAATGATGGCATAGTTTCCCCACTGACACACCTAGACCCTCACTGCAAGTCAGAAACCTCTGGAATTTTGGGAGATTCACTTGATTCCAAATGGTCAACCAAGATTCGGGAACTATTGAGTGGCATCTAGGTCCAGGATGTTATGGAAATAAATGTTAAGGGAATCATAAATAGTTGGGGATGATTTTACAGTTTTAATAAAATAACCAAACCAAGTATACAATAACCAAAAACTACTATATGATGCATTAAAATAATGAAATACAACCCAAATTTTTACAAACCAAACCAAAATATATTAGAGAATAGAGTATAAACCAAGACCAATATCAAAATACTAAGCGAAAGACAAAACCAAAAAAGATAAAAGGATCCAAATAAACCAAAATAAAAACTAATAAACTTATCCAAGAACAAACTCCACAATCCATTCCCAAGTATCATGAAGCTTCACTAAATAAACATGATACCTTGCCTTTACTTGTGTCCTGATAAACAATATCTACAAAATAACCAAAGTTCTAAAGAAGGGGGTGAGTAATGAAACTAGACAGGTTTTACTTAAATGACATCCCTACTCATGGAACTAGGATAAAACATGTTATCACATTTATATAAAATGATTATATAAAAATATTTAAAACATTTTAACATTTCATATCAAAGCCAAGAATTTTTTCATTAAAAAAGTTTTCTTGGGAAAAACCAAACAAGTTCTTCAAACCATTTCACAAATCGTTTTGGAATAACCCATTCTAATACACACATCCACAAATGAATATCTAGCTAAAATTTCCATACTCATGATCGGTCTCTCTTCAATCTACCAAGTCATAATAAGTTAACCATATACCGGTTCACCAATGGCACATACCCCTTCTATAGGGCCATGTCAATGAAAATGGACACACACCAACCAATTATTAAAAACCTATACTAAACCAATTGTGTGAATAATTTTCAAAATAAAAATATTTTTATTGAAAACCTTTTAAAAAAAACCATTTTCCATGAATCAAATCCAACAAATAGTCTAAAATCGTAATCTTAAAACCTTTCAACAAATTACTTTCCACAATAATTTCATAATTTCAAAAACCATCACTAAAGAAGGTTTATACCCTGATTTTTACAAAAATTTCACAACCAATTACATTCAGTTCAAATAATTTGAAACCAAGCCTTCAAGTTCTAATAAAAGGACTCGAGAGTAAATCCACCAACCTCAAAAACTATGGTGAAAATGAAGAATGATAGGAATTATTCTACAAAACCGGTTAAAAATCCAAAAACCCACCTTATATATCATTACCTATAAATAAAACAAACAAATATCATAATTATTAGTATTAAATAACATTGATCTATCCCCAATAGATTAGATCTATGAATCCAATAGGGGGAAGAAGAGGAGATCTAAGAAAAGACACCAAGAATGGAGACTTACCAAGGAATCCAAGCTTCAACACACCAAGATCTACTAATGGATCACCCCCATATCAAAGGGAAGAGTCTCCATGACATTTTGGAGGAGAGAAAAATGAGTTATGGTTGTAATAATTGAAAAACAAGGGGTTAAGGGGATAAAGTGAGTGAGTTTCATAGTTTTCAGATCTAACTTTTACCCATGCATGGTTAGATCATGTAGTTAGGAAAATGTGTACTAACCATACAAAGGACTCTACCTCAAGAAGAACCTAATATGGTTGGATCACACTATTAGAAAAACCATAAACCAAATATACAAAATCCCTTTCTCCTACAACACATGGTTTATTCTAGATATCTGCATGCTTTGGCCAAATCGTGCACCTAACCATGCTCCTACCCAGATCCCACTGCCTCATTTTTCACAATTTTCAAGAGGTGTTGTATGGTTTATACTAACCATAATCAAATATTTTACCTATGGAAAAGCCCCCAAAACATTTTAAAAGTCCACCAATCCTTTCCAAACTTCACCCAATCACTTTACATAATTAAAATACATAAAGAAAGGGTTACTTGAAATTGGGGATGCTATAATTTGAATGTATGTATATATGTATATATGTATTTATACATGTATGTATGAATTAATGTTTATATGTGTGTGTGTATGTCTGTATGCATGCATGTATATATGTGTGTATGTATGTATGTGTGTATGTATCTATATGTGTATGCATGTATCTGTTTACATGTGCATTTATATGTGTGTGTGTGTGGGTATCTGTATATATATGTGTATGTATGTATGTGTGTGTGTATGTGAGTGTTTGTCTATCTCTCTATGTGTGTGTGTGTATTCATTATAAAAAATATTTTCCATTTAAAATTACCTTAATTAAACATATAACTATGTATTTTTATTAAAAATTTATTTTTTGGTATATATATATAGTTATTTTTATATTTTTTTATAAAACAGTTTATTGTAACAAAGTTTTCTAATGATAAAATATTTTTTTGGTAATAATAGGTATTAATAATAGATTCATCTATTGGTAAAAAAATTAATATTAATTTGAAAAGATAAAAATTATTGTTAAATTTTGTTGTTATTGGAAAATTAATACCAATAGATATACCTATCAGAAAAAATAATTTTTGGAACTTAAAATTAATACCAAAAAATTTTAATATATGTTGGAATTAATCATTTTTACTAAACAAATATATTATGTGTCACTAATTTTATATTAGTAAAATTCAATTTTTTAGTGTTAATTAACTCAAAATAAATAAAATTCTCAAATATATTTTGGAATCATCATACACTATAGGTGATTGATTTTAAAGAGATAAAATCTATGCTTGTTGAGAAAATTATTATTTTTCATGAGCATAACTTAGTCCAAAATTTTCCTAAACCTTGGAGACTTTCAAACACTTAGTTAATAGTGATAAAACCTCACAAACATGCTAATATATGTCAAGATGAAGTATTTATAATTCTAAATCCATGTTTGTTTCTTGGGAAGGGTTTTTTTTCACAAACAGATGGTTTTTACAATGGTTTAATTGACCGAGTTAAAATTTAAAAATAACAACTTTGTTTATGTTGAGCCACTTCATGAATCTTAGGAGTAGTTAGCCTCAATCCTCCCCAGCCTTTCAAGATCCTTGGTGATTTTATAATCAATATAATTGAATTTAAGTGATCCTAAACATCACTATGAATTATTTCTCCAAAAGGGACATGAATACCATTTTTAATATTATCTTTAAAGACCTCATTAGCCACATAAAATAAATGTTCCACTCACCTTCAGTGTGTATTTCCTAAAAACATCAAATTATTCTTAGTTATCACTAACATAAAAAATATTTTTCCTTATATAAAAATTACCACACCATCAGTATCAAGTGATGGTCTACTTAAAATGATTGGGACTTTCATATCACACTCTATCTTAAGAACTACAAAATTAGGGGTAAAGTAATTTTCTTAGAATTTGGGTATTTCCTTAGTAGTAAGCACCATATAATCCTATATAAAAATCCTATGTTAAAATATGGGTGGGGAAACTATTTCTATAAATAATTTAAGTACTATATAAAAAGTACCATTCACCCCAAATGGACTGTTAGGCCATGTATTTGAGACTTTATACCACAAAGGCCTCCAGAACTTCCTTAGCCTTTGGTCCATTGGGCCCCCAGTTCATCTTTGTCCTTTATGAGCACATCAGATAATCTTCTCTCTATTGAAATGAATGATGGGAAAAATGAAAATCACTAGCACAAGGACTCTATAAACGTAAATATGGTATAATTGGTAGTTAAAAATCTCCAACTACTAGTATTAAAGGGAAACCATATAAGTACTCTATATGGGGAAGTGATACTAAACTGTAGAAGTGACATAAATGATGGAAGACTATAATAGATAGTTAATAGAAATAAAAAATGATTTTATTGAAATGTGGGTCTTATGGATTCTATGTAGTACTTCATGTCATTGTATGGGCCTTTTGAACATGTATCCTACAAGGCATGTGTGCATTTAGGCCATCTTTCCCTTTGAGGGTTCCCTCTTAACCTAGTAAAAAATAGGGATTATGAAAAATTGAAAAATTATTATTGTCAATCTAGGGGTGAGTGAGATTTCCCACACTGACTTATAATACATCCACTCTTTCAATGGGTTGAATGATGGAACTTTTATCCAATTATAAAAAATATAAATGGATTTAAATTCCCTAAGACTCAGTTAAAAATACAATGAGTATGGAATAAGGTTTACACTTGCTCCGTGGTCACACAAAAAGTTTTTTTCCTTAATTTATTATATTCTACATAATATACCAAATCTCCTAGGGTATACAAATTTTGGAGGTAACATATGGACATAACTATATTATTTAGTTAATTTTATTCCATAAATTTCTTTCAAGTTCCTTTTATTGATTTTTTTTAAAATTTTATATATAAATTGTTTTTATTTGGTACATCCACAAATGGTATGCTCGGGTTAAATGTATTGAATATATCGATGAATTTTAGGTAATTTAGTTCATAATTTTTCTTATTAATCCTTTATAAGAAGGGTATGGGTGGTGAAAATTGATATAAAATAGGTTGGTCCTTTTGTTCTTTCTTAGACACAACTATTTTATTTCCGTCTTTGATCAATTACCACTTCAAATTCCTCTATTACTTATTTATTTCCGGTGGAGGATTAGGTTCCAACTCATTTTTTTCCACTTTTCTAGACTTATTATTCCATATTTTTATTCTCATAATCTCTTGGAAGTTTCTTCTCATATTCTATAGCTTGTATCCTATATTCATTTTTTATTTTCAGACAATTTTTTTACTATGAAATCAATTAAATTCTCCCTAGAATTCATCTAAGTGGTGATTTAAATATTCAATTTGCCTCTATCTCTCATGTCTTTTCCAATTGGACCATTTGATTTTCTATAACAAGAATTCCAAAACCCTTTCATCCCTTTTGAGTCATGTTCATCTGTTTGTGATTCCATTTATTTAATTATTTATTTAATCATCCCCTCCAAGTTCACATGGTAATGAGAAGGACTAGCCTCACTTTGAAATTATTATATGGACTGATCAAAGAATCCAAGGGAAGTGGGTTTTATTATACTATTATTTTACATTCCTGTACTAGGATGCTTCCCCCTTAATGCATGACTATTATTATAGAGGATTCCATGAGGCTCCATTGTTTTATACCACCTTGATTTTTAAGGTGGTGGATTTAATCTAATAAAATAGGTTCAATTTTTCCTTGTTGTTTAGAACCAAGATAAGCATAATAAGAATTCTAATTAGGTTATAGAATCATGGAAATGTAGGGAAAACATATTGGTGTACACCCACAAATCCCACATTACTCACACTAGTCACTTAAGTACCTCTATTTTGAAAGGTAACTTGTTTTTTATTTTGATTGATCATTATTTGATCTTGTTTATGAATTTAGAAAAGCTGAAATTTCTTTTCCTATCCTTAAATAGTGTTTCTCTCTACTCTATTGACCTTCCACCTCCTGGATGATTAATATTGGGAGTTTTGGACAAGTGTATTGAAAATTTGTTTTAACTCATATGTATTTTTATCTGTGTAATTTTCACTAACTAATTGGTCAACCAATTATTGAGATGATGGTAAAATAACATCATATAAGGATTCCATCAGTTTGTGGGAGGGAAGGGAATGATGAAACTAGTAGAAATATAATCTTCCACATCAGGGTTTTAACATTAGTTTTTTATAAATGGGCATGAAAATTGATGCGGTAAAATTTTAACGTCGATTTTTTATAAAAAGGATGTTTAAAGTGTTTTAAAAAATAACATCACCTCGAAACCCTCATTTCTTTTTTATTGAATCCCTCCACCTCTCAACCATCAAACAATTTACAGCACCCGAAAACCCTTGATGGTGATCTATCTTCTCATCCAATCAATTTTAATCAACCTTTACATTATATATCCTCATTCATCCATAATTCATTTTTTTAACAATCCTCGATATTATTCCGTTCAAAGATACCCTCTTTTGACTGACCAGAAACTACAATTTAATGTTTTTTTGGTTCTATTTACTACTTCATTTTTATGAACTTTTTTCTTCAATCTTGTAGTGTTCTCCTTATTAACACTAACTTCGAGTGATTTATTTAGAATTCAATATCTATTTTTCTTTTTCAACCTCCAAATTTTATAAATTTTTATTTTTATTTTAGAAGATAAATTAATTATCTATTATTTATAAATTTTCCTCATCCATTCATTCGTTTTTATTAATTATATAATCAATTATAAATTTTTTTGTTGAATTTTTTTAATGTTATAAATTTTTTATGAAAATAAATTATTTTTCACTAAAATAAGTTTTATTTTTCTAGAATTGTTTATATTTATAATTATTTTTAGTTATAAATTTTTTATCATTTGAATTTTTATTAAATAAATTTCTCCATCATTTTTTTCCATTTACAAATTGTTCTTGTCGATACGATGACTTTTGATTAAATTTTTTTATTGTAACTTATTTTTCAATTCCAAATTATTTATAAGATAAATTATTTGTTAAATATTTATGAATGTTTAAATAATATATTTTTATATATTCTTAATCAATTATAATTAAATTATTCAATGATATATATTGCTCATTATGTATAATTTCTTGTTATGATCAAATAGTTATCAGTATTGGATTTTTTTATTATATTTTTCTATGTTTAAAATTTATCCATTTATCTTTTTAAATGTTTATATGTTTTAATATATTCAACTTTTATAATTTGATCTTAAATAATTAATGGATCATAATTGTAAAAATTTATGAAGAACCAATAATGAATATGATAAAGGAGTTGATGATTTCTTAGAATTTTCTAAAGAAAATCTATCAAACAAAGATTTTATTTTTTGTTCATGTGTGAAGTTTTTGTATAAGAGAAAGTTAGATTCCATAGAAATCAAGAATCATATCATTTGTAGTAATATTAACCATAATTATACAAACTAGATATGGAATGGTGAAATAATAGAAAATTCAACATCTAATGTTGATGAGAATATTCAGCTTGAGATGGAGGATCGTATTGAAGAATTAATTCATGATGTAGGATTTAAGGCCATTGAAAAAACATAAAATGTTAAACAATTTTATAGAGATTCTGAGATTCCACTATTCTTAGGTTGCATTACATTTAAAGTGTTATAAAGAGTTTTGGTATTATTTAAGTTGAAATCAATAAATGGGTGTAGTTATAAACGTTTCTCAGAATTTCTTAAGCTTTTAAAAGATCTAATTCCATAAAGAAATGGGCTTCTGAGATCCAATTACGTCATAAATAAAATATTATACCCAATGGTACTGGGGTATAAAAACATACTTGCTTTCCCTAATGGTTTTCTATTATATAGAAAAGAATGTGAATTTTTATCCAAATGTCTTAAATGTGGGACATCACAATATAATATGGATGAAAAATTAAACTCTGATTCATTCTCAGGTACCTTCATCAATCCCCTAGAAAAATAAATTTGGTACCTTCTAATAATTACTAGTTTGAAGCATCTATTTAAAAATTCAAATGATTCAAAAAGGTTAATATACCATACATATGATCATATTTTTGATAGAAACTTATGTAACCCTCTTAATTCCCAATAATGGATGAGATTTGATAAAATATTTCCGGATTTTTGAAGTGATGATAGAAATATATGAATGAGACTGTGCACATATTGAATGAATCCATAATGGATCCTTGATATACAACATATTTCATGGCCTATATTTTGGTAGTTTACAAAATTTCCCAACATATATGTATGATGAAAAAATATGTTATGATGAGATTAATGAATTATGGACCAAAAAATCCATGAAATGATATTTATGTATATTTTTAACTAATGATTTATGATTTGAAACTTCTATGGGTGAGAGGTGTTATAATTTTTTAAGCATACAATAATAATTATTTTCTTTTCTGTGCTGTGATAATGTTCATTATACATGAATTTCTTGAATATAGAATCCTATCTAGATATAGAGTTTAGGGAAATAAATCATGTCTAATTCATGAAGAAGAGACTTCATATTATCAATTACAGAATGGAATAATGATAGTGTACATGGTACATTAATGTTTTTTACAACTTGATCATTCTTATCATAAAATTAGAAAAATCATTTGACGGTTAAAAGAATATAATCTCCCCCCAAATACATTTCTAATTGATGAATATTATGACAAGGTGATAAATATTGAATTAAAATTTGGAAATAAAGTTATTTTCAGCGAAATAAATTCTGGAAGAAACCGTCTTTCTAATTCAAACTATGTTATTGTATATTTTTAGAGATAAAAAATAACATTAACATTATGCATATTGGGAAAGACATATGTGAAAGTTTGATTGGAAATTTTTTAGATATAAAATCAAATAAAAAAGATGAATTTCATTCTATATTGTAATATATATATATATGGGAAAATATTTGGAGTTATCTCCCACTATGAAAGGAAACATAACATTTTTACTTCTAGCTTGTCGCACATTAAGAAAGAGTGAGAAACTGAATATTTTTAGTGTATTCATTGTATTAAATATATAATGACCCAATGTTTTATTAATGTAAATTACGTTCTTATAATTATGTAATATAATCACATGAAATCAAAACACAATGAACTACAAAGTACTATGTGACCTTTATACATAATATTGCCACTTCAGTGATTTGAATTTCAAAAATCTGACATACACGGTTGCGATTAGTAAGATGTTTGGAGTCCGATAAGACAAAATTAATTTTTGGTGAATATTAACCGACCCTTATGAATAGTAATGTCACCCTTATGAATATTAATATGATCCTTATGAATAGTAAATTTTCCAAAATAATAGTAACCTCATCCATGAATGTATAAATAAAATTTAGGCATCTTATAAGAGATAATATGACTATTGTAAAAGTATTTTTATTTTTGTAAGTTATAAATAATTAATTAAAATTAATTAATTAATTTAAATGAATATTTATTTTCCTAAAAGGTGTTCTTAAATTGTCAATTTTATGTCTTCTGGTTTTAAGATAATTTTATAAGACCTTATGTAATTTTTGAAAACATAATAAAATCAATTATAGTTTTAAAACTTGCATTTTTCAAGTAAATTATGATATTAATTAAAAATTAAATTAATTATATTTAGAAAATTATTTTTAAAAAATGGAGTTCATTTTTGTATTCTACATGTCAAAAAATGGTTAGGGTGAATTTTTGGGTTTTTTCTAAAATACTTGAATTTTTGATGAATAGTAAAATACAATAATTTGTAAATTAAGATAAATACATGATTTATAGGGTCATGAATGATATTATGCTGATTTAAGCCCAATTGGTTCGAACTCAAATGTAATTATTACTATTTTTTGTCCTAGAATCATCACTATTTCTGGTCTTGAGGAAAATTAATAAACTAAGGAATTAAATATTATGAAAACCCTCCTCTCCTCCACTATAAAAACCACCCACACTCTCCTCTTCTATCCATTCCTATCAAGCCTTGTTCCTTCCATAAATTCAGCCCAAATATCTACCCAAGATTATGCCCCACTTCTATAATCCCATGGTCTCCTCAAAAGACCAAATCATCTCCCCTTAAGAGGCTCTTAAGGAAGATTAAATCAAGAGGTAAATTCCTCTTTTCTTTTCTTTCATTTTCTTTTCATGTTCCTTTATTATATTTTATTTCCTAAACTCTCCTCATACAAATGGTATGAAAAGTTTATTAAAATATACTTAATATATTTTTTTTATTCTAATGGGATAATTCATTATCATCTCTCATTTCCCCTTTATTTATACAAAAGAAACGAAAACACCATCCGAGATGTGTTAATTTATCACATTCAAGGATGAGGGTTTATCAATTTCTATAACCATATTCAATTATGGTTATGAAAAAAAATTATGTTTGAAAAATACTATTAAATATTTATTTTATTTTATGTGTTTTTATGGAATCATTTTTCACACATGATGTAAAATAATAATACAAAATAAGTTAATTATGAGAAAAATCCCTAAAGTAATCCAATCGTTTATCATTGATGTTTTATATAATGATTCACCTTCACCCCAAATGAACAAATAAATTTTATAACCATGTAATATTATATATTTTCAATAATTTTATATTACTTCAGTTCTACACAACCATACATGTGTATCCAAATATGAATATAAGTGAACCGATCATCAAAACCAATAAAACAAACAAACTCGAACAATGAAATTGAAGCACTTAACCCATAAAAAAGGTCATGGATGAACATAAAAAGGTTATTATAAATCATTTAAATATATAATAGGTTCTGGAATTATTAATTAATGAACCTAATTTTATTATTCAGGTCATTAATATCAAGTGGCGAACACCATCAGACTTAAGGTAAGGGGATCCTATCTATTTCACTTTTATTCAAGAATGTCCTCTATGTTATGCCCTTCTATGTGTAATACCTAATTATGGGGTATGATTTCTCACCTCCCCCATACTTCCCTCATGATTTATAAGTTATGATAAATCCATTTCTCTCTCATTAGTCCCTGTTAAGTACACCTGATACCATGCTGATAATTCGTAAGGGATTCTACCCGAACCTTCGTTGTTCCTTCGGGTTGCCTTATCTTCATTTTACCAAAATAAAGTTATCTCATATTTTTATGTGAATATTATAAATTCTGTTTACATGTACCAAATCCATTTATAAATACCCTTTCATCATTCTCTTTCGGTGATATACATGTTTTTAAGTGATTCCCTCCTCAATACTTCCCGATAAGCAAAATTATTTTGATAGAACCTTCCGAATTCTTACTTGATTTCAAGTGAAATATATCTTTTATTTTAATCCACCAATGTCTTTATAAATTAATTATTTTTATTATGAAATCCTTTTTGGTTCACTTCTGGTTTTATATAAAGGATTGTTCCCTTTTCAAAGGCTCTATAACATTTTCCTTAAAACCGCAAAAAATGTTTAAATGCTAAAATTTCTTAAATGCTGTTCTTACATGTTGTTACTTCTACTTGACATAAATTACCATGATACATGCCTATTTTCCCTTATTAATGTCCATGTATATTTCATTTCCTTTCTTTCATGTACACTTTTATGACACGACCGTTTTTTATGCTTTATGAAATGATTGTGGTACCCAATTCTTTTCATGGGTAACCCTTATGTTTATGTAAGATTGATTATGTATGATTATTTATATGGGAAACGTATTCATGAAAAGTTAATATGGGTGTTCCCAAATATATATCCAATTTATTGGGTAAAGTTGAGTCTCATGAGACGTTATGTGCGATGGTCTTGGCGGTTAGCCTTGGCTTGTGCTACCATGTGTGATGGTCTTGGCAGTTAGTCTTGGCTTGTGCTACCATGTGGAACAGTCTTGGAAGTTATCCTTGACTCATGATAAAGTCATTTTTTTGTTTCTTCCACATTATTATGACTCCATGTTTACATTATTCTATGTTTATATGTTATTATTCCATATGTTACATGACTTTTTATATCATCATGACATGCCTTTTATCCCATGTGTTAATGCTTTTTTCTTATGGTTATTACCTTACTAGGCTATTTAGCTCATCCATTTGTTCATGTGTTCCCCAGGGTACCCTATGCAGACGTTTGAGCACAATGGAAGTTAGGAGATCAATTTTAAGATTAAATAAAGAAATGTTTTATTTATTTCTATGTTTTTAGTTTTATGTACCTAGTCTTCCAAGACATTAGACTTTACAATCCTTAGATTGTACTCTAATGTATAATTATGCTTAAAATCATGTAATGTTATGTTTAAAAGGATAGTTTCACTATAAAATAGCCCATTGTGTATTATTAAAATATTAATAATTTTGTTTTATTGAAGGATTTTAAATAAATAGGTATTAAATGTCATTACTGTCATGTATTGATGCAACAACTACTATCAGTCATAATGTGGTGTATATTGGTGACACCTATCAAAAATAATATCGTCCAGTTAAATTATTTAATCAAATCCATTTATATAAAATTATTTAAACCAAATTTGTCAGATGTGCTAGAGAATGAATCTTCACTCATACTTTTTCAATTAGATTTATGATATAATGGTTCATCTAGTGATTCATTTGGTGCATGACATAGTAATATGTGAGCTGGTTTATTTATGTTGGATTTATCCTTTTAAAAGATATATGAAAATTTAAAGGGATATTTTAAAAATTCCCATTAAATGAATGCCTCTATTGTTAAAAAATATATGTATTAGAATATATGATTAAGTTTTATAATAATTAGTTGTATGAATTGGAGCATATTGGTTTCCCTATATCTTAAAATTTAGAAGTTGATAATTAAGGTTGATGGATTTGTGGATTAAAGGTAAATTTTATTCCATGTGATGAAGTTATACTGACACATTTACACATTTTGAACAACACCGATGAGGTTCAAATATACATATCATCACATATTGCTGGAATAAATGTATGATTTCTGAAAATAAATGAAAAGTGGTTGATAATTTATAATAAAAATACATTTTTTTTCATCATTTAAAGATAAAGTTAGCACATATTAATCTGCATCAAAAACATTGAAATGGTTGGTAGGGTGACCATCTCTTAATATGATCACATAGTCTGCTTTTTATATTAATGGTTACAAATTTTACACATAAAATTAGAATGACAAGAGTATAGTTAAAAATAATGGGGTAATGGGCATCGAAGAAGAACTGCATTTTTCGAGTGAAAAAGATAAAAATCCTATTTTCGTATCAATGAAATATTCTGGAGTTCTTAAGGATATATGAGAAATTGATAATACTAAATTTCAAGTAACAATGTTTAAGTGTAACTAGTTTAATAGTAGTATTGGTGTGAAACATGATGATTTTTTATTTACACACATTTATTTGAAAAGATTTAGTTACAAAGAGTAACAATTTATCATGGATACACATGCAAAAAAAATATTTTATGTTATTGATCCATCGAATGATCAGTGGTCCATCACTTTTCAAGGAAAAATAATTAATTTGGTTAATGAGGATGATGATTATGATGTTATGGATTTATGTGAGGTTTCTTCATCTATTACATGATTTCTAGATGATAATAATGAATATAATTAATACATAGTCCACGTTGTAAGAAATGATCTCGCTGAACGGATATGAAAAAACAACAAATTACTCTCCAAATTATTCAGGTAAATCTTTATATTTTATGTATTTTTTGAAATTTACATGTATAAAAATGTTATTTTTAAAATTTACATATTTAATTATATATATATTGATTTTTAAATGTTTTTTTGTTAAAGTTTTTATTCAACAGTTCTGGTTAAACATTTTTTGATTGAAAAACTTGACATACATCATTATTTTTTTTTAAATTTAAAAATATAAAAACACTTTTTTGTATGTGTTATATTTAAATTTGTAAATATTGATCATTTTTATAATTTTATAATTAGTGTTTCTATTTAATCGTTTAAGTTCCATATTTTTTTAGTTAAGAATCATGACATCATCACTTTTTTGAAACTTACACTTGTGTGACACTATTATTTTTATTAAATATTTTTGTATTCATTATTTTCAAATATTTACTTTCCTAATAATATAAAGGTACATAGAATATCATTACATTCATATATTTCAATGAAAAAAATAGATGAATAGGAACATATATCAAGATATATGTCTATTTTTTCATATTATTAAATATTCAATTATAAAATTATTTACTGAAAGTAAACTTTCAATTTAAAATTGTAGGACTTATAGTTTTCCTCCTAAGATAGAGTATTCTTATTCTTCTATAGAGAAAACAATTCCTAGATTTGGTTGATATGGTATTGCATGTTTATCAAAACATTTAATTTTTCTTAGATAGCTAAGGCTACATATTAATTTTGGTGATAATAATAACCCAACTATCCCCAATGAAATGTATTTTACGAGTTATATCACCATGAATAGTCATTATAGGATTAAAATTTTATATCTTGATTGGAATTCCATTAACAAGGTAATGAAAGAGAATTTGTGGGAGTCTGCAATGGTAAAACATCTCAATTGATTTATTTTTATCTCATTCTTTGAATATTATATACTTTTATTGTAACGTCCCGGTTCTGGGTGCCACTCGATGGGTTCCCCGAACCCGGTTTTCCACGTGACCTCAAGCGCATTTCCCCAAACGCCAGAGGCTGCCGACTAGCAGCGAGGGCCCAGGTCTGATAGTGGGGAAACTATGCCCTCATTTGTCAAAGTGTAGCACAACGGAATACAAAATAAAACATACAACGAACAATCGAAGCAGTAAACCATACATAACTGAAATAAACAACTGCAGTGGATACAACCAACAGTATATAGATAATGATGCTACATGTTTCAAGTTCTAAGAAAATAGCCGTAACATGTTATACATCAATACAGTACAACAAAAAGCAGAGTACAAAAAAAACAAAGCAAAACAGCTGGCAGCGGCATCGCGAGCCTAGGCTCGGTCCCATGCCCTCCTACTCCATAACAACAGTCAAGTACATGTATAGGGACTCTTGCCCCTATCCACACTTGCAGAAACATAATCTGTTTGGGATGAAAAGTATGACCCAAACAGGGTGTGAGAAATATATCTCAGTAGGCACCCACCAGAGGCCCGTGCTCAACTGTGTGTAAAGCATGCAACACATGTGCAGTAGTAAAATGCAATAAACTAAGTAGTACTCAAAAGTAACTAACTTACCAGTTATATTTCCATTTAATTATTCATTTAATCCATTTAATTTAGTAACATTTTGTGATCAACAACACCAATCCCTCAGACCAACCAGTATCTCGCCCTCAGGCTAATATAGTGAACCACACCCTCAGGCTATACAGAATCTCGCCCTCAGGCATTGCCCTCAGGCATATCAGAATCTCTCCCTCCGACATATGGAGTGTCGCCCTCAGGCACAGAAGTCAAGCCCTGAGGCACGAAAGGTTTCCCTCAGGCGAAATAGGAAGTTTCTCTCAGGCTAATATAGTCACGCCCTCAGGCTAATACAGTACAGTTCCCACAGGCTAATCACAACAATGCTCTCATGCTAAACAAGTAACCGGGCCATGCCCAACAGGTAAAAAAGAAGTAACAAGAAATTACTATCAAGGCAATTCTACAATTACTACTATCAAGGCATACCCTCAGGTATCCTGGCCAAACTGCTAAACAGTGGAACACACCCCCGGGGTGGTTCTGGATCCAAGAAACAATCACAACTAGCATTATAATATCATAATTAAATACCTAATAAATTCTAGGTGTTTAATATAGCAACGAACTCAGCCACATGACACTCGAACATGGGTTCGTGGCACAAAACACACAAAACACATGACAGTTAGAAAACAAACACCAACCCACCTACCTTATACGCCAACGAGCACTATACACGAACGCCGATCCAAGAAACGCCCAAGAACGATGTAGATCTGATGAAGAAATAAACTTGCTTAACCTCAAATAAAATCTATTAGGAGAAGAATTGGTAAGCAACATAGTAGGAGAAGAGAGGGCTTACCCATGCAGTTCCAACGAGATCGTCCGAAGCGGAATCGAATTCCAGACGGACACTCAGCAGATCTTCCAAGGTTCGATCGTCCCTACCGAGCTCACTCTTCCGTTCTAAGCCTTACCTGTGAACAAGGGAGGATACAACCCATTTTAAGCAAAAAAAAAAAAAACAAAGTACACGGCGTGTAATTCCAAGTACATGGCGTGTACTCCCTTCATTTAGCTATTCCCCTGGAGGCACTGCCACACTGTTCATCCGTCGACATGAGTACATGACATGTACTCCTGAGTACACGGCGTGTACTATCGCCCAGCTGGCGGTTGCTCCACCACCTTACTATTTTGCCCTGCTGACTGACTACACAGTGTGTAAAGTACCACTACACGGCGTGTAGTCGGTTCCTACACCCTTCGTCGCCGACATGGATACACACCCCGTGTACTCATCCCCACACGGACAAAAGTACACGGCGTGTGGAAAAAGTACATGGCGTGTACTTCCAAATTTTAGGATTTTTCCCATTTTCCATATATTCTCAAAAACACTTAAAGAAAAGAGAAAGGAAGAAACCCGTACCTCAAATATAAGAACCGGGTTCTTATAAACTTCCCCCCTTATAGAAATTAGTCCCCGGATTTCCCTTCCAAGGGTGGTGAAGATATAGCCGTGAACAACCTCGGCCACTGAGCACATACGTCGGCCTCCCGCTCCCATGTCTCATCCTACACTCGGCCATGCTTCCATAGCACCCGTACGAGGGGAACTAACTGAACTCAGAGAACCTTCATGCTCTTGTCAACGACAGGAATCAGATGCCTCTCAAAGGTTGCATCTGCCTCCAGCTCAACCTCCTCAGGATGAAAGATGTGAGACAGATCTGAATGATAGCGATGCAATTGAGATACGTGGAAGACGTCGTGCATGGATCAGTACCACTGTGGTAACCGCAACCGATAGGCAACCAGCCCAACTCTCTCCAGAATCTCGAATGGCCCCACATACCTCAGTGAAAGCTTACCCAGTATTCTGATCCGTTTGTGTCCCAGCCTCGGCGAAACATGAAAGAAAACCTGATCCCCGACAATGAACTCCAAAGGTCATCTGCGGTGATCAGCATAATATTTCTGACGAGACTGTGCGGTAGCCATCCACTTTTGAATCAACTGGACCTACTCAGATGTCTCCTGCACGAGCTGTGGCCCTAGTAAAGCTGCCTCACCTGCCTCTAACCAGCACAAAGGTGATCGGCATGTCCTACCATATAAAGGCTCGTATGGTGCCATCTCAATATTTTCCCGAAATCTATTGTTATAGGCAAACTCGACTAAGGGTATATGCTTCTCCCAAGATACCCCAAGGTCTAGGACGCATGCACGCAGCATGTCCTCTAGTACCTGTATCATACGCTCTGACTGGCCATCTGTCTGAGGGTGGTATGTTGTGATCAGAAGCACCTGTGTACCCAGTGCCCTCTAAAAACTCTGCCAGAAATGAGACGTAAAGCAGGTGTCCCTATCGGAAACGATAGAACGAGGGACCCCATGAAGACGCACGATCTCTCAGATATACAGCCTTCTGAGCTCGTCAACACCGAAAGTCTCCTTGATCGGAAAAAAGTAAGCTACCTCCGTGAGTCTGTCCACAACAACCCACACAACATCATTGCCACGAGGTGACCTCGACAATACAGTCACGAAATCCATCGCGACATCATCCCATTTCCACTCGGGAATGGGAAACTGATGTAACAGTGCAGCTGGTCTCTGGTGCTCCGCCTTCACCTGCTGACAGGTGGAACACCTCGTAACAAAACCAGCTACATATCTCTTCATACCCAGCCACCAGTACTGACGTCTCAAGTCACGGTACATCTTGGTAACCCCGGGATGAACTGCCCAAGCTAAAGCATGAAACTCTCGCATCAGATCCTTTCATGTATCCCCTGGAACCCACACTCGTCCATGGAAATACAAAACCTCATCATCGCCTATCGTCCAACCAGGAGGAGGGTCCACACTTGCCACCGACTCTCGTAGAACTAGGCCCTCTAAATCAAATAGCTGTCTCATCCTCACTCTATCCAGAAGAGTAGAAGTCACAGCTAAAGAGGAAAGATAAGTCTGCCCCTGACTGTCGTGCACCTCTAGACGCATCTCATAGAACAAGTCCATGAGCTTCCACTCACCGCTCGCCTCCTGCACCGCCTGTATCTGAGTCTTCCTGCTCAGTGCATCAGCTACTGCATTACCTTTACCAGGTGTATAGGCAAGCTCAAAATCGAAAGACAGTAGGTACTCAACCCACCTTCACTGTCTCAGATTCAGGTCATGCTGAGTAAAGATATACTTGAGGCTTTTGTGGTCAGTGAAAACCACAAAACGTTCTCCCAATGGATAATGTCTCCAACAGTGCAATGCATGCACAACTGCAGCCAAATCGAGATCATGTGTCAGGTAATTCCTCTCATGCGGCCTCAACTGTCGAGAACCGTACACAACAACTCGATCGCCCTGCATTAACACTACTCCAAACCCAATACTTGATGCGTCACAGTAAACTGTATAGCTCTTCCCCTGCTCTGGGAGTATCAGGATCGATACTGATGTCAACCTTCCCTTCAGGTTCTGAAAGGCTGTCTCTCACACTTCTGACCAAACTAACTTCACACCCTTCTTAGTCAGACCCATCAACGGTGCTGCTAAGCGGGAGAAGTTCTGTATGAAGCATCTGTAGTAACCATCCATCCCTAAGAAACTCCGTATCTCAAACACGTTCTTAGGATTCTCCTAGGAAACTACTACTCTTACCTTCTCTGGGTCCACTGCAACTCCTGCCTCTGAGATGATATGACCCAAGAAGTGAATATGAACCATCCAAAAGTTGCACTTTGAGAGCTTAGCATATAGTCGATGCTCTCTTAGTGTACTCAATACGATCTCAAGATGGGTGGAAAGGTCGTGTCGAGTGTGAGAGTACACCAAGATGTCGTCCACGAATACTACCACCAAAGAGTCACGATACAGATAGAACACACGATTCATCAGATCCATGAAAACCGCTGGCGCGTTCGTGAGTCCGAACAGCATAACCAAGTACTTGTACAGACCATATCTGCTCCGAAAAGCTGTAAGCGGTATATCCGATGGTCTCATGCGTATCTGATGATATCCTGACCTCAGGTAAATCTTCATGAACACTCGTGCTCCACGAAGTTGATGAAACAAATCATCAATACTTGGCAAGGGATATCGGTTCTTAACTGTCAACTGGTTCATCTTCCGATAATCCACGCAAAGTCTGAGGGTACTATCCGCCTTCTTCGCAAAAAGGACCGGAGAACCCCAAGGAGAAGTATTAGGTCATATAAATCCTTTTGCCTACAACTCCTCCAACTGCCTCTTGATCTTCTGCAGCTCAGGTGTAGCCATCCTATAAGTAGGAATGGATATCGGTGCTTCTCCTGGCACGAGCTCAATAGAGAAATCCACCTCACGCACCGGAGGTAGACCCGAAAAGTCATCCAGGAAGATATCCCTAAAACGATCAAAAACTGGAGGGAAGTACGTCTGAAAAGTCCCCTGATCATCTAGATATAAGGTCGCAGTCTGGGCCGTGACTCCACCTCGTCCACGATGCTCTGGTCCAGCTCGACTCACCTGAACATCCCATTCGCCCTTGTATAGAAACTCTCCACCCTCTGGTGACGTGAAAATCACCCTGCGACGATAGCAGTCTACAAAGGCTTGAAAGGGAACCAACCAGTCCATCCCAAGAATGACGTCACAGCTCATCATCTCTAATACATAGAGGTCCCAAAGAAATTGACAGCCACCAACCTCAAGGGGGCACTCCTTGCACTGACGCACACCAGCCGTCCTAGTCCCCAATGGAGTGTCTAGCATCATGACATCAGAAGAAGTAGAAACACAGAGCCCAAGGCTCTCCACGACGGGTACAGATATAAAACTATGCATAGAACCCATATCGAAAAGTACTGAAGATAAGACAGAAGCTACTAAAATAGTACCTCTGACTGTAGAAGGTCCGGGATCCTGCTCCTGCTGGGTCTGTTGCACTACATATGGCTGCCCAGTGTCGCGGCCCTACGACACAGCCTGACTACCCTGAGCTGTCCCGCCCTACTGCCTCTGAGATCCTGGTGTCTGGTTACCACGACCACGACCACTGTCTCTGCCTGCACGCCCTGACATATTCCAGTTCCCAAACTGGTAAGAAGCCACTGGTCCTTCTCCCGCACACGGAGTCTGCACAAAACCCCTCTCACTGGCCACTGGTGAAAAAACCCTGCAAAAGCGCTACAGATGACCCATCTTTCCGCAAGTTCGGCACTCCAATAGGTCTCGTGGACACTGTGGTCTCTTGTTCCCCTCTCTGCCACACTGGTAGCACCTGATCAGAACACCTGAAGAAGCTGCCTGGTTGGTGATGCCACCCTGAGAGAAGTCCATCTGTCTCTTCCTCTTTCCAGTAGAAATAGTACCAGTAACTGGTGCTGAACCGCCCTGGCCCACACCACTAGCTTCCCACAAGTTCCTCTCTATAATCAGCGCTTGGTTTACAATAGCGTGTACTGAAGGCAACCTGAAAACATTCACAAGCGCTCGGATGTCATAAAAAAGACCATCCTCAAAACGTCTGGCTCTCAGCGTCTCATCACCCACCAGTACGGGTGAAAAACGCCGAATCTCCATAAAACAAGCAGAATAGTCCATCAATGACATAGTCCCCTACTGCAGATTCATGAACTCTCGAGCTCTATCTGCACTCAGCATCTCTGGGAAGAAGAAATCATAGAAGACTGCCTGAAAGTCTTCATACGCCATGTCCATGTGATGCTCTGACTGGGTGGTAACATCCCACCACCTCTTGGAGAAATCACGCAGTATATAAGTCGTGAGCTTGACCCTCCGCCCTGGAGGCATCTCAAGATGCTCGAAAATAGTCTGCATCGACCCCAGCCAAGACTCCGTAGCCTGTGGTCCGCCATCCCCTGAAAACGTAGGCGGATGCTACTGCTGGAAGATACGTGTCAGCTCGGCCATAGATGTGGCAGCCTGTGGTGCTCCCTGAAAGGTCTGCATAAACCGCATAAAGCCTTCACCGAACTGTACCTCCGCGCCTGTGTCCGGTATAGAATCTGGTGCCACATCTGGATCTGCTGGAGGATCAACTGGTATCCCATGGCCCACTATTTCTGAAGTATAATCATCACTGCTCTTCTGGCGAATGACGCACGGTCGTCTAGGTGGCATGACACTACAAGGTCAAAACATGCCTCAGAACAAGATTATCAAAGACCGAAAACAAAGAAACCCAAAAAGGGAACATGAGGAAGAAGGCATTCAAAATTTGAAAAACAAGATTACACGGCATGCATACTGACTACACGGCGTGTACTTGACTTCCCTTCCCTGCCCGGGTCCTTCTACACTGCTGAGCCACACGACTCCTGTTGATTAAAAATACACGGCGTGTATAACATCTACACGGCGTGTATGGTGAAATTTTCCAACTTCTCATGTCATCTATGACACGACCGACTACTCAGTTTGAAACTACACGGCGTGTTACACCCGCACACGGTGTGTACACCACCCCATTTTCCAGTCACATGGCTAGCTCCACACGGTCTATCCTCGGACAATACTACACGGCATTTCCCACAGGTAAACGGCGTGTTCGAGGAGAGGTGACACCGACTCGTGTTGTTAGTTACACGACCGAGTCCCCAGGTCACACTACACGGCATGTTAATCATTGACACAGCGTGTTCTGTATAGGAGCTCACCAACCCGTGTTGTTAGTTACACGGCCAGACACCGGGTTAACACTATACGACGTGTAAAAAATCTACACGGCATGTTCGCCCCAATCTCTTCCCTTCCCCGTGTCGCCGCCAACAAGGTTTGTGACACGGAAAGAGGCTACACGGTGTGTACTCTGGGTACACGGCATGTACTCAAAAAGTTTATTTTTCTTCCCGAACATAAGGCCATAAACGGCGTGTTTAAAGTTCTACACAGCGTGTATACTGGGTTTCCAGACAGTATGCCTCTGAAACTTTTCCGGAACCCAGAAAATACCGAAAACAACACCTAAGTGTCAAATTCCAACCCGTGAGGGCCCATACTCCCCAAGAATCAAAGTTTCACATCTTATCTATGTTATAACTAATAAACAGTCAATGATCCACCAAATTCTGGTCAATGGGGGCCCATTCTCCCCAAAAACCAAAGTTTGGCGTCCATTCTATGAACAACTCTCACAAAAATTACCCTATCACAAGGTATGTATTTTATCAAATCAACTATCACTACAACATACTTTTATAGCACAACAACTATCACAACAACATGCAATTTATAATGAACCTACATGGCATGGAATTATGCATGGCATGTGATTTCTAGCATGTGCCTCAATGATGCATGAGACGACATATCCTCATCTAATCGGGTTGTAACTAAATCGAACCCATGGATAAAATATAATAGCACAATACCAAGTGCGTCACCCAACGGTGAAATCAAATCAACTGTAAAATTTTCAAAATCAGAAGAATTGCAAAATACAAGGTAGACTGGCTTTTCCCTATACACGGGTTAGCTACGCCGGAGCACAACTTATTACCAACTACCGTTCATCCTATCCCTGACTACGGCTCCAAATAGTAAGTCAAAGAAAAGAACCCCTCTGATACCACTTTGTAACGTCCCGGTTCCGGGTGCCACTCGACGGGTGGCTCGAATCCGGTTCACCACGTGACCTCAAGCGCATTTCCCCAAACGCCAGAGGCTACCAACTAGCATTGTCAAAGTGTAGCACAACTGAATACAAAATAAAACATACAGCGAACAGCGGATGTAGTAAACCATACATAAATGAAATAAACAACTGCAGTGGATACAACCAACAATATATAGATAATGATGCTACATGTCTCAAGTTCTAAGAAAACAACAAGAACATGTTATACATCAATACAGTACAAAAAAAAGCAGAGTACAGTAAAACAAAGAAAAATAGCTGGCAGCGGCATCGCGAGCCTAGGCTTGGTCCCATGCCTTCCTACTCCACATCAACAGTCAAGTACCTATATAGGGACTCTTGCCCCTATCCACACCTGCCGAAATATAATATGTTTGGGCCGAAAAGCATGACCCAAACAGGGTGTGAGAAATATATCTCAGTAGGCACCCACC
Organism: Viscum album; assembly: GCA_963277665.1. Taxonomy (NCBI): domain Eukaryota; kingdom Viridiplantae; phylum Streptophyta; class Magnoliopsida; order Santalales; family Viscaceae; genus Viscum; species Viscum album. The sequence goes on along the minus strand of OY728146.1, from coordinate 1,450,590,871 downwards.
AAAGGCTCGTACTCAACTGTGTGTAAATCATGCAACAAGTGTGCAGTATTAAAATACAATAAACTAAGAAATACTCAAAAGTAACTAACTTACCAGTTATATTTCCATTTAATTATTCATTTAATCTACTTAATTTAGTAACATTTTGTGCTCAACAGCACCAATCCCTCAGTCCAACCAGTATCTCGCCCTCAGGCTAATATAGTGAACCACGCCCTCAGGCTATACAGAATCTTGCCCTCAGGCATTGCCCTCAGGCATATCAGAATCTTTCCCTCAGGCATATGAAGTGTCACCCTCAGGCACAGAAGTCAAGCCCTCAGGCACGAAAGGTTTCCCTCAGGAGAAATAGGAAGTTGCCCTCAGGCTAATATAGTCACGCCCTTAGGATAATACAGTACAGTACCCAGAGGATAATCACAACAATTCCCTCAGGATAAACAGGTAACCGGTCCATGCCCAATAGGTAAACAAGCAGTAACAAGAAATTCCTATCAAGGGAATTATACAATTACTACTTTCAAGGCATACCCTCGGGTATCCTGGACAAACGGCTAAACAGTGGAACACACCCCCAGGGTGGTTCCAGATCTAAGCAACGATCCCAACCAGCATTATAATATCATAATTAAATACCTAATCAATTCTAGGTGTTTAATATAGAAACGGACTCAGCCACACGACACCCGAACATGGGTTCGTGGCACAAAACGCACAAAACACACGACAATTGGAAAACAAACACCAATCCACCTACCTTATACGCCAACGAGCGCTATACACGAACGCCGATCCAAGAAATTCCCAAGAATGATGTAGACCTGATGAAGAAAGAAACTCGCTTAACCTCAGATAAATTCCTTTAGGAGAATAATCGGTAAGCAACATGCTAGGAGAAGAGAGGGCTTACCCGTGCGGTTCCAAAGAGATCGTCCGAAGAAGAATCAGATTCCAGACAAACACTCGGAGGATCTTTAAAGGTTCGACCGTCCCTCCCAAGCTCCCTCTTCCATTCTAAGCCTTCCCTATGAACAAGGGAGGCTACTACCCATTTTAAGCAAAAAAAAAAAAAACAAAGTACACGGTGTGTACTTCCAAGTACACGGCGTGTACTCTCTTCATTTAACTATTCCCCTGGCGGCACCGCCACACTGTTCATATGTCTACATGAGTACACGACATGTATTCCTGAGTACACGGTGTGTACTGTCACCTAGCTGGCGGTTGCTCCACCGCCTTACTATTTTGGCCTGCCGACTGACTACACGGCGTGTAAAGTACCACTACACGACATGTAGTCGGTTCCTACACCCTTCGTCATCGATATGGCTACACGCCCCGTGTACTCATCCCCACACGGCCAAAAGTACACGGCGTGTACTTCCAAAATTTAGGATTTTTCCCATTTTCCATATATTCTAAAAAACACTTAAAGAAAAGAGAAAGGAAGAAACCCGTACCTCAAATATAAGAACCGGGTTCTTACATTTATGACTAAAATTTAATGTTTTCAATTACAAATGACATTATAGTTTCAAAAAACAAAATAAATTAAGAAAATATGTATATCTTTAGAAATGTTTTTATAAATAGATTTTAAAACAAATTTGGTATGAAAAATTATGTTTTTTTGGAAGATTATAAATTAAAACTCATGATTTAATTATGGGGTTTTAGACCTAGTGACATAGACTAAATTCTTTTTCCAGTTGACATGATGAAGAATTTATCATATTATAATTATTATATATTTTAAATTTTATTATATATAAAATAATTAATTATTCATTTATTTTTATGTAACAAGAATTTGTGGTGTCTCACAAAGATATCAAGTTGCATAATATATAACCTCATACTTTATCATGTGGAGGGTATCATTTACTCTAGAAAAAAATTATTACAGAAAATTTTGATGAATTAAGATCTAAATATAATAGTGGCTCAAAAAAGGTCTAGTTTATTCCTCTGTATCCCCTCACTCTTCATGAAAAATGGAAAAGTAAAAGATGAGAAAAAATGAAAGGTATGTAACAAAACAATTAAAGGAAGTATCTAATAGAATTTTAAGAAATTAATTATCATTTCCTTGAATGTTTTTATCTTTAAAATTAATAAAACTAACATACAATTCTAATATAAGATTTTAGGATAGCCTTTAGGAGAAAATGACATAGGGTTATTTTGTCCTTGAGGGTAGGATGAAAAATCTAGATACCACTTTAAGAGATCCAAAACACCCCAGCTGTGTTAGAGTATATGAGAGAAATGTCAGTATTAGGAAATTTTTTGGCCATAAATGTAAGAAATCGATGGAAAATAAAATAGATTCATTAAAATATGAGATTAAAGACCTAAATAAGTCCATAGGAACTCAAATTAAATCATCTATGCATTATATGTTTAATTTTTTTTTCAAACAATCACAACCTTCCTACTTAGATCCTCCACTTCCTCATTTTAGACCATGACCTTATTCTGTGTGTTGTATAATGAAGATCCCCATGTACCTATTATAGCATATGGAGTCGTACATATTTTGGAGGATTATGTACATCACCAACCTATGAAATTGGGTCAGGTAAGAGTATTTTTACATGATATATTTGATTGAAATACTCTACTATCATTGCCTATAGAGGAATTTACCAGAGTTAGAGATTGTGTGGGTCATTTTATACTTTGACTAGATAGCCTTATACAACATTTGACATATGAGGTATGTGTTGTTTTTTAAATATTATTTACATTTAATTGAAAATTACTTATCATGTTTTCTTATATTTAATTTATATTAGATTATCTAAAATCAATAGAATTATTATGAAATAAACAAAAGGTTTAGGAAACAAAAAACATTGGATACTTATGAGATATCTAATGGGATATAAATATTATCCCATATTTATTCTTCTTTGGGTAATATTTATGAGATTTGAGTTACATCTGATATATGTGGAAGAGACTATCCATTTAGAATATTCCAAAAAATATCATTTATATTATTATTTTTTATGAGGTCGGTGTACCTGTGTTGTATTTTTTTACCATATAAGTAAATTTGTAGTTCAGTTTTCCATTCTTTAAATAATGACGACTTCAAGTGACTTAATATATTATTTATTTAATTAGGTATCTATACACTCGTTTCATTCAAAATTATATTACTATTGTTTATTTTATTATAGATCAATAATACATTTCAACGCCTATGTCATATATGGATAATGATGTTAGAGTTGCATATATATCGAACAAATTAGAAAATGTGGAGATTAAGTGCTGGTATATTCCATTCATTAATGTACAATGATACTAAGATAATTATGAACAAATATTCAATATAATGTTATTAATTATGAACATCTTATATTGTATTTTTCATTGGATGTTAGGTGTATTATGCCCAAATTAATGCACATTATATTGGTTTTTCTCTTTATTAGATAGAGTTCATAAAATATTTTAATTTTTTAAAAAGTAATTTTTATTCATTTTTATAAGTTATTTATTCATAATTATTATTTTTTATGCATATTTTTATATTTTATATAATAAAATACAGGTCATGGAGAATGTTTAACGAAGATCGCTTGTTGACATAGGGGATAAATAAAATCAAATACGCAAAATTAATGGTATATATATTTTATAGTAGATAATAATTTTTTCTCTTATATACATATATTGGTTTTTATTTTCAAGTCAATTTTTCATAACCACAGTTTCATAGTAAAAAAGGATGGGTGGAATTTGTTTATTATGTTTAAAGATTCATGTTTAAGATAATCACAACTAGGGTGAATACTGAATTTGATAAGGTAAGTTATATTAATTATTTTAGGGATTATATCAAAATATTTTATCTTATAATATTATAACATACATTTTTATTATATATTCTCAATGATGTCGTGTTGTATATGATTGAAGATATTCCCTATCTTCAAAGATTGTTTGCAAACTATAAGAACCCAAATTTTCTATGAGGTATGTATCCTTTAATTTTTTGGATTAAACTCTTTATTTTATCCTTATAAATTTTTGCTACAATTTAGGGAAGGGTTTGGGATAATTCAAGGCTTGTTCTAATACTAGAGCTCTAACTTTACGAGAAAACAATAGAGGTGAATAGTTAGCACATGGTTAGTGGTAACCATGTACCTCAAACTATGTGGCCCGGTTAGGGTGCCACATTGTTTTTATAAACCATGAATGGGGGATTTGGACTATATAGGGTTCAGATAGAAGGTGTGCATGGAATGTGCAAGGTTTTTCTAACCATGAGCTATTGTCTATACAAAGTATACTCCCTAGACAGAGGGGTACACATGGTTGGAACATGGTTTAGGTAACTGTACGGCCAAACCGTGTGCCTTTTAAAGTTCGGATGAAATGAAGTTTTTCCCCTAACTCCTTATAAATTAACCATACATATTCCATTCTCTTACACGCATATTGCCAACTCTCCCTAGTAGAGATCCTTCACACCTAAATCTATGTATTGAAGGATCTGTTTCATCTGGACTCTGATCAATCTTTCATCAGTCTCTTTGGATAGCCACCAGTGAGTCTTCTATTCCTCTTATTCCTTTCATATTTTATCTTCCTCTAGGTGGAGTTATTTTAGTGAAAGCTCATATGCCCTATTTTCAGGGATTTTTTTCTATTTTCTAGATTTCTTCCATTCTATCTAGATTAGAGGACAACAATAGATGAGGAGTAAACTACCATGTTGAGGAAGATATCCTTGTGCTTCTCCCTCAAAGTCTTGGTGTGTATATATATATATCGTTGTGTTGCTCGCCAGATTTTATAAGTATCACTTATTAAATGGATTTATTATTAAATTAAATGGGTATGTTTGACCTACATGATTCATGAGAACAAGTTTTATATTATTAAAGGTTAAAGACCTTGAATTGAACCACCCCTTTGGGTGTGTTGCTAAATTGGCTAAAACCATCATGGGTGTATTATGAATTAATTCACATTTTGAGGTGTGTTATTTACCATTTTCTTTGTGATGTTAAATAAAATGGTTAGAGTATAATATTAATTAAATAAAATATGGAATATGAGACCATGTACCTATTCCTATGTCCATTAATTCTTTCTTAGGCTTGAGACTTTATTTATATCCAAATTTAAAATTAAGATAATTGGGAGGATTCATGTCATGCTAGGCCTTCTAAGACTATGATTTTTTTATTCACCTTATAAGGTGAGTTTAATTTATTAAATAAATATGATTTCTATTTGAGATATGTAAAACTAAATGTTATGGTTAGTCTTTGGGATCATGTCCATTCTTATTTCTATACTGAGAGTGAGAGGTGGGTTCAAACTTAGGATTTCCATAAAAAAAGTAATTGGGATTGATTAATTAATTGATTATTATGAACCTTGGGTGACACATGGGTTCTCATATGAATTCCATGGATGGACCCATTTGGAAGCTGAATTGTATGTTCCTGAGTGATACTCGGACTCCTATGTGGACTCGAAAGGATGAAATCAAGGGATAGACTATTATTATTCCATTAAAAATACTTAGACTCCATATGTGGACTACCAAGAACAAACACAAAGGGAAGTCTGTTACTATGACATGAGTGATACTTCAACTCCCTATGTGGATGAAAAAGTATAGACTCATAGGTCCAATCATAATATATTCCATGAGTAACACATGGTCTCCCATTGTGGACCCCCAAGGAAAGACTCAAAGGGCAGTGATTTTATACCACACCTAGATAAATACTAGGGTTTCTATGGGGAATTCCTAGGATGGACTTGTAAGTTGATTGTTTCATGTATGCTTAGAGTTATACCTAGGTTCCAAATTAGGAACACCATAGATGGGTTCAGGTTCATTTTAAATACTAAATGATATAATTATTATATGATGGGTTTACTGAGCCAAATCACAAGCTTAGAATTATTAGAAGCCTTACAATTTGATGGTGTATTTTTGTACATATCCTATTAGATATGATAAATAGGGGAATATTAGGTTATGAGATAGATCCTAATTTTTTATAAAAAAAATAAATCATGACTGACTGATTACTCAGAGATATTCTATCTTATGATGAAGTAGGTAGAAGGGGATGGGTGTTCCATGGGAACTTGGACCTATGTGAGTTATTTATATACCAAACTTCATTTAAAACTTTTATTGTTACCTATAAACTATTAATTATATATTCGCAAACTGGATGTCATTAGATACCATTGGTGGTGACCTACAAAGTTTATCTCACACCATAATCTATCCAGTATTTAGTACCTAGATAAATATCAAGGATGTATGTAGGGACATGGGAATTTTCCTGGTTGTTGATAATTGAAAAATTGTAGCATGGGAAAAGGGGATCATAGGGCCAAGCTATGGATCGTGATGCTATCTAGAGATAGTCTTTTAGGTGTTTTTGGTTATTTTGATATACCTGCATGTATGAGTACTCACTTACATGTCTTCTTGTATTTCATCTTTGTATAGAATTTTATGATCATCCTTTTTTATATGACATTGATGGATGTTTATTCTTTAGTTGTTCAGTTATCTTTATGATTCTTCTATTGTTTTATATTATTATACTAGTATGATACACTTTGATCATGATGGTATAGTCTCCCCACTATTCCACTATGGACCCCCACTGCTAGTCAGCAACCTCTAGAATATGGGGAGGTGCTCTTGAGGTTATATAGACAATTGGGTTCAGTTAATATTGAGTTAACCAAGTCCTAGACATCAAAAGGTGGTATCATAAGAATTTATTTTAATTATTTTTCTTTCCTTACAATTTGGGATCATAGAAAGGAGAAATATGATGTGTCAACATTTGGTTATGAGATTATTCTTGGGAGTAGCTAACCCATGTACACCAAAAACCAAAATTACCTGGTATGGTACAAGTCATTTTGGATTGTTCTTATATAGTTTCCTTGATTTCACTATTGGGTGATGCACATGATGTTTGATGTTTCCTATGACTATGGATTTTTACCCTTTTATGATATGACAATGAAGTATTGCATCATGCATCATGATATACACATGAGGACTTATATTTCATTCATTACACCATTCCATTTTTACTTAATGCATGCATTTATTGTAGAATGTTTTGGAGCCTTTATTGTTATTCCCATGAAATTGTGATAGGATTCCATGAATATATTTGATAAATAATTTCTTGCAATTGAATAGAATCAAAATTACAATTTATAGGGTGTATGGGACCTTATAAATTGGAAATGGTGATCTATAAAATTAAACACTTTAGGAAAATTTCTATATAAATGTGAATGAATTTAAATGAAATTTAATTATAAAATGAAATGGAAACTATTAAATAGGTATTCAAATTGAATTTTAAAGGGTGTTTTACTCTATGAATTTCAATTTATACTCTATATACCGAGACCTTTGACATATAGTAGATAACTTGACCATGACCTGGCCTTATTAGTGGGTAGTAGAATGTGTCTCTTAGTTTTCTTATGATATGTATTTCACCCAAACATAAATTTAAGAGTAGTCATATGGGTGTCAATATTACCTAGGGAGGTTTGTACCTATCATATTTACATATCTATGCTTTGAGTGGTTATTAAATCTTGTGTTGAGGTGTGTGTATGGAATTTGTAGATTCATTCCACCATGACATCCTCAAGTTGTATGCTAAGAGGGTTGTGATAACCATGATCCTAAGGAGTTGGGCATTGGGTCATTGGTAGAACCTCTAGTAGTTCCACTTGAGGTACTTCCAACTATTCCCTATATGGGAGTTGATTCCCATTTTTGAGAGGGTCTCCTATGCATTATGAAAATTTTACAGTGAGACCTACGACCTGACCCAACTATGGAAGACTTGACACAATAATTATAGCAGTAGAATCCAACCAAATTTTCAAGGTATGATGAAATAAAGGAAATATAGTCCTGGATAGAGGTCATTCTATTGATTTTAGAGCATCTTGAGACACCTCTTGAGAGGAGAGTGAAGCTCTATACATATATGATTCATAATTTCTCCAAGTGGTGGTGGGAAATTATTACTCATATGGGTCATTATCAGGATATGGTTTGGAGGGATTTTCATATGACCTTCTATGATTATTTCTATCCTGAGACACTGAGGGCTGATAGAGCCTGAGATTTTATGCAATTGGAGTAGGGAACCTTATCAGTAATGGACTATTCTGCTGATTTCACGGAGCTCCAGAATTTCTCACAAATTTTTTTAGGTGATAAGTTATCTAAATTTAGGAAATATTAGGATGGTATCAAGTATAACATCCAATAATAGGTGAATTTATTTTGGATTACTACCATATCTGTAATAGTTAATAAGGTACTTTTCATGGAGCGTAGCCTAAGAGAGAGAGGGGCTGTGAGACAGGGTGGTTCAACACCTAGATATTAAACTACATTGACCAATAGTAGTAAGTGTTATTTGGAGCTTCTGCGTGGTGATATTAGTATTCATGGTACATACTTATGTAGCTAGGTGAGGTTCCATCTATGAGGTAGACCATGACATATGATACCTTAGTGTATGAGGGACCTAGTCCAGTTGTGATCATGTAGCAAGATGGGTCATCTTCAACACTTTTGCAGAGTTTTTCTCATGAAGCTAGTGAGATAGGGTTTGCATCAACTCTATGTTTAGAAGCGGGATCAATAACTTCTCATCTTGTAAGGAGATGTAGTGAAACCTTACAATCAAATCGAGGTAGTGGTTGTGGACATGATATTCAGACATTAGATTTATAGTTCCAACAGAGCGGACCAGCTTGGTGTAGCTAGGCTATATCTCAGAGTCACAGATCAGACCTGATGTATTTATTGAAACCGATACCTATGGGGGGGAGTGTCAAACCTTCTATAGTGAGAGTTACTATTCTAGTAGCCACTACATTAGTATATTCTATTTTCGATATAGATACTTCTCATTCCATCATTTTTGTGCCTATTATGGAGATCCTTATACTTGATGTTTGGTTTTTCTATGGCATGATGACACTTGATACTTTGTTGGTAATATGATCGAAGAGTGTACATTAATGTAGGGAGTTTCCCCTTGATATAGGCGGGTGTCTTTTCATATGGGACCTCTTTGTCCCCAAGATGAAAGGGTTTGAAACCATTTTTAGGATAAATGGGTTAGTTCTATATCATACTTATGTTGACTAGTATTGACAAAAAGTGACCTTCGCATCACCATAAATCTTGGATTTTATTCAAAAGGGTGAATGGGAAGTCTAGGAGAACCGAGCTTGTAACACCCCGAGTTTTTAGAGACATATTTTTTTTCGAATATATATAAATTTCCATTTATATCTTGAAATTAATTGATTCAAACATTCCTTTCATGTGAAACACTGACTTGGTGTATGTTACACGCAACACCGACTTGGTGTACGATGCACACAACATTGAGTTGGCATATGATACACACAACATTGAGTTTCTACGAAACATCTCCTTTTATTGTTATAATTATTGAAATAATATTATTATAACATAGATGTTAAACTTAGTAATATTAATAGTAATAACTACTTTTCAAATATTTTTTATAATTGTTTTATATTAGTAAAACATATTGATAATAAAAGATATGATTTTTGGTAAAGTCTTTATATGTTAAAAACATCGTTTTCTCGAATGAACTAATTCTAATAATGAAAGTAATTTTAGAAACATTTAGAAACTTAATTTTATGAAATAAACTTAATTTTTTAATTCAAAATGTCTAAATTAGTCTAGGGTGAATTTTTGGGTTTTTTTGAGAAACTTCATTTTTTGATGAATAGTGAAAATACTACTTTTTATTTAAAAACTCCCTTTTTTCTAATTAATTATTAGTGTTAAATGATATTATAAATATGTTTTAAGGTAAAATTAGATAAATATTTCATCTAATAATAAAATGAAATTCATTATGATAAATTTCACTTTGAAACATAATATGAAATCTTAACAAGCTTTTAAACTTTTTCATACTTTAAAACCCTGTTATTTCAACCCGTCTACGTGATTAGCACTAATATTAATTTTTTCACTTATGTGAAGTGAATATAAAAAATCCTATATATACCATTTTATTAAGTATAATATTTATATTCTAATAAGAATATGTTAATTTTTTTACCAAAATGATTAGTAAAAGTGATTAAAATTAATCACAGCGGTTAAGGCTAAATTAAGCTTAAATAGGGACTAAAAAGGGACCAAATGTCGTTGAAACTTGTCCAAAACTCATTTTTTGTCCATATTTATGCCATAAAACATCCATTATTGAGTTTTTTTTAGTATTTTATGTCTTTTTTAGGTAATAACATGTGCACACCTAACTCGTTTCTAGAAATTCCAAATGATTCTTTTTCATTCCTTATAAAATGCCACAACCTCTACCAATTCTTCACACCTCTCAAAACTTTTAAGTTCATAAAATATCTACCAAATTATACTCCCAAAAATCCTACCTTCGACCTTGAAGCCTCCCTTTGGGTATAATGCTTCTCAAAGAAGCCTTTAACACAAACCAAAAGGAGTTACCCGATTAAGAGGTAACGTCTTCTCTCAAGATCCTTTCCTTTATTTTCTTTCTCCAGCCCTCCAATATATTTATTACATTCATATGAGAAAATAAAAGTATCCTACACATACTAGTATTTTTTATGATATGTTTATAATCTACACTTACACACACATCTATCTAATGGATGTTGAACATACTGTTTCTGTGTACAAAAAAACTAATACCTCACGAAATGATGACTGTTCATTTCTCTTTTACCATTGATCATGGTGGCCATTATGATGGACAATATACTTATATATTTCACATATTATATTTAATATCTATTTAATATTATTTATTACTTTTTACAATACACATCTTCTTTACTTTCCATTTGGTGCTAATATGATAATCTCATTTGAAGAAGTTTGGACTACCGCCCCCTCGAAGCGATGCGATTCGTTCACACACCACATGGAATGTATTAAGGATGGTTTTAATGAACTTATATGTTATATATAATATATTAATTATACTTTAATAATAATATATATACACAAACATATAAATATATACATATTTCATTTACATACTTTCTTTCAATACGATAATAAAAATTGAAAACAACGTTTATGCATACGTATGACTTATCATCTCCATGAATGGTGTATTATATTACATAATTCATTATGATATAGATTATTATAATATAAATATAATATATATACTATATATTTATATCACATTCTACATTTTGGAATCATGATATAAGTATAAGGATCAATGATATAACAAATTAAGACACATGTGAAGAACAAAGCGAATATTACCCGAAGTGAAACATTAACATAGGATTATTAACAAGAGGGTAATATAAGTTCATAATAAAATAATATATGGTAATATATATAAAAACATTATTCTGTAAAATATTTATAATAAACTTATATTTATTATACTGGAATCTTGTATGAGTACAAAGAGATTCAAGGCACAAGGTAAGGGGATTTTCATTTCACTATTAATTTCTGTGAGATACAAGATATTTTTGCCACTCTTTACTTTTGTGTGTTGTATGTAATTTAAATTATTATATTATATGTATATTTTAATTAAATTTATTGGTATTCACATATCCATTCTATGATCCTTCTTTCATGGGGTTTAACTTTCAAAAGTTACCAAATCGATAAAACAGTTTTGTCTCAATTTTCCTTCTTGAGACTCATGTTTTGTTATGCACCTAAACTCTTATTACAGGTGTATATAATTTAATTTTACATGTTATATAATAAATATACTTATATCATGATATCTTAAGCTTCATTTAATTTCCTTTTCATACATAAATATTATGATCCCAAGTTACAAAGTAATAAGAGTTTATGGAGACAATATCATCGCTTTCTGAGATTGTTTATGTTTATGATTCCTTTGATGAAATATTATTATCAATATCTCAATAATATTAATGAGTTTACATATCCTCTATTTATTCATCATATATTCTATTTTTAGTACTATTTTTCCACTCTATGGTACTTAATACAATGTTTTTATGTAAAATCAAATCGTCTCTCTCTTTGGTTGGAAATATATTGTATTCAAAACCATTTTTTCAAAAGATCCTTGAATATAATTATCAAGGGAAAAATGGATTTTAATTTTTTTTTATTGTTTTAAAATATTCCTTTATATGTTTTGAAATCTATTTTAAAAGAAAAAGGTTTTCAAAAGGTGTTATGGACTAAAAGGCATTTTTCAAAGAAGAAATGATATTTTCCTCAAGAAATATTACTAAAAGATCTTTGAAAATTATTTCCCATCTAAGATAACAACCATTGCTGTTACTCATGAATTTATAGGGAAATTATTCAATATTTCCATTCATATTATTTCTTGTAATGGATTATGTGTTGATTTCTTGATGTTATGAAACCCATTTATCTTTCATGGGTTATATGCTTTTGAAACCCGCTTCTTTTCATGGGTTATGTTTATGATGAAATGATTATGAAACCTATATCTTTCCATAGGTTATGATATGTTTACATGGTTATGATACCCATTTAATTTTATGGGTTATGATATGTTTATTTATGATCTTGTGGCACATGTATGTATGATTTCATTATGTGAATGGTGAGACCTATATCTCCCTCCAATTCATTAGGTAAAGATTAATTTATAATGAGATAAAATAGGGCTAGAATGAGGGTTAATCAGTTCAGTAATATAGGGCTAGAATGAAGGTTACGTAGTTCAGTAATACATGTCTTGAATGAGGGTCACTCGATTCAGGAATACATGGCTGGAAATGGGGTTACCTAGTTTAGTAAATGACTTTGTCCATTAGGATTATCTTGGTAGTGATTCATTGGCTACTATGGAAATCAGTATATGCTTATGTGTTGCCACAATTCCATGTCTTATTCCTATGTTATTCTTTCATGGTATATTCTCTTTATTTCATTATGATTCATGAATTATGAACTTCCAATCATTATCTCATATTTTTTATCATGCAGGGTACAATCTTCTATTTTTATGATCACATTATCATACCATTATGCTCATGTTTATACTTACATGTCTCCCATGCTTACCCTTATTGAGTATTTGAGATCACACATTTTTATGTTTCATTCCCCAGGTTGTGAAGATATGTATTATGTTTGAGTTATCTAAAAAGGTTTCTAGTTAATAAGAACCATTGGTAGATAATGTAGCTCATTTATGTACTAATGTTTATGTTTCTATGTTTATAAAGGCACAAAACTAGTACAATATTATCATGAGTATTTGTATAAAGTTTACATATTAAAAAAAAGATATGTAATGTTAATTTCTATAAAGCGATGGTCGTTATAGTTGGTATCAGAGGAAAAGTTTTGTTAACCTTTGGAAACTAGGATGGGAAGACCCAGGCGATAACTCTAAGGACAGGTCTAAGGATAAGTGTATGGTTCAGTAAAAGTATAGGAAAATATCCTGGAATTTTGGTGAAGGATACAGTGAGTGGTTTCCAAGAAATACATCCATGTCTGAATACTAAAAGTGATGTGGCTCTGGAATAGATATACCTAGGGGTAACGACTCTGAAAATATGTTTCAAGCTAGACTTGGGGTAATATGGTACACAACAACGGTCCTTACAAAACACCTGGTTTGACACTCCTAGAGGATACGATTTGGGAATTCATAAACTATTCACAAAACATTATGAAAGATTTAATCCTAAGCTGACAATGAATAACCTAGGATAAACCTAAGGTTTAATATATTAAAGAAGGTGTCATAATTTAGACATCCTATAAGTGATTTTTGATGATTATGTGGTTACTCATTATGATAATTATTTCTTACTATATACTTTTGGTTTTAGTAAATGGATGAAACCTGAAGGATCCACGTTAATGGAAATTGCTATGGACAATGAAATGATTGACCACTTAAAAAATTGAATGTTATGGGAGCTGGAATGAAAAACCTCATTGCTATGCTCACATAGATTTTTCAAGCTATGAATCATGGTGGAATTCCAAATGAGAAAAGGAGGGAATAAAATTATATTGAGTCTTTCATGAGGCAACATCCAACTTCTTTCAGAGGGTCTTCAAGTCTAATTATTTTTGAATAATGGATTAGTAGCACTGAAAAGATATTATCTATTATTCAGTGTTCAGATCTTGAGAAATTCATTCTGGATGTTTATCGGTTAGAAGGAAAAGCAGATCAGTGGTGGACTCTAATCAAGAATATGAGACAACATGATGATATTGAATCCACAGTTTGGGATGAGTTCATGAACTTATTTTTCAATAAGTAATTTCCTTAAATTCTTTATAACAATATGGAGAAAGAGTTCCTTGAGTTTAAGAAAAGGGATGACGAGTCTGTTGGTACCTATGAGGATAATTTCATGAGACTTTCGAGGTATGCTTCAAGAATTATCATCCAACCTAAATGTAATGTTGATCGGTTCTTTGATGGATTAAAGCTAAATCTTAGAAGGGATTTGGCCAAAAGATAATTTAATATCTATGAAGATATTGTGCATTGTGAAATCAAGGTTTAAATAAAGGTAAGAGTCACGTATCAATCTCATGTCTTTGACAAGAAAAAGAAGATGATGTTTAAAGGAAACTCTAAAAACCTTGGAGAAAAGAAGATAAAATTTCATTGATGCTATAAGTGCAAGAAGAATCATATAGGAAATTTAATTAGGGGGTCTAATAAATTTTTTAAGTGTGGAAGGGAATACCATTGGGCAATTGATTTCCAAGGTGATGGGAAGATGTCGACACCAAATGATAATGGAGGAAAAGCCACACATAATGCACTTCCCATGATTCAGTGTTTCAAGTGTATGGAGAATGGTAATTATAATAACCACTTACCAAACCCAAGGGTTGGTGATGATTATCAATATCAATAACCTCTTAAGCTGAGGGATAAGGTGAAATCTCATGAAATAGCTATATCTGATGAGGGGTGCGATAACGACGTGATGAAAGGTACACTTACCATCCACTCTAGGACTTCTAATGTCATATTTGATTATGTATATAACCACTCATTCATATCTAAATATTTTTATGTGGGTGTAATTATTCCTCCAAAACAATTAGAGGTGGAATTAGCAATTCAAATACCTAGTGGTACAATTATTGCATCTCAAGTCCATGATTCCTCTCCGGTTGAAGTTTTTGGGAATGTAGTTACTGAAAATCTTTTCATTCTTTCTTTGGTTGAATTTGATGTCATCTTGGGGATGTATTGAACTTTCTATACATAAATCTCACATCAATTTTCAAGGAAGGGAAGTTATGTTCGATATTTCAAGCCCTCCTATGATTGTCCATCAATGTGACAATAAGTTTGAACTTCCTATGGATATTACATCTAGTGTATGGGTCTTAATTACTATTCAAGATGGTTTTTCTTTTCAAATGGTTGGGTAAAATATCAACATAAATGATATTCCTATTGTCCGGGATTTTGTGGATGTATTTATGGAATATTTTCTTAGTCTTTCACTAAAATGTGAAGTTGAGTTCTCAATATAAGTTATACCTGGATCCAAACCAATTTTAAAAACTCTTTATAGAATTGACTCATTTGAGTTGTAGGAATTGAATAAGAAACTGAAAGAAAACCTTGGTAAGGGATTCATTCGGCCAAGTGTGTCATCTTGGGGTGCACCAGTTCTTTTTGTGAAAAGGAAATATGGATCAATGAAACTCTACATTGATTATCAAGAGTTAAAAAATATCACAATCAAGAACAAGTATCCTCTTCCTTGTATTGCTGACTTGTTTGATCAACTACATAGATCCCAATACTTTTCCAAGATTGACATTCATTATGGATATCATCAATTGAGGGTCAAGAATTAGGATATACCCAAGATGGAATTCCGTACAATGTGTGGTCAGTATGAATATACAGTGGTGCCTTTTGGTCTTACTAATTCTCCTTCTATCTCTATGGATTTAATGAATAGAGTCTTTAGATATTACCTCAACCAATTTGTGGTAGTCTTTATATATGATATTCTTATCTATTCAAAGATCAAGGAAGATTACGAAGATCACTTGATAATTGTAATACCCTAAGAAAAGAGAATTTATATGAAAAATCTAAAAAGTGTGAATTTTGGCTGAAAAAGGTTTCATTTTTTGGTCACATAATTTCAATAGATGGTATAATAGTAGATCTATCAAAGACAAAGGCTATTGAAAGCTGGACTAGACCAACCACTATAACTGAGATCCGTAGCTTTCTTGGTTTGGTTGGATATTATCAATGGCTTGTGTAGAATTTATCACAATAATCTAATTCTCTGACCAAGTTAACTTGGAAGTGTGTTAAGTTCCTCTATACAAATGATTGTGAGGAAAATTTCAAGGTACTGAAAAGAAGGTTGGTCAATGCACATTTTTTTATATTAACCTATAGTGGATAAGGGTTTATAATTTATACCAATGTGTCCAAGAAGGTATTTTAATATTCTCTTATGAAAAATAAAATGGTTATATCATATTCCTCATGATAGTTGAAGATTCATGAGTAAAATTACCCAAATCATGATTTGGAGTTTGTAGTGGTAATCTTTGCATTAATGATATGAAGGAATTATCTTTATGGGGAAAAGTGTGATATATATACCAATCATAAAAGTATGAAATATATATTCACACATAAGTATTTGAACATACACCAGAGAAGGTGGTTAGAGTTGATAAAGGATTATGATTTCTCAATACATTACCACCCTAGGAAAGCGAACAAGGTGGTTGATGCTTTGAGTCAAAAAGATCATGCTAGATTATCTATGATGTGGATCACAAAATATCCAATATTTCTGGATTTTCAAAGGATGGATCTTGAAATTCTGAAGGAAGAGGGAAAATATTATATTTCTTAATTGATTTTTCAACCATCTATCCAAGTATAGATTAATGAGGTGTAGAAGGAAGATTAATAGCTACAAAATATGGTCAAAAACGTTCCTAGGTTTAACCCAAATTTGGGTGTAATGATAAGTTTTAGGAACGATGTATGTGTTCCTTCCATGCCAGATTTGATGGAGATATTAGAGGAATCTCATATTTATTCATTATCTATTCATCATTGAAGTAAAAAGACTATAGAGACTTGAAAGAATAATTCTACTGGGATTACATGAAGAGAGATATCGCAGAGTTTATATCTTGGTGTTTGGTATGACAGAAAGTTAAATATAAAAGACCAAAGTTTAAAGGGACGTTTCATCCATTACCCATCCCAAAATGAAAATGGGAGAACATTACTATGGATTTTATCATTGGACTACCCAAAAACTCTAAAGGGTTTAATGTTATATGGGTGGTAGTTGATCACATTACTAATTCATTTCACTTCATTTCTATCAGAGAATATTTATCTCTTGATCAACATGCGAAAATATACATTAAGTGGTAAGGTTTCATGGAGTACCCCATTCCATTATATCATATCAGGATCTGTGGTTTACCTCAAAGTTCTGGAGAAGTATTTAGAAATTTCTTGATACATAATTGAATTTCAGCACTACTTCTCATCCTCAAATAGATGGACAATCAGAAAGAATAAATAAAACCCTAGAAGATATGTTAAGATCATGTTCTTTGGATTTCAAAGGTGGTTGGGATCAACACATTCCACTAGTTGAGTTTTATTACAACAATAACATTCACTCAATCATTCAGCTGGAACTATATGAATCCCTCAATGGGAAGAAATTTAGATATCCAACATGTTGGGATGAGGATGGAGAAAGAAAGATATTGGGACCTAAGATCGCTAAAGAAATGGTTGAGAAGGTTTGAGCCATTCAATAGTATATCACAAAATCTCAAAGCCGGTAGAAAAGTTCTACTGAAAACTGTTGACGTGGTCTAGAGTTTAAAGTTGGTGAAAAGGCGTTTCAATGAATCTCACCCTATAATAAAGTTATGAGATTCGGGAAGAAAGGGAAACTAAGACCTAGGTATATTGGTCCCTTTGAAAATTTTGATTATTTAGGTATGGTAGCCTATTTCTTGGAACTTCCTCCAAATGTCTCGCATGTTTATGATTTTTTTCATGTATATCTCCTAAGGATGTACATACCTGACCTTTCACATGCACTGAACTCAGATATCATACCACTGGAGAAAGATCATTCTTATGAGGGGCAACTTGTTGAAATTCTGGACCGATCAGATAAATTTCTATGAAACAAGACCACTCGCCTGGTCAACGTTTTGTAGAGAAATCACTAGTTATATGAATATATGTGGGAACTTGAGGATATTATAAATTAGAAGTATCCTCATTTGTTTTTACTCGAGTGAAAATTTTTAAGGGATAAATTCATTTTAAGGGGGGTAGAATATAACACCCTGAGTTTTTACAAACCTATTTTTTTCAAATAAATTTTAATTTTAATTTATATATTTAAATTTACTAAATCAAAAATTCCATTCACACATAACACTGACTTTTTTTACATTACACACAACACTAACTTGGTGTAAGATGCACACAAAATTGAGTTGGTGTATGATACATGCAACACTGAGTTTCTACAAAACATCTCGTTTTATTGTTTTAATTATTGAAATAAGATAATTATAACCTATACGTTAAAATTAGTAATATGAATTATAATAAATAATTTTCAAATATTGTTTATAATTGTTTTATTTAAATAGAACACATTGATAATAAAATATATGATTTTTGGTAAAGTCCTTATATGTTTAAAAACATCATTTTCTTGAATGAACTACTTATGAAAATTAAAGTAATTTTAGAAATATTTAGAAATTTAATTTAATAAAATAAACTTCATTTTTGAATTCAAAATTTCGAAATTGTCCTTGGATAAATTTTTGGGATTTTTCTGAGAAACTTCATTTTTTTATAAACAGTGAAACTACTTATTTTTAGTTAAAAACTACCTTTTGTGTAATTAATTAATAATGATAAATGATATTATAAATATTCTTTAAGGAAAAATTAGATAAATATTAAATCTACCAATAAAAATAAATTTATTAGGATCAATTTCAATTTGAAACTGAATATAAAATCTTAACAAACTTTTGAACTTTTTCCTACTTTAAAACCCCATTATTTCTACCCATCTGCGGGATTCACACTAATATTAATTTATCCACTTATGTTAAGTGAATTTAAAAAATTTGACATAAAACATTGTATTAATTATAATATTTATATTCTAATAATACCATGTAAATTTTTGACCAAAAGGAGTAGTAAAGGTGATTAAAATCAATCACAACGATTAAGGATAAATTAAGATTAATTAGGGACTAAAACTTAAAATTAAGGGCCCAAATGAGCTATAAACTTGTACAAAACCCATTTTTTATCCATATTGTTTCCATAAACCTTATATTTTTGAGTTTTGTTAATAATGTTTTAGGTAATAACATGTGCATACCTAACTTGTTTCTAGAAATTCCAAATGAGTCCTTTTCATTCCCTATAAAAGGCCACCACCTCGACCCATTATTAACAACTATAAAAACTTTTAAATTCTCCAAATATCATCCAAATTAGGCTCCAAAAAATCCTTCGACCTTGAAACCTCCCATTGGGCAGAAATCTTCTTAGAGAAACCTTTTGGCACAAACCAAAAGGAGTTACCCGATTAAGAGGTAACATCTTCTCTCAAGATCCTTTCATTTATTTTATTTCTACACCAACTAAAATATATTTATTACATTTTTGTTTGAAAAACCCAATATACTACATATAATATGATGTTTTTATTCAAATTTTATAAACTAAACTTACACACACCTCTATATAATGGATGTTGAACATACTGTTTCTGTGTACAATGAACTACTGCCTCACAAAATGATGATTATTCATTTATCTTTTACCACCAATCATAGTGGCCATTATGATGGAAAATATATTTATATATGTCATATATTATATTTAACATGTATTTAATATTATATATTCCTTTATACAACAAACATCTCTTTACTTTCCATTTGGTGTTAATACGATAATCTCGCTTGAGGAAGTGTGGACTACCGCCCCCTCAAATCAATGCGATTCATTCATACATCACATGGAATTTGTTAAGGATGATTTTAATGAACTTATATGTTACATATAATATATTAATTATAATTTAATAATTATATATAAATACATATGTAATTTACATACTTTCTTTCATTACGGAAATAAAAATTGAAAAACATCATCCGTGCATACATACAACTTACCGTCTCCATGAACAGTGTATTCCATTACACAATTAATTATTATATATATTATTATAATATAAATATATTGTATATAAATTATATTTATATAATGTTCTTCACTTTTTAATTATGATACAATTATAAGTATCAATGATATAACAAATTAAGACACATGCGAAGAACAAAGCGAATATTACTCAAAGTGAATCCTTATCATAAGATCATTAACAAGCGGGTAATATAAGGTAATAATCAAAGAATATATGGTAATATTTATAATAATATGATTATATAAAATATTTATAATAAACCTATATTTATTATATAGTAATCTTATATGAGTACGGAGAGAGTCAGAACACAAGCTAAGGGTATTTTCATCTCACTATTAATTTCTGTTAGATACAAGCTATGTTCGCCACTCTTTTCTTTTGCATGGTGTATGTACGGATCATTATTGTATTTTATGTATCTATTAATTAAATTTATTTATATTCACATATCCATTCTATGGTACTTCTTTCTTGGGGTTTAACTTTCAAAAGTTACCAAATCGGTAAAACAGTTTTGTCTCAATTTGCTTTCTTGAGACTCATGTTTTTTTATGAACCTAAACTATTTTTTGAGGTGTATATACTTCCATTTTAAATTTTATATCATTAATATCCTTATTTCATAATATATTAAGATTCATTTAATTTCATTTTCTTACATGAAGAGTATGATCCCAAGTTACCATGTAATAAGAGTTTATTGAGACAATCTCATCGCTTTCTAAGATTTTTTATCTTTATGATTACTTTGAGGAAATATTATTATCTATCTATAAAGAATATAAATGATTTTACTTATCCTCTATTTATTCAAGATATTCTCTATTTTTAGTACCATTTTCTAGTCTTTGGAACTTAAGGTAATGTTTTTATGTAAAATCTGACCGTCTCTCTCTTTGGTTGAAAATCTATTGTATTCAAAAACCATGTTTTCAAAAATGTTTTCAAAATAACCTTGAAGATAATTCTCAAGGAAAATGGATTTTAAAAATATTTTATTGTTTTAAAATCTTTCTTTATAATATTTCAAATATATTTTCAAAGAAAAAGTATTTCAAAATGTGTTTTGGAATAAAAAGAATTTTTCAAAGAAGAAAGAATATTTTCCTCAAGAATTTTTTCTAAAATATCTTTCAAAATTATTTACCATATAAGATAACATCCATTAGTGTTACTGATGAATTTATGGGGAAATTATTCAATGTTTCCATTCATATTATTTCTTTTAATGGATTATGTTTTGATGTCATGATGTTATGAAACCTATTTCTCTTTCACGGATTAAATGCTTTTGAAACCCACTTATTTTAATGGGTTATGTTTTTGATAAAATGATTATGAAACCTATATCTTTCCACATGTTATGATGTGTTTACATTTTTATGATACCCATTTCATTTCATGGGTTATGATATGTTTGTTTATGATCATGTGGCACATGTATGTATGATTTCATTATGTGGCGGGTGGGACCTATATCTACCTCCAATGCATTGGGTAAATATTTATATCTCATGAGAAAAAATAGGGCTAGAAAGAGGGTTACTAAGTTAAGTTATAAAAGTATGGAATGAGGGTTACTTAGTTCAGTAATATAGTGCTAGAATGAGGGTCACTCGGTTCAGTAATACATGGCTAGAACAATGGTTACACGGTTCAGTAAAGGACTTTGACTACTAAGATGGTCTTGGCAGTGATTACTTAGATACTATTGAAATAAGTATATGTTTATGTGTTTCCACAATTCAATTTTTATTCCTATGTTTTGTTTTCATGGCCTATTCTCTTTATTTCATTTTGATTCATGTCTTATGAGCTGCGAATCAGTATGTCATGATATTTTTTATCTACGATCTTCTATTTTCATGATCACATTCTCATAACCTTATTCTCATGTTTATACTTATATTTCTCACATGTTTAGCCTTACTAAAAATTTGAGATCACCCCCTTTTATGTTTCCTTCCCGAGGTCTTGAATATATGTATTATGTTTTAGGTGTCTAAGAAGGGTGCTAGTCAAGAAAAACCTATTGGGAGATAATGTAGATCATTTATGTACTAATGTTTATGTTTCTATATTTCCAAAGGCACTAGACTAGTACAATATTCTCCTGTCTATTTTTATAATGTTTATATATTCCAAAAAAGTTATGCAATGTTAATTTTTGTAAAGCGATGGTCATTATAGTTGATATTATAGGAATTGTTTAGTTAACCTTTAGAAACTAGGATGAGAACACCTTGGTGACAACTCTAAAAATATGTCTAAGGATAAGTATAGGGTTAAGTCAAAGTATAGGAAAATGTACTGGAATTTTGGTGGAGTATATAGTGATTGGTTTCTAAGAAATACATCCTTATCTGGATAATACAAGTGGATGTGGCTCTGGAACAAATGTACCTAGGGGTAAAAAATATGAAAAGATGTTTCGGGCTTGACTTGGGGTAATCTGGTACACAAAAATGGGCCTTGCTACACACCTAGGATAAATATAAGGTTTCATAGATTAATGAACATTTTATAAGATAGATATCCTATAAGTGATTTTTCATGATTATGTGGTTCCTCATTATGATAACTATTTCTTACTCCATGATTTTGGTTTTAGTTAATGGCTACAACCTGAAGGAAACACGTTAATGGAAATTATGATGGACAATGAAATGATTGTATTCCATAAAAACTCAATGTTATGGGAGATGGAATGAAAAACTTAATAGATATTCTCACATATATTTCTCGAGATACGAATCACGGTGGACTTCCAAATGAGAAAAGGATGGAACAACATTATATTGAGTCTTTCATGAGGCAAAATCTACCTTCTTTCAGAGGGTCTTTAGATCCACTTTTTTTATAAACAATGGATTAATACCAATGAAAATATATTCTATGTTATTTAATGTTCAGAGCATGAGAAATTCATTATCGTTGTTTATCGGTTAGAAGGAAAAGAAGATCACTGGTTGACTCTAATCAAGAATATGAGGCAACATGATGAGATTGAATCCACAGTTTGGGACGAGTTAAATAACTTATTTTTAAATAAATAATTTCCTACAATTTTTTGTACCAAGATGTAGAAAGAGTTCCTTGAGTTTAAGTAAGGGGATGATGAGTTTGTTGGTACCTACGAGGCTAATTTCATGAGACGTGCGACATACGCTTCCGGAATTATCATCCAACTTAAAAGTAGTGTTGATAGGTTATTTGGTGGATTAAAGATATGTATCAGAAGATAATTTTCCATAAGATACTTTAGTAGATACTAATAGATTGTGCGTTTCACAATCAAGGTTGAAATGGTGTTAGGAGTCATATATCAATCTCTTGGATTTGGAAAGAAAAGAAAGATGGAGTTTAAAGGAAACTATAAAAACCATAGAGAAAAGAAGGTGAACTTTACTTTATTCTCTAAGTGTGGTAATAATCATGTAGGAAATTGCATTATGGGGTTTAATAAATGTTTTAAGTGTGGAAAAGAATTCATTCGGGCAATTGACTACCGAGGTGATGGGAATAAGTCGACTCAAAATACTAATGGAGAAAAATCTGCACATAATTCACCTCCCATGATTCAGTGCTTCAAGTGTATGGAGAATGGGAATTATGCTAACCACTTACCAAACCCAAGGGTTGGTGATTATGATCTACATAAACAACCTTCTAAGCAGAGGGATAAGGGGAAATATCATAAAATCACTATATCTAATGAGGGGTGAGATAATGATGTGCTGAAAGGTATACTTACCATCTACTCTAGAACTAATAATGTCATATTTGATTATGGATCTACCAACTATTTCATATCTAAATAATTTTTTAAGGGTGTAAGATTCCTACAAAACAATTATAGGTTGAATTACCAGTGCAAACCCTTAATGGTATGATAATTTCATCTCAAGTCTATGATTCATCTCCGGTTGGATTTTGTGGGAATGTACTTCCTGAAAATCTTGTCATTCTTCCTTTGGTTGAATTTGATTTCATCATAATAATGGATTGGATTTCTTTACATAAATCTTACCTCAATTTTCAAGTAAGGGAAGTTATATTCAATATTTCAAACCCTACTCGATCATCCATTAATGTGTTGATAAGTATGAACTTCTTGTAGATATTACATCCAGTGTATGGGTTTTAATTACCATTCAAAAGGGTTATTTATCTCAAATGGTTGGAGAGAATATCGATATGAATGATATTAAAGTTGTCTGGGATTTTGTTGATGCCTTTATGGAAGATTTTCATAGTCTTCCACCAAAATGTGAAGTTGAGTTATCAATAGAACTTATACCTTGTTCCACACCAATTTCAAAGACTCCTTATAGAATGACCCCAATTGAGTTACAAGAATTGAAGAAGAAACTCCAAGAAAACCTTGATAAGGGGTTAATTTGGTCAAGTGCATTACCTTGGGGTGCACCATTTCTTTTTGTGTAAAATAAAGATGGATAAATGCAACTGTGAATTGATTATCTGGAGTTTAGCAAGTTCAAAATCAAGAAAAAGTATCCTCTTCCCCATATTGATGACTTGTTTAATCAACTACAAGGAGTTCAATACTTTTCCAAGATTGACATTCTTTCTATATATCATCAATTTAGGGTCAAGAAAGATGATATACACAAGAATACATTCCGTACAAGGTTTGGTCACTATAAATATATAGTTATGCCTTTTGGTCTTACTAATGCCCCTGTTATCTTCATGGATTTAATGAATAGAGTCTTTAGAGATTACCTCGACCAGTTTGTGGTAGTCTTTATAGATGATATTATTATCCATTAAAAGAGAAAATAAGAGCATGAAGATAAATTGATAATTGTACTTAAGACCCTAAGGA
Organism: Viscum album; assembly: GCA_963277665.1. Classification (NCBI taxonomy): domain Eukaryota; kingdom Viridiplantae; phylum Streptophyta; class Magnoliopsida; order Santalales; family Viscaceae; genus Viscum; species Viscum album. Next base: position 1,450,565,667 of record OY728146.1, on the reverse strand, counting down.
AGAAGAAGTTATATGAAAAATTTAAAAACTGTGAATTTTGGATGCAAAAGGTCTCATTTTTTGGTCACATAATTTCAATAGATGGTATAGTAGTAGATCCGTCAAAGATAGAGGCTATTAAAAGCTGTACTAGACCAACCACCATGACCAAGATCCATAGCTTTTTTGGTTTTTGGTGGATATTATTGATGGGTTGTGGAGAGTTTACCACCAATATCTAATCCTATGACCAAGTTAACTCGGAAGGGTGCTAAGTTTTTATGGACAGATGAATGTGAGGAAAATTTCAAGGAACTAAAAAGAAGGTTGGTCAGTGCACCTGTTATTACATTACCCTATAGTAGATAAGGGTTTTTAATTTCTAGTGATGCATCCAAGAAGGGATTGAGATGTGTTTTTATGAAAAATAACATGGTTATATCCTATGCCTCATGAAAGTTGAAGATTCATGAGAAAAATTACCCAACTCATGATTTAGAGTTAGAAATGGTAATCTTTACATTAAAGATATGGAGACATTATCTTTATGGGAAAATGTGTGATATATATACCAGTAATAAAATTATGAAATATATATTCACATATAAGAAGTTGAACATGCGCCAGAGAGGATGGTTAGAGTTGATAAAGGATTATTATTTCTCAATACATTACCCCCTAAGAAAGAGAACAAGGTGGCCGATGCTTCGAGTCGAAAAGATCATGATAGTTCATCTATGATGAAGATCACAAAAGATCCAATATTTTTTTTTCAAAGTATGGATCTATAAATCCTAAAGGAAGGGGAAAATATTATATTTATCAACCATTTATCCAAGTGAAGATTAAGGAGGCATAAAAGGAAGATGAAGAGCTGTAAAAGAAGGTCAGAAATGTTCTGAAGTTTAACCTTGATCAGGATGGGATGATAAGGTTCAAGAATCGTGTATGTGTTCCTTCCATACCATATTTGAAGAAGGTTCTATTAAAGGAATCTCATAGTTATTTATTCTCTATTCATACTTGAAGCACAAAGATGTATAGGGAATTGAAAGAATACATTTGGTGGGATGGAATGAAGAGAGATATCATGAGGATTGTATCTTGGTGTTTGGTATGCCAACATGTTAAGTATGAAAGAAAAAATTATAAAGGGATGTTTTATCCATTACCCATCCCAAAATGGAAATGGGAGAACATTACTATGGATTTTTTCATTTTAATTCCCAAAAAATCTAAAGGATTTAATTCTATATCGGTGGTAGTTTACTGCCTTACTAATTCATCACACTTCATTACTATTAGAGAATATTTCTCTCTTGAACAGATTTCTGGGATATACATTAAGGAAGTTCTAAGGTTTCATGGAATACCACATTCTATTGTATCAGATCGGGATCTGAGGTTTACCTCAATGTTCTGGTGAAGTATTCAGAAATCGCTTGATACAGAATTGAATTTCCGAACTACTAATCATCCTCAAATAAATGGAGATACTGAAATAAAAATTCAAACCCTAGAGTATATGTTGAGATCTTGATCTTTGGAATTAAAAGGTGGTTGGGATAAACACTTTCCTATAGCTGGGTTCTCTTACAAAAATAGCATTCACTCAAGAATTCAGATGCCACCATATGAATCCCTCTATGGGAAGAAATGTATAGCTCCAACATGTTGGGATGATATTGGAGAAAGAAAGCTATTGGGACCTGAGATCATAAAATAAATGATCAAGAAGGTTAGAATCAATGAACAACATATCACAACAGCTCAAAGCCAGTAGAAAAGTAATGCTGATAACCGTCAGCATGATCTCTAGTTTAAATTTAGTGAAAATATGTCTCTATGAATCCCACCATGGAAGAAAGTTATGATATTTGAGAAGAAAGGTAAACTAATCTCTAGGTATATTGGTCCCTTTGAAATTCTTGATCATATTAGGACGATAACCCATCGGTTTGGAATTCCTCCAAATATCTCTGAAGTTCATTATGTGTTCCATGTATCTCTCATGAAAAAGTGCATACTTGACCCTTAACATGTACTGAACTCCTAGGTCATATTGCTGGAGAAATACCTTTCTTATGAGGAGTAACATGTTGAAATTATGGATCAATATAGGAATGTTCTACAAAACAAGACCACTCGCCAGGTCAAAGTTTTGTGGAGAAATCAACAATTAGAGGAATCTATGTGGAAAATTGAGGATATAATGAAGAATAAGCATCCTAATTTGTTTTTACCAGAGTGACAAGTTTCAAGGGAGAAATTCATTTTAAGAGGGTTGAATTTTACACCCCGAGATTTTACGGACCTATTTATTTTAAATAAATTTAAATTTTCATTTATATTTTAAAATTAACTAAGTCAAAGATTACTTTCACATGAAACACGGACTTGGTGTATGTTACACGCAACACCTACTTGGTGTAAGATGCATGCAACACTGAGTTGGCGTACGATACACACAATATTGAGTTTTTATGAAACATCTATTTTTATTATTTTAATTATTGAAATAAGATAAATATAATATAGCCATTAAAATTATTAATATGAATAGTAATAGATACTTTTCAAATATTTTTATCATTGTTTTATATAAATAAAACATATTGATAATAAAAGATATGATTTTTGGTAAAGTCCTTCTATGTTTAAAAACATCGTTTTCTCAAATGAACTACCTATAAAAATGAAAGTAACTTTAGAATCATTTATAAATCTAATTTAATAAAATAAACCTCATTTTTTGAATTAAAAATGTCAAAATTATCCTAGGGTGATTTTTTGGATTTTTCTAAGAAACTTAATTTTTGGATGAATAGTGAAAAATAATGCTTTTTAGTTAAAAAAATTATTTTATATAATTAATTATTAATGTAAAATGATATTATAAATATTTTTAAGGTCAAATTAGATAAATATTACATATAAAATTAAAATTAAATTTATTAGGATCAATTACACTTTTAAACTGAATATAAAATCTTAACAAACTTTTGAACTTTTTCTTACTTTGAAACCCCGTTACTTCGACCCGTCTGCAGGATTATCACTAATCTTAATTGTTACGCTTCCATGAATTGAATTTAAAAAATATTACATACAACATTATATTCAATATAATATTTACATTCTAATATAATATATTAATTTTGACCAAAATGATTAGTAAAAGTGATTAAAATTTATCACAACGGTTAAGGACAAATTAAGCTTAATTAGGGACTAAACCTTAAAATTAAGGACCCAAATGACCTATAAAATTTTCCAACACACATTTTATGTCCATAGTTCGGACCTAAACCTTCCATTATATTTTATTTTGGTTATATAGTACTTTTTGTATGTAATAACATGTGCACATCTAATTTGTTTATTGAAATTTCAAATGAGTCCTTTTTCATCCCTATAAAAGGCCACCATCTCTTCCCATTAATCACACCTATAAAAACTTGTATATTCATAAAATATATACCTAATTAGGCTCCCAAAAATACTCCATTATACCTTGAATCCTCCCTTTGGGCTGAAATCTTCTCATAGAAGCCTTTAGGCATAAACCAAAAGGAGATGCCTGGTTAAGAGGTAATGTCTTATCTCAAGATCCTTTATTTTATTTTCTTTATCCACCCCCTAAAATCTCTTTATTACATTATTTTATGACAACACTAGTATCATACATATACTAGTATGTTTTTATGCAAATTTTATGAACTAAAACTACACACACCTCCATCTAATGGATGCTGAATGTACTGTTTCTATGTACGGTGAACTACTACCTCCCGAAACGATGATTGTTTATTTCTCTTTTACCACCATTAATGGTGGAAATTATGATTTAAACTCTATTTATATATGTAATATATTATATTTACTATGTATTTAAGTTTATTTATTCCTTTTTACATCACACATCTCTTTACTTTTCATTTTGTGTTCATATGATAATCTCGTTTGAGGACGTGTGGACTACAGCCCCTCAAAGCGATGTGATTCATTCACACACCACCTAGAATTTATTAAGGATGGTTTTAATGAAATTATATTTTATATATAATATATTAATTTTATAGTAATTATTATATATATACATATTTCATTTAGATACTTTCTTTCAATACAATAATAAAAACAGAAAACAACGTTCATGCGTACGCACGACTTACCATATCCATGAATGATATATTCCATTACGTACTTCATTATGTTATAGATTATTATAATATAAATATACTATATATACCTAATATTTATATAATATTATATATTCTATAATCATGATATAAGTATAAGGATCAACAATATAACAAATTAAGACACATGCGAAGAACAAAGTGAATATTACCTGAAGTGAAACCTTAACATAGGATCATTAAAAAGTGGGTAATAAAAGGTAATAATCAAAGAAAATAAGGTAATAGATATAATAATATTATTATGTAAAATATTTATAATAAAATTATATTTATTATACTGTAATCTTGTATGAGCACGGAGAGAGTCAAGACACTAGGTAAGGGGATTTTCATCTCATTAATAATTTCAGTGAGATACAAGCTATATTCTCCAATATTTCCTTTTGTGTGGTGTTTGAAATTACCATTATTGTATTATATGTATATTTTAATTAAATAAATGGGTATTCACATATCTATTATATGATCCTTCTTTTATGGGCTTAACTTTCAAAAGTTACGAAATCTATAAAACAGTTTTGTCTCAATTTTCCTTCTTGAGACTCATGTTTTGTTATGCACCTAAACTCTTTTTCAAGGTGTATCTACTTCCATTTTACATGTTATATAATGAATATAATTATTTAATGATATATTAATATTTATTTAATTTCCTTTTCTTACATGAAGAGTATGATCTAAAGTTACCAAGTAATAAGATTTTATTGAGACAAACTCATCGCTTTCTGAGATTATTTATGTCTATGATTCTTTTGATGACATATTATTATCAATATCTCAAGAATATTCATGAGTTTACTTATAATATATTTATTCATGATATAATATATTTTTAGTACCATTTTTTCACTCTTTGTTACTTATGATAATGTTTTTATGTAAAATATGACCGTATCTCTCTTTGGTCGGAAATCTATTGTATTCAAAAACCATGGTTTCAAAAAAGTTTTCAAAAAATATTTGAAGATAATTATCGATGAAAATTGGATTTAAAAAATATTTTAAATTTTAAAATCTTATTTTATAGTTTTTTAATGATATTTTCAAATAAAATGGGTTTAAAAAGTATTTGTGGAATAAAAAACAAGTATCAAAGAAGAAAAGATATTTTCCTCAAGAAATGTTTCTAAAAGATGTTTCAAAATTATTTCCCATATAAGATAACACCCATTGGTGTTACTCATGAATTTATAGAGAAATTATTTAGATTTTTATATTCATATTATTTCTTTTAATGGATTATGTTTTGATGGCATGATGTTATGAAACCCGTTTATTTTTCAAGGGTTATATGGTTTTGAAAAGCACTTCTTCTCATGGGTCATGTTTATGATGAAATGATTATGAAAACAATATCCTTCAAAAGGTTATGATATGTTTACATTTTTATGATACCCATTTCATTTCATGGGTTATGATATGTTTTTTATGATCTTGTGGTACATTTATGTATGATTTCATTATGAGACTGGTGGGACCTATATATCCCTCCAATGCATTGGATAAATATTTATATCTCATGAGATAAAATAGGGTTGGAATGAGGGTTACATGGTTTAGTAATACAGGGTTGGAATGAGGGTTACCCAGTTCAGAAATACAGGGCTGGAACAATTGTCACACAGTCCATTAATACATGGATGGAATAGGGGTTACCTAGTTCAGTAATAGACTTTTTCCACTAAGATGGTCTTGGAAGTGATTCCTTGGATACTATGGAAATCAGTATATGCTAACATGTTTCCACAATTCCATATCGTATTTCTATGTTATACTTTTATAGACTATTCTCTTTATTTCATTTTGATTCATGTCTTATGAACTTCTAATCATCATTCCATGATCTTTTTTATGCAGGGTATGATCTTCTATTTTCATGATCACATTCTCATACCCTTATTCTCAGGTTTATACTTACATGTCTCCCATGTTTACCCATAATGGGAATTTAAGATCACCCCTTTTTATGTTTCCTTCCCCAGGTTGTGCAGGTATTTATTATGTTTGAGGTGTCTAAGAATTTTTCTAGTCAATAAGAACCTAGTGGGAGTTAATGTAGCTCATTTATGTACTAATGTTTATTTTTCCAGGTTTATAAAGGCACTAGACTAGTCCGGTCTTCTCATGTTTGTTTTTATAATGTTTATGTATTCCGTAAAATCTATGTAATGTTAATGTTTGTAAAGAAAGGGTCACTATAGAGTTTGACCTGATGATCATGGGTTAATATGGATAGAAACCCATATTTCTATTTTATATCTTGATGGTCACAGAATGTGGTATGGGGATTCCCTATATTGGTAATTATTTTAGGGATGTTTTCTCAGATGAATTTTTATGACTACCTATTGATATGTTAGTATATTTTTCCATCGATCTAGTGTTGGGAGATACACCGATACCCATTCCCCATATAGAATGTCTACTACTATGTTTTAGGAGATCAAGAGGTAGTTAGATGATTTGGAAGCTGAGTGTTTTATATGACCTAGTAATTTACTATGGAGTTCGTGGGTCCTTTTTTCCAAGAAGGAAGATGATACCCTTTGGATTTTCATGAATTAAAATAAATTAAACATACTTATTGTTAAGAACTAATATCCATTGCCTCATATAGAAAATATATTTAACTAGATATGGGGAAATGTGTTTTTCTAAGATTGGTATGAGATCGGGTTATCATCATGTGCATGTTAGACCATCATACATACCACGTACAACATTTCATAGTAGATGTGGATTGTATGAGTATTTGGTCATGTTGTTTAGTCTCATAAATGCACCAACATATTTTAGGGAACTAGTGAACTGGGTTTTACATCCATATCTAGATTCATTTATGGTGGTATTCTTGGGAGAAATCTTGTAATTTTCTCACACTCGATGTGACCATGCCAAACATCTTGATATCATATTGAATACACAGATAGAGAATCATTTATACACTAATATTATAAAGTTCCCCTTATTTATGGATAATATTCACTTCCTAGGTTATATTATCTCAGAAATGGAAGTATTAGTTGACCTATAGAAGGTGAGAGTTTTAGTTTCCCAAGGGCATCCCAATATCTTATTTGATATACTGAGTTTATTAGGGATAGATGATTATCATAGGCACTTTATATAGAAATTATCATTTTCAAAATCACCTATTATGGTATTAACTAATAAGGGTGTCAATTTTATATGGTATTAAGACTCCGAGACAACCTTTCAGGAGTTGAATGGGAGACTAAATTCAGTTCTGATATTGACTCTACCAGAGCTAGGAAGAAGCTATATAGTGTATTATAATGAATCTGGTATTGGGATAAGAGATGTTCTGATGCAAAAGTAGCGAGTCATAGAGTACAAATCTCATCATTTTAGGCCACATGAGATGAACTAACCAATGTATGATCTCAAGTTATCCGTTGTTCTTCAAGACTTTCACTATTGAATGAATTACTTACTAGGAGAGAGTTTTGTGATTTATACGAACCACAAAATCCTCAAGTGCATCTTAAAATAGCATGACTTGAATCTTAGTCAATGAAGGTGGGTTGAATTCCTATTGTAATTTGACTTCAAGCTTGTTTATACATCTAGAAAGGGAAATATTTTTATTGATGCTATGAGAAGGAGGACATAGACATTAGATGATCAAGAGACCAGTAGAAAGTGGTGGATTATGGAACTTTTTTATGAGATGTATTTGGAGGATAAGGACTAGAAAGGAAATTATGTACTTAATACATTATTAGTGAACTATTCACTTCTATAGAGATTTAATTATATTAAGCTATCAGATTCCAAGGTATTGGTCCTATGAGAGAGTATTACGGGTGATGAACCACCTCCTGGTTGGATTGTCGATGAGGGTTAGATCTTATACATCCACAGAAATACTTATGTTCATATAGACATCTGAGATGATTTTATGTGAGAATCACATGCCTCGATATGGGATGTGTATCCCGATCTTACCAATATTTATCGCGACTTCCTCTACCAATACTAGTGGTTTGGGATAAAATGGGAGATATATGGGTTTGTTACTCAGTGTTCCACCTTTCAGAAGGTGAAGGTAGGACATTGGTGACCAAGGAGATATTACAAATATTACCTATTCCTGATTGAAAATGGGATGATATCACCATGGATTTCATGAAATGATTTACCATATCACCTTGGGTAAATGAAATCGTATTAATTATCACATACAGGTTGAAAAAGTTCATCCATTTCATTCCTGCTAATCAGTATTTATCAATGGATAAGATCAAAAGGCTTGAAGGTCATGAGATCATACACCTCTACAAGTTTTCACATTCTATCATATCAAATAGAGATTATCATTTCATTTCATGGTTATGGTAGGGGTTGTAGAGGGAATTAAGTTCATAGGTACTTCTAAGTACCTCCTATCACCCATAGACCAAAAATAAGTCCAAGAATATGATACAGGTTTTGGAGGACATGTTTCGAGCATGCATCCTTAATTTCAGAGGTTCTTTGGAGAAACACTTGCCTCTCATCGAGTTCACATATAATAACAACTTCCAGGAAACCATAAAAATATCTACGTATGAGGCTTTATATGGTAGGTCATGTTGTTTAACCATATGCTAGTTAAAGGCAGAAGAGATAGCACTTCTAGGTCCTCATCGTATTTAGGAGACTTTAGATAAGGTTTATCTTATTATGAGTATATGTTTATAGCTCAGTCTAGACAAAAATCATACTCTGATCATCCTCATTGAACACTAGAGTTTTAGTTGGGGAGTCTATTTTTATTATGAGTTTTTCCTATAATGAGGTATAGATATATTCAAAAACAAGGGAAGAAATCACCTCATCATGTTGATCCCTTCATGATTCTAGATAGATTTGGGTCGGTAGACTATCAGTCAAAGTTACCTCAGAAATATTAGTTCATGAATGACCTTTTCCATATATCTCACCTTTTTCTATATCATTTTGATATATTGCATATTGTTCATCTTGATGAGGTTGATTTGGATGTTGATGTGTCATTTTAGGAGTACCTTATCTATGTTCTTGATCATGTCATGGAGGTTCTTTGAGCCCAATCAGTTCCTCTAGTATGACAACCAAAGAAGAAAAACTATGTACATGATGTTTTTTGGGGGTGGTAGGCCGACATACATTCCTAAGATCTAGATTTATTCTCATACAATGCTTTACCACCCATGGAAGGGAAATTTGGGGATGAATTTCTTTAAGGGAGGAGATTGTAAGAACTTGGATTTTCTATGAGGTATGTATCCTTTAAATGTTTGTCTTAAACTATTTATTTTATCCTTATAAATGTTCCGTACAATTTAGGAAAGGATTCGAGAGCATTTTTGGCTTTTTCAAAGCCCATAACTATTATTTTTGGAGGAGACAACATAGGAACATGGTTAGAACATGGTTAGTTATAACCATTCCCCTCAAACAGTGTGGCTCAGTTAGGGATCCACAGGGTTTGTCTAAACTGTGCAAGGGGTTTTGAAAATTTAGAGTTGAGATAGAGGGTTAACATTAGCTATTCATAGATTTTATAACCATGTGGTATATTCCATGAAGGGTGTGTTCCCTAGTATGAGGGGTGTGCATAGTTTGTGCATGGTTTGGCCAACCATGCAGCCAAATCGCGTCACATTAAAGTTTAGATGAAATAACATTTTTCCCTACCTCTTTATAACTTAACCATAATTTCTTTCTCTCCCACACATAATTATCCCTCTCCCTCTAAGATATCTCTCATTCCTAAAGTTAGGAATTGAAGGATCACTTCTATTTATACTCTGATTGATCCACTTTCAGTCTTGTTGGATAGCCACTAGTGAGTCCTATATTCCTCACACGCCTTTCATAATTTATCTTCCTCTCAATAGAGGTATTTGGGTGTGAGACCATATGCCATATTTTTAGATCATATTTATATTTACATTATTTGTTCCATTATAGTTGGATTAGAGGCTAACAACGGATGATGATTTGACTACCAAGCTGAGTTAAGTGTTCTCATGCTTCTTCCTCAAAGTCTTGTGTTTTTATATATGTCCTTATTCCACACACCATATTTTACATAAATATCTTATTAAATTTATTTATTCTTAAAATAAATGGGTATGTTTCACCTATATGACCCATGAGAACTATTTTTATAACATTAAGGGTTAAGGAACTTGAATGGAACAACCCCTTTGGGTGTGTTGGTAAATTGGTCAAAACTGTCATGGGTGGATTATGACTTGATTCACCTTTTGAGGTGTGTTCTTTTCCTATTTATTTGGTATGTTAAATTAAATAGTTAGAGTATAAAATGAATTAAACAAGAGAGGGAATAGGAGATCATGTCCCTATTCCTTTTTCCATTTTCCTCCTCTCTTCGGCTTGAGACGTTCTTTATATCCAAATTCCCAATTGAGACAAAAGGGTATATTCAGGTGATTCCAGGACTTCTAAGACTATGATTTGTTTTGATCCACCTTCTGAGGGGATTTTAATTTCTTATATAAATATGATTTCCAATTGTTTAATGTGGGTTTAAATGTTATAGTTAGTCTTTGGGACAATGTCCATTCTTGTTTCCATATTGAGAGTGAGTGGTGAGTTCCAAAATAGGATCACTATAAATGGACTCTTTGGGATTGATTAATTAAATGATAATAATGAAATGATTATTACTCCCCTTGCGTAACATATGGGTTCTCATATGAATATAATGGATAGACTCATTTGGTAACTGGATTCTATGTGCCCAAGTGATATTTGGAATAGTATGTGGACTACCAAGGATGGACTGAGATGGAAGACTATTATAATGACACGAGTGATATTTTGAATATATATGGGGATGGCCAAGGTCACTCTCAAAGGGAAGATTGCTATTATTTCATGAGTAATACTTGGACTCCCTATATAGATAGACAAGGATGAACTCTGAGGGATGATCATTATGTAGACCATGAGTGACACTTGGGCTACCGTTATGGACCACCTAGGACGAACTTAGAGGGTGATGATTTTATACCACACCTAGAGAAATACTAAGGTTAATATGAGGAATTCATATTATGGGTTCATATATTCTTGGAGTGATACCTGGGTTCCAAATTAGGAACACCATGGACAAGCTCAGGTTCATTTGGAATATTAAATTAAGTAATGATTATACGATGTGTCTGCCAATCCAAATCACAAACTTAAATTCGATCAAAGAATTACAATTTACTTATGATCTTATTATACACATCCTATTGGATATGATATATAAGGGATTCTTGGGCTATGATCTAGGTCCCAGTATTTTATTATAGAATAAATCATGACTGTCTAATTTTTCATAGATATTATGACATAGGCCGAAGTTGGTATCAGATGAAAGGTGTTCCATGGGAACCCAGAACTATGTGGGTTGTTTATATATCGAATACCATTTACATCTTTAATTGTTACCTAAAAAGTTTTTATTATATATTCATAGACTGAATGACATTATAAACTGTTGGTAATGACCTACTGAGTTTATCTCACACCATTCTCAGGCCTCTATTTGGTACCTAAATAGACTTCATGGATACATGTAGGGACATAGGTAAGAGCCCAATTACCGATACTTGAATGATTATTTAAAGGTATAAGGGGAGAACAAGACCAATCTATGGATCATGATGCTATCCGGTGATAGTATTTTTTTGATATACCAATTTATATGTGCACCTAAAATCATGTCTTCTTGTATTTCCTCTTTTTATTGCATTTCATGATCATAATTTTATATATGACATTGATGGATTATTATTATTTAATTATTAATTTAACTTTATTCTTCCTCTATTGTTTAATATTATTATACCATTATGATATTCTTTGATCATGAGGATATAGTCTCCCCACTATTCCACCATGGACCCTAGCTACTAGTCGGGAACCTCTCGCATTCGGGGAGGCACACTTGAGGTGATGTGGCCAACCAGATTTGGTTAATATTGAGTATACCAAGTTTGTGATGTCAAAAAAACTATTTATTAAGTATGGTTAAATTTTTAATTATCATATATGTCTCTTTTAATTAAAGTATAAAAAATATCATTTAGAAAATTGTTTTCTATTTCAAGTTGGTATTTTCTGTTTGTTTTTATAGGATTTCGGATGTTTTTGGTGCATGTATTGCAATTTTTTTAATATATCTTTCCATATACATTTCTTATAAACTGACATGAAATCATAATTATTGTACATTCAACATAGTTTTTGGGTAAAAAATAGCATCAAAATATATGTTTCATGTCATCTTTTAAGAAAAACTATAATATTATGAACTTTTATGGTGTTATCTCAAGCTCATTTATAGGTAATATTTTTTTATACCTTGTTTAAGGAATTTCTTGTGTTCATTTAGGTGAGAATTGTATGTTGGGGGGGGGGGTTGGACTGTGTATGGTTTGTGAAAATATTGGTCAAACTGTGTGCCCTACCCAAATAAACCATAAAAACCCAAACAAAGAGGGATTGACCAGTTTTTCAAACTATGCACCCTCTTAGGAGTAACCGTGCACCCCCACATGATAGGTGCATGGTTAGGGCACACGGTTTGGAAAACCATGTGCCCCGACCCAGGAAACCATGTGTGTGGGATTTTAATCCTCTAAAAATTTATTTTAAATTCATTAACCCCTCAAGTTATTAGACCTAAATACCATAACTAGAGATAAACCAATTTTCTACATTTTTTAGAGGCTTCAAGGTGATTTACAATGCATTACAACCTCTTTTATTGGAAAATAAAAGATCAAATTGATGAATCTTTACCTCTCACAATCTGTGATTTCTTTCCAATTAGATTCATATCTCTCACATCTATATTTCTAGATGAAGAGGGAATAGTTTCCCTCCATTTTCATGGGTTTAGATATAGGTTTTTATAGATCTAAATCTATTTGATTTTGAATCTAGTTTTTGGATCTAGGTCTCATTATTCATTGTGCAGTTGAACATTTTGCTTCAATTTGGGGATTTCCAGTTGGTCTAATGCTCATCAAAAACCTTGTGGAAGGAGGTATAAATTGAAAATATAATAGTATTGCCTGTAATTGTGTGTACGAAATTGTAAAATATAAATTTCTATGTTTATAAACAATATATTTAACGCATTAATTAATTAGTTAATTAATTAGTGAAATGGTGTGATTATGTGATTGATGGTGTATTGGGATTAAGGAATTGGTCAGTTAAATGGGATCATGTAATTAGTTAATTTTTGAGATATAGAAAAGATTGATAATGGGAATAAGGGGATGTTTGGATTAACCTTGAATGACTAATGGGTTATGTGATTAAATGTTGATAAATGGTTAGTAGTGGTATGTTCATATTATTCCATGTTATTAAAGTAAAGTATTATGATTTAATTGATAATTGAAAAGGTTTATCATGCTGTGAACTGTTTATTAAGGGGTTAATTTTGATTGAAATTTTTAGTTTTGATATGCGTGATAAATGTGATTGATTGATAAATGGGGTGTTGTACATCCACTGATGCTCTAAATACCCACATGGTGCTAGCCATGATGTTTTTGACCCAAATGCATGAATGTTAATTTTATTATATGGGACAAGGACTAACTATCCAAATACCCATGGTGTGTGGGACAAGGACTAACACTACAAATACCCATGGGGTGCTATAACTGACATTATATGACCATGAGATTTACATTGCACTATATTTCCAAATGGAATTGTTATAAAATTAAACTAAATGTATAATTAAATCCCATGTCATAATGAATTGTGATTTTCCTATGTGGTATGGTTTAGATTTCTTCATGGGACAAAGTAGGTATTCATGGTATGGGTTTCATCATGAACATGGGGAAAATAATTTGGTTAAATAAAGGATAATGAATTTTGAAAAACTATTTACTGATTATTATACATTATTCTTTATACAACATCATACACTATTATTGATTATTTAAAACTTTAGACACCATTTATGGTGTTCTACTGAGGTGTAATCACACCCTGCCCAGGCTACTTGATCAGTACCCAAATAGACTTCTTGTTTGTAGGTCAAGATAAGGGCAAGAGACCTATTTCTAGATGGCTAAGTTTGGTTGGGGGATGGATGATAGAACATGACTTTAAATCGGGACCCACTTGGGAGTGTTAATGTCTTTATTTTGTTTTTTCATTAGACACTAGAAACATATTGTGGCATGAAATATCTATTGTTTTAGTTTTGGATATTGTTTCTATTTTGGTTCAACATGTGATACTTGTATATTTTGGTTATGAAATTCAGTTTGGTTATTCAGTTGGCTATTGTTTACTTTTTTTAAAGGTTGGGGCCGAAGCCTCATTTATTATTAAAGAAAAGCAAAGAGGGTATAATATTGTGCTTATTTCATTATTGTTCTTATTTCATAAAGATGGTATAATATATATATAATCTTTATTAGTCCCTCAATACTATTTGGAATCCTCTGGAATATGGGGTGGCACACTTGAGGTTAGGTAACCAACTAGATCGGGGAACCCATGTGTGGATCCTAGTTGAGAACATTACAAAAAATGATATGGAAAGTTCTGTGAGAAGTTTTCCACATCATTTTTATTATAAAATCAACATGCAAAGGTATATTTATTTTAGTTTGTTTCCACATTGATTAAAATTATAAAATTGGCCTGGAAATATATTTTCAATATCATTTTCTTAGAAAAAAGATGTTGAAACATTGCTTAAATTATCTTTTAGTTGATTTTTTGATATAAGTTTTAAAGAAAACAATGTCAAAAATATTTTTTTTGCATCTACAACATCAACTTTGGCTCAAAAACAATGGTAAAATATGTTTTTACATTAATTTGGGTAAATTTATTAAGAAATTATTGAAACTTATCCCAGGTCTTGTGGAATCACTCATCCTCGACTTCAAGGAAGCTAGTGATTCTACTTTTCATATCTCCCATCAACCACTTAAGAAAAAATTTCATGAAAAACATTATAAAGTTGGTCCCAAGTATCAAATGCGTTCTCACAAAACTAAATGATCCAATTCATAACACTGTTCTTCAAGAAAAATATAAGGACCCACATTCACATCTCATATTCACTCAATCCTTGAAGTGGAAACCACTAAGCCACACTATAAAAATTTTTAATAAAAGAAAATTTATATTCATTATAAAGTCCATAAAAAGAGGGATGAATCAAGAAGTGAAAATTATTGAGCTTATATTTTATATCCATTTTAGAAAAACTAACAAAATAAATGTTTATCAAAATTATTGGGAGTTGATACTATTTATTTCTATGAATTTATAGGTTTTAATTATTATAATGGGGTTTAATGAGCTATTTATTTAAAATTTTAGCATATATCTCTACTAATTTCTATATTTTGGAAATTTTTTTACAATATTTTTTTAGATTTTATATTTGATGTTTTTTATCTTAGACAGACATTATCTTCCCTAGAAACTGTTCCCATTTTTGATAGGTTATTGAACTAATAAAAAATAATATTTATTAAACCTAATTAAAACTACCTTAGGATAGAAAGTGATAATAATTGTTCTATACCTAGAGTATAAAATTTATGTGATTCAAGAAATATAAAAAATAAACAAAACACTAAAAACAAAAAAATTATTGATGGAGTGAAATGAAAATAGAAAATAAAAAAATGAAAGCACAAGAGAAAGTGTGTGAAAAAGAGATAAGATACACATAATTTATGTGTTTAGGATGAATAGATTCATATTTACTGAAAAAATTATTCCAGTTCTAGATTAATTTTCTTTCATAATTATGTGTAAGCTATGAAAAATGTGTTTTAATCACCAAGTTATTACTTGGATATCAACCATGTTCTATTACTCACCATAAAAATTGATTTTTAAATCGAAAGTTGGGGAATGTGTGGTTATTTATTAGAGAAGAAAAACATCAAACATTTCTAATTAATGTACATTGGTTGGTTTATTTAGGGAAACGTTTCCAATATTCATCACCCTTTGATACTTATAATAATGAAAAAATTATATTCATGAAGAATGTGAAAAATAGTTGAACACATGATTTCACATTACAACCCTCGAGTAACTTCCCACCTCATTTTTTGATTTATTGGTGTAAAAATATTTAATTTATTTCAAAAAGAAAACCCTATTATCTTATTCACACTTTTCAGTACCTCATTTGAGGATAAGATAAATGGAATTTCAAGGAAACTCAAGAGGATAAGTAGAAAGTCATGATAAAAAAATCCCAAATAGTAAAAAGGTTCAATTAATCCTCAATATAATCCCCTAAGGATATTAGTTACACATGTTTATAGTAGAAAAAAAATAAATATCAAAGAAATAAATCCTAAAAATAGATAAGATTGATGTTGGAAAGAGAGGTAAATCTTCTCTATCAAGATTGATCCTCTTCCACTACTCCAGTTCCATTTGATCCATTGCCTCGAGTGCTAACCCCTTGACTCTCGTTGTCATTTTTTTCTATCTTCTCCTATGAAGAATGAATTTTTTTCTTTGATTATCCTAGAATACACTTTTCTGATATCATCAAGATGAAATCCTTATCTTTAGATAACATGTTATTCTCATTAAGATATACACTTCCAACATCAGGATATTCTCTATTATTTGATGCTTGAGCATGTTGTACAAAAATCCAGCCACCAATTCTTCAGTATATTGTTCCAAATAATTTTTTCTTGAAAAAAATAATCATAGCATACATGGAAATTCCATTAGTGCCTAGTCAACCACAACACTTCATTTAAGTTAGTCAAGAAATATCATATACTAAAAATCTAATTAGTAACCTCAATATAAAATGATTAACCATGGTATACCTTCACATAAATATTCAATCAACAACATCTGATAATCCATCACGCACATTATTGGAAATAATTGAACCTACATGTGATGAGTTCCAGACTTCTACACATACGAGCACATATAGCTCCTATTTCAGAAAGACAATTAGTCAAGCACCCATTATTCATCGACCTTCAAACTTGTAGCTAAAACACGTGAAAATATTATGTCCCCCATTATCTTTATCAACTCAAACCCTAAATCCATAGAATTTTCATTATTGCACATTCAACCAAAACCCATCATTTAAGTTTGTCAAGAACTATCATATACTAAACATTGAATCAAAAAACTCAACACATAATGAGAATCCATGGCCAGCTTTGATATCACCTCTTAGATCATTAACATATGATATTCCATAAAACAATTCATGTGAAATTCTTAAACCTTCATGAAATGAGTTCTAAACCACCTCACAGAATAGATCCCATGGATCCTATTTCACAAATACAATTAGTTGAGCACCTGGTATTCCTAAAAATTCAAACTTTAATTTGCAACACTCTAAAACATTAAGTACCCCATCATTTTCATCAACTAAACACAACATCTAGGGAAATTTCATTAGTGCCTAGTAAACCACAAACCTTTATTTAATTTAATCAAGAATTATCATATACTAAAAATTGAATAAGCACCATCAACATAGAATGATAATCCATGGTCGGCCTAGACATCACCTATTCAGAAAATAACATATGAAAATATATCAAGCACATCAATGGAAATACTTGAACCTATACATGATGAGTTCCAAAACTCTATACATACTAGAACCTGTGGATCCTATTTCACAAAGAAAATTAGTTGAGCACCTAGTGTACACCCACCCTTGAACTTGTAGCTACAAAACTACGAAAAATCAACTCTCCAATTCAACCCTAAAGTAAAATAAAACTAGTAAACACCATAGTTATCAATATTCTTCAATACCTTGGTTTATCCCAATTCCAGACCGATGAAGAAAACAATGGTACTACTAAAATTCATTCCTCTTCATATCAGGTTCCATGTTTGAATCAGTGAAAAACTTATTTCTTCTTTGATTGATCTCATATGTCTTGTATATAGTTCTTAATGATGGGTTTTATCCCAAATCTCCCGTGTCATTTCATATTTGAAGATAATTTTTTTTTAAATTTGAATATGGTGTCCATCCAATTATTATCTTTTCCTGAGGTTTTTTGAAGATATATTTATATATTTTTTTTGAATGAGTTGTGGGGAATTTTTGAGGGCGTCAAAAAGGTGTGAGGTAGTGACCCAATCATAGGGGGAAATCAGAGTAGTGTAGAAATTTTTGTGAAGTGAGGCAATAGATATGGTGATACGCATGGGAGAAAATAAAACTCCAGTATTGAATTAAGTGTAGGCATCAACATGTAGTGGGAAGCAGCAAGAATCACCAAGCATGGGGTTCGTGATGGATTATTTGAGGGGCCAAAACAATTTCACATGTTCAGTTTTGATCTTTAAAGGGTGATGTATTGTCACGAGAAGATTATAAGCAAGGAAAAAGAGGCATATCGTGGTTTGAATTTTACATAGGTTTTCTACACTATATTTTTGTAATTCAATTTTGGGCGTTTACTTGTTTTATATGTACTCCCTGATTCATAGTGTAAATTCTTGAAGTTTCCCCATGATTTTCTTTAATCTTCTTCATTGGAGGGTTTTACCATGTTAAAATATGTTTCCCCATTTATTTTATGCTATTTGGTTTTGTGATTCATTTACATTGGAAATTCTCACAATTCTTTTGTCGTAACTGAATAATTATCAAGGAACTGATCAACTTATAAACCAAAAAATTCTATCAAAGGGAGGTTATCCATGTTTATTACTGATTAAATATATATCATTCATTCCATGGGATTTATTCTCACTTTGAACTATTTGATGGGAAAAGGATTTTATAATTTGGCATCAAAGATTTAAAAATATTATGGTCTATGAGAAGATAGTGAAGGCATTGAATAAGAAATTAGATAAACTAGAAACGATGAGTGATGGAGATTGGTAGGATATGAGGGAGTTAACGATAAGCACGATTCAGATGTATTTGGATAAAAATACACTATGGTAAGTGTTGAATATGATAGATCTTGAGGATATATTGGTGAATATTTAAATAAATTATAAATCAAAATCCCTCAAAATTATTTATATTTGAAAAATGGTTTTATCATTTTTGAATGCCAGAGAAAGGATATTTCAGTTATCATCTGGACGAGTTCACCCAACTTTTGTTGGAGATTTCTTTTGTAACATCCCAGGTAAATGAAGAATAAGACATATATAATATTTATTATTATTTTTGAATTAAATATTAATTTTACTTTAAATGGGTTTCTATGTTCGATAGCGTACCCGATACGCAACAACGAGTTTCTTTGGAATCTTACGTTGCACACTAATAATATAATATTATTATTTTAAACGGTAGTTAACTCTTAGACGTTGTATTGGCGGGAATGAACAAAAATAACTACAATATTATTATACATGATTGTTAAATGTATTTACATTTATCCAATAAAAATTTAGAGGCTTAAAATATGAATGAATCTAATTTTATGCATAATTTACATTAAAAGGCCGATTTACCGCCTTTTAATGGAGAACCCTCTTTAAATATAGTTTTTTTCACTTTAATACATTCTAAATGACCAAATAAAATCTTTCTTTAGAATGGGGATGTCAAAATTTACTTTGTGTAAATTTTTGGGATTTTTCAGTTAAAGTTCATTTTTATGAATAGTGAAAATATTGTATTTTATTTCAAAAGTGCCTTTTAATCTAATTTATTTATATTGTTATATTTTTTTAAGTGGTTTTAATGTTTAATTAGAATATATTTTTACCATTTAATCCAATTTTGGTCATTGTAATTAATTTCACTTTGAAATTGGATATAAACAAGTGTCAATCTTTTGATAGTTATTGTTTCTTAAAAACACGCTATTTGTTTTAAGAACGGGAATTAATTTTACAATTAATTAATGCCACTTTTATGTTTTGAATTTGAAAAAAATAAATATCATTTTTGAATTTGGAATATCAAATATTTCTTCGGCAGAATTTTTGGTATTTTTCTGAAAAACTTCAATTTTTGATGAATAGTGAAACCACTTAGTGGTGGTTAAAAAAACTGACTTTTTCATTTAAATGAAATTTTACCACTTATGTGAATTGAATTTAGAAAATCTAACATACATTTTTGTTATAAAGAAGTAAAATGTGGTTCATTAAGATGAAAATAATTTTTGGTGAATAATAACTTTTGACTTTTATTTACCACGGTTAAAGGTAAATAGGGTAATTCAAGGTTAATAGAATATTATAATAATTCAAAATTACCTTAACACTTTTCCAAACCTTATTGGTTGAGTCATTGACGACCATGGGCATCTTTGGGTCCATTTTGGGACCCTATTGAGCCACTTGGGAGTGATAATGACAATTTAGATTAATTAATTTAATGTGAAGACAAAATTGACATTAACAAAAATCTTTTATTAATTAATTTTTATATGGGGTTATATAAGTCCTATTTTAGACTATAAATATTATTTGGAAATATAAAGAGATTTCCTATATCATGGTATATTTTTTATAATTTTTAGACATCAAATAAATAAAATTATTTATGACACAATAATGATGCAGTATTTACCTCATTAATAAATGATTTAAATAAATAAGATTATAATGATTAAAATATTATTCAAAACATGTCCAATTATTATTGGATGATTTTATTTCGACCATGAGTTATATTATATTCATCTTTAATGATTTTTGGACCATTATAAACCGAATATAATTTTATAATAAAATAATATTTTCACACTTTCCTAAAGAGACCCTCCTCTCCCTTATAAAAGGAGACCACTTCTAACCAATTACTCACACCTCTAAAGCCATTTGGATAGTCCAAAAACTACCCAATTAATCTCCCTACATCTCTATACTCCTCCTAGAAGCCTTACCTTAGTCATAAGGCACTTCAAGAAGTCATTCTGGTTCAAACCAAAGGAAGTTACCCAAATTAAAGGTAACATTTTATCTTAAATTGTTTTCTTTTATTTTACTTCTCCAACCCCTAAACTCTTTTTATTCCTTTATTTTGTAACAAAAACAGTATCCTCAATTTAATTGGATGTTTTTATGAGAATTATTATAACTAAACTTACACACACCTCCATCTAATGGATGAATAACATAATGTTTCTGTGGATGGAAAACTAACGTCTCACGAAACGATGATTGTTCAATTACATCTTACCACCTCTCATGGTGGCCATTATGATGGAACTATATTTATATATGATATATATTATGTTTATTATTTCCTTATGCTTCTGTACTTCCCATTTATAGCACACATTTATGGTTTCCATAGTGGGAAAATATGATAATCTCATTTGAGGAAGTGCAGACTACCGCCCCCTCAAAGTGATGTGATTCGTTAATGCATTATATGGGATGTATAAAGGATGGAGTGAATGATATTATATATGATATTATACTGTAATTATAATATAACTATGTATAATTATGTTTTAATTCTATTAAAATAAGAAATAGAAATGAAAGTAGCATTCATGCATACGTACGACTTACCGTCTCCATGAACGATGCATTTCATTTCTTAACTTCAAATGTAATGTACTATTATAAATACATGTATATACTAGATATATATGATATATATGATATCTAAATAATTATTGTTATTCTGGATATAATTGACTATTGACCACATGGACAAATTGTAAATATAAGGTGTTCATTTTTGACTCAAGTAGAAAATATCGACAAAACGAACATTATTAACTTAAATGATTACATAATGTTTATAACATGATAATAAGTGATATAAAAGGAATAATAAACTTGAAAAAGGTTATTCATAAAGTAAAAATTAACCTTAGTTTATTATTCAAGGGATTAAATAACGATCGAGTCAAGTCGGACACAAGGTAAGGGAACTTCTTAACCCAATTCCCATTCTTTGGGTTGAACTTATCTTTCTTGTTTATGTCATTATTTGATTATGTTAGAAATAAATTTTTTAAATATTATCATTTAATTATACTTTATTTATGTGAGCTTATAGTGAATACACATAATCGATCTATTTTATTTACAAAATGATCTTTGTAAGGGACTTCGTCTCAATCTCATTTCATTGAGGCATATTGTATTTTAATACACGATTTTATTTTATACGCTGTATAAACACCTTTGAATTTTTATTTAATTCAAATGGAATATTTTTATATGAAGCGTTTTACTAAAAAACTAAAAATAATGTTCTTTTTTATGTAAGCAGTGACAACGACCTTTCCGCCGCCGCGAGTATTATTTGATCTTTGGATTCCTTAACAAGATGAAATGTTTTTAAAAGGAAAAAAATAAATACCATATACTCTTTTTATGTATTTTGGAATTGAAAATGATTTTGAGAATGGATTTATTATTTCAATATCTTTAAATGATATTTTTCTATTGCAATGTTGGAATGTTATGTTTTCATTATGCTTATGTTATGTGTTATGATCATGTTATGGTTATTGGAATTATTTACGTATACGGGTGGTTCCGTGATAAACCTATAGCGGGTGAGCCCAAGATAGCTCTCCAATGCATTAGGTGACATGACAGAGGTAAACATGAATGTTTCTCCTAAGAGATTTTAGGGAATATACTGTGATGGGTATTCTAATGTAACTCCCTATGTAGCTGTGATAGCTTCAATGTAAGTATGATATGGATGCCACAAGTTACCTTTATGATTTTTGATTTCTATGCATCTTTCATAAATTTTATGATTTCATGAGGTAAGTAAAAGAGTTCATGTTTTGTATGTATTTATGAAAAAATGTTTTCATTCTTTGTTTTATAACCCATACTGAGCCTTTTATTCTCATCCCAAGTTTTGAAATGTTTTCACAGGACTCAAAGATGAACAGGGTCAACGATGGGATCAAGGAAAAGTCATGCTGTCTAAAACATGGAACTAGACATGACTTTTTTTTAAGAGTTTATATTTTATGAAAAAAATGTAAATTATGTAGAAGTGTCTGCTTTGTATTTGAAATGAAATGTAATAGTTATGTCCTAATTCTCTAAAACTCTAAACCTGAAAATATCCTCAATGTGAATTATTCATTTAACTCAAGATTATGTGATGTTTTAAGGCCAGGTCCTTATAGTTG
Source organism: Viscum album (assembly GCA_963277665.1). Classification (NCBI taxonomy): domain Eukaryota; kingdom Viridiplantae; phylum Streptophyta; class Magnoliopsida; order Santalales; family Viscaceae; genus Viscum; species Viscum album. Next base: position 1,450,542,362 of record OY728146.1, on the reverse strand, counting down.
GTATCAAAGGTCATTTTAGATAAATCTAAGAGTTAGGGTATTGTTAAATTAATATCCATAACGTAATTTATGTTAATATTGGAAATAAATAGCATTTACAGATTACCATGTTGCTTCGCCTAAGATATTTCTGTGTTCAGAATGGTTTTCCGCAGAGGAAATAGGGTAGCTATGTTGGGATGACATCAGGAGGAAGAAAACCTTCCAAATCAGCAAACTGAGATGGTCGGAATCGAAACTGAATAGTTTGTTGTAGTGATGGAACAATTGACTTGGGCTATAAATGGTGGTGGTATCCATGCACGAGATCAGTCAGATCAACCGCAGAGGAACATGTCAGTAATGGAGCATTTCATGAGGCAACATCCCCTATCATTCAGAGGATCATCTGACCCTGTGGTAGCTGAAGGGTGGATTAAATCACCAGAGAAGATTTTTGATGTCATGGGTTGTTTAGAACATCAATAGGTTAGTCTTGTTGTTTACCATTTTGAAGGTGAAGCTGATCAGTAGTGGTCGATGGTGAAAAATATCAGGGATAGTGAGGAGATTGATGATCTTGATTAGGATGAATTCAAAGGTATGTTTCTTGAAAAATATTTTCCTAAGTTGGTTCATCTTAGAATGGAAAAAAATTCCTAGAATTGAGGTAGGAGGATGACTCAGTGGCTACTTATGAAGAAAAATTCACTCTACTAGAAAGGTATGCTCCAAATTTCATATGAGATCTTGATAGTAAAATCAACTGTTTTTACTCAGGATTAAAGCCAAAGTATCGAAGGGATCTAACTTCTCATGAGTTAAAAAGTTATGAAAATCTTTTTCATTGTGTGGAGAAGGTGTAAATGGAGTTTGCATATGATCGGGTATTCTTTGACAAACAACAGAATAAGAGGTCGATGTGGTAGGAGAAAGGGAAGAACTATTCAAAAAATTCTGATAGTAAGAAAATTAAGTTTACAGTTTGTGAAAATTGTGGTAAAATGCATGTTGGGGAATGTCTTTTGAATTCTGGTAAGTACTACCAATGTGGTAAAATGGGGCATAAGGCTCGTAATTGCACTGAAAAAGATCAGGGTAATGGTAAGACAAAATCTGATTTACAGTCAGTAAAATGTTTTAAGTGCAATGAAATGGGCCATTATTAAAATGAGTGTCCATTAAAGAACTCAACTGAAGGAAAGTTGCCAGACTACAAGCAGAAAGGGGTGGAGAAATCCTTTGCAACTAATTCAGCAGATGTTGGGAAATCAAATGAAGTTCTATCAGGTACAATGTTTGTTTGTTCAGATTATGCCAACACTACTAGATATTTTAGTTTCGGTGCCTGTCATAGCGGGCGACCGCCATTGGCGGTCGCTACTGATAGTTTTAGCGACCGCCAAAAGCGGTCGCTAAAACTGAAATGAAAATCGCGGGATTTTTCCCGCCCCCCACACTATCTTCTTCGATGAAACTCGCTGCAACATCGTCCGCGCCTCCTGCCGCCGCACCGCCACCATAGGTCGCCCCCGTCGCCGCCACCCCGTCGCCTCCCGTCACCCCCGTCGCCGCCACCCCTCCACCCCGTCGCCTCCCGTCGTCTCTTGTCGCCACCCCGTCGCCTCCCGTCGCCGCCACCCCGTCGCCTCCCTTCCTCCGGCCACCGTGGATCTTCCATGGCCGTCGACCGAAGCTCGGGGTCCATCCGAACATCCCACGTGCGCCCCAGTATACAACGGGCACAAAATTTTCGTCGGTTTTCGAAGACAGTATTAGCGGCCGCCATTGGCAGTCGTTATTGATTAATAGCGACGGAGCAACTGCGACCGCCAAAAGCGGTCGCAGGGCGGTCGCTAAAGGGCATTAGCGACCGCTTTTGGCGGTCGCTAATACCCACATTACTAGTAGTGCAATGTGTTGTTTGATTCAGGGTCTACATACTCTTTCATTTATGAGAAGTTTTCTAGTAAATTGGGAATTCCATCTCATGATATGAATACTAAACTTACGGTAAAAACACCTGGATGAAATGTTGAGACAAAATAAAACATAAGAACATTCATGTCCTTGTGTGTGGAAAGAATCTACCTGAAAACCTTATTTTTTTGCCTCTAGTAGAGTTTGATGTTATTTTGGGCATGTATTTACTTTTTGTTTATCATGCTAAGATTGACTGTAGTGCTAAAGAGGTTTCTTTTTAGAATGATTTTCAGTTTGTATACAAAAATGAACCCTTCCTGTTGATAACATAGCAGGAAGCTGAGAAACTAGTAAAATATGGAAATGAATGTTACCTTGCACGTATTGTTGAAAACAAATGAACTGTTCAGATTAATGATATGCCAGTGGTAAATGAGTACCTTGATGTTTTTTCTGATGAGTTTCCTGGTATTATACCTGATCAGGAAGTTGAATTTACTGTTGACTTAGTTCCTGATGCTAATACAATTTTAAAACCCCCTTATTGAATAGCTCAAATTGAACTTTTAGAGTTAAATAAGCAATTGCAGGAGTTATTAGATAAAGGTTTCATTCGACCTAGCACATCACCATGGGGTGATCCTGTCTTTTTTGTTAAAAAGAAAGATGGTACAATGAGACTTTGAATTGATTATAGAGAATCTAATAACATCACTTTTAATAATAAGTATCCTTTGCCTCATATCGATGATTTGTTTGATCAGCTCCAGGGAGATCAATATTTTTCGAAGATTGACTTGAGGTCGGGGTACCATCAGTTGAAAGTAAAGGAAGTAGACATTCCGAAGACTGCGTTTCATACTAGATATGGTCATTATGAATTTGTAGTTATGCCTTTTGGGTTAACCAATGTAGCTGCTGTATTCATGGATCTTATGAATAGAATTTTCCGTGAGTTCTTGGATAAGTTTGTGGTTGTGTTCATTGATGATATTTTGGTTTATTCCAAAAGTAAGGAGGAACATGAAAGTCATTTAAGGGTTGTCTTGAAAACCTTAAAAGAAATGAAACTTTATGGGAAATTCAGCAAGTGTGAGTTTTGGTTACACCAAATTTCTTTCCTTGGTCACATTGTTTCACAAAATGACATAAACGTTGATCCTGCTAAAATGAAAGCTGTTGAATAATTACCAAGACCCACAAATATAACTGAGATCCGTAGTTTTATTGGTTTGGCAGGTTATTACCGGAGGTTGGTTAAAAATTTTGCACGGTTATCTAGTCTAATGACTAAGTTAACTTGAAAAGGTGTTAATTTCATCTGGAAAAAAGAATGTGATGATTGTTTTCAGGAATTGAAAAGAAGATTGGTGAATTCTCTAGTTTTGGCACTGCCTTCCAGAAAAGGTGAGTTTGTTATTTATAGTGATGCTTCGTTGAAAGGACTGGGTTGTGTCCTAATGTAGAATGATCACGTAATTGCTTATGCTTCACGTCAGTTGAAACCACATGAGTTAAATTACCCTATACATGATTTAGAATTAGCTGCTGTTGTTTTTGCTTTAAAAATTTGGAGGCATCATTTGTATGGAGTGAAGTGTTAAATATATAATGATCAAAAAAGTTTTAAGTATATATTCACTCAGAAAGAATTGAACATGAGACAGAGGATATGGATAGAATTAATCAAGGATTATGATTGCATGATCCATTACCATCCGGGAAAAGAAAATAAAGTGGTCGATTCTTTGAGTCAAAAAAGTAATGTATCATTAGCCATGCTGCGTTTAGAATGATATCCATCAGTTTTTGATTTGATGAACTTTGGAATAGAAGTTTTTGTTGCAGGAAATTATTCTGTTTTGTTTCAGGTGTCAGTGAAATCATCTCTATCAGACAGAATTAAGCAATCGTAGAAGGAAGACAATGAGTTGCAGAAAAAGGTTGTATTGGTTCAGAAGGTTAAGTTTCCTGATTTTAACATTGATCATGATTTTGTTTTGAGATTTGGAAATAGATTATGTGTGCCTTATGAGTCACAGTTGAATAATGAGTTATTATGTGAAGCTCATAGTTCTCCATTTTCAGTTCTTCCTGGAAGTACTAAGATGTACATAGATCTTCAAGAGTATTACTAGTGGGATGGAAAGAAAAGAGATATTGCTGATTTTACTGCGAAGTGTTTGAATTGTCAGCAGGTTTAAGTAGAGTGGCAGTTACCAAAAGAAATGCTTCAGCCTCTACTGGTGCCAGAGTGAAAATGGGAAAATATATCCATGGACTTTGTTGTGGGATTACCAAAGACATCTTGAGGTAATAATACAATCTGGGTTATAGTTGAACGATTAACTAAATCTTCTCATTTCCTTCCTATTAGAGATACTTTGTCTCTAGATCAACTTGCTCGGTTGTATGTTAAAGAGATAGTCCGGTTGCATGGAGTTTCCCTCTCCATTGTATCTGATCGTGATCCTAGGTTTACTTTTAACTTTTGTAAAGGCCTTTAGAAGTCGTTGGGTACTGAATAAAATTTTAGTACAACTTTTCATCCTCAATTAGATGGGAAGTCAGAACGAAAAATTCAGACCTTGGAGTATATGCTACATGCTTGTTCACTGGATTATCAGGGAAGCTGGGACCAACATCTTTCTTTGGTAGAATTTTCATATAATAACAGTTTTCATTCCAGTATACAGATGGCTCCATTTTGAGGAAATATTTGGAAAGTAATGTCGAACTCCAGCTTTTTGGGATGAAGTAGGTGAAAGGAAGCTGATGGGACCAGAATTGGTAGAAGAGATGATAGAGAAATTTCAGTTGATTCAGAAGCATATGAGAACAGCTCAGAGCCAATAGAAAAGTTATGCAGATTACCGAGGGAATGATATTTTTTTTGAGGTAGGTGATCATGCCTTTCTCAAAATTTATCCATGGAAAAGTGTGATGTGTTTTGGTAAGAAGGGAGAGTTGGGTCTGAGGTTCATTGGACCTTATGAAATTCTAGAGAAAGTTGGATCAGTTGCATACAGAGTGGCTTTACATCCAAGTTTATACCAGGTACACAATGTTTTTCATGTTTCGATGTTGAGAATGTATATGCCAGATCCATCTCATGTTATGAGCCCAGAGGTAGTTCAGTTGGAAGATAATCTCTCTTATGAAGAACAACCAGTCCAAATTCTTGATCGCAGAGAGAAAGTGTTGTGGAATAAGGTAATTCACCAGGTAAAGGTTTTTTTGGCAAAACCATATGTTTGAAGAGGCAACGTGGGAATATGAAAATGCTATGAGGGATAAATACCCCCACTTATTTTGATAAGTGAATAAAAATTGCGAGGACGAAATTCCCAAAATGGGGGAAGGATGTAGCATCCCAGGTAAATGAAGAATAAGACATATTTAATATTTATTAATATTTTTTAATTAAATATTTATTTTATTTTCAAGGGGTTGCTATGTTCGATATCGTACCCGATACACAACAATGGGTTTCTTTGGAATCTTACGTTGCACGCTAATGATATAATATTATTATTTTAAACGGTAGTTAACTCCTAGCCGTTGTATTGGCAGGAATGAAAAAAAATAACTACAATATGATTATACATTATTGTCAAATGTATTTACATTTATCCAATAAAAATTTAGAGGCTTAAAATATGAATGAATCTAATTTTAAGCATAATTTACATTAAAAGGATGATTTACCACCTTTTAATGGAGAACCCTCTTTAAATATAGTTTTGGTCACTTTAATACATTCTATATGACCAAATAAAATCTTTATTTAGAATGGGGACACCAAAATTTACTTTGTGTATTTTTTTTGGATTTTTCCGATAAAGTTCTTTTTTTATGAATAGTGAAAATATTGTATTTTATTTCAAAAGTGCCTTTTAATCTAATTTATTTATATGGTTAGATTTTCTTTTTAAGTGGTTTTAATATGTAATTAGAATATATTTCTACCATTTAATCTAATGTTGGTCATTGGAATTAATTTCACTTTGAAATTGGACATAAACAAGTGTCAATCTTTTGATAGTTATTGTTTCTTAAAAACATGCTATTTGTTTTAAAAATGGGAATTAATTTTAAAATTAATTAATGAAACTTTTATGTTTTGAATTTGGAAAAATAAACATCATTTTTGAATTTCGAATATCAAATATTTCTTAGGCTGAATGTTTGGTATATTTCTGAAAAACTTCAATTTTTGATGAATAGTGAAACGACTTAGTGGTAGTTAAAAAAACTGACTTTTTCATTTAAATGAAATTTTACCGCTTCTGTGAATTGAATTTAAAAAATACGACATACATGGTTGTTATCAAGAAGTAATATTTGGTTCATTAAGATGAAAATAATTTTTGGTGAATAGTAACTTTTGACTTTTATTTACCGCGGTTAAAGGTAAATAGGGTAATTTAAGGTTAAAAGAATATTATAATAATTCCAAATTACCTTAACACTTGTCCAAACCTTATTGGTTGAGTAATTTACGACCATGGACATCTTTGGGTCGATTTTGGGACCCCATTGAGCCACTTGGGAGTGATAATGACAATTTATATTAATTAATTTAATGTGAAGACAAAATTGACATTAACAAAAATCTTTTAGTAATTAATTTTTATATGGTGTTATATAAGTCCTATTTTAGACTATAAATATTATTTGTAAAGATAAAAAGATTTCCTATATCATGGTATATATTTTTTATAATTATTAGACATAAAAAAAATTAAACTATTTATGACATAATAATGATGCAGTATTTACCTCATTAATAAATGATTTAAATAAATAAGATTATAATGATTAAAATATTATCCAAAACATGTCCAATTTCGATTGGATGATTTTATTTAGACCATGAGTCATATTATCTTCATATTTAATTATTTTTGGACCATTAAAAACTGAATATGATTTAATAATAAAATAATATTTTCACACTTTCCTAAAGAGCCCCTCCTCTCCCTTATAAAAGGAGACCACTTATAACCAATTTATAACTCCTCTCAAGCCATTTGGATCATCCAAACTCTGAACAATTAAGCTCCCTACATCCCTATCTTCCTCCTAGAAGCCTTACCTTAGGCATAAGGCACTTTAAGAATTCCTTTTGGTTCAAACCAAAGGAAGTTACCCAAATTAAAGGCAACAGTTTCTCTTAAATTGTTTTATTTTATTTTATTTCTACAACCACTAAACTATTTATATTCCTTTATTTTGTAACAAAAATATTATCATCAATATAATAGGATGTTTTTATGATAACTATTCTAACTACACTTACACGCACCTCTATCTAATGGATGAAGAACATAATGTTTCTGTGGATGGAAAACTAACACCTCACGAAATGATGATTTTTCAATTACATCTTATCGCCTCTCATGGTGGACATTATGATGGAACTGTATTTATATATGATATATATTATGTTTATTATTTTCTTATTATTATGTACTTCCCATTTGTAGCACACCTTTATGGTTTCCATAGTGGGTAAATACGATAATATCATTTGAGGAAGTGCGGACTACCGCCCCCTCAAAGTGATGTGATTCGTTAATGCCTTATGTGAGATGTATAAAGGATGGAGTTAATGATATTATATATGATATTATACTATAATTATAATATAACTATGTATAATTATGTTTTAATTCCATTAAAATAAGAAATAGAAATGAAAGTAGCGTTTATGCGTACGTACGACTTACCATCTCCATGAACGATGCATTTCATTTATTACCTCCAAATGTTATGTACTATTATAAATACATGTATACACTGAATATATATGATATATATGATATATAAATAATTATTTTCATTATTTATATAATGGAATGTTGACCACATGGACAACTTGTAAATATAAGGTGTTCATTTTTGACTCAAGTAGTAAATATCAACAAAATGAACATTATTAACTTAAATGATTACATATTGTTTATAACATGGTAATAAGTGATATAAAAGGAATAATAAAATTGAAAAAAGTTTTTAATCAAGTATAAATTAACCTTAGTTTATTATTCAGGAGATTAAAGAACGATCGAGTTAAGTCAGACACAAGGTATGAGAACTTCTTAACCTAATTCCCATTCTTTGGGTTGAACTTATCTTTCTTATTTATGTCATTATTTGATTATGTTAGAAATAAATTTTTTATATCTTATCTTGTATTTATACTTTATTTATGTGAGCTTATAGTGATTACACATAAGCGATCTATTTTATTTACAAAATGATCTTTGTAAGGGACTTCGTCTCAATCTCCTTTCATTGAGGCATATTGTATTTTAATACACGATTTTCTTTTATACGATGTATAGACACCTTTGACTTTTCATTTCATTCAAAGGGAATCTTTTTATACGAAGCGTTTTACTAAACAAAAAAAATAATGTTCTTTTTTACGTAAGTGGTGACAACGACCTTCCCGCCGCCGCGAGTATTATTTGATCTTTGGCTTCCTTAACAAGCCGAAATGTTTTTAGAAGGAAAAAAATAAATACCATATACTCTTTTTAGGTATTTTGGTATTGAAAATGATTTTGATAATGGATTTATTATTTCAATATCTTGAAATGAAATTTTTTTACTGCAATGCCAGAATGTTATCTTTTCTTTATGCTTATGTTATGTGTTTGGATCATGTTATGGTTCTTGGGAATTATTTACGTATACGGATGGTTCCATGATAAACCTAGGGCGAGTGAGCCCAAGATAGATCTCCAACGCATTGGGTAACGTGACAGAGGTTAACTTGAATGTTTATCCTAAGAGAATTTAGGGAATATACTGTGTTGGGTATTCTAATGTAACTCCCTATATAGTTGTGATAGCTATAATGTAAGTATGATATGGATTCCACAAGTTACCTTTATGATTTTTAATTTCTATGCATCTTTCATAAATCTTATGATTTCATGAGTTAAGTAAAAGAGTTCAGGTTTTGTATGTATTTATGAACAAATGTTTTCATTCTTTGTTTTATAACCCTTACTGAGCCTTTTATGCTCATCCCAATTTTTGAAATGTTTTCACAGGACTTAATGATGAATAGGGTCAAGGATGGGATCACGGAAAAGTCATGCTATCTAAAACATGGAACTAGACATGATTTTTTTTAAGAGTTTATATTTTATGAAAAAATGTAAATTGTGTAGAAGTGTCTACTCTGTATTTGAAATGAAATGTAATAGTTATTTCCTAATTCTCTAAAAATCTAAACCTAAAAATATCCTCAATGTGAATTATTCATTTAATTCAAAATTATGCAATGTTTTAAGGTTGGGTCCTTATATCATTGGTTTCGGTCATGATCGATGATAAAGGTAACGCAGTACCTATTGAAATAGATGAAGAAGATAAAGTGTTTCTTCTTTTGGGTTCATTTCTTGATTAATATGAAAATATCCTCCCCACATTGCTATTCGAGAAAGACATACTAAATATATATGAAGCGATTTCATCATTGTTATTGAATGAGACTCTAAAAAATACCAATGATGGTGAATATTTGGGTAGTAGTGTTATTTTGGCTATGTTATATGGATATGGTAATCAAAGAGGTCAGTTGAAGACAAGAACAAAATCCAAGCGCTTTTTTTAAAACAAGGAGGGTCATGCACAGAGAAACTACTATGAATTGAAAAAGACTAAGGAATAAAAGAAGGTGAAGGACACCAATTCTAAGGATACTATTTTTGGTATTATTCAAGATGAGGGAGATTTAATTTTAGTTTGTGTTGATTTTCATAGGTCATATCTGTAAGGACTCGAACCCAGTTTCCCAGAGCTGATACCTTATTTTATTGCATTATAATATAAACAGGGATGTAATATCCCAAAGGAATAAATTGTTTAGTAGTTTTGGAAAACCAGATAAATACATAAGTTCAACATTACAACTTGAAGGAAATACAACATATCAACTTATCTTGAATCACACATAATCTCATAGATCATCCTTACAAGTCATTCATAATATAATTCTTCACAACCTAGGGAAAATAAAACATATGAAAGGGTTGAGATCATATTCTCACTAAGGGTAAATAATATAGTGGAAGAAAATATAAATACTATGCATGATGAATAACTAAAAATTCATGCCTTTAAAAAATATACATGAGCATAATATGGTAGGAATAAAAACTGATTAAATAATTCCATTAAACATAACCATGAATATTCTAATAGTCTAATAATTCCATGGAATATAAATCTATAGTTTTATAATTAGGGAATTCATAACATCGGACATTTTGAAACATACCTTCAAGGCCTCGACCAAGACATCTGAAAATGATTAAGGCCTCAGGAAAACCCATATCTAAAAATGGGAAAGTCCTCAGCCAAGTCCATATCTGTTTTGTCTCATGAGACATACCGATGCATCAAGGGGCTATATCAAGCCCCACCCATCACTTACTAAGTCCAATTAATTCCTCATATGAATGGGGATAAACATAAATAACACATACATTCGTATTGAAACTAACATATGAAATGTATATAACTTTCCCAAAACATAAACAAAAACCATTCAGAGTAATATGGTGAATGGTTTCAAGATGGAACATTAACAATCCAAATAATCATAAAACATTCAATATAGTATATGATATCATAAAATATTAGTCCCAATTATACATAAGAATCAACAAGAGTATCTAAAAAATTAAAATACTCTTTAAAAATCATCGATTATTCTTGAAATAAATACTCTTTTACTTGGAATAGAATAGATCTTTTGGATAAATCTTTATATAAAACCATAAGTAAAATAATATAGTTTTTTCATAACAAAATATTGATTTTAGAAAATTAATGGTGGGTAAAAAAAGACTATAGATTGTACTTCAACATAGGTAAGAATTCAGAAAGTTCTCTTAAACTGGGCTTGTATTTCAGGAAGAATTTCTGGAAGATCCTTTTTAAAACATGTAAATAACCATAAAAGAGAGAAGGATTCTGTTTAGTATACATATATAGATAATTCACACATAATTTATGAGGAGTTCATAATAATAAATAAGAATTTATTTTAGGTAAGAAGAGAATAAGAGTAACCCGAATGAAAATGAAGGTTTGGGTAGAAAATCATTACCACTTTCTAATCAATCAAATAATATACCCAAAAATTAATAATCATAAAATGATACATTGAATACCAAGAAAATAAATAGATTCATGATATGATACATCAATGGGAAGTATACATACACCATACTTAACTAATAGTAGTGAATAAGAAATATCTCACAAAAATGAAAGTGATATGAGGAAACACTTACAAAATATAATTTAAAATAATAATTCCCCTGCCTGTTAGAAGAACCCAAAGGAAAAGGAAATCTCATGCCTGTAGGTGAACTTGAACCAAAGAAGGATTGGGTATTTTAGCTAAAAAGGAGGGGTTCTCCCTGAGTATCCCATATTTATAAAAAAAATTATGTGTCGTAAGCTTCTCAAAGAATCTGAGTCATTTTTTTAAAACAAAACTAAGCAACGACCCTGGGTCAACATTGATTTCAATCATTGTGATTATAATATGTTATGTTTATCATTTTTTTCTATCTTTTTCCCACTAGTCATCAAAAGTTTCTCCTTCAATCATGTTGTTTCTCATGTTTTCTATCACGCTACTTTTATTATCATTATCATTTTATTTTTAAAATCCTTTTATTCCCTTATTTTTTGTTTATCCTTATAAATATATAATTAACTTAAATATTTTATTCATATTTTATTCATATTTTAATCATTAATATATTTCTTCTTTTTTCCAATTCATGACCCCCTTTTTATTATTCAATCACGTCACTTTTTTTTATTTTTTTTATCTTACCATTTTTTTGGCCAAACCGTGATTGTGTTTTTTATCATCTTATTATAAATTCTTTTTTTATTTTTTATTTTTTAACTCATATTTTTTTATAATTTCATTTTAACACATTTTTTTACACAATATTCTATCATTATATATATATACATTATATATTTTTTTTAAAATTTGTATATAAAGTGTGTGTTTTTATCTTTAAATATAAAACTAAAACTTATATATATAAAAAAGAAAATGACAATTATATTTATAAACATATAATTATATATATATACATTAAAACAAAAAGTAAAACTTTTATTGTATATATATATATATATCTTTTTAGTGTTTTTAAATATATATATATATAATTCGTTTTTTTAAAATAAATAATTCCAATCAAACGTTTTATTTAAATCATTAATATATTGTGCTTTTTCCTAATATAATAATTATATATATCTATAATATATGAATTTTATTAATCAAAAACATAATATATTTCTTATATTTATATAATATATTATCTTAAGAATAATAATAATAATTTTCTAAACAAATATTTTACCCTTAATTAATATTATTATCATTAAAATATTCTATTAAATAAACTTGTTTGATAAAAATAAATTCTATTTTACCAAAATAATAAAAATGGTTATTTTAAAATATTCTTTTAATTGAAGAAAAAACAATATTTTTAGTATAATTAATTATATGTATTATAATTAAATTAAATAAAACACATGATTTCAAATATTATTTTCAAAGAAAAGTGCCTCAAGATATTATTTGTTGGTTTTAACTATAAATAAAACCATTAACTAAATTTTTTTTTAATAAAACTATGTTTATAATTTCTGGGCTATCACATTATTCCCCCTCAAAATAATTGTGTCCTCGCAATTCATTCTTTGGACTCTAGAAAATTTTGAATTCCATCTTTAGAATTAAAAAACACTAGGACAACTAAACTTCTTAACTCGATAACATCTAATCTCTAAAGTTGTCTAGACCTTTCCTCTGATACCAACTATAAGGACTCGACCCCAGTTTCCCAAAGATGGTTCCTTATTTTATTACCATGGAATATAAATAGGGAAGTTGTATCCTGAAGGAATGAATATTTTAGTAGTTTTGGAAAACCAGATACATACCTAAGTTCAAAATTACAACTTGAAGGAAATAAAATATATCAACTTCTCTTGAATCACACATAATCTCATAGATTATCCTTGAAACTCATTCATAATATAAATTTTCACAACCTGGGAAAAATAAAATATGTGAAAGGGGTGGGGTAAAATTCTTAGTAAGGGTAAATAATACATTGGAAGAAAATATAAACACTAGGCCAGAAGAATAACTAAAGATTCATGGATTTAAAAAAATACATGAGAATAATATGGAAGGAATAAAAACAGATTAAATAATTCCATAAAACATAACCATGGATATTCTTCTAGTCGAATAATCACATGAACTATCAATCTCTAGTTTCATAATGAGGGAATTCATAATGTTGTACATTCTAAAATATACTGTCAAGACCTCAACCAAGACATCTGAAATGATTAAGGCCTAGGCCAAAACCATATTTGAAAATGGGCAAGGTCTTGGCCAAGTCCATATCTATTTTGTTCCATGAGGCCTATCGATACATAGAAGGGCTATAGTGGTCCCCACCCATCACTTACTAAGTCCAATGAATTCATCATATAAATGGGGCTAAAAATAAATAACATATATATTCATATTGAAACTAACATATGAAATGTAAATAATATTCCCCAAACATAAACACTAACCATTCAGAGTAATATGGTGAATTATTTCAAGATATAACATCCATAGTCAAACAAATCATAAACCATTCAATATCATAGATGATATCATAAAATATTAGTCCAAATTATACATAAGAATCAACAAGAGTGTCGAAACAAATGAAAATAATCTAACAATCATAAAATAATTCTTGAAATAAATACTCTTTTACTTTGAAAGGGAGAGCACTTTTGGAAAAATATTTGTATAAAAACAAAAGTGAAATAATATAGTTTTTTTCATAACAAAATGATTTATTTTAGAAAAATAATGGTGGATAAAAGAAAATTATAGAGTGTACTTGAACATAGGTAATAATTCGAGAAGTTCCCTTGAATCAGGCTTGTATTTCAGGAAGAATTTTTGGAACATCCTTTTAAAACATGTAACTAACCATAAAAAGAAATAAGGATTCTGGTTATTATACATATACAGAACATTCACACATAATTTATGAGGAGTACATAAGAATAAATAATAATTTCATTGAGGTAAGTAGAGAATAAGAGTAACCCAAATGAAAATAGAGGTTTGGGTAGAAAATCCTTTCCACATCGTAATCAATACAAATATATACCCAAAATTAATAATTGTAAAATGAATCAATGAATACCCTGAAAATAAATAGATTCATGATATGATACATCAATGGGTATTATACATACACCATACTCAACTAATAGCAGTGAATAAAAAATATATCACAAAAATGGAAGTGAGATGAGGAACCCCTTACAAAATATATTTGAAAATAATAATTCCCATACCTTTTAGAAGAAATCAAATAGGAAGGAAATATATTGCCCATAGGTGAACTTGAACCAAAGAACGCCTGAGTATTTTAACTAAGGAGGATTGGTTATCCCTAAGTATCTGATATTTATAAAAAAAATATGTGTTATAATATTCTTAAAGAAGCTGGGTTATTTTTTTTAAAACAAAACTAAACAAAGTACCTAGGTCAACATTTATTTCAAATTATTATAATTATAATATATTATGTTTATCATTTTTTCTATATTTTCCCACAGATCATCAAAGGTTTCTCCCTCAATCATGTTTCTCTCCTGTTTTGTGTCACGTCACTTTCATTATCACTATAATTTTCTTTTTAAAATTGTTTTAATTTATTATTTTTGTTTATCCTTATAAATATATAATTAAAATAAATATTATATTTATACTATAATAATTAATATCTTTCCTCTTTTTTCCAAATCATGACTCCCTTTTTATTAGTCAATCACGTCAGTTTATTTTTATCTTTTTTATCTTACCGTTTTCTTTTGGCCATACCATTATTATGATTTTTATCATCTTATTATAAATTCATATTTATTTGTTATTTTTTAACTCATCTCTTTTTTATAATTTTGTTTTAACACTTTTTTACACAACATTTTAACATTATATATATATATACACATTATAGTTTTTCTAAAAACATGTATATAAAGTGTGTGTTTTTTATATTAAAATAAAATAAAATAAAACATATATATATATATATATATAAAATAAAATGATAATTATATTTATTAACATATATTAGATATTTACATTAAAATAAAAACTGAAACTTTCATTTTATATGTATATATATATCATTTTAGTGTTAATATATATATATATAATTAGTTTTTGAAATTAATAATTTAAATCACACATTTTATTTAAATCATAAATATATTGTGCGTTTTTTAATAATATAGTAATTATATATATTTATAATTTCTAAATTCTATAAAACAAAAAATATAATATATCTCATATATTTATAAAATATATTATCTTAAGAATAATAATAATAATTTTCTATAGAAATTTTTTACCCGTAATTAGTATTATTATCATTAAAATATTATATTAAATAAACTTGTTTGATAAAAATAAATTCTATTTTACAAAAATAAAAAAATAGTTATTTTAAAATATTCTTTTAATCAAAGAAAAAAAAATATTTTTGGTATAATTAATTATACATATTGTAATTAAATTAATTAATACACATGATTTAAAATATTATTTTCAATGAAAATTGTCTCAAGATATTATAAGCTGGTTTTAATTATAAATAAAACCATTAAATAAAATATTTTTATAATAAAACTAATTTTAGAATTTCTAGGTTGTTACAAGATCTGTACACTGAATGAGTGGTTCCTTCAGTAGTGTTGTACCATATTTCACCAAATAGGGGATTATTTTCTTCAAAAAAAGAAGGTGAATTTGTTAGATTGAATATGGAAAATAGATATTTTGATAATTTCATTGGTGTTGGTGATATTTGTTTCACTCAAAATTTAGGTTGTATGCTAACAGTGAAGGATGTGTGGCATGTTCCAAGTATACTCTATAATTTTTTATCTTCTTGTGCTCTTGATAATGTTGGGTTCAAGAGTTCAATTAGGAATAATAGATAGACCTTCTATAGAGTGTCAGTGGTATGTTTATGAGGAAGAATTGGTGACACACTTTACAAGATAGATGTATATGTGTGTGGTGATGTGATGAATGCAGTTGTGAATATAAGTTCATCAGAATTTTGACACAGTTGATCACTGTGCATGAGTAGAAAGCTATCGACTAGATGAAGAATGTTTGAAAGATGAAGTAGAACAGTTTAGGTGGTTTAGGTCTTACACTGAATTATTTTTCTTCATATGGTGTAATTAGTGAAGAAATAATTGAGATCAAAGATCAAGGTGATGTTCTTAGAGTTTCATACTGCTTAGATCATATTGAGCAGAGGGAGTAATTAATTTCTATAGGTACTCCAGATTATGTGGCGATCATAGTTATGGAGGTACCAAGTGTTGGTTACAATATTTTTCAATAGGTAAATAAATACATAGGTATGTAAAAGACTTCTGTATTTGGATTTCTTTTGCAGGGGGAGATTTCAAGCTTCAATTAGAGCTGCAAAAGGGCATCATCATATTTTTTACAGATGATGAAGGTTGCTATAATACCAACTAGCTTTCGATCTAATTGAGTTTTTTGGAATTAATCTCCTTCTTTTATGGGATTAAGGGGAATATTTATGGGGTTCATCCCAAATCACCCGTGTCATTTAAAATTTAAAGATAATGTTTTTTTAAGTTTGAAAGTGTTGTCCATTCGATTTTTATCTTCTCATGAGGTTTTTTGAATATATCTTTATATATTTATTTTGAATGAGACATGGGGAATTTATGAGAAAATATAAAATGTGATAGGAAACAACCCAACTACATGGGAAAAATTAGGGTTTCACAACAGTTTTTATGGAGTAAGGCAACAGATACAAGGATACATAAGGGAGAGAAGAAAACTCTAGCGGTGACTTGAGCGTAGGTAGTTGCGTACTGTGGGCAACATCAAGAAACCCCAATCATGGGGTGCACGATGAATTATTTTAGGGGCCAAAACAACATCATGTGTTTGTTTTTTATCTCCAAAGGGTGAAATATTTTTATGATACAATTATTAGAGAGGAGCTGAAGGCGTATCGAGGTGCGATTTTCACACAAGTTTTCTATGTTATATTTTTGTAATTCATGTTTGGGAATCTACATGGATTCTCTGTACTCTATGATTTATAGTGCATATTCTTATATTTTCCCCATGTTTTTTAATCCTACACATTGTCAGGTTTTTCAAAATTAAAATATGTGTCCTCATTTATTTTCTGCCATTTGGGTTTTCACTTCATTTATATTAGTGATTCTCACAATTCTTTTGTTGCAACTGAATAATTATCTAGGAACCGATCTTCGTTAAAACCAACAGTTATTTCCTGGTCATAAATCCTTGATTGATTCTTTTCATATCCACTTAATGAAGTTTTTTAGAATCATGGTTATCCATTTTTAACTTTATAAAGTATTCTTCACCAACATGGGTTTCCAAAATCCCTTTGGTTGAGCTTGAATGAGGTATTTTTCCTTAGTTTGAGTTATCAGACTCATCTGGATTTCCCCTTTGGTTTGATCCTCAATGCTCATGTTGTTTCAAAATATTGTTTTGAATCATCCATAGAATAATTCAAAAATTAATTATTCAAATCTAATTGATCAACAAAATTCTATATTCAAAATATAAAAATTATATTTCAGTAATTGATATTAAAAATTGAAACATGGATTTAAGAAATATAAGATTTATAATAAAAATATCATTTCAAATTAAATAAAAATATTATTTCAGTTAATTTTATCTAAATCCATATAAAATATTTTGTTTTTTCAATATTTTAATTCTAAAACAATGAATATTCTACATTAAACACCTATAATCCACTTTTTTATCCAAAAATTAAAAGAATTATATTTTCAACAAAAAAAAGATAAAAATTAAAAATAGTGTTAGTTAAAACACATTTTATCATTAAAGAACAATAATTACTTAAAATAGATGTGGTAAACAAGTATAAAAATAAAATCAAGCTATGTTCTTATTAATTGAGTTTAAATTTTGTGAACTAATTAAAGTTAATGAAGTCATAAATAGACTCCTTATACACCAATCGATTTTGTAAATTTGTTAATACACTTGTTGGGGTAACACACTTATGATATAAGTGGTTTTTTAAAATAAAAATTACATAGATGGTATAGGGTTGGGATTTAAGGCCTATTTTATAAGAAGTTGTTATAAAGAATTGATCTTACAATCTAGAGTTTATCTGCTCATGAATAATTGGAAATTAAAAATGTGATCATCAATCCATAAACTATTTATTTTATTAAAACACAGGAAGGGGCCAAATCCATACACAAATAATTAAGAAGAGGGCTAGAGAGGTCTTGAATAGTGAAGTATGTGGGCATCCCATCTAACTAAATCCACCCCCTTAGAAGGAAAACTGCCCAGATTAGAAAAATACAAAACAGAAACACCTAGAAATGCCCTGGAAGCGAGAAAATTAGCTAATTTAAAATCATAATTTTTCCTACAAAAATATTTTCAAATGACTCCAAAAAAATTATTTTAAATCTTAACCAAAAAACACTTTTTATAAAGTGTTTTATATCACAAATAAAAAATAAACCAAACACACTATTTTATAGCACTAAAATGTTAAAAGTGTTTATAGAAACTGTTATATATATATATATATATATTATCACCATCACATATACTCAAAAGTCAGGTAGTGGTCTATATAAAAAATTATAAAAAAATATTGACCTATGTCAGCTTTATCAACTCTAAAATCCAACAATGATAACATTTTCTCTTTATTCTACTAGTTTTAGCATGGATAAAGAAATATTGTTATGAGCTCTAAAACTAGTGGTGATAATGAATTGATCTAATAATTTTTTTTAATAATATATATAAATAATATATTTGGGTGTATTAAAATTTAATTTTAACAGGTATTTTATACAGACACACATATACATATTATATATATATCTCTATGATTATATTTAATGTATTATTATTAAATTTATATAAATATATTAAATTATATTAAATTGAAATTTAATATGAAAGATTATTTAAATAAATATTATGCACACATATATGTGTATTTGTATGCTTGAGTGTGTTTTTATTAATTCAATGAATTCATACATTATTATTATAAATTCAAAAAATATTGCTATAATTTGAAAATGAATTAATTTTTTATATAAATACTTTTTAAATATATATATTTATAATTATATATTACTACTTTTTAAATATGTATAATTATAATTATAATTACAATTAAATATATATATAATTAAATAAATACATGTTTCTAATGAATTTTTTTAATTGATGCATGAATATAATTGGCATTCATATGTACATATTCATCATGAATGTTCATTTATACATTACACCCTCATTACTATTCATGTTGTCTATATATATGATGACTCATTTTTTATGAAATCTATACTTTATTCAGTGTATATGATTCATTCATGTTCCCTTGAAGCTATTATGTTCTCATAAATATAGTTAAAATGACGATAAAAACATATAAATAATATATATTTATTATATTTAGAAATATAATTATTTAGTTATATATAATTACTTTTTAAAATATATTTATAATTATAATTATATATAACTAAATATATATATATATGTATATATTTAAATAATTATAAAATTACAATAATTTTGTTAAATGAAAAATAATTTTATTATATTTATAATTATACATAAATACCTTTTAAACATATTTATTTATAATTATAATTATAAATATATAAATAAATATATTTATTGTAATTTTTTAAATGATAAATATATTTATTATATTTATAATTATATATACACTTTTTATAAAATTACAATAAATATGTTCATTATAATTTTATAAATATATATATTTATATATTAATACACACACACATATATATACATATAAATATATTTATAATAATTATGATTTTATAAATATATATAATTATAGAAATATATTTATAAATATATATATATATATAAATATATAAATTTATAATTATAATTATAATATATATATATATATTTAAATAATTATAAAATTATAATAAAGATATTTATTATAATTATAATTATAATTATAATTATATATATATATATATATATTTATATGTACTCATAAATATAAATAAATATACAAATATTTAAATACATATGAAATTAAAATAAATATATTAATTATATATAGTCATAATATATATATATATATATATTTAAATACATGTGAAATTAAAATAAATATATTTTTTTAAAGGTTGAGGGTCAAGCCCCCTTTATTGAACATAAAAAAGTTAGTATCTCTTTTGGGATGGGAATGATAAAACCCATTACAAGAAGGAAAAATTCTTTAAAATCAAAAGTAAAAAAGATCCTACAAGTCCAAAAAAAGAAAAAGTCCAAGAAAGCTCCATAAATCCTCATCGCCCCCTCACCAAACATCGCAATAGTGAGATCAGTCTAAAAAATGTGTCAACCCCTCTGCCAAGAAGTTGCACCGTGCTAGTAGCACAACGTGGCAGAGCACCTCTCCAACCATCATAGAAACGAGGAGTGCCGGATGAAGGGTGCCAACACACCCATCTCTCTTTTGAGCCTCCCACCTAACAAAGCATGAAGGAAACTTTCGACAATGTCAACCTAATGCAATGCAAAAAAGACTGAAAACACTGAGAAAATGTCATGGTGATGAACCCATCCATCAATCAAAGTGATGATGCATGATTTAATGATGGGTGTCATCACACCCATCCCTCTTTCAAGGTTGTCCACCCAGCGTCACCTACAAAATGATGTGCCACATCAAAATGAAAAAAGGAAAACAAATGCCTGCGAAGAGATCTTCTCCCTAAGAAAAAAAAATCAAGATGACCAAAGACAAACACAAAAACATTGAAACAGTCCAGTGTAATGTAAATCTAGAAGAAACAAACTACCTGGCATTGTGAACCTACAACATCCAATTCCCACTTGAACATCACCACCACTATCAACCAACACTACTCTACATCAACCCATATGAGGTATTCTAACTGGCACCTGCAAAAGTATCAGACCAGACCGTTGACTACCACAACAGTGACCCAAATGGAACCTGCGATACAATATAAAACCAGACCACTGGCAACTAGAAGAACACCAGCAACCCATAACTCTAACCCCCACCCACTCATTTCCAACAATAGGGTCACATCGCCTCACAAACCCGTCCACCGCCGGAAGCATCCGCCACGAGACACCTCCATCTCCACCCTAGGGAAGCCAAACCACCACTAGATCAAGAAACCTCACTAATATATATTTATAAAAAATATATATAAATTTATAGTTATTAAATAATTATAAAATTATAATAGATATATACAAATATAATTCTAAATAAATATAAATAAATATAAATAATTATAAAATTTTACTAAAGATATTAATTATATATAATTATAAATATAATAAATATATTTATTATAAATTTATAATTATAAATAAATATATATTAATTAAACATGTAAATATAAATAAATATTTATTTATGTATAGTTATTATTATAAATAAATTAATATATATTTATTATAAATTTAATTTTTTTAATACATATAAAAATATAAATAATTTATTATCATTATAGTTTTATCAGTATTTTCTATTTTAGCACTGATAAAACAAACACTTATCAGTACTTTTTAGCTAGCACTGATAAAAGGTTTTCTCACTTTTATAAAAAAAACCCTAACATTCTCCTCCTCCCATTGCACGAATCAAGATCTCATGGAATCTAAACCCTATCGTCATCGCCTCCCCCCCTCCCCCCCTCCTTGGCCACTAAATCTTCCACCCCTTCACCGCTGCTGCCGCAAATCCCACCTCTACTACCAAAAAGTCCTCCTTCTCCTCATCCATTGACTCTTCCTCCTCCTCATCTGCCGCCGCCACCACTGTGAAGCCCTCCTCTTCCTCCTCTGCTGCCTCCTCCTCCACCTCCTCCATGTCCACTAACTCTTCCTCTTCATCGGCCGCAACCATGAAGCCCTCATCATCCTCCTCTACCACTGAATCTTTCCGCCATGATGCTGTCCTCCATGTACCACACCTTTATCATCGAACCCCACCTCTACTACGAAGCCCCCCTCCTCTACGAACCCACCTCTACCGCAAGCCTATCTTCTCGGGTGCTACCACTGTGAGTATTCTTGTAATGATCTAATTATATTTTGAGTTCAATAAGTATATGGTTAGCTATTCGATGCTTGTGACCCAATTTATGTTTAGTGTCATAGGAATTGGTTTATTTGTTATGTGATTTTGAGAATGGAGGATATTTTTGGTTGGAGACCATTTCATAGAATATAACCCATCCATTTTTTGTTATGTTTTTTCAGTGTAGTTTCACATGTTTTTCATCTTCTATTTACATATGGATATGGTTTATTGTTTCTAACGGAATTCATTTAGTGATGTTGGTGTTTCTTTTATATTTTTATTCAATTATAGAAGAATTTATTGTTTATTATTCTCATGAATTTATGGCATATGAATTTTTCATGTTGGTTCTTAGGATATTTTGATTATAACTTATCAATTTACTTAAAGTGGGAAAATTGATCCCCACATATTAAACTAATACACTAAGTGATAGGCACCATCCCTAGTGAATCAATGTACACTCTTGGGGTAGTAGTTCATTAATTCATCTATTTTGAGATTGGTTCATTATACTTTCACCAACATCTCATCATAATGTCACCCATAATCATAAACTTTCATGTCCATGTTGGAGGAGTAGATTATAGATATCATTACAGCTATAGATAATAAACAAGATTAGTTATCATCCAAATGAATTAACCCATCTAGTAATATACTTTCATCCACTATTCCACCAACCCCAACCCATGAAAAATATTCTCTATAATATTTGGAGGTATAGAATAATGGAAAATAAGACACTACAAAAAAAATGTGAAAATGGAGATATGTGGAGAAAAAGACTAAGGAAGAAGGGGAGAAATGGATATAGGAAGAAAAATAGGGAAAAATTAATGAATTAATGATGAAAATATTCTTAAAGGCTTATCTAGACCACTTCATCCACTGGGTGGAACATGTTCACGTGCTTGATCCACTTCCTAATTAGGTTTTGAGATGAATTTCATGTTGAAGAGAAAGAAATACTATGATACCAAGAATAATTCATATAACTCAAGTACCCTGAGCTCCTATTAAAATATGTATGTTTTTGGTTCACCTTGAAAGACCAGCCCCAATCCATACTGGAAACACCTCCAGAGCATAGATCCCAACTCAAAGAACAACCCAATCATTGGTCAACAATGTAATTTTTAGTATAGGTTCATAACTATGGGAATCAATATTTGGAATAAGTCTTCCTTATTATAGGTTTATAAGGTCATAACTAAGGATATGACAATATATATGGTTAAACTCCCTGATGAAGCATCCTATAACCAATATATTTTCTTAGGCTAGTTCATTGTGACGATTAATCTAGCTCACCAGCTGATTCCCTAGTTATGGTGTTGCTATCGATGCATCATTCAAAAACCCAAATACATGTATGGGGAGCCTCTATGATACAAGGTCATATTGAAGACCTACCCTAATGATATTTTAAAGTACTAAATGACTCATTCAGACACTGTGGAATTGGTTGGGAATTTCTAGTTATTACCAGAGGGTCAACCAAGATTCTTCCTGACCAGAAGTACTAAGAAGGGCTTAACAAAGAATGTGGTATAGTTACTTTTCTTATATATGTTCATGACATATCCTTCTAAGATCATAATGGGATATTTATGAAAACACCAATCTTAACCAATAATGAGTTGGTTAATGAGTATGGATTATATTGTGATGTATCAGGAGTCGGGATTTGAACACTTCTAGTCTATTATTTGAACCATTAATAGTGGAGAAGGTTTGAGTATCTATAGTACATTAATTTTGACCTAATGTATATCCTCAAGAAGGGAAACATTTTTTGTAATGTACTGTATTGTAAGGATCAAGTTTAGGTATTACATGATTCAAACATCAAGTGGAATATGGTTTCCCACTTTGAAGAGATGTGAATTTACATTCAAGTGACACTTATGTATTTATCTATCACTTATTCACTCAGAATTATTAAGGGAGTAAACTATAGGATTCATACTATTTATTCATGATAGACATGATAAACCTTTCATAGCTTTATATTTTATAAAATTTTGGCTATTTTTTTATTCATCTATCCTTTATAAAGTTCTTATCATGGTATTTATATCTTTATAAAAATACCTAAGTGTCTCTTTTAAAATGATTCAAGTGTTTTGAAATGTTTCCAAAAAAAATTATATGTGTTCATCATACCCTTTTTTGGTTTTAAATAGAGTTAAAATGATTTAAACACTTAGCATGGACTTGGGTTTCATGTCAAGTGTTTGTCAACTCACTTGATTGACTTTCATAAAGGGATATGAATGTTTCGAAAGAATATATAATGCTGATTTAATTTTAAAAAGGGTGTGTTATTTTAAAGAGGTATTTATGTAAATGGTTGGTTTTTAATGTGATTTTATAAATAGTTCTCAAAAGAATTTGGTGTTAGATTATAAGGGGATGATTCCTAGAAAATGAAATGCAATAATAACTATCATTAAAATGTTGAGTTCCCCTTATTTGAAAGAGCCCTTTTGTGTATGTTTTTGTTAAATATTAATATAAACAAATAAAATAAGATTAATATAAATAAAGAATGGATAGATTCCATTTTTTTGACAAAAGAGTATAAAGATGGAGTGAAAGAGTTCATAAAGTTTTCCAAAGATCATGCATATCACCCTTCTCAAATCATTTTTTCATGCTTGCACTATTTTTATTCAAGACAAGTTAGTCCAAAGGAGATGCAAGAATAATTGATCTTTCATGAAATATATTAAACTTATAAATGTTGGAATAAACATGGGGAAAAAGAGAATGTAGCTAGTGGCTGGGATAAAATTGCATTTTATAGATCATATGATATGATTACAAGTGTGGAAAAAGAAGAAGACCATATCAAGGAAGTGATTACAGATGTGAATGATGATGAAGATATTATTGAGGAAATGACAAGGAAAGTTGAAGATGAACTTTTTGATTTCCCAAAATTGTTTGGGAAGTTAATGATTTATGCAAAGATGCCATTGTATTGTGGTTGCACTAAATATATATCATTTTCAGTCGTACTGAAGCTGTATAATTTGAAAGAAGGCAATGGATGGAGTGATACCAATTTTACGAAATTACTTTCTCTCTTGAATGACATTCTCTTAGAAGATAATGAGATCCCAAGACAAACATACGATGCCAAACATATGGTACGCTCGATGGGTATGATCGCTGAAAAAATAAACGCCTTCCCGAATGAGTGTATACTATTTCTCAAGGACCAAAAATCACTTATAGAATCCCCAAAGTGTGGGGATTCTCTATATAATAAATATTAATCCGGTCCTATGAAATTTGTATGGTAATTTCCAACCATTCCAAGGTTTAGGAAACTATATGAAAGTGAGGAGACTATAGAAAAATTGAAATGTCACATAGACATAATAAATAAAGAGGGGAAACTATATCACCTGGCAGACTCTCCTCAGTGGAAGGGAATTGATCATGAGTATCCTGAATTTGGAAATGATCTAAGAAAACTTCATCTTTCATTATCTACAGATGGAGTGAATCTTTTTGGTTTTCAAAATAGCACTCACAGCACATGGCCAGTCATGTTGGTAAATTACAACTTTCCACCATGGTTATGCATGAAACGAAAATACGTCATGTTATCTATGCTTATATCAAGACCAAAATAACTGGGTAAATATATTGATGTTTATTTGGCTCCATTGATCGAGGATTTGAAATTATTTTGGGATTCTGGTGTTACATTGTATGATGCCTTCAAAAATAAATATTTATCCATGTTGTACAGGATGATAAATGACTTTCACAATTATGGAAATTTATCAAGATATAGCATTAAAGTAACTAAAGTGTGTCCCATCTATGAATAATGCACACAATCAATTAGGTTGAAACATTCATCAAAAATCATGTTTCTAGGACATAACATATGTATACCCCGATGACATAAGTACCGATCTTGGATGAAATCATTCAATGGAATTTTAGAAGAACGTACAACACCGTCTCCACTAATAGGTGATCAACTGTTTGATAAAGTAAAATATGTGGACACTGTTTTTGGTATACCATTTTCAAAAAACCCTAAAAAACCAGTTGAAAAAATAGATTAGTTTTTTTAATTACCATACTAGAATTGTTTATGCGTCAAACATTTTCTTGATGTTATGCCTGTTGAAAAAATGTATTTGATAGTTTCATCAACACATTTATAAATGAACTTAAAAAAACAAAGGATGTAATTAAGGATAGTTTGTACATGGTTTACATGGGAATACGAGAAAAGTTGGGACCATTGAAGGGTGAAAAATGAAAATTTCTTCCGCTATCTATTTATTCTCTTTCCAGGAAAGAGAGATATCAGTTTTGGAACATCTTGAATGACGTAAAGGTTTTATATGGGTATTCATAAAATATCAAGAACACTATGTCAATGGAAAATTTAAAGTTAAAGGGTTTGAAGTCGCATGGATTCCATGTTTTTATGAAAGATCTAATTCCCATAGCTTTACGTTTCATTTTTCCAAAGAATGTATTTCATACATTAACCAAGATCTGTTTCTTCTTCAAAGATATATGAAGAAAATTTATAGATCTGGAGAAATTACGGAACATGGAAAGAGAAATTTATGTCATATTATGTAAATTGGAAATATTATTCCCACCAATATTATTTGATATGATGGTTAAATTGGTGGGAGAGATTCGACTATATGGTCCTATACACTATAAATGGATGTACCCTATTAAATGATATATAAAGATCTTGAAAGGGTTTGTAAAAAATCGAATTTAAAAGAGGGTTGTATTGTAGAGTGATATATTTTTTAGGAATCCACTGAATTCTATATTGAATACCATTCCGGTGTGGAAAGTATTGGTCTACTGAAATCTTTTCACACTGGTCGGCTTGTGGGTGAAGGAATTTCAAAAAAAGATTTTGTCACAATCAATATTATAGATCAGGAGTAGGTCCACCTTTACATTTTGAATAATATTTTTAAAGTTTCCCCATATGTTGAAACCCATAAAGAAATTATTAGTCATTTGAATACATCAAGGGATGAAATATGGTTATCAAATACACATAATTAAAACTTTATATGATGGTTTTGGGATTATATTTTAAAGAGTTAGATGAAAATCTGGATTCAATTTCAGAAAGAATTTAATGACTAGTCGGAGGACCAAATGTGTATATATTTTCTTACAATGGTTATGTACTTAATGGGTATACATTCTATAAAAAATAATCATGATGAATATAGTACCATAAAAAATAGTGTAGTTACACTTGTGGCTGAAGCGATGCATGTTTTTCGTACTATGGATAGAAATCCAATTTATGTGAATATTTCATACTTTGGTATAATCAAACAAATATTAGAGCTGTATTATAAAATAGTCCATGTGATGATTTTTCAATGCAATTGGGTTGATAATAGGACTGCTATTAAAATATATGAATTGGGATTCATGAAATTTGATTTTAGTAAAGAAGGTTACAAAGACAAATTGTTTATAATAGTATCACAGGCAGTACAAGTACTTTATGCTTCAGATCCTACAAACCAAAAGTGGTCAATTGTTTTGTTATGAACCAAAACCACTAAAGGGTCAGATGAAAATTCAACAAAGGATGACCCTTTCATTGGGACATTGAAATCATTTCACTACAGTCCCAATGTAGAAGACATTTTTATGTCCTAGGAGACCATAATGAAGGGATTTGGATCATTGATAGAGGGTTCAAATCCCTTCATCCTTTAAAAAAGAAAAAGAGAGTTCAATAATCAGGTTACATATTTTTGTAAAATATATCATCTTACCTCATGTTATTATCCATTTTCTGTTGCATTTATGTACAGTAAATTAAATTTTAAACCAATTCTGTAGATAATGACTTCCGCATGTGTTGGTTCTCCCAATCCTGAGGAACAACAGGTCTCCCAACCTACTGCTGCTCACAATTCAGAGGAACGACCTTCTACACGTGCTGGTGGGTAAGAGTTGGTGCCCTAGAACTAACTGGTTGTACATTTATTACATGAATATTTAACATATTTAAATATTATACATCTTATTAAATATTGTTCATTATTCTACATGACTATGGTGTAATAATTTCCTGGAGTATTTGTCACATTAACAGGGTCATAGAAGTTCCCTTCTATGATGAGAACCTTGAAGCAATATAGAAATATTCTTTAATATAGTTCTATGGTTAGATGACATACTATAATGGGACACATAGTATATAGACTTTCAGGTGTGAGTACTCGTAACTAGATGATAATTCCTCTCATGAAGTTTATACTTGGTAATCTCCAAGATTGCAGATTATGAGAAAAGACCCGCGAGTAAAAACTCTTCATTTTTTGGTGTCATCAGATATTCCTATATGCAAGTGTGTGTAATGATCCTTAGACTTAGATTATCATTAATACATGTCATGACTCACGCAATTTGATTCACTAATGAAAACCATCACACAGATAGTTGGCGAGAAGTAAGGTACGTTGGGTGCATCATGAGTGGCGTGTTATTAATGGATAAGCTGAGGAAGGATTTGTACCTTCCATTTATGAAATTTGATATCTCAGCCCTTATATTGAAATAGAACTTTCTTGAAAAATTACATGACCATGGTGTAACGATGAGTTAATTTTAGGTAGTTAAAGAACGATGTATCAAGAACAAAGGTTGATGACACTATCATGAAACCTGCTTGATGAAATATTGAGACAAAGGGATTATATTACACAATGAGCATTCATGTGTGTATGTCGTTGTTGTGACTTTAAGTTCTTTCTCATAGGTGCCTTGACCCATTTCTAGACAATACTCTTAGACTTTAGGCAATCCCACCTAATTTCAATGTGAAATAATCTTAGAGGGTCACACACTAAGTGTTTTTTGTGGTCTCGGTTAAATTCTATTTGAATTTAATTAATGGAATAAATATTATTCTCAAGATAGTAGAATAACTTTATTTAAGTCAAAATTATTTCATAAATTAAATAAATATGTATTCATTGGATTGTGGGTAAAATATATTTATTTATTTAATTGAACATTTAATAAATATTTATTTACTAGTTTGTAAATAAAATATTTATTTAATAGAATAAAATATTTATTTATTTATTCGATTGTTCAATAAATGGAAGTGGAATTCAAGTGGACCAAGGTTGGTCCATTAGTAAAATAATTATTTTCAAGATGATAAATAATTATTTAACTAGTTTTCACAAGTTAAAATAATAATATCACTACTATTATTTTGTAACGTTGAATTTTATTTATAATTCCGTTTTTCATAAGTTGGAACACCATAAATAATGACGCAGTTTTATTATTAAAAGCATGGGGTTTCTCTATGGTTATGAATGTATTTAATTGTTGTAACATAATTAAATTCTATAACCAATGCCCCATTTCGATAAATTGAAATGTACGTATATTATTTCATGTACCAAATTGCATGCCTAGTGAATTGAGAATTATTGAGAAAATCAATTTCTCTCTCAAATCCTATTCCTTCTCCTCTCAAGAACGAGAGATGTTCTTCAAGGCCGAAGAACTAGTGATCAAGAATGACCAAAAAACTACACTCACTTCACCACACTAGAAACCGAAGAATGATTGGTGTCGATCAAAGGCCATTGGAGCATGTGTGGATCACCACTAGAGAGATTCTAGTTTGGATCCTTGCAAGTGAAATGAGATAACCCTGAAGGGTCATTCGGGATGATCAACATCATCAACGAAGAAAATACCGAAGATCCAGGTATTCTTTTATTTATGTAGTTAATTAAATTAATTATAAACATGATGTGGAAGATCCTCTCAAAATATTTTAGGCCTCTTCCTTCTTTATCTAAATCTTTGATTCTATTCCGTTGAGACTGGTGTTCTTCATCGTATTGATCCCAGAATAATCATTGATCATGGTAAAAATTAACGTTGGGTGTTAGGCCAACCGCACTTCCGTTGAACCTGGAACCTTCATGGTGCTCCCATTCTTGAGGAACAATAGATTTCTCAACCTGCTACTACTCCCAGTGCAGTGGTACAATGAGTATCAGCACATGTCGATGTTACTGCTCTAGAGGAAAATATTAACAATGTTGATTTTGGGGAAATGGTAGGTGGTGAAGAACCAACATCGTATAAAAAATAGAAGAACCATAGTTTGATGGTGTTAGAAAAATTATTAAGGTGAAAGTAAAAGGCATCGAATTTTGAGGTGGTATGGAATGTGCAGGGTTAGCATGTTAATCCCCATAAGACCAGGTTCAACAGTTATATTGGAATCATCACTTGGAAACACGTGCCGATTGATGTAGATTCGTGGCACCATGTTATGCCTCAGATGAAGACACTTATGTGAGAAGATATTAAAGTAACATTATTATATCATTTATTTATTTTAATAAAAAAATAAAACAATTAAATGTTTAATTCTCTTCATCATTCATTGTAGAGTGCATTTATAGGAAAGGAATCCCACAAAAAGTATGTATTAATGATTTCTGGAAGGATTCAAATAGGATTTCACACAATCCTAATAAGATATCTTCTTAAAGATCTCGAAGGGAAAATAAACCCATACCCACTGGTTATTTATACACACATGATAACCTAAAAAGTATGGAATAAATTTACTATCCATCATGCAGATGTGTCTTTTTAGGTACATTGTGGCCTGTAATACATTGTTTGACGATATGTGTATGCATCACTTTGATTAATTTTTTTATGAAACAACAACTGAGTACTGGAAATAAGGAATGAGTAGCAAAACCAGTGTACCCCTACCATAAAGTATGGATAGGGTATGCTTCACTTGAAAAAAAAATTGGTGCATATTTTAAATCGATTGTAAAACATTTATGAGACATGAAATAACGCCATAATTATGTTACTCTTGTTTATATTCATATTTTTGACTCACATTCCATGTGCTACAAAAAAAGGCACGTGTAAATAAAGATGGGATACTAATAGATGAAAACACAAAAAAGGGTGGGAAGCATGTGTAAGTATTAAATAATAAAAAATGATTTAAATTTATATTACATAACAATGATCACTTATTTTCATATATTTTCTATCTATCATAGTCACAAGAATCATGAACACCTATTCCAGATGAACAAAAACCATCAGTGGCGTTGAAACGGCCAGAATAGTATGGTCGCATTAGAGGTGTGGGTTTTGATGTAACACCCCAAACATATTTGGAGAAAAAAAAAAGAGGATGATCAAAGTGAATTCATAAAATAGAAGAGAGAAATAATATATACCCTTGATGGAAAATTACAATGGAAGAGAGAGATGATGAAAAATTTAATGAGGGACATGCAAAGATAAGAGATAACTCAAGCATAGTAACTACATAGAGATCCCACCCCACCCCACACCAACTATAAAACTTTCTATTCCCCTAAAAGACATCTCTTAACCTAGGTAATCGATGTTATAATAAATGTTTCTATGAAATGTAAATCAGATAAACACTGGTACCTTTCCTGTACTAATATTCTATAGGGTGATAATGACTATGATTTATATCTAGAAACACCCACCCATCGCCTTGTGGCGAGGGAAATAGAGTTCAATATTCAAAAGGACATGAAACACAACAGACCACTTCCAACAGGTCATGTGAAAGTTTCGGTCAACGTATCCCATGAACCAAACATAGAGCTACCTATTCAAATTTATGAGGATTATATTAATACAGTCAAAAAAGAGGTTGGAACATTCATCGCATGACCGTAACCACTTGTAAAAAAATGATGATAAGGACGTATTCACTTCGATTTTACTATTAAATATAAACCTTTAGCAATTAATGGAAAAGGTCTGAACTGATGAATATTAATAGAGATGGAAAAATAGAAGATGATGGAACAAAAAATTACCTAAAAACCATCGAAAAGGCCAAATAACCGATTAAAAAGATCTACCCAAAGCACCATTACCCCACCCGTTCTATATCCACATTTACTATCAATGAAGGATCATATGGATACAAAATTAAAATATGGTCATAACTACTTAGATTAATTTGAAGAAAATATGTACATAGAGAAAGATCAAGACTTTATTGGTACTGAGAGTGTCACTGAAGTCCTCGACTATGAATGGCTAGGCGACTCAGTTGTAAATGTATACATGAGGTATGTTTTCATTATTTTATTTTCAAAAATCTGATATACCATGTTAATTATGACTAAATACATTTTATATTTTTGGAAGGCTTATATATGAAAAAAAATTGAAGGGATTTTCCCATGAGAAAAAGTTCAGAATCATCTGTCCTCACATCACCTCTATATAACGAGACAAAATAAAACCCAAAAAAGGATGAGATAGTGGCATGTTTGATCAAATCATTTGAATGAAAATTTTCAGATGATAGACTATATTAAATACCAATGATGAAAGGGTAAGACTCTAAAATTTAATCATATCAAATTTATTTTCATTTATTTCATTACTTATTACTTTTTGTGTTTTTAAGAATCATTGGATGCTAATTGTAGTAAATTTAGATACTCCAAGGATTTATTTCCTGGATTAAATGCATGGATATCTAACAAACCATCCACACATGATGCTATTTTTCAATTTGTAATACACTAAATAAAAAATTTTAGAACTAAAAATCAAGTTATATAATTTGTTTTATCTTTTAATGAGGATTCTGTTAGGATCGGCTGGTGCATCACTATCATGAAAAACAAGGAATGAGGCCAGGGGCTAAGGAAGAGAAAGAAGATAAGTTATATGACTATATAAGTATCATGGTATATATAATAATATTTCACCATCCAAACACATATCAAAACAAATTACTTATTATTTTAAATGTTTCTTTAGTGTTTGAAATAAACCAATGTAAAATATTACAGTTATTATGTTTGTAAATTTATGAGAGAGATCATATTACATGAACGAAATAGAATCCCTAAAGAGGTATTTTCTAAGATAATTACTATTTAATTTAGAATATTTATTAATCCTTTGTGTATTTATGCTTTTCCAGTACTACTATGACCATAAAATAACTCCTATTCACAAGTTGATATATATTTTCACAGAAAAGAATGGGTAGCATACTTGATGGAAGAATGTATACAGATCACATGCTGAAGTTACAACCATAGAAGTAGTGAATTGTTTCGTATTTATGTTTAATTTACTTATTTTTAATATTAATCACATAAGAATTTTTTTATTATACAGGTGGATTATTTTATTCAATTCAGGTTGGTTTGTTCAAAACTGATCTTTCTCATGAGAGATTATACTTCGAGGCTACACCTCAATCTGATACTTAGTGTACTAATTAGCTGCACCTCAATCTGATACATAGTGTGCTTAATATGAATCTAAGTGTATGTTTTTAGTTTATAATATTCTTTGATCCTTTAAGATTTATGTCTTCTAAAATACCATGATTTGATCCATGACTCATGATTATGATCTATGATATATAGGGTATGAATTTCTAATGTTAATATCACCTTATAACATCTTTATGCTCTTGTTATCCTTATATGATCATTGATATCTCCCTTGTTTACACTTATTGAACATCTATGATAACACTTTCTTATGTTTTATATCCTTGGGTTTTTAAGAATGTTTTTAGAAATTTTATGTCTAAAAAGGTTTCTTGAAAATAATAACTTAAACGAAGACTCTTATGAACTAGTTCTTTATGTTTTTATGTTTCCAAAAGCAATAGACCTAAACTATTCTGGTCTGAAGCATTATGTTATATAAGAAATATTAATCTACTAAGATGTGATATTTTTGTATGAAATGTTTGGGTCAATATAGTTAGTATCAGAGCAACTCAACTACTTGAAATTGAGAAAAAAATAAAAAGTGACTGATATCACTCAAAGTGAGTCTTTTTGTTTAAAATTGACACTACTTTTAGTAAAAAGAACAAGTGACATACTAAAAATTGAGAAAAAGAATTTAGATTGTTTTTATATTTTATTAAAATTATCCATGAGTCATTTTTGACATGTATGAATCGACTTCATCTCAATTGGATGCATGGTATGGCCAGTATGACTTTAAGTGTGTATTTTTATATTAAATTGTCATTAAATTGAGAAAAAAGAACAAGTGACATACTAAATACTAAGAAAATGGATTCGGATTGTTTTGATATTTTAGGAAAATGATCTATGAGTCATTTTTTGTGTGTAGGAATCAACCACACCTCAATTAGAAGCACGATATAAACAATATGACTAAAATTTTCTGTTATCAATTTAAAATTGAGATTTTAGTTCAAAACACGTCACCCACTGGAAACTTGGAAAACATGCTCTGATCGTCTTGATAATTAAGGATAGTGATTCACAAGTTATTTTTAATATGTATTAATAAGTATCACATCAAACTATTACACGATGCGGCTGTTATGACTCAAAATACATGTTTCCCATTTGAAATGACATTTTAGTAAAAAAACACAACTAACATACTTAAAACAAAGAAAAAATATTAGTATTGTTTTGATAATATATTAAAATGATCTATAAGTAATTTTTGAAGTGAATGAATCATCCAAACATCAATATGATGCATGGTATGACTGGAATAACTCAAAGTGTCTCTTTTTATTTAAAATTCACATCAATTTAAGAAAAAACAACAAGTGAAAGACTGAGAACCGAGAAAACACATTTGTATTGTTTTGATATTTTAGGAAAATGATACATGAGTAATTTTTGATGTGTAAGAGTCAAACACACACTACTAAAAAAACAGGCAAGGGAAGCGCCCCCTTATATCAGCGCTAAAATAGCGCTGATAAAAAGACCCTTTATCAGCGCTAGAAAATCACTGATAAAGGGTACTATTATCAGCACTAAAAAAGCGCTGATAAAGGACATCTTTATCAGTGCTAAAATGTTAGCGTTGATAAAGGTAGTATTTATCAGCGCTTTTTTAGCGCTGATAAAACCTTAGTGCATTTTATTATAAAGTCGGTCGAACAATGCCCTCGTTTTATCGTGACCTAAAGCTCTCGTGAAACTGTAACTCTGTGACTCTCCTCTACCGCCTACTGAGATCATGTTGCCGGACCTCCCCCGCCCTCGCTACTCGTTTCCGGACCTCCACCGCCCTCGAGCTTCAGTTTTCCGGACCTCCGCCACCCGCAATGCTTTCAAGCTTCGGTTTGCAGGACCTCCTTTAAGGAATGTTTTCTAAAACTTTTTTCAATATTGTTCTCCTCTCCCATTTGTATATCATTTTTTTAACATGCTTTTTTATTCTATGGGTGAGTATTATGGATTGACCGATTGAATACAATAGACCATACTTGATGGAAAATGATGTAAAGGGGATGATTCACATGTGTTTACTAATTTTCATTATATTTCTCAAGAACACGGTTCTTGTTTACTTTTATTGTTGAAAATCATTATTGTTTTTTGGTGGGGTTTTTTGAGATGTTTTTTATTAGTTTGGTTGCGATAGATTCCATTGGGGGAAAATGTGAGATGGTTGAGGTGGTAAATCGTGCAGTGGGGAAGCATCAACCTTTCCATTGTTAAAAAGATGTAATGAGTGGGTTATTGTGGGAGATGACATCGTTAGTTTATATGGGTTTTCTTTTTAGTTTCCCAGTGACATAGAATATAGTTTTTAATGATGAAATTGAAAAGGGTTTGGTGGGAATTGAATAACTTCATGGATAAAAATGAAATGGTGGCTATAAAACTATGCTCACCACCTACGTGATGAGTGTATCGGGTGGTTCCCTCTTCTAAAATGAAATGGTGGCTATAAAACTATACTCATTGGTATGTTTTGGGTGTACCTTTCCTTAGGTTTCAAATTATGCTCTTAGTGGTTCTTCATGGTTAGTGGTTGTAGTCTCTTATTTGGGTGAAGGGATGTGTTCTTAGTATATTTCCATCTTATGATGTTCTTCATGGTTAGTGGTTTTAGTCTCTTATTTGGAGATGTATGATGTTCTTGGTGAGGGCCACTATCTTTCTGGTGGTGTCGTTGTATATGAGAAAGCATCGATGTAGTTGGAGATGTATGATGTTCTTCATTTGAGCAGACTCATTCAGATTCCAAGTGGGTGTTTCTATACTATATCTTCTTTTTGGGATTCATGTGTTTCATGAATTCATATTTTATCCATTTGAAGTTGTTTAGACATGTTTTGATCATTTTGAAGCACAAAATAACCCTATTAATGAAAATAATATATGGAATGGATTGTATCTTGTTGTGAATTAACCTTTTTCATTGAAATAAATTAGGTTTCCTTCTTGACAACATAAAATCCACTAACCTATTCTAAAATACCATGTTTTTCCATCTTTTTTGGGGTATTTTGATTCACTCCCCCCTTTTGGTTTCCATTTATTCTTGGCATGATCATCAGTAATGGTTTCTTTTCCACCAGTAGTGAGTATTTAGGCATGATGAATAAATACTAATGGTTAGGCTCTATTAATCTCCATTTTTATAAGGAAGTGGTTCTCTTCTACTATATTTGGAATTCTCGTTTTGTGTACTTGAACCATAAATACTAATATTTGAGATTCAAATAGGATGGAGATGAATAAAGATTGGATGGATTCTAATCATTTAACAATAGAGTACGAGAACAGAGTGAAAGATTTCATCAAGTTTGCAAAGGATCACACAAAGGATCCTTCTCAAATCCTTTGTCCGTGTTTACATTGTTATTATTCTAGAATACTTACTCCAGAGGAGTTGGAAGAGCATTTTATATGTCATGGAATAGATCAGAGTTATAAATGTTGGAATAAACACGGAGAAAAAGCGAATGTAGCTACTGGCTGGGATAAAACTGCGTTTTATGGATCGTCAGATATGAATAAAAATATGGATAATGAAGAAGACCGTATGGAAGATGTGATTACAGATGTCAATGATGATGAGGATCGTATCGAGGAAATGACAAAGACAATTCAATATGAACTCCGTGATTTCCCAAAATTGTTTGAGAAGTTAAAGAGTGGTGCAAAGACACCATTGTATGCTTCTTGCACTAGGTACACAACATTTTCAGCTATACTGAAGTTATATAAATTGAAAGCAGGCCACAGATGGAGTAATGTCATTTTTACGGAACTACTTGCTCTCTTGAATGACATGCTCCTGGAAGATAATGAGCTCCCAAGCCGGACATATGAAGCTAGAAGAATGCTACGCTCGATGGGAATGATTTATGAAAGAATACATGCCTTCCTGAAAGACTGTATATTGTTTCACAAAGAGAATAAATCACTTATAGAATGCCCAAAGTGTGGTGCTTCTCGATACAAGAAAGATAAATCCAATCCTACGAAATTTTTATGGTACTTTCCAATCATTCCAAGGCTTAGGCGTCTATATGGAAGTGAAGAAACTGCAAGACAATTATCGTGGAATGCAGATAAAAGAAATAAAGATGGGTTATTACATCATCTGGCCGACTCTCCTCAATGGAAGAAAATTGATCATGAGTATCCTGAATTTGGAAAAGATCCAAGAAACCTTCGTCTTGCGTTATCTAAAGATGGAGTGAATCCTTTAGGTTTTCAAACCAGCACTCATAGTATATGGCCTGTTATGTTGGTAAATTATAACTTTCCACCCTGTTTATGCATGAAGCAGAATTTCATCATGTTATCTATGCTTATATCAGGACCAAAACAACCAGGTAACGATATTGATGTTTATCTGGATCCTTTGATCGAGGATTTGAAGTTATTGTGGGACTCAGGTGTAATGTTGTATGATGCTTATAAAAGTGAATACTTCACATTGAGAGCGATGTTGTATGGGACAATAAATGATTTCCCTGCTTATGGAAATTTTTCAGGCTATAGTATTAAAGGAACTCAAGGGTGTCCTGTGTACGAAGAAGATACAGAATCAATTAGGTTGTAACATTCATCGAAATCTGTGTTTCTAGGACATCGTAGATTTCTACCTCGTCGGCATAAGTACCGATCTTGGATGACATCATTCAATGGAAGTTTAGAAAAATGCGCAACATCATCTCCACTAACAGGTGATCAGCTGTTTGATAAAGTAAAAGATCTGAACACTATTTTTTGTAAACCATTTTTGAAAAACCTTACAAAAATCAGTTGGAAAAAGAGATCAGTTTTTTTGAATTGCCATACGGGAATTGTTTGTACGTCAGACATTTTCTTGATGTGATGCATGTAAAAAAAATGTATGTGACAGTGTTATCGGAATTTTTCTAAATGACCCTGGAAAAACAAAAGATGGAATTAAGGAAAGGTTGAACATGGATGACATGGGAAAATGAGAAGAGTTGGCTCCCGTGAAGGGTGAAAATCGAATGTTTCTTCCTCCAGCTGATTATACTCTTTCTAGGGTGAAGAGATATCAGTTTTGCAACTTCTTCAATGATGTAAAAGTTCTAGAGGGGTACTCATCAAATATCAAGAACATTTTGTTAATGAATGATTTGAAGTTAAAAGGTTTGAAATCACATGATTGCCATGTTTTGATGAAAGATCTAATTCCTATAGCTTTACGTTGCATTTTTCCCAAGAATGTTCATCATACGTTAACCAAACTTTGTTTCTTTTTCAAAGCTATATGTAGAAAAGTTTTAGACCCGGGGAAATTTCCAGCTATGGAAAAAAAAAAATTCATCATATTATGTGAATTAGAAATGTTCTTCCCACCAACATTATTTGATATGATGGTTTATTTGATGATTCACTTGGTGAGAGAGATTCGACTTTGTGGTCATGTGCACTATAGATGGATGTATCCTGTTGAACTGTATATGAAGATTTTGAAAGGGTATGTCAAAAATCGAGGTCGTCCAGAGGGTTGTATAGTGGAGCGATATATTGTTGAGGAAGCCATTGAATTTTTTACTGAATACCTATCTGATGTGGAAAGCATTGGTCTCCCGAAATCTCATCACACTGGACGCATTGAGGGTGAGGGAATTTCTAGAAGAAAAGTTGTGACAATCAGTATTACAGATCGAAAGCAGGATCATCTTTATGTTTTGCATAACATTTGTGAGGTTGATATATATATTAAAACTAACAAAAAAATTCTTAGGTAGTTGAATCCATCGAGGGCTGAAAAATGGTTATCAGATACACATAATCACCAGTTTATAGGATGGTTTCAGGACCATATTTTTAAGCAGTTGGATGAAAATCCGAATTCAATTTCAGAACGTCTTCGATGGCTAGCCGCTGGACCAAGTGTGTATGTATTATCTTACAGTGGATATGTAATTAGTGGTTATAAATTCTATACAGATGAACATGATGAAGATAGTACCATGAAAAATAGTGGAGTTACACTAGTGGCTGAAGCGATGCATGTTTCTGGTAGTAAGGACAAAAATCCAATTTATGCAAATATGTCATACTTTGGCATTATCAAACTAATATTGGAGTTGGATTATATGACATTCCAATTGCTGATTTTTCAATGAAAATGGATTGATAACAACAGTGGTGTTAAAATAGATGAATGGGGATTTGTGAAAGTTGATTTTAGTAAAGAAGGGTACAAAGACAAATAGTTTATAATGGAATCACAAGAGGTACAAGTTTTTTATGTTCCAGATCCCGCAAAACGAAAGTGGTCGATTGTTCTGTTATCATCCAAAACTACTGAAGGTTCAGATGAAAATTCAATTGAGGATGATCCTTTTAGTGGTACGTCGCAATCATTTCAGAGCGGTCCCAATGCAGATGATGTTTTGTATGTTAGAGGAGACCACAATGAAGGGATTTGGATAGTCGATAGAGGTGTAAAATCCCTTCAACATTTGAAAAAAAGAAAGAGAGTTCAGTAAACAGGTTATATTTTGTTTGTAATATATATCTTGTTATCTCATGTTATTATCTTATCATTACTGAATTTATGTAATCTGAATTAACTGTTCAAACACTTTTGCAGATAATGACTTCTGCACATTCTGATGCTCCTAACCTTGAGGCTGAACAAGTCTCTCAAGCAGCAGCTGCTGCGACTACTGCTGCTCCTGCAGCTCATGCTGCTGCTACGGTTGCTCCTGCTGCTACTCCTGCTGCTCCTGCAGCTCATGCTGTTGCTGCTGTTGCTCCTACTGTGGCTCCGGTTGCTCCTGCTGCTCCTCCTGTTGCGGCTCCTGCTGCTGCTGCTCCTCCTGCTGCTCCTACTACTGCGTCTCCTGTTGCTCTTAGTGTTGAGGTCCAACAACCATCAACACATGTCGTTGATACCATTCTAGATGAACATATAGATGATGTTGATATCGATGAAATGGTCAGGAATGAAGGACCAACGTCGTAGAAATCACAGGTGCGTCATAGTTTGACGGTGTTAGCCAAAATTCTTAAGGCAAAAAGCAAAGGCATCAAATTTGAAGTTAGATGGAATGCATGAGGCCAACATGTGAATCCCAACAAGGCTATGTTTAGCAGCTACGTTGGAGTTGTCACTCGAAAATGCATGCCGATTGACATAGATTCATGGAACCATGTTGTGTCTGGGATGAAGGCTGTGATCTGGGAAGAAATTACGGTAACATTATGAATTTATTTCTTTAATTTACTAGAAAATAAAATAATGAAACAATGTCTTACTCTTCTAAATCTCTTGTAGAGTACATTTATAGTAGACTATTCACACAAGGATTATGTACTAAGGATTGCAGGAAATATTCATCGTGGTTTTTGCACTATTTTAACAAGATGTCACCTCAAAGATTCTAAAGGTAATATAAACTCGCACCCACCCATTGTCTATGCTCACCTGATATTCCAAGAAGCATGGGATGCATTTATTGGCCGTCGTGGGGATGAGAAGTTTCAGGTACATTGCGAGTGATAATAAGTTTTTTGAGGATACCTGTATTCATCACTTTGATTGTAAATATTTCATTTATGAAAAAGAAACTCTGTACTGAAAATAAGGAACGTGCTTCAAAACCAATATACCCCTATCATAAAGCAAGGATGGGGTACACTTAATTAGAAAAGAAAATGGTATGTATTTTAAATTTAAAAAATTTTGTTAGGTGCCAATAAACAACATCATAATTATTTTTATATGTTTATATGTAGATTAATGAGTCTAAAACTAAATGCACTTCCATCCCACGTCATGTGCTATGGAAGGAGGCACGTGTGAACAAAGATGGGAAGTTAGTAGATGAGAATACACAGAAAGTGTGGGAAATATGTGTAAGCATGACACGATGATAAAATAATTTGTTTAAAATTTCCATTACATAAAAATAATTAGTTTTTTTCCTATATCCGACAGTCACAGGAATTAGCTACTCCTGTAGCTGATACAGACCTATTATCGACAGCTTTGAAGCAGCCAGAAAAATACGGTCATGTCAGAGGTGCAGGGTTTGGGGTGACACCCCGAGTATATTTTGAGAAGAAGAAAAAAATGGATGATACAGATGAAAAATTGGAACAAATGAGCAAAAAAATAGCAACCCTTGAAGAACAATTGCAATGGCAGGGAGAGTTGCTAGCAACATTTATGAGTGGGAAGCAAAGGGAAGCCACAACTCAAGAACAACCGCCGCATGAACATCCCGCCCCACCCCCCACCAGATTTGAGGCGAGCCATTTTAATCAAAGAATTGTCTTAGCTGTGGTAATTAATATTCTAATAATTGTTCCCATGAAATATGAATCAGACAAAAACTGATGATTTTTCTGTACTCATCTTCTACATGGTGATAATGATTGTGATTTATATCTGTCAACACGCACCTATCACCTTGTAGCGAGGGATACAGTGTTCAATATCCCAGATGCCACACTGCATAATAGACCACTTCTGAAAGATCATCTGAAAGTGACGATTACTATAGCTCATGAGCCAAAGGAAGAGCTACCTATTCCACTTCATGATGATTATATTCATATGGTCGGAAAGGCTATTGGTACATTCATTGCATGGATGTCATAACTTGTAAGAGTATGTGCAGACTAAGAGTTATTTATTTCCTTTTCTTTTCAAGATAAACCCTTAACAATTAATGAAAAAAGGGTCTGAACCAATGATTTTTGTTATAGACGGAGAAACGGAAGGGGGTGACAAACGTCGGCTCAAAACCATCAAAAGGATCGACCAACCGAACCCAATGAGCTAATGAAAGCACAATAACACCACTTGTTCTCTTTCCACATTTACTAGCATTGAAGACTCATGTGGATACGAAGCTAAAAGATGGTAATAGTCAAATAGTGGTTTTTGA
Source organism: Viscum album (assembly GCA_963277665.1). Taxonomy (NCBI): domain Eukaryota; kingdom Viridiplantae; phylum Streptophyta; class Magnoliopsida; order Santalales; family Viscaceae; genus Viscum; species Viscum album. The sequence continues at coordinate 1,450,499,867 of OY728146.1, read as the reverse complement.
AGAGAATATATATGGAGAAGAAAGTAAAGATTTCATTTCTACTAAAAATGTAAATGAAATCCTTGAAAATGGTTGGCTAGGCATCATAGTTGTAAATGTATATATGAGGTATGTTTCCAAGAATTGATTTTCCAAAAGATGATCTAGCGTGAAAATTATGACTAAATGCATTTTATATTGTTGACAGACGCATTTACGAAAAACAATTGAAGGAATTTTCCCATGATCCACGATTTGGACTGGTTAGTCCTCATATCACATCAACACACCTAACAAAAATAGAGCCATAAAAAAGGAATGAAATAGTGAACAACTTGCTGAAAACATTTGAATGCAAGATTACAGATGACCAACTTTTCCTAATACCAACCATGTAGGGGTAATACTCTACGATTAAAGCATATCAATTATATTTTCACTTCTTTTATTACTTATTCCTTTTTTCGTTTTTAGGAAACATTGGTTGCTAATTGTGGTGAACTTGGATACTCCGAAGATTTATTTTCTGGATTCAAAGCAAGGATATCCATCAAACCGACCACACATGATGGAGTTTGTGAATATTTAAGACACTACATCTTATGTTTTAGGTTTAAAAATCAAGTAATATAATTTATATTATCTTTTACTGATAGGGAGGTGTATCAATATTGTATAAAAAAAGGAATGAGGCCAGGGGCTAAGCATAAGGAGGCGAGCAAGTACTACGTCTGGACAAATATCAGGGTATATATAATAAAATTTCACTATCCAAACACATCTCAACATAAGTTACTTATTCTCCTAATGATCAATTTTTTTCCAGTGTCCAAAACAAACAAACGATAATGATTGCGGTTATTATGTTTGTAAATTTACAAAAGAGATCATTTTTCATTAGCAAACTAGCATCCCTAAAGAGTTATTTTTAAAAACAACTACTAGTTCGTTTAAGTTATTTATTAATTATTTATTTTTTTATTTTGTAGTACTACTATGACTGCTGAAAAGCCTCATTCTCACAAGACGATATAGATGTGTTCAGAAACGAGTGGGCCGCGTACCTGATGGAAGATTGTACACAAATACAATAAAGATCTGACTTGGGTACATGTACAATTTGTGGTCATTTTTGAGAGGGATTAAGGGGATCAATAGATGAAACATTGTTGTATGTAAATGTTCGTAGGAAAATTGTAATTGTTATTAAATAAAACAGCCTTTCTCCAATGAGTCATTTTTCCATTTTAACAGATGATATGCACCAGAAACATGCAAGAATGCTGAACCACTCAAAGGGTCTCTATTTTGTTTATAATGGGAAAGATTTTAAGTGAAAACAACAACTGCCCTACAGAAATCTGACCAAACGCATTCGGATTGCATTGATCTTTTATAAGAACGATCCAAGAGTACTTAATGACGTGTAGGAGTCAACCCTGCCTCAATACGAGGCACAGTGTGACCACTAGCACTCAAAGGGTCTCTATTTTGTTTAAAATGGACAAGATTTTAAGTGAAAACAACAACTGACCTACGAAAATCCGACCAAACGCATTTAGATTGCATTGATATTTTATAAGAACGATCCAAGGGTCCTTGGTGACGTGTACGAGTCAACCTTGTCTCAATCCGAGTCACGGTGTGGCCGCTACCAATCAAAGGTTCTCTATTTTTTTTAAAATGGACAAGATTTTAAGTGAAAACAACAACTAACCTACATAAATATGACTAAACGCATTCGGATTGCATTGATATTTTATAAAAATCATCCAAGGGTCCTTAGTGACGTGCATGAGTCAACCCCGCCTCAATCCGAGGCACGGTGTGGCCGCTATCACTCAAAGGGTCCCTATTTTGTTTAAAATGGACAAAATTTTAAGTGAAAACAACAACTGACCTACAAAAATCTGACCAAATGCATTCAGATTGCATTGATCTTTTATAAGAATGATCCAAGGGTCCTTGGTGACATGTACGATACTTGACCTTCTTTGAGAAGATTTTCTGGAATATTATAAGAGACATGAAGCAATGAAGATCATTAGAGTGTTGGAGAAAATGTGGTTCCTACAAATAATGTGGCAATCGGCTTGTGCAACGCGGCCTAAGTTACAACTTGCAGGTATTTTACTTTATTTTTTTTGGAGGGTTTCAGTGTAAATTCATTTTGGAATGATCATTGATATTCATTGTCTTTTAGGTTTTTTGACAGCCGAGGGGAAAGGGTGGGGTCTGCAGACATTGGAGGATATGTCGAAGGGTGATTTTGTGTGTGAATATGTTGGAGAAATGGCCTCTTTTCCCTTCAAGATCCCCGAACCCCGATGGTGATCGGGGTTCAGGGAGCTTGAAGGGAAAATAGGACATTTGGTTAGATGTTAGATACAATGGAAATGTTGCAAAAATATGGGATGTAATTTACCATAAAGTCACCCTTCGACATATCCTCCATTATTTACAGACCCCACCCTTTCCCCTTAGATGTCAAAAAAACCTAAAAGACAATGAATAGTAATGATTATTCCAAAATGCATTTACACTGAAACCCTCTAGAAAAAAATAAAGTACAATACCTGCAAGTTGTAACTTAGGCCTCGTTGCACAAGCCGATTGCCACATTGTTTGTAGTAACCACATTTGCTCCAACACTCTAATGATCTTCATTGCTTCATGTCTCTTATACTCTTCCAGAAAATCTTCTCTAAGAAGGTCAACTATCGTGTATGCATACTCACCTTCAAATTCATGGGTGCAAGTACAAGGCAGTGATGAAGATAAACAATTTCTAAAACAAGTTGACCAACATGCATCATCCTCGATGGAAGTAAGATAGAAATTCACATGGACGTTCTTAAAGATATTATTTTGATTTATATAGTGAAAGGGTGGTGGATGTTCATTGTTGATGTTGTACATCTACGATACTTTCACCTTCTCTTCTCCTATCGCTATGTCTTGGACATCATGAAATAGCCTTATATCATGCGGGGTAAATTGAGGTTGCTGAGAAACTATGGCACCGCATGATCTTTCATGTCAAGTGCCCTCAGGATTGTTTTTCTAATCAAGATGCCTCTGATCATTAGTTGCATGTAAAGGTGGTGCGGCAACCTCCATGATAGATTGGAAGTTGACCAATCCATTTGATGAACAAGATGAGATGCTAAATCTGACATTAAGAGCATCCAATACACGAAATTGTTCCAATGATTCGGAAAGTGAGGATAAATTTAAAGATATTTTTTGTGTTTCATCAAGCGAGTCAGTTCCTAGTTCCAAAAAGCATTCACAAACATCACTCATCAATTTCTTCAAGGATAAACTTGGGTTCATGGCTTTGTATGATCAAAGAGATCTATCCTCTACTGCTTTTACAACCTATGTGGTGCATGTTTCAAATTCCTCGAGGAAAAAGGAACAAATGTGGTGAGTTGTAATCCAAATCTATTTGATATTTTGAAATGTTAATTATGTTTTGAAAATGGGTTCAATCTTTGAGGAAAAGTTGAATTGTCCTTGATTCATGTATGGATGATGGATTTGCATCCATTCCAAGTGGTTTTGATGGAAAGGATGGATGATAACATTGGTTGGTGTTCTCATGGATGTCTAAGCACGTTATGTTAGAAAGCATGTTAGGCTTGTTGTACAGTTTTAGTTGTGGTTCTAGTGGTTCTTTCCCGATGATGGAGGTGTTAAACATTAGATGGTGGTGTTTGTGAGCTAAAGCATATAGTGGGGAGCACCATAGAAATTGAGTGGTCAGTTGATGACATGATCAGCGTTTTGAATTAGATAGTATTGGGTAAAATCCATCTTCGTGTTTAGATTGGTTGAGTACATTGAGATGAAGGTTGTGGTTGGGTTGTGTTATGGGTGTTTGTGGCAATGTAAGTATTTAATGGTACCTTTATGTTTTGCATAATGAATAATTAGTAGATCACATTATGATTGCATTTATATTTTATAAGAACGATCCAAGGGTCCTTGGTGACATGTACGAGTCAACCCCGCCTCAATCCGAGGCACGGTGTGGCCGCTAGCACTCAAAGGGTCTCTATTTTGTTTAAAATGGACAAGATTTTAAGTGAAAACAACAACTGACCTACATAAATCCGACCAAACACATTTGGATTGCATTGATCTTTTATAGGAACGATCCAAGGGTCCTTGGTGATGTGTACGAGTCAACCTCGCCTCAATCAGAGGCACGGTGTGGCCTCTAGCACTCAAAGGGTCTCTATTTTGTTTAAAATGGACAAGATTTTAAGTGAAAACAACAACTGACCTATGGAAATCTGACCAAACGCATTTGGATTGCATTGATATTTTATAAGAACGATCCAAGGGTCCTTGGTGATGTGTAAGAGTCAACCCCACCTCAATCCGAGGCACGGTGTGGCCGGTAGCACTCAACGGGTCTCTATTTTGTTTAAAATGGACAACATTTTAAGTGAAAACAACAACTGACCTACGGAAATCCAACCAAACGCATTCGGATTGCATTAATATTTTATAAGAACGATCAAAGGGTCCTTAGAGACGTGTACGAGTCAACTCCAACTCAATCGGAGGCACGGTGTGGCTGCTAGCACTCAAAGGGTCTCTATTTTGTTTAAAATGGACAATATTTTAAGTGAAAACAACAACTGACCTAAGGAAATCAGACCAAATGCATTCGGATTGAATTGATATTTTATAAGAAATATCCAAGGGTCCTTGGCGACATTTAAGAGTCAACCCTTCCTCAATCCGAGGCACGGTGTGGCCGCTAGCACTCAAAGGGTCTCTATTTTGTTTCAAATGGACAAGATTTTAAGTGAAAACAACAACTGACCTACAGAAATCTGACCAAACACATTTGGATTGCATTTATATTTTATAAGAACGATCCAAGGGTCCTTGGTGATGTGTACGAGTTAACCCCGCCTCAATCCAAGGCACGGTGTGGCCGCTATCACTAAAAGGGTCTCTATTTTGTTTAAAATGGACAAGATTTTAAGTGAAAACAACAACGAACCTATGGAAATATGACCAAAAGCATTCAGATTGCATTTATATTTTATAAGAACGATCCAAGGGTCCTTGGTGACGTTTAAGAGTCAACCTCGCCTGAATCTGAGACACGGTGTGGCCTCTAGGACTCAAAGGGTCTCTATTTTGTTTAAAATGGACAAGATTTTAAGTGAAAACAACAACTGACCTATGAAAATCTGACCAAATGCATTTGGATTGCATTAATATTTTATAATAACGATCCAAGGGTCCTTGGTGACATGTACGAGTCAACCCCTCCACAATCTGAGGCACAGTGTGGCCGCTAGTACTCAAAGGGACTCTATTTGGTTTAAAATGGACAAGATTTTAAGTAAAAACAACAACTGACCTACAGAAATCCAAACAAACTCATTAGGATTGAATTGGTATTTTATAAGAACGATCCAAGGGTCCTTGGTGACATGTACGTGTCAACCCCGCCTCAATACGAGGCACGTTGTGGCCGCTAGCACTCAAAGGGTCTCTATTTTGTTTAAAGTGGACAAGATTTTAAGTGAAAACAACAACTGACCTACAGAAATCTGACCAAACACATTCATATTGCATTGATATTTTATATGAACGATCCAAGGGTCCTTGGTGACGTGTACGAGTCAACCCCACCTCAATCCGAGGCACGGTGTGTCCTCTAGCACTCAAAGGGTCTCTATTGTTTTTAAAAAAATGGACAAGATTTTAAGTGAAAACAACAATCGACCTACAGAAATCCGACCAAACACATTCGGATTGCATTGATCATTTAAATGGGGGGTCATGGCATGTGATATATTAGGGGACTCATATATATCAAGTCATGGTTGGCCTAGTATACTAGGGTGATCATGTGTTTGGGTCTATGATACTTATGGGTTTATATCTGGATGAAAATACTCCCATTTGGGAGGGTGGATATGCTTATGGGTCTTATTCCTTAAATGAGGATACTCTCATAGGGGAGGGATGAGATTTATATAGGTATTATTACCCTAATGAGAATACAACCATAGGAGTGGGATGAGACTCTTATCGGGAATATTCACTAAATGAAAATAATCCCATAGGGGAGGGATGAGATGATTATATAGATTATGCCTCAAATGAGAATACACCCATATTGGAGGGTTGATATGCTTCTAGGGATTATTATTTGGATGATAATACTCTCATATGGTAAATAATATATGATTATTGTTATTATTACCTAAATAAGGGTACTCCCATAGTATAGGGATGAGATCCTTGTAGGTCTTATGCCTCGGAATTGGAAGAACACATATGGGTGGTCTGAGATACTGTTGAGGGTATTCCCTAGATGAGAAAACTCCCATAAGTGGATTTCCATAATGGAGTATAAATAAAACTCACATATTGGAGGTCAATGATAATTATTTATATAGTGGGGAGACCATGGTATATTATATGTTTTGTGTGGTTCCTATGATGTACTCAGAGAAACCCTAACATTGGATGAAGTAGGTATGGTTGATCAAGTTTTAATACTTGGGAATCAATGTGTCTTGATGTATATGAGGCAGGACTTGGTCAAACTATATTTTTATAATGTTGACACGATCCTTGTGAAATGCTTGGTAAAAGTTCAGCACTTGGAAAATTAATTTGGGTTTAATCATGGTCATGGATTTGAGGATCAAGGATGATTTTTTTTATTAGTTTTATTCCAGTTCTTTCTCAACTAGGTTGTGCATATTGCCTGATCATGCACTTATAATAACCTATTGCAGGTTTAATATTGGGGGTTTATTAATGAGAATCATCCCCCCCCAAGTATGTGCACCTTAGTGTGTGTACAAACATTATAACTTCTTTGAGGTTGAGAACATGATGCATAGTGGATAGAGAAAAGTCCAAAGATTTATGTATTGATAAAACACACCCATGTGGAGCCTTAGGATTGAACTGGAAAGCCCCCCGGACACCCCCTACCCCTCCTTGGACAACCACCCCAAACCCTTGAACAGCCACCCCACACCCTTGAACAACCCCAAACCCTCTGAATTCTGAATTGATTTATTTAATTACTTGATTAACTTATAAATTATTTGTTAATGGTGTACGAGTATAATTGTCGTATGGTTATAATTGGTCTAATTTGCTTATGATTTATGAGTTAATTTTGTATGGGTATACTTACTTTAATTGGCTTATTGAGATGCTGTTTTTTTTTGCAGGTGTTCAGGTGTGCTGCTGCAGATTTATCGTAGCAGTAGAGAGGGCATTTATCAGTACTCTTTTAGCGTTGATAAATCATGCTTTTATCAGTGCTAAAAAAGCACTGATAAACTACACCTTTATCAGCGCTCTTTTAGCACTGAAAAATCGTTCTTTTATCAGCGCTAAAAAAGTGCTGATAAACTACAACTTTATCAGTGCTAAAGAATCACTTGTTTAGCGCTGATAAAGGGGTACCCCCTTTATCATCTCCATGCTTTACAATGCTTTTTTAGCACTGTTAAATCCCGTTTTTAGCACTGTTAATGCCCGTTTTTATAGTAGTGACACCTCAATGTGAAACACGGTGTGATAGGTATGACTCAATGTGTGTATTTATATTTAAAATTGACATTGATTTTTGTAAAAAGAACAAGTGACATACTAAAAACTGAGAAAACACGTTCATATTTGTTTTATACTTTAAAAAAATAATTCATGCATCATTTTTGAAATATCGGACTCATAAAAAACTCAATAAGATGCACGGTGTGGATGAAATAACTCAAAGTGTCTCTTTCTTTAAAATTGACATGAATTTAAGTAAAAAAACAAGTGGCGTACTGAAAACTGAGAAAACACATTATGATTGTTTTGATATTTTAGGAAAAAAATCTCTTAGTCATTTTTTATGTGTAAGGATCATGAAAACCTCAATACAATGCACAGTGTAGCTGGTATCACTCAAAGGGTCTCTTTTTATTTAAAATTGACATTATTATAAGTAAAAACAACTAGTGACATATTGAAAATTGATAAAATGCATTCAGATTGCTTTTATATTTTAAGAAAATGATCTATTAGTAATTTTTGACATGTAGGTATTAGCCTCACCTCAATATGATGCATGGTGTGTTTGGTACAACTCAAAGTGTCTCTTTTTATTTAAAATTGACATTAATTTAAGTAAAATCAACAAGTGACATACTAAAAACTAAGAAAATGTTTTAGGATTATTTTTATATCTTAGGAAAGTGATATATTAATCATTTTTGACATTTAGGAATCAACCAAACCTCAATACGATGCACGGTGTGTCTGGTATCACTCAAAGCATCTCTTTTTATTTAAAATTGACATTAATTTAAGTAAAAACAACAAGTGAAATACTGAAAACTAAGAAAAAATATTCATATTGTTTTTATATTTTAATAAACTGATATATTAGTCATTTGTGATATGTAGGGATCATATAGACATCAATAAGATGCATGGTGTGTCCAATATAACTCAAAGTGTCTCCTTTTATTTAAAATTGACATTAATTTAAGTAAAAAAGAGTGACATACTGAAAAATGAGAAAACACATTCATATTGTTTTGATGCTTTATGAAAATGACCCATGAGTAATTTTTTATGTGTAGGAGTCAACCTCACCTCAATCTGATTCACAATGTAACCGGTATGACTAATAGTGTCCACTATCAGTTTAAAATTGACATTTTAATTCAAAACGTGTCACTCTCTAAAAACCAAGAAAATGCGATCCAATTTTCTTGATAATTTAGGATAGAGATTCATAAGTCATTTTTGGCATGTATAAAGTAGTCTCATGTCAAACCGATTCACTATGTGATCGGTATGACTAAAAATGTGTGTTTTAATTTTGAAATGACATTAAAAAAACACAACTATCATACTGAAAACTGAGTGAACGCATTAGGATTGTTTTGATACTTTAGGACAATGATAGATCAGTAATTTGTGACTGTTATGAATTATACTCACCTAAATATGATTCATGGTGTGATCGGTATAACTCCAAATGTTTCATTATTTAAAATTGACATTAATTTTAGTAAAAGAACAAGAGACATACTCAAAATTGAGAACATGCATTCATATTGTTTTTATATTTTATGAAAACAATTCATAACTCATTTTTCATATGTAGGAATCAACCATACCTCAATAAGACACACTATGTGACCGGTATAACTCCAAATGTATTATTTTTATTAAATATTTATATTTTATTAATGTGTTATTTCAAATTAATGTTTAATTGATTTCTTTATAGTATTACTAACATAATATTTGTTTTCTTATATAGGTGGAATATTTTTATTAGGTTGAGATGATTTTTTCGACAACTAGTACCATGGGAATAAATTTTTGAGAGGGGATCATGGGCGTCAAAAGATGAAATATTAATGTTTTATATTTTTTTGGACAATTGTAAAAGTAATTATATAAAACATTTTTTTGAAATGTAAATAGAATTGGTTTTTTGTAAATACCATGGGTTGAAATTTTTGTATTCATTATGTCAATTAAATTTATATAGTTGGTTTTCTTCTGGGTGTGCTATTTAAATTAAATGTTTGCTTCTAGGTATGCTGTTATATAAACAAGACACTACAAGTTGTTAGTCCTTTATCTGCTCTTTTTTAGAACTGATAAAGGGGACCCCCATTTATTATCATTTTGATTAACAATGTTTTTTAGTTCTATTAAAGGCCATTTTGCGCACTGTGAAATGACATATGTGTAGTAGTGTTACCTCTACATAACTCTTAGAGTCTTAATATTTCATCAAGAGTTACCACTCAACATCAAATCACAATATGCGATGTTAGAAAAAAATATTCTAGAAAACTATAAATATCAATAATCATTATGGTAACTTTTTGTACCTGATTATTACAAGTAAGGCCTTTAGCAATGCTAAAATTGGTCATTGTCAACACAAAAAAATGCTGACAGCATGGGTGTGATTAAAATCCATAGTCTTTTATCACTACTGGAAAAGTGATGATAGAGGAACACATTATCAATTCTTTATTAAGAATCATTAAAACAAACCATTTATCAGTACTTTTATTTAGTGCTGATAAAGGTATCATTTATCAGTTCTAGAAAAAATTATCATAAATGGATCCTTTATTAGTGCTAGAAAAACCTCCGATAAATAATACCTTTATCAATGCTATTAATATCCCTTATAAATGTTCATACTGGTTCATTCACTACCATAAATCAACCCTTTACCAACATGCAAAATGGTATTTAACAACACTAAAAAAATGTTACCCTAAAATCCATTAAAAGGGGTTCTATTTTATCAACTATATTTATAGCACTGATAAATGCCATACTATTGCAGTGTACTATTTGAATTACAAAAAACTGTTGCATAAAACTATATATGAAAAATTCATAATTTAATTGAAATTAAAATTACATCACAAATACATAAAAACACTATATTATAGGCATTTCAAACAATGTTTTGTACAATTACATGAACATATTCTATCAAAAAATTCAAAAACATTAATGTTTCATTGTCCTTTTCACCTAATCCCTCTTAAAAAAGCATGATTATTATATCAGTTTCCAAATAAACTAACCCAACAATAAAAAATTTATCCACCTATATTAGAAAATAATTCTTCTATTAGTAATACTATAAATAAATAAATTAAACATAATATGAAACAATACATGAATAAATTGTCAATTTTAAATAAAAGGATTCACTTAGAGTCATACGGGTCACACCATGCATTAAATGGAGATAGAGACGACTTCTACATGTCACAAATGACTTACAGATCATTTTCGTAAAGTATTGAAACAATCCGAATATGTTTTATTGGTTTGGAGTATGTCACTTTTCTTTTTTAATAAATTGTCATTTTAAATTGAAAACACACACTTTAAGTCATATCGGTTACATTGTTTGTCAGTTTTATGCATGACTAATTTTTATACATTGCAAATGACTTATGAATTATTTTTCTAATGTTTCAAGACAATCTAAGTGTCTTTTCATAGTTTTTATTGAGTGGTGCATGTTTTGAACTAAAATGTCAATTTTAGATAGATTACAGACACTTTGAGTGATACTGGACATATCAAGTATCAGATTGAGGTGAAGCTAATTTATACCCATCAAAAAATGAATTTTGTATCATTTTAAAAAATAATAAAAACTATCTAAATGAGTTTTCTTGTTTCTGAGTATGAAACTTGTATTTTTTACTAACATTTCAATTTTAAATAAAAAAGACACACTTAGAGCATTACTGGTCACACCATGTGTCGTATTTAGGTTAGGATAATTCATACATGTCAAAAATTACTTATGGAGAATTTTCCAAAATTATAAAAACAATCCAAATGCATTCTCTTGGTTTTGAGTATGTTATTTTTTTACTAGAAATTCATTTTAAACTGAAAGCATGCACTTTGAGTCATACTGGTCACATTGTGTGCAGTTTGATGTGATACTATTTCTAACATGTCAAAAATGAATTATGAATCACTTTATAAAAATTATTAAGGCAATCACAGCATGATTCTAATATTTTAGTGAGTAGAAATCATTTAGAACTAAAATTTCAATTTTAAACTGATAACGTACACTTTGAGTCATGCCAAGAACACAATGTATTGAATTGAGGTGTGGATAATTCTTAAACATCAAAAATTACCTGTAGATCATTTTCCTAAAGTATAAAGACAATATAAATAGTTTTTCTCAATTTTGAGTATGTCACTTTTCTTTTTTACTAAAACAACAATTTTAAATAAAAAGACACACTTAGATTCATACTGATCACACCATGTGTTAGATTGAGGATCAGCTGATCCCTACACATCATAATTGACTTATTGATCATTTCCCTAATGTTTCAAAACAATATGAATATTATTTCTGGTTTATGAGTATGTCACTAGTATTATTTACAAAAATGTTATTTTAAAATAAAAAAGATGCACTTTGAGTCATACTGGTCACATCATGTGTTGGTTTGATGTGATATTGATTCATACACATCAAATTTTACTTATGAATCATCTTCCTAAATTATTAAAAAAAATCAGAGCATGTTTTCTCATTTTTCAGTGAGTGACACACATTTTGAACTAAAATATAAATTTTAAAATGATAACATACAGTTTGAGTCATACCGGGAACACTATGTATCTGATTTAGGTAAGGGTGATTTCTACATTTCAAAAATGACATTTTTATCATTTTCTTAAAGTATCAAAACAATTTGAATGTGTTTTCTCAGTTTTGAGTACACCACTTATGTTTTTTTAGTAAAATGTATATTTTAAATAAAAAGAAAAACTTAGATTCATACCGGTCATACCTTGTGTCAGATTAAGGTGAGGCTAATTTCTAAATGTCAAAAATTAGTTATGTATCATTTTAATTAAGTATAAAAAAAATACAAATTCATTTTCATGGTTTTGAGTATGTCACTTCTTTTTTTACATAATGTCATTTTAAACATAAAACACATAATTTGAGTCATACCAGTCAAATAGTTTGTCATTTTGATGTGAGTCTGATTCCTACACAACAAAAATGGCTTATGAATCATTTTCACTGAGTGATACTCATTTCAAACTAAAATGTAAACTTTAAACTAATAACAGACACTTTGAGTCATACCATCACATCATGTCTCAGTTTAATGTGATATTAATTCCTACATGTCACAAATGACTTATGAATTGTTGTACTAAATTATCAACATAATTGATGCATTTTTTATCTATTTTCAGTGAGTGACACATGTATTAAACAAAAATGTCAATTTTAAACTAATAATAGACACTTTGAGTCATGTCGAGAACACCATATATCAGATTGAGGTGTGTATGATTCCTACACATTACATATGACATACATATCATTTTCCTAAATTATTAAAATAATATGAATTTCTTTTATTAGTTTTGAGTATGTCAATTTTATTTTTTACGAAAATGTCAATATTAAATAAAACGACATGTTTTGAGTCATACCGGTCACACAATGTTCAGATTGAGGTGAGGATGATTCCTATATATTATTAATGATTTATAGATCATTTAATAAAATATAAAAACAATCCAAATGAATCTTCTTAGTTTTGAGTATATTACTTGTCTTTTTTTTATTTAAATGTCATTTTAAACTGGAAACATTTACTTTGAGTCATACTGATCACATCGTTTGTAGGTTTAATGTGAGATTAATTCATACACATTAAAAATGACTTATGAATAGTTTTATTATATTATCAAGACAGTTCGATCACTTTTTCTTAGTTTTCAGTTGGTGACACATGTTTTGAACTAAAATGTTAATTTTATATTGATATCATACACTTTGAGTGATACTGAGAACACCGTGTATCATATTGAGGTGCAGCTGAATACTAAACAACAAAAATGAATTATATATCATTTTTCTAAATTATAAAAATAGTTCAAATTAATTTTCTCTACTTTGAGTGTGTCAGTTATAATTTTTACTGAAATATCAATTTTAAATAAAAAGACACACTTGAAGTTATACTGGTCACACCATGTGTCAAATTGATGCGAGGATAATTCCCAAATGTCACAAATGAATTATGGATCATTTTCTTAAAGTTTAAAAACAATCTGAATTTGTTTTCTCAATTTTGAGTATATGATGCGTGTTTAGAAATAAAATGTAAATACTAGACTAAAAACATATATTCTGAGTCATACCAGGCACCCTGTGTATTAGATTGAGGTGTGTCTGATTGAGTATGGGATGTGTTTTTTTCTTTTAAATATATCAAATAATCCAGAAAAGAGAGAAAATGTCCCATTTATATGGAAGAGGAAACCTTATGATTTCTAAAACACTTCACATTTTAGGCTGTATGGGGTTTCCTCATCCAAAAAAGGGAATATGTTCTCTTTTTTTATATTTTTGTAGATAGTTGAAAGAAAAATATGAAATCCCAAAGATATTTGAAAAATCAAAATAAGTATTAGATAAAATTTATAAGGAAATTAACTTAAAAATAGTAGATAAAATGATGAAAAAATTAACAAAATAAGTAGAAGGAATTCACTTGTTCATGATGTTTGTATACAATATTTACTCATTTCTTTATTTCCATTATCTCTATTGTAGACTTGAAATCCAATATCTCATTAGCATGAAAAGATTCGAAAAAACCACCCCAACTCAAGTAAAATAATACACCTATACAAGAAAAAATTCTTATGTTATTAATACTATAAATAAATAAATTAAACAAAAATATGAAAAAATACATTAATAAAATATAAATTTTAAACTGAAACCACACAATTTGAGTTATACCAGGTATACCATGTATCATATTGTGGTATGGTTGATTCCACTATGTATTTTTATCCTATAATAAATTCGACATTCTTAGTTATCTAACAATATTGTTGTTTTATAACACAAAATTTTGAATGTATTGTTGAATAAAAATAAAATTTCATCATCATGAGTAGATCATCCTTGTTGATTTAATGATCATAGTACACGATTGAATCATCCTTGTTGATGAATTAATTTCTTCATGATTTCTGTGAAAATTAACAAAATAAGTATCAGATGAAAATTATAAAGAAATTAACTAAAATAGTAGAGAAAATAATGAGAAAATTAACTAAATAAGTAGTAGTAAGTCACATCTTCATCATATATGTGTACATTATCACACCAGGTATGATTCCTAGTAATTGTTAAACAAATCTATTTTCTCTGGTGAATATGAGTACTTTTTCAATCCTAGTTGTATTTTAAAAATATAAATACACAAAGGATTAATAAATATTTCAAATGAAATTGTAATTTTATTTAAAAATATACCTTCAGGGATGCTAGTTTATTGATGGTATGTTATACCATTCAAAAAATTGCGAACATAATAACCATAATCTTTTTCATTAGATTCCTTTGAACAATGAAAAAACATAGAAAACTATAATTAATTTGTTTTTATATATGGTTTAATAGTGAAATATTATATATATATATATCCTAATACTCATCCACTTGTATAAGTTGATAGAATCCTTATGCTCAAGGAATGTCCTCATGCCACGATTTTATAGTTATTTAAGCACCACATTATCATAAAAAAATTATAATTAAAACATAATATAAAATATATAACTTGATGTTTAGTTCTAAAACATTGCATATAGTTTATTAAAAATTTACAATCGTCATCATGCGTGGTAAATTTGTTGGGTACCCATGAAGTGAATCCAAAAAATAAATCTTATGAGTATCCAAATTGACTATAATGAGTAACCATTGATTCTTAAAAAAAGGAATAATTAATTAATGGAATGAAAATATATTTGATATTATTAAATATTATTATTTTACCCATGCATCATTGTTAATAAGAAGATTCTATCTTCTGCAAGTTTTCTTTCAAACACTACGGCCAATAATTCCACTATTTCATCAATTTATTTGAATCTAATGAGGTTTCTTGTATAGAAGTTATGTGGGGACTAATGATTCCATATTTATGTTAACAAGGTACTCCTTTCAAATAGTATTGATATATATGTCTACAAAAAATGAATTTTATCTTTTCATAATTAACATAATAGATCAGATATTGGAAAATAAAATCATGAAAACACACAACAAGTATACATTTACAATGGAGACTCCCATCTATTCATACTTGAGGATGTCATTTACATTATCAAGGTAAATAATGTATATAATGGGAACTCCATATATTTTTTCTTCAAAATAAACTATGACATGACTACTAATTTGTGACATTGTATCAACATGAACCTTTAATGTTAGTGAATTCGAACGTTTAATGGGTGGGGTAAAGGTGATTTATAAAGATATTTTCAATTGGTTGGTTGATCCTTTATATCATTTTAATTTGACCTTCTATTTCACCCCTTCCCTTTATCTTTTTTAAATAATATTCATTAATTTAGGCCTTTTTTCATTAATTGTTAATGTTTTTTTCATGAAAATTAAATTGGAAATGAATACCACCTTATCGATCGAGAGAATAGTAGATTATATATTCCTTACAAATGCTCTAACATGCATGCTAGAGATATGGAAAATAAGCTCCATATGACTAGAGGTACCCTTTCTTTAGAGTATCTTTGAGCCCCTATTTTCCAAAAGAGGCTTAGAGTCCATCACTTTGACAATATAACAAATAGAATTTTAAGGAGAATCATGAATTAGAAGAACAAGTTTTTATCCTTTGTAGGTAGGATTACCTTGGTTAATAGTGATTTATCATCCATTCCTATGCATGTTTTTTCCATGAAGAAGGTTCCAAAAGGGTTTATTACTAGTATAGAAACCATTATGGAATCATTTCTCTAGGATTATCAATATGAGGGCATACATCACTAAGTCTCTTGGAACTTAATGGCCAGACCCCGATCTGAGGGTCGAGTTGATATTAAAAGTGTATCTGAGGAAATTCACGGTCTTCACATCAAACTCTCCTAGGAAATCATCGAAGGTAGAAATTTATGGGGAAGGTTTATGATGAACAAATATGGAATGGAGATACCATCGTAGAGGAATAGAGGATCCATCATTAGGGATATGTTGCAGCCCTTCATTCTAGTGTTGTACCGATCTTCTTGGTGGCTGGTCGGTAAAGGGGAGATAAGTTTATAGTGTAATAATTGGGAAGGAAACATCATCGGTTTCCTTGTCTTCCTTGTTCCCTACATTTCTTTCATGAAAGCTTATGAGCAACTAAGGTTCATCAATTCAGTTCTGGATGATATTCAATGCAAGTTATTTGATAATATTGTGATTAATTTGGACAATGAGTGTTGTGTTTTCACTGGATCATCCTTGGGAATGTTTTCCACTAATGAATTTCATAGATCACATATGATATTTATGGAGAAAGATGAATGTGGGGAGAAATTATGGTGTAAATAAATTCTAACTAAGTTTAACTTCTTTCTTTGGAATTTCAGGAAATGATCAATTCCAAATAAGGAAAACATTAGGAGTCTGGGGATCATCATGTCTTCAAGATTTTACTATTGTAAGATTTCCCAAATCAAAACATTGAATCACCTATTTTTTGAAGGGGAATGCGCAAATTCATTGTGGGGTTTATTCAGGGGTTTTACTATTATATCCTCTGTTGTGATCTCTTCTTCCTCATTCTGTAATCTCTGATTTCATGGTGAAAATAAGAATCCCGAATTCCAAGTGAGTTCCATTTTTCTGGAAACCGAATGTTGGTGTTTATGGAGAAGAAGTAATGAAGTCCGTCATAATGGTAACATAGGTTGCAAACAAGGAATATAACTTAAAACTAGGATTTTGTTGATTAATCTGTTATGGTTTTGTAAAAATAAAACCAATTCTACTTATCTGAGTCCGCTTATCAACTCTACACATAGCTCCATAAGTGCAAGTAGTGAAAATATGGGGAGATTGATAAAATGGCTTCCACATATTTTAGATTTAAAGATGAACATGGATGGTTCTTGTATATCGGGATACATGAGGGGGTGTCATAAGGAATCCTTAGGGCTTAGTTTTGTTGTCATTCTGAGTTCAGTTAGGCATTAGAGATTTGCATCAAGATGAGGCTCAGGATGTGCTCAGTGGTTTCACCATCTGCAGACAGAGGCACATCATTCTTAATGCAATAGACATTTATTCTCTAATGGTATTCAATGCTATTCTTGGATGCGGTCTCACTCCATGGTCTATTTAATACATCATACAAAAATCCAAATTGTTAATGAATAATAACATTGAGGTTCTTCATACCTTCAATGAAGGGAACATAGTTGCAGACTTCTTGGCCTCAAAGTTCAATTATGAATAACATGTTACTCTTTTCTCAGGTCTTGGATACCTTACATGAGAGAGGATAATCTGGTCATTGAATATTCTCTGGGTCTTCACCATTTCAAGCCACCTTAACTCCAAGAGGGAGATGTTCTTGTCTTTTATTTTCTCATTTCTTTTCTGAAATTAGTTTGTACATTTGTATAATTCTTGGTTATTTATTAAAAAGGTAGTTTTGGTGGTATGTTTTTTATAATATATAACATCCATGAGATGAATGTTCTAATAAATTTATCAACCGTATGAATATCAAAATCATCAAGTGAAATAGGTAATTCAATGATCAAATCATAAGCTATGTTAATCCCCACCCTCACATGACCTATTAGATGTTTTATATTGTGTATAATATCTTTTTGGATATTAAATACAGTACCCATCACAACAAGGAGATGGGTGGGTATTGATAGATATAAATCACAATCATTTTCACCCTATAGTATATCACTGTAGAAAATATATTAGTTTTTTCCCGATTTGAATTTCATAGAAACAATTATTAGAATATTTATTACCTGATAAAAGACATCTATTTTAGGGAGTGGATTGCCTCAAAGCTGGTGGGGTTAGAGGGATCTTTACTTAGTGGTTTATTGTTTTGTTTATTCTATTTTATTATTTCCTATAACATTTTATAGAAACTATATCTACCAATTAAATTGTTCTTCAAGATAATATAATAATTCCATAAACTCTTACATTATGTTATCTTTATCGTTCGAGTCATTTATTTTCTCAAAATCTGTTTGGGGTGTCACCCCAAAACCTGCAACTATGATGTGACTATACTATTTTGGTCACCTCAAGACCAATTATAGTAGTTATTTATCTAGTACAACTAATGATGATTATTCTATTTAATTAAAACAAAAAATATATAGGAAAATAAGTAATCATTGTTATGTAAAACTAATTTAAATCAAAACAAATTTTTATTATTTCATACTTACACATGATTCCCACACTTTCTTTATGTTTTCATCTATTAGTATCCCTTCTTTATTTAAATGTGCGTCCTTCCATAGTTCATTACATATAAAGGAAGTGTATTTTCATTTGGATTCATTAATCTTCATATAAATAGAGGAACATAATTATGTTATTGTTTCATGTCACATAATAATTTTATGGTAAATTTCAAATAAATACCATTTTTTCAAGCGAAGCATGCCTCATCCTTAATTTACAATAGGGGTACATTGGATTTTCTACCCAATGATTATTTTAGGCACTCATTTTCTCTTTCATAAATTAATAATTCTTAATCAAAGTTATTAATACATTTATTTTAAATAAATGTACTACCAATCACAATGTACCTAAAAAGATATGTCCTCATGATGTCCAATAAACATATCTCATACTTCTTATATTATGAGGTGTGTATGCAACTTTGGTTGGTGAAGGTTTATTTTCCCTTAAATATCATGGAGATAAAACTTCATCATAATTATAGAAAATACTATGTGATCCTTTTCAAAAATAATTAATACAAATTTCATTTGGGATTCATCTACTATAAATGCACTTTCCATTGAATAATAAAGATTAAGTCAATGTTTCATTATTATTTTTAGTAAAATAGAGAAATATATCATAATTTCACCCTAATAGCTTCCCAAATCAGTGTCTTAAGAATAGGAAAAACATTTTTCCATGAATCTATATCAATCAAAACATGCTATTGAGTGGTTATCCGAATGAAGGTAATAGACATGTCCTTTTGGGGGTTAAGATCCTGGATGCATTCATTCCATATAACATTGAATTTGATGCCTTTGCTTATCGCCTTAATAATATTTTTAAACACCATCATGCCATGATACACCTTTTTTCTAGGACACCAATTGTTCTCCATCTACCATTTTTTCATGTTCTATATCATAAATATTTTGTTCCTATATACTGGAAGCATTAGCATGTGCATAATCTTGTTGTTCCTCTTCATTGGGAGCACCAGTAGGTTGAGAAACTAGTTATTCTTCAATATTGGGAACATTTGCACATGAAGAACGAGTTATCTATAGAAGTGGTTGAAAATTTGATTTATATTACCTTAATTAAATAGTGAATAAAAAATAATATGATGAAACACAATGTATATTACAAAAAAAACTTTATTATTGAAATATATTTTTCTATGGTTAAAGGTAACTGTCCCATCTATCAAGTATCCAAATACCTTCATTATGGTCTCCTTTGACTTGAAAGACCTCGTATACATTGGGTCTATTGTAAAATCATTACAACATCCCAATTAAAGGGTCATCATAAGTTGAATTTTCATCTAAACCTACAGTGATTTTGGTTAATAACCGAAAAATTGACCAAATTTGGTTTGTGCGATCTGGAACATAAAATAATTTCACTACCTATGATGTCATTATAAATGGTTCATCGTTATACCCTTCCTTACTAAAATCCACTTTCATGAATTCAAATTCATCTATTTTAGCAGTACTCCTTTTATCATCCCACTTTCATTGAAAAATCAGCACTTTGAATATTTCATAATCCAAATACCATATTTTTTTGATGATGCCAAAGTATGACATATTCATATAAATTGAATTTTTGTCCCTAGTACTAGATACATGCATTACTTCAACAAAACGTTTAACTCCACCATTTTTCATAGTACTGCATTCATCATGTTCATTTGTATAGAATGCATAACTATTAATTATATAAACATATTAGGTAATACATGTACCATTTTTCCTCTAGCTATCCATTGAAGTCGTTCTAAAATTGAATCTTGATTTTTAGTTTACTCAATAAAAATATGGTCTCAAATTCATCCTATAAACTTTTTATTATGTTTATTTGATATCCATATTTCATCCCTTAATGGATTCAAATTCTTAAAAATTTATTTGTGGGTTTCAACATATGGGGAAACCTCTAAACTATTATGAAAAATGTAAAGGTTTCCCTACTCCCAATCTATAATAGGGATTGTGACAAAATCAATTCCAGAAATTAATTTACCCATAAGACACCTAGTGTGATAATAGTTCAAAATACCAATGCTTTCCACACTGGATAGGTAGTCATTATAGAATTCAATGACTTACTCAATTATATATTTATCTACAATACAACCTTTTTTTTAAATCATTTTTTGACATACCCTTTCAAAATATTCATATATCATTCAACAGTTCACATCCATCATGTGAAATATCATATCAAATAATACCAATGAGAAGAATATTTCAAATTCAAATAATATGATGAAAATTTCCTTTTCTATAGTTGGAAAATTCTTTGGGTCTATAACTTTTCTACATGTACCTTTGAAAAAGAAGCAGATCTAGGTTACTGTTTGAAGAAAATTCTTGGAAAAAATGAAATGTAAATCTACATGGATTAGATATTTCTTTAAAACATTGCAGTCATGAATTCATACAAGTTAACTTTAAATAAATAATTTATATGGTACTATTTGTATTCTATGAATACCTATATTTAACCTTTACATAATTCATGAATTTAAAAAACTAATTTCTCTTCATCCTAGAAAGAGTGTTAACATCTGGAGAAAGAAAATTCATTTTCACCCTTCATTGGTGCCAAATATTCCGATATTCCCATGAAAATCATGTCTAACCAAGCCTTAGTTCCATAATCTAATTTTTTGGGTGCATTTAATAACGTTCTAATGAAACTATCACATACATTTTTATCAATATTCATAACATCGTGAAAATGTATGTTGTAAAATTAATTCCAGTATAGTAATTCAAAAAAATAATCTTTTTTACAACTAATTTTTATAAGGTATTTTGAAACTTATTTACAAAAATAGTTTCCACATATTTTAATTTTCCAAAAATTTGATCACCTATTAGTGGATACAGTGCTATACATTCTTTTAAAATCCTATGGAGTGATTTCATCAAAGATCATTACTTATGTTGTCGGGGTAGAAATCTGTGACATCCTAGAAACACAATATTCGGTGAATTTTTCAACCTAATTGAATACGCACCTAGTTCAAAATTATTAAACCCTTTAATTCCTTTAATGTTGTATCCTAAAAAATTCCTATAATCTAAAATATCATTTATCATCCCATACAACATGGATCAAAAAATAAAATCTTCATTTTTGTAATCATTATATAATATAACACATAAATACCATAATAATATAAAATATTCCATAAATGGATCCAAATAAACATCAATATCATTACCCAGTTGTTTTGGTCCTAATATAAGTAGAGATAACATAATGTATTTTCCTTTCATGCATAACTATGGTGGAAATTTATAATTTACCAACATAACCAACTGTGTACTATGAGTGCTGATTTGAAAACCAAAAGGATTAACTCCATATATAGATAGCACAAGTTAAAGTTTTCTCAAATCATTTCCAAATTTAGGATACTTGTGACCAAGACTCTTCCACTGAGGATAGTCTGATAGATGATAAGTTTCCCATCTTGTTTCTTTTATTTTAATTACATGTCAATATCCTTGTAGTATTATCACTTCCATATTGGCACCTAAACCTTGGAATGATTGAAAAGTACCATACATATTTCATAGGACTCGCTTCAACTTTCTTATATTGATAAGAACCACACATTGGGAATTATTAAAGTGATTAGTGGTCTTTGTGAAATAGTATATAGTCATTTTTATATACATCTATTCTTTCAAAGATCATACCCATTGAATGTATAATTCATTTAGTATTATATTTTTGGATAGGAATGTCATTATCTTTTGAGATCATATCATTAAAGAGTGGAATTAGTTTTGTAAAAATAGGGTCACTCTATCCATTTCTAGTTTTTAATTTATACAAATTCAATACAGCTAACAATGTTGTATATTTATTGTAACCAATATACAATGACATATTTTCACAACTCATTAACTTCTCAAAAAAAATTTGGACAATCATGAATTTCATCTTCAATTTTCATTTCCTAAATATGATCTTCATCATCATTCATACTTGTGATCACATCCTTGATACAATCTTCTTCATTGTCCACACTTTTAATAATGTCATATGATCCATAAAATGCATTGTTTTCCTAGTCACTAGCTACATTCAAATTTTCCCCATGTTTAGTCCAAAATTTATTACTTTGATATATTCCATGATAAATCAAGTGTTCTTTTAACTCCTCTACATTAATTAGTATTGAATAAAAACAGTGTAAACACAAACATAGGATTTGATAAGGGTCATATTCATGATATTTTTCAAGCATGATGAACTCTTTGACCCTATTTTCATACTCTTTTTCCATATGATTGGAATCCATCCATTTTTTATTCATATCCATCCTATTTTATTTTTTAATATCAATATTTAATAAAATAAATAAATATACCTAAGGGGCCTTTAAAATATAGGGAACCCAACATTAGAATGTTACAAATAATTTTATTATTCTTTGAAGGAAATAAGTAATGGAATTTAAGAGAATAAATACTCAACTGGTGGTAGGTTTTATCCTCTGAATTCATTTAGAACAATCACTGGTACCTGGTATGGGATGATTAATACTCAGTGTAATTCAAGAAACAAAGGTAAATTTCTTGAAAAGATGGGGGATGAGTCATAGGCAACAAAATTAAATAATAACTATTCAAGAGATGAAGTTGATGAGGATGAAAGTTGTCTCCCTAAATCTAAATATTCGTAGGATGGGGAGTTTTAAAAGAACCAAATAACAATACTTAGTTTTCTTTCTAAAGTTGAAAAAAGAATTAATAGATTTTTGATCCCTATAAGGGGTTCCTTTATTGGTGTGGCAATGAGAAGGCTTAGCTAGATGGTCTTACATAAACTCAAGCTAAGAGAGTCATTTTAGTTTCTACATTCAAAAGAATCCTTCAATTACCCCCTTAAAATGAAAGTAATTTTTGGTCTGAGGATTGAATTTCAATAGTGCTTAACTTCATTTGGGGCCAAGGTTGCGGGATTGGGGTTATGATGGATATCCTTTAGTTTGGATGGAGTTAGTGACATTTCTATTCTATGGTGTTATTATCATTCTATATTGTATAGGAGGTGAGATTTTGTGTATATAGGAGGTATCTAAAAGTTAATATCACATGTTTTAAAAATACATTGAGGATTTAATCCATGTTAGTGGGGGGCATACTTTCTAGGAAATGGGAAGACCAAAAACAAATAATATTTCTTATATGTGTTCTCTTCAAAACATTTGGGAAAATCAAAAACAAATAATGATTTTTGACAGGGAGAAATAAATCACAAGTGATCACATACCTTGATTTTAATATATCATTATGATTTCAAAACAAAACAAATATGATAAAAGTTAATTATGCATATTTTGAGTATAAAAAAGGGTAATGACATTATGAAATTTATTTATAATGATGAATTTATGGAATCAAGAAGTAGAAAAATCCCATATGATGAAATTTTTGTTAAGCATGGGAAAAAGGTATAATCACTAAGGTTTTTCTTATACTAAGATTAAATTGAACTTCAATATGTGTGGTTGGAACAAAATCACATGTGTTATAAGTTAATGTTAGTGGAGATCACTATGAGATCCATGTTAGCTAAATCACCACCTGAAAGTATGACTATGGATCACATCACACTTTGGTCCTATATAGATGCATACGGGTGTTACATAACTAAAATTTAGGGATTTATATATGTGTAAATATTTATTTAATAAGATTTTTTTAATAATTATAAAATTAGTTTTATAGGATATCGTTTTTTTATTAAATTAATATTTTTAAAGGAAAATAAAATTTATTATAATTAAATGGTCAATTTTAAAAAATAGATTCTACATTTTTATATATATAAAAGAAAATAATTAGTAATCTGGAAATAATAAAGGATGTTTTAGAATTTAAAATAAAATATTTTATAATAAAGAAGTATTTCATACAAAAAAACATAGATTTAAAATACATTATATGTTTTAAATTAATAATTAATTTATATATATATATATATAGATTATGATTTTAAAAAATACATTCCATATTTTGAATCAAGATATCGAAATTGATTAAGAGAGTCAACATAATTTATTCATGAAAAATCTTTTACATATGCGAGTAATTAAATATGTTGATGAATAGTAAATACTATAAAATATAGTAAATGATAAAAATGATGTATAAATTAAAAAAAAATATGTAATTATTATTTATTAATGTAATACCCAATTTTCATTCTTTAAAAATGAATATTAATTTAAAAATATTAATTCAAAAAAATTATTAATTAAAAATTATTTATATAAATCATTAAATCAATATAATAAAAATTATGTATAATAAAAAATTTCTGTAATCAATGTTATTTAAAAATTATTTATAACTATTTATATACACATAATTTATAGGAAGAATAACTGAGTCTACCGAAAATAAAAATCTAAGAAGGATCATATAGTTATACCTTCCCCAAGAAGATGAAATAATGAGTTCTACATATCTAAAAAATGGTTGAACTCAAGAAATAATTGTTTTAAATTGATCCTGAGAAAAGCATAAGAGACCAGACACTAGTTTCATGGGAACCTAAACCGTTGGAGAACAAAAAACTGGACCAAGTTGGGATATAGAATGCGGGATGAGAGAACTGAAAGATGGATTCAATAGGCATCTATATCCATATAAAACCCCCTAGGAGAATCAAACACCACCTCCATCATAACCCAACCCACTCTGAACTCATATTAATAGATGTTAGTGGGAGGGAATCCCTGGTGACCTACAAAACTCCATGGTAAGAGGCAGAATCACTCGACCCCGCCCCCAAAAAAACTCAACAAGATCAGAGAAAAAACAAGGAGATTTAAAAAAAACAAACAAACAAAATCAAACCATGATGTAATAGTAGCTCAGAATAATAACTTAGCAAGAAAGATAATAAAAATGATATAGGATAAATAAAGAAGAAACTCATGAATTTATCACGGTTCGGACCCCTTTGTTGTACTCCATAGACAGAACACCACCCAAACCCTTTTTATTATTATTAAGGAAAGAGCACTATGGAAGATTACAATATAAAATATAAGAAAGGAATGGCATAAACAAACTTTACCATAGGAGCTACCCAGTGTGTACGCACATAGGAACAAACAATATGCAACAAAAATTCAAGGAATACATGAGAAGGGATAAAAATAGAAAGTTAGACACTAAGGGAAACAAATAATCATGAATGAAGACCAAACATCATGAAACAAAAGATCTAAAACAAGGTTGGTTAGAACCGTTACTAGTAAAGATATAAAACAAGGTAGAGGTCAAATAGGGTAAAAAATAGATGGAAGAAGATCACAATTGATGAAGATAAGGAATAATCACATACTTTGGATCTTGAGAGGATTTATTCATCAAGAAGCTTGATAAAGAGAAACAATGAGGGTCTGGTTCTGTGAATTATTGAAGGTATGAGGGAGAAGGACTTTGTTATGATTCTATTTAAAAAATCAGCTAAGGATTTTATTAGAATTTTCAAAAAATCGTTCATAAAGATACACTTTATCAATGATAAAATAGTAAGCGCTAATAAAACGCATCTTTATCAGTGCTATAATTTTAGTGCTAAAAAAGATATGTTTTATTAGTGCCTTTTTAGCAGTGATAAAACTCAATTTTTTCACTAAAAAAGCATTGATAAAGACATAATTTTAATAATACAATAAATATAATTTTAAAAAATAAATTTATATAATTATAAATAAATATTTAATGAATTGAAAAAATTATTTATAAATATAATTATAAAAAAATGTATTAATTATAATTTTCTAGTTATTTAATTATATATACTTATTTATAATTATAATTAAAAATAAATATATTAAAAAATATTTGTACATAATTATAAATAAATATTTATATAATTATAAATATTTATATAATTATATATATTTATATAATTATAATTTTTTATTAATATATATATATTTATATAAATATAAATATAATAATATATTTATTATAAATTTATATTTATTTAAATAAATAAATATATATTTAAATAAATATATATTTATTTATAATTATAATTAAAAATAATTAAATTCATATAATTATATAAATACATATAATTATATATATAATTATATAATTATATCAATTTATTAATATATATAATTATAACTATAATAAATATATTAATTATAATTTTATAATTATATATATATATATATATATTTACAATTATAATTATATATTTATATATTTATATAAATTTATATAATTATATATATATATATATTGTAATTGTATAATTATATATATATATATATATGATTTATGATGAAGGAATGAGAGAAGTTGCTCCCGGTGCTCCCTGGTAATCATGGTGCCCTACCCAAATAGCACGACCCATGGGTTATTAGCCCATGGTTTCAAAATTTATTAAAAATAAAAATTAATAGTGTATAAAGGAAGATGAGAAATGCTGCAAGCGACAAGCCACTACTGGTCGATATAAATCATCTGTTTCGAAGAAGGAAAAGCACAAAGAGGATGCTTGGAAAGGATTTTCTTCTCTTTCTATATTTTTAGGAGGATCCTTTGTCTTTACTAAGAATTGGGTTGTGCAAAAATATCTAATAAGGGTAAAATTGCTCATGTATCATCATCGAAGGGTGCTATTTTAGAAAGAATCTATCTTTTTAAGCATTCTTTCATAGATTGTATTTCACTGTTGAAAGGTATGAAGCCTTGTAAAGTGGTTAACCTGGTATCTCATTTAGCCTCTATTTGGGGATTTTCATATTTCAAGTGTGTATCTCTTGGTCATGGTTTCATTTATATACTATTCCCTTTTACAGAATTGAAAGGTTGATCATGGAGCCTGGGATCAGTCAATTTAAGGCCAGGTACCTTAAGGGTTCATGATTAGAATCTAAATTTCAATATCAATGACTTAAAATGTACTTGCACATAGTTTTGGACTAAAATTCCTAGCTTAAACTGGGCCTTATTGCATGAAGAGATCTTATATGACATTGCTTTCGCAATCGGCATACCAATTAGGATGGATAAGGCCACTGAAATTGTAAGTTTTTGTCATTCAGTAAGGTTCTTAGTCAAAGTGGAATTAAACACTTCTTTGATTGATAAGGTTGTTCTCTCCACTCCTCAAGATGAGATTTATCTCAAAATTGAGTATGAACAATTCCTTTATTTTTTGATTCTTTCCATATTATTGGACACTCAAGATCCAACTATAGGAGAGATATTGTTTATTTTTACTATATGTTAAAGGGACACGACTTTTAGTGTTGTTGAACATAAAAAAGTGATGTAGATACCCATGGAATTATAAATAATGATAAATTTTAGGATACATTTAAGGAAGCTTGATCACCTGATGTTGAATGTATTCCCCAAAGCATCAGAATCACATTAATTTCTAAGACTATAACTATTTCTTATCCACCAAATAAAGTTATTTTTCTATCTCTTGTTCAGTTGATTGATAAGCCAATGAATTCTTGAGTTGATATAGCCGAGGAAAATCAAGTACCTTATTTTGGATTATCTTTAAAGGATGTTTTATCAAGAGGAATAATAGAAGATAGAGATGGTGGGGAATCTGATGATAGTCAATATGAAAAGGATATCTCTACACAGGCTGATGTGGACTATAGATTAGGGAAGGAAAAATTATGATTTATTTCAAAAACAATAAAAGGTAGGAAAATTTGGAGGATGACACCTCAACAAAATCAATGACCAAAAGGGATCACATCTCTAATGCTTAAGAGCAAGTGAAATATGCACCTGTAAAAGGTAAATAGATTTTTTTTGTTAATCATAATAAACTCTACTATCTTAATCCCATTGAATACATTAAGGATTATTTGGGAAATAATTTGGTTTTAGAGGAGATGTTATCCCCATTCTCTCCCCCAATTGATTCTAATTCTGTGGATGGGTTGATGGGTGGAAATCTAGTTTTACCAAATAGCATAGGTAGTGGATTTTATAATTCAGTGGATCCTATCTTTAGTTCATCAAGGGATCCTCCAAGGCTTGATTTGGTATCAGATCCTTCTCATGGCATGGATATATTAAATTTTTATTTAAAATACTCTACCTCATGGATTGATAGAAATAAAGGGTATAAAAATTATTTGACCCCTGTTAGTGGCATGACCACTCTCTAGATCCTTTGTGATTTAAATATACAAAAGGTACATGCATTAGTAAGAGAATATACTAAAAACAAGGATAGACAAGATGATTTTTTGGTTCTAAGGATGCATGTTGAAGGAGCTCGGTCTAGTAATTCATTTGTGCCTAACAAGAATAATTTTGGATCCCATTCTTGTGCTATCAGGCATGTCCCAATTTCAAAATTGGAGAATCTACAGATTTATAAAGCTAAGTTTAACTCTTCAACTATGGGCAAAACTTTCTCACAGCCTGTGAGAAATAATTTGACTTTGAAAGTCAGTATGCATAACTCTTTCAAGATTCTTGCATCTGGTAGTAGTGATAAGGATGGATGAAACAATGGTCATGTAGCTGTAGTAGAGGAAGTGATAGATATTGTTGATGCTGGAATACTAGATGAAGAATACATGACATGGTTGTAGGTCAAAACATGGAGAAGGGGGTGAAAACCTCATTGATGGGGTGGACTCACCTCTCACCATATCACGATTACTCAGTTTTGAGTAGCCTGATTTCTTCTTGGTTTTTTCTTTGTCTTGGTTTGGGATTATTTGTTCTGAATGTTCCTCCCCTATTATTTGGCTTTTATTTAATAAAGGGGCCACTAAGGCTCAACATTATATATATAGATATAATTATAATTATAAATTAATATATTTCAAAATATATGTATACAATTATAAATATATTTATATATATATATATATTTATTAATATATAAATATATATAATTATAAATATGATAAATATAAAGATTATATAAATATATTTATTATAATTTTATAATTATTAAAAAATATATATAATTATAAATAAATATATGTAATAATATTTGTATATAATTATCAATATTTTAATATAGTTATATATATTTATATATAAATACATATGTTTATATTATATATATTAATATATAAATATATATAATTATAAAAATGATAAATATATTTATTATAATTTCATAATTATATATATATATATAACGATACTAAAAAAGGATTGAGTGTGAATTAGGAAAACTAACCCACACCAAAAAATATTAGATAAAGTATAAAGTGTATAACAAAGAAAAGAAAAAGAAAGCGAGGACAACAAATCATGAAATGATCCCAACAAAAAATCAATAAATCAGTTCCCTTTTCACCCTCTACACATATTTCTGGGATGTCAACCTCTACCCTTTGGATGACGACCTCTTAACCTTGTTTTAGTCTGAGTATGAGTGAGCTCATCATCTAATGACGAGTTAGAGGAATCTTCTGGAATAACACAGTTGTTGTGTTCCCAAGAGATATCTCGAACATCAAAGTATGGATTAAACTAGCATAAATCTTCAGTATTTTTTGAAAGAGACTTTTGAACAAGGAGATAGTCATTATATCCAAAAACATGTAGCTCTATCTTTGAAAATGTATCTTCAAGATTCAGATCAAACCATTTTGTTGTTTTCTCCTTAAAATGCTGGGGAAAGCTTTCCCCATCATATTCCTCTAGATTTTGTTTGTATTTTTCCCCCTTGTGGCTTCAATTTTGGAAATTGGTGACTTTCTAAAGTTATTATAATCAATTTTCCTGACATAAAAAAATTGAAATGGAAAATACCATTTCATGATTGGAGGGGTATCAACCGGATATTCCACTTGTACACAAACATCACCAGTAGACTAAACAACCAGAACCATCTTATCAGATTTTCCATAGGTGTCACCATCCTTGCCATAAAATTATGGATGTAGACTGGATTTCATATGGGTAACCAGCTGATAGCCCTCATCATCCACTAATACATTTTTGAATTTGTTCATAACTCGCTCCGTTTTCATTTCCTTATCCACTGTATCCTTTATAGGTATATTTCCTAAATGATGAACATCCACATGTGCTGTGACTTCATAGTTATTAATGGGTGTCTTTTCCGGATGATTAGAAGTAGTATCTACCTAATTAATTTTCAAAACACGAGTTTCAGTAGAAACATTTGTATGAAACTATGGGGAAACCATAAGAAGTATACCCCACATGATTCCAACATATTTAGATTCTAGGAAGGAGTCTACAACACCACTTCCCCTACCTTCAACCTCAATCAGAGCACTAAGGCCATCACCATTAGGGACCTCATTAAGGTTCCCATAACTAGCATTGTTGACACTAGAGACCACATTAGTAATGGAGGCCACAAGTCGATGGGAACCAGTTGAAGGTTCAAGTCTACTTCCTTTTAAAGGTATGTAAGTATGTGATGGAATAGGATAATCTCCCCCCAAACAATCTTTCCCTCCTTTCCCATCCATGGGTTTGGCTACATTAGGAACATGTAATTTATACTTGAAATTTTCAACTTGATGAAAACATTTTTTATAGTTAGAACATATCAACCCTCTATGACTCATTTCTTTAATATTACTAATATATATTAAATTTTCATAGAACTCTAGAACATACTCATATTCAATCTGAATCTCAAATTTAAATTCACTAGTGACCAAATAAATAGTTTAAATAATGTTTAATTAAGATAAAATTCAACCAAGATCCTGGCGTAGTGACCAAACCTGACCAGCTCAGCTTCCTTGTCAAATTTAATTGGTGTAAATATATCCAAATAAACTTACCATAGAGTAATTGAATGAAAAAAATTCCATTTTAGTATCCTCACATGAATCCTGGATTGAATGATAGATTTCTTGGACTGATACAGATCAAACTAGGGGTCCCAGTCCTGAGATATAAAGACCCTTGGCTTGAGATTAACATACCCAGAGCTCCACTCCATTATATTGAGATCCCATGAATTGAAATTAATGTGGAAAATATACCAATAATATTGACACAATATTCCAATAAAAAATCCCAAATCTGAACCAATAGATTTATCAAATCTTTCAGCTTCTAGGGTTTTCTCTTTACCTATTGAGTGAGCCATGCGATAATAAAATGTAAGAAAGCATCCATCCACTCCTCAAAGACCATAGGGAAAGATTAAACAAAGGAAAAAAGTACCATTTTTTGAGATCCACCTATTTATAGTATAACATGAATGGGATCAAGAAAATAATATCTCAGAGGGAGAATTCACTGCTCACAATGCAAAAACCGCCTCCAGGGCATCATGAATTTTGGGATCCACAAGCATCATAAAAATATCCAGATCTTGATACCCATCTGAGGATCACAAACACATTTCTCATGAGCCATATTTAACCTCCCCCAACATTGAAGGATTTTTAAGAACTTCCACCGGTTTAGAAACGAGATCTAAAATTGAGGTCATTGTGAAAAAATACCCTAAATTCCATTCTCGTAGGGATAGAAGCACTCAAGATAAGTTTCCATAAAACTAATTCATATTATATATATAATTATATAATTATATATATATATATATATATTAATATATAAATATATATAATTATGATAAATTCTCAGTCATGGATTTGGTGACTTAACCCATGGATCCAATTTATTATTAAAAATAAAACATAAATAGAGAGAGATTTCTCAAAAAAAAGATATAAAAATCCCACATCAAAGATAGAAGCCAATGTAAGATCAATGCCTTCAAGACCCCCTAGATCCCAAATTCCTATAATGCCTTCCTCTGGATCTTAGATGTCGTCCAATTTTCCAAGTCTTAACCCTTGGTGAAACCTCCTATTAATCCTCCGACAACGACTCATATAAGTCCTTCTTCATGGAAACAATTCTGAATTTCCATGAAAAATATTGAAAGTTCATCTCCGGGTTGGATCAAAATTTATCCTCAATGTTAATTGATAACATATTTTGAACTATTATATAGTCATAAAATTGAAATACATCTGGCTCCATCAATGAATATAGGGCTTAAAGTTGAGAGAAAAACTAGTCAACTGCTTCCTTACTGAGACCTTCAGGAGACCATTCACCTTCTTGATCTTTAGTAGGAATGATGCTGTAATATATTTGTTGTGTAATTCAACAATCCACATCTAAGGCCTTTCCAAAAAATTAATTTTCATTTTTCATTAAATCATTGATGTTGGGTGGGTTAGACCACACCAAATTATTAGAATCACATGGATGATCGACCTTCAAAGGATCATCCTGCATTTGGGAAATCTTAGTTAGAGCATGTATACTCTGAGGATATCTATATGAAATGGATCTCTAAGGAATGACCAATTGAAAGCCCTTTTTATCAACCCATTTTCATTCCTTTACGTTCCCTTTCCAAAATTAGTTGTTCCTATCTTAAATGTCATTTAGGAAGAATTTTAAAAACATCCCCATCAATAAACTAGTTATCCTTTGATGTCTTGTGAGATCTATCAAATTGTTCTCTGTCATCCTTTGAAAGAGGGATCATACGGTGTCCCTTACTCACAGTAGGTGCAGCCACACTATCCCGCAATGCCTTAGCCCAAGCACCTTCTTCCAAACTATTAAGCATATTAGGACATTGTTTCCCTCACAAAGTGCCAAATTCCACTACTGAAGCAACCTTAGAAGCTATCGTAGCCCACAATTTCATAGTGAATTCAGATCCATGATCACCAGTTGGGGATACTTGCTAACTTTCCACCACAATAGGCTATTGTGAGTCCCCCATTATGCCAAAGTACACATGATTAGGCACGTACAATAGCTGGTTAACACCCCTAGAAGAGGCAGAAAAATGGACCATTTTTTTTGGGAGACCCCCCATTCCCTAGTTGATTTTCCAGCACCTCAGGATTAGCAAACCATAACTCCTCTAAATTCTAAGCCTGGATAATAAGGGACATCCTACCATGTTTTAGGAACCTGATTTCACTATGTAGAAGAAGAAAAATGATATTTCACTAACAGTTCATCATATCATGCCTAATCACCATACATTCTAAGAAAAAACGAGGGTTTCTCTCATATTCAATCCACAACTCAAATTCATCATTGTTAGAAGATAAGAACACCTTCTCAACTAGAGGGGAACACAAATCAAATTCAATCAAGAGGTGATCATAATGACCATACCTTAATCATTCCATTTGTTTGTCCATTTTAATGGGTATATTGATTTCCATACAAATATCATGAAGAATTCTGTGATGCTAGAGTATCCAATTCAGGCCAAATACTTTCACCCATAGTTGCTTCGAGGAATTAGCAGCCTCTATCAGATTGAAATTGAAATACCATTCACTGATGTGCAATATGCCCCGCTTAAGGGAGACAGTACCAAGTCCCGTTATCTCATGTCCATCACTAGTTCGAGGAATTCTGAGATCGCATCATTATCATCCCTCACATGAGTAATAGTGCCCATCCGTTGAAGAACCCCTGATCTCGAACCCTTACTATGAGGTCGGTGCTCAAGTGTTGACACATTTAGTATTTAGTGATACAAATCCTTATTCCATCCATACTTTATGGGAGTGTCAACTTTGTGGCCATCGAACCGCCCTTCAATGAGGAATTCTTCAGCTAGTGATGCCATTATAGTGGGACCCTATACTCCATCTAGGATCCCACAATCATCGAGAGAGATGAGCTCTGTCATCAGAGTGATCATTATAAATATATTAAATATATTTATTATTTAAACATATTTATTATAACTTTATAATTATTTAAATATATATATTTACAATTATAAATATAATTATAAATAAACATATTTATAAATATTTGAATATAATGATAAATTTATTTATATAGTTATCTATATAATAAATATATTTATTATTTAAATAAATTTACTATAATTTTTTAATTATTTAAATATATATTAATTTATTTGAAATTCTAATTATAAATCGATATATTTATATATATATTTATATAATAATAAATATTTGTATATAATTATATATATTTATATAATAATATATATTTATATAATATATAATTATATAATTATATGAATATATATTTATTAATATATAATTATAAATACAATAAATATATTTTTTATTTAAACAAAATTACGATATTTTTAAATTATATATATATATATACAATTATAATTATAAATAAATACATTTATATATATTTATATATATTTATAAATATATTTATAAAAGTATATATATTTTTATAAATATATATATATTATTTATTATTTAAATATATTAATTATAATTTTATAATTATTTTAATAAAAATTTATTTATAATTTTATAAATATTTTTTAAACATTATATACATTTATTATTTTCTAATTAACTATTTAAGTACTTGTTACACATACACATGTACACCTGTTATATATATATATGTACATCTCAAGTACATGTGTGTGTGTGTGTATACATACATACATATACATACATTTGTAAACGTACAATATCTATACACACACAAACACCCAACACTCACACAATATAATGTATACACATAGACATTGATATAAATATATTAGTTCAAATATCACATATTAACAATGCATCTTTTATATTTTTATAATTTTTTGAATTATTAATATATATTTATATCAATATATCATATTTATATTAATTATACACATGTGTTTTGTAATTAATTTATATACATAAACATTAGTTTTTGAATATAAATATGATAATTCTATTCATAGTAAATAAATATATGTATAAATAAATATTAAAAAATGATTAAATATATTTTTAGAATTACAAATGAATATATAATAATAAATGAATAAATAAAATTTAATAAATTTAAAAAAATATTAAAGAGTGAATTTGTGATATTTACACATACATGTACACATGACAGACAAATATATACACATGCAAATCTATGCACACACACATAGACACTCACACACACACTTTCATATACACAGTTATACATGTATATATTTTTTAAATTATTTAATATCAATATGAATATATATTTAAATAAATATATTGGTTTATATATTATTTAATTGTTAAAAAATAATCATATATTATATTTATTTTAATTTTATACACATATTTAAATTAATATATATAAATAAACTATTAAACATTTTGACTGATATAAATTTGATATTTTTTTATAAATAAAATTATGAATATGATATTCATTTTTCATTAATGTTTATATAATATTTATATATTATATTTACATATATATACATATTGTAATATAAATCTTATTTAAAAACATATACATATTTATATATAAGGTAAATTATTCAATATGACATTTATCGACACTAGAAAAATACGTCGATAAAGGTGATGGTTTTATCAGCGCTAAAAAAAACACTCATAAATTGGGGACCTTTATCCATGCTAAAATTAGGGCTAACAAAGGGTATCCTTTTATCAATGATTTTTTAGATTTGTTAAAAGGTAACTTTAAAGACACTTTTTGTGAGAACTGATTAAAGTCCCCCCTTTATCAGCACTTTTTGTCTAGCGCTGCTAAAGGCCAGCAGTACATAAAGCATGATCTATGGTAGTGAGTTTGCTATTAAAATTATAGCACACTATAGTAGTTAAAAAATAAAAAAACACAACAAATACAGTTTTCAAATTCAGAATTTAATTTCAATAAAATTTATAATACGAATACAATAAAAAACACTATATTACAAACATTTCAAACATTGGTTTGAATATTTATACGAGTAAATACAAATTATCATAGACATTCAAAAACATCAATGTTTCATTGTATTTGGCCCCTGATCCCTAATAATTTTGTTGTTGAACAAACCATACCAGCTTTAACTGAAGAATGAACTTATATAAGAAATAAATTCTTATGTTAGTAATACTATACAGAAATAAATTTAACACAAAGTGTCAATTTTAAACTAAAACCATATACTTTGATTCATAGTAGGAACACTATGTGTTATATTATGTTGTGGTTGATTCTTACATGCCACATGATTTCTTATTGTTCTAAAAAGTAGGTGATCGTTAATTATCTCTCATAAGTGGGGATAAAAAATCATTACAAATGGGATCCAATTCAAGAGGACTTAATTTTTGAAAACAAACCTTCATCTATCACGCCATTTTTTGTTTTTCTTTAAGCATTATCTCTGTGAATATTAACTAAATATGTATAAGATAAAAATTATATTGAAATTAATTGAACAATATGAGTTCAATTGCTCAATTTTGTAAATATGATGTGAGTTTTAAACTAAAATGTCACTTATATATTAAAGACACTCACTTCGAGTCATATCGGCTACATCATGTATATGATTGATGTACATTCAATTTTTATATATATAAAATGTATTATGTATTTTCCTAAATTATCAAGACAAATCAAGTGTGTTTTAATGATTTTCAGTGAGATATTCACATTTTTAACTAAATTGTTAATTTGAAACCGATAACAGACACATTGAGTCATAACGAGCAGACTGTGTATCTGACATGTAGTTGATTCTTACACTTCACAAATTCCTTATGGATCATTTTCATAAAGTATATATTATCACCCTTGTTGAGGTTGTTGGAACCCTTATTTTAATGGTAAAAAAATAATTCTTAGTATGATATTAAATAGTTTTCTATTTTCTGTTTTCATTTTGAAATATAAGACATATTGGTGAAATTTTAATTAGTATGAGTCTCCACCAGAAAATGTCTCACCATTGAGGACAACTCACCATCAATGTGGAAAATGGAAAAGTGTTAGAAACACTCACCGTCAGCTATGTGTCACTACTAGAATGTAAATTTGGTAAATTATGAAATTAATGACCGCCTAAATAAAAATTGTCTAAGTTTAGTGACGACCACTGTCAGACCTGAGTCATTGTTGAGGAATATTTCCTCTAGAATGAAAATTTTATAGAGTTTTGATTGACCTACCAATGAGTTGAGTCACTACCAGTCTGACTTGCCATTAGACTTAGTCACTACCAGATCTAGTCACCACCAGATCAAGACACTGTAGGAGACTCTCACCGTTCTAAAGACTCACCGCTACTATTTTCTACTTATTTTTATTTAATATTTATAATGGATATATTATGGAATTTAATGTTAAAACATATTTTCATATTTGTTTCTTAAACATTATACAAATATTCAATAAAGTTTGTGTCATACATGCAGTATGAGGAGTAGAGGATCCAGAAGATTCTCTCTACAGCTGATACTGTTAAAAGTTAGAGAAGACTCCCTTATGAGGATATGAACTGAATAAAAATAATAAAATTCACATGTACATTGAGGGATCATCATGCACATGCGATGTGGGATGAGAACATATTAAATAACCTAAAGAATGCCATTTTCTAGGATCTTACACGCTGCTGCTTGCCTTCACACATCTATGAAAGAGTGGAGGTTTTAGAACTAAGAGTTTACGACACTATGTTCTATAGAAAATTATTGAAATACGACTCAAGATTCATTTCAGAACACTTGCAAGGAGTCATGAGCTATATAGATTTTCATACAGAGCAAACAACGTCTTCTTACACCTTTCTTTCAATATTTTTCTATTTCATTTTCATTACGATCAGTGTGTGTAATTTTTTTTATAAACACACATAATGTCTACTACAATCAAATTGGAATATACTAGATATATTCTCAACAATATCTTTACCTATTTTCCCATGAGTTGTCGTAGAGGTTTGGTTGTGATATGTCTATTTTTTTACACCCACAGGTATTACGGAAGAGGTCATGTGTGGCCTAGACAATTTTTTTACTGTTGTAAACTCGATCTAGGTTTTGTATCATAGATTATTGATATATAATATTATTAGAAGTAAGTGATTTCAAAGTGGATAGGATTAAATCTCGACTTAATACTGAACCTCTTGTATTCATTTTCTACTATGTGTTTTTTCTTTTTTTTACTTTATCTTTAAGCTGTAAAACTAGATTTGTCTTAAACTGTAAATAAAACCACTACTTTGATAGTTATTCTTAATTAGTGTTTATATAAGATTTTTATTGAGTAAATTTATTTAAAAGGTTAAATTAATATTATATATTTTGTTTTAACTAAAACCTAATCAATCTTTGTGAATTATTTTAAAATGCCAAGACTTATATCGATCTACTTTTTTGGTTAACTATGTTGTTCTTAATAAATTGGGGGATATTATTTTAAATTATTTGTAATAGAAACATTAATTGGGTACTCAATTCATCCCACTCCCTCTTGAGATACTCACTCCAACAAAAATTTGGTATCAAAGGATTTTCAAATATTTTCGGTTTGACTTTTTATTGTTTTGAAAATATCAAATTTTTATTATTTCTAAATTTAATTATTTAAATCAATAAAAAACAAGAAGGTTATACTACCAATATACCTCCTTTATTTAATGTAAATAATTATACTCAGTGGGAAATAAAAATAAAGATGTATATAGAGAGTATGGGTTTTGAGATTTGGTCTAAAATTGAGGATATATATGAGTTACCTAAGACTCTAAGAAAATATTGGGATGATGTTACTAATATTTCTTATAAAAACAATTTTAAAGTAATTAATTTAATTTACTATGACTTATGAGTTGAACAGTTCAATAGAATATATTCTAGTATAAATGTCTTTGAAATTTGGGATACTTTAGTTGTTTCACATGAAGGAACCACTAATGTTAAAGAATTGAGATTGAATACCTATACAATTAAATATGATATTTTTAAGATGAAACCAGATGAGATAATTTATGATATGCCTCTCTGGTTCAATGAAATAGTGAACACCATGATCTCCTTGAAAAATCTAGTATCTGATGAGGATCAAATTTTGAGACTGATAAGATTCCTTCTAGAGTGATGGAGAGGAATATATTTTTCAATAAGGGAATCCTACGACATCAAAAAACTACCTATTAAGGAATTAATTTGAAAATTTATGATGTATGAGGTAGAGCTTAAAGTTAATAGATAATAGGATGATGAATCCAAAAGAAAATCTATAGTTTTCAAGAATAGTTTATCCAAACATAAAGAAAAGAAAAATATACAAGTGAGAGCTCCAGTGATGATGAGTCACCACAGAATGGTGATGAGGAGATGGCCCATCTATCCAGAAGATTTAATAAGTTCTACGAGAAGAATATTTTTTTAGAAATACAGTAATAAAGGAAAGTATGATAGAAAAGGAAACTAAAAGAAATATTGGAAAAAGGATGAAAATACAAACGAGATAACCTTATATGAATGTAATAACAAAGTATATATTAAGGAAGACTTTACAAAATTTAAATATAAAATGAAATATGAGGAAAATGATAGAAAATTAAACAAATCCATGAAAGAAATTTGGAGTGCCTCTGAGGATTGCTCCATTGACTTTGAATATATTATTGAAGAGAAGTATAACTGAGCCAAAAAGTGCTTCATGAAAAAATTTTATAAGGTACCTATTGTATCTACTTATTTATCTGTTCTTAATTCTAACCATTATAAAAATGAAAAAATTAATGATGAAATTCCTAAAAAAGAAATGCTTGAATACTTCAGAATGATTAAGGAAACTTTTAATGAACTTAAGAATAAATATAAATTATTGAAGAGACAATATGTTATGTCATCCAATATTAAAACTGATCCTACTATAGAGAAAGAAAAAAAGATCTGTTAGTAAAGAAGAATACTGAACTTATATTGTGTAATGAACAACTAAATAAGGATTTAGAAAATTTCATCAACGGAATAGAAAAAATTACATAGATTCTAGGTAAACATATTGCTCCAAAGATTGTCACAAGTCTAGGATACCAACCCAGACATAGGAGAATAGTTAAGAGCACATTTGTACCAAAATATAAATATGAAAGTTCTGATGCCATTTATTATTCTATAGGACCTTAAAAAGTTTTTATTTAAAAAATATTACAATATAGTTATAGTAAACCCATTTAGAAAATGTGGGTTCTTAAATCTTTAATTTCTAATCCATCTAGACCCAAGAAAATTTTGGTACAAAATTCATTATTGTTATAAATTTTTTTTTATGAAAACTACTTGAATAGATCATGTCAATGTCTATGGTACTTTAAAATTGGATGTTCTAGGCATATGATAAGATACTACTCTATATTCCATAACC
The DNA here is from genome assembly GCA_963277665.1 of Viscum album. Classification (NCBI taxonomy): domain Eukaryota; kingdom Viridiplantae; phylum Streptophyta; class Magnoliopsida; order Santalales; family Viscaceae; genus Viscum; species Viscum album. The sequence goes on along the minus strand of OY728146.1, from coordinate 1,450,458,824 downwards.
TCATAAAGGTTTATGGTGGTCATGTCACCTTTGGTGACAATGCTAAAGTGAAGATCACTGGACTTGGTCAAATCGGTAGAAAAAAAAATCTATTTTAATTTCCAAAGTACTTTTTGTTGATGGTTTGAAGTATAATTCTCTTAGAATCTCACAATTATGTGATGATGGTTTTCATGTCATGTTTGAAAAAAAATTATGTAATATTTTTAGTTCTAAAAAAGATTTAATATTTTCTTCTTTAAGGAATGATAATGCGTATGTTGCTAATCTTGATTCATTGATTTCTAAAAATGTTTCCTGCTTGAGTTCATTTCATAAAAAATATTGGCTTTGGAATAGGAAACTAGGCCACTGTAACATTAACTCACATAGAAAGATTACTAGGAAATTGTTTTTTGGGGATCTACCCAAACTTGAGTTCCCAAATTTTAAATTCTGCAACCCCTATCAAAAAGGGAAACAAAAAAATATTTATTTTAAATTAAAGAAAGAAGTTTCAACTTCTCAACCTCTTGAATTAGTTCACATGGACTTGATTGGACCATCCAGAGTATCTAGTCTAAATGGGAAGCACTATGTTTATGTACTAGTTGTTGACTTTTATTTGTATACTTGGGTATTCTTCTTATCTCACAAAAGTGAAGCTTGTTATTATTTTACCAAGTATACTTTATTTTTAGAAAAATTAAGTGGAATTATAATTAAGTCCCTAAGAAGTGACCATGGACATGATCTTGAAAATAAAAACATTGAATAATTTTTCTCACAAATGGATATAGTAATAACTTCTCTTCTCTTAGAACCTCTAGCAGACTAGAGTTGTAGAATGAAGAAATATAACACTTCAAGAGGTATCCCAGACTATGATTAATCAATACAACTTACCTGTCTATTTTTGGGCAGAGGCTATAAACACAACCTGTTATATAATAAATAGAGTTTTAATTAAACATATATTGAAGAATACCCCTTATGATCTTTGGAATAGTAGTAATCCTAGGGTTAATTACTTTAAAGGTTATCGTTTCAAATTATTTATTCTTAACACTAAATATAATCATGAGGAGTTTTCTTCTAAAAGTGATGAATGGATTTTCCAAGGTTACATAACATCTAGTAAATCCTATAGTGTTTTTAATAAAAATACCAAGACTGTATAAGATTATATTCACGTAAAATTTAATCAAATATGTCCACATGATCCAAAAAACATCTTTAGAAAACCTTGGGGATGATTTATTCACTTTTGACATAAATTTCAAACCTTCAGATTCTGGTGGAAAGAAATCAGAAAAATCATCCAGTTCTGAATAACTTTTAGAAATTCAATATGAACCTATATATAATCAAAATGTTACCAACCCCTATTTTTCTTGGTCTTTTAGTACCCTTAAGTACCATCCTTTAGATGTTTTATTTGGGTACCCAAATAGAGGTACAAAAACTAGTGTTTATCTAAGAAATCAGGTTGAACATCAAGAATTCTTGTCACAACTTAAACCAAAGAATACCAATGATAATATTAATGATGAATTATGTGTAATGGATATGTAAGAAGAACTAATTTTTTTTGAAAGTAATAAAGTATGGGAATTTTTTTATATACTCAAAGACACCTTAACTATAGGTACTAAATGGGTGTTTAGAAACATGGTAGATGAATCAGAAATAATAGTAAGAAATAAGGATCGACTTGTAACACAATGGTATAGTCAAGAAGAAGTAATAAACTATGAAGAGAAATTTTCACCAATATCAAGACTTGAATCTATTAGAATACCACTTGCCTATATAGCTCATCTTACTTTAAAACATTATAAAATGGATTTCAAGAGTGCATTATTAAATTGGTATATATTTGAGGATGTTTTTTTTGAACATACCCTAGTTTTCAAAACCCCCATTTTCCAAATAGTGTTTTCAAAATAATAACATCTTTATATGGTTTGAAATAACATCCTAGAGCTTGGTATGATACACTCAACTCTTTTCTTATTTTAAAAGGTTTTTCCAAAGGTATACATGATCCTAACCTTTTTATAAAAATAATTTCAAAAGATGTTTTAGTTGTATAATTTTATATAGATGATATTATTTTTTGATCCTTAATAAATTATTTAGGCACTTATTTTTCACAAATTATTCAAAATGAAATTTAAAAGAGTTTAATGGGTGAACTGAAATTATTTCTTGGTTTTCAGATATTTGAAAATAAGGAAGAAACTTTTTTATATAAAAGTAAATATACTAAGGATATTTTAATTTTTTTGGTCTGTATAGCTCTAATAGTAGTGATACTATTATTAGTACCACCTGTAAGTTGGATCTTAATGAAGCTAAGAAACCAGTGGATCAAACCAGTTACAATGGTATGACTGGAATTCTTCTCTACCTAACTATTAGCTGACCTGATACTATGTTTAGTGTGTGTATGTGTGATCATTTTCATGAAAATAAAAAATAGTCAAACTTGGTTTCTATAGAAAGAATTTTCAAATACCTCAAGTACACTACCAATTTATGTGTCTTTTACCCAAGTGTACAAGCATTTGATTTAGTTATTTATTCAAATACTTATTTTGGTGGTTGTAAGTTAGATAGAAAAATAGAACCTCTAGAACATGTTACCTTTTAGGAAAGTATCAATTTTCTTTTGGTAGTATGAAACAAAATTGTTTTTCACTATCTACTACTGAATCTAAATACATAGTTGTATGTAGCTATTGTGTACAAATTTTTTCAATAAAACAAAAATTACTAGAATATGAATATTAATTATGACACGTACTTATAAATTTTGAAAACACAAGTGCTATAAATATTTCTAAGAATAATTTTTCATATTATTGATAAAAACATATTGATGTAAGATGTCACTTTTTGAGATATCATTTTCAAAAGGGTTATATCACTCTTTAATACATTCATAAAAAAATCACAATTCTGATATTTTTATGAAGAATTTTAATGATAAGAGAATTAATTACATCAAACATGAGTTAGGTATGGTTAATTCTAGTTGATCTTAATTTATTGTGATTTATCATAGTTCAGATTTTATCACCTTTGTGAAATGTAACACTGTTTTGAAATTTCTCATTGTTGGAACTTCACACTATTGATTTTTCTCACCGTTGGAAACCTCATGCCTTTTTAAATTTTTTGTTGTATGTATTTAATCTACCATTGATGTTCAATTTGAAAATTATTTAATTTTATTATTTGATTAAATTTTATTCTAATTTTTATTTTTAAATTACAATATCCCTAACTGATATAAAATTAGAAACATCTAATTTTAACACACACCTCTTTCACACCCTTCTTTAAAAACATGTTGCGACCCCTTTCAATTGATCTTAAACCTTCCTTTAATTTTCCTGAATCATTCAATCGATTCATCATGATTATAGTGAAGTGAGATTCCGAGTCTTTTCCAGACGAGTCAAATCCTTCTAAGAGATGGAATGTTGAACCAATACACTTAGTTGTTTTTGAACAAGTAAACCCCGAGCTAGAAAAGCATGTACTTATTCCTGAAATAGAAGTATAAAAAGAGTTGTTTCTTTTAATTAGGTCTTTAGCGCTTCAAGTTATACATAACCAAGTATGGGTGGACTGGTTCTCTAGTAATAAGAGACCTTTCTATCCTATGTTGGTATATGAGTTTTATTAGTATGTTGAGTACAGTTTTGAAAATAATTAATATTGGTTAAGATTCCATATTGATGGATGAAAAGTAATTTTCTCTTCTATGTAGTGGGATAGATGCTTAAAAGATCCTCATGAAGGAGAGAAAATGGCTATCAAGAAACAATTTAGGATGATAGTGACAATTTTGTATACGTATACGCCATGGATGAGCTAATAGAAAATGGAATTGTTAAAATACTTGTATCTTTTAAACTTAGTGGTGAATGTATATTAATTTTAAAGTTTATACAACACTTTTTGTGCCCAATAAAATGAAACTTTTCTACTTTTAGATATCAATATTTCTACCTCTTGTGTCTGATGAAAATAGAAGATAAAATAAACCTATGTAGATACATTTTGCTTCACCTGATGGAAATTTGTAATCCCTCTTCGAGATAAAATTCCCTAATCTACCCTATGTTTATCTCTTATATGCTAGAATCAAAAGGTTTAGTTGTTCAATATGAAGAATCTATTGTATACTATGGGGGTTGTTTCATCATAAGAATAATTTATAGAAGGACGAAAATAATTTAGAATCCATGGAAAACGAAATGGGTGGATGATGGTGAAAGTTGTTTAATGGATTAAATCCAATTGAACATCCTTTGAGACCGAAAGATCTAGTGGAATCTATCTTGGAGCCAAATGACGTTGTTGAATATTCTGATAGTGATGATAAAGAATAGGTTGTTTCCTCTAGAGATAAATAGGAGAAGTAATTAGATATTGATGAAGTAAGTGACCTTGATCGACCTCATAGCTCTCCTTCAATTACATATAGTTCTCCTAGTTCACCTAAGAGACTCACTGATTGATAGAAACTCCTAAAAAAGGTTGTGATGAGGGAAAAATAGAAATTTTAGGTGAATAAAAATTAAATATTTCTTTCAAATCTTCCTATGAGAATGATGATGATAACATTGATGATGCTGATGAAGAAGATAAAGAATTAGGATAAGAAGAATAAGGATAAGATTAGGATAATGAAAATGGTGATGAAGATGATGATGATGATGATAATATAAATGAAATTGGTGATGGAAGTGATAATGATGGATATTCTAATGTCCATGATTATTGGATTAGAGTTAAGGATGATTACATGCATCCAGAACTTATTGTTTCTCTACATTAATTTGGTTATAAATCTTAGTAAAGTTCAATATTAGTTAAGAATATGGAAAAATAAATAAGATAATAAAGAACACATAAGTTGACGGGGATAAATCCTCAAGTTTGGAAAGTCACCAAGTTATTGCTTCTATTGATGGATATAGTGTACCTATTGCTGAGGATCAGAAAGTTTTAGATCAAGTTGTTTATTAGAAGGATATTATTGACCATTCAGTGAGTGAGAAAAGGATGTAAGTTGAGCCAACTACCATTGAGAATATGGTTGTTGATAAGACATCTGATGTGCATATGAGTGTAGAATCATCCACTATTGTGTCTACAGCTATAATACCTACATTTTTTGAGACTTCTAGAAAGTATTTTGATCCAATTATTGAAGAATGAGAAAGATTACCTAGGTATGTTAGACTAGGTATAGAAAACCATGATTCTGATGAAGAGATTTCCAAATTTTAAGAGAAAATAGACCCTAAGGGATCCTTAGTTTTCCAATTTGATATTCCAGTATAGTTAGAGAGATTTTATAGTGTGTCTAATAGGTTTTTTATTCTAAAAAATTTTCCTACCCCTATTGGTCCTATAGTACTAGTGGATTTTGTCACCAAGGGTGGCTTGGATAATTTTAGTGAAAATCTTTTATATGAGTTTGATGTGAAGTTGAAGAACCAATCTAGTTTGGTTACTAATATCAGCGATAAGGATTCAAGACATTTTTTGAGCCTTGTGATTCAACATATTCAACCCAAAATGATGCTCTATATCATATAAGTAGAAGTGAAAACCCGAAGGTTAGCTATTGAGTTGGAGTCTATGAAGTCTATGTTAGATGGGATGCTGATAGCCTTTAATGCTAGTATGAATGATTTTTCCTAAGAAGGTGGAAAATAAAACATTAATGGATTCTTCATCTAGGGATCCACCACCTGCGGTTGATGTTGATGTTATTAGGTCAGTTATCAGAGAATAGATTTGATAATTTTCAAGTAGTGCTTCAAGTGATGTTGCTGATTTACCTCAAGATATATTGATAAAAATAAAACATAATGGTGAACATGTTCACATGAGGGTTAGGGAATATATTAAATAAATGATGTTTATCTGAGAGACCATAACAAATTCTATAAATAATTATTTGTCTCATATTTTCACTAAGCATGAGTTGAATTCTTATTTAAAGTTTCTAGATGAAAATATAAGAATACCTTCTATGGATCAAGAATTTAAATAGAAAGTGAATCAATTAAAGGTTATGACTCTGGTGATTTAGTGTTTGATTGAAGATAAAAAGGATTTATTCATTGAAATGGATATAGGAGGAAATATCATTATAGATTTCATAAATATTTGGATACCATTTCATCATGTGTCTGGAATAGTTATTGTGGATTAGGATGTTATTCTTATTACATACCATTTGACCCCTACAGATACTGATATAGAGTTCTTCAGGCCTAGTGTGACTTGTGATCCTCTTTCACCTTTTCAAGATCATTTTACAACCCTTTTATCTCACTCCAATGCAAGTTTTACAACACCTCATGGAAATTATCATCAGAGAGACTCCTTCTCTTACTAATGTTCCTACAACTGTTCTTATTATTCTCTCAGGATCTTCTACTGAGTCTTCTTCCTCAAACAAGAAAAAATGGAAAGGGGAAATAACCTTTTATTCCTTCTACCCAGCCTAATAATAGTGGTTTATCTTGAAATTTTAGTATTTTATAGGCATGTTTTACTAAAAAAATTAGTTGTAACTTATTTTTTGAACATTTGTTCATTTCATAATAAAAATTATCTTATTCATATACTTTTTTTCTTCTTTATCTGTTTCATGGTGAACTGTTTGATAATACCAAAATGAGGAGAAATATAATATGGAATTTATTTATGTTATGGGAGAGAAAAGTTCTATGTCATTTATTTCTATTCCTTTGATATCATATTGATATTCTTTGTAATATTTTATTTTGATATCCTCCCTTTGATATCCAATAATTCTATTTGTTTCTTTGATACTAATATTACTACAATACTTGATATTTAATTTCCTTTGATACTCTATGTATCTTATTTATCTTGGATAATACACTTTGTATCTTTGATACCATAGTGTTTTCTTTGATATCATCTTTCTTTTGATACAATATATCTTCTTTTTACCTTCGATTTCATGGTTTATAAAATGCCATGATTTGTGATCATCAAAAAGGGGGAAATTGTGAGCACCCTTATTGAGGTCATTGGAACCATTATTTTAATGGTCACAAATCATTCTTATTATGATATTAATGAATTTTATGTAATATATTAGCATTTTAAAATATAAGAAAGATTGGTGAAATTTGACTATGTATGAGTCACTACTAGATAATGTCTCATCATCAAGCATAACTCACTGTCAATGTATAAAAAGGGAAAAGTGTTGGAAACACTCATCGTTGGCTATGAGTCACTAATAGAATGTAAATTCGGTGAAGTATGGAATAAATCACTGCTAGAGGATGACTCCTTGTTAGACTAGAAATTTGACCAAGTGTTGAACACACCTACCATCATAGTGATGTCACCACCAGAATGAAAAATTGGATAACTATGGAGATGAAATCCTATCATATCCAAGTCTTTATTGAGGTTAAATTCCACTATAATGTAAATTTGGTAAAGTATATATTGATCTACCACTGATTTTATTCATCGCCAGTATGACTCACTGCTAGAAGCAGTCACCACGAGATCTAGTCACTGCTAGATAAAGAAACCACCAGAGAATCTTGCCATTATAAAGACTCACTACTACTATTTTATACTTATTTTGAATTTAATATTTTTAATAAATATATTACGGAATTTAATGGTAAAACTTATCTTAATTTTTTTTTCCTTAAATGTTATACATAGATTTATTAAAGTTCATTCTATACATGAAGTATAGCGAACAGAAGATCCAGATGATTCTCCTTAATTTTGATACTGTTAAAAATTGGAGAAAAATTAATCTTGAAAAAATATTCTAAATAGAGACAATAAAATACATGTGTGCACTGAGAGGTCTTCATGAACATGAAAATTGGGATGATAAAATATTTACAAACCTGGAGAATGCTATTTTCTGAGATCTTACACGCTTCTACTTTCCTTCACAACTCTGTAAATGAGTGTAACTTACAAAATAAGGAGTTTATGACACTTTGTTCTCTAGGAAATTTCAAAAAGATGAATAAAGATTCATTTAATACCACATTCAAGGAGTTATGAGATGAAGAGGTTATTAGAGAGAGAAAACAACATCTTCTTACACCTTTACTTGTTGTGTTTGTCTATTTTATTTAAATTATAAGTAGTGTGTGTACTATGTATTTCTAAACACTCACACTGTCTCCTACACTCAAACTAGAAGATTCAAGATATCTTCAAAACACTCTCTTTAACTATTTTTCCAAGATTTGTGGTAGTGGTTTGGTTGTGATATTTCTATTATTTTACTCCCATGTGTATTATAGAAGAGGTCATGTTTGGCATGGATAGTTGTTTTACTATGTTACACCTAGTGTAGGTTATGGATCATAGATTATTATTATATAATATTCTTGGAAATAGTTGATTTCCAAGTGGACAGAATTAAGCCTCGACTTGAGACTAAACCTCTTGTATTCATTTTCCACTGTATGTTTTGTCCTTTTTTTACTTTATCTCCAAACAATGATACCAAATATATTTTAAACTGTAAAAAAAACCACTAATTTGATAGTTAACCTTAATTAGTGTTCATATAAGATTTTTATTGAGTAAATTAATTCCAAAGTTTAAATTATTATTATTATATATATTTTTTAATCAAGACCTAATAAATCATTGAAAGTTATTTTAAAACTGCAATACTTATATTGATCTACTTTTTTGGTTAACCGGGCTCTTCTTAATAAATTGGGGGATTTTATTTTCACCTATTTTTTATAAAAAAATTTATTGGTTACTCAATTCACCCCTATTGAGATTCACACTTTGACCTACAATATAAAAATAATCAGAATCTGTTTGATCAGTTTTGAGTATGTGGCATGCATTTTAAACAAAAATGTCAATTTTAAATTAAAACCAAAAAATTTGAGTAATATTAGTCATGAAGTGTGATGGATTGATTTCATAATTATTTCTATAGGTTGAAAATGTCTTATAGATTATTCACATAGAGTATCAAAATAATCTGAATGTGTTTTCTCAGTTTTGAGTATGTCACTTGCTTTTTTCAATAAAATGTCATTTTAAATAGAAAACACATTCATTGAGTCATATCAATCACATGATGTGTTGGTTTTATGTGGTACTAATTCCTACACATAAAAAATAACTTATAAAGTTTTTTCCTAAATTATCAATACAAATTGATCACGTTTTTTTTATTTTCAATGAGTGAAATATGTTTTGAAAAAAATGTTAGTCTCAAACTAATAATGGACACTTTGAGTTATATCAGAAACACCGTGCATCAGATTAAGTTATGGATGATTCATAAAAGTCACAAATAAGTTTTGGGTATTTTTTAAATTATTGAAACAATCCAAATGTGTTTTCTCAGTTTTGAGTATGTCACTTTTCTTTTTTACTAAATTTTCAATTTTATATAAAAATATACACTTGGAGTAATAATGGTCACATTGTGCATCAGATTGAGGTGAAGATAAATCCTACAGTTCAAAAATGAATTATTGATCATTTTTATAAAGTATCAAGAAAATATTATTATGTTTACTCATTTTTGAATATGTCACTTTTGATTTTTACAAAAATGTAATTTTAAACTAAAAACACATATTTTGAGTTATATCAGTCACATTGTACATCAGATTGATATTAAGTTGATTTTTACACATCGAAAATGAATTATGGGTTATTTTTATAAAGTATCAAAATAATTTGAATGTGTTTTCTCAATTTTTATTATTTCACTTGTTTTTTTAGTAAAATGTCAATTTAAAATGAAAACACACACTTTGAGTCATACTGGTCACATCGTGTGTCAGTTTGACATGTGACTGATTGATACATATAAAAAATGAATTATGAGTTATTATAATAAATTATCTGTTCAAAATAATCATGTTTTCTTGGTTTTTGTGAGTGACACATGTTTTGAACTAAAATTTCAATTTTAATCTAATAATGGGAACTTTGAGTCATATCATGCAATCCATGTATCAGATGATGGTCAGATAATTACTACATATCAGAAATAATTTATGGATCATTTTTCTAAACTATCAAAACAATGTAATGCCTTTTATTTGTTTTGAGTATGTCACTTTTTTTTTACTAAAATGTCAGTTTTAAGTAAAAATACACACTTAGAGGCATACTTATCACACCGTGCATTAGATCATGGTGTGGAATAAACCTAAAACTACAAATGACTTATGGGCCATTTTTCTAAAGTATCATTATAATCTAAATGTTTTTTCTTATTTTTCAGTATGTCACTTGTGGTTTTTATTAAATTGTAATTTTAAACTGAAAACAAAAATTTTGAGTTATATCGGTCATACATTATGTCCGATTGACATGCACCGAATTCCTACACATCAAAAATGAATTATGGATTATTTTCCAAATGTATCAAAACAATCAAAAAAATTATTGTTTTTTATTTTTTCACCTAGTTTTTTTACTAAAATGTCATTTTAAATTGAATACATGCACTTTGAGTGATATTGATTACATCATGTATTGGTTTGGTGTGAGATTTATTCCCGCACATAAAAAATAGATTAAGATTTTTTTTTATAAATTATCAAGATAATTTGAGTGTGTTTTATTAGTTTTCAATGAGTGATACATGTTTTGAACTAAAATGTAAATTTTAAACTGATAAGAGACACTTTCATTCATATCGGGCACACTGTATATCATATTAAGGTGTGGATAATTTATAAAAATTAAAAATAATCTGTGGATAATTTTCCTAAATTACAGAAACAATCCAAACATGTCTGATCAATTTTGAGTATGTCGCTTGTCTTATTTACTAAAATATCAATTTTAAATAAAAGGACACACTTTGAGTCATACTGGTCACACCGTGCATCAGATTGGGGAAAGACTAATTCCTAAACATCAAATATTGCTTTTTTATTTTTTTAAAGTATTAAATAATTAAAATTTGTTTTATTACTTTTTATTATTTCATTACTGATTTTTAAAAAAATTACATTTTAAACTGAAAATGCGTACTTTGAGTCATACCAGTCATACCATGCATTGGATTGATGTGTGGATTATTTTTATATGTCTAAAATGACTTATGGATAATTTTACTAATGTATCAAAATAATATGAATATGTTTTTTTGGTTTTGAGTATGTCACATTTTTTAATAAAACATTATTTTAAATTGAAAACATACACTTTGAGTCATATTAGTCACATTGTGTGTTGGTTTGATGTGATACTGATTCATACACCTAATAATGAATTTTGAATATTTTTATAAGTTATAAAGACAGTCTGAGTTTGTTTTCTTTATTTTTAGTGAGTGACACACATTTTGAGCTAAAATGTCAATTTCAAATTAATAATGGCACTTTCAGTCACACCAGGCACGTTGTGTATCAGATTGAGGTGTGATTGATTCCTACACATCAAAAATGACTTACAGATCATTTTCATAATGTTTCTATACAATCCAAATTATTTTTGTTGGTTTTGAGTATGTTGCATGCATTTTCAACTAAAATGTCAATTTTAAATTAAAACCCCACAATTTGAGTAATAACGGTCACACTGTGCATCAGATTGAGGTGAGGATGATTCCTACACATCACAAATGAATTGTGTATTTTTTTTCTTAAAGTATAAAAACAACATGAATGTGTTTTCATGGTTTTGATTATTTCTATTTTTTACTAAAATGTCATTTTAAAATGAAAACATGAACATTGAGTTATACCAGTCACATCATGTGTCGGTTTGATGTGATACAGATTCCAACATATCGAAAATGACTCATGAATAATTTTCCTAAATTATCAAGACAATCCAACTTTTATTTCTTGTTTCTCAATGAGTGTAACTTATATTGAACTAAAATGTCAATTTTAAACTGATAAAAAACCTTTGAATTATTTCAGGAACACTATGTACTAGATTGAGTTGTGGATGGTTCCTACACATCACAAATAGAATTTGGATAATTTTCCTAATGTATCAAAACAATATAAATGATTATTCTAGGTTTTTAGAATGTCACTTTTCTTTTCTACAAAAATTTCAATTTTAAATAAAAGACACACTTGGAGTCATATTGTTCATATTGTGCATTCAATTGAGGTGAATCCGATTCCAAAACATCAAAAATGCCTTGTGTAATTTTTTTTGTAAAGTATTAAAATAATCCAAATTCATTTTATTATTTTTGAGTATCTCTCTTGCGGTTGTTTCTAAAATGTCATTTTAAATAAAAACAAAAATTTTGAGTCATAACGGTCACACCATGTGTCAGATTGACATTCAGGTAATTCCTACACATCAAAAATGAATCGACGTTTGGGCCAAAGGATAGGACCAATGTGATGTGTGGTCCTTTGGGTTGAAAAAACATTGGCAGTATAGTCAGAGTGTATGTGGATTCTCATGAATGGAGTGGATCCTAGTGATGGCCAAGAGTGGGGTTGAACTTGAAATAACTTCAGCTAAGTATGAGTACCTACAATTCTATAATGACACTATAAGGTAGGCAGTTGTGTGAGTAGTCATAGAACAAATAAGGTGCCAATTTCTAAAGAGGAGTTCCAAGGGAGCTTTTGGTGTGTTGATATTGGTGGACCAGGTGGCATGGTAAGCTTCTTGAATGGGCACTCACTGCTAGTTTCGGTGATAAAAGACTCATGGGGTTTTGAGTCAATATTAGTGAATATTCACAGGAAGGGGTGTGGCCCTAGGTTTTTTAATGAGAATAATATGTTTTTCATGCAACGGGGATGTGATATGACATTTGGTATTTGTAAATGGGTGTATGGGGAATGATAACCTATTGTTTTCAATGAAATCAAGGTTATGTGTGTTGATTATGGTGGGACCAATGGTTTTGTGTCAGTATAAAGATTTTTTTTTGTTTTTATCGATAGATATTAGGGTTGTGGTGGAGAAACCCAAGTTGAGTGTTGGTGGTAGTACTAAAATAGACAATCTTTCATGGATACTCAGTAGATATTCATGAAGTATTAGTGATTTTTAACAAATAGTTTTCCCTTGAATCATGGTAGTTTGATTCTAGTGAGATGCCTATAGATAGGGAGGCCCACAACCCTTTTAGGATTTTGACATATCCCTATGATAATAGGTTACATTGAAAATGGATCATTTTGAGATGGTAATATCTAATGAAATCTTAGTTAAATTGTAATTTAGAGATGATAATTCCCAATATCTAAAATTTGTGAATATTACTCTAAGTGATCTTTGGATATATTCCAAGATACTTAAATGTTATCTGGTTAGATTGAGGGACTCCATGGTGTTACACTCATAGAGAAGTATAAGGAAAGTGGAATGGTGGGGATACCACCACATGACACTACTCTAATGGCCCAAAGGCCTTCATTTTTTATTGATTTTTGATAATCCACCTTTCAAGGGGTGAGGAGGAACCCTAAAAGGCCCGTAGGTGTAAGTAATTCATGGCGTGTAGGCCTTAGAAGAATTCATTTGCCCGTAGGCTTCAATCATTACATACAAACCAGACTAAATACTTGGAACTGCTCCTCCCTAGCATCTTCATCGTGAAATTAGCTCTCCACCTTCACATGGCTATTTGGCTCAGCATTCCCGTGCATGAACATGCTTTTCCCGATTGCAGGTGCCATACCCTCTCATTATTACAATCAGTTTAGCTTCTTCTTTGGTGAAAGCTCCTTTCTCATCCTCCTTGTAGATCTTGTTCCTCGTAGGTCGTCTGGTTTGCATCTACACATAGGTGGCCTGAAGGCATTGAGGTGGACCAAAGGCCTTGAGGTGGCCCGAAGGCCTTAGTGACCTAAATTCCTGGGTGGCTTGAAGGCCTTAAAGGACTCGGGGACCAAATCAGTTTTCCGAAGGCCTAAACGGGGGCATATTCCCAGCTGCTACAGTGTCAAATAGTACCTTCTACAGTTCTCGCTACAGTACCTGCTACAATACTACACAGTTCCAGCTATAGTACCTGCTACAGGACTGCTACAGTGCTGATACAATACCCAGAAATAATATCTCTGCCTGGATTTGATCCTGGGTATCCCAGATTCACTTGTAGAGTCCTTACCAACTAGGCTAAGGCTCATGTGCCCACAAGACACTAGAATATGATCTTTTTTCTGAGAAGTTTTCTTTTCTTGGTTGAATCGTCCATTGGATGGTTGAGGTGATGTTAAAGACTATAAAACTATAATGTTTGATTTATCTAGTCCAAAAAAACACATGATTTTGAATTAAGGTGACAAAGTCGATAGATTCAGTGTGTTAACATTAATCTTGGGATGTTTTGATATGGTTATAAGGAAATACATGGGGTGATCTCCATTTCATTAAATGTTTCATGGGGTGATCCACTATTCATGACATGTTTCATGGGTTGTTCCATGATCATGGATTGGTTCAGGGGTGAAGCAGTTTCTTCATTTACATCAATGTGTGAATCCCTATTTCATGACATGTTTTAGGGGTAAAACATGTGATGAAATATTTCATGACATGTTTCAAGGGGTGAAACAAGTGATGAAAATTTATGAAGGTGTCATTTGGGGTGAAATTCCTTGAAATTATCATGAATTTGGTTCCAAAGTTTAGGATTTTCATTCCAGGTATAATGAGACTATTATAAAGTTTATTAAAGGCATTTAAAATAGATTCTGGTGTATATGGGCCCTATAAATTTGAAATGAATACTCATTTATTCGTCTCAAAATCAGATACATGAGATAATACTGGATCTAGTAGATTTTTTGTTCGTTTTGGGATTGATGTGACAGAATCCATGTCAAACGTGTCATTGGACCACGAAGGTTTTTTTTTGAAAATATACCATGAGGTTGGGGAATTTCATAGTTTAAAAGTGGTCATGAAAAGTTGGGTTTTATGGTGGGGAGCACCATGAACATTAGAATAACATGACATAAAAATAAACAATTTTTTATGCTATATGATCACCATGGAAGGTTGTCCAGTGGTTCAATGATGGTTGTGAGTGATGGAATTGGATTTAGTGAGTATTAAACCACATGTCTAGAAGTTCTCAATCAAAGATATTTTTTAATTATAAAGTAGAATATAGTAAATTGATTATGGTTTTGGTGACCTGTGTAGGTTTTTTCTGTATGGAAAATTCTTGTTGAGGATTATCAAGGATGAGATGTTTTATTTTGGGTAAATTATAAGAACCCGCCTTTTTAGGAGTCGATATTTCATAGGGGATTTATTATTTCTCATTTTATGGATGGTTGGTTTGGAAATCCATGAATCATGTTTATGTTCTTGGGGTTTTAATGTCCTAAAATGATGTTTTCAGACAAGGTTAATGTTTGTTGGAAGTCTCAGGGGTTTGGGTGAATGATTAAGGAGAAACAGACAAACCAGACAAGTAAAAATATATAAATTATCTCATTAACATCATGAATATGATTCATGATGTGAATAATTTTCAATGGTTGTAGCTAGATTAACATTTTACATGAAAAATAGGCTCATTGGGAACAACTTTAGTTTTCAGGGTATGAAAATATGTGTCATTTCTTGATAGTAGCTGGCTAGACCCAGTTAGCCCATTTTCACAAATAATTCAAGTTGTGAAATTTGTTTTCATGTCATGAAACTTACCTAGAAAGTTTTTGGATATTTTAAGTTAGAGGATTATTCTTAAACCCTACAAGATTTATCCCCTTTGATTGATTATGTAAGAAGTTATAAAAATAGAGATCTTGGATTTTCGGAGCTCTTCCAATCTTGTCTATTCTCTGTTTGAAGCATCGTCAATTGTGATGGATTAATCCTGGTGGGTCCTATCTTTTTTTATCCATCAATATTTAAAATTATCCTCTAAGTATCATTCATCAATTATTCATGGCTTTTTTCTATTAAATAAATCTAATGAATAATCCACAAAATCTTGATAGATTTCTTCAAGGATAATGAGATAGTGGATCAGACTAGAAATAAGGTATACCATATTGTTGAATGCACTCTATAGAAGTTTGATTCATTAAATTTTCATAATTGGGTTTCTATTTTAAATGTTTTTAATTTAATTATATTAAATTAATTATTATTTCCTTATTGCATGATAATAAGTTTACCATTTTAGTTTTAAATGATCATGTTGGACCTTCCAAGGGTGGTTGGCCATTATTTTGTTTTAGTGGCATGGACCGGTAAGTTTTTCAGTATATTTTTTCCTTATTCACAGGGTACAGGGGTTTTCATTTTAATTTAATTAATTATAATATAGTTATAAATAATTATTTTTGATCCCCCAGTGGTATAGCTCAGTGGTCATTCCTTTGAGGGGTCTTGTGGGTGGTCTTAGGTTCAACTCTCCTTGAGTTCTTATAGGTGTTGTAGATTTTATATACTTTTATTCGTCCCCCTCCCCAAACTATTATGATATATAATTAATTAATTTTGATTTTTGGGAAATATACAATAACTTATTGTGTTTAAAGAAGGGGTGATTAGACTTGGGAAATAAGAGCAATGCTGTTGGACCTTTTTGAATGTGGGTTAACTCCATTGAGGTGGGTGGTCTAAAAGAACTCCCTTTTTGTATATTCTACTTTTATAGTATGAAAAATATGTGTGATTTCATTAAAACACTGTTCACATGGACTAACTAAATTGGTAATCCACTACCATGATGATAATTCCTATCATTTGACCTCCTAAGGACCCCATTGGGTCTCTTAGCATTGTGATTGGAACTTTCATCCCCTCAAGAGGTGTTCGAAACTTGATTGAATGGAAATTATTAATAATTGGATTAACCTTATAAAATTTTCATAAGAGGTGACATATAATATTATGGAAACAAAAATTAACATGATACTAGTGATTCGTCATGATGAAGGAGAATACACCAGTAGATAATAAATAGTATGTTAATTGGTAAAAAGTTGAATTGACCTTGATGAATTATGTGTTTCTGGTTACTTGATGCATACCATTGGTGGTTCCAATTACTATAAGAGAATCTACCAGTTGGTTAAGGTTTCCAGTAACTTAATTTTTACCTTCAATGACTAATCCTAGTTAGGAGAATCAACCAAATTAGATTAAATTCTTTGTTAATTGGTAATATGATTAATTTAACAACATTCCACGACATGTAAATGGTGATAATTAGTATCATGGTTTTATATAGTATTAGGGATTCATCCTGATGCAAGAGAATTCACCATATGAATTCAGGGAGCTTGTTATAGTTAGGTTTCCAAAAAAAATGGAGTATATGTATTGATTAAAATAGATCAATTTATTAACTAGGAAATTCCATTTATCACTTACATTTCTTGATTAAGTTCTTGAGAGATTAGTAGTATAGACCCACTACTATTTTCTTGATGGATTTTTTTAGTTATTTCTAAATCTACATTACCACTAAATATCAAGATAATACCACCTTCACATGACATATTGAAAATTTTTCTTATGGAATAATCCCTTTGGTTTTTGAAATATACCAATAATTTTTTAGATAAGTATAATTATTATTTATTCTGAATTTCTAAATGAGTTCATGGTTGTTTATATGGATGAATTTACTATCTATAAGTCATATTTTGAAATTTGTAAAAAAAATTGACTAATGTTGATGCAAATCTCATTTAGAATATATTTTTTAACTGTGAGAAATTTTATCTCATTGTGAATAAAGTATTTCTTCTTAACCATGTTTTACCTTTAGATAGAATTCAAGTTATAAAGTCTAAGGTTTAGGTAATTTATTCACTTCCCTGCACAAAATATATTTGAAATGGGAGATATTTACTTGGTCATGCTATTTTTTATAGGAGATTTATAAAATAAAATATCAATAATACTTTAGATTTATCCCATATACTTAAAAAAGTGTCAAAATTTGTATTTGATGAGAGTTATGAAAAAGACTTCAAATATATTAAACAAAAGTTGATATCCCCACCCATTTTCTAACAACCAAAATGGGAATTTCCATTTGAAATAAGGATATATTCCTATGATTTTTTTCTTGGGGTAGTTTAGAGTTAAAAGATATAAAATAAATCTCATATGATTTCTTATGTATATATGACTCTTGATCAATCCCTATCAAACTTCTCAGCTACTTATATGGAAATTTTAGTCATTGGTTTTTTATTTTGAAATGTTTAATTGTTATTTTTTAGTCTTTAATGTGATTTTTTTACATACCATTATACCATAAATTTTTATGAAGAAATATGATGAAAAAATAAGACATTTGAGTTGGATGTTTGATGAGATTTTGATGATGAAATAAAGGATAATAAATGAATTTAAAATCTTATGGATGATAATTTAATCCAAATATCCACAAATTTGGATAAAAACTTAAAACATATTGACCCATTAAGGAAAAAATTCATAAAGAATAATTACAGATTCTCAAGGATAAGAGAGCCTATTTGTATAACTTAGTTATTTAGATTGAGTGTAATGAATTTACTTATAATTTTTATTCAAAAAATTTTTAAAAATTTGTTTGATTCAAATAATTAAATTTTGGATCATAATTACTTGTGGCATATTGGTATTGACAAATTAGAAAGAATTTGTATTCTAAATTTTTAATTCTAACCACTCCTAAATTTTTATCACACTTTAAAATGTGTAGGTCACTTTGGATCCCAAAGAACATTGGGGAAGGTAATAAATTCTGGATTATATCCTCCGCCCCCATTTTTAGAGATGATTTTGAATTCTTTAAAAGATGAAAAAACTACCAATTTAATTGTTATATTTCCAAAAGGAATGAAATGCCTCAATAGAAAAATTGTAATGTGTTTGGTGTGTGGGTTATGGATTTCATGAGAACTTTTATTATTTATTTTGGATACCATTACATATTTTTAGCTATGTATTATGTGTAAAAGTGGGTATAAGACATTACCAGTAGAGTTAATCATGGAAAATTTGTAGATATATTTATGAAAGGAAATATGTTTTCCAATTTTTTTTATCCAAATATTATAATTTCTAATCAAGGAAATGACTTTTGAAATATAAATTTATATGTTTTTTTAAAAAAATATAGATTTCATAATTGGGTTTAAATATCACATCACCCTCAAATAAATAGAATTTATGAATTATCAAATGGTGAAACAAAAAAAAGATAAAATTGTGCACCCTAATAGAAAATACTGGGGTTTGAGATTAGATTATACACACTAGGCTTACTGGACTTCTCTTTAGACCCTAATTGGAATGTCACCTTTTATAATTATTTATTAAATATCTTATCACCTTCTTGTTAAGTTAGAACATAAATATTTTTTTTGGGTTGTTACAACATGTATCATGAATCTATCTTTTTCTAATAAATAAAGAAAATTTTTCTTATAGAAGCTTTGATATTAGAAATAATTCTTATAAATGCTCTAGTATGTACAAGGATAAACCCAAAAAAATATTAGTATAAGAATACTCAATAAAAGTGTTCCAAGTGGGAGATAATGTTTTTTTTGTAAGACTCCTATATAAATATGTTTTCAAGTAAACTTCATTCCAAATGGTCAAGCTCTTTCACTATTTCTCATGTTTTCATTTTGTTCTGGTATATATTAGAAACCAAACAATGAAACCCTATTTATATACAATAAAAAACAATTGATTATATTTATTTAGAACCTTAAATAACTTCTAGGAGAAGAGGTCCCCATCCATGAAGATAAGTATAACCTTTCACTAGGTTGTGTATTTCTTTCCAAATTTTTTTATTATTCACATTATTTATGATTTTAATTTCAAATATAATTTGTTTAAAATGAGGAAATTTAATAAAATAGGTGGTGGGGGGAGGAACATCACTGGTTAGGATTTTATTTTCCTTTTTAGTTTTCTATTTTTTGTTTTTTTTTCTATTTTTTAGTTTTATTTTAAGTTTTTGTTCTTCTTTGTTTTTATATTTATTTTTAAATTTTTATGAATTTTTGGAAAAATTATGAGAAAAAATGAAAATATTTATAATTTTTTAAAACTATGGTAATTAATGAACTAATTTGACCCACGTCACTAAACTTAAATCATTGATGAAATATCATTTCTACAAGTTTAAAACATTGTGATATTTATGAAATGACCACTAAATTTTGAATTACAGGCCACATATCATTTTACATATTTTTTAATCACCTTCCTTTGAGGTTTTTGAACATTTATGAAATATTCATCACATTTACCTCACTTCTTTAGAGAACCAAATCATGCTTCTTTAACCAAAATTTTATAAGTTTCTCTCAAAACCTGAGAGTTTGAAGATCCTTTATTAAAGATTATTGTGGAACTTGTTTTATTTTAACATAATATTTTTCAAGATAATACTTTTTATTTTGGTCTACCATTTAAATTTAATATTTGTGAGCCCTTTTTTTCTATGAATATCTTATTTAGTTAGCGAAATTGGAGGTCATTTTTCACTATCCAACCTAATATATAAGTAAAAATTACATTGTCTAGTTAAAATTAAATGTGGAGAGGTTTTTTTGTGGTGTTATAAATCATTTGTAGATACTTTGGGAGGATAATCAAGAGATATTGAGATATTTAGAAGCTAACATTGTGATTATATTGTAACTATTTATGAGTAAAATTTCTGAAAAATTAAATATATATTAGAGATATGCTGTTATTGAACTACTAATAATTTATTTAAAAAGAAAATTTTGGGTTTTGAAAATAATTAATTTTATTCAAGGGAAATTCTATAAGCTCACACCACTACTTGAAGTTCAAAATATCCTCTTTTCTTCTCAAAATGTCAAATTTTTGTTGAATTTCATATTTGAAAAAAAATTGAACATCATAGTTACTAAAAAAGTAAACAATGAAGAAATTTGTTTTTTGTCATATGATAAAGGCTCATACTATCCCTTAATATATTTGTGGATTTCGATCTGATTTACTATAGAGGGAAGTAAGGATGACCATTTTTTAGTGTAAACTGGATCATGTATTTTTCTACCCAAAAAAGAGCTAAACACTCCTTATTATAAGTAAAATATTTTTCAAAATTAAATACTACCAACCTTAAGCTTATAAAAAAAAATATATAATCACTCATTATAAGAACAAAAATTTAACTAAATTACTTATAGATTTAAGAATTTATCAAACCTATGGAGACCCTTGAATGTTTTTAAATGAGAATGTATTTTTTGAAAATACATATTTTTATGATGAGAGAAAATTTTAGTGGGGTAAGTTTTGTATGTAAACAAGTGGATACATGATGTATAAATGGATTAAATTAATAATTTGAAATAATATTCTTCAATGAGACATGATATTTTTTGTCTCTTAGTTTTAAATTGATGGATTTCATGGGTACAAGTTTTGAATTTACTTTGATATGATTTTTATGTTCAGTTTTCTATGATTCAAATTCTTAAGTGTGTGGGAATTAATATAGATGATATTTTCATTATTTTTCATGTGTATTTAAATGATTTAATCCCTAGTAAATATAATTTTTAACAGAAATTATATTATTTTTTATTTTGAAGGGTATTTTGGGAATAATTGTGAAAATGTCCCAATTCATTATTTTTATGTGTTTTAATAATTTTTGGAATTATTTGTTCTATCCATGATATTATTTTAATTGTGTTAATTCATTTTGAATATTCTATTTTTGAACATGAAATGATATGTTCTAGTTTAGTCTGGTTAGTAGGATAATTTTGACTCATGTTGGAAAATTTTACCTCAAATATGATATTTTTGCTTGAGTAGGAAATTTTTTCTACTTTGTATAAATATACCCAAGTTAAACATTAATTTTTAACAAATAAAATCCATTATTTAAATAATACATCTCACAAATATTCGCACAGCCCAAGGACCTACAAGTTTAATTTCTAGGATATTAGATATATAGGCATCATATTCCACAACACTTGTGAACATTTCTTCACAATAATGCTCCTCTAGAACATTTTCTATACATCTCACATGATATAATCATCTTGAAAACTTAAGGAATGGAAATATAGGGAAGGGGTGAGCTCAGTAATGGAAAATATTATCATAATATATCAAATCATAAACATGAATGGTAACATGAGGAGTGAATAAATATATTATTAAAATATCATGAGACCATAGATCATAATCATAAACCACGGTACATTAACATAATATCATAATATTATATTTTAGTATGCATAAAATTCATGGCTCAAAATAAATCTCAATAATCATAAAACATGTGGTTATGATATAATAGTGTAGATTTTTTTTAAAAAGTGTAGCATTAAAACACTGCATGTCATGAAATTAAAAAACATCATGCAATTGTTTCATAAGTTGAGAAAAAAAATGAAATTGTGAAAAAATGATAATAATAGGAAACCCATTATTAGGGACCCCATTATTACCATGCCTATATGAACAAACTCGTTATGTCCATGCCTAGAAATGTGAGAAAAATCATAATTCCCATGATTATTGGAAAAAATTATATTTATGGCTAATTATAAAAATATATATAAATATAATAAAATGAATTTTGGGGTGATATATAACCCCACCCTTAATCATTCACACATATGTGTTAACTTAAAATCAACTATAATCATATCTTAAAGAAACTATGGAAAATTAATGGGTCTCTTAATTTTTTTAAAAAAAACACGTTACATGAACTTAATAAATCAGAGGATATAAAAAATATAATTTTACAAAATTCTTCATATCATAATAAAATATATAGGGTGAATAAAACATTACTACCTAAGATATAAACCTTTGAGGTAAAATAAAAGTGAAAATAAAAACAATTCACAAAATATTTTAAACGCTATTATAAAAGATGAAGATAAAATTTTATTAAAAAAATTGAATATGGAAAGATAATTCTTTTTAAACCATTATTATAAATAGTTAAAAAATAAATGATATTTTAAAGGAGATAAAAGTAAAGCTAAAAAATGTGGAGGGTTAAAGGATGAAAACAAATTACTTTATTAATACTTTTAGGTTTTTTTAATGAAAAAACCACATTAGAGAAATGTTAAAATAATTTTATTTAATATATTTGGTAAATTAAAATATAAATTATAAAAAATAAAAAATATATTTCTATTTTTATAATTAAAACACTTTTGATAATAAAAACATGGACATTGAAGAAAAAGATTCATTGGTAAGAATGAGATTTATTCTTACCAAAATTATACTTTTATTTATAAAAAAGGTTAATTAAAGAAGTGTTTATTGATGATGAAAAATAATATATGAAGTGAAAAAGATGAAATTACATCTAAAATATGGTAATATAAATATAAAATAAATCATGAAATATAGATTCATGCAATAAATACTATAACCTAATGAATTGGAAATTGATTGAATGAAACACTTACCTTGAATCCCATATTAGTTGATCAAAATATATCCTATTTTATAATAAAAAAACGATATTAATAAACTATTTCAGTAACTTATTCATGTTAATAACATTTTTTTAAAATTCATTTACAATTATTCTCTATATTTATATTTGTTAATTATTATCTATTTTTAATATTGGGTACGGGTAAACTTGATAATTTTAACTAGTTATGTAATATAGGGGTTGTTATTAATTATTATCTAAAATTTTATCATTCCAAAATCATACAAGGTAATGTAATTTATATTTTATGATAGTTTATAAACATATAATTTCACTCTATTAGAGTTTTAGTTACTTTTATTGTAGATGAAATTAGTGAGAAACATGTCTCTTTAATTTCTAATAAACAAAGAGTGATATCTTAATTAATGGTTCTAATACTAATGTTTACATTCTATAATAAAATTTAAATATTTATTTACTAATTTATATAACATAACACTAGTAAATAAGTTCTCATAGTCATCCACGATATTATTTTATATCATTTTTCATGTAGGTGGTGAGACCGAACCAAACATGAACACAACATAACTAATGGATGAGTATGGTTATGAAATTGGTTTATTTTTAAATAATATAATTATTATTGAATCATAATGAAATTATTTAGATATTAATAAGGTTTTTATTCAAGTTTTAAAGTATTATATTAAATAGAAAATAATATAAATGAAAAATGATATATGTTTTTTTAGAGGTGGTAGTCTGCATATGCATGAAAAGAATTTCTATTTTTTAAAAGAAAAAAGGGTAAATGTAATTAATATTTATTAAATTAGAATAAATAATTAGTATAAAAAATATTTATGTTATTATATATGTATAATTAAATTATATTTTGTAATTTCTAATAGAAAATAAAAGAGGTTTGGGAAAAATTATAACTCACATTGAGGACTTGAGATTTTCCTTCGAGAAATCATTAGAGATGTATATATTAGGATAACTTCTTGTGAATAAAATTTAAAGGAGGTAAAATAGGATTCTAGTGGAAGAAAATAGGTTAGAGTCTCTAGAGGAAACCAAAATTTATTGTTTCAATGAAGGGGTGATGAAATGACACTTTTATAAGGGGATATAATGAAATTTTTATACAGATTTCAAATTAATATAAAGACATACCATATTTTACATGTCAATAAGAATAAAAAATGGATGATAAATGATTGTAGATATGTTCTAGTTGATCCAAATTTTCCATCTCAACCATTGTTGACTTGGTTCTTTTTGGTTACCTCCATTACCTTTACTAAAGGAAAATTGGGAATGAGAATACATAAATTAATAAATTTAATTATAAATAACCATACTAACTTAAAAGAAAAATTTCATTAATTACATGCATATGTTAACCTATTAATATATAACTCTCAATATAGTTTTTTCATGGTTAGTTTTTTAATAGAACTAGTTATATATTCATATCCTTTAAAATGGTTCACAAAAAGAATGTAAATTTACCCATGAATATCCCCCAAGAGTATCTATCCATGTGTGTAGCCTTAGGACCACTCATCGTGAACCATAGTAAATACTGATTTAATTATCAACCAACACTTTTAGGGTAATTTCCCCTAGTTTAATCTAGTCTAAAACCACATACACTTCTACGTAACTATAATGGGATGTAATTTTGAGTATAACCACACAATATATACTTGACCAAAAAAATATGATGTTATCCGAGGCATAGAATTATCTCTTAGGATTATTCATCATCTTTTCACTAAATTTATCTCATATTAATTCCTAAAACTAACAAAACTAATCCCAAAAAATAACTAATCCTTGATCTGATACCAACTAAATTGAACCAATCTAAACATCCATTAATATTATATAAATTACATGATTTAAATAATACATCTCACAAATAGTCACACCATCCAAGATCCTAAAGGTTTAGTGTCCTAGATATTTTCTATATAAACATACTATTCTACAAAACGTTTTCACCTTTATTTATTATAAAAATACTCTAGACCCTTTTCTACACATCTCACATGATATAATCATCTTCAAAACTAGTGGAATGGAAACATAGGAAAGGTGTGAGTTTAGACTCTTAGTAATGGAAAAAAATATGTTTTTTAATGTATCTGGTCATAAGAATGAGGGAGAATACGAGGGAAGGATGAATATCATATTAAAATTTCATGATACCATATATGATAGTCATAAAGAATTATTAAGTAACATAAATTTTTTTCTGGGTGTAATGGAAATGTTCCATGGTGGGTGATATATTAAAATTTATTTTAATAACTGTTGTCTGAAACCAAGAGCGAGGATCTTACATGTCAAATTTAAAATCAATTTATTTAATATTTCAATAAATAAATACTTAGGAATTGAATATTTCTTCATTGGTGAATGTTGATCATCCAAAAAGATCCTTTCATATTATCTTTGTTGCACTGTGAGGATCCAAGAATAGAATTCATATAGTGGTGATCCACCCATGCTCCTATGATCTCGGAGAAACACAACATGATCCACAGGTTCTAGTGTGGAAATTTGAATGTCTTTTGTTTTTAATTCTTAATCACCCATTCTTCATTCTTAAATGAATATATCTTGTGCTTATTTTTCTTGATAGGGAGATATAATAAGGAGTTGATAAATAATTCATTGTGAGAAAAAATTCTTTATTCTAAATTTTGGATTATTTACAAATTGACATATCTGTCTATTTATAGAGTTATGATTTATGTTAAAATATTATTTAATTTAATGTTGGCCATTAAATAACATTTATTATATTTAATAATTCAAATTCTACATAATAATAATTATAATATTATTATTTTGTGTCGGGTTCCAACTTGTGCCATAATAAATATTATTTAACCAGCTTGTTAATTGATATTTTTCACTAGACATGGTCTTGGTATGTTCGAACTACTCTTGTATTTATTGAACACCCAAATAAAATTTTATTCATAAATAAATATTTCATTCACATACTGGTGAATAAATATTTATTAAATATTAATTAAAATAAATAAATATATTTTTATTCAAATATCGGTGAATAAATATTTATTTAATAATGAAATCAATATATCTTGAATAAGATTATTCCTCATACTTGAGAATAATATTTATTATATTAATTAAAATCAAATAGAATTTATTCTTGGTCAAAGTAAACACTTAGTGTGCGAACATATAGAATACTTTCTCATTGTCATTAAATGTGCTTACCTAAAGTCTAAGATTGTTGTCTAGCAACGAGTTAAGGCACCCAAGAGAAAGAACATAATTTCTCAATGTTGACAACCACATACAAACACTCACTTTGTAATATAATACCCTCATCACTATATCTCATCAAGTAGGTTTCATGATGGAGTTATTAACCAATTTACTTGATATTTCTTTCTTTGACTATCTAAAATAAACACATCGTTACACTATGGCCACTGAATTTAATCCGATGGTTCTCTTCCTATCAATGAACTGATACATCAGTTCCCATAAAGATAGATGGTACAAATCCTTACTTTACTTATCCATTAATGACATGTTAATTGTAACACACCCAATATACCCTACATCCCACTAACATATGGCGTTATGGTTTTGGCTATAAAATATAATTATCCAAGATGAGATATACATTAATGATAATCTTAAAGTCTAAGAACCCTTACACACACTCGCATATATGAATATCCAATGACACCAAAACATGATGAATTCTTATTGGCATCTCTATTCTAATAATCGCCCATCTTAGATATTACCAAGTGTGAACTTCCTGAAAATAATCCTCGTTTGCTTATGGTCACTCGCACCAGATGATATAAATACTATATGTCCTATTATTGTACATTACCTAACCATAGAACTATATTAATAATATTTTAATAGAACATTGAGGTTCTCATTATATCAGGAAAATGTTATGACCTTATCAAAGTGAAAAATACCCTAGGACATTATTATATTAAATCTATGCAGAAACAATGAACAATAAGTAATAAGATGTTAAATTAATATTCAATAAATCAAATATACATGTAATCAAAGTACAATAAGTTGGTCCTAGAAAGCAAACCACTACTAGAAATTCAGGCTATAGCCACAGACCTATAGCCACAGTTCTATCGGTCTGTGGATATAGCTTGTTTATAGACACAGTTTAATAGGATGACAATGGATATTTGCTGGAAACCCTTCCTCAAACCCTCCAATTATCTGACGAACCCCTCCTTCCCTCGCGATTCCTCCTCCCCCGCGATCTCCTCCTCACCGTGCCCTCCTCCTCGCCATGACCTTCTCCTCACCGCGCCCTCCTCCTCCCCTCCTCCTCCTCGCCGCGCCCTCCTCATCACTGCGACCCTCCTTCCTGACGCCTCCTCGTCCCGCCCTCCTCATCGTCGCGACCCTCCTCCTCGACGCCTCCTCACTGTGACCCTCCTCCTCGACTCCACTCTTCTGACGCCTCCTCGCCGCAACCCTCCTCCTCACCGCGACCCTCCTCCCTAATGCCTCCTCCCCGACACCTCTCTTCCAACGCCGAGGTCGACACCCCCAACGCCCTCCCTGAATCATTTTCACCAGAAACCCTCAAAACACTCGACCCCTACTCACCTTGACCCTCCTCACCCCGACCCTCCTCCAGCGAAGATGCTCCGAGCTACCTCCCCTCCTCCTCTATTCCCGACGGTTCTCCCGCACAACCCTCAACACGAGAGGTAATCCCCTATCTCTTCCTTCATCCCCATACTCCATTCTTGTTGAATTTTTTAAACCTTAAGTATTTTTAATATTATTCTACACTTACTCCCATTTCCATACTGATATGCACTGCTATAACCCCTCAATTTACCACACAGTAACCACTAATTTGTGACTTGACCACATCAACCTCCTATAATGTGATAGGTACAGAGTTTTGAAAATGATCTTCTCCTTAGAGTCTCCAACTTCAGTGGGCTGTGTGTGAGGTTCTATAAAAAAGAACACAAAACCAACATGAATTGTCATTCTTAAGTTATAAAATGGATAACGACGACTTTGTATATTTTTATACAGCAGCTATGAAGAATCGGAATTGCAGGAGGAGGAAGATAGAGAACAGGGGAAGAAGAGAGTGAGAAGAACATTCAAGCAGTCTATCTTTTCACCTTTCTATAGGTTTTACCTCTTTTAAATTATACTTTTGATATTAGTTTTCAATTTTATCATTATCTGTATTGGTTTATTTTGGATTCTTGTTATCTTTTACTCAGTGTCTGCTAATTTTCACCTTGAACACATATATTTGTAAATATGAATATACATTCCATATTACCACTATTAACATATTCAAATTTACTATATTTTTTATCCTTAATTATTCATCACATGAATCAACTAAATTTGTGAATTTTATACCTTTTAATTAACCAGTTAGATTCTTGAGAGAATATAATTGTAGTTATATAGTGAAACACCAATAATAACTCATGGAAAGTGATAATAGACCATCATAATTTTTTTCAAATCATGAAGGAAATTATTAATGTAGTTGATAAATCCTATTGTGATTTCTATTTTCTTTCCATGGACTATGAGTGTTCTAGATCATCAGCCCCACATAATTCTTTCCTTCGAGAAAAAAAGGTTCATTCCCACCCCACCATTAATTTTATAGAGGGATCTACAATATCATGATTAGGGACCATAACATATGATGCTTTATGGAATTTTTAGGTGTTAAATTGATGTGTCAATTAAATTACACGATTTCATCCTTTGTATCTTAAATTGGACTCCTTCCATAATTTTCATTATTTTCCACTTTATTCTTCATAATTACAATGACTATCTAGAGTTTTGAATTTTTATATCAAATAAACTATCATCAGTTCACCCATTTTAAAATTTATTCTTTCAATTATTTTAATTTTTTTATATCCCACAAATTATTCCCAGTTTCAACCTCCAACTTTTCCAAAATGTCCATGAAGTTTTATTGATAAATACAACTCACTATTTTACTAGAGCTTGTATTATTTCTTAATTTCTTTATGGGACTTACATGTTGTTTTCACTATCGATATATGGAATCATTATAGGTATTTAGATAATAATAATTTTAACAATCTATTCATTGGTTTTAATTTGATAAATGTTATTCATATTAAATTAATTATTCCGTTGGACAGTGACTAAAATGTTAATGAGTTAATAAATTATTCTATTAGAGAAAATAGCTTGGAGAGATCAGAAATAATAACATACATTTTTTTTGAGTCAACTAGTTTAAAGGAAGTTGTACTATTTTTTCATTAGTTGGTAATATTAGGGAATGACCAAAGAAGGTGAGACTAAATTTTAAAAACTTGTAAAATAACTATTCCATGATTTTGAATTTTTCTTCATTCATGTAATTTTATTTTGAATTCATTAACATTAGGGTGGAAATTTTTTATGAACCGACTCACTGGGCCCCACCTGGCTAGTGGTAAGCTGGGTGTGACACAACAAGACCACCTCTAATTGGTTAGGGGTTAGTGACCATCCATGAGTAGGCATAACACACACAAGGTTGTCCTTAGCCTATGGTACCTGTACACATGAAAAGAATAAAGGGGAAAATAAAATCCTTCCAAAACTTATAAAATTGACTAACTTGTTATGAGGGACGAGACTACTGATATATGCCACAACCTAGAATGAACTATGGTCTATCTGGATCACTATCTTATATCTGCTCTTGGTCCTCCTAGGATTCCTTCAAAAGGAATATTGTCTACATAAGACATGAAAATATGGGTAGATCCCATGCAGTGTTTAGTATAACAATGCTCAATAGGACACTCCAAAATCACTAAAAAATGGGAATTTGGAGAGTAGTTATCTCATCATCACATAGACACATCATTACAAATATGAGATATAGTAATAAGAACAATAAACTAGATATACTCATAACATAAAACATGCCTCAATGGCATATTAACCATTATTTTATCCATAAGATTCTACTCAAGGATACAATTTAACACTCTTCTGGTTTCACTCACAACATTATCTATGCTTTCACTGATGGTGCATTCCCAAGAGGTCATGCTCATCAGACCTCACCAAAGATGTACTCAATGTAACTCTGAAGATCTCGATACATAGATAGGGGATCTATCCAAGGGAATCTGGGGTATACTATACCATACCTAGAATATCTTACTATGTATGGGATTTTACACATAGATAATTTCGTAATAATGATTCCACAAACCCACCTAGGGAAATAGAAAAAAATACAGAGGATCACAACCCGGTCACACAGAGGGATTCCCAAACACTATCTAAAACTAATCCCACAGAGGAGATCACAGTCCTATTATTAGGATGTAATACAAAAATTTACCCTCATGTGGATGACCATGGGGAACACACACAAGTTAAGATAGTCTATTCTTGTACCTCATCTTCATATAATTAATCTTCCTTCCAATTATACAATCTTAATATTATAACAATAATGTAGAAATATATTCTTTCTTCTAGTTATTATTCTCATCTTCTTACCATTGTAATTCTCAGCCAATTATTTAATATTAATACTTGGTATATGATATGGTTTATATTTTCAAAATGTCTCTAAATTTCAATAAATCTTTTTAGATTTAATACAAAACATCACAACTCGTTATGAATTAACCCAAACACTTTTGGGAATTGATTATTATTATCTCTTAGATTTCATATAAAATCTTTTTACTATAATAAATCCTCATTCTTGGAACTTATGTATGACTATTCTTGAATTTTTATAATTTAAAACATTTATGAATTCCCTAAACCATAATTTTAATATATTTGTTATGGTTTTTTTATTAACTTGTTATTGATGACTACTTAATATCTTCTGAAACAATACATATAATTTTAAGTCATTTTCTAGATTATTAATTTAATGTATGTTTATCTGCCTCAGAATGGATAGATACTGGATGTACACCATTTATCGGATCACGGATGTATTTCAGAAGGAGTTACAATATTTTTTGGACTTTTCATTCACTAATGATTCAGATGGCGGATTGATTCGATGCCCGTGTTTTTATTATGTTGAAAGACCTTGGTTAACTCATGAGGAAGTGAGTTACCATATCACTAAAAGTGGTTTCCAAAAAATTATCATGTGTGGTATCACAATAGAGAAAAATCTCAAGTGTTGAATGAAATCGACTCAGCGAAAAAGATTGGTATGAAAAATCTGATTTATGATCGGTTTCCTTTTGTTTCTGAAGCTAGATCCTCATGTAGAACAATGCAAGAAGAAATGAATACTGGAACATAGTTATTATATATTAACCAGGATGATGACATTGAGAGTGTTACAAAGATGATGGAAGATGCAAATACCCCATTATATCAAGCATGTGAAAAAATGAGCAAACTTGAGTTTTTAATGTGATTATATCATGGGAAAACAATGTATGGATTTAGTAATACTGTGGTCGACTATCTCCTTACATTTATTAAGGATTTACTACCTGATGATGCATGTATTCCAGAAAATGATTACATGGCATCAAAGTTGGTTGACAAACTTGGATTTTCATCTAGTAAGATTCATTCTTGTCCTAAAGACTGTTGTTTGTTCTGGAAGGAGAATGCAGACTTGAGTCAGTGCAAATAGTGTGGCACATCAAGGTGGAAGACTATTAAAGACGAATCTCAATCTTTCATACCACATAAAGTGATTTGGAACTTCCCTTTAATTCTCTGGATTCAAAATTTTTTATGTCAGAACAAATGGAAAAGAATATAAGATGGCATGAAGATGAAATAAATAAGGATAATGATGAAATAGTGCATCCTGCAGATGGGTTGACTTAGAAGAAATTTTATTGGTTACATCCTGATTTTGCAGACGACCCACGAAATGTTATATTGGGATTATCCTGTGATGGTTTCAACCCATTCCACCAAATGCATACTGCACACAGTACTTGGCCTATATTCATTCACATTTATAACCTTCCTTCATGGATGTGTATGAAGAATCTGTTCACTATCCTGAGTATATTGATATCTGGACCCAGTGATCCTAGAAATGATATTGATATATACTTGTAGCCATTAATAGAGGAGTTAAATGAGCTTTGGATGGTTGGTTCACAAGCGTATGATGCATTCAGAAAGGAGTACTTTATGTTTCGTGCAACTTTATTATGGGCGATAAATGATTTCCCTGCCTACGGAATGATGTCTGGTTGGAGTACTAAAGGAAAACTATCCTGTCCTATTTGTATGAAAAATACATGTTTCCAAAGATTAAATTTTCAATGAACTTTCAGCTTCATAGGGCATCGACGTTTTCTACCAATGGATCATCCATATAGGAAAAAATAGGGACAATTCGATAATTCCATCGAGACAGATGAGACACCTCAACGAATGTCATGGACTGATATTTTTAAAGAACTTGATGATTTGAGTTATGTTATTGGCAAAAGTCAATCAAATATCAAAAAGCGAAAGCATGATAATTCAAATTCCAATAGCAATTGCAGAAAGAAAATCATATTCTTTGAGTTGCCGTATTGGTCATTGAATTTATTACGTCATTGTTTGTATGAAATTCATATCGAGAAAAACATTTTTGAGATGTTACTTGCTACTATTTTAAATGTCAAAGGCAAAACAAAAGACAATTTGTGGTGTCGTCATGATTTGATGGATTTGGGTATAATAGAAAGACTTCATCCTGAGTTAATTGGTCAAAATAAGTGGAAAGTCCCCGTTGCCTGTTATTCCCTAAAAAATGTGGAGAAAAAAAAAATTTCTTCAGCTCTTGGAATGTTTGAAGGTTCCAGATGGTTATTCAAGTAATATTTCAAAAAGGGTGAATACACAAGATGTGAAACTCAAATCTCTTAAAACCCATGATTACCATGACTTGTTACATGAGTTAATTTCCATTTCCATTCTCCATTTACTTTCACATAATGTTAGAGTTGCGGTGATTAAGTTATGTTAATTTTATCGAGATCTTTGTGCCAAAAGATTAAGCAGAAGTGTTGTTCAGAAATTGCACAGAGATGTACTGATTATTCTTTGCGACTTTGAGAAAATTTTCCCACCGTCTTTTTTCACATGTATATTACATTTGACTATGCATCTTCCCACATAAGTTCTCTTTGGTAGTCCTATTTCGATTCGGTCGATGTATCCTACCAAAAGAATGATGTTTACATTGAAATCTTATGTGAGAAATAAATATCATCATGAATGCTCTATTGTGAAATGCTATTTAGCACAAGAATTCATGGATTTCTATTCATAATACTTGGCTAACATCACTACGAGGTCTAATCGACTAATGAGAATTGACGATGATCAATATGATCCCATTGAGCCTGTATTTCCTTCACTGCCCCAAACAGGGGGGATATCTGGATCGTACTCGTTGTGTACATTAAGAAGGGAAGAGTGGGAAATGACACATCGCACAGTATTATTCAACTGTGGTGTGCTTGATGATTATATCAAGTAAGCAAAATAATAAATATGTATTTTTTCATTGTGTGATTTCTTTATATCTTCTAACATTTTAATGCTTTCATATCTCTAGATAACATTTAGAAATTATAAAAAAGAGACATCGCTCTCTATCTATTAAGAGGAAGGAATTGTTGCACAACAAAGATTTTTCATCCTGGTTAAAGTCAAAGGTAATAGATTTATTTTTATTCTTCTCATAACATAATGACATGTCTCTGTTTAATATTATATATTGGTTTCTTTTGGGTTTTAACTCTACCAATGATTAAAGTATCATATGAAATAAAAGCATTGTCATTTGGTCCAAATGATGTGGTACATGATTGTAAGTCAATGGTTGTCAATGGATTTAAATTTTTTATAAATAGTTGTGAAAAAATGGCAACATAGCATGACAGTGTCACGATAAGCACCACAATGGATTGTTATGCGAGTGAATCAAACAAGAAGCCTCGATCAGAAAATATATCATATTACAGTGTTGTTTAAAGAATCATTTTATTAGATTACTATGCACATGGTCATGTCAAAATGATGAAATGAAAGTGTTTTGATTCAATGACATGACAAGTAATGGTGTGTTTTTGGATTCGTAATGTATGAAGAGTTCTTTAAGACATAGGATGGTGTGTTTCATGGCCATGTTCTTCAATGGGTTTCTTTTCCTGGTAAGGGATTCATGCTTGAGAATACAAGTTAGCATGTCGGTGATGGAAGATTGATTTGCCGAGTGGTGACTACATAATCTATCAATGAAGATTATTTCATGACTCTATAGGCTCCTAAGATATATCCGATAAGAAAAATACCCTATAGGATTAGGGGTTTTTATAATTTCTTATTCAACTGTATATGCAAGCATTTACACTACTACAAATAACACAACACTACTTGGATCCCGGGTGCCTCATTCTGCACCAGACTAATAAACTTTTTTAAGGTTGAGTCAATGTCGTTAGGTCCTAATAAGGTTACTGAATTGTTGTTCTAGTATGATTGTTTCATCTTTATGCCTTATCCCACACTAACTAGGCGAATTGTCAAAAATGGTTGGGGTTCCTTTAATAAACATTCATACATAATCTCTCTTCATGGTGGGGTTCTTATGGATTGTGTAGATGATTTGATTATTTTAGATTCATATTCCCCTTACCATTTTCCATCCATTTCATTTTCATTTAAATGGTATCTATCCTCCCTCCATCTAATGTGTGGAGAGAAATACACCATAAGAGTATTCACCAATTTAGGATTATATTTTCACATGAGAATACAAATAATTAGATTATACTTCTACTTATTGGAACCCTTTTATTTCTATATTATTATTATTATTATCATTTATTGGTGGAAGCGTACCTGGGTGGATTCTAGGATAGGATGGTGCTTCTAATCATTTCATATCTTTGTCCACATTTATTTTATTTATGATGTACATTATAATTATTTGATCTAATGTTTCATAGATCATTAATGATACCAATCCATTTCATAATATAAATAAAACTAATTTTTTGTATTTAAATGCTTAAATGTCAATATATTTTTCTTGAGAAACCCTAATGAATTCTCAATGACAAGATATTCTACACTAATGTATCTGCTATAGTTTTCATGTGATAAAGATTTGAATTTGGATTTTTCTCAGGCCTCCCAGTTATATAATATATGACTTGGTAATTTTTTCTCCTTTTCTATTTATGAATAGTTGATATAGAATGGGGAATGAAAATTTCATTCCCATCATGAAGATAATTCATTTTTTCCCAGGATTACCTTGTCAAATTTTCAACCTAGTGGGCATAGTGTATTTATTATTTAGATATTATAATGTCTTGAAAACATGACCATTCCTCTATTTTATTTCAAGGTCTTCTTGCTTAGAACATATCCTCCAATCCATATTGAGGATTACATCAAAAAAGTTTATTTCCAGAACTAGGAAATCCCATTCCAGATTGACGATCATCTCATTATATCACCCACTCACATAGGTTGAGGTCCCATATCTCATCTCATATCACCAATCTATTCTTTAGGTCAGGTCTCTTATCATATCATGTACCACCACTATCTCTTTCAAGACATGGACTACATGAATACAGTAAGGGAGTATGAAATACATAGAGAACACAACCATAAACCTAGCACATGGCTATCCAGTAAGCCATACCTAGTTCCCCACTTGAGGATACCCCACTATAAAACTCATAATAAACTATTTTTTCCTTTATTAGACTTGTTACCCAGTGTACCTAGACATGGTAATTGATGGGTCTTAAAATTAAGTGGAATGGACTAGAAACCCTCTAACTGCTACTTTATTACCCCATGAACCACCTGAACACCTAAATAGGCATAAAAACTCCTCAAGAGACATCCCAACACTCATATTCTTTTTCTAAATACCACATCTTGAAACTCTCGCTACTTGGAGACTAAAAATTCAATTTCATTTGAATTATCTGACTCATAACGATATAGGTAATTATAAACTACCCACGAAATGGATACACATCCTTGGAAAGTATTCTAGATTATCCAACAAATCAAGATTATTAATCATAATGGAACCAACTACTCATTCCAAATTCAAGATTAGATTCCTGGAAATCATTCATCATCCTGATCTAGGGAAAAAAGGTTTTTTCTAAAAAAACATCACGAATGATCCTTTATACACATATTTCCTTAAGTGGTTGAAGTGGAATGAAATGTGGAGGGTGGGTAGGGGGTGCATGTTATGGGGAGGGTGGGTGTGGGGTGGGCAAGGGGGTGGGAAAGGGAGGGGGTAGGGGGTGTGCAGGTGGGGGGGGGGGGGGGCAGGGGGCATGGGGTGTGCTGGGGGTAGGGGAGGGGGTGTGTAGGTGGGGGGCTGGGGGCAGGGGGGTTGCTGGGGAGAGGGGTGTGCAGGTGGGGGGCATGGGGCAAGGGGTTGTGCTGGGGATAGGGGGATGGGTGTGTGCAGGTGGGGGGCAGGGGGAAAGGGGGCAGGGAGAGGGGGTGTGCAGGTGGGGGGTAAGGGGGTGTGCTGGGGGCAGGGGGAGGGGTGTCTACAGGTGGGGGGGGGAAGGTGAGGTTGAAGGGGGTGTGTAGGTGGGGGGAAGGGGGAAGAGAGAGGGGGGTTGCTGGGGGCAGGGATGTGCAGGTGGGGGGGGGGGCAGGGGTGGGGGCAGGGGGGTGTGCAGGTGGTTTTTTTATTACAGATCGCTAGCCTCCACTAATTTGAATTTGGTATGATTTATTGGTTTCAATTTATTGTCTTCTTTATTGTAAGATTTTCCTTGGTTATATTTGATTGGTTTCCAAACTATCTCCATTATGTTGACATTCACAATTACAGTGTTCCGGTTTCAATGTTCATTAATATTAGTTATTATTTAAACAGTACATTACATCATATATATGATTTCTCAATGGTACAAATAAATCTTTATTCATTTTCATATAAAATTAATGTTTACTAATATTGTGATGACGTCTTAGAAACTTCTACAACTATTAGTTATTATTTGAATAGTCTGTTCATTTATATGTTATTTGTTTTGATGAAAATTTAAAATTTGCACATATGATTAGAGCATTAAAACTGATTTAGAATGATAATAAGTGATGAATAATTAGTAAACATTAACTGTGTTGGGATGTTCTTGATCCTACATACAGGGTCACAGGGTGGAGTCACACTACAATTTCGAGAAATACACCATCATGGAAAGGGGGGTAGTGACTCATTTTAGAGCTTTGTATCTTTAAAAAATAGTTGCAGCACTGATGTTGGGTATGCTTTTATTATTTCATCATGTTTTAAAAAGTTTTTTATTTTAGCATATCTGCTACATCTTCAATAAGCACATATTATTTAAACCAGTTATTTCCCAAAAAATTTTTGTACATTAAACATAAAAATCTTCAGCAGGGGGGCTTTCCAGGGGGCTCCAGCAGGGGGGGGGGTTCTGTCCGGGGGGGGGGGGGGGCTTCTGTCTAGCGGGGGCTGTCCGGGGGGGTGGGGGCTGCTATCCAGGGGGGTCCAGCAAGGGGGTGGGGGGGCTTCTGTCCAGGGGGGTCCAACACGGGGTGGGGGTGCTGCTGTCCAGGGGGGTCCAGTAGGGGGGGCTTCTGTCTAGGGGGGCTTCTGTCCAGGGGGGCTACTGTCTAGGGGGTCCAACAGGGGGGGTCTGCTGTCCAGGGGGGTCCAGCAGGGGGGGATTCTATCCAGGGGGTGATTCTGTAAATTATCCTTTTAGAGTTCTTTCATATTTTTATTTTCATTTATTGAGTCCACTTTTGTCTTTTCTTAATCTGTTGTGTTAGAAGGTTCTTGTTCAATTGAAT
This sequence comes from Viscum album, assembly GCA_963277665.1. Taxonomy (NCBI): domain Eukaryota; kingdom Viridiplantae; phylum Streptophyta; class Magnoliopsida; order Santalales; family Viscaceae; genus Viscum; species Viscum album. The sequence continues at coordinate 1,450,420,516 of OY728146.1, read as the reverse complement.
ATTATTTTATAATGATTTGTTTCACATACAAGGATCTCTCATACAACTCAATAACGGGGAACTTACCTCATAGTTTTAGGTTTCTTTCAAGCCTTGGTACACTGTAAGCAACTGAGACTTTAGTTAAGATAATTATCATTTTTAATGTATTTATGGATTTATTCAGGTATTTACAGATCAATCAATTCACTAGTATAATTGATTCCCTTGTTGGCATTCCCCTTGAAAATTTGTAAGTTGATGGTATGTTTAAACAACACTTACTTGAATTGACATCATTCTAGTTTACAGAGTTTTTTTTACCGTGTAATTAATAATATTTCACTACTTTAGTTTGTATGAATTCTGAGCATCCTTAGTGCCAAGTATTTAATCTTTTCATGATTTTAATAATGTTATCTGCAATGTTTCAAACAACCAATTTATTGGATCTTATTCGTGTATATTTGTGACATTGTTATTACTTGGTGGACCACCCTTGTTATCTGTATATAGATTGTTACTATTTTATTTATTTTACTTTATATTCACTAACCCAACATATTATGGGATATATTAAAGTAATTATTTTTAGTGAAAAAATTAATTTTATGCTCATTTCCCACACATGTATACATATTGTTACTATTTTATTTATTTTCCAGGTCTTGTGTTTTTTATTTTCCAGAGAATGATTTTCTTTCTACTTTTTTATTTTAATGGTTGCATTTTTTCAAGTTTTCTAGTTGCAGGTTTATAGATTTCATGGTTTGAAGGCTTGTAAGCTAGCAGGTTTAGAAGTTATAAGTTGATAGTTTGTGTATTACACATTTACATGTTACTAATTTTCTAGTTTTTTAGTTATTAGGTTTGTGGGTTTTAGTTTCTCGGTTTATAGGATGAAGATATTCTTGTTTGTATTAGAATTCATAGTTCTATAAAAACATTTGAAGTCCCTGAGAAACAGGAAGAGGTGGTGGGAAAATCCTTCAAAAAAATATATTCAGACTTTGAATTCTTGTTTCCTACATTAAATAAATCCAAAAAACTAGAAGTCACCACAAATCAGTTTCATAGATATGGAAAGAAGAAGAAAGAGACCATGCAGCCCGATCTAGTAGAATTTAAAATTAGCATCAATACCAAGCCAGTTAAATTTGCTTCATTCTCTAATTATGTGACACAAAGGTAAATGTTCTAGATTAATGACCTTAATGAAAGAACATCCAGTAGGAAAACTGAGTTTTTAATTGATTTCTAGGAAATAGTTTTTTTAAATTAGAGAAATAGGTTGACATTTTTAAAATTCACATTCTTACATCTATTTGAAGTATCCTAAAAATGATCATCGATATGATTTCTTATTCTTGATGTTGATTCATGGATACTTTCATCAAGTAAAGTGATTATTGATATTCATGAAATGACCCAATTGACCAATTTCATTTTTTCTATTCCTGAGATGGTTTTTAGCCTATTTTGAAACATTATTTCTCATTCACTATTTATTGAAATAACTAAGTGTATGAAAAACTATTATAACGTTATTTTATGTTTTATTGATGCATGATGATTTTATGGAATATTAAAATGAATGAAACCATAGATTGATTTTAATTGTTCTCATTTGACCGTGAGGCCCACCCGACATTTGAACATTTGTTAAACTAGTAGAAAACCTTATATCCCATGACAGGTTTCCACAGTTCATGATTTTGTTTCTTTACAACCCCTGTTCTTCGAGGTTAATTACATGAAATAACTTCATATTTAAAGAGTAAGAAGGGTGTTTCAGGGTTCCATTCAGTGTGGGTTCCATAAATGAGTCTGGTGTTGTGAGTGGGTACCCTAGACCCAACTCATGCATGTATATTGAATACCATTATACAATGTAAGGAGTTCACTCGTCAAATTGTTTTCTACCTTTTTCTATGAGACATTTTTGTGCAGGGTAATTTACTTGTGAATTTTGAATTCAATTCTATATGTATTTAATTAACTTATGAATTATGTGTTATACTTGCAGGTAATTGATGAATTCTGCATGTTTATGAGATATATGAGGGATACTTTGGAGAATTAGGTATGTTTTCATTTCATTAAGTAGGAAATTAATTGTACTTGTGGTTTATTAAGTAGTTTCTAAAAGGGGAATAATATTGAATTATACATTCTTAAAATGATATACTCAAGTTAAATTTTATCTAATGGTATAAGGATTTTTCATACCATGTAGCATGAGAAGATCTCCCATGATCGATCTTTATATTGGCATGGGGAGGAACTCTATAACTGAAACTTATTTCAATTTCTAATGATGAGTTGATATATTCTTGGCCACTATCAAGAGCTATTGAATTTTCGTGATAACATTAACATTTATTAGACTAGGGATACGATCCTAGTCTTGGGTTGTGTTTTGACCATGGTGAGATTTCCTTTAGGATGTTCTCTGTCATGCAGTTGGCATAATGGCATGATGGAATAAAATGATATAATGAAATTTGAAATGGTAATTAGGCTTATTAGTTATGTGAATTTGAATTTTCACAATTGTTATGTGAATTAAAATATTCTTATGAAACTAATAAATGGAAATTGAACCTAATTGAAATGTAAAGGGGTCACATTGAAATTGTAGCTTTGAATTCTGTACATTTTATTATCTACAATGTAATTTCAATTTTAGGTTTGAATTCTGTACGTTGTATTGTATAAAGGGAAGGCTATTGGAGGCTGCTGGAGGCTGCATTGGAGGATGTTGGAGGCTGTTGGAGGCTGCATTGCAGAGGGAAGGCTCCATTGCAGGTAATTGTAGAGGTTCCAGCTTGTTCGGTAATGGGGGATGTAGTTTTTGATTCAAACTGTGATCATTACAGTTCAAGGAGCAGGAATGACTCTTATTTTTATAAGGTTGAGGTAGTGTAATGAATTCATGACATTGACAAAGTGTCTCTTATAATTCTGAAGACTGCTACTAAAATGGTAAAATGTAAGATATTTTACTTCATATTCTCCATGTATTAGGAATAAGATACTAGTATGCATGTTTGTTTCTTTTTTTATTGGGTGCTTTGTTATTTTACAGGGTAGTACTGGTGCTAGAATCAGGTAGTACTGGTTCTGGAATCAGTGAGGGCAGCTGTGATCGGTATACTGGTTCTGGAATGTAGCTATGATCGGTAGAGGGCAGGCTGTGATATACCAATGGTTTGATAAACCGTTGGTAAAGGCATGTAAAAGTGACTCTACTACAATGGTTTTACTAAACCGTTGATTAAAACGTATTCCAACGGTTTTATTGGAACCGTTGGAATAGGGTATGGGGGGTGCTGGTGTAGGGTGGGGGAGCTGTGGGTGGGGGGAGGGGGGAGTTGGTTGTGTCCTCCCAATAGACAGCATGGTGAACCATGCTGGTTTTTTTTCTGTAGTGGAAATGCCTATAGCCATGGTTTTAAATTGTGGCTAAAGCCCTATAGCCACAGTTTAAACAGTGGCTAAAGCCCTATATCCACAGTTCAAACCATGGCTAAATCCCTATAGCAACAGTTTTAAACCGTGGATATAGGCTTTTCCACTACATAAAAAAACCAGCATGGTTCACCGTAGCTATAGGGCTTTAGCCATGGTTTCAAACCATGGCTATAGGCTCTGACATATAGCCACACCAATACTAGCCACGGTTCATAAAACTGTGGCTATAACCTATAGCCACGGTTTAAAACCATGGCTATAGCCTAAATTTATAGTAGTGAACTCTAAAAATAATATCATAAGGGGATCATTAAGGAATCATAAAATTTATAGCACAAAATATATAACAATAATCATAAAATATGTGATAATGACATAATACTGTAGAATATATTAAAATTAAAATAAAATATGATAACATGGAATATCTTAAAAATGAAAAGTATCATTGAAATGTAGAATTACATGATAAAAACATGTAAAATTTTCACAACCATAAGTATAGGAAACCATTTATGGGAAAACTCATTGTTTCCATACCTATGGACACAAACTCATTATGTCCATGCCTGAAAATGTGAGAAAGCTCATTATTCTCATGCTTATGTGAAAAATATCATTATGTTCACACCTGATTATCTCATGAGATATAAAAATAAATAAATTCATTAAAGGGTGATATAGGACCATAAATATCATAAATATTACATATTTGGGTCCCTAAAAATAAACCCTAATCATATCTTATAGAGCCCATGGAAAAAAAATTAAGTTCTTGTATATTTCAAAAACATCACATAACATGAACTTAATAAATAAATTGATATAAAAAATATAATTTTCTAAAATTAATAATATCATAAAAAAAATATGGATGGTGATCAAAACATCACCACATGATAGATAAACCTTGGATGATAAATAGAAAACAAAAAACAAAAGTTTTCATAAAACCATTTAAACATTGTTATAAAAGATAATGTGAAAATTAATTTTAAACAAATTTTTTGAGAAGTTAAAATTAATAATTAAAAAAAAAACATACTATAATGATTTTCAAATAATGTATCCTTGAAAATAGAAAAAAATCAAGCTAATAAATAGGAAGTAGAAAATAATGAAAAGAAATTACTTTATTAATCCTTTTAGACTGTTTTAAAGAAAATATCACATCATAGAAGCATTGAATAAATTTCATTTCATAAAAGGGTTAAATGAAAAAATTAGGAATATTAAATTTAAAAATATTTTTTTAATTAAATTAAATTAATTTTGGTAGAAAAAATGTGGACATGGATGAAAACGATTCATTAGTAAGAATGAGAGTTATTTTTACAGATATAATACTTTTATTTCAAAAAAGGTTTCATAAAATAAGTGGTTATTGGTTATATGAGTTAATTTATATATATAAAAAGAGTAAATACCATATAGAATATGGGAATTTTTGGATCAAATAAATCATGAAAACTATACTCATGTAAGAATGATTATAACCCAATGAAATAGAAATTGGGTCAAGGAAACCCCTACCTTGAATCCTTGATTGGTTAATCACACTATGACCTCCTATATTAAAAAAATAACTATCTTAATAACACATTTTATGACCTTATTCATTCCTATAACATTTTATAAACTTTACTTACAATTATTCTGTACATGTATATTTTTTAGTTATTATCTATTTTCAATATTGAGTGTGAGTATTCTTGATCATTTTAACTATTTTCATAATATTAGTGTTGTTATTCAATCATTACCCAAAATTATTAACTCATAGATAATAAAATGTAATATAATTTAAGTATTATGATTGTTCAAAAATTTATAATTTCATTCTATAAGTTATTTAGTTATGGTTCTTATAGACGAAATTGAAAATGAGAACTTTTTGATTATTTTTAACAAATGAATAGTGGTATCATAGTTTTATGAGTTTATTATTAATTTTTCCATTAAATAAAAAAATAAAAATAATGATTTAATTTTCTATATAAAATATAATTAGTAATTATATTCTTATAGTCATCCATGATATTATTTTATAACACTGTTAATGTAGGTGGATAGACCGATCCAAGCATGAACATACCCCAATTAATGGATGAGTATGTTTATGAATGTGGTTTATTTTGGAATAATATAATTATTTCATAAAAATAATTATATATTTTGTATTTTTTATGTTTTCTAATTATATTATATGATAGATAAATTAATAAAAAACTAGATTAAAATCTAGATGCATTACCTTATGAAGGTGGAAGTCTCCACAAGAGAAAATGAAATTATTTTCTTATTTAAAAATAGGAACGATGGTTAATAATTATTCCATTAGAATAGTAAAATGAATTATAAAAAAATATCATTTTAATTATATATAAATTATAAAATTATATTTTTGAAATTAAGATATAAAAGAAATGAAGTTTGTGGAAAATTTGTGCTCACGTTGAGGACTTGGGATTCCCCTTGGAGGGATCCTTGGAAATGGATGGATTAGGATAACTTATAGTAAAAATAGGATAAAATAGGTGAAATAGAATTATAGGATAAGGAAATAGTGTATTTTACTAATAGTAAAATTGAATTTCGAGTGGTCTTGAGTGGGTTATGAGAGGACCCTTTTATAAGTTGAGAGAATGTCATTTTGGTAAATATTTCAACTTAATTTAAAGAGAGAACTTGTTTTAGATGTCAAGTGGAGTACAAAATAGAAAATAAAAGAGTGGAGATAGTTTTTTTAATAAAAACCTAAAAAAATAAATTAAAATCTTTTATTTAAATTTTACACCTTTTACCCTATGGTTACCCCTTTTTACCCTTACTGGATTTTACCATGGTGACTAGTTTTTACATAATTAATTCATTTTTAATCCCTAAAAATAAAATTGACCTTATTGTATAAGGTGTATTTTAAACTTAATATTTTTGGGTAGGTTAAATATTATCAATATTATTAATTTATGTGAAATGAATTGGTTTATTTTAAAACAAATAAATTTTTATTAGATTTCAAAGCAATTCAGAACCTAATTTTAATATAAAAAATTTTAATTAAAGGAAAGGATTGAAAAATATTTTTAACATGGAATAAAATGTTAACTAAGTTATAAAAAATAAAAATAGGTTTTATAAGTTGATAATAATATTAAAAAATCATAATTTTACCCATTTAATAGATATTTTACCAATTAAAGACATTTAATAGATTTTTAAGACTTACACATAAAGTCATAAAAGGTATAGTTATGTTATAAACTATATTTTTCAAAATTTAACTAAAATTTAATTATTTTAGAAAGTCCTAAAAATTTATCCTAAGATAATTTATGAATTCCAAAATAAAAAATTATGTTTATTTTAAAAAATTAAAATTATGTAATTTATACATTTAGTTTTTGGAATATAAATAAAATATATAAAGAAAAACTGCTTTTATTGAAAATAATAAACTATTTAAGATTTTAGTTCTCTTAATTATATTTTTATGCATTTCTAAATGATTAATATATTTTTATCTACTATAAGATTTATCCATATTATAATCTTATTATATAAGATGATGTATAATGTAATAGTTTGGTGTTGTGTATAAGACAAGAAACTCAACATGATTTAAGGAAAGGTATTTACTAAAACCATGAGTTATTACATTGTATGAGAATTTATATTTCTAAATTCTACCTCATAAGATATTTTACTCTAATATGTAGAATAATTATCAAATTATAAGATATATTTCCTAGTAGTTTTTCAAACATCTAGTTTCATAAGATAAATTCACCACATGTAAGATAATTTTGATCTGTGTCTATAAAATGTGACCAGTGTAAGATGATTTCATTTGATAATTCTATTCCCATAAAAGAATTATACTCCAATTAATTTTTTTTATGCAAGTAAGATAAATGTATTTACCCATAATATAATTTAATTTATAAAATCACAGCGAAATTTCAATATTTAGTACTTGTTTGTCATGTAAGGGAATAAATAAAAGAGCATCATGTTAGAGGAATTTGGTTTAACCATATCACAATCCATGCTGTTTTATTTATGAAGGTTGATAAAATGGTAAAGTTTTTGGGTTGATTCTATGAATATTAAAATCTTGGTGTATAAAGGAATTAATTTCTCAACCATGTAATGAAAAACTCATTGGTTCTTCCACCGAAAAAATACCGTGAATAACTATTACACACACATCGATATACAAAAAAGTAATTAAAGTCTAAAATTATATTAAAATAATTATTCCTTCAATTTCATGAAAATAAAAGGGGAAACCACATATGGTTTCTATTAGTACTGGGTGGACTAGTTTATTATTGGTTCACTTTTACATGTTGTTGGATGAAGGATTTTCATAGAACTATTAAAACTAATGGAGGGGAGAAATATGGGAGTTTATTTAGCCACACTCAACTGAAATCCTAGGCATATATTGTGGTGGATATCCAAGGTAAATCTCTTTTGAGTAGCTTCATTTTATTGTATCTTCTTTTTATTTCACTAGATATCATATTTTTGAGTGAGGAATGTTTTTTTTCATTCTGAGGTCATTTTTTATACAAAAAATAATCAATATTATTGATTAATTTGTGAAAGTATTGTTATTTTTATAACTATTTAAACTTATTTATATTTTTTTTGCCTCTAGCATAGTGAGTTTCGTTTGGTTAAATTGTTTGTAATTTTTTGTTATTTATAATTACTTCCATATAAGGTTAAACACTTATAATAAATTATTGGTATAGTATTTTGAAAGATTTAGGTGTTCACTAGGAATTATTTGGGTAAAAACTAAGAAATGGAGTTAAATAATCATTTTAGATAAGGAAGAATGGGTTTTCCAAAGGATCAACACTTAACTTAACCTACCATTTCATAATCTAAATTTCAAATATTGTTATGTTTACTTCTAATTTATTCATATTCTCGTTTATTTATGTTAAATATATTTCAGTTTAATTTACATTTTTTTCAAACTCTTAGGAATTCCCAATTGAGATTTTATTTATAGAAATATAAAAAAAGTGATATTTTTTAAACTAAACCATTAATATCCCTTAGATAAACCCTAAGAGATATCTATTTAGAATTATTTTAGGGTAAAAATTATTGATAATGGATTCTATAAGGGATCTATTACATTACATACCCATGCCTCTCAACATGGATTCTTATTTAATGTTAGGAATATTTTTCAATTTATTATAAGGAAATATATTCAATATTTTCAATGATTTTTACATAATTATTTTCATATAGGTGGAAAATTATTAACAATTTATCCTAGTTGGATTGTTTCTGGTATATTAATTTTGTGGGAAAAGATTTTTTTCGCTGATTTAGATTTCATGAATTTTCTCTGACATCATCTATTTTCCACCATCTTAATGTTAATATATTTTTCAACAAGAAAAATGTTTTAACCTTCTTCATCATATTTATACTTGAATTTTAGTGCATCCCAAGTATCTCAGGTGGAGTTTATTTGGAACAATTTGTCATAAAGATGATTTGATAATGTATTAAGATTATTTCCATGAAACCAAACATCATGATCTTTATTTTTTTTGTAATTGCATGAATGTTTTTGAATTGTGTCACATCAAGTGATGTACCATTAGGATTTTGAGTGGTATCATCAGGGATAAGAGGATTATTTGGTTTCAATATGTAAAAATCTTTAACACTACAAGGAATAAAGTCATATTATCTTTCTATCGGGAGGATTTATTTCCATTAAATCAATTTAACTTGACCATTTCTTGATTATTTTCCATAAAGTAATTTGAAACTTTCTTTAGTGGTCTAAATAATTGAGATTATTTGGAAAAATTACAAAAATGTGATTTTGTTTTGAGTCATGCATGTGCACTGTCTTTAATGATTTAATCATCCCCACACTTTGTTGCTCATAGAAAAAATATACCTACCTAAGGATAACATTACATGCTATATGAAACAATATCAATAAAAATTAAAATTTTTTCTACTATGAAAAGGGTTAAAGGAATTTATCACTATATTAAAAAAGAGTGTTTATTTTATTTTATTTATAAAGATGTTTACTGGATAAAAATAGTCCCCAAAACATAAAGAGTCAAAACACTTGGAATGAAGGGTTAAAAATCTTTAATTAAGGTTCCATAACTATTTAAATGAATAGTTAAAACTCTTTAGTTGAAGATCCATTAATCTTTAAATGAAGAGTTACAACTCTTGGGATCCTTTAAATCCTTTCTCTTTAAATTCTGATGTGGATTATATTTTAAACACCATTTTTTATCTCATTATGGGATATATTGTGTATTATTATGTTATGAAATTCTTGGGTTTGATTTTGAGATATTTTTAAAACGTTTTAAAAGGTTTTGGAAGTGTTTTTGAGGGTACACATTTGGTACGTGAACTAGGGAAACCATGTAGTTTTACTAGCTTACCGTGCAAGGTGTAAAGGGGAACCAGGGACAAGAACTCTATCGGTATATGATTTGGGTAAATAGTGTGGTAACAATTTGACTTTGAAAAATTTCAGATATGGCTATTTTTATGTTTGGAACATAGTTTTCCAAATTCTATGGACAAACCATATGAATAATTAAGGTATTACTAAAAATAAAATTTTACTCCCATTATTCCCCCTAAAACCTTCATTATTCCTCCTATAACAAAAGATCTTAAACCAAAGGGTTTATTTGGGAAATTTTGGTGATTATATTCTCTTCATAGCTTGATCTCTTTGAATTTTGAATTTTTGGTCCTATGAATCAAATATACAATATCCATTTATTCTCCCCTCCTTTCTAATTATTTTTTTATTTTAAGAGAAACCCTTGTTCTAGGTTTCCATGCTTAGATCTAGTGGACATGGAATTTTTTTATGTGGATTGTGTTGGGAATCATCATAGTAGTGTTTATGGTGTCCATATATGTGAGGGCATGATGTTATTTCATCTTGATAATGTGAATCATGCTAAGTGGAATCTCACCCTCTCAACCTTTATAAATAATTTGAAAGATTGTGGTTTAAATATTCAAAATGATTACTTTTACCTGTACTACATGAATTAAATAAATTTTGTTGGATATTCTCTTAGTGGAACATGGTTTTTATATAAGTGTTTTGGGTAAAACCGAAAACACATTTGGGAAAATTCTTATTCATTTATATTTTTCAATGTGATGATTTTTAGAATGTTATATAATTTTATTGTTAGTATGAAATTTTCATGAGTTTCATGTGTTCGTGAATGAATACGTTTGAGACTTTGATTATATGAAATTGGAAACAATACTGATTGTGGGGTACTCTAAACTACATGGGTTTGTGTGAGTTCATGTTGCATTTTATGAGGTCTTTTTGGGGTTTGGACTTGGTTAATGGCTCATAATATAGTGGGAATGTGAAATTTTCAATCCACTAAATGATAGCATGGATCAAAAGAATGGGATTCTACTCGCATTTTGGGTATTTTTTGGGATGTATGTGTTGGGTGTGCAAGTTAATGGAATATTTGGGTGAGTTGAGGTGTGATTGGTTTTATAGAAACAATTTATTTCAAATTAAAATTGTATTTCACTATGAGATGATTTCTCTTATTTATATAGTTTTTATTGCATAATTCTTCTCTCCTTTTTTATGTAAAAATTTTAGATAACTTTTTCTTGTTAATGTGGTGTGCATGGGAAGTATTGTGTATTATCTACTGAGTTTGTATACTCACCCCTGCATATGAATATTGGCGCATATGTAGTAGTCTCCTGTGATACTACAGGTAATAGGACACCTCTTACATTTATTGAATAGATCAGGGTTGTTGTTTTATTTGGTGATACTACTTGGATCTTGGTTGTTGATTTCATGTGGAGCATGGGGTTGTGAAAATTTTGGCACTATTCCTCTCTTTGGGAGTCTATGAACTATTATTATTACTATTACATCTATTTTTTATTTCACTTTTTTTGTTATTAATTATATTATTCATTGGAGTTTTTTCTTATGTGGATTTTTTCATCATATATTTATAGATTTTTATAGAGATGTCTCTTATAGGTGGATATTTTTGTAAAGGAATGTAGAGACCCATTCTTCACCTCGTAAGACTTTGGAATATTTCTAAATATATTTTCAGAGCCCATCACTAAGATAGTGTATGATTCCGAGGCCCGATGTGATGGGAATAAATTTTATAAAAATACTAAGTGTTTTCAAATTATTCCTACAGAGGAAATGGTATACCTCACAAATGGTTGCTCGGATCATAAATCAGAGGCTACGGTTGAGTCCATAGAATTCCATTTACCCTAGTCAGGGTATAACTTTTTTGGGCATGTTATTCTTGTGGAAAATTATATTGACGGAGTTTTCATAAATAAATTAATAAAAACAATTAATTTATTCTATATGTCAGATATAATAACTTCTGAAAAGAGATTCAGATAGGAAATTAGAGAGAACCATTGAGTTCGTAGTGTGGTGTTTGCCCTAGGGGCGACCTCGGGTGAGATGGAGCAAGATATTTGAATACTGAGACCACAGATAGTTTCCTATAAATATAATGTTAAGGAAATGAGCAGGGGTTTGGATCATTTTCTATCAGGTGCAGGCGAAGTGGAACTCTCCCTTCCAATGGTGATTCGATATCCGTTCTTCATCAGATCATGAAAAAACTTCAGGCGCTGGACGATCAGAGCACAATGAACAAAATTATGGAACTAAAAAACAAGGTAGGATTTCTATTTTTGGATCATACAGATTTCTATTAATGATTTTTTTGTCATTTTAAACTTCAGATCAAATTCACTACTTTGAAACCATTTATCAATGGCCAAACTAACAACGGTCATCGTTCTATTGAATTTTCAATTCCCATTTTTCACGTTCTTCATGTTCTTCATCCTTTAACTTTTTGATCCATCAAATCTTTGACGAAATGTAGATAGGGGCATATGTTTGTGAAGATATAGACCTGATGAGTCTTGATCTATGATTGGATTTGAGTTTAGAGAACCATAGGATACACGATAGTGAGTGGAAGATCTTCCAACCTTTCATCACATAGAAACGTCAATGATTCTTTGAGCAGAGACCAATACAGAGTAGATAAAGATCAGAGGATCCCAGATCTGGTCTTAGATGAATTTTTTGACCGCTAGATTGGTTCCAGTGGTCTATGGATGGTAGTGGAGGCGTGGGTCTGGCAGGGTGGGACTCTAGAAAGGTGGCGGCATGGAAAGTCTTTCAGGCAGCGTAAAGGCCACAACAGCGACGCACCAGGCTTCTAGAAGAGGTGGCGACAGAGCATCGTAGGATGGTGGAGGTAGTAGGTAGCCGACCACGAGAACCCCCTCCTCCCACCATTATGGGTTTCAAAAAAAGAAAAAAAGAAAAAAAATATTATTGTTATTAATAATAGTATTATTAATTGGTTAAACCCATATGAATCCCAGTTGGAGCGTCCGATTGAATCACTATTAGTGGAGGTGTGACCCTATCGATGATACAATCATTGTAAGAGCATTCCTAATAAATTCTCTATGACTCGCGGCCTGAGCCCATGAAATTATCATGAAACATTAGATTTTATAATATTATTAAATATTTGACTTGCCATAACTACTATGTGCAACATCCGATAAACGTGTCATCAGCGGATATGTGACCTAGTATTTAACACGATCAATTCAAGACTTTTAGGTCTTGGTTTTAGAGCTTGGATAAACTAAACCACCATTTTTAAATAATAATAATATAATTATTATTATTCATAAATCTTGTATCAGACCTAGCTTACAAACCTAATGTCTGATTCGCTTGTTGTCTTTGGAAACATGACCCTTTATATGAGGAAGACCTTTTAATGCTATTTTGGGTTTTTTATAATTAATTATCAAGGGTCGGTGGCATGAAATTTCCAATAATAATAATAATAATAATAATATAATTATTATTATTCAGGAATATTGTATTGGACTGTACATTGGCATATGACATCTGATTGACATGTCGTTAGAGGAGTTTCAACCCTGGAATTGAGGAAGACTTTTCAAGACTGATTTTGGGAGCTTAAACTAAAATGGAGTTTTGGCCCCCATGAGGCCCGATTTGGGCATATGTAGTGAAATGCATCTTTTTCACTAGGTGACCATTTGGGATGAATTAATAGCCAATCCTGGGTGATTTTATGAGAGGATCGTAATGGCGCAATATGTTTTATGTGTTTTGAGATCAGAGAGTGGGTCACACAAATCATTGCTTGTCTGCAACACTGTCAAAATGCAGTTTCTTCACCAAAAGTCCAACTCGGGCAGATGCATAGTTGATCCTATGCATTTTTTCACAAGGGCCATGATGGTGTGTTTTGTTTGGTTACTTGGGGCTATTTGAGGAGGATTGTTGGTGTAAATGATGTTTTTCCCTTTGGACCACTGGAGAGTGTTAAACACCCATATGCCCATTTTGGGACAGAGATTCCACGTACTTTGGGGGTACATGAGCATGACAAGGGGTACTTTTGCAATAGGTTAGTACCCGAGTATGGTTGTGTACATGGTTAGGAGACGAGATAGAGCCACACATCATGTGGGACCCATAAAAATCGTGTACCACTCTATAAATCTTCTAACTCTTGTATCTCCTTTTAAACATGGATTTTGTCATGTGAGTGGCCTATCCTAAGAGTTTTTTCATGTATAACGTGATGGTGACCTCCTTAGTGTCTTCGAGATACGATGCATGATATTCTGGATGTGATGCCTATTTAGGTGACATCCGATGATGGTAGTGATCGGGCATTGATATATGAGTTCTATTCGATAGGTATCATTCAATAGGGATGGTTAGTGTAGTTCCTCAATACCTTCTGAGTGGAACCACTACTGGGTAGGGTGTGGGTCATCGATGACCTAGAGTGGAATCCTCTTGACGCACTAGGGTCTGGGTCCTCTACGTCTACTTTGAGAGTGGAATCCCCCTAACTTAGCAGGGTGTGGGTCCTCTAAAACCATAATATAGGAATTCCCCATCAGCATGGGCATGGGTCCTCTATCTGCTACTTTCAAGTGGAATCCCCCTGACGAATCAGGGTGTGGGTTCTCTATGAAAACTATTAGAGTGGAATCACCCTAATATACTAGGGTTTGGGTACTCTACTTTGGGTTTACTCTCTCTGAATGTAGATAAGTGGCGAGAGACAATTTGACATAACTTTGGAATCTTGAGGATAAGGGATGCTTTTCCAACCAAGATGTGTCCTTGTGAAGTGACTTAAAACCGTGAGGGTAAGATAGTGATACCCAAAGAAGATAGTATCAAGGTGTGTTGATTGATTCCCTTTGACATGAACTTTAGATAAGACATGCAGGATGCTAGGCATCAATGTTGGTAACTTATAGAACTATTAGAGACTTTTTTCCGGGGCTAAGTTGTGAGATGGAGATCCCCTTACTCTGGTTTCTTTGAATGAGCACACACACACACACACACACACACACACATATATATATATATATATATATCTTGGTTGTTGTACCCTCTCCTTGAGTTTTGTATACTCTCCTTCCAAGAGAGGTGAAGACGTGTGGGGTATGCTACATGATTTCCATGTCTATCTTCTCATGGTTGGACGAGTCTACTCTCATACTATTGGTAGAGAAGACTCGATGAGAATTTAATCTTCTCACTGTTTCAATATCCTTGTGTTTGGATGAGTTTTCTTTCACTATTTTGTTGGGTTGAGTTGTACTCTCTTTATGTTCTTTATCCTATCTACTGGTCCCCTATTTAGTGTACCCTTTTTCTACTCCCTCGAGCCTTCTAGGCATCCTGCTGAGCATTTTTATACTCACCCATGATTGGGATTTTCCCGCACTTGGTGTTCCCTTGAAGAGGATGGATAGGTTGATCATGACATCAGAGGATATTAATGATGTGAGGTGCTTGGACCACGTGCAGTGGTTGTATATTGGGATCTTGGAGTGGGGTTCTCTCAACTGTTTTACTTTTCCACTTGTTTCTGTGTTTTGGAACTATTTCTGGTTGGGCATGTATTTCTTCCCTTTTTCCATTTCAGATTAATTTTTTGTAATGGTACTGTTAGAGGTTGATGCATGTCTGGTTTCCATTTTATAGTAGTTTTGTATTTTTTTCCTTTCCCTTTGCACTTTTTCATTGAGTGGGATGCACGTGTGTGTACAAGTTCTTAGGAAAAGTCCTCCCCATGTTTTTTGGGCCTTTGGAGCTTGTCTCCACCCCCTTACATATGAAATCTTGTTTGGGGTAGTTGAAGATCGATCCCTATCATGGGTTAGGTCATGAAAAGTGGTATCATAAGTGGTTCATTACATATGATGTTGTTCGGACATTCCCTAAAAAGGAATTGGTTGGGTTTTTGGGAAATAGTGTAAACATGTCTCAAGAGTGGATCTCGGGCCAGTGAGTATAGTGATGGTGCGAAACTGATGTAGCCATTCACCAGGACCCTAATTACCCACTTGTTGACTCGCCATTCTAAGACACTTATTTCAGGGAACTTTGCTACATGAATCATATAGTAATGAGTCTTTGAGTATCCTTCTTGAGTCAGTTCACTGTTATTTTTTTTGAAATATATATATATGCTCATTGACCATAGTATTCCTTGATAAGTTTCAAGATTCTTCAACGATGATAGCCATGCATGATACTAGCTCTAGTTCGTGATGATGATTCTGTGAGTGATGAGTCCTTATTTCAGGATCCATCATACGATCCCCCTTCCCCCATGTGGGTAGGTAGTAGTGACTCCACTTGTTGAGCAGTATTTAGTCCTAGCAGAGCAGGATGGGGACATGCACAAGGAGAGTGCACTCTGCGAATTCTAGTGTTAGAGACCACTGAGGTTCTATTGTGAGCCATATTCCCAAGTAGAAGAGGATTGGCCAGGGTTAGTGGTTCACCTCATCAGGTTTGACTAGACATTGATGGATCAAATAGTGGCATTGACAGCCAGTCTTTTCCATGGATCAACTGAGTGTTGGTGGAGTCTCAGTTTCTCAGATGCACGATGATTCGGTACTCTCTTGAGTTGACCTCCATGTAGCTATTATATGAGGAGTGATACCCCTCAATTTTACACTCTATTCGGTTTCAAGAGCTATGTGATCTTCAATAGGGAGGGATGATGGTGGAAGAGTATGCAATTGGGTTCATAGACCTTACTCGGTACTCTTTAAATGTGGTCCATACAGGATACTTCTGAGCAAAGAATTTTGAGTAGGATCTTTGTAGAGAGATCCATTCTAGTGTAGTAACTTTGTTCCTTACCAGGTTTACTAAGGTGTTGGAGTGAGAACTAGTGACAGAGAGTTTTCTATCAGAGGGGTGCCGGTAGGCTAGTTTTTGCAGTATGCACGATAGAGCTAAGTTGTTTGTCCTAGTTAACAGATGTCAGTTAGTATGCTCTCAACACAATACATACTTCCATGATCAGACTCTGGAACATGGTCTGGGGAAACATCACTTTTTGGGGGATATTAGGGAGGGTCGGTGTTATGGTTGTGACGGGTGAGGTCATATGGCATGAGACTGCCCGACTATACATGCTGATATTTCCAAGAAGATAGTAAACGAACCTCCATGACAGAGATGACACCATGATCAGGGATATCCCAAGCAGGGATAGGGTGGTCCCTAGGTAGGCAGTGCACTCAGTGGAGTAGGAGGAGTTTTGGTTCGTGTACAATGCTACGATATCCTTCCACCACTACCAGGTGGCCCACATCAGGCTTATGGGAGCTGGCATTCGGGGTCGTGGGTAGATGTATGTTATGGATGTTTATAATCCTATATCACACGAGATGACAAGAAGTACGCTCTATGTTTTTTCTAATTTTTTCTGTATAACTTTTTAGAAACTATTTGAGGAACCCTTTTCTCTATGATTCAAGCTTGAGGTTTTACCGGGGAGATGTGGGGTGCCAGTGTAACACTATGTCAGTGTTGTTCGATGTATCATTGGATGCACGAGGAAGAGGGATCCTTCCCCCATCAAGATGCATTTTTATGATGTGAGAATAACTATAAAGGAGACTTAGTTCCACCCAAAGAGGATAGTATCAAGGTGTTGTGGATGAATCTTTCTGACTTGAGTGTTCATGTTGGGGTTGTGTATTAGAGTCTCGGAGAAGGTCATGGATTTTCTGGTGGTGTTTTTTTGCTTGACCTCCTTTTTCATAGAATGACACTAGTGGATGCGACATAGTGTCTGGGTTAGGGACACTCTCCTTCCAAGAGAAGAGAAGACATGCGGGGTACGCTACATGCTTTCCGTGTCTAGATTCTTGCGGTCAGATGATTTTACTCACCCGTCCTATTTGCCAGTGCCTTGAGTTCCCAACATTAATTTTGATATAGTGTATCAAGTACAGGTTGAGTTGATGGAGGTCCCATGAATGGAACAACATGACTCTCTACCAGGTATTGGTAGTGGTAGTCATTTCCCTGATATTGGGGAGACACATCCTTTTGAGAGAGCGTTTTGTGGTTTGCGTAGACCACTAGAGTCTCTGGTGAATCTTTGCTCAGAGAGATATAAACCCGAGGTGGCGATGCTGGTTGAAATTCCTTCCAGTTTACGAATTTATGATAGTCTATACTCTTCGAAATGGGAAACATTGTAGTATATTCCCATAGTAGGAATTCCTAGGTTCTCTTAGTGTGGGAAGCTTCAGAGTAGTTAAATTCCCTATAACTGAACCTAGTAGAGCTGGAGGGTACAGTTTTCTTCAGTCGATGGTGTTGAATCCTTAATTTATCAAGTGTGTGAGAGAGTTATAGATGTAAAACAATAATTTTGATATATTTTGTGACTCATATATCTACATGCAACATACCCGATGGATATTCTAAAGGAGGGAATCACGAGACCTTGTTCTAGGAAGAAATAGTGGTTCCAGTTGCGATGCAGGAGGAGGTAACGTGGAAATTCCACACTTATTTCTTATATTTACATCCTAGTGTGGGGGAGATGTATAGGGATCTTAAGTGGTAGTTTTTGTGTTCCGTCATGAGATGAAGCGTATCCAAGATCATCTCACACTATCTCCCCTATCAGGGGGTGAAGGCTAAGCACCGAGTTCCGGTGGGTTTTCACAGCCTCCTGAAATCCATGAGTGAAATAGGACAACATATCCATGAACTTACTTACAGGGCTTCCACACATAGTGAATGTCCATGAAACCATTTGGGTAATAGTATACCGAATCATGGGTCGACACACTCCCTTGCTCAAGGATTAGAGTTCAGTGGGGAGTTTGAGGTAGAACAAGTTTGCTATCCAGGTGTTAGAGGATATGTTATGAGATTTTTCTCTTGGGGAGGTGAGTTCCCTTGAGGTCCTACAGGTCATTAAAGATTGTGATGAGGGGTGGAGAGGTTGTTTACCACCATGACCTACCCCTAGAGTTGGAATGGTTGCACAATTTTATCTTTGGGTCACAGTTAAGGAGAAGTGTGTTCGAATATATGCACGACATCGATGAGAGAGGACCTTATGAGGATAAACAATCCCCTTGGTTTTCATGCTGTGGCGGCACATAAGGGTTCAAGAGATTTCTTAGGAGTAGGAGAGCTAGGTGTGAGCTTAGTATCCTGAGTTGTCTTCCCTAGTTTTGATTTTTGGGGATGAAATATTGATGGAGGGAATTATTTAGAGACCTATTTTTCACCTCATAAGACTTTGGAATATTTGGACATATATCTCGAAATCCATGAACTAAGACGTTGTGAGATTCTGAGGCCCAGTGTTCCCAAAATAAAATTTATATAAATATTAATTTTTTCACAATGTGCATGGGGATGAAATGAGATACCTTACAAATCATAGATCAGATCAGAAATCGAAGGCCATAGTTGAGTCCGGAGCATGTCGTTTACCCTAGGCGGGGTATAACTTTTGCGAGAAAGGGATTACTTTGGAAAAATCTATCAAGGGTATTTTCAAAAATAAATAAATTAAAATAATTTATTTATTTTGGATTTCAGATCGAATAAATTTTGAACGGAGATTCAGATTGGAAATCTGAGAGCACTATTGAGTTCGTAGAGCAGTGTTTTACCTAGGTGAGAACTCAGATGAGAGGGTGCAAGAGTTTCGAATCCAACAACCACTCACAGTTTCCTATAAATATGAGCTTAAGGAAATAAGCAGGATTTTGGCTCATTTTCTCTCAAGAAAGGGTGAAGCACCAATCTCCCATCCGACAACAATTCAACATCCATTCTTCATCAGACCGTGATGAAACTCCAGGTGTTGGAAGATCAGAGCGCAGAGAATACAATGGAAGAACCAAAAATTGATGTAGGATTTATATTTAGTATTCTTCAGTTCCTGATTGATAATTTTTTTTTCATTTCCAACTTTTGATCAAATTCACTACTTTGAAACAATTTATCGATGAAAAAACTAACGTAGACCATTGTCTGATTGAATTCTCAATTGCCGATTCTTCACGTTCTTCAGGTTCTTTATCCCCCAACATTTTGAACCATCAAATATTTGATGAAATGTGAAGCGAGGCATATGTATATGAAGATCTCGACCCGAGGAGTCTCGATCTATGATTGGATTTTATTTTCGGGCACTAGAGGAGGTGCAATGGTGAGCGAAATATCCACCAACTTTTTTTACATTGAAACGTTGAGGATTATTTAAGCAGAGACCACCACAGTGTAGTTCGAGATACGAGGATACCAGATATGGTCTCATATGAATTTTCTGACCACTATAGTAGTTTTAGTGGTTAGAAGAAGGTAGTGGTGGCATGGGTTTGGCAAGGTACAACTCTGTCAAGGTGGCAGCGTAACGGGTATGGCAGGAAACGTGAAGGCCACAGCAGCGACGCGAAAAGCCATGGCGGTGGTGTGGCAGGCTTCAGACAAAGGTGGTGGTGGGACAATAGTGGTGGCAGGTATTCAGCCTTAGGATCCCCACTTATAGGTTTTTTAACAGAAAAAATAAAAAATAAAAAATTATTATTATTATTATTAATTGGTTAAACCCCTATAACTTCCATTTGGAGTGATCGATTGACGCGATGTTAGCAGAGACATGAACCTATTGAAGATACAGTCATTTTAAGACCATTATAGATAAATTCTCTCCAAATCACGACCTGATCCCCCTAAAAACTCATGAAACATTAAATTTAATAATATTATTAAATCATTGACCTACCATAACTCCGGCTTGTGACGTTCGATAGACGTGCTGTCAGTGGCGATGTGAGCCAGTCTTTATGACGGTTGATTCAAGACTTTTATGTCTCAATTTCAGGGATTGGTTAAACTAAACGGGAAATTCTAAATAATAATAATAATAATATTATTATTTATAAATTTTGTATCAGACCTAGCTTACAATCTGAATGTCTGATTCTCGTGCCGTCTGCAACAACGTCAACCTTGCATTGAGGTAGACCTTTTAAGTATGTTTTGAATTTTTTATAATTCATTATCAAGTCTCAGTGGTATGAAATATCTGATAATAATAATAATAATAATATAATTATCATTATTTGGGAAACTTGTGTCGGATAGTACGTCGGAATACGAAGTCTGATTGACACACCGTTAGAGGAGTTGTGACCCTGGAGTTGAGGTAGACTTTTCAAGACCGATTTGGGCACTTAAACAAAAATAGAGGTACAAGACCCACGAGGCCTGATTTGGGTGTATACGGTGAAATGTATCTTTTTTTTTCGTGTATCCATTTAAGATGAATTAATATCCAATCCCATGTGTTTTTATAAGAAAATCACAATGGATAAATCCATTTGATGTGTTTTGGGATCCTGGCATGGGCTCTATGAAGCACCATTCGTGCCCAATGCTACGAAATGCAGTTTCTTCACCAGAAGTCCGACCCATGAGGATGAATAGTCATTCATGTGCATTTTTTCACAAGGTCCTTGATGGTGTGTTTTTCTTGGTTACCTAGGGACATTTAAGAAGGCATTTAGGTGGAAATGAAGTTTTTTTCTTTAGACCAGCATCGAGCATCAAGCGCTCGTCTTCCCTTTTTGGGCTAGAGATTCCTTGTACTCTAGTAGTAGATGGGCATGCCTAGGGGTACTTGTGTAGTATTTTAGTACCCAATAATGAATATTTATATGACTAGGAGATGAGATAGGTCCACATGTCATGTGGTCCTTACATGCCCCATATACCATTCTATATATCTTCTAGCTCTCGTATCTCCTTCTTTTGAACTTGGATTTTGGCATGTGAGTATCCTATCCTTAGTGTTTTTTCACATAGAGCATGATGGTTCCCTCAATGGTGGATTCAAGATATGATGTGTGATGTTATGGATGTGATTCCTATTCAGGAGATTTTTGATGACGGTAGTGGTCAGATGCTAGCATATGAGTGCTATCTAAGGGGTACCATCCAGTATGTATGGATAGTGTAGTTCCTCGATACCTTCCAAGTGGATCCCCCTACTGGGTAGGGTATGGGTCCTCAATGACATAGAGTGGAATCCACCTGAATCACTAGGGTTTGGGTCCTCTATGACTAATTTGTGAGTGGAATCCCCCTTATATACTACTGTGTCGGTCTTCTTCTACAATAATAGTGTAATCCTCCATCGACATGGTTGTGGGTCCTCTATTAGATACTTCCAAGTGGAATCCCCCTAATGCACTATGGTGAGGGTCCTCAGTGAAAAAGAGTTCAATCCCTCTAATGCATCAGGGTGTGGGTCCTCTATGACAAATATTAGCATGAAATCCCCCTAACGTACTAGGGTGTGGGTCCTCTACTTTGGGTTTACTCTTTCTAGTTGCAGATCAGTAGAGAGACACGCTTTGATGTACCTTTAGACTCTTAATTATGAGGAGTACTTTTACCACCAAGATATGTCCTTGTTATGTGACTTAAAACCCTGAGGGAGATACAGTTACACCCAAAGAGTATAGTATCAAGGTGCAGTTATTGAGTCCCTTTTTCTTGTAATTCAGAGCAGACGTGCAATATTCTAGGCATCGATGGTGGTTACTTCTAGAAATATTGGAAAATATTTTCCTTGGAAAAGTTTTGATGTTGAGATCCCCTTACTCTCTTGTTTGGTATTCTTTGACTGAGAATACATATATATATATATATATATATATATATATCATGGTTGTTGTACCCACTCCTTGGGTTTTGGATACTCTTCTTCCAAGAGAGGTGAAGGCGTGCAGGGTAAACCAAATTATTTCGGTGTCTAGCTTCTCATGTATGGATGAGTATACCCTCCTGATATACGTTGAGAATAATAGTTGATAATTTCATCTACTAATTGTTTCAATCTACTTGTCTTTGGATGAGTTTGATTTCACTATCTGGTCGGATTGAGCTATACTCTCTTTCTGTTCCTTGTCCTATCTATTACTCCACTTTTTAGTGTACCATTTTCCCACTCCCTAGAGATTTAAATTCATCCTACTAAGTATTTTTATACTCACCCCTTCTTGGTATTTTCCCACACTTGGTGTTCCCTTGTTGAAAGTAGATATGTTGATCATGACATCAGAGAATCTTAGGGATATAGGGTGCTTAGACTGTGTGTGGTGGTCATACCTTGTGATCTAGAAGGGGTTCTCTCTTAGCTGTTTTACTTTCCACTTTTTTCTAGGTTGTGGCACTTTTTCTATTTGGTCATTTATTTTTCAACCTTTTCCCTTTCAGTTTGCTTTTTTTGTACTGGTTCTGTTAGAGGTTGATGCATGTTTTGTTTTCATTTTATTGAAATTTTGTTTCTTGTTTTCCATTCCCTTTGCCCTTTTGCATTAAATAGACCGTGTGTGTGTAAAAGTTCTTATGAAAAGGCATCCCTGAGTTTGATGGGCATTTGGAACTTGTCTCTACCCCTAGCCTATGAAGGCAGGCTTCGGGTAGTTGCAGTTCGAGCCCCGGTATGGGTCGGGTCGTGTCATGGAAAATAATCCTCCATGATTTGGTAATTTCATTTGAATTTATTTCAAACCATTAGTGTCTAGGGGATGTTACCTAAGGTCATTGAAACCTTTTATTTTCCCAAGCCAATGGCTCAGGGTCAGGTTATTACAAATGGTATCAGTTTGGTAGTGTCTGTCAGTTGTGATGGTAGGCATGGAGATCGATTGTGTGAGGACATAGAATATAGAGTATAAAAAAGGAATATCTAATGTAACACCTCGAGACTTTACAAAATATTTTCTTTTTAAATAAATTCAATATCTTCAATATCTTGTGATGCATGCAACAACAGGTTTAAACGAGACACAATACTCTATTAAAATATTATTATTTAAACATGACCATTATAATCGAACTATTAAGTTGGTGGGCATTAATATGAATAAATAAATTATAAAAATTATATGGTTTACACATGTATAAAATAAATTCAATTCCTATCTACTAGTTGGAAATAAACTAAGAACCACTGGAATGAAAAAGAAATATTTTATGAAAATAGTATTTTTCTAAAAGACTATTTAGTCATGAAATGAATACATAATTTCAAATAAAATTTAATCAATTTTATAAAATGTATTTTAAAAAATAAGAAAAAGTTTTGAAATCAAAATATCAATATTAACTTATAGTGAAATTTTCGGATTTTTTAGAAAATATTGATTATTCAGTGAACAGTGAACACATATCGATTTATATAAAATTGTTAAATATTAATATTAAACTAAGTTCTAATATTATTTTAGTATCATTTAAAATTAATGTTACTATTATTTATTTATTTTAAATTCAGTTAATTACATCTAAATCATCTTTATACTATATTTTAGTATAAGTTTATTTCTAGCTTTAAAACACCTTTTTTTTAAAAACTATTTTAATTTGTATAATGTTTATCCATTTTAAATAATTAAAATAACCCCTAATAAAGAATGATTTAAATAAAATTTATATATTTTATATCTATAAATATTAATTTAAATCCATAAAATTATGATTACTTTTCATATAGTTAATATGAGATTATCTTTTCCATAAAAAATGTTGTTATTGAAAAACTTTTTTTACACATTTACAAGTTTAATATTAAATTAAATTCTACATATTCTATGAGTTTAATTTATAAAAAATAACTCCATATTTTTAATATTCATAATTTATATTATCTATCAAGGTTAACATTATTTTTTACCATAATGAATATTAAAGACAATAAAAATTATTTTCCATGATTAAGGTGAAAACAAGTTTATAGGTGGTTAAACTAAAACTATAAGGGTTAAAAATGACCCAAAACTTGTAAAATTACCATTTAATGGTCATATTTAGACCTTATATCATATAAAAATATAAAATGGTTAATTGTTAATCATGGTTTCATGAGAAAAATGTGGGTGGGATTATTTCTTTTTAAAAATTCTAAGCATGTCATCTCCCCCACTTATAAAAGGTTTCCCCCTCTCCTATCCATTACACAATTCCAAAACCAATTGGTTCATATGATACATAACCCATTAAATTCCTTAATTATATACCATTATCGATGAATCCTTTTTTGGTCATGAATCCAACCTAGGAAGGGATTTGTTTCAAACCAAAAGAAGTTGTTTGAAGAAGAGGTAACACCCTTAAATGAGTGTTTTATATTATTTATTCATCCACATAGATAAAATATTATTAAAACATGATCATATAACAACATAATTATCTTAAATATTCTGAGTGTTTTTGATTTTAAGGTAATGACCTACAACCATCTCCTCCTCTGTCAAATGGGAAACAAAACTGTTGATTGTGTCTACAACGGACTACCGCCTCGTGAACCGACGAAATTCTTTTTCCATCACCGCTTCCCATGACGAAATGTAATTACATATATAATTTTTATATATTATATTTATTATATAATTATAATTATGTAATTATATTATCATATATACCATATTACTTTCTATTCCATAGATAATATGATAATATCGCTCGTGTTCACTGCGAACTACCGCTTCACGAAGCAATGTGATTCGTTTTTCACATACACTCTACAAGGAAGGTGATAAGGATTAATTGAATGTTTATATATGATAATTATTAAATATTAATTTTTTTAAAATAAATCAATAATATAATTTCATATCAAACCATCCATTGAATAAATGATATTGTCCTTTGTGTGTATGGTGTACAACCACCTCCTAAAGAAATGTGATTTGTTTTTGTTACCACATCACATGGATGATATATATAAGTGTATTTAAAGATATAATATGATATATATGGTATAATTATAATTTTTTAAAGATAAGATAACACTTTAATTCTTTCCATCACGATCTTCAAAAAATGGAAACATTACTCATGTTTACGTATGACATATCGTCTCAATGATTGTAACACTGTTCATTTTTTCATAACAATATTTTATGGTTGGTATAAAAAGTATAAATTATGTATAAAAATGATAATTATTTCATGGTTAAAATTATATATATGGTTAATTAAAAAAAATCATAGACCTTAGTCAACATACTAAAGTGACCTTGGACATATGAGTCGTTTATCTCTAAAACGTCCGGTGTGAAATTAATCGGTCAAGTAATTGAATATGACATGGTAACGAATAAAATAAATGAAATAATGAGCTAGAAAAATATTATTAAGAAATTAAATAATTAACATAAGTTATTTATTTAAGAATATAAAATATGTGCGTGACAAATCAGGCTCAAGGTAAGGGATCTTTCTAACCCACAATTTTCTTCAGGTTATGACCATTATCTCTCTAACTCAATTTATCTATATTTAAAGTTATGGAATGCCTCTAAATTATATATATATATATATATATATATCACATATATAAATATATATTTATAACTTACTTTTATGGGGTAATACATTCCTTATTATGTGAGACATGGTGGGTCATTAGTGCATCTAGTTTTGAGTTTTATTTATCTTTGAGTGTGTTTTTGGAGTTATCGTGTGCTGAGGATCAAAATTGAGAGTTTTGGGGAGATAGAATAGGGAAAAAATTAGAACATGGTTTACATAAACTGTATTCTAACCATGTAAGGGGTTCTATAGTTTTTTATAGTTTAGCATCACACGTTTGATAAAGATCTGTCATACCATGTGACACCCTAGAGGAAATTGTGCAGCTTATTTTGGGTGGATAGAAAAAACTTCTTAATTAGAACATGGTTTCCCTAACCATACATTCAAACCATGATACCCTATCCAAATAATTAAAAATTAAAAAACTACTAAAATCTCCTAGTCTGTTTTTTATTTTTTTCAAGCTCTTTCTCCTCCCCCATCATGCATAGCCCTCCTCCCTTGGTGGTGGATCTCTCGACCTCCTTCCATGGGGATTTTCTCTTGGATTCTAGGCGTATAGGCTTGAGGTAAGTTTATTTATTCATGATTTTATCTTCTTTTCGCCTCCTCAAGCATTTTTATTACATTTTGGTGGAGATATAGAACCCTAGGGGTGGGTTTGGACAAATATAGGATTTTTAATGGGGGTTTTGGTTTTATTTCTTTTATATTAGGTATTTGAGACTTGGTTATACCACTTCTGGGTGGGATTCATCAAGGGAGATGATCTTTGGACTAAATTTGTGGTATTTGTCTCTATTTAAGGTCATTTTCCATGTAATAACTTTAAATTTATAATCCCCTTTGTTTTTTTAATTTACAATTAAATTATTTATTCTCAGTGCTTATTCCATGTTTAGTGTATTTAATGGATTGGATTGGAAAAATTAGTGCTTAAATTGGGGTTTTTCAAATGGGGGTGGCTTCTATTCCCACCATGTGTTTGATAAAATAGTTCGAAAGGGGTTTCTGATTTACAATCGATTTCGTAAGTGGTTTTAGAAATGATTTTTCATTGGAAAGCGTGTTTTAAAAAAAATCTACATGTTTTATTTATGAAACAACTTGTGTTATAGATTGATTAATGTGGTAAATTTATTGTGATGTGTTGGGATGTAGTAACACATGGGTAACTAGGGTGTGCAGGAGAGTTTTGTTTAAGGGACCATCAGAACCTTTGGAGGGAAGACCATGCGAACCTTTATTTTTTTCCAAGGGATTAAGTGAGATTTTGGGTAGGAAGGCCATGCGAACTTCTATTTTTATTTTTTAGAGATTGTGTGGGCTCTCAAAGTTGGTTCTGAGGAAGACCATGAATACTTACATGTCTTAGATATCTATAATACTTGTTTAATAACTCATGATATTCATAATGGTTAGAGACCTAGGTGCACATTACTCATGCTAGAATGGTTTTTATACTTTATAAATTTTATTAGTTCCATTTCATGTGATGATATGCATTATTCCCATTGTATATTTTCTATTTATATTTTTATAATATGTTGATGGTATGCTTAAATTTATTATTAATTCTTTCTTGTGTTGAGAATATTTTTCCTTTGGGTGTTGTTTAATTAGGGATCCATTTTTGGAAGTTTTTTTTGAAAACTGTGTTTTATTTTAAAAAGGAAAACAAAATGGTTTTAAAAGAATTACATGAAATTGGTTTGTTTGAATGTATTTTAGTTTTGATAATGATTTAAAACTAGTTTATTGGTTTTCATGGGTAAGATATTTAATTGGATTCATGGTGGTATCCTATTAGGATTCGTGTCTCACACCCTGCTTAGTCCCTTTTTGGGTGTTTGCAAAATTTGTTTTATAAGATATATATATTTGAAAGGGAACTGTGATATAGGATATCTCTTATTGATTACCTTTTTCTAATGTTTTTTAGAGGAGTCCTAGTCTCATAGTTATGGACTAATGTAGAGTCATTTATGGTATTTTTTACCTGATAGGTTGTACTTTGCCCTTTTCTTGAATTTTAACATTTCTTTTGAGTTGGGGTTGCTTTTTTATAGATACCATGTGTATATATATGTCCTGTTATGGAATTTTTGTTTTTTATTATTTGTTTTAGTCTATGTTATTTTTTAGATTATTATTTGTTTATATATATGTTCCTTGGTAATTATAACTCTGATTATTGGTGTGAAAATCCCATTTTATGGATGGGTCATACCAGTTTACTTATGAAATAATCATTCCAAAAAAATATTTGGTTATACCCGGTGCTTGTTTTCAGCCCGTGGGGATCAGGAAATCACATATATATATCTGGTGAATTATATTATGTGATGAGTTGGGTTAACCTTGGGACATAAGATGTAGCAATGGGGGAGTTCTTGATTAGCTCTTCTTTGTGTCTAACCATGAGTTTTCATGGGTGGTTTGGGATTATGGTTATGTTTTTCACCTAATTATGGGTTATTTTTGTGATATTTTAGCTCTATATGGTTGGGGTTTGTTATGATTCTCTTGTTGGGGGGGGATTCATTTGGTATATTTGATGTGGTTTGATGTTGTATTGTTCTTGATGAATCTTATGCTTTGTGTCTTGTAGACAATACCTCATAGAAGGACCTCATAAAGGCATAGAGATGGTGAAGTGGAGAGTACCCCATAGGATAGCCCTCACATTGATTAGTATTTGGGGGAGTAAGTGATTTGTATGATCCATCCCTTGGGTCAAGTTGGTGTTCATGAGTAGACACGGATTGTGGAGAATTCTCAATAAACTTCGAGAAAAAATACACCACCTTTTTAATGAGATAGGGGACCTAATGATCATGAGGAGTGGTTGGATTTTATCAAGTGGATATTAGATTTTTTTAATGACCCCTAAGACCTCTAAAGTGGTATTTTTTAGGTATTTACTATAAGGACTAGGTAGAAAGTGGTGGGAATCGATGATGATTTAGGGGAAGCATGACAAACTCACTTGGGATTCCTTTAAGGTGGATTTTAATTAATATTTCTACCCAAATACATTGATAATGGTGAAGGCCCAATATTTTTTGAAGCTAAAGTAGGGTGATTGTTTGGTGATGGAGTTTACCACTAGATTCACCAAGTTGGTTCATGTATCTTTGTATCTTCTTGCGAATGATTATCTCAAGGATCAAATTTTGGAGATGGGGTTAAAGGAAAAGATTATATCTATTCTCATTCTTCTATGTATACCAGCCTATTTATAGGTTGTTGATAAGATGGAAATTATGGGGTAGATTTGACCAGAAAGACTGATCTCATTCGTGTTCACTCTATGGTAGGGTGTTAGAGTTATTCTTTAAGACACTAGTATAATTAGAATGAGTCTCAAAGAGGTAGTGGAAAGAGTGTCCCTTATTCTTTGAGGCCATATTTTTTGGCACCTATGGGGCATAGAACAATTTTCCGTTGTTAGTGTGGAATGGAAGGACACACAAAGATACAATGATCAAATGATCTGAGTACATTCTATATATGTGGGAAGTCATGGTATAACCATCACTTCAATAAGTTGGATTCATATGGTAATGTTTTAGGGTCCACCTTTTCTAAGGTCTCTTAGGTTTAGTCAAAGGATTTCAAGGGTCTAGGATCTAATCTTCATGGTAAGGGTGATTATCACTAGGGGGAATAAGTCTTAGGGAAGGTCTGATCCAAGGTGACTCCATGTGTCATAGTTTATTCCAGAGGACTCAAGTTCCTATCCAACCACCGTTCAAGGAGAGAAGTTTATTTATTTTTCTATGTCATTGGTTTTATTTGACATATTTACATCCCATTATTTCATTTAACTTATGCTAATTTATTCCATGGGTATGTGGGTTGTGCTGATTCCAAATTTATGGATTTTCTAACCCCATTGGGTAGGAAAAAAGAGCAAGGTTTCAAGTTCCCTTAGTGACGTGTTATGGTAGCTGGTGCAGAGGTAATTTGAGAATTACTTGGTTTGGACATATCCATGATATACCTCATTATGAATATGTATTTTTGATCATATTCAAGGTGATAGTTGACCATTATCATCATAGGGTATAGTTCCTTACTCTTTATGGGACAAATCATTCTTTTTAAGGGTGATTGAGATCCGTGGTTAGGGAGTACTGGACTAGTTTCTTCAGATTTCTGGTTAATCTTGTGCTAGTCGTCCATGCTGTTTCTTAATTCTATTGAGTAATATTCTTTGGGTGAACTTATAGTGGTCTTAATACGGTGCCCAAATGTGTTTCTAAAGAAGGGTCAAACATTCCTTACATGGGATCATCCCAAGAATGTGTTTTAAATTCATAGTTTTCTAGGATTGGATAGGTATTATAGACATTTTTTTGTGACTTATCTTGGTTAGATTCTCCCTTGATGGATTTGACTATGAAAGGGGTGAAGTTTCCGTGAGATGAAAAGTCAAAAAGTTCTTTTGATAAATTGTATACCCATTAGAAATACACTCCAGATTTAATTCTACTTAAACCTGTGATAGCTTATATAGTGTATTTTGATACTTATGGTGTTTGTTTGGGGTGTGTTTCGATATAGGATTAACATGTGGTGGCCTCTATATTGCAGAATCTATTCCCACATGAGATTAATTATCCCACCCTTGACCTGTAATTGGAAGATTTTATGAATTAAATGAAGACATGGAAACATTGACTCTCAGGGAATCATTTCACATTGTATTTGGAACATAATAACCTGAAGTACATTTTCACTCAGAGGGCCCTGAACCACATATAGTGACTCTGGATGAATTATCTTTAGACATTTGATATCAAGATTTCATATGCCTTGGAAGGGTAATTTGGTTATTGATGATTTGAGCAGGAAGCTTCCAGTATAGGTAGTTCAGAAATCAGTGGATGAATGGGGTCC
This sequence comes from Viscum album, assembly GCA_963277665.1. NCBI lineage: Eukaryota > Viridiplantae > Streptophyta > Magnoliopsida > Santalales > Viscaceae > Viscum > Viscum album. The sequence goes on along the minus strand of OY728146.1, from coordinate 1,450,389,327 downwards.
AATGTGTTTATTTTCTAATCTAATATTGGATGTGTAAAAGGATGGAGGGAAATTATTCTTGGCCAGTGTGTACATTACAACCTATCTCATCGATTAAGTGAGAATTAATCAAGAATCTAACCTCGAGTTCCAGAAAGTTATCAATGCATTAAATGGTGGGGAGACATCGGGTTATTGGTCTTAATCTCCCAAAGGTTTTCTTAACCTTTGAAAGTTTTTGGTAGTTCCTTTGAGCCTAAGTAAGGAAGTGATGCATGAGACACACTATTCTAGTTAGTTCATTCACCTCAGGGTGAAAAATATGTTCTATACCATGAGAGGATAGTATTGGTGTCCGAGGATGATAAATGCTATTGTAGAATTTTTTCCTCGGTGCTTGAATTACCATAGGATCAAATTGGAGCATCATATACAAGTTGGGTTATTTCATCCAATGTATATGCTATCATGAAAGTGGGACAATATCTCTATGAATTTCATGATAATACTACCTCATCCTATGAGTAGGAAATATTCCATATGGGTGATTTTCAATCATCTGACGAATCATTAAATTTTATACCAATCAAGGAGTCGATAATGGTAGAGGGCCTTTTATTCTTGTATATTAGAGTTTTTCAAAATCATTTAGTGCCCTCAATGATAGTTTCCAATCGAGATTCTTATTTTACATATCTATTTTAGAATGGACTCCATGATGGGTACCCATTTGTGGTTAAGCACTTCATATCACCCATTGAAGGATGGATAGTATAAGAGACCATCTAGAATCTTGAGGATATGTTGTGGTAATGTGTGGTTGATTTTAGGGGTTTGTGAGAATGGGACTTACCATTGTATGAGTTTTCATATAATTAAAATTGTCAGGACTCGATCAAGATGGACTTGTTTAAGTAATTGTACCAGTATCCATTCTAATCCCTGTTTTGTTGGGTTGAGGTAGGTGATCATTATTTGGTTCGACTCAGCCTCATATAAGAGATATTTAAGATAGTTTGGTTGATTCCAAAATGGATAGAGATATATTAGAGTCTCCAAAATTTGTATTATTCCCATCATTGTTCTCTATTTGAGTTTCATGTTGGTGATGATGTGTTTATCCTGGTATGATTTCAATTAGGTTTCCATCATTTGTGTAATTAGAGGAAGTTGGAAACATTTTTTTAAGAAGGTTGAGGCGTAAAGGCCCCTATTATTAAAATAGAAAGTCATACAAGGAGTAAAGACAGAGGAGTAAAAATAGAAAAATAGGTCCATAAAAGAGCCATCAGCGCACTCGCGAGTGAGTGTTCATACTGTGAAGAGATGTTTGAGCACCCCTTCCACTTGGTTGTCTCCCCCTCTGCCCAGCCTTTGCCTGTATCCAGGGACCTCCACCATCATCCTGTATCTCAAACGTTACATCCGTGTTCACATACTTAACTCCATCCTGATCTTCCACTGGTTTCCATGATATGTCAGACTGTTTTGTATTGTAGATTGTATAGGGAAGGTAGCATACTGACTGGAGTTACCACTATGGCTGACCTTGATCCATGAAATTTTCCATGTTTCATAACTAAATAGATACCTTCTAGATCTATCTTATGTATTTTTGTGGGATTATTTGGTTTTATATCCCGATTCCACCATTGTGGAGAAGTTTGCTTGTATCATGGATGTTCAGAATAAGGTCCTCCATGGAAGGGTGATTCTTTTTTTCCTTGTGCACTAGCAGTGTGGTGGCGATAGCCATGATACATGGGATCATGGTGGTTGGATTAGAGAGTAGTGGTCTCACCTGTTTTCTTATAGCAAATTCCATGAACTTTTTTGTGGAATAAAGTGGAATGTTAGGGAATTTGTGACACTTTTCGGGTTATTAATATATCTAGTTTTGAGTTTTATTTATATTTGAGTGTGTTTTTTGAGTTAATTGGTGCTTGGGGATGAATTTGGGAGTTTTTTTAGAGACATAACATGGCACATAGTTAGCCCAAAAGTTTAATAAACAATGTCATAACCATGAAATGGGTGTTGTGGTTTTGGATAGTGTGGTTTCTCATAGTTTGAGAATGCTATTTCAAACCATGAGATGTACCATAAGAAACCATGTGACCTATTTTGGGTGGATAGTTTCACCATAATAATTTGTGAATGGTTATCATAACCGTGCGTCCAAACCATGTGACCATGTCTAGATCATTAAAAATTGAAAAAATTACAAAAATACCCCTATTAGGGTTTTCTATTTTTAGGGATATCTCCTCCCTAATTTTGAGCATCCCTCCTCCCCTAGAAGTGTGTCTCCCCCCATCATTCCTTTGTAATTTTCTATTGTATTCAAGGTACGTTGGCTTGAGTTAAGTTTATTTTTTCATTATCTCTTCTTCCTTCGCCCTCCTTGAGCCTTTTTATTCCATTTTTGTAGAGATTTATAACCTTAGGAGTGGTGTTGGATGAATATAGGATTTTTAATGGGGTGTTTCGTTTTATTTATTTTTTATTATGTGTTTGAGGCTTGGTTATACCACTTCTGAGTTGTCTTGTTCAAGGTGGTTGAGCTTTAGAGTGAATCTAAGGTAAGTTTCTCTATTTAAGGGTGTTTTCCAGAGAATAAAATAAAATTTATAATCTTATTTTGTCTTTTTTTATTTAAATTTCCATTTAAATGATTTATTCATGTTTTCTATTTCAGGTTTGGTACATTTCATGGATTGTATTTGAAATCATGTTGACAAAAGTGGGGTTTTTCAAAATGGGTGTGGCTTATATTCCCATCAATTGTTTAATAAAATGGATCAATTTTTTTGGGATTTAAAATGGATTTCTAAAGTGATTTTAGAATTGATTTTACCTTGTAAATGGTCATTTTGATAAAATGTGCATTTTTTTTATAAAATGTCTTTTTTAGTAATTGATTTATGTTGTCACTTTTTTCTGATATTTTGGAATGGAATAGAACATGGTTTAACCATGAGGAATCATGAGATACATTGGTGAGAGGACTACGTAATCCTCTATTTGTTTCCAAGGCAATGAGTGAGCCTTTAGGTAGGACGGACACATGAGTTTCTATGTTGATTGTCAAGAGACCGTGTGAGATCTTCTAGTTGGGATTAAGGAAGTCTATGAGAGATTACATTGCTTATATATCTATAATACTTATTTAATCACTCATGATAGGCCTTATGGTTAGAGACATTGGTTTACATTAATCATATTGAATATGTTTTTATGATTTATTCATTTGATTAGTACTATTTGATATGATGAGTTGTATTATGCCTATTGTTCCTTTTCCATTTATATTTTTATATGATGTTGATGTTGTTCACACCTTTATTATGACTTAATGGTTATTTTGAGAATATTATTCCTTGTGGAAATTTGATTTATTGATCCATGATTGGAATTTTTTTTGGAAACCCATGTTTTTAAGGAAAACCAAAGGTGTTTTAACGGTTTACTTGAAAGTTCTTTCATTTTGAGTAGTTTATTTTTGAAAATGTTTTAAAATATTCTATTAGTTTGAATGGGTAAAATACTTAGATTTATTCATGATGTTATCATACTAGGCTTCTTACCTCACACCTTGTTTGGGACCTTTTTTTTGTGTTTGTAGATTTCATTTTGCAATACATAGGTAAAGGCAAGGGAACCATGTTCTAGGATGGTTATTCTTGATAACCATCATTTGGGGTTTTTCGGAGGAGACGTGGTCTCACAGTGATATACTCATGTGGATTTTTTTTTATTTTTTACCCTTTGGTAAATACTTGGGCCTCATTTGGAATTGTACCATTTACTTTGAGTTTGAGTTGTTTATTTTGAGAGACAATGTGTATGTATATGTCATGTCATGGAATGTTTATTCTGTGTTGCATGTTTTGTTTTGTGGTATATATTTAGATTATGTTGTGTGAGTATGGATGTTCCATGGTATTCATGAATTAGATTATAGGTGTGGGAATCCCATTTTATGGATGGCTCATACCGATTTACCAGTGGTGAAATTATTCCCAAAAAATAGTTGGTTATGACCAGTCCTTCTTGCTAGCCTGTGGTGATAGAAAATGTTTTTTGGTCCATATGATGGATCATATTGAGTGATGAGTTGGGTCAACCAGGGTTGGTTCTTTACATATGACCATCTCCAAAATTCTTTCTTTAAGGAATCACTTTTGATTATATTATGAGATAATATTATGAAACTAATTTTTCCATGTGAAATTATTATGTTTATGCCTTATGATTTCTATCCTTATATGGAATTCATATTCATATACATGAATAAATATGATCAGTGGGCCTAGAATTATGTATACCAAGATTTTCCTACATTCTTTTTATGGGATAATACATTCCTTATGAAAATCTCTCAAATGACTTCATTAAGGAATCTATTTTGATTATTTTCTGAGACAAGATTATCCATCCCATTTCTTTCAATGGGTAATTCCTATGTTTACACCTTATGATTGATATCTTTATGTGGAACACATATAAATGTACAGAAAATGAATGTGAAGGGTTGACTTGAAATGATATTTCCCTCCAATTAATTGGGTAATGTTTTATTCTAATGATATGTTATGTATGGGATTAGGGAGTGAACCTAATCTTTTACAGGACTCCATCCACCAAGTGATGTTGTCTTAGTAGTTAGAATTAACTTATGTTTATTCCATGTTTTATTTTTCTTCTTTCCCATATTTCCATGATTTTATGATACTATTCTCTTTATGTTATACTTAAACTTTATTACTCATGTACCTTCTCTCTGATGATATTGTGTTATACCTTTGACTCACATGTTATAATTCTTTATCATGTTTATTTCCTTACTAGTATTTTTATATCACCCCTTTTTTATGTATTCCAAAGGCCATCCCATGAAAATTTACGATCTAAAATGGATTTTTGGGATCTTACTTTGGATATGAAGTTAAGGATTCCATGTTTTAATTTTTTTTGATTTATTTTGAACCTAGTATTCCCAATAAACTAGGATTTTATGGTTATTATTTTGAAATTTTTGGATATTTATATTTAAGAATCATGTGATAATTTGTGAAAAAGGATTAGGTAACTATATCTAACCTCTTTATAATAAAACTTACGTTTCCATAGTTGTTTTGGTATTAAAAGTATTGTTAGGAACATATAGTCATTACACCACTCATCATTATTGGTTTATCTAATTAGAGTTATGTTTTATGCAGTAGTAAGGAGGCTTCCCACTAAGATTGCATCATTAATGTGATATTTGTTTCATTAATATTTTTTAAATAGTAACATGATATTTTTTTTCAAGAAATGATAGGAAATTATTAGGAATGAATCTAAGAGTTTCAATGAAATGGTATTCCGAACATTGAAACTGTGGTTTGTCATTTCTTTTTGTGTTCATTCTTACTAAAATGAGTTTTTATTATGCCTTAATTTAATTTTATAGACTAAAGAACCAAAACATTTATTTTGAATTGGAATGTAAATTAGAAATGTATTTTTCATAAATAATTGATTAAATAGAAATTAGAATCCAATATATTTTAATATAATTTTAACAAAATTAAAATGAGTACTCAAAATCATAACTCCATGTTCATTTTCTTCCATTATTAATGAATTATTCCATTTTCGTACAATAAAAATCCCTTACAAATGATTGAGTGCCTTATATTTGTCCTAACATTTTATGATTTTAATAAAATACCACATGTTGATTTAAATTTAGTGATTTTAAATTTTAGTGTATAATGAATATGATTAGATAAATAACATGCTATAACTATGAGTTATTGTTACCTTGGTTAATTTTAGGACATGTTTAAAAGAATAACATGTGTCAATGCATGTTATGTATGTAGTTGGGGAAACATATTTATTATAATGACTAGAATAGCACATAAAATTTTATATAGTAAATGGAGAATATGGAAGTAAGGTTTTATATATTTTTTGATTCTTATGGTTTTTAAGATACTAGTTATGAAATAATTTTTAAATATATGATATATTAATTTTTGGGTTGTTTAATTTCTATTGATTGAGCATAATTGATTGACAGTAGAATAACTTTTGTAAAATATTTATGTTAGGGTATCATGACATGAAATATAACCATAAAAATTGTATCATAATTTTTTTCTTAGTGATTGAATATAAATGAATAAGATTTATATTTTTGAATAAATACATAAGTAGTTTTTATAATAAACTATTTTTTATCATGATTTGATATTAAATTTGGTAACCTTTTAATTTATATAAAATTATTGGTACAAATTGTTCCATGTTTTCTTATTGGTCATTACATGATTTTATTTTTTGAAATTATTAGATCTGCTATAATGAGCCATGTCTTGTTGATAAAGTGGTTTTTAAATTAAAGAATTTAATTGGAAGGTTCTATTTCAAAAATATTTTCTAAATTTAAAGAAGTGGTTAAAAAAGTGTTTTCCATAATATTTTATAAAAAAAATAGGTATTTTGGGTTTGAAAAATATTTAAATACCCTTATTTAAAAAAACATTCACTAAATTGACCGTGGTGGGAAATAATTACTCAAAATATACCTTTTATTGTTTTGAAATATAAACTTTTTTTGGTTTTTGAATGTTTTTTTACAAATTTGGAATTATCGAAAATTAGTTTTTAAATAAATTTTACTAGAATTAAATTTATAGAAATGTTTTTATGATTTTCTTTAACAGTGTATTTTTAAAAGAAAAACGTCTGTTTATATCCTTGTCATTGTTTTGGGAACTTTATAATTTATCAAGTAGTTTTTGGGAATGTTATAACATGGTGAATTTGTGGGTGGAAACCTTATAGTGGGTTTTTTAATAGGAAGTAGTGTGTTGATATTCCATGGAAAATGTGGATGGATATTTTCTACGAAATTTATGGTTTTGGTTGTGTTGTTGTACTCGTTATGCTTGTTGTGACTCCATGATTTTTGTATTGGTTATCCTTAAAGGTTATTATCCTTATTTTTATAATTATTTTTATTGTGTGGTATATTTGATATGTGGATATGTAAATAGAGGTTTAATTTGGAAATGATGTATCATGGGAAAAAAATTAGGATACCTCCTGGGTTGTGGGATATTTAAGGATCTATATTAGACACTATACTCAGTTACAATTGACATGGTCTAGAAGTTTCCATGCTATATTTTTAGAAATATGGTGCTTGGTGGAATTTAATGTCATATTGATTTTTTTTTCTTGAAATGAAACTATCACACATTTTTTTAGGGAGATTAATCTTTTCATTAGGAATGGAACATAAATCTAGTCAGATATAGTTTTAAAAAACTTAAACTTCTTTGATGTTTACTGGATGTGGGTAAATAAACGGTCATGTAGATTTATTTGGAAATGAGTGATCTATTTTATAGATATCCAAGGGACTCCTATCCTCTGTTATTAGTGATTTATTTCTAGTTTCTTATTCGTATCTTCTCATGTATGGTCTCGCTAAATATCACTCAGACTAGGTGTAATAATTCATGATCAATTGAGTAGTGATGTCTTAAATCATAATTTATTATGAAATGATTGTGTGAAGTGTTACATCATTGATGATTTATGGGATGATTTTTTCCATGGAATTGGTTTTTGTAGAAATGGATAAAATTTTGGTTTTCTATTGGATGCCTCTCATTACCAGCATTGGTGACCAAGTCATATAATGTTCAATCATAAAATTTCCATAGTCCTTATATAAGGTTAAACTATAGTGGTAGAGATTATTTTATAGGTGTAAAAGGAATGGAGATTCACTCTTATAAATTTTGATTTTATCCTATCTCCTCCTAATGTAATGTTATGCATGTTAATGGAGGTCGATCACTAACAACCTGTGGGCATGTGGACACTATTTCCTACAACCTTACTACAATGGGAGTACATTATCATGGGATTTTTTACTCATTTGTCTAAAATAACTAACAACCATAATGTCATTGAGGTCGTATATGAACAACTCATCAAGAGTTTAGTTTCATTACAATTTAAGGGGGATGCGTCTAAAGAACTTCAATCTAATTTGTATGTTCATGATTTTTTAACCCTAAATCATGTATTGATTTTCATCGTATCTAGTAAAGACATTAGTTTTAAATTATGGTTTACTAAGAAATGCATCAAATTTTTCTAGTTAGAGTAATTTATAGTCCTATATGTCCAACCCAACTATATAGAAACTTAGATAAGTCCTTTCCTTGGGCCGAGTCTTTTGTGACATGCTATAAAGGCGTTGACTCTGTAGAGAATCGCGATTATTGCTTCTTGCTAATGGATACCTAATTTGGAATATACTAGTTTTCTATGGTCTTTGATAGTTAAAAATCATTGATTTTTTGGGCATGTTAATGATTAAAGTTTTTTATATGGATAATTTAGTGAAATTATCTCTTCGATGGACTGGACCATTTGATATTTTTTCCATATTAGTAGGGTTGTATTATGAGTATCATTTAATATCTAATTAAATTCAATATAGGTCATTTCATAATCATTTGTTATCATGTTAATATTAATCTAGATATTCCATTGAACTCTCACTATGCATCGTACCTTCAAATACTATCTTTATATGGGAATGGTAATATCTTTAAAGTTAGAAGTGTACCTTTGGTATGTTAGTTCTAGAATCATCTTATTATTTTTAAGGATTTCCTAGATGGTGTTTTGTTGGACCAAAAACCTGAGCTATTATATAGAAACCATAAATATCCCATTTTTAAGGATTTAAAAACTAATAGTTTAGAGAATTTAACATGCTTAGTTTGTGGTATTATGGTTTTCATTGTTTATTATTATGTTATGAAATATTTGGGTTTAGTTTTTGGATGTTTCAAGAAGGTTCTGGGAGGTTTGGGAAGTGATTTTCAGGGTGTATGGTTGGGGAATTGTTAAGGGAAATTTTACTACTCTACAAGCTAACCATGAAAGGAGGAATGTGGACATAGGTGGATGTTCATGTTTGGTGCAGAGTTTGTTCATAATTCGGGTAAACCATGTAGTAACTGAAAAACTTTGAATATTTTTGGATAGTACTAATTCTCATGGTTGGCACATGTTTTTCGAAATTATTTGTCCAAATAGTGTGTATCATTAAGGGTCTTCAAAAAATTATATTTTAAAGCTCCCCACCAAATACTTATTCTTCCTCATATGGTTTTTTCTCTCAAACTAGAGGTTTCCTTTTAGCGATTTTAGTGATTACCTTTTCTCTAGATACTAATATCTTTAAAACATAGAGTGTTGGACCTAGTAATTAAAGGTATAGTCTCCATTTATTCACTTATTCTTTATTCTTTATGTATTATATTGATATTAACCCTATTATATGGATTCTATTCTTGAATCTAGTAGTTAGTTCATGTTTTGATGGGTATTTTGTTAGGAATCCTCATAGGGGAGTTTCTAGTTCCTGGATCTGTGACGGTGTGATGTGATTTCAACTTGGTGACTTGGTTTGAAGAAGGTGGATTCTCTCTATAAATTTATTAAGAACCTAAAATATCATGGTTTTAAAAGTTAAAAATTATTTCTTTGATCTCTATTATATGTCTTACAAAAAACATTTTTGATATTCTCTTTGTAGAAAATGATATAAAGTAAGGGTTGTGGTCAACACCCACAACATGTTTTATAAACTTCTCATTATGTGATTTTTTTAAAATTAATGATCTTGGAATTTTATGGTCTTGGATTGGTAACATATACTTTGTGTGAGTTTCATTCATTCATAAATTCATATGTTTGAGGCCGCATTGATACAAAATTGGAAATCATGCCTATTTGGGTCCACTCTAGACTGTATGGGTTGGTGCACATTCATGATGAATTGTAAGGGGCCTTGTTGGGTTCACTATTGGTGCTGAATATAGAGGGAATATGTAATTTTTAATCCACTAAGTAATGGATTAGGTCTGAGGAATAATATTTTTTCCACAATATTGGCCTATTATGGGATGCATGCATTGGGTTTGTGTGTTTGTTCAGGGAATTTGTGGGTGTGTTTAGGTGTGGGTGATTTTTTGGAAACTATAGATTTAAAAGGAAAAATTTATTTTAGTGTGGGATACTTATATTTCTTTAATTATTTATTGTATCATTCTTCTCTTCTGTTTTATATAAAAATACGAGCTATCTTATTCTTGTTTATGTCGCCTGATCAGGAAGTCATGAGGATTTCCTACATGGTATGTATACCCACGCATTCATATGTATCATGGTTCATATACATTAATATTTTTGACTTGGTGTATGTTAGGTGATACCCCTTACCTTTCTATATGAGATTAGGGATACTGTGATATTTTGTGATAGAGATGGAAGCTCAGTTGTGGTTGTTATGTCGAGCCCGGGGTTGTGTAATTTTTGTTGCCTTACCTCTCTTTAGGAGTCTTTTATCAAACATTCATATTAGAATATATATTTTCAGGTGTATTATGATGTTTTTTTTAAATTATATTAGGAATTATATTTTTATCTAATATTGACGCATGCATTATATATTTATGGATTTTCCTAGATATGTATCTTGTATTTGGTTGTGTGTGTAAGGGATAATCTTCCTCTATGATTTTGTAATTACCTTATATTTTTTCCAACATTTTATCTCTTGGGGATGTCACCTAAGGTTAGTGGAATCTTGGATCTATGCAATCCAATGGTTAAATTTTGGATTATTCAATATTAAAGGAATAAATAATAAATATTATAATTAATAAATATAGCATAGGATTTTCCCACTTCATTTATTGGTGTTTGTGTTTGATTTTATTTCTAAGCCCCTCTACTCAATTTGTGTAATGGTGTATATATTTGGTTATATTTATAATCCCCCATACCTAATGTAAATAAATTTTATTATAATATATAATTAAGAATCCATTATAAACTTAATTATATTTAAATATAATTAATATCATTATATATATAATAACACTTAAAAAAAGTTATTAATATTTTTAAATATAATTATATGTATAAATTTTTTAATTAAAGATATTTTTAAAATATATATAATAATTTTTTTTACATAATTATTAATAATAATATTTATATTATAATCAATAATTTAAAAATATATATAATTAATTATGTAAATATAATTGATAAGTAAAAATATTATTTATATAACTTAAAAATATTATTATATATATCTATAGTCATAATAAATTTCTTAGTTTCTTTTCATCCACACATTCTTTATTTCCCTGCTTCAATTTTCTACCCCATCCTTGTGTATATTTCCTACACATCCTTTCCCCTGTCCCCTTTATTTTTCCATGTTTTGATCTTGATTAATCTATCCAAAAAACTAAATTTTACATTTCCTCCACTCTAATGATGGATCATATTCAACTTCCCTATTTTTATGTATCCCCCCTTATAATATTTTCCCTGACATAATCCATACTATCCAAAAAAATTTCATCTTAGAATCAAAATTTGGATTATAAGGGGTTTATTAACACTTAATCATTATAGTAGAAGCATTTAAAACCCACAAAACTAATATCACCCTGATAGATTATATAATCCTTTCATAAAAATGTAAATAAATAACACCATAAATGCTTGTGTACTATATATTGGGGAGCATCTACAACATTTTTATCTTCATATAGTTTTATGAATATCACAAATGGAAACCAAAATATATACTATATATGTGAAATATCCATAGGTTTTTCTTGAACCATTCATAACATGGATGGGACTTTTCTTCCATTAATGATGTGCTAGTCAGTGGATTTGGTTCGCTAGAACCAAATACTTTTTACTTTAAATAACATGAATATTCAAATAAGTTAATATTAATATAAATATATTATCACATATTTATTTTTATTATACATAACATTTATGTGATAATGACCTAGAGTATTTTCCACACTGATAAAGTCATTGTAGTTTCCCTCTATGATGAGAACTTTTAAATTCTGTGATGATATTCTTAAAAAGGGTTCTATGATCAGATAACAAACTATAATAGGAAACAAAAAATATATATTTTCATGTGATACTAATAATTAGTGGATGAGTCTTCTTCTCATGAAGTTCACAATTAGTAATCTCTAAGATGGTAGATTATGAGAATAGACCCACCAGAATGAATTCTATATTTTTTGGTGTTTTTAGATATTACTATCTACGAGCATGTTTGATGGTCCTTAGATTTTAACATGGTCATAAATACATGTCATGAATCACACAATTATATTTACTAACAAAAGCTGTCATGCCACATGTTGTTGGGAAGTAGGGAACATTGGGTGCATCATGAATGACATTTTATTAATGGATAAGCCAAGGAAGAATTTTTCCCTTCTATATTTATGGAGGTTTATATATCCCCCCTTTTATTGAAATATTACTATAACATAAATTCCATGTCCATGGTGAAAGGAAATTTATTTTAGATAGTCAAATAAAGATGTATCCATCATATAGGTTTATGTCTTATATGTGAAACCTAATTGATGATATATTGAGATAAATGGATTATATTATAGAGGGAGTTCCAGCATTTGGTTTTCAATGTTATGACATTAAGTTCCTTCTCTTGGGTGCCTTAACCCATTGCTATATGGTAATATTGGACTTTAGGTGCACCTTTTTCTAATGTCAATGAGGAAGAATCATAGAGGGTCACACACTAATTGTTTCCATTGATCTTGATTAATTTTTTTTTGAATTTAATGAATAAAATAAATATTATTCTCTAGGACAAGGAATAATTTTACTTATATTTTGTTGATATCATAAAATAAAAAAATAATTATTCATAGGATTATGAATAAAATATGTATATGTATATTTATTTAATATTTAATAAATATTTATTCACTATTTTGTGGTTAAAAATATTTATTTGTGAATTAAATGTTTATTTGGGTATTAAATAAATGTTGAAGACTTAGAATGGACCAAAACTGTGTACAATGATAAATATTAACTTACAAGATGGGAAAATAATATTTATTATTGTGTAAATTAGTGCATTTACCATAAAATAATAATAATATTATTTTGTTGAATGGAGTTTAAGAAATTTTACAATATTATTTAAGTGTCGGTATGAAATTAAATAATATTTTAATCAAAACCCTAGGTCTGTAAATAGATGGTTATGTCAATTTTATAGGGTTAATCGAGAAAAAGAGAATTGTTGTGAACAACAGATTTATCTCTCTCTCAAATTCCTATTTTTATATCCCTCTCAAAAATGATAAATTCGAGAGAGGTTCCTTCAATATCAAAGGACAATTGATCAAAACGAATGATTAAAGAAAATTTATTCATCACTATAGCACCCAAGAAGCAATTTGTGTTGCTTGGAGATCAAAGGAGCACATGTGGATCACAAATAAAGGGATTCTATACTTATATCTTAACATTTCTATGAAGCTAATCTAAAAAATTGATTTCGGATCATTAATAATGTCATTAAAGAAAGGATCATAAGTTTAGGTAATCATTTCTTCCAATCACAAATAAATTAATTATAAATTTAACATGAAAGATCCTCTCTTAGGTTTTTGGGAAACTCTAAATCAAAATAAATTTTAAATATCATGCAAAAAAAGTTTCATCCAGATCACCTGAAACCAGTAAGTGGTATCAGAGGGGTTACATTTTAAATTTATAATTATTTTTTGATTGTCGATCAATATATACAATTATGGTTGAAATTTTCATTTCATATTATTCGTTATTTAATATGGTTTGAATTAACATGTTATTGACATATTAATCACATTTATTCAGTGTTTAATTTTAATAATGTTCTAATAATATATGAAGAATGAATGGATATTCCATCAGGAAGTGCTAAATTTTTTGGCTAGTAAAACTGTGTTACATGGAGTTTAGCTATAGTAAACATCATGTAACCATGTGTACTTCACCTAGTCATGTCACGAGATACACAACACACTAAGAAGTAAACTACTCATGGTGAAATTCTTTCACACCACATGTAAACTAGGCTAACCTAGAAAATGAGTTATCAGATTATAAGGTGTTTAGCTGGAATACATTTTGTGCAGTCTACATTGGTTAGTTGTGAGATTCATGTGATCCATTTGGTCCTTATACATAGTCAAAACACGTAAGACTAAAAAACGGGAGTATTAAGGATATAAATGATATGTATTTGGTGTACATGACATGTAGTTCATCAAATCCCACATATAAAATACACATTTATCCCTTCGGTAATAAAAGAGGTCACACAACATAATAGATAAAAGAAAAGTTTCTTTCTTGTACATGTCGTGTAGTCTCTCTTCCAAGAATACACTGAGTCTATTGGAAGGTTACTCCAAAACACAACATTCAGATATAAAACATGTACATGGAATGTACATGTTGTGTAGTCCATCCTAGGTACATAATGAAGTCCCAGGCATTTATCTTGGGCACACAATATGTGGATACACTGCATGTAGCTGGAATGTACACACCATATAGTCCGAACGAGGTACATTTCAAATCCCTAAGAATGTCTCCTAGATACACAATAAATTACATACAAAATATTTATCTATATAGTATATGTTGTGTAATATCTGAATTAAGGACACAATTAAATTACATTAAATTGAAAATTGTAGCATTAAAAACTTATTTATTGATTGAAACCTGTATTGTTTAGCAATTTAATAATGGTTTTAAAGAATTTTAAATGTTTGATTAACTATTATAATAACCTATAATTACTATTTATGCTATTTGTTTTCAATTAATAAATTTATGATTGTTATCTCTAAGAGTATTTACATGGTTGTTAATATGTAATGAAATTAATTAATTAATGTAAGCATGTTTAATTTAATAATAATGAATTAATAAAAATGAATGTTAACGAGGTTACTTTTTCATATAAATCGCTTTCATGACCATTCATGTGTTTGACCAAGACCTGTGTGTGTATTCAATTTTTTAATTTAATTTATTGTATGGGTATGCAATTATTTAATATAAAATTAATTTTTATGGCATGCGATACATCCATCCCTCGGTTTTTCTATAGGACATGGATGTCTATGGTTATTTATGTAATCCCCATTAACCAATCCTTTGATTCCCCTAACCTAACTGTGAATTATAACTACTTATAATTAATGGAGTATCCTAAGGAATGTGGAGGTGATTCAAGATAGGTCAATAATGATGCAAACCTAGGTGATACATAGGTATACACGTGGAATGTTGTAACTCATTCCAAGACCGGCACAAGGAATTTTCTCCTTGGTAAAATATTGATTTATTTTCAGCTCAATAAATCAACTGTTAGATAAGCTCATGATCGGTTCATTTATTGTTCATTTATTATGATCTTATTCATTATTTATTTTATATATGAAATACTTATATCACATAAATAAATGAATTAATATGAAAATATGGAATTTAAATAAATGGATTGTGCATAAATTTTTTATCAAACATGGTGAATTAATTAAGTAAAATCCACATAATATTAACAAGTTTTGTAAAGGATATAAAAAGATAACATTTATTCATAATAAAAAAACCCCTCAAATAAATATTAAGTCATACTTGGCCTTCTATTCCTTGATTAGGAATGAAAGTCGATAGAATTAAGTGTTTGACCAACCCTAATTAGGATAATTACTTTTATAAGGGTAGTTCTTATGAAGGTAATGGGTTGACTTAACCATTTAACATCATGATGCGTGACCCTTTCTAGACTTGGTTTAATTTTGATACCGGTGTTGAGAAAATCCAATTAAGGATTTTAGAATTGTGTAGTCTACTCAACAGATCGAAGAGTTGTAACTCATGGTTGGAAAATTCCTGCCTACCTAAATACCTTCAAGTATCTTGACTAAACCTTTTGGGGTTATGTGAATGGGAATATAGATCATTATCACTAAAATGTAGATACTAGACATTTTGATTTCAATTTTTAGGTCAATTAGGACTTGATAAAATAGGGAAATATTTAATAAAATTAAAATTATTGTTATGTATTACATGATTTATAATCAAGTAAAGTATTAATCATCAATTTTAATTATTATAAAAAATATAAAGAAAAAACAGAAAACCACTACGATCATTCCTTACCTCTAGTTATGTCCTTGAAAATAAAAATTTTTATATATGGTATAATATTTTTTTAATACATTATTATTAGAAAAATTGTATTATGTGTTGGAATCCCCCATTCATATTCGGCCACCCCAGTAGGTGAGAGAATGTGACAAGGATACCTACCAGAGATATTATGAGGATGATTCTTATATCTATTATATTATACAATCAAATATGTCAGGAGAGTTTATTATAAAACATAAAAAATGGGTGTTCACACCATAATATCACATCTCTAATCTCTTTATAAAGAGAAATAAAGTCTTGAAATATATAATATTTTCAATGCACTATATCAGTGTAAACTGGAAAAATAAAATATAGCTATTGATCATGCTCTCAAAATGTTGTGGTATATTGATCTATTAGTGAAATTATGCTTCCAGTTGGAAATTGATTATCTATTAATATTATCTTATTATCCTATCCACCAATATTATGCTTATGTTTCCAATAATGGATAAAAAATGGATAATTCACTCAGGATATGTTTTTCAATACTTCACCAAGAAGATAAAGATCGATTAAAACCTATTTCTCCACCCATTTCCTTAAATATTTTGAAAGAAAATGCTAAAGATCCCATGAATAATTTAAATCTAAAATATCCTTCATGAATTCCTTCAAAGAGACATAGTATTTCACAGTAGAGGATAGTTTCTTCTTATATTGAAATAATGGACACTATAAAAGAAATTTCAATGAATTGAAGAGGTAAGTAGTTGCATCCAATTCAGGTATATTAATCAACTTTAAATTTTTCACTTGTGTATTAAATATAATATTATTACAAGATACATATATATAAATACAATAATTGATCAATAATATAAATTTTATAAATTTAAGTAAAAAAGAGATGAGAAATGGTGATTCCTATGTGTCATAAAAGGGGGGTTCACAATTTATCATTTTCAGTTTGGATTGATTCATGTTTGAAAAAGTGTTAGTAAAAAATTTATCTCACTGTATCTATAGACACAACGAGCCCTTATTTTGATTTTGGAATTAATTTTGTTATGGTACTTTAACACTAAACTACCAGTCTAGTAAATATTTAATATCATATATCAATTACAATGAATGGTGAATATAAAATATAATACTCTTAATAGATTATTAAAATAGAATTATGTATCAAATAAAACAAAAAATGGTTTATATTTTTATACCCATAAAAGTTTTTTAGTCTCAATCGAGCTAAGATACCGGATATACAAAGATAATACTTATCATGTTTTAGAAAAAAAACGTTTTTAAATAAAGGTACATCATAATAATTTTTAGATTTGTCTCAACAAGGACACATGAATTGTTATGAAATTAGGATAACTTAATATACTTCATGAGATACCTTTAATAAATTTTAGAAATTCATAGTGAAGTAAATGAGTGATGTTGGTAAAGATGAAGATATCTTCAAGCTGTATTATCAAAGAATATCTTATCCAAGTAATCATTGATATTATATCTGTATTAAAGGTTATACCTAAGTCACATTTCCTTATACGCACAAATTTCATGATGGTAGAAAATGTAAGATCAATTATGTGTCTTATATATATTTCAAATCTTCCATTATTCTTTCAAAGACATATTTTGAAAATATAAGTGAAAAACTAACCATATGACCACTATATTTTCTAATGAATATCATATAAATTGTGATATGATAATAATATATTAGGATACCATCACAATTTCTTTATTGAAAATCATTATCTAAAAGATTAACTTAGCTTCAAATTAATATAAAAACATTAAGTTTCATCTAGTTAATGATCATATATCCCCTAAGGATATTAACATGTAGTCAACATTAACTATATTTCTATAATGTAAGCTTGTATCTTGAAAGATAGTGGGACCATGATTAACTTATAAGAGTTAAATATCCAGATTCACAAGGGTTAGCATAAAAATACTGAACTCTAATGAGCTTAGTAGGAAGAGTAGTTACATAAACACATAATGTGTTGGAATTTATAACCAAATCAGTGGTTTATGTTCACCACAGAGTGTGATACGTGTATTATTCATTAAAAAATAAATATTCATAAAATACATCAGTTAATGGTAATATTATAAGGTTGAAAAGTTTGTATATATTCAAGTTATTGACTCCAGGTATCAAGATTCAGGGACTCTATCTTTGGGATGTCTCAAATACATGATAAAAATGGTGAGTATTTAAGAGAAACTAGACATGGATGGTATAAGATAGTACAAATAAATCATGATTTATTTTTAAATGGTATATTATATGAAAAAACCTATACACCAATCATGATGAATAAAATAATTCTTGAATTCTAATTTTTCAAGGAATATTTCTATGATCATTATATTAGGATATTGATTTTCCAGGACTCCTCACTTAGAGGATACCTTATGGTAAATATCTATATGATGCAACCAAAAGGAGAACCTATGGTATATGTCTACTTGGAATAACTTAATAGGGTAAGTGATATCAATAAATACCAATAAGATATGAATATTTCATAAATTCATTTATGAATAAATCATCCAAAGTGATCATAGAATATTATTTTTGAAAAAAATGAGTGACATTCATGTTTAATTGGTTAGTGGGAGAACTATAAATTTTCACAGTAGATATGTTGATAACATATTGAAAACAAATGTTGTGTCTTTCCATTTTATTAAGACTATGGAATGAAATTTCTATAAGTATCATATAATGCAGAAACTCTTTTCTGAAGAAAAGGATTTATATAATAGATATATGAGTTTTATAAATTTTATCATTGTGCATATATTAACATTGTATTGAAATATACAAGTTGAAACAATTCAAGACGAAAATATTTTCGGCATATAATCCTTCCACTATAACATGCATGGGAATAGGAAGAGATTATGGAGATTAATATACTTTAAAAAGCTTATGTTCTATGAATTCATCTCATGTTAGATGATATATAATGATGTTTGATATTAGAGATACATAAAGTATGATAAGTGAATATCAAATAAATTAAATGTAATTTAACACTTGTCAACACTTGCTTCAATTTGGTATAGTGTCATAAAAAAGGCTAAAGTAATATGCAAGATAAATTTATTATAGTTAGTGGTTTCCATATCTATAATATCTAAGTATATTTAGGATTTTGAAATAGCTAAAGAAACAGTTTTAGCAAAATCCTGCTCCAATTTTTGGTTATACCAATAAAAGATATTTACCATTTTATGATAAGATATGACTATGTATTTAGTCGGGATCTTAGTATGATAACATGGGGACAAGATGTGGATACTTTGTTATATCACTACTTGAGGGATTTTTTCAAGATAGTAATGTTGTTATAAATAGATTCACCATACCGATATGTGCCTTTACCAATCCTATCCATGGAAACATGGTAATTCTAGAATCTATATCCATAATCAGTATAAGCATGGTTATAATGGGATGAATAACTAGTTGTTAACAGTTTCCTCTAGTGTAAGTGGGATTTTTTTGGATTTTGTTCCCTTGAACCAATTGCTTTGTACTTTAGATTACATGAATATTCAAAGGAGGGAATATTAATATAAATATCTTATCACATTTGGAATTTTATTATATATAAAATTGATGTGACAATGTTATAAAGTATATGTATCACGAATAATGTCATATTAGTTCCCCACTATGATGAAAATCTTGAAATTTTATGAAAATATTCTAAAAAATAGTTATATGGTTGGATAACATACTATGATTGGGAAAAAATGTAACATCCCGACCTGAGTTCCACAAATGGTTGCCTCAATCCGGTCAGTCACATGACCTCAAGTGTGCCTCTCTGAATGTCAGAGGCTATCGACTAGTAGCGAGGTTTTGATAAGTTGATAATAGGGAGACTATACCCTATTCTATAAGATTAATACACCAGTGGAAATAATAAACAATATCAGAATCATATATAAGCATAAACAATACCAATATATCAAGATAATAAATGTAGTAAAATACAATATTTAACTAAAGTAGGATACATGTCATGCTAATTTACGTTTCTGGTGTATAAAATGAAAACTGAAAATAAAGACACCGAAGACTCCCAAGTGGGTCCCAAACCACATCTGGTTCCCTCATCCAAGATCCATCCCAACTCATCCATCTAACATAGGGCCTTTACCCTTAACCTATCCCGCAAAAATAAATTCTATTTGGGTAAAGATCAGGTAACCTGAGTAGGGTGTGATTACAACTTAGTAGGTCACCACCAATAGTTCCTAAAATAATATCCATTAAAATAGTGTATGTAGTCGTATAAATAAATAATTACAATGCATAAGTATAAAATTTATCACATTATTATATATTCTTTACTTAACCACGTTAACTCCTAGGTTCCCTAGGACACCTGTACCTCAACACCTTCTTTGACTCATGCAAGATCCTGAAGTGTTCCTAGGTAATATCATATCTAAATACCTTCTTTGGATCATGCCATAGCCTGAAGTATTCCAAGGTCATATAATATCCCAATATGTCCTTCATCTCATGTCATATGCTGAAGTATTCCCAAGTGAGTTTGTACCTCAGAGTGCCTTTGTTACCATTCATTAGTTCATACTTGAATTCTCATGTTACCATCTATACTTTACACAATACAATGAACATGTTCCCATTATTTAATTCATACTTTATTGACCATGTTTCTACCCATACATCACACTTTATAATGGCCATGTTCCCATTCTCTAATTCATACTTGAATTACCACGTTACCATTCACGCATCACATATTAGAATGACCATGTTCCCATTATTTAATTCACATTCAAATGACCATGTTACCATTCATCAACACATAATTAATTAATTAATTAATTATCCACATAGTCTCCATTCCTAATTAGTCAATTTGTTAAACTCAACAATAATCACATCAATAATATTACTTACCTAAATTGTTAATTAATAACCCAATTTAATTACTAATTTAACAATTATTTTATCACTTAATTTCTCTTAATTAATTCTCCAATTGATTAAGTATGTCAACCCATTAATTAATTTAACAATTAATTAAAAAATATTCAGAAATCACAATCCCATAATTAAATCCATGATTAATTATCTAAAATAATAAATTCAATATAACATCATTAATTCTACAATTAATTATCAATTTCACAGCATCAATATTACATTATTAATTCCATAATTAATTATCCCTAAATCCCACAAATCAATAATTAATTAATTCAACAAATTAATTAATTCTATTTGGAAGTCAAATTTTTAAAAAATCATAACAATTATAAAGTTTTTATACATGTAATACAATTCATGACTATGGGATTTTAATTTTAAACCTCCTACCTCAAATCCTTGAAGAATAATCACCCAATGGAAATACCCAAAAATTGAGAGGCACAACAATGTGGATCTATATCAGAATCTTAAAACCCTAAAACAACATTAAATAAAATCAAGATATTATAAATCTATATACATATCAAGAATCATAGATCTAGATGTCAACAAAACATTTTTATATCTATCCATAATATAAGATTACATCATTGAATGAAAGCAAGAATAATGGGAGAATAATTAGAGGAGAACCAGGATAGAATTCACTTATCCGGAGGGGAGCAGACCTTCAATCCATGATTTGAATCGTAAATAACAATGGTTTGGTGCTTATAATTCATACAGAGAGATAAAAAACATGAAATACCTCATAGGGTCAAATAGAAGTCAAAATAGGTGAGTCTTGGGGGATCAAGAGATTTTAAAAATTAAAATCTAGTGACATTAAAAAACACACATGGTTTGCTGGGTAGGTGTACACAGTTTTCTCTAAATGTGTTCCTATTATTTTAGGGGTGAAAGGTTACTCCTATGAGCGTTCACGGTTTTACAAACAATGCACTTTTTTTGTGAATCCCCTATACTTGGGAAGGGGAACATAGTTTTCTCTAAACATATACCTATTATTTTAGGGGTGAAAGGTTACTCCTATGAGGGTTAATGGTTTTCAAAACCTTGAAAATTATGTGTGAATCCCCTATGGCTAGGTTCAAACGGTTTGTTGTGTTGGGGTGCAATGTTAGAGAGAACTGTGTGCTCACCATGAACATCCCTAAAATGTCTATTTTCTCAAAATTCTACCCAAACACACCCCAAATCATAATCTAAACAAAAATTACTCAAATAGGGACCAAAGAGTTCCTATATTTAATCTCGAGTCAACTCCAAAAAAGCTCAGTATCTTAAAATCTACCCACATTATAACAACTCATTCTCAAGCTACAATCCCAATCATCCCTAAGATTCTGCTCTAATAATATTGGGCTACTAAGCCCACTTATATGATTCTCTTTCACATGCCTCATCCTATACACACCCATGTTTCCATAATACATGAACTATCGGCATGGTCTTTCCCCAAAAAACTTTCTCACTATCATCCAATACATGTATTGGGTTATCCTTAAAGGTCACATCCACCTCAATCTCAACATCATCCACATAAATCACATAAGAATGGTCGGGTGATACTGCTAAAGTTATGATCCATGGAAAACATCATGCACAACATTGTATTTTTGTGGAAGATCCAATCGGTATGCCACCAGCCCGATTCTCTCCACAACCTCAAACAGTCTGATGAACCTAGGTTCCAACTTACATGTCTTTATATCGTATGGGGAACGAATATAGGTGAAACCCAAGGAGTTCATGATCACCCTCTCTAAACTCTTGGTGTCTTCAATGTCTATAAGCTTACGAATTATGTCTACTCAGAGCTGTATCCATATGATTTTCAATTAGCTACACATGTTCCGACATCTCCTATACAAGACTCAAACCTAATAATTTTGATTCACCTACCTCCATCCAGTACAGTGGTGATCTATATGTCCTACCATAAAGAGCTTCGTATGGTGACATTTGTATAGTTTCTTGATAATTGTTGTTATAGGAAAAGTCCACTAAAGCCAATTGTTTCTCCCAATACCCACATAAATCAAGAACTCATTCCCAAATAATATCCTCAAGTGCCTGTATAGTATTCTTTGACTTACCATTTGTCTGTTCATGAAAATCCACCCTCAATAATAACCTTGTACTGAGCATCTTCTGTAATACCTTATAGAAGCAAGAAGTGAAACAAAAGTCATGATCTGAAACTATAGTCTATGATACCCCATGAATATAAAATATATCCTGAACACACAAATCTCCTAGCTACTCCGCTGAGAAATTCTCCCATATAGGTAAGAAATGTACTACTTTCATAAGTCAATCCACAATAACCCAGATAGTGTCATTCTTCCTTGGCAGATTCAGAAGACACGCCACAAAAACCATTTTCATGTCATCCAACTTCTATTTTGGAATGGGAAATGACTGTATAAAACCTCCAAGTCATTGATGCGCTGCCTTCACCTACTGACAGGTCTAACATCATGCCATGAACCCTACTATCTCCTTTTCCATACCTAGCCACCAAAACTTTCGTCCTACGTCACTGTATATTTTGGTCACATATGGATGCACCACCCACTTCAAGGCATCATATTCCCACATCATCTACCCTCTCATTCTCGTAGTCATAACAACTCGATTCATGACATAGATGATATCATCCTCATCAATGCTCTAATTGGAAGGTGAATCCCCACCTTCAAGGCATTACCTCAAGGTCAAACATTCCAGATCCTCATATTTCATGTCTCTAATCTAGCTCAAAAGTTTAGACTCTACTAAAGATAATATGAGATTTATCTACTCTTAACTCTCTTGAACCACCATATGCATCTCATCTAGTAAGGCCATCTTCACCCACTCAGAACTAGACTCCTAAACCGTCCGAGTCTAAGTTTTCCTACTGAAAGAATCAACCAAAATATTTCCTTTCTTGGGAGAATATGCTATCTCAAAATCAAATGAATGTATATACTAAACCCGTATCTACTATTAGAGATTCAAATCTCATTGTGAGAAGATATGCCTTTAGATATTTTGATTGGTAAACACCTTAAACTTCTCTCCCAATAGATAATTCCACCAACACTTAAAATAATAAACCAAAGATTCTAGATTGAGGTCATGTGTAGGGTAGTTCCATTAATGTGACCTTAACTATTGATACCCATATGCCACAACTCAATCTCCCTGTATCAATATAACTCCAATTCTGACCCAAGATGTGTCACAACACATCGTGTACTCCTCAGCTTGCTCGGGTAGGATCAGGATTGGTACCATTGTCAAATAACTCTTAAACTCTTAGAAGGCCTTCTCACATACTTCATTCCAATAAAACATTATCCCATTTTTGGTCAAACATTAAAGTGATGATTCTAAACAAAAAAATTACTAGATGAATCTTTGATAATATTCAGATAATCCCAGAAATATATAGATATTGAAATCTTTCTTGGGCTGTTCCCAAGATACTACTTCCTACACTTTTTCTAGGTCCACTAATATTTATTCCTCTGAGATTATGTAACCCAATAAGTGTACATGATAAATACAAATCTAACACTTATCTAGATTAGCATATAGAATATGCTCCGTGATTGTACTCAGAACGATGTCAAGGTGTTGGGCATGATTTTCATGAGTCTTGGAGTACACCAATATGTCATCTAAAAAGACCACAAAAAAATGATCTAGGTGTGGATGAAAGATTTTTTTTTATCATGGAAATAATTTCTGTTGGTTCATTTTTCAATACAAACAACATTACAATGAACTCATATAGGCCATAAGTGATTCTGAAGGCAGTCCTTAGTATATCAAAATTCCAAACTCTTAGCTGATGATACCCCAAGTCGACCTTTGAGAACACACATATTCCTCTAAACTGGATAAATAGATAATTGATACATGGAAGAGGATAATGGTTCTTCATAGTCATCTAGTTCATCTTCTAGTAATCAACACACAAGTACAAACTCTCTTCAAAATTTTTTGAAAAAAAGGTGACCCCCATGGTGATGCACTCATACGAATGAACCCCTTTATCCTCCAAATACTCTAGTTGATTCATGGGCTCTTGAATCTCTATTGGTTCCATTATTTATGGTGGAATAGATACTAGCTCGTCCCCCAGCAAAAGTTCAATAGTGAATTCCACATCTCTCTTAGGTGGCATCCCTAAGAAGTCTTTCGAAAAGCATCCTAAAATAGTTCCACTACTCATGAAAAAACATCAATTTTCACACCTTCTTCATTTATAAAAATACTAGAAACCTAGGCTATGAGTTCTCCCAGATGTTGAGTAATTGGATCTACTCAGCCTGTATGGATATCCCACTCCTTATGTTGAATATATATTTCACCCTTAGGAGATTTAAAATTCACTCTCCTCTGGAAACAATCAATGTGAGCCTGGTATGAAATTGTACAATTCATACCCATTATTAGGTTGAAGCTCGATATGCCAAGAATATTGAGATCCCAAAAAAAATGGTACTCCCTAATCTCAAGAGAACATCCCTTTCACAAACAGATATATCTTGACCGTACTCCCAATGGTGTATCTATCATTATAACCCCTCTTACGAACTCAACCTATAGGCTCAAACCATTAACATGTTTTTAAGATACAATGGAATTAAAGGCACTAATTTCAAATAAGTCACTAGATAATATTGAAGATACAATAAAAGTACCTATAATATTCAAATTTCTATCCTCAATCTCCACAAGTATAGGTTTCACTTAATATAGTTGTCCTGCCCCTATTCCCTATGATATAGTCTAACTTCTCTAAGTTTCACCACTTTGTTGTTATGGGTGATCTTACATAGAATATCTACGTCCACTGCCTCTACCACCTCGGCTAGAATAACTCTAGATTCCTAGAAGATATGGAGCTGAAGATCCCCTTCCCACACCCTTGTTCTATCTAGCTCCTTCATCCCTGACCATATATCATTGTTTCTTATAGAACATCTATGGATGTCCCATCTTTCTACAAGATATTCACTCCACTAGTGGTCAAGGAGAGTGTCGAAGATAGTGGCCTGGCCTACCGCACTGATGGAAAATCACTCCATTAAGATCATGTGCAACCAATCCCTCTATATGTCCACCATGCTTCCCACTACCCTAGCTAAAGTTCTCATAATAGTGCTTCCTTCTATCAGGATTATCACCTCTTAATCATCCAGTATCAACTATATGTCCATAACTGGAATCCTTATTTAGGTTCTCCTTAGCTATCAAATCCTGATCCACCACCTCATCAAACTTCTCTCGAAAAAATAGTTTAACTTGGGACTTGATCTCACACTTAAGTCCATCTTGAAAGCGTATCACCATAGTTGTCTCACTGCTCTCTATTACCTCAGCGTATCTGGATAGAAGTGCTCCAAGAACCTCTCTATGAAGTACTTTCATAACATACCATCCATCCGTTCATTCCATGCCTGAACTCCCCACCAACACTTCTCTAATCCTCATATAATATAAGTATCCAACATGACACTCTTCTCAATAAGTTTCTTCAAATGGTCAAGTATCATCTTGATGGACTCAACCAAAAACTCAACTCCCTCAAGTCCACCCTCTCTAGTGAAAGTTAGAGGGTGATGCAACTAAAAATCCCTCATTAGGTCAGACATAATTTTCATAACCTACCAATGGTCTCTACCCATGAGTCTCATAAGGAGAGAAAATTTCACTCAGAAATACCCCCTTCTTCCTCATCCAGTACTATCGGTTCCACAGGTTCCACTAATGGTTGTGTATTACCATCCATATCCTTTTATCATCCTTTCAATAAGAGTTGTCATGGAGTCATATCTCTATAATTCTCTGCACACATATTAGGAATCATAAAAAAACATTAAAATATATATATATATAAGGAGAAAATCATAAAAAGACTCACTAAGTATTCCTCACGTCTTTCCATGTGGTCAAAACCATGGTGCTTACACTACCCTTAACCATCCTATAATTAGGTATTGGTTATCAAAGGGTATTCTCATTCTCATTATTCACATTCCATTATACACCCATTTATTCTCATTTTTCATCATTTTACCATTTTAAATCCTCATTAGATACCATTTTTAGTACAATTTTATAAGCAAGTAAAAATATTTTAAGTTCAATAACTTACCCAAAACCCATTTTCCCATGCGTTCTTAAAATGATTCATGTCACAAAATAATTCTGAGTTCCTAGAATGATCCATGAACACTCAAATATTTATCCATTCCTATAGGTGACTTAAAATTCTACAATTTTCATACACATAATCAAAATCATGACTATGGGATTTGAATTTTAGACCACCTACCTCAAATCATCAAAGAATAATTGCCCAATAGAAATCCCCAAAAATTGAGTGACATAACAACATAGATCTAGATCTGAATATCAAAACCATAAATAAAGATTAAATAAAATCAAGATCTTATAAATATTGATCTAGATCTAGAATAATATATCTATATATCAAAAAATATATTTAGATCTATCCATAAGAGAATATTACATCGCTGAAAGAAAGTGAGAAGAATGGGAGAAGAGTGGGAGAAGAACCGGGATATGATTCACTTATTAGGAGAGGATATGACCTTTGATCCGGGCTTCGAATCATGAAGAAAATAGATCAAGAGGGCTTGGAATTAATCCTGGATATCTCTAAAAATGCTAAAGACATAATAGGGTCTAATGGGGGTTGAAATATGTTAGTTTTGGGGGATCTTGGGATTTAAAAAATTATAATCATGTTAAATTTAAAATCATGCATGGTTTGTTTTGAAGGGGTGAACATTTTTTCCAAACCATGCGCCTAAACTATGAAACTATTATTTTAGGGGTTCATGGTTACTCCTAAGAGGGTGAATAGTTTTCCAATCCATGCACCATTCATGTGAATCCCCTGTATCTATTTTAACATGGTTAGTTGGGTTGGGGTGCACAGTTAGGGAAAATCATGCACCAGCCATGTATATCCCTATAATTTCCATTTTTCTCAAAATTCCATCCTGGAACACCCTAAGTTAAAATCCAAACAAAAAGTACTCAAAGAAGAAAAAAATAGTACCTGAATTCAATCCTGAGTCTACTCCTAAAAGGATTTGATCTCAAAAAAAGTATATAGATCTACAGGTGTGCGTACTCATAAATGGAGGAGGCTTATTCTTATGAAGTTTTCATTTGGTAATATTAAAGATAAAAGTATTGAGAAGAGACTCACTAGTAGGAATTATAAATCTTTTGGAGTCATTGAATATTCATATAGGCAATCATGTGTAATGGTACTTTGACTTTAAGATTACCATTAATGTTTTTCAGGAATCATACACTTAGATTTACTGAAAAAATGGTTACGATATTTGTTGGATGGATATAAGGTACCTTGGGTGCATCACGAATGAAGTTTAATTAATGGATAAATTGAGTAAGGGTTTTCCATTCCATATTTTTAGAAATTGATATCTCATACATTTTATTAAAATATAACTATCACTTAAATTAAATTTCCATAGTGTAACAAATTTTATTTTAGATGGTAAAATAAATATGTATCAATCATATTGGTTGATGATTCGGATGTGCAACCTGCTTGATGAGATTCAAAGATAAAGAGATTATATTACACATTGGGAATTCTTATGTATTTTTTTATTTTGAGATATTAAGTTCTTTCTCATAGGTTCCTTGACTCGTTGATAGAAAGTAATCTTGTACTTTAGGCATACCTACCTAATTCCAATGAAAAAGAATCTCATAGGGTCACACACTAATTATTTTTGTTGGTCTTGATTAAATTATTTTTGAATTTAATTAGTGAAATAAATATTATTCTCAAGAGAAAGGAATAATTTTACTCAATTTTTATTGATCTCATAAACTAAATAAATATTTATTCATCAGATTATGAATAAAATATATTTATTTATTGTATTGAATATTTAATAAATAATTATTAACTGATTGTTTTGGATAAAAATATTTATTTATAAATAAAATGTTTATTCACGTATTCATTAAATTTTGGGGAGTTAAAATACACCAATATCACATCCAGTGATAAATATTAATTTACAATATGGTAAAGTAATATTTATTATAATGCAAGTTAGTACGTGCACCAGAAAATAATAATATTATTATTATTGTTATTATGTGGCATGGGGTTTAATAAATATTTTATTATTATTTAAAGTAAGGTACTCAATTAAATAATATTTTAACCTAAACCCTATCTTTATAAATAGATAGTTATGTCTATTTTGTAGGTTTAATCAAGAAACATAGGATCATTGTGCATAAAATATTTCTCTCTCAAATTCCTCTTTATCTCCCCCTCTCAAGAATGAGAAACACGAGATATATTCCTACAATATCAAATGATGTGATATCAACACGAATGATGCAAGATAACTGATTCATTGTGCTAGCACTCATAAATCAATTGGTGTTTATCGTAAATCAAAGGATCACACATGGATCACATCTAGAGAGATTCAACACTTGGATCCTTATAATGAAACAAATGTAATACATAAAAGGGTTTTTTAATAATTAATAATGTTATCGAAGAAAGGATCCTGAGATGAGATAATCATTTATTCAAATCGCAAATAAATTAATTATAAATTTATCATGAAATATCATCTCCCATGGTTTTGGGAAACACTAAATTAATATAATTTTTAAATATCAAGCGCACTAAAGGTGTTTCTACCACACCTAGAGACTACACTATTATCATGTATTCAAAGAAGGAAAAGATAAGATCCTATGGTTTTAGGGAGTTTCGACCAAGTAATAGAGATCACACACTCTTCTATCATATGGTAGAGAGATCTTTATAGGGTCCTCAAGAATTTTACTCAAGTCTTTGTGTAATAAATCATGTGTTATAATGCATGAGTTAATACATCATTCAATGCATGCATTATATGCATTAATCTCCCACCACATTAAATCTTATATAATGTTCCTTTAAATGATATCCAGTGTAGAGATGATTCATCCAAACATTGACACTTAATGATCATACACTATTGTTGAAATCCCATGATATGTTGGTACACCATAGATTTAATATATACACTACATGAATATCATACTGTGTTGGCTCCAATATATTATCAAGTTACTACCTGAGATTATGATAGGTCCAACATATTCTCAAATCACTAGTTGAGATTACACTAGGACCAATGTTGCCTCTTGTATAATATACAAATAAGTCTGTAGGTAATATCCTTTTTAATCTTTCACTTGAACTAAATAATAAAATACTTTGTTTCATTCCACATTATATTGTATCATATGCAATAATTTACAAACTCATATCCAAACATGTATCGATATATTCCAAAAAACTTTTGAAAAGCTATCATGATCTTCACCTCATAGCACATCGTAGGTAATAATTTGTGAATACCCATCCAAAACTATTTTGGATTAACTCCAAAAAATTAGATAAGCTCTCTGAGTAAAACTCAATCCTCATTTGGTCAACAAAAAAGTGTGACCCACCGACCTTTGTATTATTGAAAATAAATATTAGTCTCTGAATCCATAATTGTAAGAAAAGTCTATCCTCTAGTAAATCACTAGTCCTACTAAAGCAACAAAGGTATATAGCGTGATCTCTATTAAACACATGTATATCTATACTTGTGTCCACTAGTCGCATCACATACTTCTGCACATTCTCATACATTCACTTTTTCAAATACATCATGTAACCATGGGGCATGAAGTATGTCAATCAATTATAGCCAAATCATATGTTCCAAATTCTTCAAGTATCGACTGACCAAGTCAATGAATATACCACATGTCATTCATCTTTATATATGAACACATCACAAGTCAATTATACAAATAGATAATTATATCATATATATTATCAAGGTGTGGTTTCACACTCCTCATTCTATCTCAATCGAGGGCCCATATATCATACCCTCTATGAAAGTGGAAAAACTCATTATTGGATGAGCTCTAACTGATGATATGATTAGAAACATACCCAACCACCCATTATTATTTTAGACACAATGACATGAATAAGAAATATATCAAATTGAGAAGAATGTAATGTTAGGTATCTCACTAGCCTTAGGTAGTGTGGTTTGAATATAATCCATGCATCTCTAGTATACCAAAGACATAGTGTATGAAACTCTATATGGTATACTTTGTGGTCCATACAACACACAAAATGAATATTATCATTTTCCATTATACTATATTAGAATATTATATATCTCTATATAAGAATCCTAATCATACTAACCTTTACATTTCACTATAACCTATAGTAATCCATGATGAACATTAGTTAATGATAACTCAAAGTCATACTTTGAGAGGTAAACAATTATTTTAATTCAAAAAATGTGTAACTATATATAAATTTATGTAACCAATATAAAATAATGATAAAGTATATATTTTATTTTATATAATACATTTTTTATTATTAGAGACACTTTAATGAATACATAAAAAACGGAATAAGTTTTTGTTTATCATATCATATATGATAAATTTATATATAATCCTTATGTTTGATGCACTTTCAGGGGGGGTATAACTCATTAAATCTCTATGTAATTATTTCCACATCTCTATCTGACCATATGATAAAACACTCCCACTAAAATAGTTAGTAAGGAAAATATATGAAGAAATAAAGTTTGAATAATTTTGAGATTTAGGAATCATATTCTAAATGTTTAACTACTTGAATATATTCAAACTAATTAATTTCAAAACATTAAATGTTACGATGTCAATATCTATTGTCTACTTATAAATTTTTCTAAAGTCAACATCATCATCCTTGGAACAGTAGTTCATTAAAAATTTTCTGGAAATAAAGTTACTATTTATATAATTGTTTAACTAAAAATCATAAAATACTTTAGGATGAAGTGGTTTTAATTTAATATTAAAATGCTTCAGAAAATAGTGATATTATTTTTCTGACAATAATTAAATGAATCTCTATACATTTTTATTTACCTTCACATATCCTAAACTCTTGGGGATATTAATTGAAATATCAATTTAATCATAGAATTGTATAGTAATTTATTTTTTCACTTTGAACTTATTGAGTTCAAACATACTTCCACTAATCACTTATATGCTATATTCTATTAAAAATAAAATTAAAA
The DNA here is from genome assembly GCA_963277665.1 of Viscum album. Taxonomy (NCBI): domain Eukaryota; kingdom Viridiplantae; phylum Streptophyta; class Magnoliopsida; order Santalales; family Viscaceae; genus Viscum; species Viscum album. Next base: position 1,450,357,044 of record OY728146.1, on the reverse strand, counting down.
GATCCAAAAACTCCTCTATGTTGTGAAATAACACTTATTTCATTTTAGAAAAAATATTTAATAAATAAAAAATTATCTCCACATCATATAAGGAATTATATGTATTATTTTCCTTTTAACAACATCTACATTAAGGAATATTATAGTATTTAAATAATCATAAACATTGTGTACCAAAAACACCCATCTCATTTTATTGAACAATAATTGTTTATAATCTCATCTCAAGAGAAAATGAGATAAATAATAAAAAATTTATTAAAAGTTCATCTAAGCCTTTAGCATCCAAGTATTTAATATAAGAACTTATTTTCTACATTACTTGATAGAAAACCTCAAGATCTAACCACTAATTATTTCATTAATTTCTACCTTAGGTATATTTAAACTTATTATAAATCACACAGTTGATAACCCATACATTTTAAAATAAAAGAATCAATTTCATTATTATTGATACCTAAGATGGACATTCCATGGAGTTCCCGAAATCCCTTTAGTTATCTCATATAATAACATCCTATAGAATAATTACTCATCCTTCCTGATAAAAACTTCCTGTTTTGATGACCTTGACTGTCTACTAGAAGAAAAATTTTCAGACACACTAACTAACATTTCTTCTTATTGTTTAAAATTTTAAATATTTTCACTGGTGACACAACACTGAGAAATATACATCATATAACCTAGTTTATCTTTCACCAACACTTTGATAATTATAAGGTAAACATTTATTAAACTCATTTATATTGATGTAGCATTTCCATTATTGAAAACATGAAGAAATACATAACTAGAACAAGCCTTTTAGGAAATATTTTGTCTCTCCAAGTCATTCAATCATATTAAATATCATTGACATACCCAATCACAAATAATTATATGTGTCTAAATTTTATCAGATCATTTAGAATCTAATTCCTTTTAAACCATACGTTAATCATTCTATTATTTTTATGAGAATATAGATTCACTTGTTGATCAATTTTAACAATTGATTATTGAGGAATATATTACTTCAACACATAGTATTTCACCTTAATTAAGAATTTTTCTCATATTAATAGTCATATAAGTTTCTAAAATTCTGATTCTATTTACTATAATATTGATCTAAAATCCACATTTTATGGTGATAATGTTATTATCTACAATATAAGATTTTATCAGATGATTATTATGCTTTACTATACATTATATAAGGAATATTATTAGATGGGATCCCACTAAAATTAGGACCCCTTTTAAAATTCACGGCACCCATTAGTGGGTCATGATCCATATTTCACTAAGTAATGAGTATGCATTGGAGTTTCTCTCACATAATAGTTATTTAGGTAGGGCATCATCCAAATTATACTATATATGATTCTTGGATAGTTGATAAGAAAATGCTTTTTCCAATCCACCATATGGATAAACCAAACTCGGTTAATTTTTTATATTAAATCTTATGGTTTTTCTGCTATGTGTAACCCAAAGAATACCCAATGAACATGATAACACAATATAATCCATGTGAACCTCACTTTGGCATGGAACAACTGGGAGATGATCCAAGGTCACCTTTTACTTTCTTAGCATACATAAGATAATCCATGGGCACCCATCTATGGTGTGAAACAACTTGGTTGGATAATTGAGGTCTTAAAATGTGCCAATTAGGATGGAATCTCATACTTGTTATTTAAAGTGGTTTTAATCCCACCATATTATATTATATTATTTCTTTTATTTATTCTTGATTCTAATGATATCAGTTTATAATCTCATTCCTTCCACCAAATTGATATGTTTAAACCATATTAATGTGAGACTCTTTACATAACTCATAGTTTGTGTTACTCCCCCAAATTTTGAATTTAGATATATTTACACATATTTAATTAAATCTTATCCATAAGGTATATGAACAATTCATGAAAAGGATTTGAATTATATGAAATTTATTATCTCTATATGAGTAAGCCTCAAAAATAGGATAGCCAAACCCTACCTTTCTCAAAAAAGTCGTAATCCTCAAGGCCGATGTGAAGTCCAACCCAAATTCCCTATACTTGAGGATACTTTAATCAAGAGAGAATATACTTCTTTATAACATTAACACCTAATATATATAAACTACATTCAACAACTAAATTAAATCAAGAAATATCAATTAAAATAAAAATTCAAGGTAGTTGATAAATAAATAATTTTATCATACCTAGTATGTAACAACTTAGATGCATGTATGATAAACTCTTACAATCAATTTATCATTTTAAAAAAAGAATACATAATAAATAAAAAACAATTTATATTTATGAGTAAAAAATGTAATAAATTTTTTTAATAAATGAACATTTGATAAATTTAAACATTGGATATATATTTATGAGAAATTCCTAAACAAAAACTAACTATAATAATTTTATAATTTATATAACCATTATGAACATTAAACAATACTGAATATGAAAATAATTATATTACTTTTATAATATAAACTATTTAATATTACACATTATATGGAATTTATGTTTTAATATATTAATTTTTTTGGATTAAATTTTTATTATAATTTAATTTCAATCATTTAAAAAATTTACAAAATCTAAATATCATATAAATAACATTATTTAAACCTTGATTTAATTATTTATCAAAACTCATTTTGAATTGGTTTAAAAAAGTTCTCAATAAGTTTAATTAATTTGATCAATTCAAATTATTATTTTTATGATCATTTCATAATTAAATATAAACACTTTATATTTTTATTTAATAAAAAAATTTTAATTTATAAACCCTTTATAAATCACACTTATAATTTCTATATAAAAAACATATATCCATGTTATAAGTGTGCCAAATAATACGGATAAAGATATTAAATATTAACTCTTAATATTAGAGAATATTTATTCACAAATTTTCCAAAACATTGAATTAGTTAATTATAAAAAAAATCTAATTAATTAACATTTAAAAATTTTATAATTAGTAAACTCTCAAAACACATTTTAATTACAATTTATAAAAAATTTATAAATTATAGTCAATAGTAAATAAATATAAAAATATTTTTTTTACTAACACTTGAGAATACATTAACTATTAAATGTACTGGCGTGGTTTAACCGAAAATAATTTTAACCTATAACAAAATATCATGGTAATGTGTCAAACTTAACATTATATTAAAACTCAATTTAATGTAGAGTGAGTACCAAAAATTACAATGACACCTAATTTAATATTGAGCAAGTGAAAATGGTAATATATTTTCATGGCACACACCATAGCATAAGTTATCACATATCATATATTGGGGATCACACTCCACATTACATTGACTTATTGACATATTTTTGAATCCCAACAAAAAAAATACATTGTCCCACAAACATATCTTTAGTGATCTCATGAGATTAAATTAGTTAAATATTGTAGTTTTAAGAGGGAAACCTTATGTTATTTTATCATACAACATATCCTTATGTAGAAAACATAACATTACATTATACCGCAACATGATGTTAAGTGAGGTGGTATAGTTTATGAAAAACATACTCTTCACTTTTAGAAAACCAATTTCAAATAATCAAAATGAATGGGATCTATGATACTACTGTTTGGTTTTTAACGAGTTGATTAACACGTAATAATAATAGTAAAATCATTTATAAACCAAAAAACCATGATAAACCTACAATATTTTATAAACAATTCAAAATATTATAAATGAATACCAATATAAATTAATGTGTACATTACTCCTGGGATCATTTATAAAATTTTATCTTCATATTGTTCTATAAATATCACTAAATGGAAGTCAAAATTGGTCCCATATCCATGAAATAACCTTTGGGTTTTCCTGAATTATTCATTATATAGAAGATAATTTTATTCCATTCATGTAATGCTAGTATCTCGTATTAAAATAAGGAAGATATGAGAGATAGGGTTTTATAAAGTTTCCACCAAGTAACAGAACTCACACACTCTGCCATTACATGGCAGTTGAATCTTTATAGGGTCCTTGAGGATATTCATTGAGTGTTTTTATTTTAAAACATGTGTTATAACACATGAATTAATAATCCAATCTATGTGTGCATCATATTAAATAATCTCACACTAAATTACATCATATATAAATCTCATTTAAATGATAACTAGCACAAATATGATTCACCCAAATATTAACACTTATGGTTGACCAAAACTATAAAAGGTTTAAGATATGTTGGGGAACCATAGACTGAAGATATACACTACATGCATTTCATACCGTGCTAGCTCCCAAGTATTCTTAAGTCACTACTTGATATTTTTTTGGGTCCAGCATATACTCAAGTCACCACCTGATATTATTCTAGGACCAATTTATCTATTTATTAAATATACAAAGAAGGATTTAAGTCACGTCCCTTTAAATCATTTCTATTATTATCCATTATTTTTTGAATTTTACTTCATTTCAAGATTCATATATTTCAAATCATTCATGTTTCACAAAGTAACCCTTTATCTATTCCATATAGTATGATTACATCCATTTCATCAGGTTCTATTACATCTGTTCCATCTAGTATATTTTTATCCATTTCATAAGGTGTGATTACATCAATTCTCTTTGGTTCAATTACATCAGTTCCTTATTCTACAATTAATATTGTATCCCTTCATCTATTTCACATTATCTTTATCTATTTCATGTGATCAATATGTTACAAATTAATTTGATATATTATAAAATACATAAATTTTTTAATGTTTTATATATCTATGTTATGTTTTGCAGAAATTTAATGTCACAATTTGGATGATTTATAATTTAGTATAATTATTTTAAAAAAATTGATTACTTTTAACTTTCCTCTATTTTAAATTTGTATGTCCCTTTTCTATATGAATTATTTATATGCGTCAATGAGTGATTTCTTATTCCATATTCCTTACTAATATTTTTCTAATACATTTTTTTTCTATCATACCTAAATGATATTTTCCTACACTTTATGGAATTACAAAGTATTCTGACTCAAAAATTTGGCATGGGTTATAGGACCTTGGATCATGGTTTCACTGGTGTGGGATAGAAACTTATCATCCAAAACATGAATCTATATAGTATGGTTGTATCATTTTATTTCCTTTGAGTTTGTTAAAAGTTTTATCCTTCCTAATTACTTCCAGTTTTTGATGATAATGTGAAATTATGTTATTTCATTATTTGATTCATAAAATTTTTCATTATTCTTTACCAAGACAGATTTACCATCATCAGTTTAATGTATGAATTTATAAAAGATAAATTATCTAAGAATTTGATAACTATATTTTAAATTGATTCTTAAAAATTCTTAGTTCCCTTGTTGAACTGAATTATATTCTTTAGTTTCTTTTAAATAGAGAGTCACATTGTGATCATCTAGGTTTCCTATAGTTAATAGTGTTTTCAATCCTTGTATGATTCTGATGGGTTTATTATTCTTTAATTTCAATGTTTTAATATTTTCATATTCTAAAATATTTTTTCCATTATACATTTAAATTTTTTATGCCTAATATATTTTTCTATTATAATTATTTTTGATGTAGAAATTATACTTCTTATAAACAGAAGAATGATTCATTAGTATCCATGCTTCTGATCATTCCTAAGACTTTACCTTGCCTCAGAATAAAAGGGTGACTCCATTTTTTTGGCATGTATGTGTTCCTAAGAAGTGAAACTAATTTTTTTTGTTGGTATGAAAAATGATCTTAGATTAGGAATTTCATCTATAATTTAAATTTTTTTTTTAAAACATTTTCTCATTCTCTCAAGTTTAGAATTTATGTATTTTTTATTTCTTAATATCTTTATAATTAAAATATGTAAATAAATTCCTTTATATTTATATTTTTATAATATTAAAGGGTATAATATCATTTTTATTTTAAATATAATAGTGACTTTGACCTCCTATCTCCTACTTCACTTGAAACGTAGAAGATGTTCACTAGGTGTTGAATTTATATTCACATTATATTGTGAATTGAACAGTTTTGACTGCATGGCCCAAAGGCCTAAATTTTTATTAATTTTGGATAAACCTATTTTTAAGGTAAAAAGGTAGAAAACCTCAAAAGACTTCAAGGACATAAAACATAAACAAATGTTACAGGTCAAAGCCCGTAACTAGGCTATATAGACATACCCCTCACCAACATAATTATCAGTACGAAAAACCTCCACCAATGCAAGACTATTCAGCATGTTGTCCCAGGCAGAAATGCACGGGCCTAGTACTGATGGAAGAGCCATACCCTCTCAAACTTCCAAATATGGATAGTCATGCATAGTGAAAGAACCTTCTCTAATCATCTTCTGTAGAAAATCTATGTAGATAGTCTGGAAACAGCCTTCCAAAATCCTAATAAAGAACTATTGGTTTAAATCCAAGGAAACAAAAATCACAATTCCACATAAACAGACCACCTTCATCAAAATAAACACACTTTCACACTAAACCAATATATATATATATATATTTAGAATCTCATGCCCCTCTAATACATGTTTTGAATTATTCAGAATTTGTTTCCCTCCAAACTTGAATATTTCCTATTGCCTCTCATTCTACCCATATCCCTACTATCTTCCAATTACCTTCAAATTGAAAACTACTCCTTCAAGCCATTGTCTCCTCTTACCCCCCTTCAACCTCTTTCTCCACCACCTTTCTTATCTTTTGATATGTTATTTATTTTTCAATTCTCCCCATGTTAGGTTTTGGAGTGTGAAATGTTTTTGGGTTATGTGTTGAAATTTATGAAATTATAATTTCAAAAGAACACTTTCATAACTATATGGAGGTAAATCAATCGACATCATGAATGTTTAGACATCTGGATGTTAAATTGAAAACAAAATTAGAATATTAAATTAGTAATAACCACCTTCAAAGGAAGTGACACAATTAGATGTTTCTAATGTGGTGTAGGGTTTAGAGGAAGTAAACAACTATTCCAATGTGATGTGGAGTGTGTAATAGGAGGAGGAATCAAGATGTAATCATGGTAGTGGGTAATTTTATGGAAATGTTTTGAAATCATACATGTGATGTGGGAAAAGTAGAAAAGAATCTGGACTATACACAGTTCACTAGATAGATTAGATTAGGTGCTGATTTTATGCCTATCACAATAATCTTATTGGTTTTGGTTCAGTGTAACTAACTATTTTTCACTTTTTATTACCTATATATTACTAGTTTTGAATATTAAAGAAACATCATATCTTATTAGGAGTAATATTATATCTAACATTATTGTGATAATTTCCATAGAGTATCTATCACATCGAATGGTCCGAGAAGTTCCATGATATGATGATAAACTATATGTGTTATATAAATATTAAAAAATGCATGTTTCATGGCTAGATAAAATCATTTGGATAGACATAGAGGATACATGTTATGAGGATTATAGGATTCAAAAGACATTGAGAATTATTATCATGAATTTCCCCTAGGTATTTTTCAAGAGAGGATCTTAGGAGAATGGACCCTCCCATAGGTATTCCACATTTTATATATTTCATTGAATTTTCCACTTTATAGATGTTTTTATTGGTCCATAGACTTGATATTATTATTAATGCATATTATGTGTCACACACTTAGATGTATTGTCAAAAACCAAGATGACATATGTTTGTAGTGAAGTAGGATACATTGGGTACATCACAACTGATATAAAACTAATGAATAAGTCAAGAATGGATTTATCCCTTTCAAGTCAATATAAGTAGATATTTTAACCCTTTTATTGGAATAAAACTGACCGATTAAAGTTTATGTCCATGGTGATTTTATAGGAATGTTTATTTCTAGAAATTTTAAGATTATATATCAAGAATATATGTTGATAACATGTGTGATGTAACCAAATTAAGAAGATATCAGGAGAAGTAGATTATATTATCATAGGAGAATGTTTTCATTGAAATATTAACTTATTTTTATAAGTGTTCCTTGATATGTTTCTATATTATAATATTTGACTTTAGGTGATATAGTCTAATTCCACTGAGAAAGAGTCCCCGAGGGTAACACACCAACTGTATTCGAAACCCTTGTTAAATTCTATATGAATTTAATATTATAATAAATATTATTCTCAAGTTGAGAGGAATATTAATTATTCTTGTTATTTTGATTTCTAATATTCACTCACAAGTTATTCAGAAGAATTTATATATGATTTTATTAAAATTAATATCCATTCATGAGATTTTATGAATATAATATATATTTATTGAACGAATAATGAAGTGATATAAATATATTTAAATAAATAGTAATTATTCAAGGTTCTATTAATAAAATAATTATTAATGAGACAAGTTAAGGGTTTGGTGGTAATGATATATTATTATTATGATTATTATAGTTTTGGGGTTAATTAAGGATTAAGATATTAACTAAATTCCTAAATTATGTTATCAATTATGTAATATATCCCTATATATACCGAGTTATATCATTTATAGGGATTTATATTGGAGATGATCAATGTGAACAACATTATATTGAGATAATTATATTAATACCTAGAGATAAATCACTCATGAAAACTCTAAATATATGAAAATTCTAATCCTAATCCTTCATATAAACTCTTTGAGAAAACTATAATAAATAGTTCTATCCTTAAAAGAATTTCTAGTTATTATCAATGTCTAATAACACAAGTGGTGAGAATCATTTTCACTAGTACATGGGGATTATTTATCAATGTTCTAAGGTTCATAGAGGACATGTGGATTTCCACTGGAGTGATTCTACACTTATATCCTTTAATTAAATTATGATATGATAATAAAATATCAAATTATTCATCAATGAATAAATAATTATGAGCCAAGGTCATTCTAAATTATATAAATTAATTATAAATTATATCTGAATGATCTTGTCCTATGGATTCTGAGATATAGATTCCTACTATTCATAATATCTATCAAATAAAACTGATGAAGCCCTGTGGTTGGGTGTGGGACTGATAAAATTTTATTGTGCCTCATAACCTTCAAATGGTACTAGAGTTTCCATATATTAATTAATAGTTATTTGTTAATCATTGATCTATTTATACATTTTTGTTAGTTTTTATTCCTATTTTATTCGTTCTATAATTTGAGATTCAAGATATCACATAAGAACAACTTCATATGACCAAGAACGAGGACAAAAATATATAAGAAACGCTTAAAGATCCCATTCAGAGGTGATAGATATTCTGTATGGATAACATTGAAACATAAAATGTATAACTAAAAATAAACATTATTTACCCAAACTGATTTTACCAAGATGATCCATGAAAATCATGAAACATAGTGCAGTAGAAGATCATGTTAATTCATTTCATACAATGTGTGGACCGAATAGATGGTACCTAGTTTTAGGGGTTACATGGTGTGTAGCTGGAATATACACTGTGTGACTTCACATAGATTTCCCACATGGTAAACATTAAAGTTGTATGGTAAAATTATGCAAGATGTATTTAATACATGTCAGGTGGTGAATTAAAATTGAAAAACACAATCCAACTGTGACTACATAGCATGTAGTTGGAGAACACATTGTATATCACATAAATTTTTACCCCGATTATAGGTTGAGTAACTATGTGTGTATCATAGATGGCCACAAAAAGGGATATATGATGTGTAGATGACTATAAATGTTGTGTAACCCATACCCATTAGGTGGAGTACACATAGATCCGGGCTACACATTATATAAATTAATTATATTGAATTAAAATTAATTATGATATTAAAAATAATACATAGTGTATAGATGGAATACACTCCATGCAAAGATGTTTTAAAGAAGATGAAATGCCTAACATTTCCTCAAGAAATTCATAACTACGCATCATGTGTAGTCATTTTCATAGTGTAATTCAATGATCATTAAAAGTGGTTCACACTATATATATTATCATGTTACATGTGTCATAAATTTCAAAATGACTAATTGTCTTGATATATAGAACTAAACTCTATGCAATATATGACATGTTATGATTGATAAATGCCATGTAAGCACACAATACATGACATGAAACATATTGGACATTGTGTAGTGAAAACGGGCACATGTTGTGTTTCTTCCAAGTACACACCATTTAATAATAAATTTAAAATTAACATAAATTATTAAAATTATTTAAAATTATATATTATAGTGATCTCTAGGATTGTTCGGATCGAAAATTAAGATAAATGAATGTATTAATTAATAATATAATTAATTTATTAATTTGATCAATTTAACTCAATAAAAAATAATTAAAATAAATATTGGATAACAATAAATGTGGTCTCATTTCATGCCTGAATTATCATGATCTTGACTAAACTATATATCTGTTATATTTATTTGAATTTAATTATTATTGTGTGGTTATTACAATAAATATTATTAAATTAAAATAATGGATTGTGTGTTATAATCTCTTCTTTATTATTTACATGCATGTGTGTCCATCACTAATTGAAAAGAGACATATCCCAATGCATCTATACACATGGTTTAGAAAAACCATTGGTATATAGGTTCTTGTTCAAGCCTATACCAATGGTTTATAAAAAACTATTGGTATATGTTGGTCTATACCAATGGTTTTTTGAAACCATTGGTATAGACTTCTGAATATTGGAAACTCACTCAGGATCACCTCCCATCCTCTTAATTAGAACCCTACCTCCTATCGTGTGTTTGCACTTCCCCCTCCCCTCAAGTGACTTCGGTCAGCTCCCCTTTAGTGATTTCAGCCTCCCCACTTCCCTCCTCAGGTGACATCGGCCTCCCCACTATTCTCCTCGAGTGATTTTGGAAACCCAACTACCATCCTCATGCGATTTTTGCATACCCACCCATCCAAAGTGTTCTTTATTTTGAATTTTTTTTTGTTTCAATCTTTTATAGGTGACATTTTCTTCCCTCTTATTTCTTCTCTATAGTTTTTTTAAAAAAAATCACGTGTTTTATTGAAGGTGACATTGTTACGATGTTTGATACTGGTATTTCTATTTCATTTTCTTTTATTCAAGAGTTAAAATGTTACAAGTGTTTTATAAATTCATATTTTGTCTAAATATTCATGGTTTGGACTATGTATAGGGTCAATTTTCTATTGAATTCATTTATTTTTATTATTTCTCATGTGGAAAAGGATGTAATTTCTTAATTAAAATTGTATGTTGACGGGAAATTTATTTTACAAAATCCTTATGTTTGATAAAATTCTATGGTTTGTTTTTATAATAAAACACACATGTTTTTGTATTATAATAAAAATGAATCTTCTAAAGTGGGTTAATGTTTTGTCTTTAAAGATGGATTTCATGTTTTGATGGTATTTTTGGATTCAAAATATGAATGGTGGTATCCTATGAGTTGTGTTATTATAATTTTCAATAAATATATTTCCTTTTATAATTGTGTTGACATGTCATGTTATTTGTAAAAAAATTTCCAATTCCTTATGTTGTCTGTATAAAATCGATGACCAGTTGGAAACTTCATATGATTTGATCATTGATGGTTCCCTTTTTGGTACCCATTTCATTTGTTGATGTTTTTATTATCCATGTGATGGATTATTGGTTATGTGGAGCATGTTGTTAATTTGTGTTGGGGGTCACATTGACGGAAGTACAGGAGTTGGGAATGATGTGATAATGTTGTTATCCTTGGCAGATTGTTATTTTTTTGTGATAATTCTATTATACATGGCCTAACAAAATTATTATTCTATAAGGATACTAAGGTTTATAAGTTGGGAGTGTTGGGGAATTTATAGGCTAGTAAAGGTTTTTCATTGGATATACCCCCTTTTTTGTATATAAAACTTTGTTTTTTTTATTAAAGAGACTACATAGAGTTATTCAGTGTATAGATGTATGATTTTACCCTATCGATAACTCGGTCCATGTTTGTTTTGTCTTGTGTGGTCATGTTAGTCACCATGATTTCATATAATGATATGTATTTATGTTATGGATCATTCATTTATATATTTTCTTTGTATTGTTTATTTATTGGATGGTCTTTCTTTGTGAGTTGACCCTTTTCTGGATTACCATTGTTTTTTTAGTGTTATTTCATCCTTGTATTTATCACGTTTCTTCTTTATTATTTAACCTTAATTCCTATTTTACCTTGAGGTGGGTGTGTGTCTGATTTTAAAGAAAAAAGGAAAATATTGTTTTCATAGAGACATTTGTATGAGCATGATTTTGAATTTTTTTGACCATTTGTGGTTTTAATTTTGATATAGTTATATTTAAAGAATTATTTTCCCTTGGAGATTTCTTTTTTTAATAGAACTAATTTCATGAAATATTTTTAAAACATGAGGATCATTGATGAAGTGAATATCTTAGACCTTTTTCTGTTGTTTATTAAAAGTGAATATGCAAACCTATTTTTCCACACCTTGTTTTCAAATTTGATTCTATAATAAAATGAATGAATGGGACTCATGGTGGTATCCTACTTGCTTCAGCACACACCCAACATATTCATGATGGTAGTAATGTAGTCGTCCTGTCTTGTGAAGGTATTTTCATTTTTTGGATTTTTGGTTGGATATAATATCTTGTTTCCTTGGAATTAGATTGTTATTAGGACTGTGTTGGTGACTTGAATTTCTTGAGGGGATGATGATTGGACCTTCAGTTTGTACAACCGGTTGGTTTGAGTTTGTTTTTTCATTTTTGGCCTTACTTTTTGTCTCATTTAGCTTCTATTGTAATTATGAAACTTTGTAATAATGTGTATATTATTTCTACTATCAGTTATGTGCTTGTACTTTCTTATTTATGGTATTCCTTATTTAGTTAGTTTCAATAGGTTTTTGAAGGTGAAAACATCCCCAATGATTATGTGAGATACCCTTGATTCTTTATGTCATCTCAAGGGGATTGGGGACACTCCTAGGTTATGTCGTGGGTTCTCTTGTATACTGAGTATATCCTCATGTTCTTAGATTATTGTTTGGAACCTATGTTCTTATCATTACACTTTTTGTGTGGTTTACATAGTGGTTCATAACTATGTTCTTCCTTATCATTTATGTGTGGTTTACATATCTATGTTTTGAAGTGGTATTTAAAAAAATTAAAATAAATAAATAGTTATCATATTTTTCTTTCGAAATATTTTGTAAATTATTTTGAGAGGGCATGTTTTAAAGTATAAAATTTTGTTTCCAAAATAGTTTTGGAATAAATTTCTTAGGAAGGTGTGTTTTGTTTTGTTAATGAAACTATTAGTGTGTGTTGGTTTTAAAAACAACATTTTAGAAAAATGTGCCATGTTTTAAAACACTTTTGATGTGTTTTCATTTCATTTCATAAAATCTTATGAAAAATGATTGTTTTTTCATTTTAGTTCAGTTTGATTCACCTATTGATCTTCTTAGATAGATGTTTGGATAGTGACTGTGATAATGAATTCTTAAATGTTAGGGATATCCACCTTTGTTTGTTATTTGTAGTCATATCTTATAGAATATATTATTTCTCATATTATTATTTTTAGCTACTACTATGCTTTGATGGATTTAATATTAAAATTGGTTATAATGAATTTTTTAAATATGGTTTAAATTTTAGATTGGATGGTACCTTATTTTCCTTATAATAGAATAGATAGAAGATGACTGTATCATATCGATCATATTTCAACCGAGTTTCAAAATAATTTGGAATTTTTTAAAAAAATTTCATTTAATAATGCTTTATATGGAGGTTGTATATAGTTTCCATGCAATAATTGTATTGGAAGACCATGTTTATACCGAGAATAAGTTGTCTAGCATATAATGAAAGCTGGATTTCAAATAAACTATTTTATTTTCAATCATAATGGAGGGACATGACAATATTATGCTATTCATGACTGAAAACAAAGAAGTGGTATGGGTAATTTGATACATTTTTTCATCGTTAGGAGTGAGATAGTTTTCCAGTGCAAGAAGACAATGATTTCAATACACATGAGGAAAACACTGAATGTGATGATGTTGATAGAGTGAAAATTTTAATGGATGATACCAAAACTCTAATATATCATGAATTTACTATTATCACCATGTTTTAATTTTTAATGCGGTTATATGATGGAAATCCATGTATGGAATTTATAATGCCTCCATTGATTATATTCTCACCTTTTTGAAGAACTTTATTTATGATGGTGTATCTATTCTCTCAAATAATTACAATGTATGAAAGTTAGTTAAGAATGTTGGATTTACAACTAATAAAGTTCATTCTTGTCCAAAAAACATCATTTTTTTGGTAGGAAATAGATGGATGTAATGACTATAATGAATGTAGTACATCACATTGGAAGGGAAATACAGATGAAACACCATCTCATGTGCCATAGAAAGTCATTTGAAACTTTCCATTGATTAATATACTTCAAAATCTATTCATATATATAGAAATCTCATCTAATATGCAATGTAATGATGATGAGATAATTAAATGTAATGATGAGTTGGTTCATCCTTAATATTGATTATCCCAGAGGGCATTTGATGCACAATATCTTGATTTTTGCAGCTAAGGTACATAATGTCTGGCTGGGTCTATCCTGTGATGGTTTTAATCGGTTTGTTAAGATGCTTACAACTCACAGCACATGACTATCTTTTATTAATGTTTATAATCTTACTTCGTGGATGTGTATGAAAAAACCTTTCACTTTCTAGACTATACTTATATTTGGACCTTCATATCACAATAATGATATAGATGTGTATTTTCATCCTTTAATAATAGAGTTGAAGCAGCTTTGGGATATGGGTGTATGAACATTCGATGATTCTTCAAAAAATATATTTCAGATGTGTGTTTCCCTTCTATGGACTATACATGGTTTCCCTACTTATGTAATAATTTCTGGTTGGATAATGATGGGAAAACTATCATGTTCTATATGTATGATGAATACCTGATCGATAAGGCTTAAATATCTTCGTAGTTTCAGTTTCATGGGGCATCGGCAATTCTTTCCCATAGATCATCAAAATAGGAAGAATCGTTTGAGGTTTGATAATACTATTGACAATGAACAACCACCTCAACATATGTTTGGTAGTGATGTTCTTAATGAATTGAAATATTTTAGTTTTTCATTAGGGAAAGTTTAGCTTAAATCTAAAAAGAGGAAAAATGTTGACACTGAAGCCACTTACAATTGGAAAAAGAGAAGTAACTTTTTTGAATTTCCATATTGGTCTACCAATTTGTTATGTCATTGTTTAGACATAATGAATAGTGAGAGAAATATATTTTAAATATTGCTTTAAATTATTCTAAATATCAAGGGGAATACCAAAGTTGAATTCTGATCTCATTGGTACTTGTTGGATTGTGGTATTTGACCAGAACTTCATCTGTTGCGTGTCAGTCAGAACAAATGGAAAGTTATTTGTGATTCTTATGTGATGACACCATCAAAGAAGGATCAATTTCTGGTAGTATTGTAGAATATCAAGCTTCTTGATGGCTATTTCGGAAATATATCTAAATGAGTAAATAAAATGGATTTGAAACTAAAATTCCTAAAAACTCAAGATTATCACATCATTCATCAAGAATTGATTCTAATAGAAATTCAAAATTTTCTATCAAATAATGTATGGGTGAAAGTGATTTTCTTGTTCCATTTTTGAGAGACCTATGTGGTAAAAAGTTTTCCAAGGCATTGTTGCTAAAAATGCAAGTAGGATGCACCATTAATTTTTTTTAAGATGAAATTTTTTTCCCTCCATACTTTTTCACATACATGTTGCATTTTATATCCCATCTTCCAACAGAAACAATTCTTGGGGGACCAGTTCCATTTCATTGGATGTATCCTACTAAAAGAAATATGTGCACCGTGAAATCATATTTCAAAAATAAAAATTATCTTGAAAGTTTTATTGTGAGAGGTTATCTAATTGAAGAATGTATATATTTTTGTTTGATGTATTTTTCTGATGTGAGCACCTAACATAACAAACCAATGAGAAATAAAGATGACCAGTTTGGGAAATTTGATCCCTTATTTCCATCTCTTCCCTAAACAAGAGAAATTTTTGGGTCTTATACATTCCCTAATTGACCCTTGAAGAGCGTGATATGGCACATCACATAGTCTTGTTTAACTCTGGTTTTTTCAATGAATGTATCAAGTATATAATTTTGATATTTTTATTTTTTCTCATATTATGAAATTTCACGTATACCTTAGACTTTTATTATCATTTTATGTTGGTAAAATAAACAAATTATAATTATAGTTCATTGATCTTTTCAATTGAGAAGGAGAGAGGATTTTCATAGCCTAGAGTTTTATGCTTGGTTGAAATCAAAGGTATGACCATTACTTTAATTATATTAAAATATAGATATCCATTTAATTTTACTATTCATAAATATTTCAGGCCTTGAGTTTACATGTTGACTCTTTTTCTCAAGAATTAAGAGCATTGTATATTGTTCCTAATTATTTGGTTCATGAATGAAATTCTTTAATAATAAATGGGTATAAATTCATTAAATTTGATCGAGCAGTGAAAATGAGAACACAACATGATGGCATTATGTTAACTAATACAATGGATTGTTATACCAGTGCATCAGATAGTCATCCTCAATATGAATATGTGTATTATTATGGATTTTTTGAGAAAATATTGCTATTTGATTACTACTCCCAGCATCGAGTCACTCTTATGAAATGTAAACGGTTTGATTCAATGAAGCAACATGGAAAATTAATTTATGATTGTGGATTTAGAGTTATTGACATGATTCAATTCCTACATGCCGATGAACTATGCATTTTGGATTCAATGCAAAAACAAGTGTTTTATATGAAAGATCGTCTGAGACCTGATTATAGTGTCATTAATGAATTAATCCTAAGACATATTTTTCCTGATTCTGGTGATGAAATTGACACCATTAACGCCCCCATTAGTGTTGACCAAAATATTTCAATTGATGAATCCAATTGTCCCATTGTGAGATTTGATGTTGAAACTAAAGTAGTGGTGGGTAATATATTAAAGCAACCATATATGTTCACGGTTTATTCAGTTTACCTTGACATGAGTTTCTCATATTATTATTACTATAATTACTTTAATTTAGTTTCAGTTTGGAATGACATATTTGTTTTCGTATTATCTTGTGTTGTTTAATTTAATTGGATTTATTTCAATTTATAAAAATGGGATTAAAATGATTTTTAAATTTTTTTATAAATTTATTTTAAATTATTGTTACTAAAAGATGTTATGACATTAATTATGTCTTATTTGAATTCTATGTTTTACGAATGATTTATAAAAAATGTTTCTAAAAAATGTGCAATTAATTATTATGCATATTATGCCAAATACTTTATAACTTCTAAGGAATTGACTATTTGATCTCAATCGATAGGTGAACGATCATGCGTTTCCTCTTTCGTTCCCTCAGTGAGTATAATAATTGTATTGTTTTATTCTAAATTACATATAATTTCACATTAACATTATTTATCAAAAATTAGGGACTTTAAGTTTCACTAGTGTTGACTCCTCATCCTTCTAGCATGGGTCCAAGTGGGGATGCTCCTACAGATAGATAGAGCACCTGTCATACTTGCTCCCACACTAACACACCAGTTGACACCTCATCTACCACACCTTTCTCTCCTCTACCTGAGTCTCTAGGGAAGTTCTTATCCATGCCTCCATTATCATGTTAGCTACCCTCTTATTGACATACCATGTCTATGAGACCTTCAGGGATAATCTCACTATTGCCTCCATCATCATCTCAGCTACCCTTTTATTCACATAATGTGTCTACACTGCCTCAATGAATATTACCACTTTTATCATGTCCATATAATATGATTTATCCCCTACCCTACTACCCATATTATTCTATGTATATGCCGCCACCAATTCCTACCATTCATCCCACATCTGATGAGTTTGTTCCTTTAGCTTCCACTCTAGTGCATGAAGACCACCCAGAGCATACATTGTAATAGAAACTTCCTTCAAATGTTGATGATGTAAGATCTAAATACTGATGTAGATGCTCAATATACAAGAGGGGGGCTGAATTGTATACTTTAAAAATTTCCTTAGACAAGGAAAAATATAAGTTTAACAAAGTTAAACTAAGAAAATTCAAAACACCTCTAGTCACCAACCGGAGAAATGGAACCAAGGTTTACAAAATAAGATTCTACCTTAAAACGTATAGAACCTAAAATAATCAGAGTACAAGTGTAAGGAAATATATAGGGTCATAATTTCCTTACAATAAAAAAGTTTAGCGAAAAAAACAAGTAGTAAAACTACAAGTGACAAGATAAAAGTCTTTTAATGCAAAGATAAGGGTATCCAACAACCTTGGATAAAGGTCTCTTGATTTATACTTTCAAGCAAGTCTATCTTAGCCACACCAGGGTAAGCCCTCGATACGATGATCGGAATCTATGTCTTGCTATCCCGCAAGCCCTCAATTTCAAGGTAGTTGAAACCTCTGTCTTCCTCAGCAAGGAAGCCCTCTAACTTCAAGGTAGTCGGAACCTCTGTCTTCCTATCCCCGGAAGTCCTCGAATGTAATCACCAACATTCGAAGTCGCGCAAAGCAATCTGAATGAGCGGTTCAGTACACACAAAGAATGAAAAGCTTCTCTCTCTAGAAATCACCTTAACAACATGTGGTCTCTAGATCGATCAACTCATTGTTGAGCTCTTTCAAATGAGATCATATTTATAGGAAAATTTCCAACGGTCGGCTCCCTACTCTAACGGTCATATTTTCCATGAAATTCGGAGGGACCTGTACATGTGTAACTCAACTAATGGTTAATTAGAAACAGAATGAACGACATTGTTTAATAATAAATCATGTATAACTGAATGCACGAAATCGTTTTGAAATGAAGAATATGTAAGTAAAATCCATATAAAATTTCGGAGTGTAAGCAAATTAAAAGTTCGGAGTCTAACCAAAATGAAATTCAGATTCTATGTTAAGAAATGTTCGGATTCTGTTTTATAGGAATTCGGAGTCTGGTTTCACCAGATATCAGAATCTAAACTTGCAGAGTTTGAAGTCGAACTAGTAAAAGTTTGGAGTTTAACTTCATAAGAGTTCGGAGTCGGGCTCATGAAAGTTCTAAGTCAAACCTCATAAGAGATCGGAGTCGAGCTCATGAAAGTTCGGAGTCGAACTTCATAAGAGTTCGGAGTTGAACTCATGAAAGTTCAGATTCGAACTTCATAAGATTTCGGAGTCGAACTCATGAAAGTTCTTAGTTGAACTTCATAAGAGTTCGGAGTCGAAATTATAAAAGTTCAGAGTCGAACATCATAAGAGTTCGGAGTCAAACTCATGAAAGTTTTGAGTCGAACTTCATAAGAGTTCGGATTCGAACTCACCAGAGTTTGGAGTAAAACTCATGAAAGTTTTGAGTTGAACTTCACTAGAGTTCGGATTCGAACTCACCAGAGTTCGGATTCGAACTCACCAGAGTTCGGAGTCGAACTCATGAAAGTACGGAGTCCAGAATTCGGATTGGAACTTCATTTCAGTTCACATCCAGAATTCAGATCCTAAAAACAGAATGCTCTAAATATTTACATTATATGACTTATAGGATTTTGGGTATGAATCCAGTTTGTGTACTTAAGAAAAAATATTTCTATGTATAAGAAAATTTAGGTTAGGGTAAATTTCCTTAAAGAAGTAAATTTTCCTTATGGAGGTAAAATTTATATTTGCTTAAGTATAAGGTGTTTGTGATTTTCAAAACAAAAATGAATGGAAAATTCATAAGGAAAACCTTATTGACTCAAAAATCTCCCCCTTTTTGGAAAGCACAAACATCCTTTCGAAAAAGTATATAAGGATTTTGAAAATTTTCATTAGACTTTGAAATTAAACACTTATCTCCCTTTGTTAATGGATTAAAGTGAATACAACTAACTCCCCCTTAGGCATTGAAACTATAAGGATTGTATTATGAGTTTCCGGAGTGGAGTTTTCACTATTGTAACAATGAAAAACTTCGTAGTGGGAAACTCCCCCTTTATTTAAGGATATTTCACTTAGAAATTTTTCCTTTCTCCTCCTTAGGAGTAGTTCTTTTTCCTTCTCCCCCTTTTTTATTTTCAAAAAGAATTGAAGGGAATGGAAAACAAAGTATGGTACCTAAAACATTAGTATATGACAAGAAACAACCAACCAAATAATCATTTCATTAGAGTTGGAAAATTTTACAAAGAAAGACAATTACAAAAAAAGATCAGAGTGGGTTCATTTGTCTTACTTTTCCTTCAGGATGAGATTCTTTAACAAGGTTTTGAGTTTCATCAAGTCTCTTTGGTCTTCCTAAACTTTCCTCTCCAAGGATTTTAACTTTTCTTCTTAGACTTTTAAAGCTTCTGCCTCAGCCTCCATGGCTTCTCTCTGCAGCATTATTATTTCATCTTGCTTTTTCCAACTTCTGCTGAAACTAAATCCAGAAATCTCTTTCACTTTTCCAATTCTGAGATACTGAGTTAAGCTTCCCATTCAGGTCCCTGACCTGTTGATTCCAAGAATTTTGCTCTTGGGTCATCTTTTCAGAAATCTCATTAACCTTTTTATCCTCCATTTCAAAAGCATTTTGAAATTCAGCCTGAAAACACTCAAACAGAACTAAATCTTCATCAAATATCTTAGACCACTTCATTACCTTACTGTAAGACTTTAAATGCACATCATAATCGATAAGAAAACTTTTCTGTTCAACTTCCATATTCACAAACTTATCCATGTCCATGGATAAAGAATCCGATTTCTGATTCATACTTTGTTGCAGCATCTGGCATCTGGAATCTATAATTGGAAAAATAGGAATGGCATCCACTAACTTCTTCAGAGATTGAACCACAAAATCATGCCCATGAGATGATGATTTCAAATCAGAAACTTTTCTTGGAGACTGATATTCTTAAGTTTGCACCAACTTTCTTCTAGAGGTGCCACCGACCTCTTTCTTCCTGATGAAATCTTTTATAGGTGTCTCCATGAGAGTTTTCTTCCCCTTATCTGCTCTCGGAATAGGTTCCTTATTAGGGGATACTTCCTCGAATTTAGACACTTAAATGATCTGGTATTCATCTGGTTTTTTTTCTTGTCCTTTCTCAAGAAAATTCCTCTCCTAAGATTCTTCCTCATCATACAAGACATTTTCTTCTTCTTATTCTAGCTATTGCTTATCATCATTCTTAATAGATTCCTCATCTGCCTTTCCTGGAGTTACTAACTTTACGGATTCAGCCTTATCTTTATAGTCCTGTACTTTCTTGATCAGGGTATCCAAATCTTCACTTTCCTCTTCTTCTTCTTCTTCTTTTTCCTCAAATTATTCCTCTACTTCTACTTCTCGATCAACTTATTTTTCGTCTTATTCAACTACTTCTTTACCCTTGGCTTTTTCCGGAGTGACATAGTTCTTAGCTGGTGTTTCTGGTAAAGAAGGTTCAGAACCGAACGTTTCCGGAATGGGAAGCATTTCGAAAGCTAACTCTGTAGCTTTTAGCAAAGATTGCACCACTTCAGCTTTGGACAACTTCTTTTTCATCTTCTTTTCTTTTTCCTATTTCTCTAGCTCTTATGAAGCTCTTTATTTTAAGGCCTTAGCCTCTATAGGATCCAATCCGAATTGTGGATCCCCTTCCTTCCTCTTCTCTTTGTCTTACCTCCACTTGGATGCCACTTCATCTTTATATGTTTTCTACTTCTTCGGCTTGGGGGAGCAGACTGAGTTTCCTTAGCCTGTGGATTTTCTTTATCAGCAACAACTTCCTTGACCTTCCTCTTCTTCCTTGTCTTTTTGGATAGTTCCGAATTCTGTGTTTCTTTCTGAGCTGCTTCAACCTCTTCCACAAATAGAGGGTAAAATTCTCCAGATTCACTAGAAAAACCCATATTCATCCTCTTCAGGGTATCATCACTAACTAGCATAAGCTTGTAATTATGGAATTTTGATTTTCATGCAACCTTGAAGGATTCTAAGCACCAAACTATCAGCCTTGATAGTGAAGCAGGGTACATATTATCTGAGCTCTCAAATTCCCTTCCTTGATGTTCGTGATCGTAATCAAGACATGCCTCATCAAATTTATCTTTCTTAGATTCACCAAGAAATCTAAAACATAGATATCACTTTTCTTCAAATTATCTTTGTCACCTCTTCTTGGAACCAGAAAGCCTTGCACCCGAAGATGAAGAATCTTGTTGTTCGGAGTGAGATGAGAAATATTAGCCGTTTTAGCATCCTTAAGTCCAAGGAATTTTAAAGCCTTCACCTTGTTGAAACTTCCTTTCTCATCTGGAAGCTTGTGTGAGAAAAACTCAGCTTCTCCCTCATAGGACAAGCCAACCAAGCTCGCAGCCTTGGTGTAGGAAAGCTTATAAGTTTTTCCATAAGACTTGAAAGAAAAACATTCTCTATCATCTTCCATATGGAAGGAAACAGACTCATATAGCTCTATCAACAAATTAGTATACACCAGATCCTGATTTTCTGACTTTAACAGGAATATATCTTCCCAACCATTCAACATTATATTCTTGGTTATAATAGAATTGAGCTTGTAGAAATCAGGATGAACTAACCTTTCCATGAAGACTAACCACTTAGAGATTGGTTTAAAAGTTTACATATCTTGAGAAGTTGCCTCAACAGACATTCGGAGTGAAGAAATATGAAAGATTCGGAACGAATTTGCAAAGTTCAGAACCGGCCTCAAGAAGAGCAGCGGGGCTTCGAGACGCGAAGGCTTTCAAAACCGATGTGGGATAAGTATTCGGGTCCCCTTTATATAGGTGGTGGATGTGACCTTTGGTTTTCCAAAAACCATCTAATGGTTGAAAAAGTTTTGACGTGATCTGACAGTTGAAAACACCCCCGCAAAGAAAAATTGACTCCGATCTTTTGAGGTTTTAAGGAAAACATCCGGATTTGAGGAAAAACTAGAATCCGAACTCTTTATCTTAAAAAACTCAGGAAAAATACCAGTAAGAAAAATATTATTATGAAACTATAAGTAAGTAAATCATAGCTTTTGGATTGGCTAGAAAGATTGTTCGTAATTGGTAATATTCTTCTTGAAGAAATGAATTTAAAAACAAACTCATTATGAATGTTCCAGTACGAAAATATCATTACGAAAACACCAGTACGAAAATTTTATTATGAAAACTCCAGTACGAAAATCTCAATTCCGGAATTTCTAAGTACGAAAAACTCCATTCCGGAAGTTCTCAGTACGAAAATTTCAATCCTGAAATTTTTAGTTCTAGAAATTCCCATTCCGGAAATTTTAGCTTCAAAAATTTCCATTCCGGAAACTTCAGTTCCGAAAATTTTGAAAAACTAACTACGAAAATTTTAGTTACACTAGGAAAAAAACAGATTACGAAAAAAATTAGTTACACTAACAATCAAATGTACTCCCCCTATGAAGAAGAGTTTATTACTGTTAGGAGAATTGTTCAACAAGAAGTTAATGATGAATGATTACCTTAGGTTTATCATTCCTAACTTTTGTTTAATGTATTCAAATCTATCGGAGGGTAATTATTTTTTGAAAATATCAGCAAGTTGATCTTGCATTCCGATAAACTGAAGAATGATATCTCCTTTAAGTGTGTGATCCCTAAGAAAGTTATGCCTAATATCTATGTGTTTTGCATGAGAGTGATGTGCAGGATTCTTACTTAGGGCAATGGAACTTGTGTTATCACACAAAATTTGAGTCTTAGTAAAACTCAGGCCATAATCTGTGAGTGTCTGTTGCATCCACAACACTTGAGCACAACAACTTCCAGCTGCTACATATTCAGCTTCAGCAATGGAAAGTGCTACAGAATGTTTCTTCTTGCAGGACCAATAAACTAATGACTCTCCTAAGAAATGACAAGTTTCAGATGTACTCTTTCTATCCATTCTACATCCACCAAAGTCAGCATCCGAAAAGATTTTTAGAATAAAATTAATTCTAGAAGTATAAAATAATCCTAGATCCATGGTTCCCTTTAGGTAGCGAAAAATTATTTTCACCGCCTTTAAGTGAGATTCCTTAGGATTGGATTGATATCTAGCACATAAGCATACTGAAAACATTAAGTCTGGTCAACTAGCTGTTAAGTAAAGTAGACTTCCTATCATACCTCTAAAAGATGTTTTATCTACTGGTTTCCCAGCTTCATCAAGATCTAATGATTTTGAGGTACCGATGAGAGTACTTATACTCTTAGTATTGTCATAACCTTACTTTTTGAGAAGATATTTAATATACTTATGTTGAGATATATAGGTTCCCTTTGGTTTTTGAGAAATTTGAAAACCAAGAAAAAATGTTAACTCACCCATCATACTCATTTCAAAGTCATATTTCATTAGACTTGCAAAAGAATCAGTTAAAGATTGCCGAGTTGAACCAAATATGATGTCATCAACATAAATTTGAACAATCAAAACATTTTTCTTATCTTTATTTATAAAAAGGGTTGGATCCGCATTTTCCTTAACATAGTTATCTTGAAGCAAAAATCCTATGAGTCTATCATACCAGGATCGTGGGGATTGTTTAAGACCATACAAAGCTTTAGTAAGTCTAAAAACATGATCAGGATGTTTCCTATCTTCAAAACCTGGAGGTTGTTCAACAAAAATATCCTCTTGAACATAACCGTTAAGAAAATCAAATTTCACATCCATTTGAAAAAGTTTAAAATTGAAGAATGCTGCAAAGGCAAGTAGAATATGAATAGATTCATGTCTAGCTATTGGAGCATAGTTTTCTTCATAGTATATTCCCTCTTGCTGGTTATAGCCTTTAGCAACGAGTCTAGATTTATTTCTTACTATGACTCCATTTTCATCACACTTGCTTCTGAAGACCCATTTTACTCCAATGACAGAATTTTCCTTAGGTCTTTCAACCGAATTCCAGACATTATTCCTCTCAAATTCATTTAGTTCATCTTGCATGGCTTTGATCCAATCATCATCACCTAAAGCTTCATCAGTGCTTTTTGGTTCTAATTGGGAAAGAAATGATAGATGTTCTACTTCATTTCTTAAGGAAATTATATTCCTTATAGGTTGATTTACATCACCAATGATACTATCACTAAGATGATTCTTAAGAAACACCTGACTTGGGTTTTGTAAAACCTGTTCATCAACATAGGGTAGGAAGTCTTCTGGGGTAAATGTTTCAGAAGTCTCTTCTTGAAAATTTTCCTTATCAGAAGGATCTTCTATCAAAGGTTGACAATCATTTTTTGTAAACACATCTGAGGATGTAGGTTGGGATGGTTTAAAAACAAATGGATCAGTCTCATCAAATTTTACATGAACTGTTTCTTCAACAGTACATGTATTTTTATTGAAAACTCTATATGCCTTAGAAGTTGTGGAGTAGCCTAAGAAAATTCCTTAATCAGATTTTAGTGCGAATTTTTGTAAATTATCTTTAGTATTCAGAATGAATACTTTGCAACAAAAAACCTTGAAGTAGAAAAGTCTTGGTTTTCTACCGTTCCATAACTCATAAAGAGTTTTATTAAGAAAAGGTCTTATCAAAACTCGATTTATAGTATAACAAGTAGTACTTACAGATTCAGCCCAGAAATTTCTAGCTACAGAATATTCACTCAACATGGTTCTAGTTATCTCTTGAAAAATTCTATTTCTTCTTTCAACTACACCATTTTGTTGAGGAGTTCTGGGTGCTAAAAAATTGTGAGTAATACCTTTTCTACTACAAAAAGTTTCAAATTCAGAATTTTGAAATTCACCACCATGATCACTATGAATAGTTTTCAGGGAATGATTTTTTTCATTTTTAACTAGTGCTCTAAAACTTTTGAAATAAGAAAAAGCTTCAGTCTTCTTTGCTAGAAAATAGACCCAAGTAAATCTGGTGTAATCATCAACTAGAAAAAACACATAGTATTTTCCTCCAATACTTCTAGTTTGTGTTGGACCAAAAAGATCCATGTAAACTAACTGTAATGCATCAGTGTTTGAGACTTCACCAATTGATTTAAAACTAGATTTATATTTCTTTCCATATTGATAAGGATCACAAACTTTAGAAGAATCAAATCTAAGCTTCAGTAGATCCTTAACTAGTTTCTTCTTAGAAATTTTATATAAGTTTGTAAGGTTACAGTGACCTAGTATTCTATGCCATAACCGGGAATGATCTTCCATTTCACTTAGGCAAAGTAGATCTTGGCTCCTGAGGTCTTCTATGTTCAAAGTGTAAACATTCTCTTGCCTATTGGCTAAGAGAATAAATTCTTCCTTGGAATTGTGTACTAAGCACTTATCATTCCTAAAATTCACAAGGTATCCTTCATCACATAACTGAATTATGCTAATGAGGTTGTGCTTAATACCCTTAACAAATAAAACATTTGAAATCAATGTTTTACCAAGAAGACAATATTACCTATACCAACAATTTCTCCCTGAGCATTATCTCTGAAAGTTACCTTTCCTCCTTTCGTTTTGATAATCTTTTCAAAATAACTTTTGTTACCAGTCATGTGCCGGGAACATCCACTATCCATGTACGATGTATTGTTGTTGGTACTTCCTCTATCTTCTAAAAACAATAGAAGAATTAGATTTTCGGATTCCAAACTTGTTTGGATCCAATATTTCCAGACAAAAAAAATTTAGGCACCCACACTTTCTTAGAAAAATAGGTTTTATGAAAACCTAGAGATTGAGTTTTATTTAAAGAACAATTCTTTGCCCAGTGACCACCACATTGACACTTCGTACAAAATGGGGCACTTTGTGGAATAAAGTAGTTGTTACTAAAGGTTGGTTTGCATGGGTATAACCAAATCCATATTTGTTTCTTAAAGGTCGTATTTGTGAATACATTTTATCAAAATATTCTTTACCATGGGTAAAGTTTGATAAACACTTCTTTAAGGAAAAAATTTCGGACTTGAGTTTAATAACCAAGTTTTTATCTTCAAAATTATTAGATTTAGAACTAGATCTAGGTTCGAAAACACTTTTCTCAGAAATTACTTGTTCTAACTCATTAGAAAGTTCGTTCTTCTCAGAACTTACTTCCTCAAGATTTTTTGAAATACTTAAAAAATAAGTATTTTTTCTATCAAGATCTTTAGAAAGATATAATATTTCTTTTGTAAGAATAACATTCCTAGAGTTTTCTTTATCAAGTTTTTTATTGAGTTTAGAATTTTCAATCTCAAGAAGTTCAGCAAACCTAGAAACTTCTTCATAGGTAGGTGAAGTATTTTCTTCATCAGAAGAGGATTCTTCATCTAAAGAGTTATAATACTTACTATCATTAGAATTTAAAGATAAATTGGTCAATGATTTATCATTTTGTACCTTATCCATAAAACAATGATTGTTCATAGGTAATCTGACTATAAGACCAAGATTCTTTTGTCCTGAAGATTCATAATCAGAAGATTCATCTGAAGAATCACCACCACTGGCACTCCAGGTGTCATTTGCTTTCAGAACATTCTAACTTTGGTTTTTTAATACTTCTTTTTGTTCCTTCCATAATTTCTTTCTTTCCTTTCTTTCTTTTTGAGAAAAGGGAAATATGGTCTAATATGTCCAGCTCTCTTGCATTCATAACAAGTAACTTCTCCACATTTCCTGTCTTTCCTTTCCTTTTTCTTATACTTGGATTGAAAATTTATCTAGCTAGCTATCTTTTTCATCCTTCGAGAAAGATTTTCTAAATCATTTTCTAAGACTTCACTTTCACAAGATTCTGATTGAATAACCACCTTCTTAGACTTGGATCTGGTTACTCTCTCATGAGTCTTAGCTTTCATACGATTTGATGTTGTTGTAAAAGCAACAGTCCCATTCCCATTATTCTTTTTTAATGTTGTCAGCATCTCTCTTCATTCTTGTTTCATGTTGGAGAAGAGTTCCAAATAGATCATCAAGAGAAATTTGAGTAACCTTCTTATTATCATCTATAGCTGTTCTCTTGGATTCCCACTCATTGGGCATAATATCAATTATCTTATCCACAAGGGATTCATCATCTAACCCTTTTTCTCCCATAGACTATAAGCTGTTGACTATAGTCATAAATCTCTGTTGAACCTTACAGATTGGGTCTCCATACGGAAAATTGAATCCATGGTACTCATCTCTAAGCATATCTCTCCTAGTTTCAATCACTTTAGAAGTGCCAAAGTGTGTAACTTCTAACTTCTTCCAGATACAATTAGCTGCTTCACAAGAAGAAATTTGGCTATATATATTTCTAGTCATTGAACACAGTAAAGTATTGCATACCATATAATTGAGTTGATACTCTTTCTTTTCCAAGTTAGTGAAATTTCTAACTTCCTTATCAGGAATTTTATAATCACCAGTAAGCATAACAAAATTATCCACTCCAGTATTGATAAGAAAAGTCTTCATTCGATCTCTCCAGTACTCATAGTCATTACCACCAAATATTGGTGGTCTTGTAGGGTTTAGATTTTCAATAGAACAAACATTGATTCCTGCCATTCTTAAAAAAAACTTTGGCAACCAAACTAGTTAGTAGGGGAAAAAAATTCGTAACCACGAAGTTCAGAATGATAATTCGGAATGATAATTCGGAATGACAAAGTTCGTAATGACAAAAAACTTTCTAAGAAAGGATGAAGGACAATGAAAAATGAGCAAGAAAAACTTATATGTGAGTATAAGTATTTCTGAGACCTCCTCTGATACCAATTGTAGGATCTAAATAGTGATGTAGATGCTCAATATACAAGAGGGGGAGTGAATTGTACACTTTAAAAATTTCCTTAGACAAGGAAAAATCTAAGTTTAACAAAGTTAAACTAAGAAAATTCACAACACCTCTAATCACCAACTGGAGAAATCGAACCAAGGTTTACAAAATAAGATTCTACCTTAAAGCGTATAGAATCTAAACTAATCAGAGTACAAGTTTAAGGAAATATAGAGGGTTATACTTTCCTTACAATACAAAAGTGCAATGGAAAAAACAAGTAGTAAAACTACAAGTGACAAGATATAAGTCTTTTAACCCAAAGAGAAGGGTATCAAACAACCTTGGATAAAGGTCCCTTGATTTCTACTTTCAAGCAATTCTGTCTTACCCATACCAGTGTAATCCCTCGATATGAAGATCAGAATCTCTGTCTTGCTATCCCCGCAAGCCCTCAACTTCAAGGTAGTTGGAACCTCTGTCTTCCTCAGCAAGGAAGCCCTCGAACTTCAAGGTAGTCGGAACCTCTGTCTTCCTATCCCCGGAAGTCCTCGAATGTAATCACCAACCTTCAGATTCGCACAAAGCAATCTGAATGAGCGGATCAGTACGCACAAAGCATGAAAATATTCTCTCTCTAGAAATCACCTTAACAGCGTGTGGTCTCTAAATCGATCAACTTGTTGTTGATATCTTTCAAATGAGATCCTATTTATAGGAAAATTTCCAACAGTCGACTCCCTCCTCCAATGATCATATTTTGCATGAAATTAGGAGGGACCTGTACACGTGTAACTCAACCAATGGTTAATTAGAAATAGAATGGATGAAATTGTTTAATAATAAATCATTTATAACTGAATGTACGACATCATTTTGAAATGAAGCATATGTAATTAAAATCCATACAAAATTTCAGAGTGTAAGAAAATTAAAATTTCGGAGTCTAACCAAAATGAAATTCAGAGTCTATGTTATGAAATGTTCAGATTCTGTTTTATAGGAACTCGGAGTCTGGTTTCACCAGAGATTGGAATCTGAACTTTCAGAGTTCGAAGTCAAACTAGTAAAAGTTTGGAGTTGAACTTCATAAGATTTCGGAGTCGAGCTCATGAAAGTTTGGAGTCAAACTTCATAAGAGTTCAGAGTCGAACTCATGAAAGTTCAGAGTCGAACTTCATAAGAGTTCGGAGTCGAACTTCATAAGAGTTCGGAGTCAAACTCATGAATGTTCAGAGTCAAACTTCATAAGAGTTCGGAGTGGAACTCATGAAAGTTTGGAGTCGAACTTCATAAGAGTTCGGAGTCGAACTCATGAAAGTTTGGAGTCGAACTTCATAAGAGTTCGGATTCGAACTCATCAGATTTCGGAGTCGAACTCATGAAAGTTCGGAGTTGAACTTCACCAGAGTTTGGATTCGAACTCACCAGAATTCAGATTCGAACTCACCAGAGTTCGGAGTTGAAATCATGAATGTTCGGAGTCCAGAATTCAGATTGGAACTTCATTTTAGTTCACATCCAGAATTTGGATCCTAAAAACAGAATGCTCCAAATCTGTACATTATATGACTTCTGGGATTTTGGGTATGAATTCGGTTTTTGTACTTATGAAAAAATATTTCTATGTATAAGAAAATCTATGTTAGGGTAAATTTCCTTAAAGAAGTAAATTTTCCATATGGAGGTAAAATTTATATTTGCTTAAGTATAAGGTGTTTGTGATTTTCAAAACAAGAAGGAATGGAAAAGTCATAAGGAAAACCTTATTGACTCAACAGATGATCCAGAAGAGCCCACATATCCATCACAGTCTATTGTGTATCTTCTAGTAGGTTTTTTTATTATAACCTAGTCAAATTAAATCGATTTCTTTTTGTCCTATTGTATTGTGACTTAATTCTTCTTTTCCCCCCTCTTTTCCTATTCAGTGGAATATTCTTCTAGGATACATGGGAACACTCATATGTAGGAATCGTAGAATCGACATACATAGATAATGGGGGATTACAATGATGACAATTAGATGGTAGGTAATAATTAAATGTAGTGAAAAATTTCGTAGAAAATTTATCCATATAAATTGATATCATTCTGGTGGAACCAGTCACATGGAGAGATCTCAGAAAAGACATCATGGAACAAGCATGGGAGAAGATATGGGTAAGAAAATTTTATAAATTTATATCTATATTATTGCTGTATTTAAATGAAATAACATGTTTTTTGTAGAGTTGGTTTAACTTTCCCGAAGGAGATGATGTTAAGAATATAATGTTAATGGATCTTGTGGAGTTAAAATCATAAAATCATGAGTTTTATGTTGGTTGGAAGATCATAGTTGGTTAAAATTTAGAGGTTTCACCCACATTCTCTGACCATCCAAAAAATCAATATCAAAAAATGATTTCACATTGGATGACTGATGAGTTTAATGTATTCTCAATATATAATGGTTTGAATATAAAATTTAATTTTATTACTTGTATTAGAATTTTTTTAGGAAGCATCAGGGAAAAAAATAAACACAGATTCACTGGAATATGTACACACATTGGGGTGCACTATAATGTTGAATCATGATAAGTGCTAGGTACTTTAATCTAATTTAAAATAATGTCGTTATTTATATTTTTACTTAGTTAGATTTTCAGGCTGAATTTTAGGTTTTATTATCATTAATCCATTTATAAAAGGATAAAACTACCCCTTTAAAATGGACTATAGGCCTAACAGAATAATGTAAAATTGGCTAATTAGGACTAATTGCCAATTGGCCTATATTCATAATTTCCAATTGGCCAATTAGGCATAATGGATAATTTTACTATAGGACTAATAACATAATGTAGAATTGTCCAATAGAACTAATGTCCAATTTTCATATCGGCCTAATGGCCAATTGAACTATAGGCATAATGGCCAATTTTCTAATTAGGGCCAATGGCCAATTGGACTATAGGCCTAATAGTTGATTAGGCCAAATGTTTAATTATACATTAGGATTATAATATCCAATTTTCCTATTATGTATATAGGCCAATCATCCAATCCGCCATTAGGAATAATGGTATATTGGCCTATAGTCCTAATGGCCAATTAGATTATCAGGAATATAGGCCAATTGGTCATTAGGCCTATATGAAAAATGGACATTAGGCCCAATTGGCTAATTTTCCATTATGCCAAATTTTCTAACTGTCTAGTAGGCATAATGTCTAATTAGACATTAGGTCTGTAGGTGAATTGGACATTATTCCTAATATCCAATTGGAAAATTAGGCCTAATGGCCAATTTTATATATATTTATACATATATTTATACATCCTTTATCTCATTAATTTTGAATTTTTCATTAATATAATAGTTTTTCCATTTTATTATTATTCAATATTATAAAATGTTTACATTGTTAATGGCCAATTGGCATATTTCAAATTAGGTATATTGGGCAATATGACTCTAAGACTAATGGAAAATTGTCCATATATGTATAAACCCTTTATCTCATTAATTAGGAAATTTTCATTTATTTAAAATTTGTTAAATTTTATTATTGTTCAAGATTATAAAATATTTACATTGTTAATATGTGTATTCTAATTAATGTCATTTGCAGAAAGCTATATTGGGAATTTAAGGTCATCTTCCTTGAGCTAAATTATTTTTCTCAAGTAGGAAGAAAAAAGATGGAAGTGGAGTAGATTCACGATCACAAGAAAAGATTGTATGTCTTTTTATTTATATTTAAAATATTTATATGAAATTATTAATTAAATATCATGTTTATATTTTCAACAGACTACCATGGAATCCCTTTATGATAAATAAGATGACTACTTTGGGTCGGACGATCATTTGAGTCAGGTTTTAGGTGATGATCACCATGGAAGACTTTGATGTTGACCATGTAAAAACCTCATCCCCTCTAGGTATTGGTCCTCATCAGGATTATTTCATGTCCTTGAAACCTCCAAGATGGAAATCCATCATGAAGAAGAAACTGAATAAAAAAATAGATTTGGAGGAGTGCGAAGGAAGTAATATGATCACCAAATAATTCCTAAAAGCTATATCATTTATCGGCCAATAACTTCCATCAATGTATTATAATATTATTAATTGATATATGGAATCAATGTGTTCTTTTAAATTATGAACTGATTGACTCCAATGATGTTCCTAGTGGAGATTGAGCTGAAGGTGGGGTCGATGATGTTGTTGATGATGTTACTACTCTAAATGATGTTGTTGGTGAGAATGTCGTGGCTACTGATGATGATGATGTTGTTGTTTCTACTAATTTTGTTGAGGATGAGGATGTTAGCAATGTGGTAGATATTGATCCCCTTCATTTTTGACTTAGTAGGTAGGAGACTTGTGTAGTTATGTAATGACTTAAATTGATTTGATTTATGGGTGTGTATATATATTTTAGTATTTTATATGATTTGAAATTTATTAGAACATTCTGGTTGGATGATAAATGTAGAAAATATGTACTACATTGAATTTATGTTGTCTGGTTTATTTGATTTACAAGTTCGGGCATTTGGGGAAGGAAGGTGGTGGGGCTACTACCAAATGCAGGCAGCATCTTATACCCATGGTTTATAGAACTGTGGGTATAGGGTTCTTTGTTGGGAATACATATTCCATGGTTTTAAAACCATGGGTATAGATTTATACCCATGGTTTATTAAAGTCGCGTGTATAACTAAATCCATGTGACCTGTACCCAGGGTTTCTATGCAAACTATGGGTATAGGTCTATACTAATGCCTTAACTGGCCACAGTTCTCACAATCGTGGCTATGGGCTATACCCACAGTTTTGGGGGACACACCCATGGTTTTAAATCACACTACAAAAAAATAGGGCGATTAGAGGGGGTTATTTTTTAGATTATAAGGGTTTATAACCCCCTTTAAATAGTTTAGTGGTGGTTATGAGGAACCACTGCTAATGTGTATGCCTACTATGGTTAGAGGTGATTTTGAGGAACTGCTGGTAAAATGGTGGTGAATTTAGCGGTGGTTCCTTTAGAAAGGGTTAAAACCCCTTCTAAATTCTTCCTAGAATCACAATATAGAGGCTATTTTAACCCCCTTTAATTTATTTATCAATTTAGAGGTGATTGATAACTGCCTCTAAATGGTTTATATGTTGGATAATTCGAGGTGGTTATGGAAACACCTTTAATTAAGACTGAATTATAAGGAGTTTTAACCCCCTCTAATGGATTATATATTAGAGGTGGTTTTAAGACCACCCCTAAGTATTTTTTTTAAATGTCTACCTCGTGATGGCAGCGATCACCTCCAGTTCTCTTACTCATCTGTTCTGGTTCCATGCACCTAAAAACCCTCTCTCGTCCCCTCACCCAACACCGCTCTCCCATTCCCCACACCCACCCTCTCCCCAATTCCTATTCCCCACACCCTCTAACTCTTGAATTCCATTCCATTTCCTTCGCACCCAGCCTTCACACTCCAATGTGGAGGCCACACCCCCATTAAATCATCAAATCACTGAATAAAATAAGGCTCGTATAGTTTTTAACATCGGATCTCCCGGTTTCTAAGCCTCACACTACTACACCACTATGCTAATCAAATTTTGAATTTTGAATTACAGATTATTGTGCTTAAATATATTAGTAAGATAACATAAATAAATATTATTTGAATTAAAATTTAAATACATATAAATATATAATATATATATATTTATAAATTAATATATACATTTTTATATTACATATTTCTTTATTTATTTTATATTAGATATATATTATTCTCAATTTATACATTTATATAAACTATGTAATCTAAATGTGTATTTACATACATTTGAGTAAATATTTTCTATAATTCTATTGATGTTTTCTATATACACATATTTATATATTTATAAATATATTTATGTAAATTATTTATATACTTAAATATATTTTTATAAATTATTTAAATGTTTATTTTTAAAATATATATATAAGTTTTTATTTAATATGTTTATATAATGTCTTTAAAAGTATATTTATATAATGTATTTAAAAATAAATGTATATAATTTATTTAAAAAAATATTTATATAATGTATTTCAATACTTATATTTATTATTATATAAATTAATATATTTTTATTTGTATAAATTGAATAATATTATATATAATTAATATAGAATTAATATTATATGAAATATAATTTATAAAAATATTTATGTAATTTATTTCAACGCATATATTTATTAATATTCAAATTAATATATATGTATTTCAATGAATATAATCATATAATATCATATATATTAATATATATGTATTTAAAATACAATTGTATAATATTGTGTACATTAATATATATTTATTTGTATATATTATATTTCATATAATATTAATTATATATAATATAAAAGTATAAACCTATATCTAAAAAATATATTTATTATTATAATAATATAAATTATAAAAACCAAAATCTTGGGTTTTTATAAGATATATTTTTAAATAAATTATATTTATGTATATATTTATATAATATGTTATGATTTTATATTATATATAATTAATATTATATGAAATACAATTTATAAAAATAAATATATATTATCATACATAAAATTATACAATTATTTTTATGTATACATATAAATACAATTACATAAAATTAAATAAAATCATATAAATACTTTATATAACATGTTAATATAATGTATTTAAATACATTTATATATAGTGTTATAATTATATATATATATATATAATATGGAATTTTTTTAATAGTGGGGCTCACAACCCCCTATAATCTCTTAAATTATGATGGGTTTTAACTCCGTCTATTGTAAGATATTAGTGGGGGGTTTAAACCCCAACAAATTTAAGATATTATAGGGGGTTATGAATCACCATTATTTCCATTTCAAAAAAAATTCCTTGTTATATACATATATATCCTCTAATATCAAATCAAATAATATGTGTGTGTGTGTGTTGCCTCTATAATCCAACCAAACATATACCGCCACTAATTATTAAATTAGTGATTGTTTTGAAAAATACACCCAAAAAATCCAACCAAATATTAAACAAATAATGCTAAAAAATTTATTGGGGGTTGTGAACCCCCTCTAAATTTGATTATTAGAGGGGGTTATGCATAACCCCCTCTAAAAAACTGCCACTAATCTTCTATTTTTTTGTAGTGACATGGGTATAGATGCCTTTTCTAGTTGTTCATGGTTTTTTATGAGATCTCATACCAATGGTTTCACACACCCATGTGTGAATATTGAATATGTAAAGTATGGGGCTCCCAGGAGAAAGGGTATGGTTCAAGTTTTGGATCTCAGATGAAACTAACCAAGGAGATGCATAAGTGAACAACTATAATGCTACAACTCAAACCAAACATTGATTCAAGGGGTTTTTACCCTATGGTTGAGGGTTAGTTTATTTACATGTTGATAATCTAATAAATAAAAAATCTCATGATCATTCCACATTTATATATTTTATTTATGTTTATTGGATCCCTGATCATGATGATATAAAATAAATGAATTGACAAGAATAAAAGATTGAATAAAATAAATGGGCTATGCGTAAATTATTTTATCAATACATAGTTAATCACTTATTTAAAATACGCTTAACATTAAGGAGCATGTAAAAGGAAAAATAAAGAATATTTGCCCATAAAGATAAAAAATACCTCAAAGAAAGATTAATCCATTTATGATTTATATTAATTTGTTTATAGTGAAACAAATGATTGAAGTGTTGGAATGGACCACATCAAGACACTTCAACTTATTTATGTGTTCTAATGAATGTTATTGGTTGACCTAACCATGTTACAATCCAGAATAGTTACCATCACAAGACTCATTGTAACATAGAGGTATGTCTTAAAGAAATACATGTCTAGGATTTTAGGATTAGGTAGTCCTCTCAACGAATCAAGTATCTATGAGTTAATATAGTTGGTAAGAACCAAAAAATTAAATACCTTAAATTAGTTAACTAGGACTTACTTTTGGATAATGAAAAGGTGAATATAAATCTTTACCAGTAGAATATCCATGTGATTGAATATTTTTGATTCCAATAATTATGGATATTGGGATTTGGTAAAAGTGTGGGTTAATAATAAATAAGATTTATTACATGAAATTTTGTTAATCAAGATAAAGTACTAAATCTTGCTTTTTTTCAATCATAGATAATGACAACTAACATGATCTTGAAATTATCATTTCATTTAAATTTATAGAAATCCATACTTCTTACAAGTAGTAGTTTCAATAAGTTCTATATGAACAAGCACATAATATTATGTCCTGAGTGGAAGACTTTTGTTTTAGAACCACCTATTCTTGAGGATATTTATAATCATGTGAGTGAGGAAGATCTCACTTTCTACCAAAGAAACCTAGATGATTCAATAGCTATCCAATGTTTGATTCCATCATCCATGTCTAGAGAGCTCTAGAAGCTTCATGAAAACATGTATTCATACTCAATGTTGTTTCACCTCCATGATATTTATTATGGTAAGGTTATACATGAGTTTTATGAGGTCTCCAAGGAACTTTTAAAAAAAAATCTTAGAGAAGGAGCATCAAATGGACCTCATATAGTAAAAATGATTGGATATATTAATCATTTTGTCATATTGGGGTTTAAACTATTAGTGTAGTTGTGCATCAATATCATACCTGATTCACTCTCTCATAGTTTATCTAGATTTATTTTGAATTATAATATATACAATATTGAGAAGTATCTATGGAATCTTTATACCCTAATTATCTAAGATTATAAGGTCACGAGGCATGGAAAACCTAGAGTCTTTATAATGAATAAGATGAAGAGGAAGGTAAGGGGCCCCAAGACTCACTCTAAGTATAAGTATTATAAGAACCATACTTCCAATAAGATAGAGACCCAAAATTTGGAAAACAAAAATGATAAAAAAAATTATGTGAAAATAAGGGATATTAGTAGTGGAAATATACCATAATAATGTAGTAAGGGGAAGCTTCAAGTGTGTTTGTTATCAAATGTAACTTGTCCATATCAATAATTTTAGTATAAGATACAAATTTTAGTACTCATCTTTTTATGAAAATATAATAACCAATTATATTTAGGAAATGTGTGAAAATTGATTTCGAACTTTGAGGTTCCAATAATGAAAAACTAGTTTCCTTGGGTGTAGGATACTACCACCATATATTCAGAACAAGAATTATTCTTATATATAAGAATTTATATTAACATCCTAGTGTTACAAAAAAACATTAGATCTATGTCAATTTTATACATGGATGTATTTGTATTCGAATTTGGAAATAATATTGCCTATATTTATAAATATAACATTTTGTATTGTATGAAACAAATCAATAGTTTTTATGTGATAGAATATGATAAAGTGTTCTTATAATAAATAATGAATCAAGTTCACAAGACTTATATCACACCAAACTATTGAATCACCAACTTGGTCATTTAAATGATAAGTGATTGAAAAATATTTATCAATATGGGTATTTAGATTATTTTTAATTAAAACCCCCTACTGAAGTATTGCTTGTTTAAAAGGTAAAATGAAAAACCCACCATTTAGAATAATGGGTGAAAGATCCATAGATCTTCTTAAATTATTTCATACTGATGTTTGTGTAACTTTCCATATTGAATCTATAGGTGGACACCCATACTTAGTAAATTTTCCAAATGGTTTTAGTAGATTTATTTATGATAAAATATGAGGTATAAGTCTGAATACTTTGAGAAATTTTATTAGTTTACAAATGAAGTGGAGAATAGTCTTGGTAAAAAGATAAATAAACATAAATTATATTGGGGGAGAATATATCAACCAAGAGTTTATCACCTATATTAGAGAGTTTGATATTCAATCACAACATATAATAAACTAGGCTTTTCATACATGGATATTACATATTTTTTATGAATATTCATTACATTACACAAACACACACTTGAGGACCATAATAATTTAGTTTCATTGGAGAATAAGAATGCCATATTTTTATCTCATTAATTTTATTCAACATCACCCATAAAGATATTCTCACATATTACTCCTATTAGGCATACCCTACCTAAACCTTTCTTCACAACCTAGGGAAGGAAATAAAAGAAATGGGGATATTATATTCTTAGTAAGGGTAATCATAACATATATCAATATATAATTGTAACGTCCCAGTTCTGGAAGCCACCCAGAGGCTCCCCGTACCCGGTTGGTCACATGGCCTCAAGCGCATTTCCCTGAATGCCAGAGGCTGCCGACTAGCAGCGAGGGCCTTGTGTGTGATAGTGGGGAAACTATTCCCTCATTGGAAGAGTACACAATGGAAAGAAACAAATAAATAGCACCATAAACCATAACCATCCATACAAGAGTAAATGATAAACAACGAAAGACTAATAGTAAACAACTGGAGCACACACACATGTATATAAGATGATTCATGATGCATATGTCTAGGAAATCATCCAAACAAGTCACAATGCTAAATACAATGCTAAACCAAAGTGAAAACGAAAAATAGGTAAACACCCCAGCATCGCAAGCCTCATCTTGGTACCATGATCTCCTGGTCCAAAGCAATCAAGAACCTAAAGTAGAAGGGTGCTTGCCCTTATCTATACCTGCAAAAATATAATCTGCTTGGGCCCAAAAGAATGTCCCAAATAGGGTGTGAGACAAGGTCCCAGTAGGGAACCACCCAAAGATCTATGCCTAACAGTCAGTGAATATATGGAAGATAAAGTAAAATAAGCAGTAAATAGTAAGCAGCAAACAAAATGATACACATTAGTAACAATCCACATTTTCTAGCATACATTCTACAAACAAGAAACAACCACTCAAGCAAGTAGAAAAAAAGGTAATCTCTGGGTTGTTCTCACAGTCTAACCCCTAAGATTCAACCTATAAGTACTAACAACCCTCTGGGAGGCACACATATTCTCACCCCTCTGGTTTAGCTATAGAATAGACTCTCGGAGGAAGCACTCACCGTCAATTCCCCCTATAGTCTCGTATCGTACTAAAGGATCTCTGAGGAAGCACTCTTTGTCAATTCCCCTATGGCCCTCGTCGAGGAACTACAGACTCTCTGAGGAAGAACTCAACGTCAATTCCCCCTGTGGTCACACATTGTAAATTAAAGACACTCTGGAGAAGCTCTTACATCCATTCTCCCTATGGTCCACTACACTAGGTTCTCACAGCCCTCTATAAAACAAACATTCCTAGAATGCGTATCGGCCCAAGTAAACCTCAAGAACTGCTTGGCTATCATTCTAAGGCACAACCGCATAACAGTACAACAGTTCCAATATCCTACAACTAGGCATGACAATTGGAAAAATTCTAAATAAGCAAAATAAGAATGGAAAAACATCTAGAGCACAATACAATTTACCCTATTCACAAAAAATTACCTATACTCAAGAAATCAAGCATAGCAGGCAACAAAAAGGGGAAAACAGGAAACACACAATACCCCGTTCAAGGGTATTTGTGGAATTTGCACAAAATATTCACATACTTTCTACATAAAGGCACAAATCACCGACCTCGATGCTAGGAGATCGATATAAGTGAACCACGATGACTGATTCTCCTTAGAACGTCAAGGATCTGAGAAAACATCAAAAATTATCAACCAATGATATCTTGAGAAAGAGAAGAAATTGGAAAACAAGGATCTAAGAGAAGAGAGATCTTACCGTTGCGGTTCCAACACAATCGAAGACGGTCGATTCGGAGAACAGACGGAGGCACGGGAGCTCGAAGAAGATCTGCGGCTGTACGGATTCTCTCGGACGAATGAAACCTAGAAAAAAGGTGTTCTGTCTGTCAGGCGTGACCCTGGTGCATTTAATGAAAAAAAAAGAAAATACACGGAGTGTACTTCTGAGGTACACGGCATATACTCTGCTTTTACGTACTCCGCTTTAAGAGGCTGCCACATCGCCTCTACACACTGTGTGTGTGGCCCAGACACGGCCAGCACATGGCCTGGCGCGGAAAGGGAGTACACTGCGTGTACTCAGAAAGTACACGACGTGTACTTAAAAAATTTCCAGAAATTCCTCTTTTCTCAAAAACTTCAGAAAAAGTTAAGACATACCTGAAAACGAAGATCTGTGTTCATACAA
This sequence comes from Viscum album, assembly GCA_963277665.1. Lineage (NCBI taxonomy): Eukaryota > Viridiplantae > Streptophyta > Magnoliopsida > Santalales > Viscaceae > Viscum > Viscum album. Next base: position 1,450,315,947 of record OY728146.1, on the reverse strand, counting down.
ACTTCCCCCCTTAAATAAATTCGTCCCCGAATTTCCTTAACGAGGCGGAGAAGAAGAAACCCCAAGCAGCTCCGGCCACTGTGATCGTACATCGGCCTCCCTTTCCCAAGTCTCGTCTTGTACTCGCCTATGTTTTTATAGCACTCGTACTAGAGGAACAGACCGCCCACGGAGAACCTTTGTACTCCGATCGACAATCCAGATAGGATGCTCCTCAAATGATCCATCCTCTTTGAGCTCAACCTCCTTGGGCTGAAAGACATGATATGGGTCTGAAAATTAATGTCGGAGCTGAGAGGCGTGGAAGAGGTCGTTCATGGCTCGGTACCTCTGAGGTAACTGCAATCGATAGGCAACCAGCCCACCTCTCTCCAACACCTCAAATGGACCGATGTACCACAGTGAAAGTTTACCCTGTCTCCGAATCCTATGGTGTCCCAACCTCAATGCGACACGCAGGAAAACCAAATCCACGACCTCGAACTCCAGAGGTCGTCTCCGCTGATCAGCATAAGACTTCTGTCGAGACTGTGATGTAGCCATACTCTTCCGAATCAACTCTAACTGCTTTGAGGTCTCCTGAACAAGACGAGGTACCAAAAAAGCTACCTCTCTTGCCTCCAACCAGCATAAGGTTGATTGACATGACTTACCATACAAAGCCTCGTAAGGTTCCATCTGAATAGTCGCTTGGAAACTGTTGTTGTAGGCGAACTCAACAAGAGGAATATGATTCTCCCATGAACCGCAAAAGTATATAATGCAAGCTCGAAGCATATCCTCAAGCACCTGGATCATGCGCTCAGAATGGCCATCAGTCTGGGGATGGTATGTTGTACTAAACATCACCTGTGTACCCAAAGCCTTCTGAAGTCCTTGCCAGAACCGAGAAGTAAAGCGCGCATCCCTGTTTGAAACAATGGAGTGTGTAACTCCATGTAGACGTACAATCAATGGGATGTAAAACTGCCCCAACTCCTCAACATTGAAGGTCTCCTTAATCGATAAGAAGTGATCGACCTTTGTAAGTCTGTCAACGACAACCCAAACAACATCATTCCCTCGGGGTGACCTCGACAACCCGGTCACGAAGGCCATCATGACATCGTTCCACTTCCACTCCGAAATGGGTAACTGCTGTAAAAGGCTTGCTGGTATCTGATGCTCTATTTTCACCTGCTGAAAAGTAAAACATCTCATGACAATACCAGCAACATCTCTCTTCATACCTGGCCACCAGTATTGGCGATGTAGATCACGATACATCTTGGTGACGCCAGGATGAACTTCCCAAACTGAGGAATGAAAATACTGCAACAGGTCCTCACGTATGTCTACTGGCACCCATACGCTTCCCTGAAAATGCAGGATTTCATCCTCGCCCACTGTCCATCCAGTAAGAGGGTCCTCTCCTGACACACTCTCCCACAAGACTAAGCCTTCTGAGTCTGATAGCTTCCTCATCCGTATCTGATGAAGAATATTAGAGGTAACCTCTATAGAAGAAAGGAAAGTATGTCCCTGTCTGTCGTGCATCTCCAAGTGCATCTCAGAGAACAGAGCCATAAGCTGCCACTCACTGCTGGCCTCCTGAACTGCCTAAATCTGAGTTCTCTTGCTCAACGCATCTTCCACTGCATTTCCCTTTCCCAGCGTATAGGCAAGCTCGAAATCAAAGGACTGAAGATATTCGACCCACCTGCGCTGCCTCAGATTCAGATCACGCTGAGTGAAAACGTACTTGAGACTCTTGTGGTCAGTGAAAACCACAAAGTTATCCCGTAGAATTTAATGTCTCCAACAGTGCAAGGCATGAACAACAACTGTCAACACCAGATCGTGTGTCGGGTAGTTCCTCTCATGTAGCCTCAACTACTGAGACCTGTATGCAATGACCCCATATCCCTGTAGAATCATAGCTCCTAGTATGATAACTAAAGCATCACAATAAATAGTATAGATCTTGCATGGCTCTGGCAAGACTAGTATCAGTGCTGATTTCAACCTCCCCTTCTGCTCTTGAAAGGCCGACTCACAAGAATCTGACCATAAGAACTTCGCCCCCTTCTTGGTCATACCTGTCAACGGTGCTGCTAGGCGTGAGAAGTCTTGAATGAAGCACCTTTATTATCCAACCATCCCTAGGAAACTCCGCACCTCAAAGACATTCTTCGGCTGCTCCCAGAAAACTACAACTCTAACTTTCTCTGGGTCCACTAAAACTCCCTTCTCTGAGATGACGTGGCCCAAGAAGTGAATATGATCCATCCAAAAGTGGCACTTCGAGAGTTTAGAATAAATTTCATGCTCTCTCAGTGTACCCAAAACGATCTCAAGGTGGGTAGCATGTTCATGTCGAGTGTGAGAGTACACCAAGATATCGTCCACGAAGACCACGATGAAGGAATCCAAGTACGGATGGAACACTCAGTTCATCAGCACCATGAAAACTGCTGGTGAATTCATGAGGCCAAACAGAATAACTGTATACTCGTATAGACCATAACTGCTTCTGAAGGCTATAAGAGGTATATCTGATGGTCTAACACGCAACTGGTGATAATCGGATCTCAAGTCAATCTTCAAAAACACTCTAGCTCATCGAATCTGATCAAAGAGATCATCGATCCTCGACAAGGGATATCTGTTCTTGACCGTCAACTAGTTCAACATCCGATAATCCACGCAAAGCTTAAGGTTATTGTCTGCTTTCTTTACAAAAAGGACATGCGAACCCCAAGGAGAAGTACTAGGTCAGATGAAACCCTTTACCTGAAACTCCTCCAACTGCTTCTTGAGCTCTTGCGACTCAGGTGTAGCCATCTGATAGGGGGGAATGGACACCGGTGCCGTTACAGGAATGAGTTCAATCAAGAAGTATACCTCACACTCTAGAGGTAAACCTGAAAAGTCCTCTGGAAAGACATTCTTGAAACGATCCATCATTGAGGGAAAGTCTAACTGTGAAGTCCCCTGGTCATCCAGATAAAGACTAGAAATCTAGGTTGTAACTCCTCCTAGCCGATAATGCTCGAGTCCTGTTCAACTCACCTGAACATCCCACTCTCCTTAATGAAGAAAGGATTCATCCTCTGGTGAAATGAAACTCACCCTGCGACTATAACAATCGACGATCGCCTGGAAGGGAACCAACCAGTCCATCCCAATAATGACATCATAGCCTGTAATATTTAGGACATAGAGATCCCATAAGAAACGATACCTTGTAACCTCGAGAGGGCACTCTCTACACTGACGTACGCTAGAAGTCCTTGCTCCCAATGGCGTGTCAAGAGTCAACATGTCGGCAGACGAAAAGATACAAAGCCCAAGAATATACACAATAACAAAAGAGATAAAAATATGCAAAGCACAAGTATCAAAAAGAGGTGAAGATAAAACCGAGGCTACTAAGATCATACCTCAAACTGTAGAAGCTCCGGGATCCTACTCCTCATAGTCCTGCTCCATCGCAAAAGTCTGGCCTGCCCTGCGGCCCTGTGACCCTACCTGACCTCTCTGAGCTGATCCTCCCTACTGACGCTGAAAGGCTGGTGACTGACCGCCACAGCCTCAACCTCCACCTCAACCCGAATAGCCAGAAGGGCTCCATTTCCCCGACTAGTGAGAAACTGTTGGTTCTGCTCTTGAACGATGAGTCATAGAAGATCCCTCGTCACTAATTACCGGTGAGAAAACCTGGTAAAAACACTGAAGGCGACCCATCTTTCCACAAGATCGGCACTCCATTGGGTCTCTCTGGCACTAGGGCCTCATGTTCCCTTCCCTTCTGCACTGGTTGTAACACCCCGAGCTTCCACGATACACTTCTCTTTCAATAATGCAATAGCTTGCATTGTACGCAAGTTCGAGATTCTAACACACCGCGACCAATCAAAATGGCCATTATGAATAGTAATACCCACTTTTTGAAATTATATATATTTTATATTTCAAAATGGACTTCATTTTTGGATTCGGAATATCGAAATTAGCCTATGTTGAATTTTTGGTATTTTTCTGAGAACTTCCAATTTTTTATGAATAGTGAAAAATACTTAAAAACAACTTTTTTAATCAAAATAATTTATAGCAATAAATTATACAATTGAGTGGTTTTAAAGTATAATTAGAATATATTTTTACCATTTTATCCAATGGTGGTCATTATAATTAATTTCACTTTGAAATTGGACATAAACAATTGCCAATCTTTTGATATATATTGTTTATTAAAAACACGCTATTTGTTGTGACAACAGGAATTAATTATAAAATTAATTAATGCAACTTATATGTTTGGAATTTTGTAAAATATACATAATTTTTTAATTCAGAATATCAATTATATCTTAGGGTGAAATTTTGGCATTGTTCTGAAAAACATCATTTTTTTGATGAATAGTGAAACCACTAAGTGGTAGTTAAAAAAACTGATTTTTTGTTTAAATGAAACATTACCACTTCTGTGATTTGATTTTCAAACATCGGACATACATGGTTGTCATTAGGAAGTAAAATGTGGTTCAATAGGATTAAAATAATTTTTTGGTGAATAGTAACTTTTAAGATTAATTAATCGCGATTAAAGGTAATTAGTGAAATTTAAGGTAAAAATGATATTATAAAAATATGAAAATACCCTTACACTTGTCTTAACATTATTGGATGAGTCATGGACGACCAAGAAAATCCATGTGTCAACTTGGGGACCCCATGGAGCCACTTGGGTAAGAAAATGACAATAATAACTTTTTATTTAAGGTAAAAATAAAATTGTCACAAACATGTATTGTTTTACTAAAACAATTATTACATGAGGATATATAAGTTAAATTTTAGACTATAAATATTAATTAGAAAGATAAAAATATTTCCTACATCATGATATTTTTTTTTATAATTCTTAGACATTAAATAAATTAAATTATTTATGACACCATGATGATGCAGCGATTACCTCATTAATTAACGATTTAAATAAAATGAAAAGATAATGTAAAATCTAAGGCTTATACTTGTCTAAAACCCATTGGATGGGAATATTTCGAACCCTTATCACCTTATCCTCGAAATATATCACTGTGGGACCTTTAGAATCCGAAAATCATTTCATAATAATGTACTATTTCATTACTTTCCAAGAGTTCCCCTCCTCTCCTCTTATAAAAGGCCCCTACCTCTACCACCTTATTCACACCTTCAAGCCATTTGGCTCGGCCAAACACTACCCAAATAATCTCTAAAATTCCCTATATTACTCCTAGAAGCCTCACTTTCGGCAGAAGTCTTCCCAAGGAAGCCTTTGGCTCAAATCAAAAAGAGTTACCCGATTTTAAGGTAATGTCTTATCTAATGTTGTTTTGTTTTATTTTGCTTCTCCAACCCCCTAAACTATTTTTATTCTTTTCTTTTGTAAAAAAACCAGTATAATCAATATAATAGGATTTTGTTATGATAAGTATTTGATTTACACTTACACACACCTTCGTCTAATGGTTAAAGAACATATTGTTTCTGTGGGTGGGGAAATACTGCCTCACGAAACGGTGATTGTTCAATATTATTTTAAAACCTCTAATGGTGGCCATTTTGATGACACTATTTTAATATATGATATATATATTATGTTTATGTTTTCCTTATGCTTCTTTATTTCTCATTTATGGCTTACTTTATGTTTTCCATTATGGGTAAACATGATAATTTCATTTTAGGAAGTACGGACTACAGCCCCCTCAAAGTGATTTGAATCGTTAATTCCATATGTGGGATGCATAAAGGATGGAGTAAATGATATTATATATGATATTATACTGGAATTATAATACACCTTTATACCATTATTATTTCATTCCATTAAATATGAAATTGAAATGAAAGTAGCGTTCATGTGTACGTACGACTTACCGTCTCCATGAACGGTGCATTTCATTTCTTACCTCTAAATGTTACGTAATATTATGAATGAATGTATATACTGGATATATATGATATATATGATATCTACATCATGGATATAATTCTGGATATAATGGATATTTTACCACATGAACAACTTGTAACTATAAGAAGTTTATTTTTGACTCAAGTACAAAAGATTGACAAAACAACCGTTATTAACATAAATAATTACATAATGTTCATAACATGGTAATAAGTGATATAAAAGGAATAATAAACTTGAAAAATGTTCTTAAGAAATTATAAATTAACTCTAGTTTATTATTCAGGAGGTTAAAGAACGGTCGAGTCAAGACGGACACGAGGTAAGGGAACTTCTAAACCCAATTTCCGTTCTTTGGGTTAATCTCCAACATTCAAATTATGTCATGATATTATTATGTCCTATCTTTTATTTGTACTTTATTTATGTTTAATTATAGTGAATACACATAATAGATCTATTTTATTTAAAAAATGATCTTTGTAAGGGACTTCGTCTTAGCCTCCATTAATTGAGGCATATTTTGTTTTATACACAAATTTCTTCTATACGATGTATAAACCCCTTTGACTTTTACGTTTATTCAAAAATAATATATTTATACGAAGCGTTTTAATAAATGACAAAAATGAATGTTTTTCTTGTCATTCGTATGCGGTGACAACGACTCCTCCGCCATTGTGACCATTATTTGAGTTTCGACTTCCTCTACAAGCCAGAACTTTTTTTTAAATGAAAATAAATACCAAGTTTTAATTTTATTTTATTTTGGTATTGAAAATGGTTTTGATAATGTTTTTATTATATCAATGTGTTGTATTTATATCTTGTGATTGAAATATTAAAATGTTATGTTTCCTTTATGCATGTTTTATGTGATACGATTATGTTATGGTTTATGATATGTTTAAACCTATTCATATGAGGAATGCATTGGACTTAATAAGTGACGGGTGGAGCCCGATATAGCTCCTCGATGCATCGGTAGGTCTCACGAGACAGACTAGTGTCTTGGAACAAGGCCTTGACAAAATCTTATTTATAGTCTTGGCACGAGGCCTTGGCTACAAGGTTATGATAGTCTGGAATTATGCATTCTATCATTATGAAAGTGGTTATTGATATTGCATGTGATTATTAGACTAGTAGAATATCCATGGGAGTAAGTAAATGACATTATTTAATTTTATTTTTTCCATATTATGCTGAAGTTAAAGTTTAAAAAGGCATTTGTTTTAGTTATACATTGCCTTAACTGTTAATGTTTATTTATGAAAGCTTCCGCAATATTGTTATCCTTACTGAGCATCTGAGCTCACCCATTTCAATGTTTTAATTTTTCTAGGATGTGAAGAAGTATTTTAGGAATGACCTGCAGGGATAGTCTGAAGGGGATATGAGTGTGGAAAATGGAGACTATGTTATTGTAGTTTTTCACTTTATGATGTAATGTAACATTTATGAATGTATCTAGTGTTTCCAAGGCTACTAAACTAATCGGTCGTTCGAGACTTGATTTTTTTGATCATGCCAATGTTACGCAATAAGGCACCAACTCTGGGTAACTAGGGTCGCGATGTTACAGTTGGTATCAGAGGAAGTTTAGTACTAACCTTGGAAGCTAGATTTAAATAAAATCTGATTAGAGCACATAAACCAAAGATATACTTTGAGGATTAGTATAGAAGAACTTCCTAAAATTTTGGTATTATAGAGATTTTGTGAGTTTTCTGAGCAATACATCCCTGTTTGGATACGAGCAGGTAGAGGCGGCTCTGGCACAGATGTACCTATGGGTAAAACCCAAAAACACCGCTTTGATCTTGACTCAAATGGGAACTGGTGAACGACAACAGGCCTTGCTGTAATCTTGGTTACGACACTCCCGGGGGATATGCTTAGGATAATTCTCGTTTTCTTTACAAACCACTATGAAGGGTTATGAGTATATACTTCCTCAAAGAAAACATTTTTATGATTATGGATTATATCTATAAATAGTTCAATTTATGTTAAGTGTTTTACAAGTATGGAATTATGTATTTTATTTCATAAACTGACCTAGTTTATGCCATTGTATAGAAATGGCGCACAGTAAAAGGATTGTGAACTCCAACAATACGTATGATCCAAAGAGTAAGAAGGATCATATCTTTCATGGTATTAACCCGACATTTAGAAGGGAAATAGTCTCCCATGTATTCTCAACATATGAAGAAATAGTATCATGTGCTAATAAGATAAGTAAAGAATTATCCGAGTCCTGTGGATTTGAAGGGAAGTAAGAGAAGAAAAGGATGATGGATAAAGGGAAGAGGGAAAAGAATATTTTTCCAATATGTGATAACTGTGGGAAGAAACAGCTTGGGACTTTCCTGAAGGGAATGAGAGTTCGTTATAAGTGTGGAGAAAAAGGACACAAAGTTCGTGACTTCAAGGGTAAGAAAAAGTTTTCAAATGTACAATGCTTCATCTGCAAGGAGTGGGGACACTATGCAAACCAATTTCCAAATCATCAGAGTATGCCCCAAATGATGTTATTGGATAATAATCAAGTTATGATACTACAATAGATGAGGAGGAATGATTAGAGTTCTTATGTTGTTATTAAAGAATTTTGTCATTTGAGTGTTGTATCAATGATGTACTGGTTATAATAATAATTGAGTATATAAGGATTATACTGCAGTACTATTTCATCAAGGACTTGAGATTGTGTGGAACCAAGAAAAGTGACTCCACAGTAGGTTAAATTTTTGGAAAATATATGGTTGAGAGAAAGATAAACCATAATATGGTTCTGATACCGAGATAGTGATTTTGGAATAATACATGATTGATTTGGATAAATTATATTGGATATTCTTAACTTCCTTGAAACTGATTAATGATTTGTATACATTTTTGGATAGAAGGAGAATATCTAGTATTCTATAAGGAATAAGGGATCATGAATGTAATCAATAAGGATTTATAGTAATTCAGGATGTTGCAGTGTTTTAAAAGAATACATGATGAAGGTGTTCACATGTTGTTACGCAGAAAAAAGGATCTTCATTATGTTTACCTTCCTTATAAAATTTCGACTGTGAGTTGGACAGAAGTATTTTAGATAACTATAAAGGTTGGAATGGATTAAGTTGAACCTTGGATAGTATTGTTTAAGGTTAAAAGATTTCTGAATAATATTTTTGGAATATTATAATACTATAGTTTTAAAAAAGGACAACCTGTTGGTTGGGGGATAACCCGTCGCGTCGGACAAAGCTGTAGGAATCGAACCCACAACCATAGTGTGACATGCCTTTATTTCCTACCAATAGCCTACAGGAAGTTCCTAGTTATTACAAAATATTTTTCCTAATCTAAATGGTATGTGTTAATATTTGGAACCCTATACAATTATGATAAATAGAATATTTTTTAGTTCTATTACCTTTTAGAGTGAAAGATGAGTTTGTGGTAAAAATTTATTAAAGAATGAAAGTCTACATGACAGGTATGTATATTCCCTTATGTTCTTAGTAAATCTTCTAAATAAATTCCTCAACTTTATAAAAGGTAACTTAAAACAAAAACGTTGTCGGTTAACTTTTCTAACTGCGGATTCAATGACTGTTTAACTAATCACAAGTTTGTGATTTTCTTGTGGTTAACCTTCTCCTAATCCTGTTTTCTACAACTCTCCATAAGACCTTGATGGTTTTTTTTTCTACCATATCTATATTTTCATAGAATCCTAGTATGGCCTATCTCGGGTGACCTTTGTACTTATCTTTCTATTTTTAAAGTTATATTTTTATTAACCTTATTTCCGATGTGGGTTTTCCACAAAGGTATTTCCTATCTTCAACCTTTTATTTTCAAAGAAAAATTTCAAATTGCGAGGACTCAATTTATTGAAGGAGGGGAGAATGTAACACCCCGAGCTTCCACGATACGCTTCTCTTTCAATAATGCAATAGCTTGCATTGTACGCAAGTTCGAGATTCTAACACACCGCGACCAATCAAAATGGACATTATGAATAGTAATACCCACTTTTTGAAATTATATATATTTTATATTTCAAAATGGACAACATTTTTGGATTTAGAATATCGAAATTAGCCTATGTTGAATTTTTGGTATTTTTTTGAGAACTTCCAATTTTTTATGAATAGTGAAAAATACTTAAAAACAACTTTTTTAATCAAAATAATTTATAGTGATAAATTATACTAATGAGTGGTTTTAAATTATAATTAGAATATATTTTTACCATTTTATCCAATGGTGTTCATTAGAATTAATTTCACTTTGAAATTGGACATAAACAATTGTCAATCTTTTGATATATATTATTTCTTAAAAACACGCTATTTGTTGTGACATAGGGAATTAATTATTAAATTAATTAATGCAACTTATATGTTTGGAATTTTGTAAAATAGACATCATTTTTGAATTCAGAATATCAATTATAGCTTAGGGTGAAATTTTGGCATTGTTCTGAAAAACTTCAATTTTTGATGAATAGTGAAACCACTAAGTGGTAGTTAAAAAAACTGATTTTTTGTTTAAATGAAACATTACCACTTATTTGATTTGATTTTCAAAAATCCGACATACATGGTTGTCATTAGGAAGTAAAATGTGGTTCAATGGGATTAAAATAATTTTTTGGTGAATAGTAACTTTTAAGTCTAATTAATCATGATTAAAGGTAATTAGTGAAATTTAAGGTAAAAATGATATTATAAAAATATGAAAATACCCTTACACTTGTCCTACCCTTATAGGATGAGTCATGGACGACCAAGACAATCCATGGGTCAACTTGGGGACCCCGTGGAGTCACATGGGTAAGAAAATGACAATAATAACTTTTTATTTAAGGTAAAAATAAAATTGTCGCAAACATGTATTGTTTTACTAAAACAATTATTACATGGGGTTATATAAGTTAAATTTTCGACTATAAATATTTATTGGAAAGATAAAACGATTTCCTACATCATGATATATTTTTTATAATTCTTATAAATTAAATAAATTAAATTCTTTATGACACCATGATGATGCAGTGATTATCTCATCAATTAATGATTTAAATAAAATGAAAAGATAATGTAACATCTAAGGCCTAAACTTGTATAAAACCTATTGGAAGGGAATATTTCGAACCCTTTTCACCTTATCCGTGCAATATATCATTGTGGGACCTTTAGAATCCGAAAATCATTTCATAATAATGTAATATTTCATTACTTTCCAAGAGTGCCCCTCCTCTCCTCTTATAAAAGGCCCCCACCTCTACCATCTTATTCACACCATCAAGCCCTTTGGATCGGCCAAACTCTACCCAAATACTCTCTAAACTTCCTTATCTTACTACTAGAAGTCTCAATTTTGGCAGAAGTCTTCCTAAGGAAGCCTTTGGCTCAAATCAAAAAGAGTTACCCAATTTTAAGGTAATGTCTTCTCTAATGTTGTTTTGTTTTATTTTGCTTCTCCAACCCCATAAACTCTTTTTATTATTTTCTTTTGTAAAAAAATCAGTATCCTAAATATAATAGGATGTTTTTAGAATAATTATTTTATTTACACTTACACACACCTTCGTCTAATGGTTAATGAACATACTGTTTCTGTGGGTGGCGAAATATTGCCTCACGAAACGATGATTGTTCAATATTATTTTAACACCACTAATGGTGGCCATTTTGATGAAAATATTTTCATATATGATATATATATTATGTTTATGTTTTCCTTATGCTTCTGTATTTCTCATTTATGGCGTAATTTATGATTTCCATTATGGGTAAACGCGATAATTTCATTTTAGGAAGTGCGGACTGCCGCCCCCTCAAAGTGATTTGAATCGTTAATGCCATATGTGGGTCGTATAGAGGATGGAGTAAATGATATTATATATGATATTATACTGTAATTATAATACACCATTATACCATTATGATTTCATTCTATTAAATACGAAATAGAAATGAAAGTAGCGTTCATGCGTACGTACGACTTACCGTCTCCATGAACAATGTATTTCATTTCTTACCTCTAAATGTTACGTAATATTATGAATGAATGTATATACTGAATATATATGATATATAAGATATCTACATCATGGATATAATTCTATATATAATGGATATTTTACCACATGAACAACTTGTAATTATAAGAAGTTTATTTTTGACTCAAGTACCAAAGATCGACAAAACGAACGTTATTAACATAAATAATTAAATAATGTTTATAACATGGTAATAAGTGATATAAAAGGAATAATAAACTTGAAAAAGTCTCTTAAGCAATTATAAATTAACTCTAGTTTATTATTCAGGAGGTTAAAGAACGATCGAGTCAAGACGGACACGAGGTAAGGGAACTTCTTAACCCAATTTCCGTTCTTTGGGTTAATCTCCTACTTTCAAATTATGGCATGATATTATTATGTACTATCTTTTATTTGTACTTTATTTATGTGTAATTATAGTGAATACACATAATAGATCTATTTTATTTAAAAAATGATCTTTGAAAGGGACTTTGTCTCAGTTTCCATTCATTGAGGCATATTTTGTTTTATACACAAATTTCTTCTATACGGTGTATAAACCCCTTTGACTTTTGCGTTTATTCAAAAGAAATATTTTTATATGAAGTGTTTTACTAAATGAAAAAAAGGAATGTTTTTCTTGTCATTCTTATGTGGCGACAACGACTCCTCTGCCGCTGTGACCATTATTTGAGTTTCGGCTTCCTCTACAAGCCATAACGTTTTTTTAAATGAAAAATAAATACCAAGATTTAATTTTCTCTTATTTTGGTATTGAAAATGGTTTTGATAATGTTTTTATTATATCAATGTGTTGTATTGATATATTGTTATTGAAATATAGAAATTTTATGTTTCCTTTATGCATGTTTTATGTGATATGATTATGTTATGGTTTATGATATGTTTAAACCTGTTCATATGAGGAATACATTGGACTTAATATGTGATGGGTGGAGCCTGCTATAGCTCCTCGATGCATCGGTAGGTAACATGAGACAAACTAGTGTCTTGGTACGAGGCCTTGGCTATATGGTTATGATAGTCTGGCATTATGCATTCCATCATTATGAATGTGGTTATTGATATTGCATGTGATTATTCGACTAGTAGAATATCCATGTGAGTAAGTAAATGGCATTATTTAATTTTATTTTTTCCATATTATACTGAAGTTCAAGTTTAAAAATGCCTTTGTTTTAGTTATACACTGCCTTAAATGTTAATGTTTATTTATGAAAGCTTTAGCAATATTGTTATCCTTACTGAGCATCTGATCTCACCCATTTAAATGTTTTAATTTTTCTAGGATGTGAAGAAGTATTTTAGGAATGACCTGCTGGGATAGTCTGAAGGGGATATGAGTGTGGAAAATGGAGACTATGTTATTTTAGTTTTTCACTTTATGATGTAATGTAACATTTATGAATGTATCTAGTGTTTCCAAGGCTACTAAACTAATCGGTATTTAGAGACTTGATCTTTTGTGATCATTCCAATGTTACGCAATAACGCACCGACTCTGGGTAACTGGGGTCGGGGCGTTACACTGGTAGCATGCGACCTGGCTACCTGAAGATGTATCTCGCCTCCTCAAATCACCACGCGTAGACTCCCTACGACACTTTCTGTTGTCAACTGGAGAAATAGTAGCTCTGGAAGCAGAACCGCCCTGGCTTGCAGCTCTGGAGTCTCTCAGATTGCGCTCCGCAATCAGCACTTGGTTGATGATGGATGTGATGGAAGTCAAATATAAGTGATTCACCTGCGAGCGGATCTCCCGCCTGAGACCATCCTCAAACTTCCTTGCTAAGAACACCCCACTTCCATCCCGGAGGGGTGTGAAACGCTGAAGCTCGGTGAAACGAGAGGAATAATCAATGACAGAAAGAGTACCCTGCTCTAGACTCATGAACTACTGGGCTCGATTGGACCTTAGGGTCTCCGGGTAGAATTAGTCATAAAAAACACGCTGGAACTTCTCCCAAGTCATAAACTGCTGATGACCCACCTTTGAGATCACGTCCCACCACCTCTTGACGGAGTCTCGTAGCATATAGGTAGTGAGCTTGAACCGCCTCTCTGGAGGAGTCTCCAGATGCTCAAAGATAGTTAGCATGGCTTCCAGCCATGACTCTGCAGCCTGTGGTCCTCCTTCCCCCGAGAAAGTAGGAGGATGCTGCTGCTGGAAAACCCATGTCAAGTCTTCCATAGACGAGGCAGGAGGCAGTGCTCCCTGAAAGGTCTGCATCATCCTCATAAATCCTTCTTTGAACTACGCATCAGCTCCTGCAACTGGTACGACAGCTGGTGACAAGGCTGGCCTGACTGGAGGATCGACAGGAAGTCCCTGATCAGACATATCTGGCATCTGATTGCTTCCTGACGACTGACGTACAACCAGTGGACGTCTCAGAGGAATATTGCTGAAAGATCAAAAGCATACCTTAGATTAGGAAAACAGGGGAAAAGAACAAAGGATTACAAACAAAAACAAGATAAAGAAACAGTCATGTTTTACAAAACATGACTACACGACGTGTATAAACTCTACATGGCGTGTACTTAAATATATTCCCCTACCTGAGTCTTCTTGCATGGATAACCCACACAGTATTCTTAAACTGAGACTACACGGTGTGTTCTCTATGGACACAGCATGTAGTAGACAAGGTTTTAACGACCCGTGTTGTTAGTTACACGACCGATTACACGGCTGAGACTACAAGGCATGTTCCGGACAAACACGGCGTGTACTCGAAGATTTTCTGGACCCATGTCATTGGAGACACGGCCAAGTACACAGATTACCCTTACATGGAATGTGTCTGTACAAACACAGCGTGTATAGGAGGATATTACACCGACCCATGTTGTCCGTGACACAGCCGGGTACCTGGAACAAGACTACACGACGGGTTATTTACTAACACGACGTGTTCTTCTCGAGCATCCCCGGCCCGTGTTGTTAGTGACACGGTCGAGTACACGGATCTATACTACACGGCGCACACCTAACGTACATGGCGTGTTCCTGGAGATTTTCACAACCCCTGTTTCTGCTCACACAGTCAGTGAAACGGTTTAAAACTGCACGATATGTATATATAAATTATACACTGTGTATTCTGGGTTTCTCTGGGAAGTAGCTCTGAAACTGCACCGAAATCCAGCAAACACAGAAACAAGGAATGAAGGTGCCAAATTCTGATCCATGGGGCCCATAATTCCCGTGAATAAAATCTTGGCATCCAATATAGTAATATAAAAGGAAAAATAGTTCAATGATCCACCAATTTCTGATTCAAGAGAGACCATAACACCTCAAGAACAAAAATTTGGTGTTCATATAAGAAAGTACAATACAAACAGTCCTCTAACAAACATAAGATTTTCTATCAAGGCATCTATCACAACAGCATGCATAATCTACACAAAGTCTATCACAACAACATGCAATCGCTAATGCACCCTAGATGGCATGACAAGAATGCATGGCATGTGATTTTTAATAGGTGCCCATATGATGCATGAGATGGAATACCATCATCTCATCGGGTTGCGACATAAACAGAACCACAATACTGATGACAATAGTAACACAAGGTATGTGAATCACTCTTGGTGAAATCATATCAACCGTAAAATCTCGAAACCAGAAAAATCCTATAACGAGGTAGTATGGCTCTTCCCTGTACAAGGTTTAGCTACTCCCGAGCATAGCTTAATACCAAGTACAGAATCCATCCTATCCCTTGATAAAGGCTTCAAATAGTATATCAAGAGAAAAAACTCCTTTGATACCACTTTGTAACGTCCCGGTTCCGGAAGCCACCCAGAGGCACCCCGTACCCAGTTGGTCACATGGCCTCAAGCGCATTTACCCGAACGCCAGAGGCTTCCAACTAGCAGCAAGGGCCTTGGGTGTGATAGTGGGGAAACTATACCCACATTGGCAGAGTACACAGTGGAAAGAAACAAATAAATAGCAGCAGAAACTGCAACCATCCATACAAGAGTAAATGATAAACAATGGAAGACTAACAGTAAACAACTAGAGCAGACAAACATGTATATAAAATGATGCATGATACATATGTCTAGGAAAGAAGCCAAACAAGTCACAATGCTGAATAAAATTCTAAACCAAAGTGAAAAAGAAATAGGTAAACTCCTCAGCATCCAAGCCTCAGCTTGGTCCCATGCCCTCCTGCTCCACAACAATCAAGAACCTGAAGTAGAAGGGTGCTTTCCCTTATATATACCTTCAACAATATAATCTCCTTGGGTCCAAAAGCATGGACCAAACAGGGTGTGAGACAAGGTCCCAGTAGGCAACCAACCAAAGATCTATGCCTAACAGTCAGGGAATATATGGAAGATAAAGTACAATAAGCAGTAAACAATAATCAGTAAACAAAATGATACACAGCAATAACAATCCACAGTTTCTATCATATATTCTACAAACAAGAAACAACCTCTCAAGAAAGTATAACAAAAGGTAACCTTTGGGTAGTTCTCACAATCTAACCCCTAAGGTTTAACCTACATGTACTAGCAACACTCTGGGAGGCACACATAGTCTCAACCCTATGGTTTAGCTATAGAATAGACTCTCTGAGGAAGCAATCAAATTCAATTCCCCCTATAGTCTTGTATCGTACTAAAGGCTCTCTGGGGAATCACTCAATGTCAATTCCCCCTATGGCCCGTGTCGAGGAACTACCAACTCTCTGAGGAAGCACTCAATGTCAATCCCCCATGTGGTCTCACATCGTAAATTAAAGACACTCTAGAGAAGCCCTTACGTCCATTCTCTATATGGTTCACTACACTAGGTTCTCACAGCCCTCTGTAAAACAAACATGCATAGCGCGCGTATCGGACCAAGTAAACCTCAAGAACTACTTGGCTATCATTCTAAGGCACAACAACATAAAAGTAAAACAGTTCCATTATCCTACAACTAGACATGGAAACTGGAAAAATTCCAAACAAGCAAAAAAAGTATGGAAAAACATCTAGATCCCAATACAGTTTACCCTATTCTCAAAAAATTACCCATACTCAAGAAATCAAGCATATCAGGCAACAACAAGGGAAAAACAGGAAACACCCAATACCCCGTTCAAGGGTATTGGTAAAATTTTCACAAAATATTCATAGAATTTCAACAGAAAGGCACGAACCACCTACCTCGATGCTAGGAGATCGATATAAGTGAACCACGATGACTGATTCTTATTAGAACATCTAAGATCTGTGAAAACGTCAAAAATTATCAACCAACAATATCTCGAGAAAGAGAAGAAATTAGAAAACAAGGCTCTAGGATAAGAGAGAGATTACCGTTGTGGTTCCAACGCAATCGACGATGGTCGATTCAGAGAACAGATGGAGGCACGAGAGCTTGGAGAAGATCCACAGCCATACAGATTCTCTCGGACGAACGAAACCTAGAAGAAGGGTTTTCTGTCCATTAGGGGCGACCCCAATGCATTTAATAAAAAAAAGAAAATACATGGTGTGTACTTCTGGGGTACATGGCGTGTACTCTGTTTTTCTGTACTCCATTTTAAGCGGCCGCCACATCACCTCTACACACCGTGTGTGTGGCCCGGACACGGCTAACACACGGCCTGACGTGACAAGGGAGTACAGGGCATGTACTTCAAAAATTTCCAAAATTTCCTCTTTTCTCAAAAACATCAGAAAAAGTTAAGAAATACATGAAAATGAAGATCCAGGTTCTTACAATAATGATATTAAATAAAAATATAGGAATATGGGTATGTGGTTATGAACATTAATTATGAAGATCATACTCTAGCTGTCATAGATTATAAACATGATTCATGGAATAAAAATTTATCATTTCTAAAAAAATGCTCAATACGTCTGATAAATCATCATAAATCGATCATGAACCATAATATCATGTCATAAAAGTGTGGAACCATCATAAATATTGAAACAAAATTTATATGCCATGTTTAACTAATAATATCATCATCTTAGTGGATCATTACTCATCATATGTTTCCTATTTTGGATCAAGACACACCTGTTTCCCATAGTGGATCAGGACACACCTATTTCCCATAGTGGTTCAAGATACATCTAATTCCCATAGTGGAACAGGACACACCTTTTCCTATATTGGATCATGTTCATTAACTTGTTTCCCATTTTTATCTCATGATATATAAATATTTACCCAATAAATTGGATGGAGATATAGGTACCACCTGTCACATAATGAAAATCATATATATGTGTGCTAGAAGATCATAAAACATTAATCATATCATAACTAATGAAATGCAATGGATTTCATAAACATTTTATTATATCATATCCTGTGGAAAATATCAAGATTTTATAATCAATTATTGTCATCATAAGCAAAAAACATTCAGAGAAATAATAATAATTGTATCCTTAGTTCATATCCCAAACAAAGAATAATTTAAATCATAGTATTTCATCTTAGATGGAGAATGATTTTGAAAGATAAATCACTTGGAATGTTTCATGCAGAAGATATTTTTTCTTTGGAAATAACTTTTTAAAACAAAAAATTCATAATATATTTTTTAAATCCTTTTCTTTGAGAATAACCTTGAAAACTTATAATGGAAGCTTTAAAAATAATTTAAAACAAATCTTGGGGAATATATCCTTTCCACTCTGAAAAAAAACACTTTTTAAAAAATAAAACATTTTTAAAATAATTTTACATGAGAAATTATAAATTAATATTAAAATAAAGTAATGTTCATGATGGTGAGAAATTACATTCATTTTGTACGCATTAAAACAAATATTTTTTTTCACAATTTTCATAAAATAAAAATGGTCATTGTTTTTTAAAATAAAATGAAGATTACTTTTAAAACATTTTGTAAAAAAATAAAACTTGGGTAAAAAATTATTTAATAAATGATTTTAATAATGTTAAAATATTTTTTGAAAACTCTTTTGGAAATCATGGTTTTGGATGAAAATGGATTTCTAACTAAAGAGAGAAGTGAAGTTAAATTTTATTAAAACCATATTTTCAATTATTTTAAGAACCAAATAGTGTAAAAATGGTACTATTACTTGGAAACATTATTAATAAACATAGTAGAATAAAATTCATGAGTTTATTGAGATATTTATAACAATATTTTATCATTATAAACATAATTATAAAAAATCTTGATAAATGATTAGATTGTAACATAATATCTTTACCACCTTAGTAACTTAGAATCATAAGATCCGTGAAAGAACATAAATGAAACATAAAATATAATGAGGATTAATAAATTCTTGATATTAAATGTCAAAGATAATTTATATACATCTCATGAAAGAATGTGGTTTCATAACATAACATATGTATCAATGAAGGAAAATGGAGAAAAAAATATGTTACTGCTTTGGAAAAACTTGAAACATAAACCTCATGAAAAATAGATAATCAAATAGATATAAAAATCCCCATAAATTAAGGGTAATATTCATAAAATACATTCATGGTAATTATATAAACCACATAAAATAAATAGGAGGTGAATATGACATTTGTCTTATAGAAGTAAAAGTGAGACAGAAATCCCTTATAGCTTTAGTAATATTTTGGATCATAATACCCAATAAATAAAAACATAAAAATAAACATTAAATATCATTAAAATAGTTATAATCATGACATAACATGTTAATAGGGTAGTATATACACCACACAAATAAAACTAGTGGTGAATATGGAACATGTCTCACAGAACTAAAGTAGAGACTAGAAATCCTATTCATTAAGTCTTGACTTCCTTCATACATGTTCGAACACCTATATAATAAATATAAGTTTATTAAACATCTACTATATAACCATATATATATATATACATATACATATATATATATATATATATTAAACCATGTATTATTTATTTATGACCATTCATTACCCATTTATTATCAATTCCTTGCTAAAATCATATTTCGGGTAATAATCATTTTCTTTTTCATATATGTTTTAATTTATTATTTTTAGTCATATTAATTTTATCATGGTCCCATCATCTCCAGAGTAATAATAATAACATAATTATCATATTTATACATCAAATAAAATTTAAATATCAATCATGAAATATGATTTCAAGAAATCAATTACATTGTGACCATGAAGATGGTAGGTCATGCG
This sequence comes from Viscum album, assembly GCA_963277665.1. Taxonomy (NCBI): domain Eukaryota; kingdom Viridiplantae; phylum Streptophyta; class Magnoliopsida; order Santalales; family Viscaceae; genus Viscum; species Viscum album. Next base: position 1,450,295,739 of record OY728146.1, on the reverse strand, counting down.
TACGTATGTGTAATGTTTCCATTTTTCAACGATCATTATAGAAATGAGGTAAGTAGTATTTGTCTTTACATAATTATCATAATATAATAAATAAAATATTATATCTTTAAATATACTTATACATATCATCTAAGTGGTTTGGTGATGAAAACATATAGTCACATCAATTCGTGAAGGCGGTAGTCTGCTATACACAATGATGATTTCATAACCCATTTGATGAAACTGGAGATGGTGGCATGTAATTAACTTAAAATAACAACATATAAGTTTATTTCAGATAAATAGGTTATTATGTCAACATTTTTTAATATAAATTTAATTATTTGGAATAAAAAATAAAATAAAAATGCTCATTGAAGAACCTTATCCATTCTTTGAGTACACTCCTTAGGTTTGCACCAAAATCCTTACTATATTGGATTTATACCCAAAATAAGGCTTCTAAGATGGTTGGAGGGATGTTGGGAAGTTACTTGTTTAGGTATTTTTGAAACCAAAAAATATTTTTAAGGTTTGAATAAGTGAATAGTGGTGGTGTCTTTTTATAAGTGGGGGAAAGGAACCCACATGGAAACTACTTGGGAATTTACCAAAAGAATCCAAAATGATAAAGTAATTCACGTGATAAAAGATTAAAAATAACCCTATATTGGAACTTGTGAAGTATATTATGGAAATATTTCTATAAAATATGATTTATGAAATTTTGGGTCATTTTTAACCCTTATCTTTTTAGTGTAAGCCCACAGTAAACTCATCTTCCTAATGTTTAATTAAGGAAACTTATAAAAGTAAACTAGAACCTCTAGGAATAAATTGTGTCATTATATGGTAACCCATGGAACCAAGATGATATTATCTATACAAACCCTCAGATAAGAAGTTAATAGTGACAAGACATTCCAGGTTTCTTGATAGGGATCACATCTCTAAAAGAGATAGTTAGAGCTATATTGACTTCGGTGAATTTGATGCTCAAGATACACAAGAGTTTTCATAAGAATGAATTCGAAAATTCCCCACTAAAGAGTCTATTATTGAGTCACAAGGACAACATAAGATCACTAAAGAGGTTAGTGAACCAAAGAGATATGGTTTTTTAGTCACCAAAGATGGGGACACATTATTGGTTGATAAAGATGAATATCTATCCTAAAAGGAGGCAGTAAGTAGATTATAATTTGTAATATGGAAAGAATCCATGAATTCTATGATGGATTTCATTTATTAAAACCATGTTTGAATATTTTTCAGTCCACTAGTAGGCATAAAGACTAATATATGTAAATGGGAATTCAAGAAGAAATTGGACATGGATGGTAAGGTGGGTACCTATAGGTAATTAATATTGGATAAATAGTTTAAGAAACATCAAGGTATAGACTATGATGAATCATTTTCACTAGTTTCCTTGCTAAAATTCATCAGAATTTAACATTACATGGAAACATTCCATGATTATAAGATTTGATATATGAATGTTGAAACCAGTTTCCTTAATAGAAGCATCATGGAAAATGTCTATATGACATAACCATAGTGGTTTGTGAATCAAAGAGATTCAAATAGTGTATTCAAGTTTCATAGACCCATTTATGGACTAGTATATGAATCCAGATCATAGTACATTATATTTGATGAATTCATAAGGGAATTTGGTTTCATAAAGAACTAATGTGATACATTTGCCTCTAAGAAGTTTAGTGGGAGTGTAGTCATATTTTTAGTAGTACATGTTGATGAAATATTAATTATTATAAATGAGATATACATCTTAGAATAATTTTAGACATTGTTAGGAATATGCTTCTCCATTAAGGACATAGGTGAAGTAGGATATATTTTAGGGATAAAGACCATTCATGATAAATCTACGAGGTTGTTACAAAAATTGACTTGATACAAAAGAGATTAATTTTAAACAAATATATAATGGTATTTTTTCCATTATCACATGGTATACATTACTTTAATATGATTTTCCCTCATACATAAGGGGATAGATAGAATATGAAAATGATTCCTTACGTGTTAGCTATAGGATCAGTCACATATGACATAAAATGTAGCATGTTTGATGTGTCACATACCTTGATCGTGCTACGAAAAAATAAATCTAAAGTAGTATATCACCATTACATGGTATTCAAGACTATCCTAAAATATTTGAGTCATACTAAAGATACATTCATTGTTTATGGAGGATATGAGGAACTATTCATCAAGGGATATAAAAATTATAGATTAAGAATTGATCAAGATAATCTAAAATTGTATTCAGGATATGTCTCCACCCTCAATAGAAAAGTTTTGACCTAGAAGAGCTCAAATAAAGTAGTAGTTACTGATTATACAGTGCGTTATGAGTATATTTTATCTTTTGAAACATCTAAATAAGCATTTGGATACACAAATTTTTCCATGATATTGATTGGTGACTAGTAGTAAAGACTCTATCACATTGAACTATGATAATACTATAATAGTGGATCTCTCCAAGTATCCATGGCCACATCAATAGATAAAATGTATACTTTTAAATTATCACATCTTTAGTGATTTGTATTAAAGGGCCGTGGTTTTTTTAAGAATAGCTTCCATAGAGGATAATATGGAATACTTTTTTATTAAATTTTTATCTTAGTATAATTATGAATATCATGTGGGATTTAGAGGACTCGAAGTCATTAGTAGTTAGATCTAGTTCAAGTGTAAGTATATTGGATTTGGTTCCAAAAAACTAACTATTTTATACTTTAAATTACCTATATTTTCAAGTTTTTTAATATTAATAAATATCTTATCACATTATGAGTGTTTTTCTATATAAAACTAATGTGATAATTTATATAGAGTATCCTGTTGGAATCGAGCATGTATTAGAAGCCCCAAACAGGTGGGTTTTTAAATTTATCCACTAATGTTATATGTGAAATTGTCGACGTTGCTGAATAGAATCCCAGTCAAAGCTGAGGACCATGAGTGAAGGGTTTTAAGCACAAAATAAACCATAAAAATACCTGGTTAAATTCTGAAGTCACGCACGACGTTTTCTCATTGTTGGTGATCGCTGCTGGAAGAATCCAAAGCCGAATTCCTCTAGATCATCCACATGCACATAGAAAAATATATGGGAGCATCGTTCATCATAATCCAAGTGCTAGAGCGGAATACTAACGATGCCTTTGACACTCCAATGATCACCGCATCGCTTCGCTAGCGTTGCTCGAAAGAGAGCTCCATCCGAGCTCTTTGGATCCAGAGCATCTCTCTCTAGATCATGGAAGATATAAGAGGAGAGATAATCCCCATGAATAATGTTTAGATAAATCCCCTCCTCTTCTATTTATAGTGCATAATTGAAATACCCGTAATAGTCTCACTGGCCACTGATACTTAACGCACTATCAACGACATTTTATGAATACTAATCTGAGTCATAAATATTATTATCATTCACTTGTAATATTTTAAAATATATTTTGCAATAATAATTGAGTCATTAACTCAACTCGTCTCTCCCATATATATTAATTGAACCTTGAATAATTTAATATTCGTCAATTAATATTTTTCCTGTATTTACTTAAAACTCATAAATACATTTAATAAATAAATTCAATACTCATTATTCTAAACTCGAATAATACGAATTTATTTATTGCATTGGTGATCGTTTTACCTTGGACTAATCCTAGACCCCTGTGGTGGGTCCCATCATGTCCAACAATCCTATTAAACAAAATAGGGAATATTCTTGAATAAACTATTGTGTGTGACCCTCTAGGCCCTTATCTCAATAGTAGTGAATAGTATTCACTGACCAAGAGCTGGATCTAGCAACCCATCATAGCCCTTGGAGAGATAAGGATTGTCCCAGTAGTGACAACCAACCTACGAGCACGCACTATGTAATATAATCTCTTTGTCTATAATATCTCATAAAGCATGATGCATTCAGATGTCACCGCCATTTTCTGGCTTTAGATATTTTTGATTTAACTGGATAGATTTACACTTGACTAACATGGACATGGTCTTATAATGGCACTATCATCCATATCAACATGTCCTGAGATATATTACTTTCATAACTCAGAAGCGAAAAATCCTTTCTTGACCATTCAACTAATGTCATGCCACCAGTGACTCAACCAACACAAACTACCTCACCACAACTTCATTTCCATGGTTTTTTTCTTGAATCAAAGTACGTAATAACATGAAATACATTGTTAATGATCTCAAGTCATTATACTATTACAAATTATTGTAGATAGGAACATCCAATGACACCTAAAACATGTGGCGTTACTATTGGTGGGTCTGTCTTCATGATCTTACCACTAGAGATCACCAAGTGTGAGCTTCATGTGAAGAAGTCTCGATGCTTATAAGCCCCCAACACCTGATAGTCAAACATATACTGTGTCCATTTATTAAGATGTATCTAGACCATAGATCATAAATTTAAGATTAATTTCATAGTATCTAGTGTTTCTCATTATATACTGGAAACTGCTATAAAATTTCGATATGACAATTAACCTTTGGACATTACCATTTCAATAGTGGATGCAGAAAAGTCTGCACTGTAATGGTAAGACGACATCATGTATATCTAACTGTATAAATGATATGGTAATCAAAAGCACTAAATAGTTGGGTCTCAGGAAACCACTATTTCAACACTCCCACTTTCACTAGATCCAACTTACTAACTAAACTTGTTAACTAATCACATGATAAAGATCTTGTTTCTACTGAGTAATAGCTTTAGCTACTGGGTCCGCCACAGTTCTGCCACATAGAAATTCTGCTTTTAAGACCATATCTTACTGAGTATAAATTCTCAAGAGATGGTATCCCGGGTATATCTCACTTTTCCACTATCATAACTTTGCATCTTGGATAGTAAGAATATCATAATTTACATTATGATAATATTTTTCTCACCAGGTGCGATTCCAAGAAATGGAAAAAATCATCGAATCTATTTTTTTATTAGCTGCCTTAGAAGATGCAACATACTCAGTCTTTGTAGGTATGGCTACCACTGGCTGATATGACCTTGACTCACTCATTGTCTTTAACCTAAATGCAATACTGGATCACATTGATCTATGGAAGACTAGTTCATATCCCCCAAAACTAGTATCCTTTCTTCTCCACTTACTAGGTACATATATTTTGTACTTGATGAAGTACAATTAGATAGTTCTGACTACACCCCCTATAGTGCTCCTGGATATAAATGATATCTTCCCAATATACATTGGAAATATCATTTCATGTACATATCTTGGCATGCGTGATTGATCCATCACTCCGACGTATGGATTTCAACTCACCATGTTTATCTCTTCCCATGTCACGAACATGTCAACATGGAGAGATTATGACCTGTGACACATGCAACAATTCATATATTGAATTGTTCCCACTTGTATTTTTCAATAAAATGTCACTATATGTACGATTTACAAGGACCAAGAAACATATTGATATACCTCAGTAGATCATGTTCCCAAGAACTTAGGTTTCTACTTTAAGTCAATCATTGGAGAATAAATTTCATCTTGGTATTAGCTAACTATAATACTGACGTTGGTTTTCCATATTTTGTGGAACATACTTTACTTAGAAAACTTTATCACTCTTACTAACCTCTGGTAGACACATGGAAATCATTTTTTTCAAATGTATACTTTATGATCATGTTTCTTACATTCATCCAAAACCATATTTCAATAACTTGAAACCTTTATTAGCATTCTGTGATTTGAACATCCCTTTCTATTTGTGTCCTATAGAAACCAACCACGATTGGTGGTCATGACATCCAGTGATTAATAATTTGATCATAGATATTAGCTATGATAAGTAAAATTCTAATGGATTTAGACATAACAATTTGGTGAAAACAATCAAGCCAGATTGGTACCAAGCTTGTACCGTCCATGTATCAACTCACTTGAATACGCACCATAGTATTCAAAATAATAATCTCCTTTTCAATTTAATACATGGAATCCATTAATTGAATTTTAGTTGGCCTTATCAATTTTATCTAATTTCCATATACTACTTACTTATAGGAAATATTATTCATATTGAATTATAGATCACCGACCACAATGAATATAAATACCATCACCATGGTTTTATCCTTCCTATGCAGTATTTGTCTATGGAGCATGCTATGTTCCACATGCGCTTGTGGAACTAGTTCCTATGCTAACTATTTGTGCATTTTGAGCATTGACTAAAAAAAAGTAAATATAGCTCCCACCGTCTCTAATAGAGATGTGCACCATTATATAGATATTTAGTCCATCACTTGACTAAAAAGTTTTAATCTTAAGTATTTGTGTAATATTCTTAAGCAATCTTTAGGATAAGTACCTTAGATGCACAATGTATTTATATTAATGAAAGTCTGTTTGTATCTGAACAAACTATTTACATCCAATCACATGTCCTTATGACATAATGGATTTATATCATACTATGAATCATATGATATTAATTTGTCATTATAGTTGGCTTATGGTTGTGGGATATCACTGTTATTTTCAAAGTATTTCATAAGATATGATGGAAGTGTCTGCTAATTGCAACATTGATATTACTTACATCAAAATTTTGATGTATAACATATGTGTTTAGGAATTTCTCCACGCTACATGTTTTTTTATCAATGTTGATATGTAATAAGTCATCATCAATCCTCTTTATTAACATTAATGTTGTGATGTAGATGAGGTAATGTGCGTTTAGGAATTACACCATGCTATATTATCATGATTGATGAATGCTTGGTCGAGATATTCTTCGGCATCCCAACCTGAAGAAACTCATATCTCCTGACCCTGGATATACTTAAATTTATTATTCCTTAATTAATTAACTAAATCTTATGATGTATATATACCACTATAATATACTTGGAATAGTTCACGTTTACATGTTGAGATATTTCCAAAATCATTGTGACATACCTTTATTTCTAAAGGCTTCTTTGTCCAAACTAACGACATCAATAATACCAAAAGTATTTATCTATGCCAAGCCTAAATATCTTTCTTGGTATATTCATTATGTCCACTTATAGTATTAATTGAAAAAGAATTTTCTTGTCTCCACTGGGTATAAGTCTTACAATTATATTCATCATTAATTGCCTTTGATTCATGTATCACTAAACTAGTGATTGAGTTTATCAAAAAACAACTTTCATTCTTAAACCTAAAAGAATGTATCCATGTTCCCAAGGACACATGAGATTAATGTTTATGGTTATACTAAATAATAGTTCAACAAAAATCTTTCACTTGGAAATTAAGTCGTCATGTACATTTCACCAATGGCCTAGCTATCACCCTTTTGCAGCCACTTCGAGAGTACACCTGACTTCTAGTAAGGTTTCTATACTTACTTGGTAACTCTATTTAAATACATATATGAAAAAATCATACAATATTAAATACCTAATTAGTAAAAATAAACATTACATTCATGAGTATTTATGATGTACAAGCATCAACTAGCTTTTATAAATTAGTTTATTACTTTAAAATATTCATTTTCTTATTTTATAATATGCAATGAAAATGACCATTGTTAATACCTCATTAATTGAAGGATGTCACGAATTTTTCACTGGCATTAAATTCCTTTAACCTTTTCACATTGTCTTTCAATTTATCCACTATAAGAATTAAAACTTAATTGTATTTTATTCTTATTCACTTGGAAAACCTTACCTAGATAGGTAATGAAGCGTATACTCAATACTTGTTTGATTTGTAACGAAACTTGAGTAAAGGGGTGGAAATGATATAATAAAGGAAAAAATTTAAATATCATGATTGATCATTAAATTTACACATGCCGGTGTGACCGTTGCCTTATTTATATCATTGCTTCGCATTCTACTTGCAAACATCTCGAAGATAAGACTTCATGTTTGTATCATCCATGTCCTGGTGTAGTGATCGCAACTGACATCAGACATTGATAGAAGCATAATGATATGATGATCATATCCTTTGTACATTAGTCTCATGTAAGAAATTTCACCCTCACTTATTGAGGTAGTTTAATAGTGTTGGGGACGCTGACACCTTGAGTTTCCTATATCATAGTATTATGTGGACACACCTGTACTATTCATGCATACTTGTGTCAATGTGGACATTTACTTTTTCCAATATTTATCATAGTTTAATATAGTGGTATAATTTTCCATTTTTATACAAATATGAATTTTAGTAGATGAGTGCCTTTTATCTAGATTACTGGTTTAGACGTTTTGATTAATTATGTAAATCATTTAATGTCTCCCACTATTTTACCATATTTTAGGAAAACTTTATGCTAAAATTGGAAAACTATGTCGTTAGATTATTCTAGTGGAAAAGATCCTGGAACCACCCCTTATAGTCTACAAGATATGGCTACACCACTATTTGGAGGGTTTTAGGTGGGCTTTTGGCTAGCTGACTGCTTTAACTTGCGGTTCCTTGAACTGTTGAGTGAACTCCCATCTTCTAAAATCAGAACTTGATGAACTCAAAACTTGAATCTAAATTTACAACAAGCTATCTATGGTTATTTCTTTGATGTAATTTTAGTTAAGTCGACCCATCACTCTCTTAAGGACTCCCCAGTAGAAAGAGGAACCTTCAGCTATGGCATGACCAGCACATCAAACAACTAGTTTTGTCCAAATTTAAATGATGGAAGATTGTTTATACTTAAGATATTATTGAGGGTTTTATTATTTTTAATGTGATGAAATAAATAATTTTATATATTTATAAGCACATACTATGCGATCTCACTCACAATTGATCATGAAATAGATAGAAATTTTATCGCATCACATGTTCATTTTATCTTGCATTATTATTTATTATTATTTAATGTGATCGCACAATAAACTACACATGCAAAAAAATAATAAACTATGAAAATCAAAATGAACACCTGATCATGAGCCGGTGTTATTGGTTGATTCGTTGAGTGAATAACGGACCAACCAAAAACCTATGGTTTAGTACCTTTAGTCACATGGCTTGAAAATTGAATAGAAAAATCTACTCATCCAATGCATACAACTCATGTCGGGTGTGTCACCATCACTTGGCGCGAAGTGTGTCATTTGTCATCTCTTCATTATACAACATTAATCGAATATAGGTGAGGGGATATCAGGGTATAAAATACAATGATGAGAATGGGTGTGTAGGCCCTTATACATATAAAACCACTTCAGATGACACACAGATCTTCTTTTATTAAATTAAAATAATTATTACAAACCCACATGAAATAATTAAATAAATTAAATAAATAATTAAATGAAATGCATGAGACAAGAATTGGCCAGTCTCCTACTCATGATCAGTATATTCATTAAACTCACATATATTAAAATAAATACAGAATAAAAATTAAACATGCATTAAAATTAAACTTGAGGGAATTTAATTGAATTAAAAATTCACTCATATTTTTAATCCAATATTTACGTCGTTCGGTCCCATTTAATTAATTTTGGTAAACTTCCAATTAAATTAATTACACCACAATCACTATTAAATCAAAAATTAATATTTAATAAATTTAATTATCAACTCAAATTAAGTTAATTAACTTTTGATTCAAATAAATTACTCAAGCCCCATAAACCCTGGGTCGGGCCTGTGCGGGTCGGGGAAAACCTGTGCAGGCCCATCCGAGGATATGCTGACCCCGTGTGAGGTAGTTATAGATCGAGCAGGCCCACCTATGCTCGTTTCTAGATGGGCAGACCCGCCCGATCACATGGTGAGGAAAATCCAGTAAGTGCAAAGTGTTACCGCTCAGTGGTGTGCGTCGGAATAGGGCGCGGCGAGGCAGCACGCGTCTGCGGCTTCTGGAAAAGAGTAATCTAGAATGGGGCTCTGCCCATAGTAGTGGCACCTAGTCGACCTGGTTTCGAGAGGGGGCTAGGGTTCCGGGGTAGGGTGGTTCGTCATAGCCATCACTGGTGCACACATAAGGGATTTGTACCTATGCGAGGAAGACCACCAGATGAGGTGGAAGACGCAGGTGCAGATGAGGAAGAAATCTGCAAGGGTTTGGGATGAGTTGGGTGGCACCTACTTATGTCTGGTGGTCCGGTGGACTGGGCGGGGTAGCGGCACGCTGCCTGTGATTTGTCCAGGAGAGGCTGTCAGCAGGGTGGGAGCGGATATGTCTGAAACGTGGGGCTAGGCAGAGGGCCGCTGGAGAGGTTCCACGGTAATGAAAGGGACTATAGGAGCGACTTGTGGGGTTCAACAACATGCCCCATCTTGGCCATGTTGGATGGGCTAGTAGGGAAAGAAGCCGCTAGGATCACAGTGGGCTATTGAGCATGTTGGGGAAGGCAGGAAGCACTAGGGTGGTCAGGCGCTACTTCAGACAGGTGAGACGGCTTTGTAGGTGGCGGCGCCTAGAGAAAAAGGAGGAGGCATCCCAGGGGTGAAGCACGGGAGTAGGCAGTTACAGGGGAGAGGCGATCATGGTGTTGCTGGGCACCTGGAGCCGGAGAGCAGGGGTGCACCGGCTCGGTAGGAGAAGAGCAGCGCCTGGATGGTCAAGGCATCGGTCGGGGTGCTGGGTAGCCTGATGCTGCTACTGTGCAACACTACTGCGCATCCACATGGAAGGAAAAGAGGTGTCCCTTTGGGCCAACGCGCATGGGTGATGGGGGTCGCTCGGCCCCCCATCCAAATTTTTTTTTCACGACCTGCTATGCAAGTTACCATTTTTTTCATGACCCGCACATGTAGGTTGTCCCCCCCCCCTCCCCCCCCCTCCCCCCCTTCCCCCCCGACTGCTATTTTTTTTAAACGTGCGAGACCTGTTTTGAAGGTCTTGCACCCAACCACTTTTATTAACCAAATACTTTCTTTGAAAGTCTTTCCCCTTCCCCTTTTCTTTGTTTTTCTCAAGACTAATATATAGGTTTTAACATTATAATAATAAGATTTTTATTATAATATAATATTATAATAACAAAATTATTATTATAATAAAACTATTATTATAATAATAAAATTATTATAACAATAATACTTAATAGTGCTCACTAGAAAATACTATTCTGCTGTGATCTTATTTAGAAAAAAAAGTTCATCAATTTAGAACTTTGTTAAACTACCAGTTTTAATCTAAGCTCAAAACTTCTGATAACTGCAGAATGGTTGTACAGTATCAGATTAAAATTAATTCCACGACGTTGGGACCATATCGACGCACACTTCATAACACAATGAAAATTTAATTTTTCTTGCCTTAAAATCGACATATGCTCTCTCTGATACCACTTTTTGGAACCGAGTGTGTAGTGGAAGCCCCAAATAGGTGGGTTTTTTAATTTTTCCACCGAAGTTTGATGTGAACTTGTCGATGTCAGTGAAGAGAAGCCTAATCAAAGCCAAGGACCATGAATGAAAGGTTTTATGCACAAAATTAATAGGAAAAATACCTTGTTTAATTCTAAAGTTGTGCATGATGTCTGCTCGTCATTGGTGATCAATGTTGGAAGAATATGAAGCTGAATTCCTCTATATTGTCCACACTCACTTTAAGGAATCTTTGGGAGCATCTTTCGTCATAATCTGGGTGCTAGCACATAATATCGACGATGCCTTCGACGCTCCAACAATCACTGCATCACTTCGCTAGCGATGCCCAAGAGAGAGATCCATTTGAGCTCTTTAGATCTAGATAATATCTCTCTAGATCATGGAAGAGATAAGAGATGTGAGAATCACCATGAATAATGTTTGGAAAAATCCCCTCCTCTTCTATTTATAGTGCTTAATTAAAATACCCGGTATAGCCTCATCGGCCCCAGATACATAACGCACTATCAACGACATTTTATGACTACTAATCTGAGTCATAAATATTATTATCATTCACTTGTAATATATTAAAATATATTACGTCATAATAATTGAGTAATTAACTCAACTCGTCACTCCCATAAATATTAATTGAACCTTGAATAATTTAATATTCGTCAATTAATATTTTTCATGTATTTACTTAAAACTAATAAACACATTTAATAAATAATTTCAATACTCATTATTCTAAACTCGAATAATATGAATAAATTTAATGATTTGGTGATCGTTTTACCTTTGACAAATCCTGGACCCCAGTAGTGGGGCACACCATGTCCAAAACTCATATTCAATTGAATAGTGTAGATTCTTGAATATGCTATTGTTTCTGAACCTCTAGGACCTTATCTCGACAGCAGTGAATAGTATTCATAGACTAAGAGTGGGATCTAGAAGCCCATCATGGACCCTAAAGTGATAAGAATTTTCACAATATTGACAACCAACCTACAAACACGCACTGTGAAATATAATCTCTTTGTCTGTAATATCTCATAAAGCAGGACACGTTCATGTGTCAGCGCCCTTTTTATGCTTTATATTTTGTTGATTTAATTAAACGTATTGACCCTTGAATTCCCTGGAAATGGTCTTATAAAGGTACTTCCATCCATATCAACATAGCCTGAGATATATTACTTCCATAACTCAGAATAAAAAAATAATTTCTTGACCATTAAACCAATGTCATTCCACTAATGACGCACCCACCACAAACTACCTCGTCATGATTCATTGACATTGTTTTCGTCTTGTATCAAAGTACACAATCGCATGGAATACATTGGTAATGATATCAAGTCAGGAGACCACCACACATTATAGTAGATAGGAACATCCAATGACACCTAAAACATGTGGATTTCCTATTGGTTGGCCAGTCCTCATGATCTCACCACTAGAGATCACCAATTGCGAACTTCATGATAAGAAGACTCAATGATTATGAGCCCCTAGAACCTGATATTCAAACATCTATTGTGTCCAATCAATATGATGTATCTAGACCATAGAACATATATTTAATATTAATATCATAGTATCTAGAGGTTCTCATTTTAGCATAGGAACTGCTATAACCTTTCAATGTGACAATTAACCTTTGGAAATTACCATTTCAATAGTGGATGCAGAAAAGTATACACTATAATGGTAAGATGACATCATGTATATCTAACTTTATACACGATATGGTAATCAAAAGAACCAAATAGTTGGTTCTAGGGCATCCACTATTTCAACATATCCATCGCATCAAAATTTTATAGAAGTTCCCACTGTGATGAGAACCTTTAAGTACTATCATGATATTCTTAAATTCATTTTCCATTCTCATGTGACATTATATGATTGGATATTTATGATACAATCTATTGAGGGTTGTGGGATCATAAGGAATTGAGAATTCTTCTCATGATGTTCTCCCTTGGTAATCTATAATAGAAGTGGTTATGAGAAAAAAAATTTCCCTATAAATTCGACATGTTATATGTGTCATTGAATATTATAATTTGTAGATGTGTGTATTTTCCTTAAAATTGAGATTATTATTAATTTATATTATGTAATCCACACTTATATGTACTATCGAAAATCATGATGGAATATACTCGTGGTGATGTAGGATATGTTTTATGTGTCATAAGTGATATGAAATTAATGAATAATTCAAGAAATGATTTATCCCATCTGATTTAATGGAATTAAATATATATATCCCTTTGATTGGAATGAAACTATCTGATTAAATACCATTGATATGCAATTATCTTAGCACATTAATTTTAGGAAAGTTAAAGAATATATATCAATTATATGGGATGATGACTCATGTGATATAACATACTTGATGAGATATCAGGGCAAAAGGATTATATTATATAGTTAATGTTTATCGGAGGATTTTTTTATTGTGAAATTAACATATTTATCTATTAGAATATTGACACATTGTTAGAAATTAATCATATACTTTAGGAAAGACAGTCTAATACCATTGATAAAGAGGCCTAAATGGTCTCACACTAAGTGTATCCATAACCTCAGCTAAATTATATAAAAATTTAACATTAGAAAAAATGTTATACTCATGTTCCAAGGAATAATAATTATTTGAGTTGTATTGATCACTAATATTCAATCACCAGTTATTAAAAACAATATATTTGTAGTATGAATATTAAATAAATATTTATTTATTAGTTTTTCCAAATATAATATATTTATTGAATAAATAATTTTGGGGTATTTATTTATTTTAATAAATAATAATTATTCATGGTTTGTTAAATGTTAGAAGTATTGATTCACTAAGTTAATGGTTCGGTGGGAATGGTCTATTTAATATCATTTAAAAAAAATATTTATTTCCTTTTTTAAGAAACGATATTAAAATTAATCATGTGTTTTGAACACATCAAGGGAATAATAATAATAATAATAATAATATTTTTAATGTGGGGTTTTCTAAGTACTAAGATATTGGATGAGGGATTATGTGTAATTACAAATTATCTAACCTAAATCTTTATATACCTAGTTATATCATTTCTAGGTCTAGATATTAGAGAATTTTGTCATGCACAAAATTATATAGAAAGAATTATCGGAATCCCCATAGATAAATCTGTTAAGAATGATCTCAAGAACAAAGAGATATAATCCCCCTCATCCATCTCAAATATCTAAGAGAACTAGAAGAAATCCTTCATACCTTTAAATAAATTCTTACTGTGATTAATGATGAATAGTTCAAGTGGAAAGAATAATTCACTTTAGCACCCAGTGATTCTACTAAAACATTATAAGGTTCTTGGAGCATGTATAATTTAGCACAAGAAGGATTATATACTTGAATATTTTGATACAGTGATGTTATGACATGAAAAATTTAATCAATTCATCAATGATGAATTAATTACATGGTGTGGTAATTATTAATAATATAAATATATTATAAATTATATATTAAATATCATGTATTTTGGATTTATAGGTTTTTATTCATAATTTTAAAAGGATTTATCCAATGAAAACCCATTATTAGGCATGGTCCAAACATGTTTTTTCATTCCACAGAACCATCATATTAAATGGTTATATTTTCATAAAGATCAAAAGATTGTGCAACTAGTGGAATTGGTTGTAAGTTTTAGAGCACCTTTATAAATAGATGATGATTATTACTTATCTAGTGTGATGAAATAAATATGAAAAAGTCTAGTGAATCTAGTATAACTAAATGGTAATAGTTCATACTAGAAGAACTTCCCAACCATAAGTGCTTGAAGAAGTATTTTTCTACTGGTGGTGTTTCTAGAAAGCTTATTCTATTCTCAGGTAGGGTTACTAGAAGTATTCCCTTATAAATTGGTTTTCGTAGGGTATGGTATCCCTTATAACTCAGGTTCTCTCATATTTTCCCATATTTCTAACATTAATGGTTACATTATTCCCCTGTGGATAAATAATTTGTGTGAACCACATGATTCCGATGCTGTTCTTGTGATATTTTTTTGTCATGTTCTTTATTATTGCTTATTTTTTGTTTACGGATGATCTTGTTAAAGATAATAATTGAATTAAATTAGTGAAATATGAACCATTGTGGTGATTGAGGTGTGGAGTCTTTATAATTTTGTATGTTGAGTCTGTAGAGGAGTCATGGTGTTCAGACCTTCTAAAGAATATGTTCCATGTTTTAAGTTTTAGAAAGGGTAATTTTGAATTCTAGGTTCCAAACCCTAGAAATGAAATGGGACACAGAGTTTTTTTAGGTGAAAATTTACATTTTCCATAAAAATTGGTATCAAAGTTTTGTTGTAATGAATTGATGAGTGGTTCATTGAGTTTTGGATGAACCAAAATTAAGTGGTGTTAATCTTGGTTAGAAGATTACTAGGTACTTTTGATGAGTTGTTATCTATATATCAATGAAATTATTTGGTTGAAATGGTGATGGATGTAAGATGAATTTTCATTACATTTGATAGTCTTCTAAATGAAATATATTTGGCAGTGTGTTTTGTTATAGAAGTTGTATCTCGAGCTCGGTTGGAGACTACTGAATACTTTCATAACATAGTCCTAGTCCCTTTATAATTTTTAGATTCATTAGAAGTGAATTATTTCAAAAGTATGGAATTACAATATGGAATTTCCTATATTAACATTTAATATTGTATTTTAGAGATTGGTCATGATACTCTTATATAATAATGATGTTCCACTGAGGGTAGTTATCTGTACAAAAGGTGTTAGAAGAATTAGAAGGAACAAAAAAATCAAAATGAAATATTTCCAAAGGTGTTGTCTTAGAAGTAGACCACATTAATGATAAAGTGTATTTCAATACTGGGTGACTTATCTCAAGATATGATGTTAGAGATGAAAACCATTTTCACTATGAAATAATATATGAAAAGTTTTGAAAAATTATTACTGAGACCGAGAGGTTTATTATAGAAGTTATATTCCTAGAAATTTCATTATTTATATAGCTAAATGGAGGGAGTTTTTTTTTCTAATGAGTGTCACCAAACTACTTGAGTCATGGTTATTAATTTTGGGCTTCTCATTATATAACATCCAAAAAGTTGAGTAAGTAATTTTCTTCTCAAATATTCAGTAAGGGGTTTCTTTTCTGGGAAATAAATATAATTTTCATAAGTTTGATGGTTCAATCTGAATACTAAATAAAGGCTTGTTGAGATATAAGGAGTATGGAACATGACCATGTTATTGTAGGAGTTTGCATTGGTCAGCTGGTGTATGTGTTTCTATGTATAATTATAATAGGTAGATTATTGGGGGTTGACCATGTTATTGTAGGTGTTTCCATTGGCCAGTTGGTGCATGTGTTTCTATGTATAATAATAATAGGTAGATTATTGGTGATACAATACAAAGAAACAAATACCCACACCTATAGGCTAGAAGGATTGTCCATATCCCCCTAGGGATAAGCCATTAAGCCAACCAATTTATTATAATGTTTTTCTAGAAGGGATAGTGGTAATGAATGCCCATTAAATGGACCAAAGGCATGATATTGTGTTAGTATGGAACTAGGTCTTACTCTTTGTTGTGTCAACCTACCTACATCAGTATGCTTGTGTTATCTTGTGTCACATCCTACATCATTACCTACATCACCACCTACCTGCATCACTACCTATGTCACCACCAATAAATCCCCCAGGTGATTGTATGAATTGAAACCTATTCACTTGGATGTTGAGGCCAATGATGAGTACCACTCAACCATGGATCAGGGGTTTCATGGTTGTCATAAAGTGTGTGAAAAAATTTCATCCAAAAGGGTTTTAAAAAGATTAGTGTATTACCAAATAATATTTCTTGAATTATTGGGAGTTCTGGAATGTGAAACTAAGACACTTATGTGTGAATAGGGTGAAAATCCAAGATATAGGTTTACCAGAGCTTAGAAACATGGAGTATGTAAAATGTGTGACTTTTATTCCTAGAATTAATGGAAGGTGGTATTCATGAAAGATAGAGGCACTACAGATCAAATGTTTTCTAGTTCATTCTCAAGGAATGTCACTGTACCCTTATACCATTATCGATGATGTAAAATAGAAAAGTGTGAGTGTTACTTTGTCAATCAAAAATTCCAATGTATTAGAACTTTCATTGAAAGGATAACCATGGTTGAGTGAAGATCATAAGAGGTTTTAGGGGGGTTAGTTTAGAATTAGTGGTATTTTTAAAAGTTGTGATGGCTAGGATAACATATGGTTTGAGGTGGTAGAATATGGAGAACATGATAATGGTGTCATTCAATAGATATTTATACATATAATAAGATGGTAAAAATAATGAAAATGATCCATGGATGTGCATTTTTTCAAAATTCCTCATGATACTTTGAGTAAGATGGTGTATCTTGGAATTGATGGTAAAATATGTTTTAGGTCTTGTTAAATATGTGACATATCATGGGAATAAAGGCTGTTTGGGTTCTATTTGAATCAGAATATTCTTGACTTAATCAATTATGGATGGAATGATTTTCTTGTTCTCTCACATGTGATGTATTTTCAAGATATCAACAATGACCATGATGATGTCCAAAAAGTAGGGGGTATATCCCAAAGTCCTAGAAATGTTTCTTTGAAAAGGATTGGTCATAAATAGTTTGATTCTATATTTGTGTTAATGAAATGTAGAAGGTTTCCATAGTAATAGAATGTCTTTTATGATAAAGGTTAATACTTTTAAGGATTTGAACCAGGTGAAGAATCAATTGGGGAAAATGATAAGTGCTTTCTTTGGTTTCATTGGGAAATTGTGACTAAAATGGTTATATAATATTTCAGTGGGAATATGAAAATTTTATGAAATAAGAACATCCAAAAACAGTTTTATATGGATGTTATTTCTGATGGTATCACTAAATCTAGATGTTCCAAAAAAATCACTGGTTATGGAATCTCTATGTGATGTTTTAGAACACACGGTGTGGATGGAGTGACTCAATGGACATAGTACTTGACACAACTTGTTGATAGATATTCAATAAATTTATATGGTTATCATACCTATTTTATTTAGAGGAATCTTCATGGAGGTATTCAAATGGTTTCATGAAAATATAATATGATATCATAGTCCACAAAGTGAGGGGAAAATTTTTTATAACCGGGGCTTGGATGATTGGAATCATGGTGGGGAATAATATAAAACTATAAAAGAATAGAGAAAAAATATATAATTTTGAAATTGGTCATAAGAATTTGTGGAATCCTTGAGAATAAACATCATGTGGGATATTTTTAGGATTAACCTAAAAAAATAATTATCAAGTGGGAGATTATTAAGATTTGGTGTGATAATTTTTTTGGTTATGTGATTGAATTTATAAAAATAGTCTTTTGGAAGAACACTTATAGAACTATATTGATGAAGATCACCCAAAACCTAGAAATTTTGGATGTTTAGAAGATTAAGTGAAAGAAAACGTGAAAAAATGTAGCAATAGTAACCATTTTTGGAGGAAGTGGTCTAATTAGATATTCTGGATGAGGAATGGGATTCCATAAGATGTGGTGAATTCAGAAAACAACTATTTACAAGTGGTGTGAAGTGTAAATGAAAAGGATGACTTTGGAGACTAGAATGGGAGTGTATAAGTTGGTGGAAGTGTTTCGAAATCTTCCACATAATGTAAGAAAAGCATAATAGATTTTAGAGCTTCACCATTCAACAAATGGATCAGCTTAGGTATAGTTGTTCTATCAATCTTTTGATTAAATATAGGGATTTATAAAAATATAGAACCGTATTGTGACTCATGGAAGTATCTATAAACTATAGAGAAACTACATAAATAGCGAGTGAGGGTTATTTTTTTGGAATCTTTAATTGAATAACTTAGAGGCTAGTGAATTTAGAATATCTCTGTAGTGATGGTTGTTTCTAGGAGAACTTACCCAACTAAAGTGATTTTATAATTAATTTTCCACTAGAGGTAGTGTAGGAGAAATTATTTTGTTCTTTATTATGGTCACTAGAAGGAGTACCTTGTAACTCATGCTGGCTAGTGTTTCCATAAGAATAACATCCCTTGTTTCCTCAGATCTCTTTCCTTTTTCTATTTCCTTCAAATTAAAGGTGTAGTTTTCCCCCATATAGTAAGAATTTATCAAAACATATAGTTTTTATGTTTTTATTATTCTATTTATTTTTGGGGTGTTTTTTTCAATCTTTTTTTTTGAAAGTTCATTCTAAAATATTAGAAGTGGATGGAATCAAAGAAGGGTAAACCCATATGGTGATTAGGGAGTGTATTATTCCTAGTTATTGATTCTGACTCTATATGTTTTTTTGTGGAATTTTGAACTTATGATGGTGTTGTTTCATGTTTTAGGTTCTAGATAGTGGTGTTTTAAATTATTGGTTCCAAACCCTGGAAGAGGCATGGTACACTTGGGTTTTTCGGATGCAAAGAGGCATTTTACCCATCACTTTAATCAATCAATTTCCAATTAATATATAACCAAATATCCTCATATCATATGAAATAATATCCTTGTAATCCTATCATCACCCTATAATGGTACACTCATGTTATGTTTTTCCAATGTCAACATCGGACTTTAGTGTGGATAACTAAAATCCCAACATCAATATCAGTTGTCCCTAATTCCACCAAAATCACTGTTTTATGATAAACATGTATTTTTTATATACTAGCCTAGAAATTTATAGGGTATTTTTTATTAGGAGTTTATAAAAAACAAATTCATATTTTAGATAGGAAATGAACGCCTCTAGTCCCTCCTAGCAAGTCCTACTCTCTTTTAACTATCTATATTATAAACTTTCAAACACTTTTCCTTATTATCTATAAATTAATCAATTCTGTGATTAATAAGTTATGTTTTTTTATACTTTTTCCTATATTTTAGTGTTCTTAATTTTTGTGATTGAAATATCATGTGATGGGTGTTTTTAGTTAGTCTCCCACTAAATTTTGGTTGATTTAGAAAAGTTATCTAATTTATAGTGTGTATTTATAGTGGTTTATTTTTTTTGTACTACCTTCATATGCCTATTAATAAATCCCTATAAAAGTTTAAAACATTAATTTTATTATTATATAATGGATTATAGAGTATAAATTACTATGTTTTCATAATGTATATTTTTAATTTATATTTGATGATAACTTAAATGTTTATATCATTAACTTACTATATATTTGTTGAGTTGTTTTCTATCTGTAATTTTTTTCACATGCTTAATATGTTCTAGATTTTATTTATATGATTTGTTCAATAATTTTGTAAGAAAAAATGAGTTCAATTTTTATGTAATAATTGTTTAGTGTGGTATGTGCATGTTTTTTTTAAATTTGATCAATATTTTGTTAATGTATAACCTTTTATGGTTGTTAATCTCTGATATTTTCAAACATGAATTTGATATTTTTATTTTGAATTTATTTCAACCCAAAATCATCTAAATTTAATAAAAGTAAATTAAATTTTATTCTAAACCAATAATATTATTTTTTTCTATCATTTGAACTGATTTTAGTGGTGATTTTTATAAATATTCTATGAATTAGGTCATATTTTAAATATGATTTCATTTTTATATATGTTATGTTATATATAAAAAATCTTAGATAGTGAATTTTTGTTGTTCTTTTTATTTTTGATTTTATTATACAAGAAATATATATTGTAGAATATTACTATTAGAAATGAATATTAATGATGTTTATAATAATTTATTTAGTTTTTTTAGAAATTAATTTTTTAGAATGCTTAACATAATGAATTAGATTATGGAATGTTTACATCTGAATTAACCTTATAAATTTTAATTTTTTAATTATTTTAGATAGATTATGAAAGCTATATCATTTTTTATTTTTATTTTTTTGTTCTTATACCCCTCAGATTTGGTCACTTAATAAATTTATAGAACAAAAATTTGTTCATTATACTATTTTTATTTATTTGTTCAAGGTGAAATTAAATTTTTAGTTTATATAACATGTTACTCATATTTCAATTATATAAACTATTATATAACCAAAACCAAATCTATAATTTTACCTCATATCCTATATAGTATAATCTAAACCTATATAATACACAAATAATTTTCCATATTTTTTTGTATATAAAGTGACTTATTCACAATTTCCTTTCAAAACATCAAATACATTTTTTATTCCCCACAACTCTGTACATAATTATGTAATAAACCAATTAATGAGAATTATTTTCATATAAAAATATTGTATTATCCATAACTAATATCACATTTTCAAATACTTCTTACTTCACCAATCATATAAAATCTTTTAAATATGTATTATCAAATGGTATTATCCAAAAATCAAGGAATTATTATGGTATATATCCAATTTTCCCACTATGAATGTACAAATATATATATATATATATAATTTATTTGTTGTATTTATATTATATTAAATATTAAATTATTGATTAATTATATGATTCTTTTTTAGGTATTATAATAATTGATGTCAGTTTTGTTTTTTAGATTCTAAAAAACCTATAATTTTACATAACTTTATAACTCCATGTACACGTGTCACCAAATGTTACTTCCATTACCAATTTTATTTACCTCTACCTATTCTCAGCATACAAATCCCCAAATTACCTCTTCTTTCCCACTTCCATTCTCCCTAACCACTCCCCACAACCCATTCTTCCCTCTTCCATCTTCACTCTTTCCCCTTCTATTGGCTACCCAAATTCCTGAATTAAACATCTCCAACTCTCCAATTACCATATATTACATGAATTCTCTATTACTCTAATCCATCCCCATATCCACAAATACCTCTTCATTTTCCTCAAATTTCCTCTTCACACTTCCCTATACTCTTGGTTGCTAATTTTGTATTCTAAAATTCACAATTTCTTTGACAATAGACTATTCTTCTACTAGTAGGCTTCAAATTATCTATTACCTTTATTATTAATTGCCCCGAAATCCTAATATCTATATTTATTATCTTTGTGAATTTTTTATTTATTTCTTAGAAACCCTTATTATTCATTTTTTTGTACACCATTCCCATTAACATCGATGATGGTGTTCTAAAGTTTGGTATCTTGGACTAATTCATTACTATATATACATATTATTTGTTACCTTTAATATATTTGGTGAAATATTTATAATTTTTTTTATTATATTGTGATGAAACTGAAGTCCTAGTGGACTGAATGTTTATATAATTATATTCAAGAATATTGTATATTTTTACTTATTGTTAATATTGTTTCCTTAGATTCCTTTAAAAAATGGTTTTTAAACTATATATTCTCATTATATAGTAATATTTATATAAATTTGTTTTATGTTGAAAAAATGGTCCATGAAAATGTGATACTTAAGGAAGAGTTAGTGGCAATAACATGTCAAGTGGCCAAACATGTGAAAAAATGACATACAACCTATCATTGTGAGTCATGTGGTTTTCATTATCTAATCAAGATACTATTTAATTCTATAAATTTTGTGGCCTTTTAAATTTTAAATAATTTTAATAAATATCTTTAGCTCACTTCAACTAGTTATAGATTTAATCCTTGAATTATATATATTATAATAGGGCATATTATCGAGGTAGCGTGCCTCATCTAAATTTAGTAAATAGTGAATTTCTTAGATATAAGTGATGAATTGATAATTTTTCTTGATTTTTTTTTTTATCATTGAACCATTCTTATTTTAACATCATTTAATTGACCTTATAGTTCTGAGAAATAATATTCCCATGATTTGTTCTTGAGAACTAATTAAGAGTATTAATGTGTAAGTTACTATTAAGCAATTAACGTTAGTGCTCAGTTTTAGATAGGATATGGTTAGATGTTCTCTTCATTGAAATTTTTCTAATTTAATTTTGGTTATAGATATACAAAAATATATTTTTTTATGAAAATTTGGAATTTAATGGTTTCTAAATTTCCTATATTGTTAGTCTTTGTGAAAAAATAATGCTGATTTTCGCCTATTTTTTCTTGTCATGTTTTGATTATATAGAGAATTTTCATTTATACTTAGTTATATCTTTCATTGAATAGAAATATGATGGACCATGTACCTTTTAATTAATTTATTACACTATTAAGTTCACTATTTGATGATTATATATTTAGAAAATTGGTTATTATCAACCTATTCTCCCTTTATTACAGTTTTCTCATCATTTTATTAGATTTTCATGCCTCTTTCTACATGGATATAATTCTTGATTGGAAATAATTTAGTAATAATAATTTTTTTGTTTCTATGATATTTATTATTTTGGTTAATGTTATTACTTATTAAATTTATTCTTTTATTGCAATTTAATTGGCATGTTATTGATTTTAGATGTTTATTTACTAGATTTGTTTGTGTTTTCTATCCATGAAACTTCTTTCAAAGTATGGTTTAATTTTCTATCAACTCATGTAGTGGTGAATGTATTTCTGACATCTCTAATGATTTATTTTAGTTATTGAGATATTTCCTTTGGTTTATGAAATGATGTTACTAAAATTTCATAGGGATATACATATCCATGTGTTGAAAAAGTTTAAATATCATGTGTTATTAAAAATTAAGTGTGGACTTCTATTATATAGTGATTCTAGTTGAGATATATTACATGATATACAATATTAATGTTCAGACTATCTAGATCATCTTAATTGTGTGTTTTTTTCATGGAATTATTTGAAGAAAATATTAATGGACCAATGTTAATGGAAGTTCATAATTTCATGTGGATGGATTAAATTATACAAAGTATATTATTGTGGTAAATGAAATATGAAGAATATTTTTTGATTTAATATTTTCACGCTCTTTTATTTTTCTTCCTTAACCATGGATTCTCTTTTATTAATGATTGATAGCTAACTACCATAGATTGGGGTAAGGGAAGCTCCTTATTTTATTAGTGCTAAGAAGAAACACTCATAAAATCCTTCCCTTTATCGACATTTGCTAAAAGTACTAATAAAGGTAATGTTTATCAGTTCTAAAGAAAGCGCTGATTAAAGATAGATTTATTAGTTCTATTATTAGCACTGATAAAAGTTTTTAATAAAATTATTATTATTATATAAAAAATTATTATATTTATATAAAAAAATAATGTTTATTTATATACACTAATTAAAAAACGCGTGTTTATAATTAATATAAATATGATATATATAATTTTTTTTAAATAATTCAAATATATCTATTATCTTTTAAGAAAAGTATTTATAATATTATAAATATATATATATATTTAAATAATTATAAAATTATAATAATTTTTTTAAGATAATAAATATATCTGTTATATTTATAATTATATATTTATAATTATATATAAATAATTTTTAAATATATTTATTTATAAATAAAATTATAAATAAACATATGTCTCAAATGAATTTGGTCAATAAATAATCAAATATATATATATATATATATATCTCATGAGATAATAATGATATTCATGGATATGATTGCTATTATTTATGTTTATATATTGATGTGTGAGTATAATTGATGTTATATGATCATAAGTTAAGTTGTGGACATGATTGTGGGTTGCCATGTTCAAAATTATAAGATTACCCATATTATGATGACACAAGCATATTTTATGTATTCATCATGAATGTTCATTTATACATTAAAACTCTCCTTATTCATGCATTCTATATATGTGATGAATCATTTTTTATATATGATCCATTCATTTTATACTCATGAACTTATTATATCCTCATGAATAATTATATTCTTCCCCAAATATTTTCCCCAAACTACTCACAACAAATTAAAGATAGATTTTTTTAGAAAAAAATATCTTGAATCTATTGGTACCTATAAATGAAACCTCATGAGACATGCAAGGTACACCTAGAGTTTTTATGTTAACCATAAAATCAATATTGGTGATTTCATCAATGGACTAAAATAAAATAATTTTCTATTTTTATACTTTAATAACTTTTACTTTTATATAATATAATTTTATACTTTTATAAATTTTTAAAACTATATACTTCTATAAATTATATATAATTTTCTAACATATATGTACTTTTATATAGTATTATAAATTTATATACATTTATAAATTATGTATATTTATTTAAAATATATATCCTTTTATAAATTATATATAATTTTATACTTATATATACTTCTATAATTTTATATATTAATATAAATATATATACATTTCTATTTTATACTTTTATACCTTTAATATTTTTTCAATTTATCAATAGTTTAATACTTTTATACTTTCATAAATTTAATGACATGGTTGAAAATATTTTAAAAAATATAATAATTTATTTTTATTCATTTTGGAAACCATTATTATATTCAATAGCCATATTTTCTATTATGAAAATGGATTTCAAATAATATTGGTATTTTTTTATATCCATTATTACATTCAATAGTCATATTTTATCGATTTTTTATAATGTAAATGTAATTTTAAACTTTAATTATACTCATACAAAATAGGTTTTAATAATTAAAAATATGAAGTGAAAAGAAGTTTTTAAATGTGAAATATACTCCATTATATTTATATATTTCCTTCAATATGTTTTTGTTTTTGATCATGTGGGATGAAACGATTTTTCAATATTTTCTTTTCCTTTCAAAAAATCCATGATATCAATCTTCAATTGAACATATTTTATGTATTTATTATGTTAAATATTAATATTTCTAAATCAAATAGGATGGATATGAATAAATAATGGATGGATGTCAATAGTATGACAAAAGTGAATGAAAATGGTGTGAAAGAGTTAATTGAGTTTGAAAAAGATCATGCCTATGTGTAACATCCCGTTACTGTTTCAGGTATTCCTAAACATTCTTATGTAAAATTATTATTATGTTAATTGGAAAAAATGGTTTATCAGTAAAAAGTAGTGTTTCTGTTAAAACATGTCGCATAATGGTAAAACGCCCAATTAATGCTTTCGGGATATTCAATTAAATATTTTATAAGTTAAACACTATGTAAGTATGAGTTTTTGAGGTCTGCAATGTATTGAATAGGATGAAATAAAAATATTAAATTTATTATTTTAAGCATGATCATTTTATTCAAAATAATTGAATAACTTCAAAATGGTCTGTCATATGAGAAATTTGAGGCCGCGCTTATGTCCGAAATATAGTGTTTACCCTAGGAGGTGTATAACATTTGAAGGATCTGGACTTTTAGATGTATCGCTCATGAGATAATGTTATTTAATAATATTTAATATATTATTTATTAAATATAATTAAATATCTTCTAAACGATGCGACGTATGGAAAATCCAAGACCACTGATGAGTCCGAAATGGGGGGTTTATTCTATAAAAGGAATAACATTTGTTCGCATTAGGTGTTTGGATACCTCGCTCACAAAAATAACACTTTTTATATTAATTAATTAATTATTCTGAGTTTTCATTAAAAAATCATTAATATCTATCAAACCATTCATCTTTTGAGAAATATGAGACCACCATTAGGTTCGGAATGAGATATTTTATCTAGACAGGGTATAACTTTTATTCGCATCGGACATTTGATGTTATTTAGTAATTATTTTAAATAATTGACATTATTATTTTCATTTAATTATTAATTTAATTCCAAAAATCGGAATTCACTATTCATTCATCTTCAAGAAAGTCGTTTCCCCATTTTTGACGATTTAAGATTTCCAAATCATCCGTTTCTAGATCATTTTGAACGGTTTTTACTGAAACACATTAATATGATGAAATTAATCACTCCATATTTAAAATCCAGTGAAAACATTATGTAAACGGATGGTTTAATGTAGGGTTTTAATTTTGCAGAATGAAGAAACATGGTGGATTTTGGGGGCTTTAAATAACCTGAGGATCTGGTTTTTAAGGGTTGATCCCACCTTGCGTGAAGTACATGAGACTCCCGTGGGTGCGTTTGAGGTTGTTACTTGGTTCTTCGATCGACACACAACTCACAACATTGGCGCGCTACAAGATATCGGTTCTTCTATTCCCTCAGTTTTTATTTTATTTTTATATTAATCTTCTAATCTTCTAAATTCTATAACGTCTTCGTTATTGATCATAATTTCACCTTGTTAGTACCTTTGAATTCGTCTCGATGATTAGAAACAAAATAATATTTTTTTCAATGGCAGCAAGGTATTCCTCAATCTGATTTTTTTTGCTTTTAATAGATCTTTGAAAATAAATTATGAAACGATAAATTCTGGAAATTTTCACAGATAATTATTTTGTTTTATCAAATGATAATTACATTAATTATCGAGGTTAATTTATAAACAAATTATCAGAATATAATTATGTCTAATTGTCAAATAATAATTAGAAAGAATCATAAAATGATAATTCCCAATTTTTGTTGAAATGTTAATTATAAATAATTATCAAATGATAAATAGAAATAATTATCAACTGATAATTAAAATGAATAATTATGAGATAATTTTTAGTTTTCCATATGATAATTATTAAAATAATTTATCAAAGGATGATTATTTAAATTATTAATGAATAATTATAAAGGTCAGCCACATGTGTTATTGTTTTAATGTAAAAATATTATAATATCAAATGTGGTTTATAATTACTCTATGAAAAATGTTGTGATCATATGTATTTAAATAAAATTATAATTTGGAATTTTATCAAGGATATTAGAAGTATTATCGCATGTAATAATCAAAATGACAATTCAAGAATTATCGAGGAGAGAGAAAATGTAATCGCATGTAATATTTTATTTTCTTGTGAAATAAAATTGAGGGATATAATTATCGAATGAGGTGTATAACTATTTTGATGGATATTTCTTTTGATTTCATGTGTTAACATAAAACGATAATCCAGAGATTATCCAGGAGAGAGAAAATTTAATCACATGTAATATTTCACCTCCTTGTAAAATAAAATAGATTGTTTGGTTCTAGGAACCCTTGACAAGTGTCAAGCATTGGTTTGATGATGATTATAATAATTAGGCTGTGAGAAGGTGTATTTTACCACACATGGTGGTCTATCATTGCTGCTGACATCGACAACCATAAGGTAGGTGGTTCCATCCCGACTTTCCAAATTGATTATTATTGTATTTATTGATTTATTTCAATAGTTGATTTCAATTCAATTGTTCAAATTTTCTTTCAATGAAATTGATGAAAAGTCGATTCTAGTGAATCGAGGTATTTGAAATGGTTTTTGCATGAAAAATTTGAAAACCCCTAATTTCATTGAAGTGGGTGTGTTTATGGAAATTTGATGATTTAAATTGTTTAATTTAAAATTTGGATTTTATAGAGATGATTTCAATAAAAATGTTGAATTTAATTGTGTAAATAAATTGTGCGATGATGGAATTAGTTTTGATTGGATTTCAAACTAGTGAAAATGGATTAAAATTATTTGATAGAAACCAATGGATTTTATCTTGTGAAAAGGCATATTTTTTAATAAAACTTGTTTTGGTTTTAAATGGAAATAAATTGGAACATTTGAAATGGAAAAGTGGGATTGATCGTATTTTTAAGCATTTGTAAAATAGTTTTCTCATCATGTAAGAGAACATGAAATACTTTGGTAGTTAGTGAGTTATTTGGACACACTCTACGCTCCAACAACATTCTAAAACATACTTGCAGCGGGTCACATCCCCGATGGGTTGGTGATGAGTCTCCTTTGGCTAGTGTCATAGGGACGTGTGTTTACACATTTTTTTGAGTTCACATAGAGAGTGAGGAATCCTATAATTGTTTAATACTATTGTACCTTTTGGCAGATGACCATGTTTCCCGGTTGTTTATTTATATTTGAGATATAAATGTATGCCAATTTTTTTGAACTGCTTTACATGTCTACTGAATTTATATAAACTATTTTATGTAAATGTTTTATATAAGACATTGTTTTAGAAATATTATATCATTTGTAAAATCATTTCTTAAAATATTTATTTCCATCATTTGAAAATGTTTATCATATTTTGTTGAAATATGATTTTGGATTGCCAAACCTTTTTACTTTAAAATTTAAAGATTTTTTTTGGATAATCTATATTTGGCATCTATTGTGTAATATTTGGTGGTATCCTATTGGGCTTAGGCTCACACCCTACTTTTTTCCTTCGGGTGTTTGTAGACTTTCTTCTTCTAGGTTCGAGCAAAGGGAAGGAATCTCTTGGAGGTGGATCTAGCTGTTGAGCTTTGGTCATGGTGAGTTGTGTCCTTAGGGACCTTGGGGTTGTTTTTTCCCATTTTATTACATGGGTTGTAGTACTTTGGTCTTTCTATTCCATGTTGTATTCTGGTAAATCACTCACAGTGGAGTTTCTTTTGTTATGCATACTGCTTTGTTTTCTTTTTCTTCCATATTCTTGTGGAAAAATCGTTCCCACTTGGATGTTGTACGATTCTAGGTGCTAATCGCTGACCTGTGGGGATCAGGAATTCCCTTTGAGCTATGTCAGGTTTGTCTTGGTTATCGAGTTCCCAGGGTACCTGGGATGGTTCATGAAAAAATGGTATCAAAGGTAGGTTAAAAATCTTGTCTTGATGACAATATGCATTTGAGTATTCTTTTTGGGACTTAGGAGGTAGTTGTTATTGAGTGTATCGCTAGCTCTCACTGCAATAATCCTTAAGTCACCAGGGATGGTTAGGGAAATACGACTTTTGGATTAGTTCTAGTATTTTACCTGTTTTGATTTGGATATATTGGAATCCAAATCTGGTTTATCCCTTATATTAAGAATAGTTTTTCTTTGTTACCCACTTTGACTGTTAATCTAATGTCTTTTTATTTTCTGATGTTGTGTAGCATCATGCCTCCGAGAAGACATGGAAATTATATCCAAAAAGTGTTTGATGCTAAATCTCAGTAAGCGAGTCCTATTGTGGATCTGAGTCTAGTTGAGGTGATTGTTCTCATTATCCAAGCTTTGGGTAGGCACCACCTCGAGTTTCTGTTCAGGATCTAGCTATGGATCCTTATAGTGCTATTCTCCGAAATCATTCTCAAGAGTTCCTACGCCAGAAACCACCCATTTTAAAAGGCTCCACTGACCCTCAACATGATGAGGAATGTTTTAGTAATATTTAATGTATGTTTGGGTTCTTGGAGACACCTGATGCGATCAAGGTGAAGTGTTCCACCTTCATGCTCGAGGGACCAAGCAGGAGATGGTGGGACATGATGGTGACAGCTGTGAAACATTAGCGTTTGGAGTGGAAAGACTTCAAGGTTATTTTCACTAACCAATTATATCTGGAATCAATGATGTTGGCCAAGGCTGTGGAGTTTGTCAAACTTGAGCAGGCCAACAAAACTATGACTGAGTACTCAAATATCTTTGAAGAGTTGGTACAGTTTTCTACTGAGATTGTATCTAATGAGAAGATGAAGGATCGACGATTTGAGTTGGGGATTCGATCAGATATCCATTATGTGGTATTCTTACTTAAGTTTCCCACTTATGTTGATGTGCTGGATAGGGTGATGAGGGTTGACATGGACCTGGCAGGAAAGTCAGGGTTGAAGGGAGTTTCTTTTCCTCCGAGTGGCAGCGTTGGTTCCTTTAAAGGAAAATGTAAGTGTGACGTTTCCCATGGTAGTTCTCAACAGCAGAGTCATTCCAGACCTCTGGTAGCACCAGGAGGGGCTTCATTGACTTGTTATCACTGTGGAAAGCTAGGAAATTATAATAGAGTTTGCACTGAGGCACCCTATAAATGTAGCTCTTACTGACATTTAGGGAACTTATAAAGATTCTTCCATCACTTCTCTAAAACACATAGTGGAATAGGATCATCATCATCTCTAAAAACTACAGGGAAATAAAATCCTTCATGTACAAAAGGGTTCTAGCCAAAGGCATCTGGAACGATGCTTCTTCATGCAGTGGAATATTTTCCAGAGGTAGCAGACACAAGTCCTGCAACTGTAAGAGGTACCATTACTATAGCTTCATCTTTAGTGACCGATCTATTTGATACTGGTGCATCTCACTCATTTATTTCAACCCATATTGTTAATAAGCTTAATATACCTATGGATATATTATCTTATGTGATGGATATTACTACACCCCTTGGTACAAAGAGAGAGAAGGGTCTATGTAGTCCTGCTTGTGTCTTCTCTCTATCAGATATCGATCTTTGTTGGAGTTTTTCGGTTCTCTACATGAATTTTTTTGAAATTATATTTAGAATGTATTGGCTCATTTCCAATAAATCCTGGATCGATTGTTACTTCGATGGGTCTACCTTACTACACCCAGTGGTGTGCCTCTTTCCTTTCAAGGAGAATGGGACCTAAGGTCAAGCAGAGTCGGACCCTCTTATCCAGAGTTAGGGAAAGTTATATCATTGTTTAATTTTGATCTAGAGAGGGACTCACTATGTGGTGATCTTCCTTCAATCATCGCTGAGTTTCCTAACATGTTTCTTTCTGAATTCTCTAGTCCGCCACTAGTAAGGGAGGTTGATTTTTCTATTGATTTAATGACTGGTACTAGACCGATTTCTATTCCATCTTACCGAATGGCTCCTGCTGAACTAAAAGAACTAAAGTCTTAGTTAGACGATCTTCTTGAGAAAGGATTTATATGCCCAAGTGTGTCACCTTGGGAAACACCAGTTCTCTTCGCCAAGAAGGATGATAGTTCTTTTCACTTATGTGTTGATTATTGAAAGCTCAATCATGTTATGGTAAAAAAATATCAATTACCATGAATTGATGACTTGTTTGATCAATTAAAGGGGAGAAGTGGATTTCAAAAATCAAACTTCGATCTGATTTCCATCAGTTGAGAATAAAATAATCTGACATTAAGAAGACCACTTTTCAGAGTAGGTATTTCCATTATGAGTACCTTCTTATGCCCTTCGGCCTAAAAAATGATCCTATAGTTTTCATGGCTTTGATGAACAAGGTTTTACATGAGTATCTGGATACTTTTGTCGTAGTATTTGTGGATGACATTCTTGTCTACGGGAAGTCTGAGGAGGATCATGTGCATTATCTGAGAATAGTTCTGAGTTTACTAAGGAATCACTAACTTTATTCCAAGATTTCAAAGTGCTTTTTTTTGGAACCGAGAAGTGAAATTCATGGGAAATGTGGTGTCAGAACAAGGAATATCAGTTGATCCAGAGAAGGTGAAGGCTGTTATGACTTGGGAACAACTAAAAAATGTTATCTAGATTCATAGCTTCTTGGGATTAGAAGGATATTATTTCTGATTTATTAAGGACTTCTCAAAGTTAGCTTCTCCAATGACTGCTATGACTCAAAAGGGAGTGAAGTTTTTCTGGAATGATAAATTTCAGAGTTCTTTCGTCGAGATAAAGTGTCTTTTGACTATTGAAATGGTGTTAACTCTTCCTAAGGATGGGATAGGTTACATGGTCTTCTGTGATGCATCTGGTTCACCTTTGAGATGCGTCCTTATGCAAGGTAATCATGTTGTTGCCTATGGATCTCGTCAGCTTAAACCTCATGAGATAAACTATCCTACCCATAACCTTGAACTTGCAGCTGTAATCCACTCACATAAATGTTGGTTACATCACCTTTATGGAGAAAGGTTTACTATGTATTCAGACCACAAGATCTTGAGTTATATCTTCTCTTAAAAATATTTGAATCTCTGCCAAAAACGTTGGGTGGAGTACCTGAAATATTTTGACTTTGTCATTTCCTATACCCCGAGGAAATGGAATTTCATTATAGATGCATTAAGTAGGAAACTTCCAACTCAGGCTGTGAAAGAATCTTCGAAAGAGTGGAGTTTGATGCCTTTTTTTTCTCAGTTGCATATTGGTGTTTAATGGAAGGGGGTGAAGTTTCTTTAGCTAGTGTTCAGTTGAAATCAGATCTTCTTGAGTTGATTATTCAGGAACAATACCTTGATGACGAGTTACAGAGTAGTAGGGACTCTCTTTATGTTGGGGAGACCGATACACAGTGGTCATTATCCAAAGAGGGTGTTTTGTGTTATCGAAACCGTTACGTTGTGTCGTCAGCGGAAATGAAGTATGTTACGGGGGTTTTCCATAAATCCCAGTGGGATGTGCACCTAGGGACCATGAAGATGTTCTATGATATGTGACAATATTTCTAGTGGCCAGGTATGAGATGAGAAATTTTTGATTTTGTATCCTGTTGCTATACATGCCAGCAGGTGAAAGCTGGGCACTAGAAACATTCGAGTTTTTTTAACCACTTCCAGTCCCTACATGGAAGTGGGATGAAATCTCTATGGACTTTGTGGTTGGGTTACCTCAAACCCAGAGGAAGAAGAATGTGATATGGGTTGTGATCGACAGACTGACCATGTCGGCTCACTTTATACCTATATGAGATACAACCATAGTTGAGGAGTTGGGGAATCTCTATGTGAAAGAAATTGTTCATTTGCATGGAGTTCCATATGCTATAGTCTCTGATAGGGATCCTCAGTTTAATTATCGCTTTTGGAGAGGCCTTCAAGAGGCACTGGGATCTTAGGTCCATTTGAGCATGGACTACCATCCATAGTCAGACGGCTAGATAGAGAGAGCTATACAAATCCTTGAGGATATGCTCTGCGCCTGTACTCTTGACTTTGGTGGGTCTTGGGATGATCATCTGGGACAAGTTGAGTTATCTTATAACAATAGTTATCAGTCTACGATTAAAATGGCTCATTTTGAGGCATTTTATGGTCGTCATTGTAAATCTACTTTATGTTGGTCAGAGATTGGTGAAAGTTCCTTGGTAGGACCGTGTTTGGTCCAAGAGACAACAAATAAGATCCAGTTGATTCTTCAGAGAATGTTGACAGCATAGAGTTGGTACAAGTCTTATGCTTATCGTCGCCATATACATTTAGAGTTCTCAGTTGGTGACCAGGTGTTCTTGAACGTTTCACCCCGATTAAGTCATCAACGGCTTGGGAGGCAAGGGAACCTTGCTCCTCGTTTTGTGGGACCTTTCGAGGTTTTTGGTCAGGTAGAGAAAGTTACTTACTATCTAGCTCTACCACCACAGCTAACGTCGATACATAACATGTTCCATGTATCGCAGCTATGAAAGTATCTCTCTTATCTATCTCACGTTTTGAGTTAGAGTGATCTTGACATTGAACCAGATTTATCTGTGACTGAACGACTGTTCCGGGTTGATGATTCTAAGACCAAGGTACTTAATGGGAGTACAATACCTCTGGTCTATGTACTATGTAAACATGGTTCTAATTCACATGAGATGTGGGAAAGGGAGGCGTTGATGAGAGAGCAGTGACCTCATCTTTTTTGACGCGAATGATTCTTCGTAGGCTTTCTGGGGATAGAAAGTTACTATGGTGGGGAGGTAGTAACATACCATTACTATTTTAGGTATTCCTAATCTTTCTTACGTAAAATTATTTTTATGTTCATCTGGAAAGAATGGTTTATCAGTAAAAAGTTTCATTTTTGTTAAAACACGTTGCAGAATGGTAAAACTCCCAATTAATGCTAAAGAATATTCAATTAAATATTTTATAAGTTAAAAATTGGGTAAGTATGAGTTATTGAGATCCGAAAAGTCTTGAAGAGGAGACAAAAATACCATACCTGAGTGGTAAGGGCTCATTCTTGGCATCCCAGAGACCCAGGATCAAAATCGAGTGGAGGCAAATTTCTGGGTACTATAGCAGTACTATAGCAGTTACTATTCGGTACTATAGCAGTCAGAACTATTCACCTGATTTGGGACTTTGGGGCACTGGTTTGGGCCTACGGGTCTCAAGGGCCTTCAAGTCATCAAAGGTATCCAGGCCACGCGGCCTTCGGGCCACATAGACCATGGAGTAGCCCAGTTCACACAGATCAATCCCTATAAGAGGATCAAAGAAACAAGAGTAGCAGCCACCAGAAGTAGAGGTAACCGGATTGGAAGAATGAGAGGGTATGCCGGCTGCCATCAGGACCATGCACCGTGCATCTTTGTATAGGGAAATTCTATCTGATCAACATTGAAAGGTGGGGAGCTAGGTGATCAATGACGCAGAAGCTGGGGAGGGATAGTTCTAGTGGGTTGGGAATATGGGTCATGTAATGGTCATGGTATGCCTCTAGGCCTTGGGGTCATGTATTGTGGGTTAGTCGGGCCTTGTGCCTTGGGACTACGAGTCATGTACGGGTTCCCCTTCAACCCTTAAAATGGGGATTATCCATAATAAAATAAAAATAAGGCATTCGGGCCATTCGGGAAAAGTCTTGAAGAGGACGGAATAAAAATATTAAATTTTTTATTTTAAGCATGAAAAATTTATTCAAAATAATTGAATAACATAAAAATGGTCTACCGTATGAGAAATTAGAGGCCACAGTTATGTCCTAAATATAGTGTTTATCTTAAGAGGGGTATACCATTTGAAGGCACAAAACTTTTAGATGTCTCGCTCTTGAGATAAATTTATTTAATAATATTTAATATATTATTTTTTAAAGATAATTAAATATCTTCCAAATGGTGCGAAGTATGGGAAATATGAGACCTCTAATGATTCCTAAATGGGGGGTTTATCGTAGAAAATTTATAACATTTGTCCGCATCAGGTGTTTGGATGCTAAATCACAAAAATAACACTTTTTATATTAATTAATTATTCCAAGTTTTCATTAAAAAATAATTAATATCTCTCAAACAGTTCATTTTTTGAAGAATTTGAGACCACCATTGGGTCTAGAATGAGGTGTTTTATCTAGACATGGTATAACTTTTATTTGCATCAGATATTTGATGTTATTTAGTAATTATATTAAATAATTGACATGGAATAGTCAAAACCATAGAAAATGACCTTAGATTGATGTGAAATAATGGGGGAACCATAGATTAATTGTTTTTATGTGTACACATAGACAAAACTTCAATATAATGTCTGTTGTGGTCAGAATTACATGGTAAATGCTTCTTAAAGGTATAAAAGCCTTTAAAAACAAGTGTCAGGGGGGTCAAAACCTAAAAAAAGATGTTGGATTGTCCTAAATAAGTTAAAATCAACTTTAGATTTAATTAAGAAATGTAGGAATAGAGAAACCATCATTCTGAATTATGGTTTTCCTAAGATGGCCATAAATGTGTTTTTTGTGTTTTAAAACACCAAAATATGTATGGAATGGTCAAAACCATAGAAAATAAACCCATCTTGATGTGAAATAATGGGAAAACCATATTTGATTTTTTTTAAATGTAAATATAAATAACACATCAATACGACATATGGTGTGATCATAATTACTCAATAAACACTTATTACAGGTACAAAAGCCATCAAAAACAAGTGTCAGAGATCAAAACTAGGAAAATGACTTTGGGTTGCCCTAAAATTAGAGAAAAAAACTGTGTATTAAATTATGAAATTTAGGAACCAATGACACATCATTTTGAATTGTGGTTTTCCTATGATGTCCATAAATGTGCTTTTAGTGTTTTGAAACACTAAAATGTGCGTGGAACAGTCAAAACCATAGCAAATGACCTCTTCTTGATGTGAAATCATTGGAAAAATACCATTGAGTTGTTTTGAAATATACGACAAGTTGTGATATCAAATTATTTAAAAAATTTAAATTTAGTAATGTTCAATCACACCAAATGTCGCTTTAAAATAAAGTAGAATATTTACTTATCCCTTTTCAACTTCCAGTGTTGAAAATTATCTTAAATAGGTAAGTTTGTGTTTTCAAAGTTATTTTCATTATATATTATTTGTTTTTTCAAAATATATTCTATTTGATTAAAAAAATAACAAATTTTTTGTACAGCATTTTGAATATATTTTTTGTCTTTTTTCTTTCTCATTTCTTTTCTTAAATGTTCTAGTTTTCATTATAAGTATAAGATACCGACATTAGGTATAATTTTGACCATTCTGATTCATGATATTCTTCTAGTTTTCTACTGAAATTATGATTTATCATTTTTAGTTTTAATTTTTTTTCTTTTTTGTTATAGTTGATGAGATGACATGGTTGGTTTCAGTTGATGAGATGATGCGGAGGAAAATAGATGCAGTGGAGTTCATGACGTGGATATATATTGGGCATGAGTTTTTTTGGACATATTTTATATGTATATACTGATAACAGAGGTATTAGTTGAAAGATGTATGGGATGACTGAGACTTAGGTTACGATGATTATATATTTTTGTATATATGATTGTGGCTGTATGTTGTATATATGATGGGTTTATCATATATTCATTTTTTTAGTTTATTTCATGTTAATTTTTTTTATTTACAATTTTTTATATAAATTAAAAAAGTATGATTTAGCTGCGATTTTTAGTAACCGTCACTAAATATATTAAATAAAATATGTTTTAGTGGTGGTTATAATTAACCGCCTCTAATATCATTAGTGGCGGTTAGTTTCATTTTATTTATATTTCCACTAGATATTTTTTTAAATAAAAAAACCACCACTAAATTAACATGAAAACACATATAAATGTTCTAAAAAACACATAAAAATACCACCATGAATTTTTAAAAACTACCGGTAAATGACTAGAGATCGAGAAATACACTGCAGTTTTATTAACCGCTGCTATACTATTAGGTGCCGGGTTAAACCACCACTAGTCTATAAAAAACCGCCACTAATGACCTTTTTTTAATTTTATAGTAGATGAATCCCACAAGAAATATGTATTAATGATTACTGTAAGGATTCACAGAGGATTTCACACAATTCTAATGAGATTTCATCTTAAATATGCTGAAGGGAAAATAAACATGCACCCATCACTTATGTATGCACATATGATAACTCAAGAAGTGTGGTATGTGTTTATTGGCCATCGTCTGGAGACGTATTCTTAGGTACATTGTGGTTGGTAATACATTATTTTACAATACATGTATTCATCAATTTGATTGAGAATTTTTTACTTATGAAACAAAAACTAAGTGTTGAAAATAGGAATGGGTAGTAAAACCAACATACCCCTACCATAAAGCAATGATGGGGTACGCTTCACTTGAAGAAAAAATTGTTACGTATTTTAAATCTACCATAATAATTTTATGTGACATGAATCAACGACATAATTTTGTTCCTCTATTTATATTAATATTGATGAATCTGAATCCAAATCCACTTCTATCCCATGTCATGTGCTATAGAAGGAGGCATGTTTAAATAAATATGGGATACTGATAGATGAATACATAAAAAAGTCTGGGAAACATGTGAAAGTATGAAATAATACAAATTTATTTTTCTTTAAATCTCTATCACATAATAATGATTACTTATTTTCCTACATTTTCTATCTGACATGGTTATAGGAAACATAAACACCTATATCATATTAACACCTACTATTAGTGTCCTTGAAGAGTCCAGAACAATATGGCTGTGTCAGAGGTGTTGGTTTTGGGGTGACACCCTTAACATATTTTGAGAAGAAAACAACATGAGGATAAAGATAAAGAAATGGAAGAGATGGAAGAAAGATTAGTTGTCCTCGAAGAACAATTTCATTAGCAGACTGAGTTTCTAGAAAATATTATGGGGGAGAAGCAAAGAGAAGAAACAAATCAAGAGAAACTAGTTCATGAAGATCCCTCCCCACCCTCCACTAGCTTTGAGGTGATCCATTTCCCTCAAAGTGATATATTAGTTGAGGTAATCAATATTATAATATTTTTTTATATGAAATGTGAATCAAACAGACACTGATACCTTTATTGTACTAATATTCTACAGGTTGAAAATGATTGTGATTTATATCTATCAACACCCACCCCTCTCATTATAAAGATGATTACAGTTTCCAATATCCAAGATGAATGTCAATACAATAGACCACTTATAAAAGGTCATGTGAGGGTGGTGATTAGAGTAGATCATGAGTTGAGCGTCGAGCTACCTATTCCACTTGATGAAGAAGATATTCATATGGTTTACCAAGATATTGGAACATTCGTCACATAATCATAGGATATTTTAATGATACATGTCAACAAGGAGGTATTCATTTAAAATTTATTTTTCATGCTAAAACTTTAACAATTAATGAAAAAAGGTCTAAATCGATGAAAGTTATTACATAATAACAAAGGGAAGGGGTGAAATGAAATGTTAACTCAAAACCATCTAAATGATCAACCAACTGATAAAAAAGATATTCTGAAAATACCTTCACCCCACCCATTCAAAATTTACATTTACTAACATTCAAGGTTCATGCAGATACAGAGTTTCAAAATGGTAGTAATCACGTATTTGATTTTGAAGAAAAAGTGAATGAAGATGAATTTATAGGCTACATTTCTCTTGAGAATGTAAATGAAATCCTCAACTATGAATGAAGTGGAGTTGGCTTTAAATTTATACATGAGGTATGTTATCATGATTTTTTCCCCTAAAGATGATATAATATATTAATTATGACTAAATGCATTTCATATTTTTCACAGGTGTATATATCAATACCAATTTGTGGGATTACACCATTAAAATAAATTTCGAATCATTAGTCCTCATGTCAATTCTATAGAACAACCCAAAATAGATTCTATAAAAATGAATGAAATAGTGAAAAAACTGGCCAAATAGTTTGAAAGAAAACCTATGGATGAAAGTCCCTTCTTAATACCAATGATGTAGGGGTAAAAATCTACAATTTAATGATATAAAATATATTTTTATTTCATTAATTACTTATTCTTTTTTGTGTTTTTAGAAAACATTGGCTGCTCATTGTAGCCAATTTAGATACTCCAAATATTTATTTTCTAGATTCACCACATGGATACCCAACAAACTGACCACACATGATTGTTTTTGTCAATTTGTAATAAAATACATCTAACGTTTTAAAACTAAAAATAATGTCATATAATTTATATTATTTTTTATTGAGAATTATGTTATGATAGGGCAGTGTTTAAATATCATGAAATTCATGGCATGATGATAGGAATCAAGACAAGGATCCTGACAAGTTCTAAAAGTGGAAAAGCATTAGGTAATATATAATACAATTTCACTATCCAAACACATGTAAAAAAATTACTTATTTTTTTCAATGATTCTATAGTGTCTAAAATAAACAAATAGAAAATTTTTTGGTTATTATGATTTTAAATTCATGAGAGAGATCATATTACATCAATAAACTATCATCCTCAAAGATGAATTTTCAAAGATAATTACTATTTCATTTAAAATATTTATTAATCCTTGGTGTATTTATATTTTTACAGTACTAGTATGACAATAAAAAATACTCATATTCACACGATGATATAGACTTTCCTAGAAATGAATGGGAAGAATACCTATTGGCTAAAGGTACACAAATAGCATGAAGATATTACTTCCATATAATAATGGATTGTTTTATATTTATGTTTAATTTATTTATTTTTATTATTACTCACATAAGAATTTTTTTCTTATATAGGTTAATTCCTTTGTTTGAGTTGGGGTGTCTTGTTCAAAGCTGCTCATGCTCATGAGATATTGGAATTCAAGGTTGTAACTGAGATAATGAAAAAAAGGAAATGGTTTAAGAATATATACATCCATAATGAAACGGGGAATTCCTAATACTTAATTAATTAATTTTTCCATCATTTTATCTATTATTTGTAAGTTATTTTCCTTATTCAAACAACGCGAACCATGGATTAAAATCCATGGTCCAAGAAAAATATTATTAAAAAGAAAAAGTACAAGAAAAAAAATAGGAAAAAGAGAAATCAAAAGAACCCCAAACATGTCACCAAAATAAAATGTCAAATAAAGTTAAACATATTTTATATCTGTCGGCCCTTGATCATTGCCTACCTCAACCTTTCAGATGCTTTCCCAATCTCCATTGTTTAGGCACCTGTTAAGGGACATCCTACTCATCAACACTAAATGACTCAAAATCTTCATCATGAGGCACAGAAACTCTAGTAACATAATTTTCTAAAGGCTCCTTCATCTTGGTATCAACATAAGCTGAAGTTTGTGCTTCACCTCATGAATTACCAAACTCTTCACAAAAGGGTTTCTTTAAATAACGATTAATAATTTAAATAAATGTTATACATATAGACCTAGATGCTGTAAAATTAGTGGTATCCTCATTGGTTTCTGCTTACCCTTTGAGAGTGCAATCAGAAACCCATCCACTTCCGCATCAGGAGCATCCTACAGAGGACCCGCATCTCTCGTTGTAGGATGGTCATGTTATTCCTGAATTGGGGTCCTCTGATTCTCAATTAAACTATATTTTGGAGGAGAAAACATTTGAAACCTTTCCTCATCCAATGCAATCCTCTTACCTTTAGACTTATCCAATGTTATTGGCAGTTCACATGAGGCTTCTGCTGAAACTAGTCCAATTCCAACACATAGGAAAATAGGTGATCCCAGTAAACCCCTATTGGCTGAAGAGTTCCCCTAAAAAGAAGACTGAAACATTGATGGAGTACCTTTGGTTACCTATATAGTAAGGCCACTAGCCATGTCCATATTAGCACCACTCACACCTTTCACAGCCCCATTCAAAGAGAAATTGGTGTCTATGCCACCAGAAGGGGAGGAAACCACCTTAGAAAATGAATGATTAATATTTCTTAGATCACTATTTTGGTCGCTAGAAAAAATTCCTACCCCATCCTTCTTTCTTGTTGAAACACCTGCATCATTTTTATTAACACAAACAGGCAGTTTGATTTTTCATTCATCTGCTCGATGACCAAGTTTACTACAATTTGAACACTTCAATATCCTATAAAACTTTCCTCTGCCTTCCCAATTGACATGCAGTTGAGAAAACATTCTGGTATATACTCACATTCAATACCTAACTCAAATTTAAACTCACCAGAAACCAAGAAAACTATTTCAAACAAAGTCTAAATCCAATAAAATTCAAACTAAAAAAGAGTATACTATACATATTTTGTCAAATGAGTCCCTTTATCAACATTTATTGGATTACCCACAACCTAATCAATAGAACATAGGATATATGGATGCAAAACGAACCAGTTTAATCCTAAAATTCAGATCCAAGATTTATCCAACGTATTCCACGCTTACGAAAGATCAAACCAGTTGTCCCAATCTTGAAAAATGAGGACCCCTGGTTTGAGTTCAAAAATTTGTAACACCATGCTCTAAGTTTAAGGTCCTATGAGGGAAAATAGATTTGGAAGAATCCTATACCTATGGGGACAATACACCGACCACCAAAACCCAAAACCTATAAGATCAGTTTATTTAGTTCATTAAGAATCTTGGAATTATTATGCAAGAAAGGAGAAAACATGTAATGATGGAATATTTAAATTACTTGATTTGATCTTCAAAGAATTTTGTATCTACTTCAACAAATTCAAGAGCACCATTCTTTATGATCCGATTATGCGCCTGTAAAGAATCATTACGAGGACCATTGAAAAATTGATCACTCACAGCCGGCCATGAAGAATAATTTTTAAAATCCTCATTAGACTACCAACCATCATATTTTTTAGAGAAGGAAGTGGGTTATACCCTACTCAGACCCCTCTCAACATTAGAATGTAGTAGCACATCAGTCAATTCAAGACCATGTTTCACTTTTCTTGAAGGTCTGATGAAAACTTCTGTTGGATTATAGTATTCATCTATGAGAGAACGAATCACAAAGATTAATCCCTAAAATTCATGTAAAAAGAGAGAGTGGAACCCAATATCCCTGAATTCCATATTTGTAATTTTATCCTTTTATCTAATACTTATTTAGTTTTTTTACAGATCTTTTTGGAAGTCATATATTACATTCAACTATCTGTAACAACCCACAAAATAGATAACATCCTCTTTTTTTCCTATGATAAAATGATTTTCATTGATTTTCATTGTTGACATTGCAACATTGTGTATTTATTCAATGTTTGTAGCTGAAAAATATTTCTCGTTGTTGAAAACCATTAAAGTAGGGGAATATTTTTTGGCTAAGAACATCCACTAAATATGCAGTGTTGGCAGTTGGAAAAAGAAGGGAAATTGAAATCATGGTTACATTGGTAATTC
Source organism: Viscum album (assembly GCA_963277665.1). Lineage (NCBI taxonomy): Eukaryota > Viridiplantae > Streptophyta > Magnoliopsida > Santalales > Viscaceae > Viscum > Viscum album. The sequence goes on along the minus strand of OY728146.1, from coordinate 1,450,252,146 downwards.
ATATTGTATTTATACCTGAATATAGTGATTTAGAAGTCATTCAGGATGTGTAGGAATTAGCGACACCACAATCCGACACACAGTGTGACCGGTATGACTCCATGTGTGTCTTTTTATTTAAAATTGACTATAATTTTAGTAAAAAAGATAGCTGACATACTCAAAACCAAAAAAATGCATTTTTATTCTTTTGATACTTTATAAAATATATCTATAAGTCATTTATTATATTTATGAAGCATATGTACCTAAATATTACACATAGTGTGACCGGTATGACTCTATGTGCATCTTTTTATTTAAAATTGACATTAAATTTAGTAAAAAAGACAACTCATACACAAAACCAAGAAAACAAATTTTTATTGTTTTTATAATTTAATAAAATGATCCATAATCCATTTTTATTTTTATTAATCCACCACACCTCAATCTGAAACAAGATGTGGCCAGTATGACTTAGAGTGTCCGTTATCAGTTTAAAATTGACATTTTAGTTCAAAAAGTTTCACTCACTAAAAAACAAGAAAAATTTCTTGGTTTATCTTGATAATTTATGAAATAAATTCATAATTCATTTTTAACATGTAGTAATTAGTATCACATCCATTCGACACATGATGTGACTGATATGACTCAAAGTGTTTGTTTCTAGTTTAAAATGACATTTTAGTAAAAAAGAAAATTGACATACTGAAAACCGAGAAAACATATTAGAATTGTTTTGATACATTAGTAAAATGATTAATAAGTAATTAGAGATGTTCATTAATATTCCACACCTTAATCCAATTCACTATGTGGATGATATGACTCCAAGTGTATATTTTTATTTAAAATTAACATTAATTTTATTAAAAAAGACAACTAGTATACTTAAAACCAAGAAAACGCCATCATATTTTTTTGATACTTTATGAAAATGTTCCGTAAGTCATTTTTTATGTTTAGTAATAATCCTCACCTCAATCTGATAAATGATGTTCCTGATATGACTCAAAGTGACCATTATCAGTTTAAAATTGATATTTTAGTTCAAAAAGTGTCACTCAATTAAAACCAAGAAAACACACTTTGATTACCTTTATAATTTAGGAAAACAATTCATCATTAATTTGTGACATGTATGAATTATTCTCATGTAAAACTGATGCATTATGTGACCAGTATGACTCAAAGTGTGTGTTTCTAGTTTAAAATGACATTTTATTAAAAAAAAGAAAAGTAACATACTCAAAACTGATAAACAAAATCGGGTTGTTTTGATACTTTAGTAAAACTATAAATAAGTCATTTGAGACATGTATGAATCATCCACACCTCACTCCGATGCATAGTGTGACTATAATAGCTCCAAGTATGTCTTTTTATTTAAAATTGACATTAATTTTAGTAAAAAAGAAAACTGACAGACTCAAAATTGAGCAAACACATTCAGATTGTTTTAATAATTTATAAAAATAATTCATAAGTAATTTGTGATGTGTAGGAGTCATCCGTACCTCAATATAATACACAATGTACCCGGTATGAAACAAAGTTTCTGTTATGAGTTTAAAATTGAAATTTTAGTTCAAATAGTGTCACTTGTTGAAAATGAAGAAAACACACTCTGATTGCATTGATAATTTAGGACAAGGATTCATAAGTCATTTTTTCTGTGTAGAAAGTAGTCTTTTGTCAAACTGACACACGATATAACCAGTATGACTCAATGTGTGTGTTTTGAGTTTTAAATGACAATTTATTAAAAAACACAAGTGGCAAACTGAAAACTAAGAAAACACATTCATATTTTTTATTCTTAAAAAAATGTTCCATAATTTATTACAGACATGTAAGAATCATCCACAAATCAATATAATGCATGTTTTGGTCGGTGAAATTTCATGTGTGTCTATTTAATTAAAATTGAGATTAATTTTAGTAAAAGGAATATGTGTCATACTGAAAACTAAGAAAAAACATTTATATTGTAGTGATAATTTAGGAAAATGATTAATAAATCATTTCAAATGTGTAAGAATCAACTCCGCATCAATATGACACGCAATATGACCGATATAACTCTAACTGTGTCTTTTTATTTAAAATTGACATTGATTTTAGTAAAAATAATAAGTGGCATACTAAAAATCAAGAAAACGCATTTGGATTGTTTTGATACTTTAGAAAAATGTTCCATATGTCATTTTTGACAAATAAGAATCACTAGAACCTCAATTTGATGCATGTTGTGACTGGTATTACTCTAGGTGTGTCTTTTAATTAAAAATTGACATTAATTTTAGTAAAAAGAATATGTGACATACTGAAAACCAAGAAAACACATTCGTATTATTTTGATACATTAGGAAAACAATCAATGATTCCTTTTTGACATGTAAGAATCAACCTAACCTCAAACCCAATGCACGTTATGACTGGTATGATTCTAGGTGTGTCTTGTTATTTAAAATTGACATTAATTTAAGTAAAAAGAAAAAGTGAACTATTAAAAACCAGGAAGACATATTCGGATTGTTTTGATACTTCAGGACAATGATTCATGAGTCATTTGTGACATGTAGGAATCACTATCACCTTAATCAGATGCATTGTGTGACCGATATGACTCCAAGTGTGTCTTTTTATTTTAAATTGACATTAATTTTAGCAAAAAAAGAAAAAAACATACCAAAAACCGATAAAATGCATTCGGATTGTTTTGATAATTTAGGAAAATGATCCATGCATCATCTGTTATGTGTAAGAATCACCTAGTCCTCAATCCGACGCACGGTCTGACCGATATGACTCATAGTGTTTGTTATCGATTTAAAATTGATAGTTTAGTTCAAAACATGTTTCACTAATTGAAAACCAATAAAATGTGCACCGGTTGTCTTGATAATTTTGGAGAGAGATTCATAAGTCATTTTTGACGTGTATAAAGCAGTCTCATGTCAAACCGACACATGATGTTACCGTTATGACTCAAAGTACGTGTTTCCAGTTTGAAATGACATTTTAGTGGAAAAAAATGACATAATGAAAAATGAGAAAACACATTCCAATTGTTTTGATAATTTATGATAATGATCTATAAGTAATTTTGACATGAAGGAATCATATTAACCTCAATCCCATGCATGGTTTGACTGGTGTAACTCTAAGTGTATCTTTATTTAAAATTGTTATTCATTTAATTATAAATAACAATTGACATACTCAAAACTAATCAAATGAATTCTGATTGTTTTGATACTTTAGGAAAATGATCCATAACTCATTTATGACATGTTAGAACCAATCGAACCTCAATACGACACATGATATGAATGATATAACTCCAAGTGTGTCTTTTTATTTAAAGTTGACATTTTATAAATGTACTCTTTCATATTAATGTTTAATTTATTTCTTTATAATATTACTAACATAAGATTTGTTTTTTTATAAGTTGATTATTTTTCTCGAGTTGACGTGATTTGTTCGACAACTGAAACCATGGGATTACTTTTTTTAAAGGGGATCATAGTGCCAAAGTCTATGAAACATTAATGTTTTTAAATGTTTTTGGATAGTAATTGTAAATGTAATTATACAAAAAATTGTTTGAAATGTATACAGTAGTGTTTTTTTGTATTCTTGATGTAAATATATTTCAATTAAATTATATATTGTTTGTAAATTTTACAGGTTGTTGCAGTGTGTTGTTATACAAATAGAAAAATGTCGAAGGTGGGGCCTTTATCAGTGCCAGAAATAACACTGATAAAAGTGACCCCCAACAACGTTGAGGATAATAGTATTTTTAGTGCTATTAGAAGCCTTTTTGCGGGCTATTAACATGAATATCTATAGTAGTGGCTACACCCACATGGAATTGATGATGTTTTAGTTCATGGTTTTCATATATATGTTTTTGGATAAGTCAATACTTAATGAATTTTGAATAATGAAAAAAATCATGTATCCAAAGATAGATATCTCAAATTATATTTCATTGCTCTATTTTTTCATAAAAAAATATTTATAGGATACCTGTCAAAAGCGACAAGGAAAGGTAAAGGGAGGGAGGAAGTGAGGGGGAAGAGGGGGAACATCACAGGATGGTCTGAATTTCTTTTATATGTATTTTTCATATATTGAAACACACATAAATACATAATGATTCATTTAATTTTGTGTACTTTGAAGATTATAATTTATTTCTACCAAATGTTTCTTCTTTTAATTTCATTGATAAATGGTTTTTATAATTTTACTCTTAATATTAACCTCAATTGCGAGAATCATATATATTCATCTCCTAAATCGAGTAAGAGAATTTTCAATCATTACATGCTACGTTGTTTTGTGGTTTTTTTCTTCTCTAATGTTTTTCTTTGTCTAATGACTACACTTCACTTTTTTGAATATTTATTATGAAACACTTTTTACTGTGGTTGTTTTTTTGAATTAAATATTACCACAACTCTAAGATTTTTGGCCAAGACTTTATTTAAAATCTCTACATCATACCCAAACTACAATAATTTTTTCTCATTTGATTCCTCTTTATACCTTTACCAGTTGTTAACTTAACTATGAATTTCTAATTTTATTCTCCATTTTCTCACATGTACCCCCCCACAATATAATTTGGTTGGTTGGTATATTATTGATCTGGGACTTGGATGGATATAATTTGTTTCTAGATTAATTAATTTTGAATAATGTTTAAATATTTATACTTTTTTATTTCATTAATCATACCATACTTGATACAAGGAAGACATGGTTGTTTTGTTTCCGGTTGTTGTTTCTTTTATGATATTTTATAGTGATCCATGTTAATTCATGGGTAAGGTATTTCCAATGCTCCAACATAGAAAGTTGGTAGTATGCCCGTGAAAACTTTAATAGACTCAGTAGGGATAATGAAGTTCACACATACAATATATACTTAGGAAAGCTCATATTAAAAGATTTTAACTATTTTCAATATTATCATCAACACACAATTGTTATTGAATAAATTTAAAATATTCTTGACATGATTAGTCTATATCATTAATTCATATTTTCTTCCCTTTATTCCAATATAGGTGGTTTGTTCTGATAAACATTCTTGGATATGTGACTTCACCAATATGTCATCATTGTCGTTTTATATTACGCTACAAAACAATGTTCTATATTGTATAAGTCAAATTCACATTCAATTCCTTATTTTTTAATTATAGTTTTTTATTCAATTAATTTAAAAAATTATTTAAATCATATAAACAATTCCTTTCAAGTGCTTCTAGTTTTATAATTTCAAAATCTATTACTTATATTTATAATATAATAACCAAATAATTTTTCTACTTTATTTTTATTCTTAATTATACATATAAAACAAATCAAAATTTATTTCATAATATTATATGATAATTTATTTGCTATTCATGGTTTCAAATGTATATGGTATTACATATAGATTTTCACTACAATTGACCCATTTTTAAATAAGTATGTTATAAAAAATATACAATCTTGAAAAAGTATTTGATATAATATATAAAAGTTAGTCAAATGGTATAACATTTCATATAAACTATCAGTATTCCCATATTTTTATCATCTTCCCTCAAACATTCATATTATTATTCTTTTACTAGTTTATAAATACTTATTTTCTTTGAGTAGGTATTGTATCATATGTGAACTCACAGACAAAATACTTGTAATTGATGATATATTATAAATTTAATTTAATTTAAATAAAATTAATTATATATATAGTAATTATTACTTACAAATATAATTATATATATAACTATATATTAAGTAATTAAATATACTTTTATGGTCCATTTAGGACCATTTATTACTAGTCCATTGTAGTGACATGATTTTGATGTCGAAAAGTGTGCATTGAGGTCTCTGTGGATGGCTGAAGTGAATGTGGTAGGAAACCGATAAGTGGTGGATGACCATGATCACGATTAGCGGCCAAGCTGTTTGTCTAAGGTGGCCTCAACAGGCAGCCACTGATGCAGGAATGGGTGAGGAGCTCGATGGGATCTCTAGGGGATTCACGGATAAACACTAGTAATAATTAAATATTCAAAAATTGTGAATTAAATTGAAATATAATTAATAATATATACATACATCTACACGCATAGTATATTTTTTATAATCCTTTACATATAAATCTATTTTAATATATATTTATAATTAATTATAAATATGAATTTGTGTATATAAAAATATATAATTTATAATCAGAATTTATAAATAAAAAATTCTTTGAAATACTGAATGAGCTTGCTGAGTCGAGTGGTTATCCAAATCCTGCTCAACTTACAGCGCTTGGGTTTGAATCCCCCTCTCCCTTAAAGGATGGTGTTTTTATATAATATATAATTTATTTATATTAATGGAACTAACTTTTTTAGTACTGATAAAAAAATACCTTTATCATTGTGTCATTCCTTCTCTTCACCAAGCATTGCATCCCGGAGAAGCCTTGACAATTTTTTTTCAATCATTGGGATGAATCTGACTTCTAAACCCATAAATTGTACTCAATTTTTTTATTGATTTGTTTACAAATAAATTTGTTTTTTCACAACTGATATAGGTTTGTCATTATCTTTTTATATATGTATGTATGTATGTATGTATGTATGTTTGTTTGTTTGTATATAATAAAAATATATTGTTATTGATATGTATATGTGTGTGTAATCTGTTTTTACACATTTACATGCATAAAATGTTGAATCTGTTGACACATTATTACAATGAACACTGCTGTGAAATCACAGAAAATAGGCTCTGCCTTTTATCAGAGTTGAAAATAATCACTAAGGAAAGTCAACTTTTATCAATGCGTTTATTAGCACTGATAAATGAAATATTTATCGTCATTTTATTTAGCGATTTTTAAACATTTTTCTATTTATTTATGAAATATATATATATATTGATTGCAATGAAAGATAACGTAATGTTTAATATTAATTAATTAATATTTTAAAATTATAGAAATTTTCATATGATTTTTTATTAATTATAGATATTATTATATATATAAATATATATAAATATAATAATAATAATGATAATTAATTTTATTCTCATTTAATTATTATTATCTTATATAGAAATTGTAAGAAAATTGATTTTATATGCATATTGTATATTATTGGATATACGTATGTTTGTGTTGGTTTCAACAACACACATACATATCCTTCACACACACACATGTATAAATTTAGATGAATGATCATATATATAAATCTATTGATAATTGATTCAATTAAATAATTTTATTAAATGATATGTTTATAAATTTTCATAACTAATATATATATACACACACCAAATTTAATTAATATTGTTTTGAATAGAAATTCAAACACAAATATTAAATATGTATACATTATGTAATATATTTTTAAAATATTAAATAATATTAACAAAACTATAATATTAATTTTTCTTGTATATATAATTTTCCTCTAACCAAAAAGGCCTTTAATTTGTATTATTAACAACCCCTATTTTTATCCGGTTTGAGAGGGAACCCCATACATGACTCGAATACCTAGAGGCACAAATTACATAAAATGGCATGGCTTTAAGGCCAAGAGTCATGAGGTCGAAGCTATAACAACTTTTCCTTAAATCTTGTCATCCATCCCTTTTATCTCATCGCATCGGTAGCCCTACCATTGCTTGCATTGACTTATTAGGTGCTTTGTATAGTTGTGTGTTGCTGCTAGTGACTGGTCACACTACCATCTCACCATCAATGGACTCTCCGCATTTAGATTCACCAGACTACCACCGCCTAAAAACCACTTGAGCTACTCCATGGACCAGAGGCCTTGTGGACCAAAGGTTAAATTTTTGCAGCCTAAAATTCAATTTGGGGTGAATAGTACTACTGCTATAGTACCCTATTACAATTCTAGCAACACTATAGTACTATAATACTATTATAGTACCCTTAGCACCCATGGGGTGTTAGGTGAGTGATATATGCTGGTTCTACCCCTTGCTCTCCGTGGGTACTGGCACAGACTCGAGTCCCACAAGACTTGGACACTATGTGTGTTATTCATAGGGTGATTCAAAGCTATTGCCTAGATGGGGAACATGCTGCGTGCTCTAGGCTTGGTTAGGGGGCCCCTCTGGGAATCAATCATTACCCATACACACATTTCATAGCTGGGGAATTCATGACGCGCTCTGGGCTTGGTCGGGGGCCCCCTATGGGAGTCGAACGTTACCCATACACACATTTTTTCCATAGGGTGTCAGTCAAGTGGTACCCATTGGTTGTACCCCTCACTCCATGTGGGAACAGGCGCATGCTCAAGTCCTGTCATACTCAGACACTTTGTGTATTATACACAGGGTGATTCAAATCCATTGCCTATATGGGGAACGTGCAATGTGCTCTGGGCTTGTTTGGGCCCCCCTCTGGAAGTTGAGCATTACCCATACACAATTTTTTCCAACTGGGGGATGGTTAAGTGGTATCATGTAAGGTGACCACTCCCCGACAATGGAATTGGTGCAGGTTCGAGTCCGGGAACACTCAAATTTAGTTGGGGGAATGTGGAACACAAGTTTTGGGTTGATCCTAGAACTGTTATGGTGTGACGCCCACATATACCTCATTACCCGATAACATGTTTAGTTGGGAATGTGTGGTGTGCTCTGAGATTGGTCAGGCCCCCCCTCTGGGAGTCGATCATTAATCATACACATGTTTGTAGTTGGGGTTTGAATTAGTGGTAAAGACCTCATAATACTACATCAAGGGTGAGGGTTCAAAACCCATTAGACGCAGGTACTGGAGCGGCACTCTAGCAGAATTGTAGCTATGGTAAAACTGTAGCACCGACGATATTGTAGCGGTTACGAGAACTATATTAGGGATTGTAGTGGTGATAGTATTGTAGTAGCATGGGCACTGTAGAAGTTATATTCACCAGAGGACCTTTGGACAAAAAATATGGGCCGTCAGGGCCATATAATGGGATTTAATGCCCAATAGGCCTACATGGCATTTATTGAGTTTCTTTTACCAAAAAAAGAGGTCATTTCCTTTGATTCAATATTAAATAGGCTTTGTACCCAACTTTAGTACCCATAGAGATTCTCTCCCACCTAGTTTTGAACTCAGGGTTCATATAGGATTACAGGGCTACATTACCACTCAGTTAACCCCCCAACCTCTCTTACATATATAATTATAAAACATTTTAAAAATATAAATAATAAATTAAATATAAATAACAAGGTATAATATATATATTTTTAATACATATTATACTAAATTTTATTAATAATTATATTTATGTAATTAGTAATATATATTTTAAAATTTTTTCTATAAATATAATTATTTTTAATATAATTATACTTTTATATAATTAATGATATAATTTAAAAAAGTATTAATTCATTTATAGAAGTTTTATTATGGGTTTCTTGACTAGGAGTTCCTTCAATGGTGATTCTAGTTTCTTATATAGTGACAAGGGGTTTTCATGACATGGAATTTCCTATCAAACCTCTTTTTGGTGGAGGAACCCTTCACTAGTTCTCATCACTATGATTTTGTTGTTAGGGGTGAAGATAAGAAAGACATTTCACCAACTAATGATGATGTTTCCATCGAAGACATGCCTTAATATGCTGGAAATTGTTTCTCCTTTTTTTTTTGATTCAAGGATTTGGGCAATAATAGAATTCACAAGAAGGGGTCAATTTATCAGGTTATTGCAAATCAGGAATCTATTTATGAGATAATCGAGTTGGGTAAGCACTCTATCATTGAAATATTAATCCTCTGAAATGGATTGAATCCACATAAATTAGAGGATTTAGTAGACCATATTTCTTCCATCTTAAGCTTGAATGATTGGAGATGTGTTTCAATGGGATATATATATTTTCAGCTACTTTTACCATCCAAGTAATAAAAAATTATGTCTTGGTTTTTTAGAACTGTGTCGTTCGAGCCTAACTTTTCTTCACATATAGGAATTTTAATTAAATTGTAACCCCCATGAGTCTAAAAAGATTTCAATTCAATTTTGGGTTAGAGTCTATGGGATTAATTGGATTCTCTAGCATCCTATAATTTTCTTTGATGTTTCCCTTCCCATTGGGGTTCCAATTAAAATGGGAAATGTGACTAAAATTGTAAGATTTTATCTTTATGCTTGATTTATTATTATAGTGGATATCTATTATTGTAACACCCGAGATTTTTATGAGTAATATTTTGTTCAAAGGAATCTTTCACTACACACTTGCTTGGCTTACTTTACACACAATCACGACCTTCCTCGATAGCTTGCATCATACGCAATACCGAGTTTCACTAAACAACGATATGCAATTAAAATATTATTAAAACTAGCCGTTATGAATAGTAATAACCACTTTTTGAAATTTTATAAATTTTATTTTTCAAAATGGACTTCATTTTTGGAGTCGGAATACCGAAATTAGCCTAGGGTAAAATTTTGGTATTTTTCTGAAAACTTTCAGTTTTTGATGAATAGTGGAACCACTAAGTGGTAGGTTAAAAACTAAATTTTTCATAAAACATAATTTTACCGCTTCTGTGAATGGAATTTCAAAAATCCGAGAGACACGGTTGATGTCTTTAAGTAAAATGTGGTTCAATGAGATGAAAATAATTTTTGGTGAATAATAACTTTTTACTTTTATTTACCACGGTTAAAAGTAAATAGGGTAATTAAGGGTAAGAATGATATTGATATTACCCTAAAACATGTCATAATTCTATTGGACAAGTGTATCTCGACCAAAAATAACCTTAAGTGTAAAATATTATCATTTAGGCCCACTTGGATTAGATTAGGACAGTTATTATTATTTAATTCAAAGAAGAGTTAAAAGAGTTAAAATCAAAGTATATTTACTAAAACATTTTTCATATAGGGTTTTACATAAGATAAATTCGATTGTAAATATTCATTAGAAACCTAAAAAGATTTCCTAAATTATGGTATTTTATTTTTAATTTTTAGACATCAAATAATTTAATTTATTTATGACACAATGATGATGCAGTAATTATCTTATTAATGAAATATTGACATAATTGATGTTATAAACACCAAAATAAATGTAATTTGATACTTTTTATGAATTCCACTAATTTTATAGGTTACTATGATATATTAGTGTTGCTTTAATCAACTTGTTTCGAACATATAATTCTGTTATGACTTTGACAAAAATCATAAATCAAATAGTGTTAAAATTGACACAAAATAGTTTTTAAATCAAATATTATATTATTAATTGTTAGTTTATTACTAAAAATCTAAGGTTCGTCCAAATGACTTATATAACGATATATATATTAATAATAAATAATTTGGGGTTAGTTTGGCATGTTATAGTAAGTGTATTAACCATATATTGAAAGAAAACAAAAAGACACGGTAAAAGTTAAATTATTTAACTTAGAGTTAAATCTAATTGATAAGGTTAAAATAATACCCTAAACTTGTCTAAATCCTATTGGATGATAGTCTTTCGACCCTTCCCCACTTTAGCTTCGAAATAATAACCTTTGGAACCATTATAAACCGATTTTGACTTTAATATAAAATAATATTTTGAGATATTCCTAAGGTGCCCCTCTCCTCCCTTATAAAAGGGCACCTCCTCCCCCTCCTCCTCACACCAATTTGAGCACTCAAGCTCGGCCAAACCCTGCCATTTTCTCCTCTCCACTTCCCTAGAATAATCTTAGAGGTCCTGGTATTCTTCAAAGACCAATCTTAGTTCCCTAAGTGGAGGATTCAAAGAAGCGTTCCAAAGAAGAGGTAATATCCATTACTGATCTTTTCAATTTCTTTCTTCTTCAACTTCTTCTTCTTTAGTTGTTTCATGATAAAGTAATAACATCAGTATTACTTACATACTGATATGTTATTATAAATATGAAACAACCCTAATTCACCTTCTATCCATCCTACGGAAAAATGAAATCACCGCGCGTGTGTACGTACAGAATACCGTCTCCACGCCGTGGTGTAATCTATTTTCCATAATCACTTTACAAGGATGGGTATAATGGTGTAATGAGTAACTATTTATGATTATTATTAAGTAATATTGATACTGAAATAATATATATATACTCCAATACAATTCCATGATAATAGGAATGATATCATCACTCGTGTGTACGTACAGAATACCGTCTCCACGATGTGATGCGACTCGTTCTACATGATCATCATTACATAGTAATTATATAAATGAATTGAATGAATAAATATGATATATGTTACACTAATAACATTATGGATATAAGGTATCTATAACCTTAAAAGAAGAATAAGAATTTATTCGGCAAAACACGCATAAGAACAAAAGTCAATAAAGACCCGAGTACCAAGTAACAATGAAATATTACAAAAAAGAAGCTAAGAATATGACCATATATGATATCATATCAATATGTATGATTCTGGAATAAGTCAATAACATTATTTTAACCATTATACAGGATCTTTGGACACTTACAAAGCAAGTCGGACCTAAGGTAAGGGAAAATATCACAATCTCATTTTTATCCGAGATTGTTTATACTTTAGTATTTACTGGCGTGTATTTTATCATCCACATCCATATTTCCTCAATATGTAATATTATTTCCATCCACCTAAAATTGTTTAAATCCAATTTTACCCTTCGGTGAGTTTTTAGTAAAAGATATGAAAGGAATCTTTTGTCTTTTTTCGTACGAGGTACTTTTTTGACTTTTCCGACAAAAGTACGAGAAGAATGTTTTTTTAACCTATACGGCATGAATGGATTTTTAAAACATTATTTCCAAGAAGCTTCCTTTACAAGTTTTCAAGTTTATTTTTAATCAACTTCTATTAGTTTTAAATTGTAAGACATGTTAAGAAAGGAAAATGTTTTTGAAGTAGAAAGGATATTTTCCTCAAGAATGGATTTCAAGTGTTTTATCAAAATTATTTTCCATCTAAGATAATAAAGGGTTCTATTTCTATCCCTATTATTACATGGATTTTATTATGTTGTGATGGAAATATTTTTATAAATTCATTTATCTTATATGAATTGTTTTATGAGGTCTTGTTGTTTAAGAATCCCTTTTTTATTACATGGGTTATGCAATGATGTATGATTTATGATTTTGTGGCACACATAAGAATGGTATCATTATGAGATGGGTGGGACCTATATCCCCCTCCAATGCATTGGGTAAAAATTTTATATCTCAGGAGATAGACATGGCTGGAATGGTAGGTTATACCGGTTCAGTGAAACAGGACTGAAACGAGGGTGACTCGATTCAGAAAGGTACTTTGTCCACTATGATAGTCTTGGCAATGAGTCAGGAATAACAAGAAATGATTCTCTATGATTATGTGTGTATGCCACAAGGTTTCATGTTTTAAGTTATGCTTATTGGGATTTCATTTCACTGCTATGATTTATCCCATGTTATGAAATTATGCTCTCTTTTGCAGGTTAAGATTTCCAAAAGTTATGTTCTTATGAATATGATGTGATTGATTTTCTTTTGTTTACCCTTACTGAGCATTTGAGCTCACCCTTTTATGTTTTCTTTTCCCCAGGATATAAAGAATGGTTTTAGGTAAAAAAAAGAAGGGAAGATCTTCATGGGATATATTGAGTATCTTTCACCACGATTAGAAGATTACGTTCCGAGTTTCCAAAGACACTAAACTATTACGGTCCTTGTGTGTGTGTTTTTGTTATGTACTAAGTATTCCGCAAAAGTAATGTAATGTCCATGTACGATAAGCTTCGGGTCGTTACAGTTGGTATCAGAGGAAAGGTATAGTCAACCTTTGGAAACTAGGATGTGAAAGCCTTAGTAAGAACCCTAAGGATAAGTCTAAGCATAGAACACAATCTTAGTGTTTTAGAAATGGCCATGAATACTCTAGGATAAGACCTTAAGTGTGAAATTTTATTCTTGATTATGTTGTTTTCCTATTATAATTAGTGTTTCTCACACTATTCTTCTTGGTTTTAGTCAATGGCTGGAACCCGAAGGAACCGTGTTAATACAGAATGCGATGGGCAATGCAATGATTGTCCCCCTGAGAAACCAAATGATATGGGTGCTGGAATGAAAAATCTTGTAGCCATGCTCACACAACATTCTCAAGCTATGAATCATGCAGGACTTCCAAACGAGCAAAGGAAGGAGCAACATTCTGTTGAATCCTTCATGAGGCAGTGTCCACCTTCTTTCAGTGGGTCTACTGATCCATTAGTTGCTGAATAATGGATTAGTACTACTGAAAAGATATTTTCAGTTCTTCAATGTTCTGAACATGATAAAGTCATCCTAGCAGTGTATCGTTTGGAAGGAGATGCTGATCAATGGTGGAATCTTATTAAGAATACGAGGCAAAGGGATGAAATTGAGTCTATGGAATGGGACGAGTTCAAGAACTTATTTTTCAATAAGTACTTCCCTCGTATTCTCCGAACAAAGATGGAGAAAGAGTTTCTTGAACTGAAGCAAAGGGATGATGAATCTGTTGGTACCTATGAAGCAAATTTTACAAGACTTGCAAGGTACGCTTCTGGTATTATTATCCAACCTGAGAGTAAGATCGATCGATTCTTTAGTGGCTTAAAACCAAGTCTTCGAAGGGCGTTAGCCATAAGGGACTTCAATAGCTACGAGGAAATCGTTCGATGTGCTCTCAAAGTCGAGATGGAGATTGGAGTAACCCATCAGTCACATGGGTTTGATAAGAAGAGGAAGATGGAATTCAAAGGAAAATCTAAAGAGCACACTGAAAAGAAGATGAGCTTTCCCTTATGCTCAAAGTGTGGAAAGAAACATGGAGGGAGTTGTCTTAAAGGTACAAGTAAATGTTTTAAATGTGGAAAGGAAGGTCATCGGGCATTTGAATGCCGCGATAATGGGAAGAAGATGTCTAATGATGCAAACAAAGGAAGGGATACACAGAATGAACCTACTACACTTCAATGTTTCAAGTGCAAGGAGATGGGGCATTATGCCAATCAATGCCCAAATCCAAGGGTTGATGATGATGGTCGACGTCAACAAAATCTTAAGGCTAAAGACAAAGGAAAGTCACATGCAATTTCTATCAGCTATGTGGAGTACGATAACGAAGTGGTGAAAGGTGCACTTACCATCCACTCTAAAGTAGCAAATGTTTTATTTGATTCTGGATCCACCCACTCTTTTATTTCTGAAAAATTTTCTAAGGGTATCACCGTATTACCTCAACAATTAGATGTTGAGTTAGCTGTGACAACACCTAATGACACAACAGTCGCATCAAAAGTTTATAATTCTTCTCCGATCGAAGTTTGTGGGAAAGTGCTTCCTGCAAATCTTGTGATAATTCCTTTAGTGGAATTTGATGTGATTCTTGGCATGGATTGACATTCTCTACATGGAGCTCATATCAATTTCCAAATAAGGGAAGTCACATTTCATATTCCAGATCAATCTACGATCGTCTATCAATGCAAGGATGAACATAACCTTCCAGTGGAAATTTCTTCCATCTTATGGGTATTGATTCCACTAAATGAAGGTTATTTATCTCAAATGGTTGGTGAGAAACTCAAGATTAAGAATATTCCCATTGTATGGGAGTTTGATGATGTCTTTCCGGAGGAATTACCGAGTCTTCCACCAAATCGTGAAGTTGAGTTTTCAATAGAACTCGTACCGGGTGCTTTGCCTATTTCAAAGACACCTTATAGAATGGCCCCAATTGAGTTGCAGGAATTGAAGAAGCAACTCCAAGAGAATCTTGATAAGGTATTCATACGCCCTAGTGCGTCACCTTGGGGAGCACCTGTTCTATTTGTTAAGAAGAAAGATGGCTCAATGAGACTCTGCAATGATTATCGAGAACTTAACAAGATCACTATCAAGAAAAAATATCCTCTCCCACGCATTGATGACTTATTTGACCAACTACGCGGAGCTCAATACTTTTCCAAGATTGATCTTCGTTCAGGGTATCATCAATTAAGGGTCAAAAGGGAAGATATGACAAAGACGGCTTTCTGTACAAGGTATGGACACTATGAATTTATAGTGATGCCATTTGGTCTTACTAATGCCCCTGCTATCTTCATGGATCTAATGAATAGAGTCTTTAGAGACTATCTTGATCAATTTGTGGTAGTCTTTATAGACGATATTCTTGTCTATTCAAAGAGAAAGGAAGAGCATGAAGATCACTTGAGAATTATATTGAAGACCCTGAGAAAGGAGAAGCTTTATGCCAAATTTACCAAGTGTGAATTTTGGCTTCAAAAAGTTGCATTTTTGGGTCACATAATCTCAAAAGAGGGGATATCTATGGATCCAGCAAAAACAAAGGTTATCGAAAGATGGTCAAGACCAACAATAGTAACTGAGATCCAAAGTTTTCTTGGTTTGGATGGATATTATCGACGTTTTGTAAAGGATTTTTCATGATTATCTAATCCACTCACCAAGTTGACTCGGAAAGGAGTTAAGTTTGTCTGGACGGAAGAATGTGAAGAGAATTTCAAGGAGTTGAAAAGAAGGTTATCCAGTGCACCTGTGCTCACACTAACTTGTAGTGGAGAAAGGTTTGTGATATACAGTGATGCATCCAAGAAGGGATTGGGGTGTGTTCTTATGCAAAATGATATGGTGATAGCTTATGCCTCACGACAGTTGCAAATCCATGAGCAAAATTACCCAACACACGATTTGGAGTTGGCTGCGGTAATCTTTGCATTAATGATTTGGAGGCATTACCTTTATGGTGAAAGGTGTGATATTTATACTGATCATAAAAGTTTAAAGTATATTTTCACACAAAAGGAGTTGAATATGCGTCAAAGAAGATGGTTGGAGCTGATTAAGGATTACGACTGCTCAATCCATTACCACCCTGGGAAAGCAAACAAGTGGCAGATGCATTAAGTCGACAAGACCATGCTAGTTTATCCATGACGAGGATCACAAAGGATCCAATATTTATAGATTTACAAAGGATGGATCTTGGAATTATAATGGAAGGGGAAAAATATTATCTTTCTCAAATGAATGTTCAACCATCTATACATGCGAAGATTAAGGAGGCACAGAAAGAAGATGTCGAGTTACAAAAGAAGGTGAGAAATGTTCCTGAATTAAACCTTGATTGTGATGGGATAATAAAGTTCAGGAATCAGGTTTGTGTTCCTCCCATCCCCGAATTAAAGAAGGAGCTGCTAGATGAGGCTCATAGTTCTTCATTCTCTATTCATCCTGGAAGCACGAAGATGTATAGGGACCTGAAAGAGTACTTCTGGTGGGATGGCATGAAAAGAGATGTTGCTGAATATGTCACTCGATGCTTGGTTTGTCAACAAGTTAAAGCTGAGAGACATAAGTATAAGGGGATGTTACAACCATTACCCATACCCGAATGGAAATGGGAAAACATCACCATGGATTTTGTCACAGGACTTCCTAAAACATCGAAAGGCAATAATGTTATTTGGGTCATACTTGACCGTCTTACAAAGTCTGCACACTTCATTGCTATTAGAGAGGATTTCTCTCTAGATCAGCTTGCCAGGATATATGTAAAGGAAGTGGTAAGATTGCATGGAGTACCACTTTCTATTATATCTGATCGGGATCCGAGATTTACCTCGAAGTTCTGGAGAAGTCTTCAGCATACTCTGGATACAGAGTTGAGTTTCAGCACTGCTTATCATCCCCAGACAGACGATCAGTCTGAGAGAACAATTCAAACCCTAGAAGATATGTTGAGAGCTTTCTCCATGGATTTCAAAGGAGGTTGGGATCAACACCTACCTTTGGTGGAATTTTCTTATAATAATAGCTTTCACTCCAGTATTCAGATGGCTCCTTATAAAGCTCTCTATGGAAAAAAAATGCAGGACTCCAACTTGCTGGGATGAAGTTGGGGAAAGAAAGCTGTTAAGACCTGATCTCGTTGATGAAATGGAAGAAAAGGTCAGATCTATTCAACAACACATAAGAGCAGCTCAGAGTCGACAGAAAAGTTATGCCGACAACCGAAGAAAAGACCTAGAGTTTGAAGTGGGCGATAAAGTGTTCTTACGAATATCTCCCTGGAAGAGGGTTATGAGATTTGGAAAGAAGGGGAAGTTGAGCCCTAGATATATCGGTCCTTTCGAAATACTGGATCGTGTTGGAAAGGTAGCTTACCGATTGGCTCTTCCACCGAATCTCTCTCAAGTTCACGATGTGTTCCATGTATCTCTCCTGAGAAAGTACATACCTGATCCTTCACATGTACTCAGCTCAGAAGTTGTACCGCTGGAGCAAGATCTTTCATATGAAGAACAACCGATAGAGATTCTGGATCGTAGCGAAAAAGTCCTACGAAACAAGACCACTCGCTTGGTGAAAGTTTTATGGAGGAACCACCAATTAGAAGAAGCTACATGGGAGCTTGAGGATATGATGAGGGAGAAGTATCCTCATCTGTTTGTTACAAAGTGACGAATTTCGAGGGCGAAATTCTTTTTAAGGGGGGTAGAATGTAACACCCGAGATTTTTATGAGTAATATTTTTTTCAAAGGAATCTTTCACTACACACTTTCTTGGCTTACTTTACACGCAATCACGACCTTCCTCGATAGCTTGCGTCGTACGCAATACCGAGTTTCACTAAACAACGATATGCTATTAAAATATTATTAAAACTAGCCATTATGAATAGTAATAACAACTTTTTGAAATTTTATAAATTTTATTTTTCAAAATGAACTTCATTTTTGGATTCGGAATACCGAAATTAGCCTAGGGTGAAATTTTGGTATTTTTCTGAAAACTTTCAATTTTTGATGAATAGTGAAACCACTAAGTGGTAGGTTAAAAACTGAATTTTTCATAAAACTTAATTTTACCGCTTCTGTGAATGTAATTTCAAAAATCCGAGAGACACGGTTGATGTCTGTAAGTAAAATGTGGTTCAATGAGATGAAAATAATTTTTGGTGAATAGTAACTTTTTACTTTTATTTACCACGGTTAAAAGTAAATAGGGTAATTAAGGGTAAGAATGATATTGATATTACCCTAACACATGTCCTAATTCTATTGGACAAGTGTATCTCGACCAAAAATAACCTTAAGTGTAAAATATTATCATTTAGGCCCACTTGGATTATATTAGGACATTTATTATTATTTAATTCAAAGAAGAGTTAAAAGAGTTAAAATCAAAGTATATTTACTAAAACATTTTTAATATAGGGTTTTACATAAGATAAATTCGATTGTAAATATTAATTAGAAAGCTAAAAAGATTTCCTACATGACAGTATTTTATTTGTAATTTTTAGACATCAAATAAGTTAATTTATTTATGACACAAAGATGATGCAGTAATTATCTTATTAATGAAATATTGACATAATTGATGTTATAAACACCAAAATAAATGTAATTTGAGACTTTTTATGAATTCCAATAATTTTATAGGTTACTATGATATATTAGTGTTTATTTAATCAACTTGGTTCGAACATATAATTCTGTTATGACTTTCACAAAAATCATAAATCAAATATTGTCAAAATTGACACAAAATAGTTTTTAAATCAAATATTATATTATTAATTGTTATTTTATTTCTAAAAATCTAAGGTTCGTCCAAATGAATTAGATAAGGATATATATATTAATAATAAATAATTTGGGGTTCGTTTGGCATGTTATAGTAAGTGTATTAACCATATAGTGAAAGAAAACAAAAAGACACGGTAAAAGTTAAATTATTTAACTTAGAGTTAAATCTAATTGATAAGGTTAAAATAATAACCTAAACTTGTCTAAATCCTATTGGATGATAGGATTTCGACTCTTCCCCACTTTAGCTTCGAAATAAGACCCTTTAGAACCATTATAAACCGATTTTGACTTTAATATAAAATAATATTTTGAGATATTCCTAAGGTGCCCCTCTCCTCCCTTATAAAAGGGCACCTCCTCCCCCTCCTCCTCACACCAATTTGAGCACTCAAGCTCGGCCAAAAAATTCCATTTTCTCCTCTACACTTCCCTAGAATAACCCTAGAGGTCCTGGTCTTCTTCAAAGACCAATCTTAGTTCCCTAAGTGGAGGATTCAAAGAAGCGTTCCAAAGAAGAGGTAATATCCCTTATCGATCTTTTCAATTTCTTTCTTCTTCAACTTCTTCTTCTTTAGTTTTTTCATGATAAAGTAATAACATCAGTATTACTTACATACTGATATGTTAGTATAAATATGAAACAACCCTAATTCACCTTCTATCCATCCTACGGAAAAATGAAATCACCGCGCATGCGTACGTACGGAATACCGTCTCCACGCCGTGGTGTAATCTATTTTCCACCATCACTTTACAAGGATGAGTATAATGGTGTAATGAGTAACTATTTATGATTATTATTAAGTAATATTGAAACTGAAATAATATATATATACTCAAATACAATTCCACGATCATAGGAACGATATCATCACTCGTGCGTACGTACGGAATACCGTCTCCACGATGTGATGCGGCTCGTTCTACATGATCATAATTACATAGTAATTATATAAATGAATTGAATGAATAAATATGATATATGTTACACTAATACCATTCTGGATATAAGGTATCTATAACCTTAAAAGAAGATTAAGAATTTATTCGGCAAAACACGCATAAGAACAAAAGGCAATAAAGACCCGAGTAACAAGTAACAATGAAATATTACTAACAAGAAGCTAAGAATATGACCATATATGAAATCATATCAATATGTACGATTCTGGAATAAGTCAATAACATTATTTAAATCATTATACAGGAGCTTCGGACACTTACAAAGCAAGTCGGACCTAAGGTAAGGGAAAATATCACAATCTCATTTTTATCCGAGATTGTTTATACTTTAGTATTTACTGGGGTGTATTTTATCATCCACATCCATATTTCCTCAATATGTAATATTATTTCCATCCACATACAATTGTTTAAATCCAATTTTACCCTTCGGTGAGTTTTTAGTAAAAGATATGAAAGTAATCTTTTGTCGTTTTTCGTACGAGGTACTTTTTTGACTTTTCCGACAAAAGTACGAGAAGAATATTTTTTTAACCTATACGGCATGAATGGATTCTTAAAACATTATTTCCAAGAAGATTCCTTTACAAGTTTTCAAGTTTATTTTTAATCAACTTCTTTTAGTTTTAAATTGTAAGACATGTTAAGAAAGGAAAATGTTTTTGATGTAGAAAGGATATTTTCCTCAAGAATGGATTTCAAGTGTTTTATCAAAATTATTTTCCATCCAAGATAATAAAGGGTTCTGTTTCTATCCCTATTATTACATGGATTTGATTATGTTGTGATGGAAATATTTTTATGAATTCATTTATCTTATATGAATTGTTTTATGAGGTCATGTTGTTTAAGAATCCCATTTTTATTACATGGGTTATGCAATGATGTATGATTTATGATTTTGTGGCACACATAAGAATGGTATCATTATGAGATGGGTGGGACCTATATCTCCCTCCAATTCATTGGGTAAAGATTTTATATCTCATGAGATAGACATGGCTGGAATGGTAGGTTATACCGGTTCAGTGAAACAGGACTGAAACGAGGGTGACTCGATTCAGAAAGGGACTTTGTCCACTAAGATAGTCTTGGCAATGAGTCATGACTAACAAGAAATGATTCTCTATGATTATGTGTGTATGCCACAAAGTTTCATGTTTTAATTTATGCTTATTGGGATTTCATTTCACTGCTATGATTTATCCCATGTTATGAAATTATGCTCTCTTTTTCAGGTTAAGATTTCCAAAAGTTATGTTCTTATAAATATTATGTGATTGATTTTATTTTGTTTACCCTTACTGAGCATTTGAGCTCACCCTTTTTTGTTTTCTTTTCCCCAGGATATAAAGAATGGTTTTAGGTAAAAAAAATAAGGGAATATCATTATGGGAGATATTGAGGATCTTTCACCACGATTAGAAGATTACGTTCCGAGTTTCCAAAGACACTAAACTATTATGGTCCTTGTGTGTGTGTTTTTGTTATGTACTAAGTATTCCGCAAAAGTAATGTAATGTCCATGTACGATAAGCTTTGGGTCGTTACAATTATTTATTGGTTAATATGAGTTTTTTGTATACTAGAAATGATGAATGTAAACTGTGTATTTAACATGATAAGGTCCCTTAGTTTTTCCATGATTGTAAAGCTATTGGACATGAAAATTATTCCATTAAAAGGCCCATGGTCCTCTAATTTTTTTACATGGTCATGTTGAATGTAATTGTGTTAATAAAGGAAAATGTGATACTCCGAAAAGGGATAATCTACTGAGAAGGGGGTTTGACTTTGTGGTTCACTTTTTAAAACTTTCTTTAACTTGAAGTTAACCTATGCTAATTGTTAAGGTTTTGATTAATTCATGTAAAAATAATAACTCCCATAACATGCGTTAATGTAAATAATAAATTAATGCACTCCTAATTTTACAAGGTTAGTTCCTAATGAGGGATCCTACTCCTTGATGTGCTTGAAAGTTCTAAGTCACAAATTTTCCACTACGATCAATCAATAATTACAATGGAATGGGGAGGGATTATCCTTCACCCAATAATGCAACCTATAAATAATGTATCATGATAAATCATTATACTGTTTCCCACTAATTTATAATAATTTTCATATATTTTGAGCTTGGAAGATAGTAAAGAAGCTTCTGCACATAAGTTTCAACCATCAGAACATCATCATCTAGAGCTTCATTCTTTAGATAAACTCAAATATGTATTCTCCTTCTTCTAATGAATGATAGTTAGATTCATGGTTATTTTTGTCACTCAAATGGGATCAATATCATCAATGATAACTGCATCCCCAACAATATCATTCTATATAATATTTCCCCCATTATATAACTAGACTTATCAGATAAATGTGGTGAACGCATGATCTATGATTTGAAACTCATGCTCACTTAAAGTCTTCGGTCAAAACCATTAAGAAATCCAAAGATATCAAAATTTGTATGTAATGTCTCGAAAATCCAGTTTAATTTTATTTAATTATATGAAATTATTCTTAGACCACACGCTCTGATGACACGTCATTCCAAGGCCCGGAGAGCCTGGAATGAATTTTTGAACTTTTTTTAAGGTACGTTCAGTAAGCATGTGGGATTGTTTTTCAAACTTTTGAACTGGAACTCAGATCAAAAATCCGAGGGCACCATTGAACTCGGAATGCCGGGATTCACCTAGAAATGACTTAACTTTGGCCGACAAGGGCTGAGGAGAAAATTTATTTTTCAGAATATTCAAAAAAATAAAAATAATAATTTAAAATAATAATTTTATTTATTTTCTCATCGTTGAGTGGAAGACGATGTCGTTGCGGTTCAGTGACGATGCACACTAATGGAGGGTCAATAATGGATCATTTGAAACCGTGATGCTGTTATTCTAAAGGCTCATTAAATGTGGCTCATTAAATGTGGCTCACTTAATGAGCATCATTAATGGACACAACGTCGCTGCAATTTTTATTTCTTTTAATAATCCAACATGTTAGAGTTTTGGAATTAACAAATGCGGGGAAATATCTGATGAACCACTAATAGAATCCTCTTCCAGTGAAGAATGAATAACGAAGCAATGAACGTTGGAGGATCAGATCCAGAGGTTGGCAAGAGGCGACGAATGCCAATGACCGCAAATCGAAGACAAAACGAATAAAATCCTTCTTCATCAGCAGATCCAAAGAATATAGGTAGGGGTTTCTTCATTCTATGTATTTGATGATTTTTTCCTTGTTCTTGAAAATTTATGATGAACGCTGATCAGTTGACTCACGAGTTAATCTGTGAATCACTAGTTCCTGCAGGTGGATGTTGTGTGGGGGTTTTATTTGGGGGTTTTCAAGCTATGTGATTATCATAATGTTTATCCCCATGATTAAACTCTAACGTGGAGGGCACATGATGGCACGAACAAGTCCTGATCCCTCCGTCATAGTTGTTTTTGTTGTGTTCTTCGAAGTCGACCAGTCAACTTGTCAGCAAGGTGAATTTGAAGTCTTTGCAATGATGGTGGCACCTTACAGAGCATGTAGGCGTAGATATATCCAAAAATGGACCACCAGAGCGACTTAGGTGGCCCGTCGAAGGTACCTCTGGCTCACTGGCAATATCTGCGGGTGGAGGGTGGTAGCGCGCATGTAGGCGCACCGCATCGGCGAGGAGACGTGACCCCAGGCGCTGTGTAGAGGGAAGACCTACATCCGGGTCGTCTGGAGGTTGGAGAGCCATGGTCCGTCGAATGTGGCTGGAGGAGGCACCGCATCCGCGTGCCTAGTGAGTGTGGGATGCGGTGCAACTGCCACGTCCCAGCTGGACAACGCACCATCGTCCGCCCTTGCGACCAGGCCTCAGGCTGGCAAGCCGCGCCCCTATCCAGCAAGTAGGACCTGCGCCAGCGGGTATGACCAACAACTAGCGGGCCAAACCTATGCCGGTAGTCTAGACCCACACCCTTCAGGCCGGGCCAGATGAGACCGGGTCGCCGAGCGACCCGACGGACTGGACCCTCAACCAAACCGGGCCGGGTCCAGCGAGGCCCATTGGGCTTGAACCACTGGCCAGGCCAGACTAGACCGACCCTGACCTGAACCGGGTCAGGTCAAGTCCATCCAACTGAATTGGGGAATTTGGGGACCCCTGGGCCGGGTTGGTCGAGTCGGTCTGATCGGGTTGGACCGGGCCCAAACACAACCGCCCCTGTTTACTAAAACACTCATATCTTGCAAACAGCGCATCTGATTGATGCACCGTCAGTGGTTTTGGGACCATTGAGAAGAGGTGGTCCTTTTTAGATAATCTATTAGTGTTTTGGTAGAATATTGAGTATGGATGGGTTGGATCGGACTCGAATCTAACAAGACCCTTTTTACCAAAAAGCCTATAACTTACAGACCGGGCGTCCGATCGACACACCATCTATTGTGTTTGAAGCCTTAGGACAAAAAGTTACATTGGGTTACATCTAAGTGAGACTTAGTGGAGATTGAAATATGACCAATGGCTTGATAAGTAGAACCTTTGGAACACATACGTACAAGGTTCAGGAATCCAGTGGTTGGCTATCAAGTGAAGAGAAATGCTCTGTGGATTGGAAAGAGAGAGACCCTATGTGGATTGGAAATGGCGTGACCCTTCGTGGATCAATAAGAGAGTGACCTTCCATGGTTCGACATGAGAGCGACCCTCCATGGATCGGTAGTAGCACGACCCTCCATGGATCGACAATAGTGCGACTGTAACATCCTGGTTCTGGTAGCCACCCAGAGGCGCCCCGTACCCGGTTGGTCACATGGCCTAAGCACATTTCCCTTAACGCCAGAGGCTACTGACTAGTAGCGAGGGACTTGGGTGTGATAGTGGGGAAGCTATGCCCTCATTGGTAGATTAACATAGCAGAAGTAAAACACAAAGCAATAGCGGAAGCAGTAATATTACCATATAGAAAGAAACAACGGAAGACTGAAGAAATAAATAGCTGGAGCACATATATAATGATGCATGATAGATATGTGTAGGAAAGCATCCAAACAAGTAAAAATTCTGAAATTAAGTACTAAACCAAAGTACAAGAAAAATAGTAAACAACCCCATAGCATCGCAAGCGAAAGCTTGGTCCCATGCTCTCCAGATCCAAAGCAGTCAAGTACCTGAAGTAGAAGGGCACTTGCCCTTATCTATACCTACAACAATATAATCTGTTTGGGCCCAAAATCATGAACCAAAAATGTTGTGAGACTAATCCCAGTAGGCAACCACCAAAAGATCTGTGCCTAACAGTCAGTGAATATATATGGCAAGCAATAAGTAAAATGAAAAATTAAACAAGGAATTACTCAGTTGTAAACATTCCTACAGTTCAAAGCATTCAATTCCACATATCAAGTAAGCACCTAATCACAAATTGGTAACTGTCTGGGATGTTCTCATAGCTTAATACCCACTATTCCCACCTAGAAAACACAAGAAAACCTCTAGGAAGTACACACAGTCTAACCCCTGTGGTTCAGCTTTATTATAGAATCTCTGAAGAAGAACTCACCGTCAATTCCCCCTATAGTCTCTATGACAACCCTGCTTTCTATTACAACTTAAACATGCTTTATTACATATAACTTCACTTGATACAACCAATAAGATCGAGAGGTTTAGTGTATTTGGGGTTTAGGATCATTACATAAAAACTTTAAACTTGAAATACAACATCTTTATTGAAAACTTCCTTTACATGACCACTACATTCCTTCATAGTTAGCATTGCATGGGATAACCTGGGGACATGCATAAGAAAATGGTGAGCTATAAAGCCCAGTAAGGGAGTACACAATGAATAACATGAATAGTTCAATACATGTTAGGCAATAGTAATATCAATAGAGAATAATAGTAACATGAACATGAAGGCATGATAAAGCATGATAATCATAACATGGAAATGTGGCAACAACACTTAACATTGAATTAGCATGAGCCAAGGCTCATTGCACATGGAGCATGAGTAAACCCTCATTGCACTTGAAGCACGAGTAAACCCTCGTTGCACTTGAATTATCATGAGTCAACACTCATTGCACTTGACGTATCATGATACTATACTTTACCCAATGCATTGGAGTGCTATAAGGGCGCACCCTTCTTAAACATTTCATTTCATGCATAAGTGTGCCACATGGATCATAAAACATGGATACATAAAACATAATCGTTTATTCAACGATAAAGGAATGTGGAATTCACACATGAAACTTTACAATTAATAAGTAAATTTCCATAAAGGTTAATACCCTTGATGGAGAAATGGGCATGATATTCACTACACAATGACATTGGCTTAGAAAATCGGTGTGATTTCGGCAGCGTAACGGCGTGACATAAGGATTCATAAAAACGTTTGATGAGAGAGAAAGGGGTTCCTCATCATATTTACATGTAATGGACAGTAAGGAGGTCATATATATACATGTACCAACAATTGAAATGGAATTTATATTCTTGATACAAAAGTATTGCTTGAATGTAAAAGAAGAGAGAGAAGTTCCTTTCAGAATTTCGGCATAGTAACGGGTGTACATGGGAGGAATTTAATGAGAGAGAAAGGGTTCTCCCATCATTCAAAAAATAAGAGGGAAGTATGGGGGAGGTGAGAAACCATACTCCAACATTAATAATTTAAATTAAAAGGGCAATACAACTTAAAGAAAATTGACAAAAATGAGAAAGGAAGAAAAAAACCCTTACTTGGAAGTGTGCTTCCAAAGGCTAGAGAGAGGCTTGTGAGAGGCTTCTTGGGAGCTTGGGGAACCTTTAGAGGATTCTAGAGAGAGTAGGGAAGAGGTTTGACGAACTCCAAGGACTTTGAGTGAGGAGGAAGTGGGATCTTGGGTGGGTTTATATAGGAAAAGTGAGGGAATTCTTTATTATTTAGGTTTGGGACCCCTTATATTAAAATAATCCAAACCACAAACCATCCCATGGTATTTTCCCATGGTTTCTGGAAAAGGAAAGAGGAAAAAAATATTTTACAAGGCCAAGGTCCGAACTTATTAAAAAATTAGGGTTGCTTATGTGGAGGTGAGTCACACTCCCATTGAAATTAATTTAAAAAGGCAAAGTGTTGAATAAGTCTGGAGGGCTCCATTAATGCTTTGAAAAGTAAGTAAAACAAACCCAAAACATCATTATTTTAATAATAAAACACATATTGGCCGAACATAAGGATTATGGTATTTTATTACATCACCATTGGGTCATTATGATGTCATAAAACACATTATATATTTAAATGGTATTTAATTTTTACCCAAAAATTTGACTGTCTCAGAAAATTATGAAAAATTCACCATTGGATAATTTCGACATCCTGATTCCAAAAATAATATTTATTTTATCTAAATAATTTTCTAAATATGTGAATTTTCACTTTTAAAATAAAAACCGACATTTATAAAAAATTCACGGGTTTTGACAGAAATGGCTTTCAAACCTTAATAAAAATTTTAATTGCATTCATAAAATTATAAGATCATTTATATTTAATAAAAATTAATTTAATATTAATAATAATATTTTATTAAAATATTATTTAATTCAAAAATCCTTTAATTTAATAAAATATAATTCTTAATTAAATAATAAATAAAAACACCATTTGTACTTTAAAAACTAATTAAAATGTATCAAAAATGACTAGAAATTATATTCATTATTATATACAAAAATAATGCACATGAACATAGTACTACTTATTTGTTACATAACCCCTTAAAATAGCCGCATAAGACCTAAGGGTAAGGTGTGCGATGGTGACAGACTCTTGGGGTGGCTCGGATAACATCGCTCGAGTTGTAATTTCAATCAACTTCCACTTTTCCCGTAGACGATCACGTTTGAGCTTGACTTGATGAAGCTCAACTTGGGCTTGGTCAAGGGAAAATCCCAAAGACACCACCTCTTTTCTGAGATCTGACAAATGGGCTTCATAAGGGGTAATTATACTGGATGAGGCCATCGCTTCATTTGTCTGAGTAGAAATGGGTTCGTTAAAGCCTTATATTTATACTACTCAGATGATCACTGTTCAACAGCTATAAAAGTACAGGTCACAAATCTTAACGTAAAACTAAAGAAGTTGACATCTTATAAAAACATTTTTCATAAAGAAAAATTTAACTGGATCAAGAGGGATTTTCCATTAATGAAACTTTGGGTCGTTACAATATTCCCCCTTTAAGAAATTTCTCCCTCAAAATTTTCCTTTTCCCACACTAAAACAAATGTGGGTAACTCAGCTTCATCATATCCTCCGACTCCCAAGTTGCTTCTTCAAACATGTGGTTTCTCCACAACACCTTGACGAGGGGCATTGTCTTATTTCGTAGAACTTTTTCTCTACGTTCTAAGATCTTCACTGGTTTCTCCTCATAAGAAAGATCATCTTCCAATTGTACCACCTCGGAAGAGAGTACATGTGAAGGGTCCGGTATTTACTTCCTTAAGAGGGATACATGAAAGACATCATGCTCCTTGGCCATAGTAGGTGGAAGTGCTAGTCGATAGGCCATAGCCCCAACATGATCAAGAATCTCGAAGGGGCCGATGTACCTTGGACTTAACTTCCCTTTCTTTCCAAACCTCATGACCTTCTTCCACGGAGATATGCGTAAAAACACCATGTCTTTGACTTTAAACTCAAGGTCTCATCGACGATTATTTGCATAACTCTTCTGCCGAATTTGGGCTGCCTTGATATGCTGCTGAATGGTTTTCACCTTCTCCACCATTTCTTCGACCATTTCTGGTCCAAGCAGCTTACGTTCACCGACCTCATCCCAACATGCCGGTGTTCTACACCTTTTCCCATACAGGGCTTCATATGGTGCCATTTGGATGCTCTTGTGGAAACTATTATTATAAGAGAACTCAACCAGAGGAAGATGTTGATCCCATCCTCCTTTAAAGTCCATTGAGCATGCTCTCAACATATCCTCATGTTTTTGGACAGTCCACTCGGATTTGACATCAGTTTGAGGATGATAGGCCGTACTGAAGTTCAGTTCAATATTCAGATCTTGTTGAAGACTCTTCCAAAATTTAGAGGTGAATCTTAGATCTAGGTCAGAAACAATATATAGTGGTACTCCATGCAACCGTACCACATCCCTGATATATATCCGTGCCAGTTGATCCAAAGAGAAATCCTATTGAATAGAAATGAAGTGTGCAGTCTTTGTAAGACGATCCACAATAACCCAGATTGCATTGTTGCCTTTGGATGTCCTTGGAAGTCCAGTGACAAAGTCCATGGTGATGTTCTCCCATTTCCATTCTGGTATGGGCAATGGTTGCATCATCCCCTTAGACTTCTTCCTCTCTGCCTTCACTTGCTGACACACCAGGCACTTTGATGTATATTCAGCGATCTCCTTCTTCATATTATCCCCCAAAAGTTTTCTCGGAGATCTCGATACATCTTTGTGCTCCCTGGGTGAATAGAGAAATTTGAACTATGTGCATCATCCAAAAGTTCCTTCTTCATCTCTGAACTTGATGGAACACATAGTCTTTTCCCAAACCGCACAATTCCTTCTTCATTAACATTAAACTCTGAGGATTTTACCTTTTTGATAGCTTCCACTTTTTCTTGGATTCCTGCATCATCCTTTTGAGCATACTTTAACCTTTCCAAAAGAGATGGTTGAGAAATCATTTGTGAAAGGATTGATGATGTTCCCTTCTTTATGAATCCCACATCCATCTTCATTAAGTCTAAGAAGATTGGATCCTTCTCAATTCTCATCATTGACAGAATCGCTGGATCCTTTCTACTTAGGGCATCTACCACCTTGTTCGCTTTCCCAGGGTGGTAATGTATTGAACAGTCATAATCCTTGATGAGCTCTATCCATCTTCTCTGGAGCATATTAAGCTTTTTCTGTGTGAATATATATTTAAGACTCTTGTGGTCAGTATATATCTCACATTTCTCTCCATAGAGATAATGCCGCCAGATTTTCAAGGAAAAGATCACCGCCGCCAACTCCAGATCATGCGTTGGATAGTTTCGATCATGGATTTTCAACTGCCTTGAGGCATAGGATATCACTTTATCATTCTTCATCAGCACACATCCTAATCCCTTCTTCGAAGCATCACTGAATACCACAAAAAGCTCCCCACTTGTGGGTAAAGTGAGCACGAGTGCAGTGATAAGACTCATTTTCAACTCCTTGAAGATTTCTTCGCATTCATCACTCCAAGAAAACATTAATACCTTTAAAGTTAGCTTGGTAAGAGGGTTGGAAAATCGTGAGAAATTTCTCACAAATCGTCGATAATATCCAGCTAACCCCAAGAAGCTACGGATATCAGTTACCGATGTTGGCCTAGGCCATCCCTCAATTGCATCTGTTTTGGAGGGGTCCATAGATATCCCATTGCTTGTGATGATATGGCCCAAGAATGAGACCTCCTTCAACCATAACTCACACTTGCTGTACTTGGCATAGAGCTTCTCCTTGCACAAAGTCTCCAGTACAGTTCTTAAATGGTCCTCATGGTCCTCCTTGGTTTTGGAGTATATTAGAATATCATTTATAAATACTACCAAAAATTTGTCTAGGTAATATCTAAAGACTCTATTCATCAAGTCGATGAATATTTTGGAGCATTGGTGAGTCCGAAAGGCATTACTATGAATTCATAGTGCCCGTACCTTGTACGAAAAGCAGTCTTGGGGATATCATCCTTCTTCACCCTTACTTGATAATATCCCGACCGCAAGTCCACCTTGGAGAAGTATTGTTCTCCACGCAGCTGATCAAACAAGTAATCGATTCTTGGGAGTGGATACTTGTTCTTTTTCGTGATTTTGTTAAGTTCACGATAATCGATGCAAAGCCGCATTGACCCATCCTTCTTCTTGACGAAGAGGACTGGTGCACCCCATGATGATGCACTTGGGCGTATAAACCCTTTATCCAGATTCTCCTGTAGTTGTTTCTTCAGCTCTTCAAGCTCATCAACAGCCATTCTATATGGAGTCTTGGATATTGGTAGCACCCCGGGTATAAGTTCAATTGAGAACTCAACATCTCTTCTTAGAGGAAGACCAGGAAGTTCCTCGGGAAATACTTCAGCGAATTCCCTCAAAATAGGCATTTCTTCAAGGGTGGTTTCTTCCTTGGACTAAATCATCTGAGCCAGATATGCGTGCTCATAGGGCAGTAATATCCATGCTTGAGATGATGGAGCTAAAGGAGATTCATCTTCCTCCTGACACTTGTAACGAATCGGGGGTCGATTCTCCATATGGAATGTGATTTCCCTCTCCCGAAAATTTATGTTGGCTCTATATAAGGAAAGCCAATCCATGCCAAGAATTGCATAAAATTCCACAAAAGGGAGTATGATGAGGTTCGCTGGGAAATTCAATCCACAGATTATAACAGGGGAGGACTTATACTCATGGGATGCAATGATTTCCCCATTTGTCGTACTCACTGACATCTTTACTTCCATGATTTGTGGTGGTGCAGGGATTATTCTACTAAACTTTTGAGATATAAAAGAATGCATAGAATCTGAATCAAAAAGTACATTCGCTATTCTTGAATGAATAACTAGCGTACCTATCACCACTTCGTTGTCGGGGTTCACTTCGGCATAAGTGATGGAAAAAGTTCTTCCTTGCTGTCTTGGAGGTTGCTGGTTGCCTCCGATAACCCTTGGATTAGGGCACTGGTTTGCAAAATGACCCGGTTCTTTGCATTTGTAGCATTGAACAACACGTTGAGGTTCGAACAGAGCGTTCCTCTCCTCTGTCGCAGCTGCGGGTCCTTCTTGCCGACAGTTAACAGCTAGGTGCCCTTCTCTTCCACACCTGAAGCATTTTCTTACCCCCCTAAGGCAATTTCTAGGGTTCTTCTTTCCACACTTTTGGCAAGTGGGGTGCTTGAACTTCTTAGCACCGTTGGATTTATCCATCGGACCACCAGCATTGAAGTCCACCTTACACTTCTTGTCCCCATGATACCCCTGTGATTCTCCGATCTCCATTTCAAACTTGAGGGCACATCAGACAATTTCCTCATAGCTGTCGAAGTCACGGATCACTAATGATTTCCGCAAGCTGGGCTTCAGCCCACCAAATAAGCGGTCAACCTTGCATTCGGGGGTAACAACAAAGCCGGAACTGTATCATGCAAGCCTTGTGAAGTTCGCCTCGTACACTCCCACAGATTCTTCATCTTTCTTCTTGAGGGAAATGAAGTCCCTTTCCATCTTAAGACGGAGGGTGCACGGAAAATATTTATTGAAAAACATCTTCCAGAATTCCTTCCATTCCAAAGCCTCAATCCCCTCCTCAGGCTTCGTATTTTTGATCAACATCCACCATTGATCAGTTTCACCCTCCATACGATAAGCTTCCAGGAGAAACTTCTCTTGTTCAGAACATTGAAGGATAGAGAAGATCTTTTCAATGGAGTTGATCCATTGCTCAGCGATCGTGGGATCAGATGATCCAATAAAAGTAGGAGGCCTTTGTCTCATGAAGCTCTCGATAGCGACTTGTTCTTTCTTAGGGGGGGTTGAACGTTCCTCTTGACCCGTGTTTCTATTCAAAACTTGAGTTAGCTGAGAGAGAAGTGTGACAAAGTTTGCGATTCCCACTCTCATTGGATTGGGCATCTCATTAGTACAATCATCACACTGATCTTCACAACGGTTGTTAGCCCGAGTTCTCCTATTACCGGCCATTGGATGGAATAAAAGGAAAGTTAGGGGTAACACATAAAGGGTAATCCAAAGACAAAAGTTGATGACTTATAAATAAACTTTAATCTCTTTAACTCATGAGTCTATAGGATTCAATCCAGGATTTTCATGATCTTCCTTCTTACATATATTCTAAGGGGCATTTTTCCCTTAATAAGGGTTCATACTAAGATTGTGAATTTATCAAAACATATCCCCCAGGAGTGTCGTAACCAAGAGTGCAGTAAGGCCCGTTGTCGTGCACCAGTTCCCGTTCGAGTCTATCTTAAAGCGGTGTTTTTGGGTTTTACCCCTAGGATACATCTGTACCAGAGCCGCCTCTACCTGCTCGTATCCAGACAGGGATGTATTAGTTTGATAAACCACTTACTTAGTATTTTCCAAAACAAAGGGATGTTTTTATTATACTTAGTCTTGTATCTAAGGCTTTACTAGGGTTTCCTAATCCCAAAAATAACTAAACCTATCCTTTGATACCAACTATGACAACCCTGCTTTCTATTACAACTTAAACATGCTTTATTAAATATAAATTCACTTGATACAACAAAGAAGATCGAGAGGTTTAGTGTCTTTGGGGATTAGGATCATTAAATAAAAACTTTAAACTTGAAATACAATATCTTTATTGAAAACTTCCTTTACATGACCACTACATTCCTTCGTACTTAGCATTGCATGGGATAACCTGAGGACATGCATAAGAAAAGGGTGCGCTATAAAGCCCAGTAAGGGAGTAGAAAATGAATAACATGAGGAGTTCAATACATGTTAGGCAATAGGAATATCAATAGATCATAAGAGTAACATGAACATAAAGGCATGATAAAGAATGATAATCATAACATGGAAATGTGGCAACAACACTTAACATTGAATTAGCATGAGCCAAGGCTCATTGCATATGGAGCATGAGTAAACCCTCATTGCACTTGAAGCACGAGTAAAACCTCGTTGCACTTGAATTATCATGAGTCAACACTCATTTCACTTGATGTATCATGATACTATACTTTACCCAATGCATTGGAGCACTATAAGGGCACACCCTTCTTAAACATTTCATTTCATGCATAAGTGTGCCACATGGATAATAAAACATGGATTCATAAAACATAATCGTTTATTCCATGATAAAAAAATGTGGAATTCACACATTAAACTTTAAAATCAATAAGTAAATGTGCATAAAGGTGAATACCCTTGATGGAGAAATGGGCATGGTATTAACTACACAATCACATTGGCTTAGAAAATCGGTGGGATTTCGGCAGCGTAACGGCGTGCCATAAGGATTCATAAAATTGTTTGATGAGAGAGAAAGGGGTTCCTCATAATATTTAAATGTAATGGACAGTAATGAGGTCATATATATACATGTCCCAACAATTGAAATGGAATTTAGATTCATGATACAAAAGTATTGCTTGAATGTAAAAGAAGAGAGAGAAGTTCCTTTCGGAATTTTGGCATAGTAACAGGTGTACATGGGAGGCATTTAATGAGAGAGAAAGGGTTATCCCATCATTAAAAAAATAAGATGGTAGTATGGGGGAGGTTTGAAACCATACCCCAACATTCATAATTGAAATTAAAAGGGCAATACAACTTAAATAAAATTGACAAAAATGAGAAAGGAAGGAAAAAAACCCTTACTTGGAAGTGTGCTTCCAAAGGCTAGAGAGAGGCTTGTGAGAGGCTTCTTGAAAGCTTGGGGCACCTTGAGAGGATTCTAGAGAGAGTAGGGCAGATGTTGGACGAACTCTAAGGGCTTTGAGTGAGGAGGAAGTGGGAGCTTGGGTGGGTTTATATAGCAAAGGTGAGGGAATTCTTTATTATTTAGGTTGGGGACCCCTTATATTAAAATAATCCAAACCACAGACCATCCCATGGTATTTTCCCATGGTTT
Organism: Viscum album; assembly: GCA_963277665.1. Taxonomy (NCBI): domain Eukaryota; kingdom Viridiplantae; phylum Streptophyta; class Magnoliopsida; order Santalales; family Viscaceae; genus Viscum; species Viscum album. The sequence goes on along the minus strand of OY728146.1, from coordinate 1,450,216,800 downwards.
CTGGAAAAGGAAAGAGGAAAACAATATTTTACAAGGCCAAGGTCCGAACTTATTAAAAAATTAGGGTTGCTTATGTGGAGGTGAGTCACACTCCCAGGGAAATTAATTTAAAAAGGCAAAGTGTTGAATAAGTCTTGAGGGCTCCATTAATGCTTTGAAAAGTAAGTCAAAAAAAACCAAAACCCCATTATTTTAATGATAAAACACATATTGGCAGAACATAAGGATTATGGTATTTTATTACATCACCATTGGGTCATTATGATGTCATAAAACACATTATATATTTAAATGGTATTTAATTTTTACCCAAAAAATTGACTATCTCAGAAAATTATGAAAAATTCACCGTTGGATAATTTAGGCCTCATGATTCCAAAAATAATATTTATTTTATCTAAATAATTTTCTAAATATGTGAATTTTCACTTTTAAGATAAAAATCGACATTTATAAAAAATTCACGAGTTTTGACAGAAATGGCTTTCAAACCTTAATAAAAATTTTAACTGCATTCATAAAATTATAAGATCATTTATATTTAATAAAAATTAATTTAATATTAATAATAATATTTTATTAAAATATTATTTAATTCAAAAATCCTTTAATTTAATAAAATATAATTCTTAATTAAATAATAACTAAAAACACCATTTGTACTTTAAAAACTAATTACAATGTATCAAAAATGACTAGAAATTATATTCATTATTATATACAAAAATAATGAACATGAACATAGTACTACTTATTTGTTACATAACCCCTTAAAATAGCCGCATAAGACCTAAGGGTAAGGTGTGCAATGGTGACAGACTCTTGGGGTGGCTCGGATAACATCGCTCTAGTTGTAATTTCAATCAACTTCCACTTTTCCCGTAGACGATCACGTTCGAGCTTGACTTGATGAAGCTCAGCTTGGGCTTGGTCAAGGGAAAAGCCCAAAGACGCCACCTCTTTTCTGAGCCTGACAAATGGGTTTCGTAAGGGGAAATTCTACTGGATGAGGCCATCTCTTCCTTTGTATGAGTAGAAATGAGTTCGTTAAAGACTTATATTTATACTACTCAGATGATCACTATTCAATGGCTATAAAAGTAACGGTCACAAATCTTAACGTAAAACTAAAGAAGTTGACATCTTATAAAAACATTTTTCATAAAGAAACATTTAAATGGATCAAGAGGGATTTTCCATTAATGAAACTTTGGGTCGTTACAGTCTCATATTGGTTACTAAACACACTCCGGGGAAGCACTTACATCACATTCCCCCTATGGCCCACGTCGAGGAACTACAGACACTCTAAGGAAGAACTTATGTCAATTCCCCCTATGGTCTCGCATCGTAACAATAATAACATACACTCTGGAGAATCCCCTACGTCTATTCTCCCTATGGTCCACTACACCAAGTTTTAACGGCCCTGTGTAATTTAAACAAGCATAGAAATGAAAAGTGGACAAAGTAAACCTCAATAACTACTTGGATAATCATTCTACAGCATAACAACAAGATAGATAATAATCACTCCATCCTACAATACTTGGAATGGAATGTAAACAGCAGCCAAACATGCAAAGATAGGCCAAACGTTCAAAACAAGAAACATGCATGAGAAAATCACTTCCAAAGCGTATCAGTAAACCCAATTCACATTCAATTAAACTCTATTCCAGCATACAAGCATAGTAGGCAATTAACAGGGCTAAAAGTGTAAACACGCAATACCCCGTTCAAGGGTATAGGCTAATTTTTCAAATTTAACTCAAATACATTCTACAGAAAGGCACAAACCACCTACCTCGGTGTTGTAGGATCTCTATACATGAACCTCAAGCCTTTAATCCTTCAAAAAAACCATAGATCTACAAAAACGTCTAAAACGTTCAACCAAGGATAACTCTTCAAAGAGAATGAATCAGGAAACGAAGCTCTAGAAGAAGAAGGAGCTTACCGAGCCGATCCCAACACAATTGACGACGGTCGATTCGGAGAAGAAACGCTTGATCGGGGGCTCAAAGAAGGATCACAGTCGTACTTTCACTCTCAGACAAACCAAACCTAGAAGGAGGGCTTTCTTCCAATTAGACGCGACCTCAGAGCATTTAATGAAAAAAATAAAGTACACCGTGTGTACTTTAGAAGTACACAACATGCACTTGCATTCATCGGACCCCACATTAGGTGGTCTCTAGGTCACCACACACGACCATGTGTAGGGCCGCTATACAGCCAGCACCTGACTACCTGCGGTAATCGAGTACACGACGTGTACTTCAAAAATTTCTAGAAACTCCTCTTTTCCCAAAAACACCAGAAAATGACAAAACATACTTGAAATTAAGATCCAAGTTCTTAGAAACTTCCCCCCTTAAATAAATTTGTCCACAAATTTCCCTAGCAAGGCGGCATGGAAGAAGAATCCTCAAAAAACTTCAGCCATCGTGATCATACATCACCTCCCTCTCCCAGGTCTCGTCCTGTACTCGCCCGTGATGCCATAGTACCCATACCAAAGGAACAAACCGGCCAGAGAGAACATTCACACATCGATCAACAACCCGGATAGAATGGTCCTCAAATGAGGCTTCCACCTCCAACTCCACCTCTTTAAGTTGAATAACATGAGATTGGTCTGAGAAGTAACATCGAAGCTGAGAAATGGGGAATAAATCGTGCATAACCCGATACCTATGAGGTAACAACAGCCGATCGGAAACCAGCCTGACTCTATCCAAAACCTCAAATGACCCGACGTACCTCGGTGAAATCTTACCATGTATTGTAATCCTCCTATTCACCAACCTTGGCGTGACACGCAAGAAAACATAATCTCCGACCTCGAACTCTAGAGGTCATCTATGATGATCAGTATAAGACTTTGGTTGAGACCGTGCAGTAGCCATCCTCTTCCGAATCAACTCTATCTGCTCTGTGGTCTCCTGGAAAAGATGAGGGCCTAGCATAGCTTCCTCTCCTACCTCCGTCCAATATAAGGGTGATCGTCATGGACTACTGTACAAAGTCTCAAAAGGTTCCATCTGAATAGTTGCTTGAAAACTATTATTGTAGGAAAACTCCAAAAGAGGTGTGTGCTTTTCCCAAGTACCTTTAAAGTCTAGGATGCATGCTCAAAGAATATTCTCAAGAACTTGAATCGTACGCTTGGATTGGCCACCTATATGGGGATGGTAATCTATACTCAAAAGTACATATGTACCCAAAGCCTTATGAATCCCTTGACAGACCCCAGAAGTAAAACGTGCATCCCTATCTAAAACAATGGAGTGTGGAACTCCATGTAAACATACAATATCACAAATGTACAACCGTCCCATCTCATCAACACTGATGGTCTCCTTGATCGACAAGAAGCGAGCAACCATCGTGAGTCTATCAATGAAAACCCATACAACATCATTTCTCGAGCTGACCTCGGTAAACCAGTCATGAAATCCATCGCAACATCATCCCACTTCCACTCGGGAATGGGTAACTACTGCAAAATACTCGCGGGTCGCTAATGCTCTGCCTTCACCTGCTGATAGATATAACACCTCATGAAGAACTCAAAAACATCTCTCTTCATACCTGGCCCCCAATACTGATGGTTTAGATCACGATACATCTTGGTGACACCAAGATAAACTTCCCAAACTAAGGAATGAAAGTCTGACATCAGTTCCCACATATGTCTGCTGACAACCATACGTGCCCATGAAAACGCAAGATCTCATCCTCGCCTATGTTCCATCTATGAATAGGGTCCTCTCATGAAACACTTTCTTATGGGACTAGGTCTTTAGAATCTGATAGATGCCTCACTCATATTTGATCAAATAGAGTAGAGGTAACAACTATATAAGAAAGAAAAGTCTGCCCCTGTCTATCGTGCACCTCCAAATGCATCTCAGAGAATAGAGCCATAAGCTGCCACTCACTGCTATCCTCCTTAACTGCCTGTATTTGAGTCCTACTGCTCAGTGCATCAGCCACAACATTGCCTTTCCCAGGCGAGTAGGCAAGATCAAAGTCAAAAGACTAAAGGTACTCAACCCACCTTCGCTATCTCAAATTCAGTTCATGCTAAGTGAAGATATACTTGAGACTTTTTTGGTCATTGAAAACCACAAAATGCTCTCCTAGAAGATAATTTCTCCAACAGAGTATGGCATGAACAACTACTGCCAACTCAAGATCATGCGTTGGGTAAATCCTCTCATTTGGCCTCAATTGCCGAGAACCGTACACAACGACTCCTTATCCCTACATAAGCACAAATCCCAGACTAATAGCTGAAGCATCATAGTAAATAGTATAGCTCTTGACCAGCTTTGGAAATACTAGTATCAGTGCTAAATTCAACCTCTCTTTAAGTTCTCGAAAGACCAATCCACAACAGTCTGACCACAAGAACTTTACACCTTTCTTAGTAAGGCCCGTCCGTGGTGCTTCTAAGACTGAAAAGTCCTATATGAAACATCTGTAGTATCCATCTATCCCTAGAAAACTCCGCACCTCAAAGACATTCTTCGGCTGCTCCCAGGAAACTACTATTCACACTTTCTCTGGGTCTACTGATACTCCTGTCTCCGAGATAACATGACCCAAGAAGTGAATCTGGTCCATCCAAAAGTGGAATTTTGAGATCATAACAAATAACTGATTCCCACTAAGTATACTCAAAACAATCTCAATATGGGTATCATGGTCGTGTCGAGTGTGAGATTACACTAAGATATTATCCACAAAGACCACCACGATAGAATCCAAGTATGGATGGAACACTCAGTTTTTCAGTGTCATGAAAACCGCAGGTGTGTCTGTGAGACCAAACGACATAACCACATACTCGTATAAACCGTACCTACTACAAAAGGCTGTAAGAGGTATATCAGATGGACTAACACAAAAATGACGGTAACCAGATCTCATGTCAATCTTCGAGAACACCTGGGCTCCTCGAAGATGATCAAAGAGATCATAAATCATCAGTAAAGGATATTGGTTCTTGACTGTCAACTGGTTTAGCTTCCGATAATCTATGAAAAGCCTGAGGGTACCGTCCGCCTTCTTCAAAAACAGGACAGGCGAACCCCAAGGAGATGTTCAGGGTCAGATGAAACCCTTAGCCTGCAACTCTTCCAACTACCTCTTGAGCTCATGAAACTCTGGTGTAGCCATCATATAAGGAGTAATGGACACTGGTGCCACTTCTAGAACGAGGTCAATACAAAAGTCTACCTCACACATCAAAGGAAATCCTAAAAAGGTTTCTGGAAAGATGTCCCTAAAATGATATACCACTGGAGGAAAGTCCATCTGTGAAGTCCCCTGTTCATCCAGATAAAGAATAGAAATATGGGCTATAACTCCTCCCAACCCAAGATGCTCGGGTCCCACTCTACTCGTATGGACATCCCATTAGCCCTTTATGAAGAAACGATCCACCATATGGGGATGTGAAACTCACCCTACGACGATAGCAATCGACAACAGCCAGGAAGGGAACTGGAAAATCTATTCCAATAATGACATCATAGCCTGTTATCTCTAGGAAATTGATATCCCATAAGAAGTGACACCCACCAACCTCAAGAGGGCACTCATTACACTAATGTACACTAGCCGTTCTTGTCCCCAACGGAGTGTCCAACATCAAGACATCAGCAGAAGAAAAGATACAGAGCCCAAATCTCTTCACAACAGTAATAGATATAAAGCTATGGGAAGACCTCATATAAAAAAGGGAAGAAGCTAAAACTGTAGCAACAAGGATTATACCTTGAACTCTAGAGGGTCCGGGGTCCTTCTCCTGTTGGGTATGATCTACTACAAAAATTCTGACATGCACCATGACCCTTCTTGACCACTCTGAGCTAATCCACCATGTTGTCACTGAAATCCTGGCGACTGGATACCATGGCCACGACCTCCACCTCAGCCTTAACATCCGGAAGACCTCCAGTCCCCTTACTGATGAGAAACTGGTGGCACTGCTCTTGAATGAGGAGTCATAGAAGAATCCCTATCACCAGATACTGGTGAAAAGATCTGATAGAAACGCGGAAGATGACCCATCTTGCCGTAAGATCGGCACTCCAATGGGTCTCTCAGTCACTATGGCCTCGTATGCACACTCTTCCCACACTTGTAGCACACCACCTATCTACGACAGAAATTATATCACCTCCTTGGATCACTATGAAAAGACCCCCTGTGGTGCTTCCTGCCGTCGGTAGAAGAGATACAAACTCCAGATGTTGAGCTTCCACTGATCACAACTCTAGAATACCTCATATTGCACTTCATGATTAGCGCCTGGTTGATGATAGAAGTGATGGAAGTCAGCCTGAATATGTTCACCTGCGATCAGATGTCGTGCTTCAAAACATCTTCAAGATTCCTCATTAGGAATAACTTATCACCTCCTAGAATAGGCGTGAAGCACTGCATCTCTGTGAAGTGAGAAGAATACTTCATAACAGAATGAGTACCCTACTCCAGAATCATGAACTCTCATGCTCGATTGTCCCTCAGAGTCTCTAGGTAGAATTAGTTGTAGAAGGTACGATGAAACTCATCTTAAGCCATAAACTGCTGGAATCCCTCCTGTGAGATCACATCCCACCATATCTTAAAGGAATATCAAAGCATGTACGTAGAGAGATTAAGCCTCCTCCCTAAAGGAATCTCTAGATTCTCAAAGATACAATGCATGGACTCTAACCATGACTCTGCAGCCTGAGCTCCTCCTTCCCTAGTGAAAGTGGGAGGATGATGCTTCTGAAAGACCCACATCAACTCTACCATAAATGGGGCAGGATGCGATACTCTTTGGAAGTTCTGCATGAACCTCATAAATCCCTCTCGGAACTGTGCATCATCACCTGTGTCCAGAATGACAGCTGGTGCCAAGACTGGCACAACCGTAGGATCTACAGGTAGTCCCTGATCAGCCATGTAAGGCGTCTGATCAATTCCTTGTAACTGGAAGACAACTGGAGGAAGTCTCGATGGCATGAATATGCAAGGTCAAATTAAGACCTTTGGTCAAGATTATCAAGGACTGATAGCTGGAAGGGTAATAAGGGAACAAGAGAAAGAAATCATTCAAGTTTAACAAAACATGAATACACAGCGTGTATTCTTAACTACACAACGTGTTACCTTAAGCCTTTCACATGGGAATGTACTTCTACCAAAATTGGTCATGTAACACCCCATACATGATGTGTTGTACTAATACATGATATGTACTTGAATCCTATTCCCCTGCCCGAGTTCACTTACACGGCTAAGCCACACAGTTCTCATAGAACAGGACTACACAACATGTTAGTGCCAGACACGACGTGTACTAGAAAAACTTCACCAAACCATGTTGTTAGTTACACGTCTGGTTACACAACTCACACTACACAGTGTGTTCCAGACTGACACAACATGTACCAAAGTATTTCCACCGACCCGTGTTGTTAGTTACATGACTAGATACCTGGTCCACACTACACGGTGTGTTCAAGAAGACATGATGTGCATAAATTAAGCTTTCATCCATCCGTTTTATTAGTCACATGGGTGGACACATGGTCTACCCCACACGGCGCGTACATCCGGCACACGACATGTTCTTCCAAGATTTCACAACCCCGTGTTTCTACCCACAAAGTCTGTAACACAGTTAGAGACTACAAGATGTGTATACACTGTCCATAGTGTGTACTAAAGAAAAATAGTTTCTTCCCGAACAAAAGAACACATGGCATGTATTCATCATTACACGTCCTGTCTTCTATGTTTATCTAGATATTAATCCTCAGAAACTTCTCTAGAACCCAGAAAAACACTGAAACAAACAATAAAGTGCCAAATTATGATTCGTGATGGCCCATACTCCACGCGAATCAATGATTTGCATCTTGTACATGTCATATACAAGGAAAAAAGGCAATGATCCACCAAATTATGATCCACAAGGGCCGATAACACCTCAAGAACCAAAGTTTTGTGTTCATTCAAACAAAACCATACACAATAAATACCCTATCAAAAGCATACATTCTATCAAGGCATCTATCACAATAACATGCATATCTTGCATAAAATCTATCACAACAAGATGCAATTGATAATACACCCTAAATGGCATGGCAGGAATGCATGACATGTGATTTCTATCAAGTGCCTATATGATTCATCAGATGGCATACCCTCATCTCATCGTGATGCAATAGAAATAAAACCTAAATAATATCAAAAGTAACAACACAAAACATGTGAATCACCCAATGGTAAAATCAAATCAACTGTAAAATTGAAAAACCAGAAAATATCAATAATGAGGTAGATTGGATTTTCCCTGTACATGGGTTAGCTACTCCCATACACAACTCATTACCAAGTACCAATTAAATACTATCCCTAGATATAGGCTCCAAACAGTAAGTCAAGAGAAAAGAATCCCTCTGATACCACTTTGTAACATCCCAGTTCCAGAATCCATCTAGAGGCGCCCCGTACCCGGTAGGTCACACGACCTCAAGAGAATTTCCCCTAATGCTAGAGGCTGCCGACTAGCATCGAGAGCCTTGGGTGTGATAGTGGGGAAAATATGACCTCATTGTAGAGTAACACAATGGAAGTAAAACACAAAGTAAAAGTAGAAGCAGTAATATTACCATACAAAAAGAAATAGTGGAAGACTATATAAATAAATAGTTGGAGCACATATATAATGATACCTGATACATATGTCTAGGAAAGCATCCAAACAAGTCAAAATGATGAAATTTAGTACTAAACCAAAGTACAAGAAAAACAGTAAACATCCCCACAACAGCATAAGACAAATCTTGGTCCCATGCTCTCTTTCTCCAAAGATGTCAAGTACTTGAAGTAAAAGGGAACTTTCCCTTATCTATTCCAACAACAATATAATATGTTTGGGTCCAAAATCATTACCCAAACAGTGAATGAGACTAATCCTAGTAGGAAACCACCAAATGATCTGTGCCTAACAGTCAATGTATAATAATGAAAGGCAATAAATAAAAGGAAGCAGTAAACAAGGAAGTAATCAGCAGTAAATAATCATACATTTCAAAGTATTCAATTCCACATATCAAGTAAGTAGCTAATAATAAATAGGAAACCCTCTGGGATGTTCCCATAGCCTAACCCCCTCTGATCCTACCTAGAAAACACAAGCAACCCTCTGGGAAGTATACACAGTCTAACCCATCTGGTTCACCTTTAGTATAAACTCTTTGAGGAATCACTCACCATCAATTCTACCTATAGTATCGTATCAGTAACTAAAGGCGCTTTTGGGAAGCACATACATCACATTCCCCCTCTGGCCTGCATCTAGGAACTATAGACACCTTTAGGAGCACTTACGTAAATTCCCCCTATGGTTTCACATCGTAACAACAATAACAGACACTCTGGAGAATCCCTTACATTTATTCTCCCTATGTTCCACTAAACCAGGTTCTCACGGCCCTGTGTAAGTCAAACGAGCATAGAAATGAAAAGAAACGAATGTAAACCTCAATAACTTCTTGGCTAACTAGTCTATAACATAATAGCAAGATAGATTAAAATCACTCCATCCTACAACACTAGGCATGGAAAGTAAACAACATCCTAATAGGAAAATCTAGACCAAACGGTCAAAAAAACACGCATAGGAAAACACTTCCAAAGCATAGAAATAAACCCTATTCACATTCAATTAACCTCTATTCTAGCATACAAGCATAGTAGGAAATTAACAGGGCTAAAACAGTAAGCACACAATACCCCGTTCAAGGGTATTGGGAAATTTTGCAGATATAACTCAAAAAAATTCTACAAAAAGGCTCAAACCACCTACCTCGGTGTTGTAGTATCGCTATACATGAACCTAAAGACTTGAATCGCTCAACAACCCCATAGATCTACAAAAAAATCTAAAAAGTTCAATCGAGGATAACTCTTCAAAGTGAAGGAATCAGGAAACAAAGCTCTAGTAGAAGGAGGAGATTACCAAGATGATACCAACGCAATCGAAAACAGTCGATTCGAAGAACAAACGCTCGATCAGGGGATCAGAGAAGGATCATTGCCGTACTCTCTGTCTCAGACGAACCAAACCTAGGAGAAGGGATTTCTGCCAATTATACGCGACCCCGGTGCGTTTAATGAAAAAAAGTACACAGCGTGTACTTAAGAAGTAAATGGTGTGTACTTGCCTTCATCGACCCCCACATTAGGTGGTCTCCAAGTCACCAAACACAACCGTGTGCATGACCGCTACACGGTCAGCACTCGGATACCCATGGTAACCGAGTACATGTTGTGTACTTATAATTTATATGGCGTGTACTTCAAAAATTTCTAGAAACACCTCTTTTAACCAAAAACACCAGAAAATGGAAAAACATACTTGAAAAAAAGATCTGGGTTCTTACAATGACCCTCCGTGGATCAACATGGGAGAGTCTCTCTGTGGATCAATAGTAGCGTGACCCATCATGGACTAGCCGTAGAGTGACCTGCAATGGATCAACAATAGAGAGACTCTTTGTGGATCGGTAGTGGAGCAACCCTTCTCAGATTAGTAGTCGATCCTCTCAACAAAATAATATGATCTATCTTATGACTAATCATTTTTATTAATGTTCATTAAGTTGAATACCTGGTGTGAGCTATATTTTACTATGTGCTTTGTGATTAAGATCTTGCTTTGTGGTTTACCTTTGTCGATTTCTGAGGGAACTTCAGGGTCTCGGGGCCCCTACTGAGTATTGTTATACTCACCCCTTCACGGGCTTCGCTCACACCTGTTGTGTCTTGTGCATACGACAGACAGCTTGACTGAGACTTGGGGAGCCAGGGCTAGAGGGTGCTCAGAGGTGATCGATAGACACGATAAGATGTAGTGACACTAGATAGTGAGCTATACCTACTGTTCAGGTAGGATCTCGTCGGACGATCTCCAGATCTTGTTTTTCTTTCATTTTGGTTGTACTTTTCTTTCAGTTGGGCTTGTATACTGTCCCCTTTACATTTAGTACATATTTTTACTTTTAGTAGTGGTGCCTTGTGTTCTGTTTTGTGTGTTTACTTTTTCTATCTATGTATAGGTTTAAGGGAAATTCCTTCCCTTTTTGGGTTACGCATTTCCGGTGCTAGTCACCAACCCCTGGCCTATGGAAGGTAAGTTTGGGTTAGTCACGACATGGGCCCCAAGGGACGGGTCGTGACAAAGTGGTATCAGAGGGAGGTCGGTTCTACCAGAAGAACTAAGAGTCTATATTTTCAATGGGGGCAAGAGTGCCATGTTCCATGAGTTTGGATATTAGTCCTGGGAGTCCAGTGTTGGTGTGGCAGTCAACTTATCCATGCATAGGACCCTGAATTATATTTTCCGACTCGATACATAAAAACACTTGTTGCGTGTGTTTTAGAAATGTTTTTCACTTGATAACTTTTGAGTCAGATAACTTGGTATAACTTATTGACAGTGGAACATATGTTTCCTTATAGGATGCCTCCACGAATACATCCAGCTAGGATTATAGTGAGAGATAACACCGATGTCCCACCGAGTGATGAAGCATCGGTATAGGGACCACATTACGGTGTTAACACCTACGAGTGGTGTACTAGTAGCACCGCCACCAGTAGAGTAGAAGATGCTACCATCCCACCTAGTAGACAGTACAACCTGACTGAGTGTGATGCACAAGTTCTAGAGATATAGGCCCCTGAGTTTTTGAGGCGAGACAAATCCTCAGGCAGCTGAGGACTGGCTGGAGGCTGTGGCCCGAGTTTTTTTCTTGGTAGAGACACCAACAGATCAGATGGTGATCCTAGATTCTAGCCTTTTTCAGAGCAAAATAGGGAGATGGTGGAGCTTGATGATCCAAATACATGCGGTGGTGGCCCTTTATTGGTTGGATTTTTAGAGACTTTTTAGGGAAAAGTTTGTTCCAGTGACACTACTCTGTGTGTATTCAAGAGTTTCCGCACCTGTAGCAGGGTAGTTTGACTGTGGCCCAATACTCTGCGAGATTTAACAAACTCCCTTACTACTCCAATGACATGGTTTGGGTCCATTTCCTTAGGGCCTAGACCTTTGATAAAGGAAAATTATGGGGGATCATGATGTCAATGATTTCACTCAACTTCCCGACACAGACTGGAGTTCTAGAGAGAGAACTACTGTTGAAGATTTTCCTTATTGACCAGGCACTGACAATGAGATCCACCACCGAATGACAGGTAGACGATTTATTTGCAGCGTGTAGTAGGTAGATGATGCAGAGGACCAAACAGGCCAATCCTTCTGGAGGATGAACCCCAGACGTAGGTTCGGAGATGTGGAGATCGTGAGGTAGAGGAAGTTAGTAACAGAGTAGACTATGCTACTCGTGCGGTGGGTAGGGTCACATGACTCAAAACTACCCGACCCACCGTACTGATGATTAGTAGATGGTTGGGGGACCGCCGAGGTAGATGTGGTAGTTTGAGAGAGGAGGTTCATAGGGTAGCGGATGTGGCCAGAGAGCAGGCTGAGCAATAGGCGATGGACGATGGTTTGACGTGTTACAGCCACCACCCCTAGGTGATCCACCCCCACCTCAAGGAGTAGTCGGACAAGGGAAATCACAACATTACACAGTGGATAATTATAAACACGATTCTCCAGAGATGATCCAAGGTACAATCTATTTCTTCTACACCCTAGATGCAGTTATTATAGACACATGTTATAGTCACTCCTTCCTTGTCATGACTCTCGTTCAGAGCTCATAGATTTCAGTGGAGCCGTTAGCACGATCCTTATGTCTAGAGACTCCTACAGGAGGGAATTTTGACAATTACACACTGGTGCCGACAATGTTATCTTACTCTATGATGAAATAACTTTGACTGGGATCTCCCAGTAGCAGTGTCGAGGTCTTACGACATCATCTTGTGTATGGACTAGTTATCCATAGTCCATTCTCAGATAGACTATTTTAGGATTACATTGTGGTGTGTCCGCAGATATGGGACCAAGTTTTCCTTCACCGACCATAAGGAATCCCTTGTAGCACAGGATGAAATTTCTCAGAGGAGGGTGTAGCCGATCACTCACCAGTTGGCTAGCCTCACCCTCGGTGTAGTGGATGAGAGGAGTCCAAGATTTCTTGTAGTAGTGAATGAGTATGTGGATGTTTTCCTTGAGGATGTTCTAGGACTACCTCCTCACAGGGAGGTATAATTATGAATCGACCAATACCCAAAGATAACACTGATATTCACACTGGCATATCGGATGGCTCCCACGGAGCTTCGCAAGATGATGGTACAACTAGAGAACTTGTAGGAGAATGGGTTTGTAAGTCCCAACGTTTCACCATGGTCATCCCCGATTATTTTTTCCAAGAAGGAATAAAGAAGTTTGAGGTGGTTCATGGACTTCCAGTGCTTGAAATAGATGGCCATGAAGAACAAGTATCCACCACTGCAGATCAGTGACCTCTTTGACCAGCTGAAGAGAGCGATCTGGTTCTCGAAGATAGACCTCAGATCGGGCTACCACGAGCTTCGGGTACGAGAAGAGTATGTGCCGAAGATAGAATCCAGGTGCCGATACATCCACTACAAGTTCCTGGTTATGCCTTTCAGTGTGACCAATTCCCCAACAATGTTCATGAGACTCATGAATAGGATCTTCTAGCCTTACCTTGAAAAGTTTTGTAGTCTTCATTGATGACATATTGGTGTCCTCAACATCAGAGTGGGAGAATTATACACACCCACAGATAGTCCTAGATACACTTTGAGAGAACCAGATTTATGGAAAGCTCTCTAAGTGTTAGTTTGGATTCGAGAAGTCCAATTTATGGGACATGTCATCTTAGAGGCTGGAGTTGCAGTGGATCTGGAAAAGATAGAGGCGGTGCTTTCTTAGGAGCCACCCATGAGCATGAATGGGGTGCAGAGCTTCTTGGGGTTGGATGGTTTCTATAGGAGGTTTGTTCCTTACTTCCCTAGAGTATAATCACCCTTATCATATTTGACATGGAAGGGACAACCCTTCGTGTGGATGGAGAAATGTCAGCATATTTTCCAGGAGCTGAGGCGGAGGTTGATTAGTGCCCACATCTTGAGACTACCATTAGAGGGTGTTGGGTTTGTAGTTTAATGCGACACATAAGGGACCAGACTATGTTGTGTCCTGATGCAGGAGTAAGCATTAATCACCTACGACTCAAAATAGTTGAGACAACATGAGAAGAACAACGAGACCCATGACATGGAGTTAGCAGCAGTGGTATTTTCCTTGAACACGTGGAATCACTACTTGATGGGTGAACAGTTTACAGTCTACTCCGACCACAAGCCTCTTAGGTATATCTTCTCCCAGAAGGAACTAAACCTGAGACAACAGTGATGGCTAGAGTTCCTACAGGACTATGACTTTGAGATAGTCTATAATCTTGGAAAGGGGAACGTGGTGATAGACACACTCAACAAGAGGATTGATTTACAACGGTTGAGTGAGGAAACAGAGTAGTTTGTCGTGATGCAGGTATCCTTTATGGATGTTGGTTAAGATTCTTACCTTCAGTCAATCACTATTACTCCCCCTCTCTTACATCAGTCCAGGAGGCACAACTAGTGGATGTTAACTATGAGGCTCGATGTCCTCAGTTATCCTTAGGATGATCTCCTGATGGATTTTTGATAATTGGGGAGTACGTCATCCTTTTTCATAGGGTGATCCGTAGTTTTAGTGACGTTGCAGGAGGAGGTGTTGATGAAGTTTCATACACCCCCATTGGAGGTACATCCTGGAGTGAAAAATATGTACTAGGACCTCCGACGTTAGTACCAGTGGCTAGGTATGAAGAAAGTAGTGGCCATGTTTGTTTCATGATTCCTCACTTATCAGCAATTGGAGGCTAAGTATCAGGTTCCAGTAGGCTTGTTCTAGCCACTCAATAAATCAGAGTGGAAATGGGATAGTATCTTGAGGGATTTTTTGATAGATTTACCATGTAAATCTTGGGACCACAACTCTATCTAGGTGATTGTTGACCGAATCACCATGTCGGACCACTTCCTACCCATCAGAGAGAAAGGACCGATAGAGGTCTTGGGATGCCTCTATGTCCAGAAGATAGTATGGATTCATGGGGTCCTTCAACGATCATCTCAGATTGTTACGATCTCTTTACATCTCGATTGTGGAGAGGATTACAAGAGGCATTCGAGATGCATCTGTGCTTGAGAAAAACATTTCATCCCTAGACGGATGGTCAAACATAGTGGATAATACAAACCTTGGGGGACATGATACGTGCTAGCATTCTGAATTTTGGTCATAGTTGGGAGGAATACCTTCCACTGGTGGAGTTTTCATACAAAAAAAGCTATCACTCCACCATTTACATGACACCATTCAAGGCTTTGTACATGTGGACTTGCAGATCACCCCTATGTAGGATAGACCCAGAGGAGTCGGCACTCATAGATCTAGAGTTGATACGAGCTACCACCGAGAAGGCGCAAATCATCCAGGAGTAGATAAGGACTGCACATATCAAGCAGAAGTCTTAATCCAGTAGGAGACAGAGAACCTTGGAGTTTGAGGAGGGATATCATGTGTTCCTTCAGGTCTCACCTTGATGAGGATTACAGAGATTTGGCCGGGGATGTAAGCTATCTCTGAGGTTCATCAAACCTTTTTAGATCTTGAGTAGAGTTGGATAGGCGACATACTGCCTAGCTCTTCCCCCACAGATGCACAGGGTGCATGATGTTTTTTATGTGTCGCATCTGAGGAGGTACGTGCATGATACATTGAACTTCATCGATTAGGGAGAGGTGGACATTGATGATGGGGCAACATTTGAAGAATTCATGATGGATATAGAGGATCGACAGGAGCAGGTACTATGTGAGCAGTTGATTCCTATGGTGCGAGTCTGGTGGCCGCACAAGAATATCCAGGAGAGAACCTGGGAGCAGGAGGCTCAGATTTGTGATCAGTACCCCCATCTGTTTGATTAGTTTTGTTTTGTCTTTCTGGGGAGTAAAGGCCTATGTTGGGGAGAATGTAATGTCTCATAAATTCAGTGTATTTTTTTATTATATGGAATTATTTTGAGACCACACGCTCTGATGGAATGTGATCCTGGGGTTTGGAGAGCCCAGAACACAATTTTGAACTTTTTTTAAGGTACGATAAGTAAACACACAGGTGGGGTTTTCTATCTTTTGAACTATTTATCAGATAAAAAATGTGAGGACACCATTGAACTCGTAACGCTAGGATTCGCCTAGAAATTACTGAAATTCGGCTGGTAAGGGTTGAGTAGAAAAGTTATTTATCATAATTTACGAGAAAAATAATAAAATAATTTTAAGAATAATTTTATTTCTTTTCTCACCATTGAGTGGAGAACGGAGATGATGCGGTGTAGCGAATATGAATCATCGAGGTGCATTAATGGAGGGTCAATAATGGCTCATTTTAAATTGCAAAACTGTTATTTTAATGGATCATTAAATGTGGCTCATTTAATGAGCATCATTAATGGTCACAACGTCGTTAAATTTTTTTATTTCATTTAATAATCCAAAATGTTAGAGTTTGGGAATTAAAAAACACGGGGAAATCTCTAATGAAACTCTAAACAAATCCCTCTCCAATGAAGAACAATTAATGAAGTGATGAACGTTGGAGGATCAGATTTAGAGGTTGGTTAGCATTGACGAATGCCAACAATAGTAGATCGATGACGATGTGAATCACATCCTTTGTCATCCATAGATCCATCGAATCTAGGTAGGGGTTTTTTCATTCTAAGTATTTGATGATTTCTTCATTGTTCTTGAAAATTTACAAGGAACACGGATAAACAGACTAATGGGTTGTTCCGCAAATCGCTCGTTTTTGCTGGTGGATGTTGCGCAGGGGTTTGATTTGGGGTTTTCAAGCTATTCGGTTATCATAATGTTTTTCCCCATGATTAAACTCTAATGAAGAGGGTGCAGGCTGACACGAACAAGGCCTGATCCCTCTTCCATAATAGTTCTTGTTGCATTCTTCGAAGTTGACCAATAAACTTGTCATCAAGGAAAATTCAATGGATTTGCGGTGATAGTGGTGTTTTACGGAGACCGTAGGCGTAGACGGATCCAAAACGGACCACCGGAGTGCCTCTGGTGGCCCATCGAAATTACTGCCGCTGCACCGGAGGCAGACAGTAGTGGAACGTGGTGGCCAACGACGGCCACAGGTGGAAGGTCGCGGTGTTCCCGTCGGAGCGTCACGGTGGTAGGAAGTTGCGGCCGGAAGACCGTGGAGGCGTGGAGAATATGTGTCAGGTGCTGCATGGAGGGAAGACCCACATCTAGGCCGTCTAGTGACTGGTGATCCGTGGTTCGTCGACCGAATCTAGAGGAGGCCCTGCGTTCGCAGGGCTAGTGGGGGGCGAACGCGGTCTGGTTATCACGTCCCGGTTGGACGATGCACCGCTAGCCACACTTGTGGCCGGGCCTCGGGCAGGCGGTCCATGCCCAGCGGGCTGACGGGATAAAATCGCACCCAATGGGCTGCTCCTATGTCGGCAGGCCAGACCCGTGACCTTTGGGTCAGGCTGGATGAGACCGGGTCACCGAGCAACCCAGCGGGCTGGACCCTCGGCCAAACCAGGTCGGGTCCAGCGAGGTCCATTGGGTCTGGCCCACTAGCTAGGCCGGAACAGACTGACCCCGACCCAAACTGAGTCAGGTCAAGTCTATCTAATTGAACTAGGGAATTTGGGGACCCCTGGGCTAGGTTGGTCGGGTCGGTCCGACCGGGTCGGACTGGGCCCAGAAACAACCGACCCCATGTTTACTAAAACGCCTGTATCTTGTAAACCGCACATCCGATTGATGCACCGTCAGTGTCATTGGTACCCTTGTGAAGTGGTAGTACTTTTGAGATACTCCACTTGATATTTTTAATAAGTTAAACTATGGACGAGTTGGATCAGACTCAAATCCAACCGGGACCTTTTTTCTAAAAAGCCTATAACTTAGAGACTGGGCGTTTTATCGATGCGCCATCTCTTTCATTGGAACCCTTATGACAATATAGTTCTTTGGTTTACTTCTTAGTGAGAATTCATGGGGGTTGGAATATGACCAATGTCTTGAGGAGTAAAACCTTACGAACTCATACGTACAAGGTGTGGGAATCCAGCGGCTGGTTGTCATGTGAAGAGGGTCCCTCTGTGGATCGATAAGAGAGAGACCCTCTATGGATCGGCAATGGCATGAACCTCTGTGGATCTTCATGAGAGAGAACCTCCATGGATCTGCATGAGAGTGACCCTCCATGGATCGACATTAGCATGACCCTCCATGGATTTTCACTAGCTTGACACTTCATGGATCGGTATGAGAGTGACCCTCTATGTATTGGCAATAGCACGACCCATCGTGGACCAGCTGTAGAGCAACCCGTTGTGGATCAGTGGTAGAGCGACCCTTTGTGGATTGGCTGCCGGGCAACCCTTCTTGTATTAGCAGCCGAGCCTCCCAATATTATAAGATTATCTATCTTATTACTAATAATCTTTATTCATGTTCTTTAAGTCATATACCTGGTGTGAGTTGTCTTTTACTATGTGATTTATGATTGAGATCTTTCTTTGTTGTTTAACATTGTGGATTTATGAGAGACTTTAGAGGTCTTGGGGTCCTTACTGAGTATTATTATACTCACCCCTACATGAGCTTCACCCGCACCTGTTGTGTCTTGTGCAGATGATGGATAGCTTAACTGAGACTTAGGGATCCAGGGCTAGAGGGTGCTGAGAGGTGATCGATATACGTGGTGAGATTTAGTGATGCCAGATCGCAAGATGCACCTAAATTAAAGGTAGTATCCTTGAAAGATGATCTCCATAGCTTATTTTTTTTCCTTTTTTGTATGTTTATTTCAGTTGGGCTGGTATAATGGGCCCTTTACTTTTAGTACTTACTTTTACTCTCAGTAGTGGTGCCTTGTGTTCGGCTTTGTGTGTGTACTCTATCTTTGTGCATACATGTTTAAAGGAAATGACTTTACTTTTTGGGTTACACCTTTCCAGTACTAGTCACCAACACCTGGTCTATAGAAGGTGGGCTTGGGGTAGTTACGAAATGATCCCTAAGGGATGGGTCGTGACATTGTACTTCATTAAATCCTCCAGAAAAATCATTATAAATAGTGTTAAATTAATTCATATATCTAAGCTATAATAACAAAACCTCTATCAATAATAACACAATTTAAACATCCAACTTAGCATTTTCATAATGGGTGGAACTTAATATTAATTATATTAAAATACTCATAACCTTTAGGTGAATGTACTTCATGTGAATGTTTTTATATCTAATGTAATTCAGGTGAATGTACTTATGGTGAACCTACTTCATGTGAATGAACTTCAAGAGAATGTACTTTAGGTGAATGTACTTAAGGTGAACATACATCATGTAAACATACTTTAGGTGAACATACTTCAGTTGAATGTACTTCAGGTGAATGTACTTTAGGTGAATATACTTTAGGTGAATTTACTTCATGTAAATGTACTTCTGGTGAACATACCTTAGGTGACTATACTTCTGGTGAACCCTCATCTTCATATGAACTTATCTTCCCACAATATTCAGCATTAGGAGCATCATGCATCACTATTAGTATTTTGAAAAATAGATGCACTTCTTTTGATCGACCTATAAAACATTGTCAGACTTATTTATCGATATCTCCCTTCAATATACTCCCAACCCTTCACACCTTAATAAACTTATAGTGAAATAACAATAACATCCAGACTCATCTCATTAGATTTTCAAACTTTTCATCCCTACTCAAAAAAATATCTCAAATGGTGTAAAAAAATAAAACACCTTTAAAGACTAAGGGGAACTTCAATATACCCTTTTAAAATCCCAACCAAGTAACCACTAAAATAGTTCCCTGAGCCGATTCTTTATGTTTCATCAAGCGTTCCTCACTGTATGCCAGAGGCTATCGACTAGTAGTGAGAGTAAAATGGTGATACGGTGGGGATACTATACCCTCATGACCAGAGTTACATAGTTGTGTGAGAGATAGTATACAGTGGAAGAAATATAAATAATGATGTTGTGGAAGATAATAATAACTAATAAAATGGACAACAAAAAATACTATAACCATGCAAGTCCACATGAAGCTATAAAATATAATAAGAATACATACAATAGCCAGTGTATAAAAAATATGCAAAGAAAAGAAAAAAAAATACCCAGAGGCTATCTCCATGAGAATCCTGAGCTCTAGCTCATCCCTTTTCTCCTTGTCTCCCATGTACAAGAGTAACAACATAAGAATAATCTATAACCTTGAACCTGCAACCAGGAGATTTGTTCGGGTACCGATCAATGACCTGAATAGGATGTGAGATAAACTGAGTAGGCCACAAACAATGATATGTAATGTTATCTAGTTTGTAAGTATAAAATATAGTATTTCATGGGTATATTGATAAGGTAGTAAATAGAATATTAAATACAAGTCAGACTCGAGTTACCCAAGGGACACACGACCAACAATAACTGATTTTCCCTAAGCCAAATTCTCTTTAATTAGGTGTTTATATATATATATATAAGTAAATTTATAAGTTTATATATGTGTAATAATATATATATATATATATGAACTATTTATGTAGTAACATATATCTCAATATATATGGATACATAGTTCTAGGTAAGACCCAAGGCATAAATTAGGTATTCATGCTTAGTCACAAAATTATCATGGAATAATAATAAGGGATAACATACCTGAATTTCAGAATACAGTAGACCATGCTTGAGTATCAGAATAAGAGTCTTTGTGCCTAAGTGTCACAATAAGGGATGCCATGCTTGAGTATCACAATTTATAAGGGAATCTATGGGAAAGTATTTCAATAAGGGATTCCATGCATGAGTATCACAATTTATAAGGGACACCATTCTTGAGTATTATAAATAGTATGGAGAAGGTTCATGACCAACATCCTAATCGAGGGGGGTGTGGAACATCATGACCAACACCCAAAGTGATGTTAATCAGCACGTCCAATGACCTTGACCGAGGGGGTTAGGAATTCCATTTCTAAAACCCTAAATATGGCCCCTTAGTTATAATATAGTATAAGGTAATACCAATTTCTTTAAGTTCCCTTAGCCTAGGTGTTCTGTAAATAGGAACCTGACATCACTCAAGGCGTAGATGAACTTCATTAATTTGCTACATTTATTATTTATAAATAGTCCATGATAATTTAATTATGTCATTTAAATACAATTCATCATGATTATTCAATTTTTAAATTAATTACTTATAATTGGAAGATCATGTAATCATATATGCCATGGTAAAATTCAAGTGTCCCTGGGGTAAATCCATTATAATAGTTAATCACTTAAAAGGACCCAGACCATGAGGGGTTCAATGAACGTGATTAAAAATTCATTCCACTTATAGGTATTAAGGGGGAAAGAACTGTATATAGCAAGTTGATCATGCCCAAGGTTAAACCTTGTCATTAATAATTCACTATCTCAAATGGGATATTTTACATAGGGGGAATGGGTTAACGCCTAACATAAAAAATTATCCCAATACAAGTGATTATTCCACACCAATTACAATTCATGTAATCCCATTTAACTATTTAATTTTAAGAGAACAAAGTTAACACACCTCAAAGGGTGATTTTAATTCCAAGGCTAAGCTTAAGGGGCCATGGTAATATGAGAAGCACACCCAAGTGGAAGGTTTGAGATCAGTTAGATGGACTCTAATGATGAAATTGAGTGCATAGGGGATAATTATATTAAATTGATAATATGTACTTCGCGAATTTTCTATTTACGAGGAAAAACATGTAATGTATGGTGTGTAACAGAATGGATTATTTTATAAATAATGAAACCTTTACGAGAAAGAAACTAGACCACCTACCACTTACTTTGGAAAATCCACTCTTCCAATACCAGGCCTTGATTCAATCCAAAATGAGAGAAATTAGAAGAATAATCAAATGAACTGAAAATAAGGTGAATTAGCTCACACAAAGATAGAACCAAAGAAGGAGAAATAAATGAAGAAAGGATGGGTGAAGAGTCTTAGACTTACTGATATGATTCCAACACACTCTATGACACATGAATAAGAATAATAAATATGGACAAACCTCCATGGGAAGAGGACGAGGAGAGGTGCTTGCATGAGAGGCCCCCTAGGTGAATATGAAAGTGAAATGGGCTAAAAACCATTTGAGGGAGGGGGAATGTAAATTTTCCCCTTTTAGTTTGGAGAATGGTTAGGATGCATAGTTTGACAAACCTTTCACCAACCATAAAGATCACACTGCCTATGAGCTATACCTTGCATGGTTTGGCCGCATAGTTTAGGATAACTATGCATCAAACATGTGATGCTACTAGTAAAGTGGCACTAACCATGTGAGATAGGTACACAATATGGAAAACTATACAAAACCCATGATCTTACATCTATAATTTTCTACATACTCATTTTACATCAATGTTACCATCCCCACATGGTTTAACAAACTACATGAAACCCCTTATGGGGCCACACAATTTCTCATATAGGGACACATATTTTAAACTAATTGTGTTCCCCTATCAGTTTCTCCTAGAAATCATGTTTTCAGAGATTGATACACCTAAAACTCATCCAAACTTCTGAGACATCCCCTGGTCCTTAAACCTCAGAAAAAAACAACAATTTTATGTGTTCCAACTCTCATAATTTCATTCAAAAACTCACTTTAAGATTTGGCATATCCATCAAGTGAAAATTTTAAAATCCTTTGAAAATTTTCAGCCCTTCCAAAACACGAGATCTTATAGTTTCCAAGCCTTAGATATTCTCATCCCCAAGAATCCTTGAAAAAATATAGAAACATATTATGACTTAATTGGGATATGAAAACCCACTCAAACAACCACATTGCATTCTCCACACCCAACATTCCTGCATGTATTACTTTAAACATGTAGTACTTAAGCTCATAAACTTGAGACAATGATCATATTATAAATTAAAACACCAAGATAGAACATAATTGAGACTGTGTAATTTGAGAAATGATTAATTTTTTCATCCCTTTCATAAACTATTCTATGGGTTTTTCCACCATAGGTTCTAACTTCCGATGGCCAATTCTGAGTCACAGGGCTTCCACCATTGGAATTGCCTATTTGATCATGTCTTAGGTGTCCTAGAAAAACCCCCCAACATGTTTATCATATTACACATGTGTAAATTACCATCATACCTTGATTAGATCAAAATAGTCAAATCCATAATCGACCACGTTTGACTGGTTGCACTGACTTTTCCTTGACAAGCCATGACTGAACTTTTAATTGCACCCATCCCATCCCTACATTATTCTAAGTACAGTTACTCTCCGACCATGTCCACTTACAATAGAAACTCAAGTTCAAAAACCTTTATCTAAGTATTTATTACATCTATATACTTTAACAGCTAAAATTTCACTAAACCAGATTTCTAAAAGCCTTTAACTCAAGGTGTACTAAGATCATTCCGAGTATGCTCAACAAATCCCGTACATGAATTATGGTTATGTACCCTGAATGGGATTTTCTCCATTCAAAAACCATAACCATGTATTAACACAATAATTATCACTTTCTTGATCGAACATCCATGGATTTTCATAAGCTACTATGGGCTTAACACTGTACCTTGGACACTACCAAGTATGTAATCGAACCTATATCTAAACTTTAATGAGAAATACAACTGTACATTGTTCCATTTAACTAACAGTTTATTAGTTTCAATAATACCTCCATCCAACTAGTCTCAAGGTCTCCCAACCCTTTTTACATGAGGGTTGCCTACTAAAAACTGAGGTATTACTCTCCATCTTAGGAGTATACTTGTTTTCGCATCGGAAAATGATTTCTGAATACCGTAGCCCATGAACTATCACTCACTAGAACCAATAGCTGGAATGGTTAAAAAACTTATCTTACTGAGCTATAAAATTAATGTCACCCATAACTTTTTCCCACTTCCTTATAATGGTTCCCATGATAATTGCAAAAATTTGAATAACAATAAGGTTTAGCACCCTAAAATGGACAATGGTGTACTAGGAACCATGTGGCTTTCCTTAGAACAATCATTGAGTAAAACTGCCAAGGGTTCCTTTCATCAAACCATAATATCTATTTAAAAAAGTAGCTCAGTGTGTAGCCGATTCTCTCTTAGCATAAAATGGGCGTTGTCAAGATAGGGGACATGATCACATATAAACTAATACACTGATATTTTATTATTAGGCATGTATAACTATCCCGAGTCATGATCACATCAAACACGATCTATTTTCCTTAACTGAATCTTCAAACCATATATTTTCACCATGAATTTCTAGAACTATTCAGGGGTCAACTATTTGACATCACCCAATTCATTCCAAAACAACCCTCCTTAATAGGAACTTCCTTTAAAGAATCAATGAAAACCTATTTTTCATATAGGATAGGCATGAAAATATTCCTTCCCACATAATCCACCCTCAATACTAAAGCACCATAGGTGGTTCCTTAGAATCCTAGTAATCACAATTCATATAACTCAAAACCCAAATTAATTTCATCTATCAATCTTTAAAAAATCATTAAAACTAATCTCCTCACTTTCAAGGAAAACATAATTAATTGTCCAACCTTCCTCATTGGTTTCCATCGATCAAATAAAATCTAACTAACCCACTTGGATCTGAGTCAAACTGAGGGTATCTTGGTCTTCCACCTATCCATAAGGTATCTCACATTATAACCTTACCCACACAATAGATTTCATCACACAACATATAATGTGCCTGTAAACTCTCTCAAAAGAGGTAAAAATGGAAGTTGGAAATAAGGATTGTCGACCTAAAAGGGTCACACATCAAATAAAAGGGATAAGAAATGAAACTCACTAGGTCTCCACATATGATAATAACCCCTTGAGTTCCAAATCATTAAAAACCATCCACTCACTTAGGGGTTTAATTTCATCAATTAAGAATCCTACTCAGGACAACTAGCACCTGAAAGGAACCACTCGACTGATAACTAAAATAAATCATTTATCGATGCTAATTACCTAATAGGTAACTACCTAAATGGGTTAAACCCTATTTAAATTATAATTTTTTATACCTAAAAATATTTTCATGATAAAAATATCACTAGGTACTCTATCCCATCCTTTAAAATCAAGCAATAGAAGGAGGAACCAACTGAGGTCTAGGGGAAACACTCATGTTCCCATCCCAAGGCAATAATCGATCTAACCCTTACATGAGGATTCCAACTATAACACATATAAAATGTTTCATTTCAAGGACTTAACCAATACTAATTTATTTCAACATTTAAAAGAGGTAACGTTTAAGGGATATCAAGTACCAGTTTTAAATACAACCGCACTAAGCACTTTACTTAGTTGACACCATGAAATTTTTTTATAATTATCTTATAATTTCATTCTTAACCATTTAAATAATCCATAAACCATTAAAATATTCTTGGTTAATGAAAATTTCAATTACAAGCTATAGAGGTAAAAATAATTAGGTTTTAATTGGAATTTTAATTAACTCATGCCTCATAATAATAAAAATCAAAAGTAGTTAACAAGTCCTTTATCTATTAATGTGGTTAGTGTAGTAAAATTTCAACATATATTTATTTGTAAAATCATATAATTAACTATGAAAAATATAAATCAACAACCTATAAGAATAACCATACCCCCATAAGGTTAATTACTAAGGAATAATAATCAATAAAGGTGACCTATGAGGGTCCTATAAAGCCCATCTGGGTTCATGTATATGGGAAACCATTACCAATTTATAGAGTCAACACTCCATAAATTTGCATTTGAATCTAATTTAAATGAAACCCATAATAGTTATTTTCATTCAATATTTAACACACCCATAATGGGTTTATATCATAAATAACATTCCCCAACTGAACTACTTGAGTCTAGTTGTGCCTTTTAAGATTTAATCATATGGTTCATCATGCCTATGTTATAGAGGTAAAAGAAATTAAAAGGAAACCATTTCTTTAACCTGAATTAAATAATGGAATTTTTCATTGAGGAATGTATCTCATTCTCATTTTAGAAGCATATTCTATGAAAAAGCCATCAATATTTCTAATGATTCCTTATAATGATTCTTCTTCGTACTGATTTTCCTTCGAATCATGGAAGCATTTCGTCCTGAATGGAAATGAACTTTCATGAATCTCGTACTCAAAACTTTAGAAATTAAAAACCAGTCATTTGAAAACCTAAATACTACAGGGGATTCATTGAATAAGAAAAACTAAAGTATTGAATTTTTATAAGTGCTTTGTGATTCAAGTATCGTCAAATATGATCTTCTCAAGCCTCCTTACTTTAAAAAATGGATGATGGTGATTTTTTGGTCGTTGATGATCTGGAGGCCCTTCAACAAAGAATAAATCTATGAAAAATATTGTCTATTGGATGTATTATGTACTCCAAGGGATAAAAACCATGGTACAATGAAAATCTTAAATCTAGGATCTTTAATTTTTGGAGAGGTAGTGACTAGAAGTTGATTCTGATTGGAAGAGAATTCTTCCACATACTTCTAAAAAGTAAAGTGGATCTTAAATTTGTGTAGAAAATTGGTAATGTAAATATATATCCTATAAATATGAGGATTTATTATTGTAAAATTAATTTATATCCTTTCAATCAAAATAATTCCAGGGATAAAATCTAGATTAGCTTACATGGCCTGAAATAGGTGTATTGGTGTCCTAAAATTTAAATGATATTACTGATTTTATTGGAATTACCATGAAGATGGATCATTGCACCCTTCATGGAGAGATATGATTATATTAAAAAAATATTTTTTGAGGCTTATTTTGAAACTAAGATACCATATTCTATTAACTTCATTTCCAATGATCACAATATTTAAGTGAAGGCAGAGTATGAATATGTTCATCCTTTTTATGACTTATGGAGAATTTTAGGGAACATTATCTTTAACTGCAGAGTCATCCAAAATAAATTGAATCCTATTTATGATAATAATACATGGAAAGAGTTTAATAATAGGATTAAAGGAAAGAAAACTACATTGAAAAAAAAAGATCCAATAAGAGAGGATGAACCTAGAAAATGGTTGAAAAAAAAACCAAGCACCTATGTTGTTTCAAACATCATCGGAAAATATAGTTCCTCTCTTATAGATGAGGAGGAGAAGGAATCTGACACTACCTCAGCTATCTATAAATATGATCCTACTTAGGCCCTCTAGTAGTAGTATGGTTCATAATGGGGTGACAATGAATGGGGATAAAGATATTTTCTTGAAATTTACCATGATATTATGAGTCCGATTGGTTCTTTACATGGTTGTCATTATGGTGTTTCCGATGTCAGACATGAAAATGATGGAGTCATTCAATATGATAAAAATAAAAGTCCCTAGGATTTCATTTCCTCAGATTACAACATAGTCTTAGTTAACCTTGTTGAAGTCTCTGGTAGGGAGAATAAAAAAACCTCCCATCACCTGGATGCTACATAGGTACTGCATGACGAGAATTCTTCTCATCCAACTACTATGGTGGATTTTTCTAAATAGAAAGTTTCAATAATAATAGAAAAATTAAATGGAACTCTTATTGATACCGATCATGTTTCCAACCCTACTATAAATTCACCTTTATATGTTTATATATCCAGTAGTAGTGCAGTTCATGAACAAATTGAAAAAATCTCTTCTAGGGACATTCAAATTGTTCTTTCAGTGTTATCCAACAAAAATAGCTCTTGATATCTGATGGTATAGCCATTATTACCTTAGTGTAGGTTAATTTACTTCCAACCATAGTTCTATTACTAATTCTTATAATTTTATCCCTTTTAGAAACTCACATATGGATGTCTTTATATCCAGTAGCAGTGGAGCCCATGAATAGACTGAAAAAACCACTTCTAAGGTCACACAGAACGAACCTTCAATGAAATCCAAGAAACATGATCTCTTGATATATTATGAATGTGTCATTAATACTTTATTAGAGTGTAAATTCACTTCCAATCATAGTTCTTATTCTCAATGGAATTCATACCATGCCAAAAAAAATTTATTGGTTAATAAATGCACTATTGATGAATGTCTCCCAACTCATAAGAATGCAATGAGTTGATCAAGTACATAAATATTATAAAAGGGTGAATTTATATGTATTGATGATAAAAAATAAATTTCCACTAGAAAATAAAAAATAAATTGAAATTAATATGGGAATAAAAAAGGGAGCTCTTACTCCAAATGAAAGTTTAAATGAAGATCCTCTTCTAGAATTGTCAGGGGCTAGGAAATCATGAAACTATTAGAGACCTTACACATTTTATCAACAAGAAAAAGATTTATCTTCTTTTTCTTTCAAAACCAAAGAGGATTTACTCAGAAAAAAAATTATTATCTTAACAATCTGGGTTACTGGATTATAAATACGAACCAGTATAACAATGACATCAAGAGAATTTTTGTATTTTCTCACCTAAGACTATATATATATATACATTGATATATATATATATATATAGAAAAATTCTCCCTTTCAACTACAACCACATGCGGATGAAATAATGATACTGTTTTATAAATGATTATAATGTATGTCAGGAAAGAAGGGGGATTTGGAAGAACAATAAAGACATGATTATTTTATTTAATTGTCTATGTACCCTTATTGGTAATTTCAATTCCATTACGAATCATGATTAATGGTTATGCATGATCGACTCCATAAAATCTACTAGAGTTAAAGAATTGTATCGAGGGCATCAATATTTATGAATTCAATTTGTTAGGTTTCAAATATACTTGGTATAGAAATAAACCTAATAATATAATATCCAGTAATTTGGGTAGAACCTTTTTCAATGATTTATCCCTTAATGTTTGGGCCTCTATCTCCTACTCTAATATTTCCAAATTTAATTCCAATCTTCATACTATTTTTTTGTAGTTTGTGACCAAAGAGGAAACCCCCCTTTCATATTTAATAATGCTTGAAACCTACATCCCGATTATAGGAAATTGGTCTGAGAAAAGTGGGATTCTATTTCATTTAAGGATGATACATTGGATTATATTTTAAATTTCAAAATCCTCAAAAAAATCATAAAGTTTAGAGAAAAAATTATTTAGTCACATTAATGAAAACATAGCTCATATTAATTCTCTTATTCACTCAATTTAAGAGAAGGATACTATTTTTGATTTTTACATAGGAATTTATCATGAAAATGAGGTAACTCATGACCTGATTTTTTTTAAAACTCAAATAAGGCATGCAAAGATAATTATATAAAGTCAAATTTCTTAAATATGTAGACAATAACATTAAAATTTTCAACTCTATTCAAAGTGTTAGGAAAATAAATTGGCCTTTTTATATTCTCTATGATAATTGGATTTTCATTGTCACTAAATAATATTTGGCTAATCATGTTGTAACTTATTACATGAATCTATTTAATTCTCCTTAAAATTTCACAAAATATATAGAAGTTAATATCCCAAATATTTATACTCAAGTGGATAATTCAAATTTATCTATAGTTCCTCTTGAATTTGAGATAAAAGAATAAATTCTTAGCTTAAACTCTAGAAGCTCTCCTGGTCCATATGGTTTCACTAACTCCTTATTTCAAATATTCTAGGATATTATTCACTATAATATTTACAGTCTTGTCAAGAATTTTTTCAAAGTAGTTTTGATTATGAAAGTCATCAACGTTCAATTTCTTTCCCTTATTTCTAAAGTAGAGGATTCAAATGAGATTCAATTTTTCAGAAAAGTTTCTTTGGTTAACACTATTTAAAAAATTATTGTGAAAATTATTGCAAATAGGCTCGCTAAAATTGCTAACAGGATTGTGTCCCTAAATTAATTTGGATTCATTAAAGGTATAAATATTCAGTATTGTCCTGTCTCCTTCTATGTATATGTTATCCTTCTTAGGAAATCCACTAGAGGAGGTAACATTTCTCTCAATATTTATGTTAAAAAGGATTTTGATACATTAGATTGGGGATTTATCTGAAAGGTTCTAATTGGATTCAGATTTGATGAGGAATTTTTTAAATGGGTTAAAGTCCTTCTAGGCTTATCCCACATCTCAGTTCTTATTAACGGCTCTCCAAAATGATATTTCACTTGCTCAAGAGTGGTTAAGAACGGTAATCCCATTTAAAAAAAATTATATTTTCTACCACTAAGGATTACCTAAGTCGGTTTCTCTTTAATATGATGGATACTAAAAAAATAACTACTATTAAGGATGACATATGCCTTATTGCTCCCACTCATTTATTATATACTGATGACTTGAAAAAAGGAATATCAAGAAGATAAAAAATTATATCCTTCATTATGAAAGAGTTTCAGAGTAGATGATTAGTTGGAACATATCATACTTATATTTTGGAAAAAATATCCTTTCTGCTAGAAAAGTAAATAACATCAACAATTTGAGAATACTTGAAGGTGTGTTCCATTTCATCTATCTGGGTGTTCCCATGTTTTGGGGAAAAAATCATGTTGGCCATTTTTCACACATTGTAATCTAGATTAGAAACTAGTTAGCCTCATGGAAAGGAAAGGTGGTTTCAATGGTAGGAAAGATCAGTCTTGAGAAATCAGTTATTGTTTCCAAATTTGTTTATTTTTTTATGGTTTATATTTATCTAACTTCCCTGATTAAAAATATCATTTTTTATATTAGGAATTTTGTTTTGATTGGATGTATCCTCCAAAAAATACTTGCTACTGTTCCATGGAAACAATGCTGTAAACCTATTGATTTTGGAGGGATAGGTATTAAAAACCTTAGAAAAACCAACTAGTATTTATAATATAATTTTATATGGAGACTTATAAGTTATAATTCAGAATCTCTTTCTTTTCTGAATGATGGATTTTAGGTAAATATTAGAGCTGGAAATGTGGACTATATGGAACCCTCCAAATGGTCAACCCTGAAAGATTCTGTCTCTAATATTTTGGTTTATTCTTAATGGATGGTCAAAACTAATTCAACTCTTGATTTCTAGAAAGATAACTATACAGGTACTCCTATTCTTAATAAATTAATGTCTCATGATATTACATTTTATACATATATTTAGATTAAGAAGAAAACAGAGTATTCCTTGGATATCCTTCCTGTTGATATTAACGAACTTGTTTTGAACTATAATTTCATTAATGGTGATGAACTTATTGTTTTTAGATCCTTACACCAATGGAAAATTATATTCAAAATATTTTTATCATGTGATCACACTGGGTCATATCTATACTTGGGATAAATGTTTGAATTTTTTTTGGATTCTCTCTTCCAGAATGGATATTTCTTGGAGTGTAATGCACTATAATATACCTACTAATAACTTCTTATACTTTGTGGGAATCAATATATGATCCAGATGTACCCTCATTAATCAACATAGGTAGGATATTGATCATATTTTTATTAGTTGTATTACAAAAGGCTCATTATGGAAAAAAGTGGGTAATTTCTATGATGTTAGGATTACCTGTATTATTGGCATTAGGGAGCATTTAAATGCTTTCATGTAGCTTCCCATCTCAAAATAGCTGAAGAACATTCTAATTGTTTCTAGTAATAAAACTCTTCGTGTTCATTGTCCCAGTCGTAATAAAAAAATTCATGATGGTACCATATTCCTCCTTTAAACTATGCTATCTTGAATTATTATTTCTATACAAGGTGAAAATGATCATCAAACTAGTATTTTAATAAATCTATACATGATCTATCTGTTCTTAATAATTTTATCATTTTTGGTAATTATCACCCTCCCTATAAAACCCTTGAAGTTAAATGGATTCTTTAATTTCTTGGATGGATCAAATGAAACATGGATGGAACCTCAAGAAGAAATCATGGTCCCTTTAGGTATGGTTCTATCTTTAGAAATCACTCTGGTTATGCAGTGGGATATCTCTTTAGTCCATGTTTTTTCACTACTTCCCTTGATGCTAAAATTCTTGGGATCATAAATGGGGTTGAAGTGGAGAAACTATAAGGATGGACCAAATTATGCATTTAATGTGACTCCACCACTGTGCTATAGGAAAAAAATGGATATAAAAACCTATTATGGAAGTTGAATACGAGGTGGATCAATTTCATAGAATCCATTTCATCTATGAATTATAACACATGATTTCTATGAAGAAAACTGCTTGGTGGGTGGGATCGAAAATAAAGGGGCTACAACCTATGAATTGATATTGATCAATGGAGTACCTAAAAATCTTTATCCACTTTAGAATCATTTTTAAGAGGCCTCATTTCATGATTTTGTAAAAAAAATTATTCAATAAAGGATACTTGTCATTTTGGGAATGATATCATTTTTACTAAAAAAAGAAACAATTTCTTTATTATATCGCCAATTTTGCACATACTATGGTTTAGTTAGATGCATTACCATTACCAAATTATAAAGGTAATTTTCATTTTAATTTTAAATTGGAATTCATGTAACTACACTAAAATTTGTATCTTCATTCTAAAAATATTACAAGTTCATATGTAATGGTCCAATTATATGGGTCACCATTATCTACTTTATAAAGTCCCATACACTTTATAAAATGAAAAATTGGCTCCCATTTAATCAAAACCAGTAATGTTTCAGCCCATGAAACCAATGATCCATGTCTCAAACATGTCATAATTTATTAGTTAAGGTTTAACCAGTAAAATATAGTGGAGAACACTGTTTAGGTTTATATAGACACTTTAATAATCAATTACATATATCCTAAGTATATCAAGGAACATGATCACCAACCAAAAAATATAGGCGTGGAAGATGATAATTTGTAGAATCATGGAATAAGTATGAGCATGATAATTATCAATCTAACATGGTATATAAACAATTCTGATAAATACTCACACAAGCAAG
Organism: Viscum album; assembly: GCA_963277665.1. NCBI lineage: Eukaryota > Viridiplantae > Streptophyta > Magnoliopsida > Santalales > Viscaceae > Viscum > Viscum album. The sequence goes on along the minus strand of OY728146.1, from coordinate 1,450,183,648 downwards.
ATACACAAATCATCATGTAGTAAGAAACCTAAAATACAGTCTACATGCCATGACATATGCATGGTATGTGAATCTCTGTGTGCCTAAAATGAAGCATGTAATAATAATTCCTTTCCATACCAAGTTAAGGGTAAAATATCATAAATTTGAAACCAATGAAAATAAAACAATCAGCCAATGTGATATAATAATAAAATTTAATATGTAATAGCATGAAAAACAGTCCCATCCCTAGAAACATGATCTTTCTCCCATGCTTGGGTTGGCTAGACCCATAAATGATCACTTTACCAAGTAACAACACATTCAAAGTCTCTTTTATACCATACTAAAATAGTAATTCCAAAGGGAAAGAAAGTCCTGATACCACTTTTTAACATCCCTACCATAGAGCCACTGAAACAACGCCCTAAGCTAGTTCGCTATGTAACCTCAAGTGTGCCTCCCCATACAGCAGAGGATTATAACTAGAAGAGAGGGTCTAATGGTGGTATGTTTGAGAGACTATACTGTCATTGTTAGAGCTTCATAATAGTTTTATTGATAATAAACAAAAAAATAAATACAAACAATGAAGAAGATGAAGATAATAATAACTGATAAAATGGAAAATGAAAAATACTACAACCATGCATGTCTATGTGAAGATACAATATATAACTATAATACATACAATAGGCAGTGCATAAAAATACATAATGAAAATAATAAAATACCCACAAGATATCTCTATGAGAATCCAGATCTCCATCTTAGTTCTGTGCTCCTAGGATCCCATGAATAAGAGTAACAACACAATCATAATCCATAATCCTAAACCTACAACCAAGAGATTTCTTTTGGTACAAATAAAAAAACAACATAGTGTGTGAGATAAACTCAATTGGCCACCACCAGTAGTGTACAATGTTATGCAATATATGGAATAAAATACAACAGTGCATAATTATATCGATAAGGTAGTAAATAAAAGATAAAAAATAAGTCAGACTCGGGATCCTCAAGGGACACCCGACCGATAATACTTGCTTCAACCTAAGACATACTATCTTTGATGATGTGTCTCCATATATATATTAGTAAATGTTTATGTATATATATATATATGTGTGTGTGTGTGTGTGTAATAATATGTATTTATATATATTCACTATTTACATAGTAATATATATATATATCCACACACACACACACACACATATATATACTCATAAGATGTCCATTATTAGTCACAAAAGTCTCACGAAATAATAATAAAGGACACCATGATAAAATATTATAATAAAGGATGTTATGCCTGGGTATCACAATAATGGTCACCATGCCTGAGAATCACAATAACAGACACCATGCCCAAGTATCACAATAAGGATGCCATTCCCAAGAATCATAATTTATATGGGAATCCATGCTCAAGAATCATAAATAGTAAGGAGAAGGGTAATTTCCAAAATCATAATTGAGGGGTCATGTAACATAATTTCTTACAACCCAAGTGACATGAATCACCATGCTCAATGGCATTGACCATTTTGCTTTGGAACATCGTACACATAACCCTAACCAAGGACTCTTAGTTATAATATAGTATAAGATAATCATAATTCCCCTATGAGCCCTTATCCTAGGAATTACGTAAAGAAGGAACTAACATATCTCAAGGTGTAGGGGAACATCATTAATACGCTAGCTTTGTTATTTAGATATAGGCCATGAGAATTCAATCATTCCATTTTAACGTGGTTCATCATCATTATTCAATTTTCTAAATCAATTACTATTAATTGAAATATCTCGTAATAATACATGCCATAGTGAAATTCTAGTGTCCCTAAGGTTGATCCATTATAATAGCGAAGCACCTAAAATCCAAAGGACCAATAGTGGAATATCAAACCCTCATAACAATTAATTCGACTTATAGGTATTAAAGGGGAAATCACTACATTTAATAAGATGACCAGAGACAAGGGTATAACTTTAAGTTAACAGTTCAATATCTCAAAAGGGATATTTTAAATAGGGTAAAGGGTTAAAGTTTAACATAAACAATGATCCTAAGCTAAGTGAGACATCCAAACCAGCTAAAATTTTTGTAAACCCATTTAACCATTTCATTTTATGAGAATAAAGTTAACACACCTCAAAGGGTGGTTTTAATTCCAAGGTTGTGTATAAGGGGTCATGGTCATATAAGAAGAACACCCAAGAGGGTGGTATGAGATGAGGTAGATAACCTATGAAAATGAAATTGAGGGCATAGACCTAATTAAAATATTGTGTTTATATCTAAATCATGAATTTAAAATTTATGAGGCAACACATGGAAATTCTGGAACACAATATATTTACATATTTTATAAATGAATAAACTTTAAAAGGAGAGAAACTAGACCACCTACCTCATACATAAGATTCTATACTCATCCAATATCAAGCCTTGAATTGATCAAGAATAAGATAAATTTGAAGATTCGTTAAATTCCCAGAAAATGGGGTGATGAAGATAACACCAAAGAATGTGGAATAAAAGTGAAAAGGAAATATGGGGAGTCTTAAATTCAACAATATGATTCCAATGCACAAAAAAGTTTTAATTATAATTCTAATGATGGAGAAACCACCATGTGAAGAGGAGGAGGATTAGTGTGTGTGGGAGGCCTCCTGGATGAATGGGTTAAGAAAATGCGATAAAACCCATTCAAGGGAGGAGGAGAAAAAATGTAAATTTACCCCTTTTAATGATGATCACTGTTAGACCACATAGTTTGGATAAACATAAACCAACCTTGTATCTCACACTACCTAAGATCTATACCCCGCATGATCGAGACTCATGATTTGAGCTAAATGTGTGCCAACCATATGGTGATACTGGTTATGTGGCACTAACCATGCGGGCTAGGTGCATGATTTTGAAAACCATGAATAACCCGCATGCCTCCCTCAGTAACTTTCTATAGAAATACCACATAATTGTATCCCCTTATTTCATAATTTAACAAAACATATGACAACCCTTATGGAGACACATGGTTTCTCCAAGGAGGATGTATGGTTTAAACTAACCATGTTCCCCTATCATTTGCTCCCAAAAATTGTGTTTTCAGATCCCGATTCTCCCAAAACTCATCCAAACTTCCAAGACACTTCTTGGGCCTTAAATTTCATAAAAAAAATCATTTTATTGTTCCAAATTTCACAATTTCATACCAAAAATCACTTTAATATTTTTTCTATCCACTAAATGAATAATTTAAAATCCTTTGGAAATTTTCAACCAGTCCAAAACAAGGGATATTACACCACCTTTGGATTGTTTTGAAATAAAAATATTTTACAAACCTAAAAATCTTTTCTTTCTATATATTCATATCCTTTTATCAAAAAGAAAAATCTTGAAACCACATTCATAGAGAAATATTTTTTTGAGAGAATTCAATATCTCAGTGACAATAAAATTTCGACCAAGTGATTTTTATATACCCACTCAATTCATAAAATTAACTTTTTTCTCAACCAATTTATGTGAAATCTAACCTTAGTTCAAAAAAGATAAAAATTTAGTATAACTTATTATTTCTAAAAGATTTACAATTTTCACTTCCATTTTCATCATAATCCAAGGCATAATGGGGTTGATCTCCTGAACTTCCTTTAAGTATAAAGGGAAGTATGAACATTAATTTTTATCCATAGTTACTCAAATATTTCCCTTGGAATAGATTTAGTCAATATATCATCAATTAGATCCTTTTTTGAAATATTTTTAGGCTTAACTTCCCTAATCGTTACATTATCCTTGATAAAATAGAATCTTATATCAATATGTTTTGATATGGAGTGTTAAACCAGGTTCTTTGAGAGATCAATGAAACTTCGATTATCTTTGACAATTTTCAATGGATGTTCATCATTTACTTTTAATTCCTCTATCTTAGATTATATCTGCATCATTTGAGTTCAAGCAAGGTTGATAGATACATATTATGTTTTTTTGTACTCAAAGTCACCAATATTTTCTTTCTTATTATGATAACATAAATTTTTTTCTCCCAAACTAATTTACCTATAGAAGTTCATTTATGGTCATAAGAATCACCATCCCAATTGAGATATATGAAACTGAGTAAGTTCAAATAATCACTTATTTCATACATAAATCTAGAGATTAATATTCCTTTTAAATAACTTAAAATTATTTTAAAATCCATTGGGTGGGACTCATTTTTATCACTTTGATAGTTTATAGACAATGTGACAGCATACACTATGTCTAGTTGAGATGTAATAAGATACGGTAAACATCGTATTAACTTCTAGAATTTTATTTCATTCACACTATTACCATATTTATATTTTCTTAACATTAATATAAAATATATAGGAGTATCAACTTATAATATTACATGTAATACATAATTAATAGTTCCTTGGTATACATATCCTATAATAAGAATATTTATTTTCCATTTTTTATAATTTGTAGTCTAAGAAAAAAATTCATCTTTTCAATAATTGTTATTTTAATGTGTTCTTCCATTTTTGATGAGAATCCATTACATGTATAATCATTATCACCAAAAATGATTATATCATTAATTTGGAAAATTACTATTAGAGTTCTAGATTTTGATACCTTCACGTATATGTTATTATCAACTATTCCTTTAGAGAAGTTAAATATCTTCATTTAGTTATCAAGTTTAGAATACCATGCACCTGGGTCCTACCTAAACCCATATAAGGTTCTTCTACTTTTACATATCATACTATCATCCTCATAAAGTATGAATCATATTTGTTTTTCAATTTAAACTTCTTCTTCAACTTGACAATTTATGAATTTTGACTTTCTTTCCAACTAAAAAACATTGTACTTTCAATGATAATTTAATACTACAAAATTTTGGATGGTCTCATGTATTATAGCAAAATTTATTTTTATTTTAAATCAATACCTTCAACCGATGTGTACCCTTGAAAACTAACCTTTATTTTTTTTTGAGAATTCTCCATTATTATTGATTTTTTCATAAACACCCACTCAGTTATAATGATATTTTTTCATTCTAGTCTCAGGAATATTTCCTAGGTGTCCTTATAAATATGATCTAATTATTCATTTATGGATTTCAACCATTACTTATGCTCAACTATATCAAATAATTATTTAGGTTTAATATGAGAGATAATATCCCTTACATTCTCTATCATATCATTCTCCTTGTATGAACTGGATATTTACATTTTATAAGGATATTAATTGGTTTTATTTGGTCTTTTAAATATTGAAATTTTAAATTTATTCTTATAGTATAATAATTTTCATAACTATATTCATTAAAAAAATTTTGTTCAATATTGAACATAGGAATTAATTCTTTTTCACTAGTGATTTTGGATGTTTTTTTTGATATCTTCCATTTCTTCATCAGATTCACCTTTCTCTTCTCCTAATATTTTGGTATTATTTTCAATTACTTTAACATCATATGTTTCAAAAATTTAAGGTGACCATTTTTTCTAAAACCTATAGCTCCTTCAATTGTTTGTGTATCCTAAGAAATCCCTTATTCAAATTTTCAACAAATTTTCTTAAATTTGCATTCCTGATATTCTTTTGTTTTTCCTTTCCACAAGCCCATTTTTCTAAGAAATATACGGAGAAATATAATAATACTTTATTCAATGTTTTTATAAATAGGTTTAAAAATAATTATAAGTATACTCCTTTCCATTATCCATTTTTATCTTATATATATATTAAATAATTTTATCTTTAGATTCCCCCTATAAAACATAAACATTTCCATAAAATAGGATTTATTTTTTTAAAAAATAACACTGGTCTTTTAGGTGAAGTCATTGATGAAATTTATAAAGTGGAAATAAAACTTTATGAATTTATGCCTCATCAATCCACATACATTAGAATGTATAAGTTCAAGAGGTTCATTGGACTTATTTTTTTCATTAGGTTCTCCTTCAGTCATCTTCAATTTATAATGGTCTTCAAAAATAATAGTTCCTTCCATTTTTAGTATAGGTAAATGTCTTACAGCTTATTCCTTTAATATTTCTCTCATGTTTTGTTTTCTAAGATGTCCAAAACACTTATGCCATATAGGATTCTCATATTTATCACTTACAAAACAAGAGTTACCATGATTTCCAATATGAAATATATTTCATTCAATTATTACTCCTTAAAAAATAGTTCTTCAATCCTTCATGAATTGGATGATGGAACAATTTATTTAGAAGATTACCGCACTTACGTCATCACATAACTAACTAACATTTAGTAGTATATGTTGAAGTTGAACCACAAAAACTACATCCTTGGATTTTAACTTCTAATAATTTATAATGGTGGCACCACTTCCTTTTAATTTTAAGGAACTATTACTTCCAAAGATACCATCTCATCTATTGTAAAATATTAATTTTCTTAATATTTTCACCTCCCAGTCATAAGTGAGGAGAATCTTATTTGAAGAATCCATGACTTATATTTCTGAATATCTCTCAAGGTGACTTCAAGAATTTGGTATTTTTCATTATTTTTTTCCATTATCTCTTTATATTCTAATGAATGGATCCTTTCTAGGAAGATATATCATTCATTATTCATCATTGTGACTGGTATGATCACATATTACACATGTTTCTTCCATACAGTTAAAAAAATTATTATTAAAGAGTTGTGAACTTTTGACTCTATATTCCATGAAATATCACCTCCCATTTTCCAATTGAAAATTTATTTTCTTCAAAATTTACTCCCCCTCAACTCAAACCTTCTTCCTAGAAGCGATATGTCATCCCAAAAGGTCTAAGATTTGTGCTCATAGATTTTATAGCACCAAAAATATCCTTCAAACCTCCACCATCATGATTGATAGAAGTTTCAGTTATATAAATATCATGGTGGTTTATCAATATATAGGACTTCATTCTTCATTCATCATGGAGAATCCTATTTTTTAAAGTTATGTATATCTTCTATTAGTTTAATTTATGAAAATACACTTTTATTCTCAATACATTCATTCTCATTTTTGGTAAACAAACATACATTATTAGTAGAAATTGTTTTATCTTAACTTTTAGCAGAAAAAACTTTTACATATTCTTCTAGAATATCTTGTGAATATTCATATTTAACTTTTTTTTCTTGGATTAAATCATCTTCCAATTTCGTTAAGTTTCATTCCAATTCAAGAAATATGTATTTTTTCTCTCCCAATTCATCTTCCACTACAATAGTCTTCTCATTTTTATCATTCAAGATTTTTTCTTGTTCAGACACATTTATTTTTGAGGTTATTAATTTCCTCAATGTATGTATTATCCCTTATGAGAGATCCTTATCCAATTTCAATTTTATTCTCACTTCTATTTTAAAAAAAGTGAAGTTATTTATTGAGTTTAATATTTTTTCAAGAAAGGATTTAACTTCCAATTTTAGCATGTATTCCAATTAGGTTACCTAACCTCATTCAAATTCACATGAGTTTTCCTTTAGTTTTACCTAATCCATTATGTTTAAAAATTTCATTGGAATTTTTTCATCAAATGATACAGCTTCTGATGATTCACTTTCTTCTTCCTTACAAATCAGAATACTTTTCTTCTTCTGAGTATACTTATTTTATCCTTTAACTAATTTTCTACATCCCTTTGTATCCTTAATCCACATATTCATTCTTGGATTTTCATCAGTCTCACATTCTTCACTTTAATTACTTTTTTTGTGGCAATCGAATAAAAATTTCCCAAATCCACCACAATGAAAACATTTCAATAGAAGATTACCTTTGAACTTACCTCTATCCTTTCAAAAATTACAATAGATAAGAGACATTATCTTAATATGATCCTTATCATCCTTTCCATAATATTCCATTTTTTAGAAGATTCAAATTATGGTTCATTATGGTTGACTTTTATCATGTATTTAAAATACATCTCCACCTAATATCACTCGTTAAATGCTAAATCCTTCCTAATTTCATGTGAGACAAGAATGTTTTTAAGTTTTTATAGAGATAATTCATATCTATATTAAATGTTTGAGATATTAGGATCAAATATATCTAATATGTTCCTCATTAACTTCGTTACAATAGTAGATTCATTTAGAGTTTCTCAAAATCATTTGATGTTACTGATTATTTCATTAACTCTTGTGAAATATTTATCTATGGTTTCTTTATTATCCATCTATAGGTCCTCAAACTGACTTCTCATGATTTTATGTTTTACTTCCTTAACCATTACATTACCATAAAAGGTACTTTCCAATTTTTACCAAGTCTCCTTAGCTGAATGAAGTCCCATTATCTTAGTGTAAACATTATATAATAAAGATATAATAATTTTATTCCAATCATTACCATAAACTTCCATGTTCTTTTTTTCCACAAAATTCATAAGTGAATATTTTTACATTGGTTTAATTCCTTCTATAGTATCTTACACACCCCCAAGATTAGACATAAGAGATATGGTATCATCCTTTTTTTCCATACATGATTGTTTTTACCATTAAATATAAGAATAACATGAATATTAATGGAATTTATGTTCTATATTCAATAGAATAGATCCAATAGAGGGAAAATTATCTGATACCACTAACGATACCTAGGAATTGGTTGATAAACTTAGAAGGGGGGGTGGGGTGGGGGGTTGAATTAGTGATTTAATTTTTACAACTTCATTTAACTTGAATTTAACCTCTATAAATTTGTAATGTTGTGATAAATTATTTTAAAAGGACTCATTATCACCAAATAAAGTACTATAAATAATAAATTAAAGCACATGGATTTTTGTAAGGTTTAATCCCAATGACTGAACATACTCCTTATTGTTCTCATAACTTCTATATCATAAATTTTCTACAATGATCAATCAATAATTACAATATCGTGGGAATGGATAAGCCATTAACCAATAGTTCATCTCACATATAAAGTCTTATAAAAATAATATTATTCTGGTTCCTACTATATTATAATAGTTGGATTAACTACCAAGCCTCCTAAATAGAAAATATGTTTATTCTCATGAGATTCAACCTCAGAAAATTCATTTTCTAGAAATCTATTCTTCAAGTAAACTCATCTTCATGAGATACATAATTCGATGAATGGTAATTGATTTCTCAATTATCATATTCACTCAAACATGTTTAATATCATCAGTGACAATTGTAGGCTCATCAACAACATTTTACTAAATGATACCCCCTTAAATAACCATACCTTCTTTGGTAAATGTTGTGAATGCATCGGATCTTAATTGAAAATCCAGTGTACTTGATGTCTTCAATAACCATCCATGAAAACATCGAAATATATTGTTGTTTTAATTCAATAAAACCACCACAATAAATCACGTTAACACTCTTTAATTCATCTATAGATCTCATCTAGAATCATAAGCTTTCCTTTGAGAATAAAATAATTTGAATGTCGATATCAACATTATCATAATGAAAATGAATTCATATTAATTATATAAAGATACTAAAAAGAATCAGCTGAACGTACTTTCAGAAAATATACTTCCGGTAAATGTACTGCAGGTGAATGTACTTCATGTGAATGTATGTTAAGTGAACATAATTTAGGTCAACATGATTCATGTGAATATAATTTTGGTGAACATAAATCAGGTAAACGTACTTCATGTGAAGGTACTTATGATGAAAATACTTCATGAGAATTTATTTCAGGTTAAAATAATTTTAGTGAATGGACATCTGGTCAATGTACTTCTAGTGAAATTTTTGATTTATCTAAAATCACCATCTTTTAGCCTTCAGTACTATGAGAATATTGAATATTTGTTGGTCTTTCACCAAAGTGATGTACTTCCATTTACCAAAAAATATAACATCATCAGACTTATTTACCCAGATCTCCCTTTTATATACTTCATACTCATCATATATTCAGGAATTTTCAGTGAACTGACAAGAACCTTCAGACTCAGATCGTTGAATTTTGAAAATTTATATCCCAGCTCAAAAATATTCTCTCAAATGGTTCTGAAAAAAATGAAAAAATTTAAAATACCAAGGGGAAATTTAGAAAAAAAATGAAATATTAAAAATGTGGCTATTATCAGTGGGATTGGACTGTATGATGTTTTCCCTTGCATGAAATATGTCTTAACTGGGAACCTGGAGATTGGTTCAAGTTTTAAGGTCATTTTGTATAATTTTATTCCTTTGAGATCTGATCCTAAGGTGTAGGATTTTCAGTTCTCATACTTCTCTACTTTTCCCCATGTGTAGGGTTTAAAGGACAAGTCAATATTTGAAATGAATTATTCTCATCATGTGTCTCTAATAGTGAACGCTTGAGTTTTGTTGGTTTTTCTTTGTAAACCTATTTAGATTAAATGATCTAGCAATTTTTTGTTAAAACTACCAAGGGGTCTTAGACAAACTTATTCTTTTAATTATGCACTGTAAAAGGTAAAGAAGAAGATAATGGATGAAGAGGGTTTCCAAAAGGTTCTCCCTAGGAAATACAGATCCCTTATGTTTTATTGGGATGCTTATTACCAAATTCAAAATGTTGTAACTTATTTAGATTTTTATTGGTGGTTATCAGTTACTAAGATGGGTTTTGATGGGTCTAAAACACATGGGAAAGACAAGTTGCACATGTGAATTGAGCTTCTGTAGGTTGATCGAGAATAGATGGTTGAGACCAATGTCTCAGATCAGATCCCTATTAGAGAAACGTTTTTAGGCTTAATATGCAACTACACTTCAAGTGGAGTTTCTAGTGATTGACCATCTATGTAAGATGGGTGCCAGTTATGGGTATTTTGTGTAGTGTGAAAAGATAGAAGATAATGTAATTCGATAAAAAATGACGTGTAGTCCATTACAGGGTCTTCAAGGGATAAACCTAGCCATGTGAGCATGTGTGTGTGTGTGTGTATGGGGGGGGGGGGTCCCTAGATAGGTTGTACTAACCAAGATAGCTATTATTGATGAAGAATATAATAGAAAGTATCTCCAACCTTATTTTTTTTATTTAATGAAATTTATTTATGATATTTTTTGGTAAATACATGGATGATAAATGTGAGGATGTAAGGATTAAAACACAAACCTCAAACCACAGGAGGAGATTGAATAGGATAGGTTGCCTCAGGGCCTCAGTGGTTGTTTCATAGAGTAGTCTGACTCACATGTTGAGTATATTGTTTCAAAAATAAGACATGAATTATATAGCTATAAGGACAACCTCATGGTCTTGAAATTTATATCCTCTAATATTAAACATAGTATCTAATATAATCCTACATGCAGTTGGACATTTTATATTTATCATGGAAATAAAAAGTTTGATCAATGTCGTTTGACAACACTGATACATCATCAAATGATGATCATGAAACTCAACAAAAATCTAGGACATGTAGAAGGTGTCAATATTTTCATGGTAGAGGAAAACCAAAGCAATTCAGTTTTAGAGGGAAAATAAGAAATGACTACTTTCTAATAATTTCTCACTTAGTGCACTTTCTATTGTTTTGTCTCCATGATGAGGGTAGTTTTCACCATGTGTGACTGCATCCCCCTCTCCTCCATTTTTCATTTATTCTAATAAATGGGTTAGGGCCTATGGGATCTTCCATTTTCTTTTTATGATTAATCCATTTATTTAAATAATAATATTTTCCAATATAATTTAAAAATTTTAAATGTAAATAACAAATTGTTTTATTTTTAGGTAAAATTAATAATATAAACATCAATATAATTAGTAATTAATATAATTATTTTTATTGAATACAATTATTAATATTATTATATTTAGTCATATAATGAAATAATTATTTATATATATTCAAAAAAATATTTATTCATTTATATATACAATAATATCTTTTAAATATAATTATCAATAGTAAAAAAAATAACAATTATTACTTTCGAAATAAAATAATAATTATTAATATTTTTTACATATCAATGACAATATATATACATATATACATCTATATACTAGAAACTATAAATCTATTTACATAAAATCATTATAAGTTTTTACTTTTAATTTTACATCTTCTATAATTAATAATATATTATGAAACATATTTATACATTTATATTGTTCATGTAATTTAATAAGAAAAAATATTCTATTGTTACATATGTAATTTATATTTTATTGAATTTTTTTACTATTTTAAACACAGTTGAAAGACAATTTATTTTTTGTGTTTAATTAGTAATATATTGAAAATAATCTTCTATAAATTCAAATATATTTAGTATTAAATATTTATTACTTTTTTAAAATTAATAGAAGTTTTCAAAAATTATTAATAATATTTTAATACAATTAATAACATTTTTTATTACATATATATGACTAATATCTCATACATTTATATAATTATCAGTTTATTGAAATTATTTTGCATTTAAATGTAATTTTTAACATTTTTATATTTATTTATAATTTTATATAATTATTAATATAGAGTAAAAATTATTCACACACACAAATATATATATTTAATAACATATTTTAAATGAGATTATTCATATTGAACTATAATTGTTAAATATTAATGTTTTTTATAAAATTAATAATATATATATTTTAATTTTTCCTTTGGAATTTATCATCACTAATAAAGTTCTATTAAAGGCTCATATAGAATTAAATTAATATTTAGGAAGCTTATGTAAGATTAAAATGGAATTTTGGGAATTTTGAAGTTATGAAAGGTTAAAATGTTCATTTTATTAGTACTAAAATTAGCACTCATAAAATGTCACTTTATTAGCACTTATCTTTTTAGTGATGATAAAAAAACTCTCAGTGCTTTTTATGAAGAACATACAAAGGTTTAGGATTAATTTTAAAAGAACCATAACCATGAAACCACTCATCCTTATTCCTCAAGATTTCATTGAAGCCGACCTTTTACAATCTGTCTTCCCATCATTTTAGAATATTTGAGTTAAAAAACCTAAGGTATGTGATTGAAAAGTTTTTTCAAATGATTACCGAGTGATTAGTATTTTCATTTTTATCAAATTTTCACCGCATTAATGTTCTATTGTCACAACTATTATTTAATCTCATGAAGATAATTTTTCTTATTACTTTCAAATAGTATTTTTTTCTATTTTTCTTTAGGCATTGAATCTAATAATTTCTCAATTAATCATGTAATGGTTATTCAATGATTTTTTTAGTTTTTATTTTTGAAATCATCTATAAATTTGATCCCCAATTATTTTCATTTTTATGTTATTCAGATAACTGTAAGCATATTTTTGTGTGTGCATGTACACATATATACACACATATAAATGTGCATGTTTCATCCATTTTTAAATTTATAAATATGTATATATGTTATTATTTGTGTGCGCCTGTAATGAAATATATATATTTCTATATAAATAAACACATACACACATAATAGTAAGTTTTATCATTATATATATATATATATTTTAAACATTCATTTATGTTTATATCATAATTTTCAATCCTATTCTTTAAATTTATTATTTATAATTTGAATTTATACACACACACACACACACTTATATATTTATATGTTTATACACACACACACACACACACACTTGTATATTTATATGTTTATACACACACACACACAATTATATATTTACACACAAATATTTAATTTTTTGACATATCTGTGTATATATATACATATTATATAAAATTATATTTATATATACCAATTAAAAAATATATAAATATTTTTGAAATATAATATAATATATAGGTTGTATATCTATTCTTTTAAATACTTTATGTTTGTATGTATTGTAATTTATAATTATATTTTTAAAACTTATACTGTTTATAATTTACGCACTTAAAAAATGATATATTATATACACACCTTGAGTATATTTTTTAAAATGAATATTTTTAAACCAAATTATATGAATATGAATTGAAAATGGTTGGATGTCAATTGTATGAAAAATTGTTTGATAATACAATTAAATAGTACACCAACATTGAAATAGAGTGACAAAATGAACCATCTAAAATCATTTTTATGTGTTTGATTTGTTGTTATTCAAAATGAATTTGCCTATAGGATTTAGCTGAACACTTGATTGATAATGGAATAGATCTAGGTTAGAAATGTTTAAATAAACATAGGGAAGAAATAAAACTATCTAGTAGTTAGGATAACAGTTCAGTTTATGGATCATCTAATATGATTAAACTTTAAATGATGATAGAGATCTTATTGAGGAAATGATAAGAGCAGTTGAATAATACCTTCACAATTGTCCAAATTTATTTGAAAAGATAAAGAATTGTGTAATGTTGTCACTATATATTTTCTATACTAAATATTAAACATTTTTCACTGTACTTAATCTATATAATTAGAATGTTGGAAACAGATGGAGTGATAACAACTTTAAAGAACTACTTTCTCATTTGAATGATATTATATGAGAAGATAATGAGCTTCCTATTGAAAATATGATGATAACAGAATGTTATGTCCAATGGATATGATTTTTGAAAGAATAAATTCTTTCCCAAATAAATTTATATTGTTTCTCAAGGACCATGAATCACTTAAAACTTTTCAAAGTGTAGTTTAAATCGATACAAAAAATATGAATCAATTCCTTTAAAAATTTTATGCTACTTTTCCATCATTCCAAGGATTAGATAGATATATATAAGTGGGAATACTGCAAATAAATTGACATAGACTGGAAATTCAATATTTTAAAATGAGACACTTATCCACAAAAAACTCTCCTTAGTGGAAGAAAATTAATCACGAGTATCCTAAATTTGGAAACAAGCTGAGAATCCTTAAACTATCTATAGTTGGAATAAATACCTTTTCATGTAAAAATTATCACTCATATTACATGGAAGGTTTTATTAGAAATATATAACTTTCCACTAGAATTTTTCAAGAAGCTCATGTACATTATGTTGTATTTTTTTATATCAGAAACAACACAACCAAGTAATAATATTTATGTTTATTTGAATCCATTGATTGAAGATATAAAATTGATGCAGGACACAGGTGTTATATTTTATTATACTCATATAAATTAATATTTCACTTAAATATCTATATTTTTTATAATGATATGTAACTTTCCTAATTATGTGAATTTATGAGGCTATAACATTAATATAATGTTAGGGTGTCCCATTTGTGAAAAAATTACACACTTGGGTTGAAACATTCTGTGAAGATAATGCTTTTAGGACATCATAAATTTTTACCCTGATGACTTAAATAATGATATTGGACAACATCATTAAATGGGAATTCAAAATAAGGTAAAAAACCTTCTCCATTAACAAGAAATGATAAATTTAAGGAAGTAATGGATATCATCACTATTTTTTGGTAAAATATTTTAAAAAAACCTTACAAAAATAGGTTGAAAAAAGAGATCTATTTTTTAAAAAATTATTATACTGGAATTGTTTTTATGTCATACATTTTATTAATATCATGCACATAGAAAGATGAAATTTTCTTCCATCAACAGCTTACACCCTTTCTTGGTAAGAGAGATTTTGATTTTTTAACTTAGGTAACGAAGTAAGGGTTCCAGATAAGTATTCATAAAGTATCAGGAATATCATATCAATAACTTATTTTTAGTTAAAGGTATTAAAATTACATGATTTTCATATTTTAATGCAATATTTAATGCCAAAGGATTTACGTTGAATAATAATAAAAAAATTCAACACACTTTAACCAAGATTTTCTTCATTTTCAAAGATTTATGCAGTAAAGTTATAATACCAACAATGTTACCATTTACAAACAAAGAAATTAATAATATATTGTATGAATTAGAGATGATATTACCACCATTATTTTTTAAAACAATATTTTACATGATTCTTTACATTGTTAGAGGGATTTGACTATGTGTTCATCTAAATTACAAATAGATGGAACCCATTTAATGATATATGATTATTTTTAAAGGGTTCATCAAAAATTTAATTCATATAAAATATTTTATTATATAATGATATATTATTTTGGAATTCATTGAATTCTATACTAACTACCAGTCCTATGTGGATATCATTGGTCTCCTAAAATATCATCATAGTGGGCACCTTATGGGTGATGGAATTTTCAAAAGATTTATTTTCATAATTACTATTACAGAGCAGGAGATGTCCCACATTTATGTTTTATGTGATAGAATAGTTGTTTTTTCATATTCTAAAACTTAGAAAAAAATTCTTTTGTGTTTGAATCCATCAAGGGCTATATATAGGTATCTAATACATATAAAAAATATTTTATAGGATGGTTTTGAGGCTATATTGTTAAAGAGTTATAGGAAAATTTTAATTCAATTTCAATTTTTTTTATGGATAAATAATGTACTAAATTGTTATGTATTGTCTTATAATGGTTATACAATTATTAGTTATACACCCTATAAAAATGAACTTGATAAACATAATATGATTCAAAATAGTGGATTTACCCTTGTATAAAAATAGATGCATGTATATGGTATCAAGAATAGAAATCCAATTTACATTAATATGTAATACATTCAAATCATCAAAAAAAGATGAGGGATAGATTATAAAATTTTCAATTTATAATTTTCAATACAAACTGGTTGATAACAAGAGTTTAGTTAAAATCGATGAATTGGGATTCATGAAGGAGAGATTTATTAAGGAGGGGTATAAGGTTGAATCATCCAAAATAGAATCATAATTAATACATATATTTTATTCCATGGATTATGTAAACACAAGTTGGTAAATTTTCCAGTTGTTGACTAAAATAACTATGGGGTCAAATGAGAATTCCATTAAGGTTGACCTTTTTTTGGTAAATTGAAATCATTTAATTTCATTCCCCATGTATATAGTGTATTATTTGTATGAGGGGACCCAAAGGAGGGTATTTGAATACGTAAAAAATGGGTTAAATCCCTTAAACCGTTAACAAAGTGTTTAATGAATGGTTCAAATGTATCTAATTAGTTATATATATATATATATTTTGTTTCATTATAGTATTATGTGATAACTATTGAAATTACATAATTTAAATTAAATGTTTATCTAATTGTACTGATAATGACTTTTGTACCTACTGGTGCTACCAATGTCAACGAAAAAACAGTGGAAATGTTGAATATGAGAACCTTTTATAAGGTGAAAAACATTCTAGAGGTGAGAACCAACCATAAGGTGGGAAAGAAAGAAAAATAAATAATGTTGAAAAAACATTGGTGTAGTGTATCATGATAGTGTTAGTAAATATTATTAATATGGGAAGTACAGGCCTAGAATTGATGTTGTATGGAATTCCTATGGTCCACTTACTGAGCCCAAAAATACCATTTTAATTAGTTACATTGGGTTCAATACATTAATTCATGTTTCTATTAAAACATATGTGTGGAATAATATAGGATATTTAGGGAAGGAAACCATTTGGTAAGACATTTGAGTAACATTATGACATATATTCTCTTTACCAAAAAAATTATAAAAAAATTCTGATTCACTCTTCATTATACCTTGTAGTGTACATTTAAATTATAATATAATTGAATGAAATTCATACAAATGGTCACTAGAAAGCTTCAAAAATAATTTTAGACAATTTGTGTGAAATATATTCTCAGGGATGCTGCGGGGAAATTAAAACCTCACCCACCAGCTATATACAAAAACATCATAAACCAAACAACCATTGATAATTTCATTAGCCATTGGGAGGAGGAATAATTTATGGTATATTTTAATTAGTATTATTTTATTTTACATTTCATTAACTATCACTTTGATTCAAAATTATTAATTTATTAATTTATAATGAAGTAGATAAAATAAAAAACAACCATCAAAATACTATACTCTTACTATAAATAAAGGATATGGTATGCTTGAATTTAAAAAATGGTTTGTATTTTGAATCTTTAGTAACAATTTTATATGATATGAAACAATTACATAATTATTTATTTCATTTACATATAGATTTTTTAAATGAAATCACAACCCACTCATATCCCATGTAATGTTCTAAGGAATGAGTCATCTAGAAATAAAAAATAAAAAATTATTGTTGAAAAACATATAATGTAAAATAATCATGTATAAGTATGAAATAATATATTTTTTTTGGCTTTTAAAAAGTATTATATAACAATAACTACATATTTTCCTATCCTTTTATCCAATTTATACATAGGAATCATAATCTATTATAGTTGATGAATGAATACTTTTAGTGGATTTGAAGCATCCAAAACAATATTCTTATATTAGAGGTGTTGGTTTTGGAGTGACACTTTGAGAATACTTTGAGATAGAAAAGGCAGAGGTGGATATAGTTAATGAAATGAAAATGATATAATTGTTGATTGGATTTTTCCACTTCATTTAGTTTTGTTTTGATAATTATAAAATTCTATTAATTATCTATAACATAAATAATATAAAATTAATCTTTGTGATTTCTTATATAATTTAGAAAAAAATTCATAAATTAATTTATATGGTTTCTCATAGCACTGATAAGTTTCCATCATTAGTCACTATTCTTTTTATGAAGCCTATATGACTTGTGGATGAAATAAATAGTGAAATTTTTTAATAAATTATTCCTTAACTAATTTTATTATGTTTTTATAGATATTTAGAACCGATATTGGAGGAAAAATAATGTCATGATATTTTTTTTATTTTTCAATACACTATGAAGAAAATAAACATGAAACATGACATAATAACAGTTTTGGTGCTCTAAAATAACCTATCCTTAATAAACACTCCATATTGAAAGGAGTTTTTCACTATATAGTTACCTATGTAAAATAGGAAATTCAAAATGGGGTTTCGATTTCAAACATGTTGTGGTATAAGGAATATTGAAAAGAAGTCAAAATACTCAACCTGAGATCCCTATGGCATGGTGTTGGTGACCGTGCCTTACAATATAATTTCAAAATAACCTTGGGGACCAATTTAGTGTAGTGGTAACCACAGTCCCTAATTAATAAATGAGGTTAAAAGGATATAGTAAAATGGAAAATTGAAATAGATGCACCAATATATTTTAGTAGTTTTGGAATGTTGAGCATCATCCCCAAGTTTAAAAAATTTTAGTGACAAAGAAACATTCATTGTGGGGCAGTTTAAAACAGCTTACTAAAGAAAACTATGTCATAGTTGTAATACAATTTCCTTTGATGCTAAATCATGAAACTAATTATTTTAGTTTTTATTTTGAACATTTTTATTAGTTTTCATAATTATTATTATGTTTTAAGTAATTCATGATTTATCTACTATTTTTTTGAATGATTTTTTTAAGATAAGGGTAGATCAGCTTCTCAGGTTAATAAATGAATAATCTCAAATGTTTTTCATTTTTAAATCACATGGATTGTTTTCCGATTTTGGAAATTAGAGTTGAAAAAAATATAAGGCATTCAATTGATGATAATTTTTAATTTGATTGATTTGAAAAATCTATAAATGGAACTTGATAGAACCATTGATTAATGCAGTGGGGAAAATATTTCTACGTGCTTCTACTTGAACTTTACAATCTAAAATCTTGTGATATACACATTGTGGTGTTGTAAATATCTTTAAAAAACAAGAAAACACCCTCAGCTTGACTTCAATGCATTGGAGATAAAAACTTAAAGTGATCTTGGATGCCACAACATTCCATCTTTGGTATTTTTAAATATGGTTATGTGGTGTATCTTCTTTCTATTATTTTAAATTTACTTTATTTAAGGTTTATGGTTTTTTTCAAAAGATTTACCTTACAATTAGGTTATGCCACCAAAACAAAAAGTATATTTGGGTTGTGCCCAACCAATAAAAGGAAAGAGAATTTGAGTAGGGATTTATTATAGATAAAGGGAAGGTTGGTTATTCCTCAACATCAAAAGTAATATATTTGGTTTGTGCATTTAGGGGGTAAAAAAAGTTTTTGGTAGAGCCTTTAGGTATTATAAATGTAATTATAAACAGTTTTGACTCTCCATATAAATTTAGTGATTCCAATTTTAGTGAGTTTAATTTCTCTCCATGTTTGATAGAATTGAAAAATATACATATAAATTTGATGTGAACTACTATAAAAATCTCTTGTTCATATCTCTAATTTATTTCCACTATATATTTTTGTAACTATGATAATTATAATATTTTTATAAATTATCCAATTCACCCCCTCTTGACCATTCTGTCATTTTCATTTTGGGATCAAACAATATATATCATAGATTTATCCCTACACTTGGTTTATATATATATATATTTGATAATAAATCTGTGACATAACCATCTAGGGAAACAATATTTTTTAGATGGATAGAATGAGTTCAAATGAAGGATGGATTCCTCAATATCCTGTATTATTTTTTGGAACAAGTTATGGATATTAGGAATAACACATGGAAGCTTACCTTGAGAATCTAAGCATTGATTGTTGGACTATCACCATCAATCCTTATAAATTACCTAATGTTTAACCTGATACATTAAAAAGTAATAATTCCATTAGATATTCTCTGAACTAAAAGATAATTCATATTTTATATTATTCTATCAGTTGAAATGTTTCTATCCATGTATTTTCATTCAAAACAACACAATATGTTTATAAAATATTAAAAGTCATGAATCTTGGGTCAAATAAGCTAACAAGAACTATACAGGTCAGTTTAGGTGCCAAATATTATGAATTTAAAAAGACAGAAGAATAAACTATTAATCAAATGATTCCTAGATTTACTAGCATAATAAATCGTATGAGTTCTTGAAGATAAACTCTAGATGATATTGTTTTAATTGAAAGAGTTTTAATATCACTACCTAAAAATGGATTATAAAGAAATTAGTAATTGGTGAATGTAAAAATTTTAAGCTATCTAATCTTGATGAGATTTTTTTTCTTTAGTGCAATAAGAATTGGAATTAAAAAATATACCTAATAAGTAAAATACATAAGAAAAGGAGTTCATTAAAATATAAAACTGAGGTTACTACTTACACATCTAATTCTGAGCTACAAATAAGTGAAAATGATCAAGTTGTTTAGGAATCACAAGGAATAAGGAAAAAGGTTACTTAAAGAGATTTAAAATAGATTATCCTCAAGATTATCATAAAGGAAGCAGGAAAGGTCATACTAACACTAATGATTCTGTTGAAATTATTTACTATGAGTGAATATTTTAAAGGCACATCTTGGTATAATTTCCTGAATTTAAGTATGAAAGAAATAAGATAAATAAGTACAATAAGAAAAATAATGCAATGTTATCCAGTTGGAGTGATGCAATATTTTTTGTTTCAATCTATGACTTTGGTTCCGAGAAGGAAGTTGTAGACCTATGTTTTATGGCTTCCTCAAACATAGTAAGTGTCTCTAAATATTATTATTCAAAATCTGATTTTGACAATACAATTATTGATGATCTAATTAAATAAATTAAGTTATTAAATATTTAGATATAAAATATCTATAATATACAAAAAAAATCTTATATGTTTACATAAGAAACTTATTAAGGAAAATAAATGTTTAAATAAATCTATTTCCAATTAAACAACCTGTGTAGAATTGAAGTATACTAAAATAGATTTAAAATCTATAAATAATAAAATTAAAAAAAAACATAATGAGGAAAATGAAATAGACATTGAATCTATACATATGAAAAATTTATCTAAGAAATAAAGTTTAATAGTGTTATTAAGAGAATGAAAAAAATGAAAAGTGATGCTCGACGTTTGAAAAAAGATCTATCTAGATTTGTTCAAAGATGGTAAAATTATGATAAAATAGTAAATATGTATAAGATAAATAAAATTAATACTAGTCTAGGTTATAAAAATAAATTAAATAAATTAAATAAAATTTATAAGACTTTATTTTTTAAAATTTCATGTGAAAATGTTTCAAGTGTCACTTGTGTTAGATGTAGGATTAATGTTTATTATGAAAAATTATTTTTCACTTATATTTTATCAATATCTTAGACACACAAAATATCTTTTTTCAAAATATTTTTTTTTCAAAATTACACCAGAATACATGTTTTAAATCTATATGGTTTCTAAGAATTATTATTATAATATTACCGGACCCAAATTTAAATCGTATTTTTTTCAATAATATTATTTTGTAGGAAGCTTTTATTAGATGTTTTAAAAGGGTCATAATCTATATGGATAAAGAATTATGAAGGTACATGACCAATGATATCTCAAATTTTCCATTATTTAATAAATGTGATAGAGTTAATGTAACATTTTTTGATAATTATAATGGAAAATTTAATGGTTTTGGTGAAGTTGGAATTTAAAATTCTATAATTATTTATAAATTATTATATATTGATGGTTTAAATCATAATTTAATAATTATTTCTCAGTTATGTGATGATTAAATGTTTTTTAAATTTCAAAATTATATATGTGTGGGTTTTTAAACTGAATATATTTTATTTTAAGCCAAAATAAAATACGATATTTATTCCATTAATTTTACTAAATTAATTAACCAAAAATTTATGCTTTTATATTCTATTAAATCTGGCAATATTTAATGTCACAAGAGGCTTAATTATTTAAATTTCAGGTTACTATACAAGCTATCCAACCAATAAATTTTTTTGGATTTACTTGGTATATAACACCCTAACCCAAACAACCGGGTTTGAGATGAAGATACACAAGACCTAATGTGCGCCTCCACACATATAAGAGGCTACCAACTAGAAATGAGGGTGTGAACACTGTCACTAGGTTACTATACCCTCAGTATCATATCCTTTCACTAATAATATAATCAGAATATAAAATCTCAAAGCAAACAAGGTAGAGGAAAATAATGTCATATGGAACACATGAAATGTAAATAAATAAATACGCTCAGAGTGTGGAAATCTAAACTAGAGTAAAAGTGTAAGAATAAAAATAAAAAATACTCTATAGAAATCCTATAGAGTCTATCTCGGTCCTTCCATGAGCTCTGTGCTCAATGAATCATACATCTATCCCTAACCCCTTTCCCTTGCTCATGTCTCTATACATGAAGTCTACACATGCATCGAGATTCCCCTATAGGGTGTGAGTAATTGAACCCAGTAGGACCAGAATCCATTTTTTGTATTTTTAAATGAATATATTAAAGGATGAGTGTGATCCATAAAAACTTCACCCAAAAAATACCATTAAAATGAAAGACAACCTAGAAAAATACTACAATAAATGCCCCTCCCCGGCTATTACATCATTCTGTCAAACCTCCACCATCGCATGGCTGCTCGTCTAGGTGGAGGTTTGACACTTTTAAAGGATAAGTGTGAAACCTAACAAATTTTCATAGGTATAACAAGTGTATTCCATGATAATAATAAAAGTGCAAGAAAAAAATAAAAAATCACATGCCAAGAACCTAGGTGCTAACCTAGACACCATGAGCCATGGTAACATATTCTTTGGATCTATACTGGTAGGATAAACATAAATATTTTAAATGATAAAAACTATGTTAAAGTCTATAAAACATGTTTCTAAATATCCTCAAGTAATCGAGTAAAAGTTTTACTTGGAATTCTCTAGGCATCGAGTGCACATGACACTCAGAATATACTATGCATCAAGTAAACATGTTACTCAACTTCCTCTAGGCATTGAGTGCACAGGGTACCCAACATCTAGTAGGCTTCAAGTAAACTTTCTACTCAACATCCACTAAAAATAGATACCCTAAATTCATCCCCATTAATGTTATTTTTTCATGTTGTGCACACTAAACCACTAAGGGATAATCATAGCACAACGATCCACATATTTCAACCACCAGAAGAAACAACTCCAAAGGCATGGTAATTACACATAATATGGTATATCATACATAGGAAAATAAATAGATGACTTCATGATAATCATATCAAGATACATAAACATGTGATTAATATATAACATGGAAAAAAGAAACATCGGTATTATCATGAAATCAAGCATCATAAATGATGGTAACAGGTCTGCACCCACATCCAAATGTGATCACAATCAAACATGGAAAAATAGATATTCCTCATAAGTATCAAATCAAGCAACAAGAGTATATGAGATACTTATAAGGTAAGGAACTCCCTACCTCAAGGCTGATAACAAATATCTCAAAATTTCATCTAAGGAACATAGCCAAAAACATGTTGCACACCCACAAAGAACTTGATAATACATCAAAGGAGTATATAGTAGTTCCAATTCATCAAAGAAATAGACTTATAAAAAGACCTGAGAAGATTAAATGTCAATAATTTTGTTCTAGAATAACATAAATCACATATTCCATCAATGGAACTAGTTCTAAGATATTCTAAATAATAGGTCATTAATTCACCAGGTCATCATTGATTCAAGAATAGATCATGAATTCCTAATAAATTAAAGATGATAACCTCTATTCTATCCAATGAAAATTGATCCACTAATAATACATCAATGGAAAATATTTCTAATATTGATTCATGATGAATAAGATTTAAAAATGATCGATATAGAAAAACTTACTTGGAAACGTCCACTATTTATAAGGAATCAAGCTTCAGTTAAATAGATATCATTGACACATCGAATCCACCACGAATCTATCAAAGGATTGTAAATGGATTATATTTCTACCATCAATCCCCCATTTAATAGAAGAATAGGAATATGATTCAAAAACATATACCGTTAAAACATTTGTAATTGATGGTAAATCACTATCCAATCAAAAAGAATCATTAAAATTATAGATATATCACCAATCTATGAAAAAAAGAATAATTAATCATCATATCAATATAAAAATCAAATATGCATCATAGATCCATGCTCATATATTTATAAGGAAGAGTAATTGGGTGTATATTTAGAGAAAACTCACCATTATAGAATCACCAGATTAGTCCATCCTTGAAGAATCAATAGGAGATGAAAGGGAGAATACAATGATCAAGGGGAAATGTATCTAATTTAAAATTGGGGTTTTGGTTTAGAATTTTGTTCTAGACAAAGTTAAAAACTGAGTGAAAAAAAAACTCATAGTGTGTATTTAATTCACCCTCATACTAGATGAAACACCCCAATAGTGGGGGTTGTAGAAGCTTTTAAACCTATATCCATTCCACAAACCTATTGGTGGTTGTTTACAACCATAGTAAAGTCAATCCTCCCATATTCATTCGAACCATCAACTCTCAAACCCCTTTTCACTAATAAGAAACAACTTAAAAATGCATATTAGAGATGGAACAAAAGAGGAATGGGGATGTTTATAAACTTAAAATCTCAGAAATTGAATTAAAATGAGGATGTCACAAATTCTCTAATATAACCACTTATCATCCCTGAAAAGTACCTATAAAGGCTCTGCTAAAAAAATCAGGCCATTGAGCCCAATAATTAACCTCCCACTCCCAAGAATCCTCTTATGTGGCATCCTTCCTTTTTATAACATAAACATTCATTACATTACACAAAACTCGGGATCTTTAAGGTTTAGTATCTTGGAAACCAGGAACATAATACATGAAAACAACATAAAACATTCTTCTTAAACACTTGAAAGGATTCTCCATAAGTTAATCCTAGGTTCATTATTTCATCTCAAAACCTGGGGACATACATCAAAATAAAGGGTGAGCAGAAGGACCAGTAAGGGAAATAAGAGAAACATTTTACATGTGAACTTGAGATACTTCAATAAGGACATGAAAAGAACTTTAAGGAATGAGAAAGAAATCATGAGGCATATCATAATAAAAATAACATTTTTCATAACTTGAATATGTGGATACAACATTTAACAAATACAATCATTTCCATTTCACCAAGTTCCATCCCCAAGGTGTAAATAAAAATTACCAAGGTTATTCACCAAGGTATCAATCAAAATGGTCATCTATAGAGATTAAGTCTTTACCCAATGCATTGGAGCGCTATTAGGGTGCACCCTTAAATTCACCTTTATTATCATGTGATATAAATATATCATCATTAATCATTTCATAAACAACCAATATAGCATAAAGGAAATGGGTTTCATTTCATAATCATAACGTTTTAAAAACTGCTATAAAGACATGATCTTTGTGTCACTTTAAAACCCGCAGAAAAGAAAGGTGGGTCTCATGTATGTAAATCCCAGAACGTAAAATTGAACATTTTGGTATATATGTGAATACCCCTATAGAAGAGAGATCTTTTAATATTCACTTAATAAAATAATTGAACTTTAGAAAAAGAGAGATACATTTTGAGACGGAAATTCTGCAGCATAACAACTATGTTTTGGGGTTTTAGAAAACATTGAAAAGAGAGGGGACATGGGTCAAACATTCATAAATGACCCATAAAAAAGTATAGGGATAGAATGTGAAGGATATATGAATATGGTAATGAAATTTGAAGGACATACCATTTCGAATGAAAAACATGGAAGGAAGACAATCATTAGATTCTCTTATGAAAATTTGGCAGCCTAACGACGTCACTTAAACTTCAACAAAAATGAATTGAAGAGATCAAATAGGGTCTCTCATCATATGGACATAAAATTTCAGTATGATAGATATATATATCATATTCCAACATAATAAAAAGGAACTTTAAAGACTTGACATGAAGTTAGTTCTTAGAAAATTGAGAAAAGTGAACAAATCCCTTAAAAATTCGGCAGCCTAACGACGTCACTTAAAATTCAAAAAAATTAATTGAAGAGATAAAATAGGGTCTCTAATCATATGAAAATAAAATATCATTATGATAGATATAGATATCTTACCCCAATAGAAAAAGGAACTTGAAATACTTGACAAGAAAATAGCACTTGAAAATGAGAAGGGTGAAAGAATCCGTTACAAAAATTTCGGCAGCCTAACGACGCCACTTAAACATTCATAAAACTAAATGATAAGAGTAAGAGGGGATCTCTCATCATATGAAAATGAAAATGGATGTAATAGGAATATTAAATTACATCCTCCAACATAAGAACATGGAGCATAAAAGAAATGACTTAAAAGAGAGTATTTGAAAAGAAAGAGAGTCTGGATCCCTTACCTTAAAATGTAACTCTTAAAACTCATAGGTTGGGACCTTGAGGGCTTGGGGGAACCTTGGGAGGACTCCTTGGGAGGTAATGAGACCATAACTTCGTTGGGGGAGAGTTGGGAGTCAAATGTATGAGAGGATGACTTGTTATTTATAAGGAAAGTGAGGGTATAAGGCATTAATGGCCAAGGGACACCTCATTGGTGGTTTTGGCAAAACCATGGGCCTGCCCATGTTATTTACCGATGGTATTGGCCACTTGGGACACCTAATACCTTATCTTGCTATTCATAAGTCGACCATATTGATTACATACTTAATACATAATTTAATGATGTCATTAAACACCCGTAACTTAAAAACTGTACTTTCACTATTAATCGAAAATTCAACTTAGAAAAATCCTAAAATTTCACCTTATCCAAATATCGATGCTCTGATTTGAAAAATGAACTCCATTTTATAAAAATAATTTTCTAAATCTTTTTAATATAATTTTTAAATAAATACACTATTCACCGAAAATTGATTTTTTTCAGAAAAATCCCCAAAAATTATCTTAACATAATATCGATGCTCTGAGTTCAAAAATGAAATTCATTTTATAAAAATAATATTCTAATTATTTTTATTTTTATTTTTAATTAAAAGACACTATTCACCCGAAAAAAACTAACACTTGACTAATAATTTATGAAACCGTTATTTAACCATTTTATTGAATCACATTACTTAATCGAAGTGCATAGTTTATATTAATACTTTCTTTAAGTGAGATTAATAATCAGTTCGGTTACATTACTAATCTTAAGCATAAAATCACTATTCATAATTTACTATTCATCAAAAATTATGTTGATTTTATTAGACTCTAAATTTTGTACTCAGAATAATTGTAGAAGACCATTTTTTGAAAATCATTACACATTTTTAATTATTTAAGGTTTACATAATTTTTTTTTTCAAAATATCCTTTCTCTAAGATTCACCAAAAATATGCATACTATATTTATCAGGACATTTGAACATTCATAAACTACATCATAAGAAGAAATCAAAATTTTTATTTAAAACAAAGGATTATACAAGGTAGTTACGGTCTCCTTACATAGCCCCTTATCACACCAGCATAGGACGTAAGTGTAGGGTGTGGTAAGGTGAGAGAATCTGAGGGAGGCTCAGCCAACATCGCACGAGTAGTAATTTCTATCAGTTTGAACTTCTCGCGAAGGTGATTCCATTCTAGCTTCACACGATGAAGTTCGGCTTGGGTTTGGTCCAGAGCAAAGCCCAGTGGTGCTACCTCCTTCCCAAGTACTGTTAGATGGGCTTCAATGGGTCCAAGACTACTGGGTGAGGCCATCAAATATTCTTTCTATATTAATTAAACAAGATCACTTGTATTTAGAGACAAATATCGAAATGTTTAGTTTCCAGTGGTCATATTGACCAATGGTCATATAATATTCAAAACCCAACAGTCTCATTTTAATTATACTCATGTTATCAAATGAAACAATTTTGTTGCATATAAAAAATAAAATAACACACAAAATTAGGAAACAAGATTTATTCATAATTTCGGGTCGTTACAATCTTCCCCCCTTAAGAAATTGCGTCCTCGCAATTTTTAAAAATGGGTTTTGAAATTTCATTGAAAGTCCCACACCAGAAAAGGAGTCAGTAAAACTATTACTTCAAAAGAAAGAAAGGGAAGTATAAAGGTCACCCGAGTTAACCCACACTAGGATTCCATGTAGGAAAACATGGACATTGAGGAGAAAACAAAGGGTAATGTTCTGAGGGAGAGTGATAGAAAACATGATTAAGAGAAAGTTAACCACGAGAAAATCCCAAACTTATGATGTGTGTAAACGGTCTTTGATTACCTAGTAGGAAACGTAAACCAACAACATTTTTGTTTTACGTTCCTTTTCATAATTTTGAGGAATTCATTTACTACATAGAACAAAAAGATAAGGAAATCACTACTGGAAAAACTACCTATACCCATGGTTCAAAACCGTGGGTATAGCCCCCAAAACTGTGGGTATAGCCTATACCCACGGTTTTGGGAACCGTGGGCTGGAATGGCATCGGTATAGGGGTATCAACCTATACCCACAGTTTGGAGATAACTATGGGTATAGGGGAGTCAAATGTGGCACACCGTTGTTCTAGCGTGGCACACAATAGACCCCAAGGTTTGAAAACTGTGGGGTTATTTTAAATTCAAAAAATCGCTCCTAGGGGGTTCTGAACCCGCGCTGGCGCCAAAACCTGCAGCGATGCCCCAGCACCTAACCAACCCAGCTAGGATTTTAATTTGTTACATAAGAATATATCTGCCTATATATATTAATATTCGGTATTTAATTCAAAAAAAAGCAAACAGGGGGTTTCGAACCCGGGCCGCGCGTTAAGCCTCACTGGTGAATCTCACCAACGAACCAACCAAGATGGAATTTTTATCTATTACAAATACATATATCCGCGTATATATATTAATATATGGTATATAAATTCAAAAAAATGCGCTCACCGGGTTTCGAACCGGTGACGCGCGCTGAACCTCAGCGCCGATGCCAACCAACGGACCAACACATCTATGAATTTCATTTGTTATAAATAAATTTATATGCATATATATTAATCTAAACCATGAAAAATTCCATCCCCACCAAATTTTTTCCGTGTCCTGCCTATTTTTTTGCTCGCCAAATCTATACCCACGGTTCTGAGAACCATGGGTATATGTCTTAAAAAAAACCGCAACACCGACGGTTTTCAGGAACCGTCGGTGTAGGTCTTTCGGAAAATACCCCATACCCACGGTTTTCTCCAAAACCTAGGGTATAGGTCTTAAAAGAAAACTATACCCACGGTTTTTGGCACAACTGTGGGTATAGGTGGCCTATACCCACGGTTTTGGAAAATTGTGGGTATAGGTTCACATACTATCCGTATACCCACGGTTTTGCAAAAAAACATGGGTATAGACCCATTTTCTAGTAGTGAATATACCTATCTTCAAGTAGAGTTTCATCCTTTAATATGTTTCTACCAAAACTAATCTTTTATCCAAATGATGAGCATTCAAAACTACTTGGTCTCATCCAAGCACAAGAATCATCTTCTAGAGAATCACGTAATCCACAAAAGATTAACTATCAATTTCTTCTATCTTTAAACATTATCCCAAAAACATAAAGGGAAAGATAAACCAACTCTTCAAAAAGAAAGAATCCCATAAGAAGGGAAACTACTTTTAAATCATAAAAGTTCTATGGTACTACCCAAAGTTCATCATGGACCATTCCATAAATAACTATCATTAAAATTCCTCAAAATAAACCAAACTAAGATTGAAACCCAATTATAAGAACGATCTCATAACATAGTCTTCCAAGATAGACTTTATCGTTCATCTTCAAACAACATCAACCACTCTTATCATCTTATAACAAAAGTAACTAACCTAATCACATTTTCCCCAAGATAGGATAAGCATTTCTATATATAACCTAAATTACTATAAGTCCTCTTTAAATTCATTGATTCTTTAAAATATAAGTCAACCTTTACTCCTCAAAGAAAATACCATAGTAATCTATTTACCTCGATCAAATAGGGTTCCCAGAATAGTGAACGTCTACCAAAATAATAATCATCTTTTAATCCCCTAATCACCCCTTTTTTTAGAAGAACAACTTCACTACATCAACATGTGGTACATTACAGTAGATTTTTTACTTAATTATATAAAATCATCTTATGTAGTGACTCTATGATATTAGAAAACATAAAATATATGCTCATAGAGAATGAACTAAAATACAACATGACATAGACAATTATTGTGAAGAAGTTACATGTACTTCAGTCATCATGATCCATCTCGGCATAGGACTTGCATTGTTCCCGGGTCCTCAAAGATTGTTGATGCTCATCACGCTTCTCATCCATTCCAATTGAGTATTTCCTTGGATAATGTGTAACTTATCCATATTTACGACATCGAAATGTATAAGGTACATTAGATCGAACCTTATCTCCATTCATCACATTATCCATTTTTTAAAAGCAATTGGCTACTTTTTGCCCTATCTTCCCACACTTAAAACATCTCCTGGTTCCTTTGTGACATTCTCCTTGGTGCCTCTTCCCACACTTTTTTCAAAAAAGAAATTGGGTCTTCTTTCCCTTATCAACATTTTTAGATGAACATCCTTGAGACTTTTTCTTCTTCTTCCTTGATGAATTTGGGCATTAAACTAGGTAAAAATTATTAATTGTGATTTTTGATAGCTGGTTCGGCATAATCACAATATGTTCAACTTGATATTTTATCATCTCTGTCAAATTAATAGGGCAATCATCACATTTACTATCACATTGGTCATTGGGACTTGCTCTTCCATTTCCTGCCATTAACTAAGAAAAGAAAGTATAATTAGGGGGATTAAATACTTAGCCAATAATGATGAAAAGGAAACTTAAAACATAGAAGGATAAACTTGTAGAAGAAAAGTATACCCTAACTTGTGATCCCCTAGGTCCCAATATATGTTATCCATAATCATATATTCTTATGTGAATCTTTATTTTATTTTATCTTTGTTCCATTAATAACGGTTCATATTATGCTTATGAATTTACCAAAGCATATCCCCTGGGAGTGTCGTAACCAAGAGTGCAGCAAGGCCCGTTGTCGTGTACCAGTTCTTCTTCGAGTCTAGATCAAAGTGGTGTTTTCGGGTTTTACCCCTATGTACATCTGTGCCAGATCCACCTCTAACTACTCATATCCAGACAAGGATGTATTTTCTTGGAAACCCCTTACTCAATACTCACCAAAATACCAGGAAGATTTCCTATATTTAAACTGTTCTATTGGGTTCTTCCTAAAGTTTTAATATCCTAATTTCCACAAACAACTAAACCATACTTTGATACCAACTGTGGAATCCCGCCTTTTTATAAAATAAACTTTCATTACATTACACAAAACTGAGGATATTTAAGGTTTAATGTCTTGGAAACCAGGAACATAATACATGAAAACAACATAAAACATTGTTCTTAAACACTTGAAAGGATTATCCTTAAGTTCATCCTAGTTTCATTATTGCATCTCATAACCTGAGGACAAACATCAAAAGAAAGGGTGAGTAGAAGGCCCGGTAAGGGAAACAAGAGAAACATTTTACATGTGAACTTGAGATACATAAATAATGTCATGAAAAGAACTTTAAGGCATGGGAAATGAATCATGAGGCATATCATAATAGCATAAAGGATATGGTTTTCATTTCATAATTGTCATCTCTAGAGATTAAGTCTTTATCCAATGCATTATAGCGCTATCAGGGTGCACCCTTCAATTGGCCTTTATTATCATGTGAGCCACATATATCATCATCAATAATTTCATAAACAACCCATATAGAATAAAGGATATGGTTTTCATTTCATAATCATAACGTTTTAAAAACTTCTTTAAATACATGATCTTTGTGTCACTTTAAAACCCACAGAAAAGGAAGGTGGGTCTCATGTATGTAAATCCCAGAATTTAAAATAGAAAATTTTGTTATATATGTGAATACCACTATATAAGATAGAGATTTTAGTATTCACTTAATAAAATAAATAAAAATTTATAAAAAGAGAGAGACATTTTGAGACGGAAATTCTGCAGCATAACGACTATGTTTTGGGGTTTTAGAAAACATTGAAAAGAGAGGGGACATGGGTCAAACATTAATAAATGACCCATAAAACAGTATAGGGACAGAATATGATGGATATATGAACATGTTAATGATATTTTAAGGACATACCATTTGGAATGAAAAATATGGAAGGAAGACAAAAATTAGATTTCTCTTATAAAAATTCTGCAGCCTAACGACGTCACTTAAACTTCAAAAAAAAAAATGAATTGACGAGATAAAATAGGGTATCTCATAATATGAACATAAAATTTAAGTATGATAGATATAGACATCATACCCAAACATAATAAAAAGAAACTTTAAAGACTTTACATGAAAGTAGAACTTTGAAAAATGAGAAAGGTGAACGAATCCCTTAAAAATTCGGCAGCCTAATGGCGTCACTTAAACTTCAAAAAAATAAATTTAAGAGATCAAATAGGGTCTCTCATAATATGAACATAAAAGATTAGAAGGATAGATATAGAGATCATACCCCAACATAAAAAGGAACTTGAAAGACTTGACAAGAAAATAGCACTTGAAAATGAGAAGGGTGAAAGAATCCGTTACAAAAATTTCGGCAGCCTAACAACACCACTTAAAAATTCATAAAACTAAATGATGAGAGTAAGAGGGGATCTCTCATCATATGAACATGAAAAGGACAGTAAAAGGAATATAAATGAACATCTTACAACATAAGAACATGGAGCATAAAAGAAATGACTTAAAAGAGAGTATTTGAAAAGAAAGAGAGAGTTTGGATCCCTTATCTTAAATCGTAACTCTTAAAACTCAAAGGATGGGACCTTGAGGGCTTGGGGGAACCTTGGGAGGAATAAATGTGAAGTAATGATACTAGAGATTCATTGGGGGAGAGTTGGGAGTCGAATGGATGAGAGGATGGCTTGGTATTTATAGGGAAAGTGAGGGGACAAGGCATTAATGGCCAAGGGACACCTCATTGGTGGTTTTGGCAAAACCACGGTTTGCCCATGGTATTTTCCCATGTTATTGGACACTTGGGACACCTCATACCTTATATTACTATTAATAAGTCGACCATATTGATTACATACTTAATACATCATTTAATGATGTCATCAAACACCCGTAACTTAAAAACTGTATTTTCACTATTCATCGAAAATACAACTTTCTTAGAAAAGTCCCAAAATTTCCCCTTAACCAAATATCAATGCTCTGATTTCGAAAATGAACTCCATTTTATAAAAATAATTTTCTAAATATTTTTAATTTAATTTTTAAATAAAAACACAATTCACCGAAAATTCATTTTTTTCAGAAAAATCCCCAAAAATTATCTTAACATAATATCGATGCTCTGAGTTCAAAAATGAAATCCATTTTATAAAAATAATTTTCTAAATAGTTTTAATTTAATTTTTAATTAAAATACACTATTCACCTGAAAAAAACTAATACTTGACTAATATTTTATGAAACCATTATTTAACCATTTTATTGAATCACATTACTTAATCGTGGTGCCTAGATTATATTAATATATTCTTTAAGTGAGATTACTAATCCATTTGGTTACATTACTAATCCTAAGAATAAAATCACTATTCATAATTTACTATTCATCAAAAATTAAGTTGATCTTATTAGACTCTAAATTTCGTACTGAACATAATTTTAGAAGACCATTTTTGTGAAAATCATTACACATTTTTAATTATTTAAGGTTTACATAAACATTTTTTAAAATATACTTTCTCTAATATTAACCAAAAATATGCATACTATATTTATCCGGACATTTGAAAATTCATAAACTTCATTATAAGAAGAAATAAAAATTTGTATTTAAAACAAAGGATTACACAAGGTAGTTACGGTCTTCTTACATAGCCCCTTATCACACTAGCAAAGGACCTAAGTGTAAGGTGTGCTAAGGTGAGATAATCCGAGGGAGGCTCGGCCAACATCGCATGAGTAGTAATTTCTATCAGTTTGAACTTCTCGCGAAGGTGATTTTGTTCTAGCTTCACATGATGAAGTTCAGCTTGGGTTTGGTCAAGAGCAAAGCCCAGTGGTGCTACCTCCTTCCCATGTTCTGTTAGATGGGCTTCGATCGGTCCAAGACTACTGGGTGAGGCTATCAAATCTTCTTTCTATATTAATTAACCAAGATCACTTGTATTTAGAGACAAATATTGAAATGTTTAGTTTCCAGTGGTCATATTGACTAATGGTCATATAACAGTCAAAACCCAACAGTCTCATTTTAATTATACTAATGTTATCAAATGAAACAGTTTTGTTGAGTATAAAAAATAAAATAACACACAAAATTAGGAAACAATATTTATTCAAAATTTGGGATCGTTACAATCTTCCCCCCTTAAGAAATTGCATCCTCACAATTTTTAGAAATGAGTTTTGAAATTTCATTGAAAGTCCCACACCGGAAAAGCAGTGATTAAAACTATTATTTCAAAAGAAAGAAAGTGAAGTACAAAGGTCACCCGAGTTAACCCACACTAAGATTCCATGTAGTAAAACATGGACATGGAAAAGATAACAAAGGGTCAAGTTCTGAGAGAGAGTGATAGAAAACATGATTAGGAGAAAGTTAACCCTGAGGAAATCCCAAGCTTATGATGTGTGTAAACGGTCTTTGATTACCTAGTAGGAAACGTAAACCAACACCGTTTTTTTTACAGTCCTTTTCATAATTTTGAGGAATTCATTTAATACATAGAACAAAAACATAAGGAAATATACCTAACTTCAAGTAGAGTTTAATCCTTTAATAAGTTTCTACCAAAACTAATCTTTTCTCCAAACGATGAGAATTCAAAACTACTTGGTCTCATCAAAGCACAAGAATCATCTTCTAGAGAATCACGTAATCCACAAAAGATTAACTATCAATTTCTTCTATCTTTAAACATTATCCCAAAAACAGAAAGGGTAAGATAAAACAACTCTTCAAAAAGAAAGAATCCCATAAGAAGGGGAACTAATTTTAAATCTCCAAAGTTCCATGGTACTACCCAAAGTTCATCATAGACCATTCCATAAATAACTGTCCTTAAAATTACTCAAAATAAACCAAACTAAGATTGAAACCCAATTATAAGAACGATCTCATAACATAGTCTTCCAAGATAGACTTTATCATTCATCTTCAAACAACATCAACCACTCTTATCATCTTATAACAAAAGTAACTAACCTAATCACATTTCCCCAAGATAGGTTACTCATTTCCATATGTAACCTAAATTAATAAAATTCCGCCTTAAATTCATCAATTCTTCAAAATATAAGTCAAACTTTACTCCTCAAATAAAATACCTTAGTAATCTATTTACCTCGATCAAATAGGGTTCCCAAAATAGTGGACGTCTTCCAAAATAATAATCATCTTTTAATCCCCTAATCACAATTTTTTTAGAAGAACAACTTCACTACATCAACATGTGGTACATAACAGTATATTTTTTCCTTAATGATATAAAATAATCTTAGGTAGTGACTCGATGATCTTAGAAAACATAAAAGATATGCTCATAGTGCACGACCTAAAATACAACATGACATAGACAATTATTGCGATGAAGTTACATGTACTTCAGTCATCATGATCCATCTCAGCATATGACTTGCACTGTTTTCTTGTCCTAGAAGATTGTTGATGCTCATCATGCTTCTCATACATTCCAAGAGAGAATTGCCTTGGATAATGTCTAATTTCTCCATATTTACGACATCGAAATGTATAAGGTACATTCGATCGAACCTTATCTTCATTCATAACATTACCCATTGTTTTAAAGCAATTGGATACTTTATGCCCTATCTTCCCACAAATAAAATATCTCCTGGTTCCTTTGTGACATTCTCCTTGGTGTCTCTTCCCACAGTTTTTGCAAAAAAGAAATTGGGTCTTCTTTCCATTATCAACTTTATTAGATGAACATCCTTGAGACTTTGTCTTCTTCTTCCTTGATGAATTTGGGCATTCAACTAGGTACCAATTATTAATTGTGATTTTTGATAGCTAGTTTGGAATTATCAAAATATGTTCAACTTGATATTTCGTCATCTCTGTCACATTAATAGGGCAATCGTCACATTTCCTATCACATTGGTTGTTGGGACTTGCTCTTCCATTTCCAACCATTAACTAAGAAAAGAAAGTATAATTAGGGGGCTTAAATACTTAGCCAATAATAATGAAAAGGAAACATAAAGAATAAAAGCATAAACTTGTAGAAGAAAAGTATAACCTAACTTGTGATCCCCTAGGTCCCAATCTAGGTTATCCATGATCATATATTCTTATATGAATCTTTATTTTATTTTATCTTTGTTCCTTTAATAATGGTTCATACTAAGCTTATGAATTTACCAAAGCATACCCCCCGGGATTGTCGTAACCAAGAGTGCAGTAAGGCCCGTTGTTGTGTACCAGTTCTCGTTCGAGTCTAGCTCAAAGTGGTCTTTTCGGGTTTTACCTCTATGTACATCGATGCCAGATCCACCTCTACCTGCTCGTATCCAGACAAGGATGTATTTTCTTGGAAACCCCTTACTCAATACTCACCAAAATACCAGGAAGATTCCCTATATTTAAACTTTTCTATTGGTTTCCTGCTAAATTTTTCATATCCTAATTTCCACAAATAACTAAACCATCCTTTGATACAAACTGTGGCATCCCGCCTTTTCATAACATAAACTTTCATTACATTACACAAAACTGAGGATCTTTAAGGTTTAGTGTATTGGAAACCAGGAACATAATACATGAAAACAACATAAAAAATTGTTCTTAAACACTTGAAAGGCTTCTCCTTAAGTTCATCCTAGGTTCACTATCACATCTCATAACCTGGGGACATACATCAAAAGAAATGGTGAGCAGAAGGCCCAGTAAGGGAAACAAGAGAAACATTTTACATGTAAACTTGAGATACTTCAATAAGGTCATGAAAAGAACATTAAGGCATGAGAAAGAAATCATGAGGCATATCATAATAAAAATAAAGTTTTTCATAACTTGAATATGTGGCTAAAACATTTAATATAGGAAATAATTTATGTTTCACCAAGGTCCATCCCCAAGGTGTCAATAAAAATTACCAAGGTTATTCACCAAGGTATCAGTCAAAATGGTCATCTCTAGAGATTAAGTCTTTACCCAATGCATTGGAGCGCTATCAGGGCACACCCTTAATTTCGCCTTTATTATCATGTGAGACACATATATCATCATCAATAATTTCATAAACAACCCATATAGCATAAATTAAATGGGTTTCATTTCATAATCATAACGTTTTAAAAACTGCTTTAAAGACATGATCTTTGTGTCACTTTAAAACCCAAAGAAAAGGAAGGTGGGTCATATGTATGTAAATACCAGAATTTAAAATAGAAAATTTTGGTATAAATTTTAATACCCATATAAAAGAGAGATATTTTATTATTCACTTAATAAAATAAAATAACTTTAGAAAATGAGAGAGACATTTTGAGATGGAAATTCTGCAGCATAACGACTGTGTTTCAGGGTTTTAGAAAATATTGAAAAGAGAGGGGACATGGGTAAAACATTCATAAATGACCAATAAAACAGTTGAGGGACAGAATATTAAGGATATATGAACATGGTAATGAAATTTGTAGGAAATATTATTTGGAATGAAAAACATGGAAGGAAGACAAAAATTAGATTTCTATTATGAAAATTCGGCAGCCTAACGACGTCACTTAAACTTCAAAAAAATGAATTGAAGAGAT
Source organism: Viscum album (assembly GCA_963277665.1). NCBI lineage: Eukaryota > Viridiplantae > Streptophyta > Magnoliopsida > Santalales > Viscaceae > Viscum > Viscum album. The sequence continues at coordinate 1,450,144,974 of OY728146.1, read as the reverse complement.
AAAATAGGGTCTCTCATCATATGAAAATAAAAGTTCAGTATGATAGATATAGATCTTATACACAAACATAATAAAAAGGAACTTGAAAGACTTGACATGAAAGTAGTACTTAGAAAAATGAGAAAGGTGAACAAATCCCTTAAAAATTCGGCAGCCTAACGGCATCACTTAAACTTCAAAAAAATCAATTGAAAAGATCAAATAGGGTCTCTCATAATATTAACACAAAATATCAGTATGATATATATATATAGATCATACCCCAACATAAAATGGAACTTGAAAGACTTGATAATAAAATAGGACTTGAAAATAAGAAGGGTGAAAGAATCTGTTACAAAACTTTCGGCAGCCTAACGGCGCCACTTAAACATTCATAAAACTAAATGATGAGAGTAAGAGGGGATCTCTCATCATATGAACATGAAATGGGCAGAAAGATGAATTTAAAAGAACATACTCCAACATAAGAACATGGATCATAAAAGAAATGACTTAAAAGAGAGTATTTGAAAAGAAAGAGAGAGTTTGGATCCCTTACCTTAAAACATAACTCTTAAAACTCAAAGGATGGGACCTTGAGAGCTTGGGGGCACATTTTTAGGACTCTTCGGGAGGTAATGAAACCAGATATTCATTGGGGGAGAGTTGGGAGTCAAATGGATGAGAGTATGGCGTGTTATTTATAGGGAAAGTGAGGGGATAAGGCATTAATGGCCAAGGGACACCTCATTGGTGGTTTCGGAAAAACCATGGGCTTTCCCATGGTTTTTTCCCATGGTATTTGCCACTTGGGACACCTCATACCTTATATTACTATTCATAAGTCGACCATATTGGTTACATACTTAATACATCATTTAATGATGTCATTAAACACCCGTAACTTAAAAACTGTATTTTCACTATTCATCGAAAATTCAACTTTCTCAGAAAAATCCCAAAATTTCACCATAACCAAATATCGATGCTCTGATATCAAAAGTAAACTCTATTTAATAAAAATATTTTTCTAAATATTTTTAATTTAATTTTTAAATAAATACACCATTCACCAAAAATTCATTTTTTTTAGAAAAATCCCCAAAAATTATCTTAACATAATATCGATGCTATGAGTTCAAAAATGAAATCCAGTTTATAAAAATAATTTCTAAATATTTTTAATTTAATTTCTAATTAAAAAACACTATTCACCCGAAAAAACTAATACTTGACTAATAATTTATGAAACTGTTATTTATCCATTTTATTGAATCATATTACTTAATCGAGGTGCCTAGATTATATTAATACTTTCGTTAAGTGAGATTACTAATCCATTTGGTCACATTACTAATACTAAGAATAAAATCAGTATTCATAATTTACTATTCATAAAAAATTAGTTGATATTATTAGACTCTAAATATCATACTAAACATAATTGTAGAAGTCCATTTTTGGAAAATCATTACACATTTTTAATTATTTAAGGTTTACATAAACATTTTTTAAAATATCCTTTTTCTAAGATTCACCAAAAATATACATACTATATTTATCCGGTCATTTGAAAATTCATAAACTTCATCATAAGAAGAAATCAAAATTTTTATTTAAAACAAAGGATTACACAAGGCAGTTTTGGTCTCCTTACATAGCCCCTTATCATACCAGCATATGACCTAAGTGTAAGGTGTGCTATGGTGAGAGAATCCGAGGGAGGCTCGACCAACATCACATGAGTAGTAATTTCTATCATTTTGATCTTCTCGCAAAGGCGATTCCGTTCTAGCTTCACATGATGATGTTCAGCTTGGGTTTGGCCCAGATCAAAGCCCAGTGGGGCTACCTCCTTCCCAAGTTCTGTTAGATGGGATTCGATCAGTGCAAGACTACTGGGTGAGGCCATCAAATATTCTTTCTATATTAATTAACCAATATCACTTGTATTTAGAGACAAATATCAAAATGTTTAGTTTCCAGCGGTCATATTAACCAATGGTCATATAATAGTCAAAACCCAACAGTCTCATTTTAATTATACTCATGTTATCAAATGAAACAGTTTTGTTGAGTATAAAAAATAAAATCACACACAAAATTAGGAAACAAGATTTATTCAAAATTTCGGGTCGTTACAATCATCTCCCCTTAAGAAATTACGTCCTCACCATTTTTAAAAATGGGTTTTGAAATTTCATTGAATGTCCCACACTAGAAAAGGATTCAGTAAAACTATTACTTCAAAATAAAGAAAGGGAAGTACAAAGGTCACCCGAGTTAACCCACACTAGGATTCCATGTAGGAAAACATGGACATGGAGTTGAAAACAAAGGGTCAAGTTCTGAGGGATAGTGACAGAAAACATGATTAAGACAAATTTAACCATGAGAAAATCCCAAAATTATGATGTGTGTAAACGGTCTTTGATTACCTAGTAGGAAACGTAAACCAACAACATTTTTGTTTTATGTTCCTTTTCATAATTTTGAGGAATTAATTTACTACATAGAACAAAAACATAAGAAAATATACCTACCTTCAAGTAGAGTTTCATCCTTTAATAAGTTTCTACCAAAACTAATCTTTTCTCCAAACGATAAGCATTCAAAACTACTTGGTCTCATCAAAGCACAAGAATCATCTTCTAGAGAATCACGTAATCCACAAAATATTAACTATCAATTTATTCTATCTTTAAACATTATCCCAAAAAACAGAAAGGGTAAGATAAAACAAATCTTCAAAAAGAAAGAATCCCATAAGAAGGGAAACTACTTTTAAATCTTCAAATTTCCATGGTACTACCCAAAGTTCATCATAGACCATTTCATAAATAACTGTCCTTAAAATTCCTCAAAATAAACCAAACTAAGATTGTAACCCAATTATAAGAATGATCTCATAACATAGTCTTCCAAGATAGACTTTATTGTTCATCTTCAAACAACATCAACCACTCTTATCATCTTATAACAAAAGTAACTAACCTAATCACATTTTCCCCAACATAGGTTAATCATTTACATATGTAACCTAAATTACTATAAGTCCACCTTAAATTCATCGATTCGTCAAAATATAAGTCAACCTTTAATCCTCAAAGAAAATACATTAGTAATCTATTTACCTCGATCAAATAGGGTTCCCAAAATAGTGAACATCTTCCAAAATAATAATCATATTTTAATCCCCTAATCACCCTTTTTTTAGAAGAACAAATTCACTACATCAACATGTGGTACATAACAGTACATGTTTTCCTTAATGATATAAAATCATCTTAGGTAGTGACTCGATGATCTTAGAAAACATAAAATATATGCCCATAGAGCACGAAATAAAATACAACATGACATAGAAAATTATTGCGAAGAAGTTACATGTACTTCAGTCATCATGATCCATCTCAGCATAGGACATGCATTGTTCCCTTGTCCTCGAAGATTGTTAATGCTCATCATTCTTCTCATCCGTTCCAAGAGAAAATTGCCTTGGATAATGTCTAACTTCTTTATATTTATGACATCGAAATGTATAAGGTACATTAGATCGAACCTTATCTCCATTCGTCACATTATCCATTTTTTAAAGCAATTGGATACTTTAGGCCCTATATTCCCACACTTAAAACATATCCCAGTTCCTTTGTGACATTCTCCTTGGTGCCTCTTCCCAAAATTTTTGAAAAAAAGAAATTGGGTATTATTTCCCTTATCAACTTTATTAGATGAACATCCTTGAGACTTTGTCTTCTTCTTCCTTGATGAATTTGGGCATTCCTAGTGGCATGTTACTTACTTGATTCATATTCCTATAAGCCTGTTGTAGAGTACCCTGACCAAATTTATGGTTCAATAAAAACCTTCGCCTCTATCCTCTATGTAAAACTAACATCATATCTCTTAAGAAAAACTACTGGTGATGCCCCATATTTTCACACTACCCAGACTTTCTAGGAGGTGTTTTGTAGACCCTACATGAATTTAATTTACTTCCACAGTTGGAGAACTTTAGATCTCCTCCCAAGGAGGCTAAAATATTTATACCATGCTCCACCATCATACTAATACCCTATTTCACAGACTTGGTCTTTCTCTTTCTACTACTAGAAGAGGCACTCATCATAATAGTAGGATTTGCACCCGCCTAAGCATTGAAGGGTGGAAAAAGACTAGCTTCTCAATCCTCCTCCGAGCCCTTCTCAATGTTAATGGCCTTGTAAATACCCTCTATATATGTTATTAGGATTAAATTACTAACTTGACACCTGATGTCTGCATAAAGACCAATCACAAATTTCCAAGCCTTCCGTGCATCATTTTAATCCAAGAGAGCAACAACGATAACTAGCTCAGATATATGAGTGGAGTATGAAGATACCGTCATGAACCCTTGATATAGCTCGATGAACTCATATGAACTGTCCATATTTAGTGTATTAGGAAACAATTATATGAATAATAGGTCCTTGAATTCCTCATATGAGATACCCTCATCTATAAAAACATCCCATCATGCCCCACCACCTCTTGGAAGGTCCCTATAGCTTAAATGTTTTCAACTACACCTTGTTTTCTTTAACAATCTCAACGAGGTTTAAGATACAATCGATGATGTTTCCCTATTCCTCTATATATTATATCCCCTAAGTTCCCCAAAAGGTAGATATATACTAAAGCTATAAGTATCTGGCATAGTCGACCATGGACCTCAGTGCCCCTCCCTCTTGGACAGAAATAAGTGGAAGGACTCCTAGCTGAGGTGGGCCCACTTCCTACACCATTGGAGAATATTTGGTAGAATTATATATTGCACCCTCCTAAAAAAAGTTGGTGTAATAAGGGAATCCTTTATTTAATGAGGATCCCATCCCATGTGATCTGGTGGTGCCATCATTCTCCTTCATGGAAACATTTAAAAAAACCAAAGTCATTAGGTAATACCTAATCAGTCTATGTGATCATATGAAGGTTATCTTAGGAGTCTACCCATAACCCACGATATATCCCTCCCAAAACTAACTAGGGTATCTATCCTTGAATGATATTAATGGTCACATATATATACAAAACATAATAATATCCCCAGGCTCAACTAATTAATGCCAACATATATATCAAAACAACAAGGAAAATAGTTATATCACTCAATCAAAGAATAAAAGTCTATATCGAATAGATAACATACACCAAGACATTAATTTAATGAAAAAAACATATTAAAAAATGGTTTATATATATATCATGTGATCCTAGCTTCCTAAGCACGATGCATGAATGCTAAAAAATCCCATAAAACAACAATAGAACCCCTTTGAACAGTATATCGGAGGTCTGATACACATGGGTTGGTTAGGTACATGGAAACTACCCTACCCAATTACCAAATAGCCTATCATCTTTCTACCATGTCCCATGTTAGTTAAAAATAAATAGAAGAATATTTTTCTCTAATACCATTTTATAACACCTATACCAAACCACTAGGCTTGAGTTAGAGAGTGATAAGACATCATGTATGCCTCCCCATACACAATAGAATGAAAACTATAATTGAGGGACCAAACACCTTCAGTGGGGTGAAAATACTCTCGGTATCATATACTTCCACCAAAAATATGAAAAAATATAATAAATCAGAGAAAAAAAGGTGGAAGAAGTTAATTTCATATAGAACACATAACATAAAAATAAATAAACAATATCCTGATATGGTAAGTAAAACTAGAGTAAAAGAGAAAGAAGAATAAAAAATAAAACTATATAAAAATTATATAGATTTTATCCCAGTCCCACCATAAGATCCATACTCCATGTCACAACTATCTTCCATGGACCTTTTTCCCATTCTTAGATCCATATACTTGAAGCATTCACATGCATTAATATGAATTTTCATAGTGTGAGTTATAAAACCTAGTAGGAAAATACCAATTAATCCTTAATAAGGGTGAACATGTATAATAGTTGCATGACTTGATAATAATAAAAGAACATTCAAGCATAAACAACCATATATAGAGCACTAATGTATTAACCAATCCACCATAAGCCTTGACCGTACCTGCTTTTGCTCCATGCCGGTAGAATAACTATAAATAAATAAAATTATAAAAAACTAGACAAAGGGTTAGAAAAACTATTTCATTGTATCCTTTAGTCCTTGAGTGAACAAAATAATTGAATTCCACCAAGGATCTTATATAAATCCGGTGTACATTCATCTCAACATCCACTAGGCATCAAGTAAATGTGTTACTTGACATCTTCTAGGAATCGAGTGGAAATGGTGCCTGATATCCACATGGAATCATATAAACATGTTACTCATAATCTAATAAGAATATATACCTTGTGTTAATATCCATTTATATAATTGTTTTATGTCATTCTCATTCCCCCTATAAGGGATAATCATATAAAAAAATTCCAGCAATTTCAAGTAAAAAAATTAAACACCTCTAATGGTATGAAAATTATGAATAACAAGTTAGATAATACACAGGAAAATCAAGGCATGACATCACAAGAATAATAGAAAGATAAATAAACATGTGATCAACATCTAACATGGAAACAAGGTACATAATCACACTCAAGGAATCAGGTATCATAAATGGGACTCACGAGTGACACACACACAACCTCATGGGATCAGAATCAACCATAGGAAAAAAAATATACTGTATAAGTATCACATTAAACAATAAGAGTATACAAAATTCTAAAAAGGTAAGGAAATTATTACATCAAGGTTGTTTTTGAATAACTCCCAATTTATTCAAAGGATTGAATCCCAAACAGTGTTTCACACCCATTAAGGGTGTCTACAAAAGTTTTGGTTCACAAAATAAAGTGTCTTAGAAATAGACCTACGAAGTTTCCATGTTAGTAATTTTGTTCTAGAATGACATACCTCATGGATTCTATCAATAGAATTATTTTTGATATATGTCAAAGAATATGTCATGAATTTACTGGATTCATTGCTGATTCCAGAACAAATAATGAATTCTTAATTAATTTTATAAGGGAACCCTAGTTCTATCCAATGAACTCAAATGCACCAATAATATATCCACAAAAAACAAATCCCTAAGAGATTTAAGAAAAATAGGATCTAAAGATGATCAATCTAAACAAACCTACCTAGAAATTTCCACCATTCAGAAATAATTAAGATCCAGTCAATGATACACCATTAAGATGTTGAATCCACCACCAATCAATCAAAGTACTGTCAATGGATTGTAGTTATATGATCTATCCTCCATCAATAATAGCTCTTGGAAGATGAATCATAAACAAATTCCCATAAAATATCTGGAATTGATGGTATATCTCGATCTGGTCAAGTGTTATCATGAAAACAACAGATCTTTAACCAATCTATGATGAAATGAATAATTTAACATCATATCAGTATAGAAAACACATAATTTTCATAGATATATGCTCATATCTCTATAATTAATAGTAATTGAGTGTATATTTCTAGAAAACATACTGTTCTAGCATTGATAGATCAATCCAAGCTTAATGAATCAAGGGAAGATGAATATAAGAGTCCAATGATATAGGGAATATGTATTTAATTAAAAATATGAGGTTTTGTTTTGGAATTAGGAATTAAACATGGTGGAAACTCTAGTTAAATTAAAACACATGGGGTGCAATTAATTCACCCTCAGACTAGGTGCACTGGCCAACCAGTTGGCCAAACAAAAACACTTGGGTTATTTTAATGCCACTAATCAGTCAATAAGGTTTGTAGAAGCCTACAGAGCTGTAGAAACTCCATTAGCTAGATAGTGGATTCCATCATCTGGACGATGGTGTAGGATCAAAATGTTGATGAAGATGCTCAATTACAAGAGGGGGTGAATTGTAGGTTAATTTTTTTTGTTTTTTATTCTTTAACAAAATCTATTTTTAACAAAGTTAAAGAAGATGGATTTACAAAGCCTCTTTAGTTCTTATAAAAGAAACTATCTTTCTTAGGATTTGATAATATGAATCTGATGAAGAAACTTAAGAAAATTTTACTTAGGTAAATATTCTACCTTAAATCATATATAATCTTATTTATCATAGTACACAAGTATAAGAGTGTATAAGAAAGTTATACTTTATTTATTAAACAAAAACGTAGTAGAATTAAAAACATGTAAAAAAGACAAGTAAACAAGTATTGGAGATCTTTTAACCCAAAGAGAAGGGTATCAAACAACCTTGGATAAAGGTCCCTTGATTTATAATTTTAATAAAGTATATCTTACCCACACTAGGTAATCCCTCGATATGAAGATCAGAGCCTGCCTTAATATCCTCGCAATCCCTCGATCTCTAAGCTGATCAAAACCTCTGTATTCCTATCCCCAAAATCCCTCAATTGATCAGAAACAATCAAACTTTCACTAAGCATACTAAAAAATATGTTCACAGTTGAACAAGTTTTTCATAGAAATCGCACAAGGAATATTTGAGCAGAGCTCTCATAACAAAAATTCTCTCTCAATAATTCAGCACGATCATTGAAAACTCTTATCTCATAAGTACTCATCACATTCAAATGGATGGGTATTTATAATCCTAGATTCCAACGGTAAACTTCCTCCTCCAACACAAATATTTTTCCTTAAATTTTTAAGGGACCTATAAACATGTCACTCAGCCAACAGTTAGTTAAAAATAGATGGTACGACACCGTTTCATGTAATAAAAACTTGAGAAATGTTATCATGTGTTATAAACAATAGTATATAATTTTTTTTAAGATTAAGAAAAATTAACAAGTTTAAGAAACATTAACATTTTTAGGATCTGATAAAATGAAATGTTACAGTAAAGAAATGTGGTAACTATAAGGAAATAATTTAATCAGATTCTTAAGAAAGTTATAATTAGAGTCTAAAAATATAGAGAATCAAATTATGAAATAATAGAGAACCAAAATCTGAATTCTAATGAATTCAGAATCTAATTTCTGAAGAAATCGTAGTATGATTTCAGAAGAAATGAGAGTTAGATTTTAGAATAAATCAGAGTCTGATTTCAGATGAAATCAGAGTCTCATTTCAGGAGAAATCGAAGTATGATTTCAGAAGAAATATGAGTCTGATTTCATAAGAAATCAGAGTATTATTTTAGGAGAAATTAGAATCTAATTTCTGAAGAAATTAGAGTATGATTTCAGTAGAAATAAGAGTATGATTTCTGGAGAAATCAACATCTGATTTTAGGATAAATCGATGTATGATTTCAGAATAAACAGGAGTAACAATTTTAGGGAAATCATATTCTAAGAAACTATAGGGTTCTAGGTTAAATATGGATCCAATTTTTTGGTTTAATAAAAACATGGTTAGACTTGGTTTAATAAAATATTAGATAAGGTACAAAAAATCAAGTTTAATGACAAAAGTTTTCTTATGGAATGAAAATTTTCCTTAAAACAATAATTCTTAGAGAATGATAATTTTCCTTAAGAAAATGTGTTTGTGATTTCCAAAATATAAAGGAATGGAAAAGTCATAATGGAACTTGTTGAATCAACAATCTCCCCCTTTTTGGAATGCACAAAAAAAAAATTCATAAAAGAAAATAAGGACAAAAAAATTTCATTTTTGAACTTAAAAGAAATATTTATCTCCACTTTACATTTTTTAAGGCTTATGATGAATATGACCAACCCCCCTTCAGTTTCGAAAACCCTAAGAATATTATTCTTTAATTTCTTAGAGAAATTACTTATTTCTTACATAATAATTTATTCTTTAAATAAATCTCCCCCTTACTTAATCAATATCATTCTTAATATTCTTTTTTATCACACTTTTATCCCCTTTGTGATTTTCAAAAATGAATGGATGCAAATAAAAAAATTTGTACCTAAAAGGTTAGGAATATAAATAACAAAATAATGGAAAGATAACAATTTTCATTAAGAAATAAAAAATTTGTTACAATGAAAATACAACAAAATACCATATTTGAAAAAATTATCCATCCTTTTTTTATCCATTAGCATCATCTTTTTTAGGGTAGCCTTTGTCTTGTTCATATTGTTATGATCATCTTCAAATTTCTTGATCATATGTTCCTCATCCAGATTTTTTTTCAAGATATTTGATTTGGTCTTCCCGAGACTTAAGAATTTGACCTTGGTACTTTATCGCTTCATCTTGATCTTTGAACTTTTTTAGGTATTTATTCTCTGAGTTCCCTTTCCCTTTTCAGTGTTTAAGAAACAAAATTCATTTTCCCACTCAGATCTTTATCCTCTTGGATCTGGGAAGCTTTATCTTGATCCAGTTTCTCTGAAAGACTTGTTTAATGATTCTTTATTGTGTCATCAAGAATTATAAAAGGAATCCTTGAATGAATCATTAAAATCATCCATAATTTTTAGATAATCAATTACTAACATAGAAAATTTTGTTATCTATTTTCAAGATATGTTATGAGCATCATAACTGATTTGAAAAATCATAAACTCGGCTTCATGTTTGATAAAATTTTCCATGAGAATTCTTGTAAAATATGACTTATGATTTATTTTTTGTTGAAGTAGCATACATCTGGAATCAATGGTTGAAAATATGGGAATGGTATTCACAATCTTCTTCAAGGACTAGACAATAAAATCATGTCCTATGTATGATGATTATTCTGAAACAAATTCTCTTATTTGAAAGGGAACTTTATCTTTCTTGTATACTTTTATCTTAGATGTTCCAATAAAATCTTTCTTGGATTTTTCAACTACATATTTCATTGGTGTTTCAAAAACAATATTCTTTCCTTTCTCTTTCTTTGAATATTTATTCCTGACAACCTGAGTTTCATGCCCTCTATTTGAAACTTTAATTATTCTATCATCATCATCAAATTATTTATTATCACCTTTGTCACCAATTTATGTATCATCATCAGGATGAAAATATTCATGATTACTACTCTCATCATCTGATGGTTTATCAACCTCATCCTGAGCATCATCATTTTTCAAAATTGATTGTTCTTCTGGAAATGATCTTGGTGGATTAATCTTGGGAAGTTATTATAGATATATTGTTAGAAGGGCTCTCATTCTCTTGATATTCTTCCACCATTCTTATCACATCATCACTTTCCTCTTTCTCTTTTTATTCTTATTATTTATGAACTTTTTATTCTTCAACAATGGGTTCCGAAATGGAAATAACTTTCTTTCTATTATCTGAACCTAGAGTTTCAATTTCCGATGGTTCTTACAAGAAGGATTCCAGTACTGAAACATTTTCAGATGCCTTCTCTGTATCGCTATGAAAAGCTTGAAAAATTTTTGCTTCTAAAAATTTCTTCTTTAACTTCTTATCTTTATCCAACTTCCCAATCTCTTGAGCGGCTTAAATCTTTAAGGCCTTAGTTTCAGTAGGGTCAAAACCAAATACTGCATATCCTTCCTTCATTTCATTATTTTTCTCTCTCCATTTTCCTATCACTTCATCAGAAAATGTCTTTTGATTTTTTGGATTGGGTGGAGCAGATACTGACTCAGGTTCTGGTACATTCTCTTTCAATTCCGGTTCTTTATCTTTTACTTTCTTTGAAATTTTCTTACAAGTTCCTCCCACTTCACCTTTCATAGTGGAAACTTGATCATCATTATTAGGAATTTAAAATAAATCTATTGTTTTAATAATAAATATAATCTTCATTATTTTTAGAGTATCATCACTCAAAAGAATAATCTTGAAAACTTTGTCCTTTGAGATGCAAGGAATTTTGAAAGATTCTAGGAATTAGAAAATAACGTTCAACAATATAACATGATACATTATGATTGATACCTGAGGGTGACATTCTTGATATTTATGATTGTCAAAATAATTTACTTGATAAGGTTTATCTTCCTTATATTTACCAAGAAATTCATTATGAAGATATCAAATTTCTTAAGGGAATCCTTATATCCCTTTATCAGAATCAGAAAACCTTGCATCCATAGAACTATAAATCTATGATTGGTTGAAATATGAGAAATATTTGGTGACTTTACTCTTTTAAGTCCAAGAAAATAAATTGCCTTAACCTTCTCAAAATAACCATCCTTTTTTGTCAATTTGTGTTAGAAAAAGATTGCTTCTCCATCGTAAAGAATATCCAAGACATTAGCTGCCCTGTTGGTGAATCAGAGACTTTCCAATCCATTCTTCCTTATGGTTTTAGAAATAAAACAATCATACTAGAAAAAGAAATTCGGGTCCACCAACAATTATCTAAAAATTAACCAATCCTTGAGTTCATTTTTAAAGTCCATCGATGTTTGCGAGGAAACATCAAGAGATTTCAAATCTTATGTAAATAGAGAAAACTGAAAGGTTGCTTTAAATAACGGTAGGGCATCGACAGAAAATCACTGAGATAACTAATGTGGGACATGAATAAGGGGGTCCTTTATATAGGCTTCATGAAAAAGGTTCATATTTTTGAATAAATCTAATAGTTGAGATTAACATGAATTTATTTGGCAGTTGATATCAATGTTGAAGAAGGATTTGTAGATTCTGATCTTTTGAGGTTTTATGGAAAAATAAGATTTATGGAAAGTGAATCTGATATAGTTTTCTTAAAATAAGATAGAAATACCAATAATAAAAAAATGAAATTACAATGATTTATGTAAGGAAACATACCTTTTGGATTAATTAGAAATAATTTTCAATATTGATAAGGGTTCTACATGAAGAACATAGGTTATATAAATTTTTATTAAGGAAATATTTTTTTTTGTTCTGAACATTTTAGGTTCTGGAAAAAAAATTGATATAGGAAATATAAAAATATAAAAATATATGTACACCCCCAATGAAAATGAGTAACTTAATGTTAGAATATAGTTTTAACAATGAGTTAATATGGATTATTACCTTATATTTATCATTCCTAACTTTTTCTTAATGTATTCAAATCTATTAGAGGGTAAATATTTTGTAAAAATGTCAGCAAGTTGATTTTTCATTCCAAAAAATTAAAGAATGATATCTCATTTAAGTGTGTGTTCTCTAAGAAAGTTATTCCTAATGTCTATGTTCTTTACATGAGAGTCATGTGCAAGTTTTTTATTATGGAAATGGAACTATTATTATAAAACATAATTTTTATTTTGGTAATACTCATGCCACAGTTTGTGAGCGTGTGTTGCATCCACAATACTTGAGCACAACAACTTCTAGCTCCTAAATATTCATCTTCAGAAATGGAAAGTGCTAAAGAGTGTTGTTTCTTGCATAAAAAAACTAATGAATCTCATAAGAAATAAAAATTTATGGTTTAAATTTTCCTATCAATTCTATGTCCACTAAAATCAGAATCTGAAAATATTTTTTAAAAAAAATCATTTCCAGAAGAATAGAGAAGTCCTAAATCCATGGTTCACTTTAAAAAAGGAAAAATTATTTTCAATACTTTTAAATGGGATTATATTAGATTAGATTTATATCTTTCACATAATACAACTGAAATCATTAATTCTAGATGACTAGAAGTTAAGTATAATAGACTTTCTATCATACCTCTAAAAGATGCTTGATCTACTGGTTTCCCAGCTTCATCAAGATCAAGAGAGTCTGAGGTACCGATTGGAGTACTTATAATTTTAGTGTTGTCATAACCATACATCTTAATAAGATATTTTATATACTTATGATGATATATATAAGTTATTTTAGGTTTTTGAGAAATTTGAAAACTAAGTAAAAATGTTAACTCACACAACATACTCATTTCAAACTCAGATTTCATGAAATTTAAAAAATAATCATTTAATGATTGTCGAGTTGATCAAAATATAATTTCATCAACATAAATTCATACAATCAAAACGTTTTTCTTAGCTTTATTTATAAAAAGGTTTGGATCGGTAGTTCCCTTAACCTAATTGTTTTGTAACAAAAATATTGTTTGTCTGTCTTACCAGGCTCTAGGGGCTTGTTTAAGTCCATATAAATCTATGGTAAGTTTTTAAACATGTTTAGGATGTTTTATGTCATCAAAAATAGTAGGTTGTTATACATATACATCCTATTGATCATATATATTAACAAAATCACACTTCACATTCATTTGAAAAAGTTTGAAATTTAAAAATACTGCAAAGGATAGTAGAATAAGAATAGATTCATGCCAAGATACTAGAGTGTAGGTTTATTCATAGTCTATTCCATCTTGTTTATTATATCCTTTAGAAACTACTCTTTTTTCCTTTCTTACAATGATTCCATTTTCATCACATTTATTTCTGAAGACCCACATTACTCCAATCATATAAGTTTCTTTAGGTATTTCAACCAAGAACTAGATATTTTTCCTTTTGAATTTATTTAGTTCACCTTGAATAGATTTAATCCAATCATCATCACCTAATGATTCACCAGTAATTTTAGGTTCTAATTTGGAACGAAATTTTAGATGTTCTACTTCATTTCATAGAGAAATTATTGCCCTTATATGTTGATTTACATCACCAATGATACTATCATTTGGTTGATTCCTAGGAAACAAATAATTTGGGTTTTGTAAAAACTATTCATCAACATAAGGTAAAAGATCTTCTAGGGAAAATACTTCAGAAACATTTTTTTGAGTATTTTCCTTATTAGAAGAATCTTCCATCAAAGGTTGATAATCAGTTTTTGAAAACACATTTGAAGATTTAGGTTGGGGTTGTTTAAAAACACAAGGACCTGTTTCATCAAATTTAACACGTACTGTTTCTTCAATAGTACAATATTTTTTGTTAAAAACAATACAAGCCTTAGAAGTAGTGGAGTATCCTAAGAAAATTATTTCATAGGATTTGGGTGTGAATTTATTAAAGTTATCTTTAGTATACAAGAGGAATACTTTGAATCTAAATACTTTGAAGTAATAAACATTAGGTTTTCGGCCATTACATAACTCATAAGGTGTTATTTTAAGAAAAGTTTGGATTAAAACTTGATTTAGAGTATAATAATAATTACCAAGAGATTTAGCTAAAAAGTGTTTAGAAATGGAATATTCACTCAACATGGTTCTAGGTATCTCTTTAAGAATTTTGTTTCTTCTTTAAACAACACCATTTTGTTGAGGAGTTCATGGAGATGAAAAGTTATGAGTAATTCATTTTTACCAAAAAAAGTTTCAAAATCTGAATTTTTAAATTCAACTCAATGATCACTATGAGTATTTATCAATCTTAGGTTTTTATCATTTTTAACATTGGGTGAAAATATTTAAAATAAGAAAATTCTTCAAATTTATTTGTTAGAAAATTTAATCAAGTAAATCGAGTGTAATCATCAACTAAAACAAATACATAGTATTTTCCTCCAATACTACCAGTTTCTGTTAGACTGAATAGATCCATATGTACAAGATGTAATGCATCAAAAGTTGAGACTTCATTAATTGATTTAAATCTTGACTTCTGTTTCTTTCCATATTGACAAGGATCACAAACTTTTGAAGAATCAAATATAAGATCTAATAGATCATTAACAAGTCTTTTCTTTGTGAGTTTTTATTAGTTAATAAGGTCACATTTTTCTAGTCTTCTATTCCAAAACCAAGATTTATCTTACATTGTACTAAGTAAAGGTAGGTCTTGGACCCTATGGTCTTATAAGTTAAGCGAGAAAACATTCTCATGCCTACGGGATGAGAGAATAACCTCTTACTTGGAATTTTTCACTAGACATTTATCATTCCAAAAATTCACAAGGTAACATTTATCACATAATTGGATTACAATTATAAGGTTGTGATTAATACCTTTAACAAATAAAAAATTTGAAATTAAAACATTTCCAAGAAGAACAATGTTACCTATACCAACAATTTTCCCTTGAGCATTTTCTCTGAAAGTTACTTTTCCACCTTTCAACTTGATAATATTTTCAAACAAGTTTTTATTACCAATCATGTGTCGAGAAAATCCACTATCCATGTACCATGTAGTGTTGTTGGCACATCTTTTGTTTTCTTGAAAATAAAATAGTTAGACTTTCAGAATCTAAACTTCCTTGGATCCAAGATTGTTAGAAAGTAAAATCTTAGGTATCCACATTTTCTTAGAAAATTAAGCTTTATAAAAACCTAAGGATTGGGTTTTATTCAAATAAAAATTTTTATCCCAATGTCCACAACATTTACACTTCAGGAAAAAAGGATCACTTTGGGGAACAAAATAATTGTGACTAAAAAATACTTTTGAATGAGTATAAAAAACCCAGACCTAGTCCTAAGAAGATAAAGTTTTGAACACATGTTAACAAATTATTTTTTTCCAGAAGTGAAATTTGATAAAAGTTTCTTTAAAGAAAAAAAATTCATATTTTAGTATGATGACTAAATTATTATCTTCATAAACATTAGTCTTGGAATTTATGTTAGTATTTAAATCATTTTTCTTAGTAATAACATTTTAAAGATCATTAGAAAGTTTATAATTCTCATAATTAACTTCCTTAAGGTTTTTGGAAATATCATAAAAATAAAGAGTTTTGTGATCCAGATCCTTTGAGAGATCTGATACTTATTTTCTTAAAGTAGATATTCTAGAATTTTCTTTCTCTAAATTTTTTTATCTTACAGTTCTCATTCTCAAGTAATTTAAGAAATCTATCGAATTATTCAAATGAAGGTAAGGTATTAAATTTTGATGACGAATATTCTTCATCCAAAGATTCATAAATTTATTCATCTGGATAATTATAATTTGAAGAAATATTGGTTTATGATTTAGCATTGTGTACCTTAGACATAAGACAATGAATTTCAATTGGTAATATATCTATAAGACCAATATTCTTGTGAGTAGAAGATTCTTATTCCAAGGATTCATATGAAGAGTCACCACCACTAGCACTTCAGGTGTCATTAGCCTTTAGGAATTTCTTTGCCTTATATTTTTAGTACCTCTTTTTGTTCCTTTCAGAATGCTTATCCTTTCTGTATTTTCTCTTCAGCATTAGACAATCAGGTCTGATATGCCCTTCCCCTTTTCATTCATAATAAGTTACTTCTGAATCTTTCTGGTCCATTCTGTCTTTCTTCATATATCTGTACTGAAAATATTTTTTTCCCAAAATCTTGTTCATCTTTTGAGCAAGATTGGATAGTTCATTATCAGACTGATCACTATCACTTGATTCAGATATTACAATAGCACTCGTAGCTTTAAGTATAGTTACTCTTTCTTGAGTCTTGGATTTAGATTTATTAGTAAAATTAACACTTCCATTGCCATTATTATTATTATTAATTTCTTCATATCTCTCCATTCTTGTTTCATGCTGAAGAAGAGTTCCAAATAACTCATCAAGAGTGATGTTAGATACTTTCCTATTTTCATTAATAGCTGTCCTTTTAGATTATCACTAATTGGGCATGATATCAATTATATTTTCCACAAGTATTTCATCATCCATTCTTTTTTTGCCCATATATTGAATACTATTGATAATAGTCATAAATCATTGATTCACTTTGCAAAATGGTTCTCCATAAGAAAATAAAAATCCATGATATTCAGTTCTTAACACATCTCTTCTTGTTTTTATCACTTTTGAAGTTCCAAAGTGTGTAACTTCATGTTTCTTCCAGATACTATTGAAAGCTTCACAAGAGGATATTTGGATGTAGATATTCTTAGTTATAGAATATAAAAGAGTATTGTGTACCTTGTAGTTTCGTTGATATTCTTGTTTTTCCTAATTTGTGAATTTACTAATTTATTTGTCAAGAATCTTGTATTCACCAGTTAGCATAACAAAGTTATCAACACTGGTATTGATAATGAAAGTCTTAATACTATCTCTCCAGTACTCATAATCATTCCCATAAAATATTGGTGGTCTGTTAAGATTTAGATTATCTTTAGAACCAATGTTCATTCCTTCCATTCAATAAGAGAATTCAAAAAAATATTTTCCATAAAAAGGACTAGTAACAAAGATTTTAAAATAATATATTCAAGAAAAACTTGAACAAGTAAAGATAAGAAAGAAAAATAATATGTTAGTATATGTATTTCAGAAACCTTCTTTGATACAAATTGTATGATCAAAATACAGCTGATGATTCTCAATTACCAGGGGTGAATTGTTGGTTTAAAAACTTTTTTTATATTATTTATGAAAATATGTGTTTATCAAAGTTAAAAAATATGGATTCCAAAACCCTATTTAGTTTTTTACACCGGAACTATATCACTTAGGATCCGATAATATGAATCTGATAAAGAAAGTTAATAAAATTTTACTTAGGAAAATATTCTAACTTAAAGCTATAGAATTGTATTTTCAGAGTATACTAGTATTATAAAGTATAATAAAGTTATACTTTCTTTATTTAACAAAAAATGCAACGAAGTTAAAAGCTAATAACAATGAAAAGTGAACAAGTATAGGAAATCTTTTAACCCAAAGAGAAGGGTATCAAAAAATCTTTGATAAAGGTGCCTTGATTTATACTTTCAATAAAGTTTGTCTTACCCAAACTAGGGTAAGCCCCTGATATGAATACTGGAGTTTGTATTGATATCCCCATAAACCCTTGATCTCTAAGGTGATTAGATCATCTGTCTTCCTATCCCCAGAATCCCTCGATTGATAAAAAACAATAGTAATCACACTAATAAGGTTGAAAAAGATGTTTATGGTTGAACACGTTGTTCACAGCAATCATACAAGGCAGATTTGAGAAGATCTCTCACATAAAAAATTCTCTCTCTAGAATTCATCATGATCGTTAAAAACTTTTTTCTCATTAGTGTTCAGCTCATTCATATCGCTGGGTATTTTTATGCATGGATTCCAATGGTCTACTTCCTTCTCCAATGGTCATATTTTTCCTAAGGATTTTGAGGGACCTGTATACATGTAAATCAACCAACGGTTAGTTAAAAATAGATTGTATGTCATCGTTTCATGTAAGAAAAAATTGGGAAACATTATCATATGTGAGAAATAATAGTATATAAATAAGAAATCAGATTCTATTTTCAGGAGAAATCAAAGTATTATTTTAGAAGAAATATGGGTATGATTTCATAAAAAATCGGAGTCTGATTTCATGTGAAATTAGAATCTGATTTCTGGAGAAATCAGAGTATTAATTTAGAAAAAATCAGATTCTAATTTTAGGATAAATCAGAGTTTTATTTTAGGATAAATCACAGTATGATTTCATGAGAAATCATATTATGATTTTAGGAGAAATAAGAGTATGATTTCAGAAGAAATCAGAGTAACAATTGTAGGGAAATCAGATTTTAAGGAACTGTATGTTTCTAGGTTAGATAATGATCCTATTTTTTGGTTTAATAAAATGATGGTTAGATTTGTTTTATAAAAATATTAGATAAGTAATTGAAAACCGAGGGTAAAGACAAAAAGTTTCTTAGAGAAAGAAAATTTTCATTAAGAACATAATTCTTATAGAAAGATAATTTTCTTTAACAAAATATGTTTTTGATTTTCAAAATATAAAGTAATAGAAAAGACATAAGGGAACTTATTAAATCAACAGATAGAAGTTTATAACCACTGTAAAGCTAAGCCTCTTGTATTCAATCTAATCACGAAGTCTTGGACACTTTGTCACTAAGAATCAACCTCTTAAACCCCCATATCAGAAACAAAATGAAAAATCAATAAGGAAATTTAATAACATATCATCTCATACATTGAATTAATGTAAGGATGTGACATGGACTAACTCTATACAACACATATGAATGTGATTCATTTACAAAAGGTAAACTACAAAAAATAATATTTTAGGTTTATTAATGTTGTATAAAAAGTAAGGCATCTTCAACCCTAGTATTTATATTTATTTTACCCATTAAAACGTGTTGATCTAGTTAGAAATAAGTATGTTTTAGAAATTATAGATGATTTTAGTAGATACATATGGGTTTATTTTCCAACACAAAAATTCAAAATTTAGCTAAATTTAGAGAATTTTATAAACTGTTTTAAAATAAAAAATGATTCTTAATTATATCGATTATATATAAAAAACATGAAGAGTTATTAATTTGGTAATTTACCTATTTTTGAGATAACATATATTTTGATAATTTTTCAGTATCTAGAACACCCCCACAAAATGTTGTAGAGGAAAAGAAAAATTGGACCACTCAAGAAATAGGTAGAACAATTCTTAATGAGTTTAATTTACCTCAATAATTTTGGTTAAATATTTGAATATAGATTACTATTTTAGTAACATAATTCTTTTGTGATCAGTTTTGAATCAAGAACCTCATGAAATTTTCAAAGGCAGAAAACATGAATTTGGTTATTTCAGAGTTTATGGTTCCAAAATATTTATTTTGAATAAAAAAATGATTTAGGAAAATTCAATTCTAAATCTAATAAAGGTATTTTCTTGGGTTAGAAAAATGTTAGTATATAATATAGAGTATATAATAAAATAACTATAATTTCTGTAGAGTCCATTAATGTTAAATTTGATGAAAAAATATTATATGATAAATTAATTGATGGGAATCATATTGAATATTTTTTTAGGGATTTTAACTTTAGAGAGAATAAAAAATCATAATTGAATGTATGAGTTAAGGGAGAGAAACACCCTCTTGAATGAATAGTTAAAATTTCTAGAGAATATCTTCTTGAAATGGTTATTATAAATATTGATTCATATGATCAAACTAGAAAGTTCCTTGATGAATTTTTTTACTTATCATTATTTTATTTCCTATTTTTTTCTAAAAAAATGATGATTACTTAACTGATTATAACATGATATAAGATGTGATAAAAGAGATAAATCAAATTTCTAGAAATAAAGTTTGTAATTTGGTTGAAGAACCTAAAAATTATAATGTTATTGGTATAAAATGGATATTTAGAAACAAACTTGATGAATATATAAATATTGTGAAATATAAAACAAGATTTTTTACTCAAGGATATTTAAATGAATAAGGAATATAATTTGATGAATATTTATCACATGTTTAGATATTAGAAAGTTTTATGATTTTATTGGTATATGAAACTTTCCGGGGTTTGAAATTATTTAAAATGGATATAAATAGTCCTTTTTCTAAATGTTTTTTATGAATTTTTTTATAAAAAATAACCTCATAGTTTCAAACATGATAAAGAGACACATTATGTGTTAAAAATTTCAAAATTATTATATGGTTTGAAATAAGATCTTATATTTTTGTAGGAATGGTTATATAATTTTATTTGGAAAAATTATTTTGATAAAGGTAAATTGAATCCTATTTTGTTTTTAAAAAAGAGTTATGATAACATTTTCCTGGCATAAATTTATTTTGATGATATTATTTTTGGATCTCTATGTGAGAAAATTTATAAATATTTTTTAGATTTTATCACTTCTAAATTTGATATGAGCATGATAGGTGAATTTAATTTTATCCTTATTCTTAAAATTTTTCAATGGAACTGTGGTATTTTTCTAAATAAATTAATATATTCTAAAGATTTAGTAAACATATTTTCTATATATTCAAGTAAAAGTTCAAACACTCAAATATTTACTTCATCAAAATTAGATTTAGATGAATATATAAAATTTATTGATGAAAATTTTTTTATAAGTATGATTGGTATTTTATTATATTTGATATATTTTAAGCGTGATTTATTTTTTTTTTTTATTTATGTTCAAGATATCATTATAATCCTATGCAAAGTCATTTTAAGGAAATTAATATTGTTGTTAAATATATTAAAGGTTATTTTAATCTTGGTTTGTTTTATCCTACTAAAACTATTTTTTACATAGTTATTTTGATTCTTATTTTAGAGGATAAAAAATTTATAGAAAATGTACCTTAGTTACATGTCTCCTTTATGGAAAATAATTATTTTCATGGAGTTCAAAAAAAATGTAATTACATTATTAACTAATGAATCTAAATATGTTTCTACTAAATCATATTTTTATTAATCATTATGGATTAAGAAAAATTTATTTTAATTTTTAATATTAAAATAATACATACTCACTATGATAATAATTGTACCATTGATATTTCTAGAATCACATCACATCATTATAGAACTAAACATATATATTTTATATCTTATTTTATTTGAGTTTAGGTTGAAAAAGGTGATGTTTTTTTAAAATATGTTTTGAATTACTAATATTGTACTAAACCTTTAGAAAATGATATATTTGAGAAAATAAATTTTGAACTTTTCGTGATAAAAGTTTAATTGTTGAACTCCTATAGAATTTTTTATTGAGTTTTTGGATGAAATATTTTTTTCAATATCTTTACATGTTTTTAATGGATCTTTATAGATCTAAAGTTTTTATTTTCTAAAAGAGGAAAATAATATTGAATTAAGGGGGTGTTAAAACTAACTTATATATTGGGAAGGCCATGATTTAAAAAATTTATATTTTTTATAATTTCAAAATGGGGGAGAAATTTTTTAAATTATATTTTATTTTCTAATTATAAAAAGGGGGACATTATTGAGTGTCTATTTACTTATTTATTTACTTATATATTGACAATTAAAAAATCCGATTTATTCTCTCTAACATAAGCAATATAAAACCATACTTTATGTTTTGATTTATAATTTACATAAATTTTCCTAACTGAATAATTACAATTTCTCAAAGAACTAAAATATTTCATCTTTTGTTATTATTCTTGTTTATAAATATTTCCTTTCATTTAAAATAAAGTAATTGGGCTATATTTTTTGATTAATTATTCCTTAATTATTGTATTAACGTTATTTAGGGATATTTGGAATTTATTTTGGAGGAAACTCACTATCTTGATCTTATGTTTTTGTTTTTCATTATTCTATACACTAGAAAGAAAAATAGAATGAAAATTGGAATAACAGTAGCTATGGTGCGCCAAAATGACTGATATTTAACGAACACACCATAGTAAAAGTTTTATTGAGAAACGTAATTACATGTTTAAAACTAGATATTTAAAAAGTGTGTTTAAAAGATAAAAATGATATGGTAGAATTCATGTCGACTTAAAGTCAAAATGATCTACTTGAGTTCCTAATGTAGTGTCAGTAATGATAGTTTCTCATATAAAAATTTAAAAAGCACCATAGGGTCTACTTTAATGTACTAGTGATCATGGAAATCATTTTTCATTTAGGTTGAAAGCTTATATGAAAACTTCTTGCTAAAATTACTCTAACTATATATTCAAGTTATTTTGGAAATTTGGTCTTCTGTGTGGTTTAATTCAAAATGGTAAACAAAATAATTTCATATTTTCATAAAGGTCATGGTATTCATCATGTTTCCTTCAATATTAAATCAAATAACTCATTATTTGAGTGTAAATTTCTATATATCTTAGTTTTATATAATTATTATTTCATTTTTAGTAATTCATAATTTTTATAATATTAATTTGATGGATTTTTTTACAGTATGGTTGGATCAACTTCCCTTGTTAATAAATGAAGAATCTGAATTTTTTTCATTTTTAAATCACATGGATTGTTTTTTATTTTGTAAAGTGAAGCTACAAATATCTATCGAGAATTAGAAGGATGATATTTTTGAATTTTAGTGGCTTAAAAATCTATAAATAGAGTTTGATGGAACCTATTATAATGGTGGTGGAGAAAATATTGCGAGGTGCTATAACTTGAAGCGTAAAATATAAAACCAAGTGAGGCACATGTCATGGAATTTTTCACATATTTGAACAACATTGAAACACCATATTATACACATTAATGTGGAAAATATATACTATTAATGTTATATTTAATACTATAACATTTCATCTCTCAATATTTCCAATATGTTTATTTGTTGTTACTTATTTCTATTATTTTTTTGTAATTTATTTTTTATCTTTTTATATCAAAATAATGACCTTAGTGTTGGGTTATACGTCTCTAACATAAGGTGAATATAAATTTAATAAACTATAAAAGGAAATGGGGTGTTAGTTATGCCTTGGTTTGGATAAAGGAAAGGTTGGTTCTTCCTCTAATTCAAAAGGAATATAATTGTGTTGTTCCTCTAGGGGTTAAAAATGAAAGTTGAGGGTTAATCATATAGGGATTAAAAAGAAAATTGTAAAGATTTGTGACTATCTATTAAAATATATATATATTCTATTCTAGTGGTGGTCACTTCTCTCTATATTTTACATAAGTCAAGAGTAGACATTTGATCAATTTGATAAAGAACTATAAAAATATATTATTAAAATATATAATTTATTTCCATATCATATTAATTTTTAACTATGATAATAATCCAAATGTTCTAAATTAGAAAATTTATCCACCCTATAGAAAACTTTTTCATTCTCATTTACGGACCAAATATAAATCACAAATATTGTTGTCTCAAGGATATAATGTCAGTAATATATAAAGGGTATGAATTGTGGTATTCAAAAACGATAAACTAAATATTTTTCACCCCTTGTGTTTTAAATTGATTGTATTTATGAAATAATAATCAATTCATAGATCATAGTAAAAATAATTCATACCTTGTAAATATCAATTGTATGAAATATAGTAAGAAAAATAGAAATAGTATTTTTGAATGTTTATGAAAATCCTACAGTTGAAATCCAAATAGTATAACTATAAAATTTTAAATGAGTGGTAATTCAAAAATATATGTATTAGAAATTTAAAAAAAATCATTGAGTATTTGTCAATAAACCAAATACTCTAAAATGATACTATAAAACTACACTGTTTAACCTTAATGTTAAAGAGGTTTTTATACCTTACTTTAGGTATCTCCAATTTTTTACCTATTAGAAGATTTATCCAATTTTAAACATATCATAAGGTCCACATTTCTATGCTTGAAATCCTATAAATTAACATGTCAGTAGTTTTCATGCAAATACAAAAATCCTTGATCACGAGGGATGAGTAAAACTTCAGTCTTCCTATCCTAATTATCCCTTAGTCACGTAAGATCAATAACATAAAAATTATAATTTAAAAATAAAGAGAATTATAATAAAACCTAAAAAACAAATATTATAGTAGGATCTAAAAAATATAAACAATTAGAGGCTCAATAAGCCAATTTTTTTTGAATACTTTAGGTGATTGTAATATTTATCATGTTCTTCACAATTTCCTTTTCTTTCAATTTTCTAGGTTGTGGATATAGTTATAGTTGACTCTATAACAAAATACAATTGTAAAATTAAAAAATCTTATAATCATTTATAATATAATAATAAAAAACTTTTCCATATTCTGATGATATTATAATTTTTCCTTATCTACAAATGTATTTATTCTAATACTGCTACAGTACTCCTAAATCTGGTGAATGTAATCTTTTAGGAACATTCAGACTACCAGTTTTTCAAAAACGTTATTAAGATCTATAGTATTTCAGCTATTGAAAATTCACTACATACAAAATAAACAACTAAAAGTTCATGTGAAGTGTATTTTTAATTCATAAATAAATAAATAAATCAAGCCTTTGACTAAACAATCTCCGCTTCATGGAATTCACAAAACATTAAAGGAAAATTGAAAATTTTAACTAAAATTTAAAGCATACTCCCTTTGAATTCTAGTAAAGAGAATGAATCTTTTTATTTATAACAATTTAGAATAAAATCATTAGTAATAAACAATATATATGATATAAAATTATAATAGTGAAATATCTCCCCCTTTAATAGTAAATTTCTCAAATTTTCAGGCATTTACCCCTATTGTGATTTTCAAAAATAAATATAAAGATGGTTTGATCCGATAGAAATATTTATTTTACTTGATTAAATAAAATAGTATAGAAATTTAAAAATATAATTTTACATTTAGTATAAAAATATACTTGGAAATTATGAATTCATTTATCTTAATAAGTCTTCAATAATATTTTTGGTTGATTTCATTAATTTTACAAATTATAGATATCCATGAAATATTCATAACAAGGTTGACTATTAAAAATTTTCAACATCTATTCAATTCTAAATATGATTTCCTATCTGACAGGATCTTATTATATGGTGAGTACATATGTTTAACTTCATCTTCCCCACCATGATTTCAAATATTTTTTTGTATTTTATCCAAAAATAGTATATGAATTTATACATTATCAGTTTTTAAAATTCACCTTATTCACCATTGATCAATGAGAGTGCTTCAACTACATATAATTATCTCACTATTTTGATAAATAGATCTTTGATATTCATATATGGGACATTGGTATTCTTATGATAATATTTACTCTATATTCTTATGCTGAAATTCATTAAATTAGAATAGAGAAGTAAAAAATATTGGGATTTGAGTGTTACTAAAATCCTTGAGATTGTAGTTATTATAATGGTTTTTGAGTAATATATTTTCCTAAGTTTTTTCCTTTATTGTATGAGTGACATAAAATGATTCATTTGAAAAAACATATGACCATTTGTTTCATATGAATTCATTTTAATAATAAAAATTATAATTTCATCATATGAAAATATCGGTTACCTTCCAATAAATTTTAACCATTAATGAATAAAAATAATTTTCCCCTATAAAAAGTAATTAAAGAAAGTGAAAATTATAGAATATAGTGCCTTCTAGGAGTTTAATTATATTGTTATTATATTTGTGAATATCTTTTGTAATTTCAAGGATTTTATATTGAATGTCTTTTCTACTAATAGCCTAATAATATTTATCTCTTTATAAATTTTATTATATATAAAACCGATGAAATAAAAATGTAAAATATATAAAAAATAAAAACCCACTAAAATTTCACCCCATAATCAAAGAGTTTTTTAAATGTTAGGACATTGGATAAACAACAAGTTAATTAGAGATCACTTTACATTGATTATTACCAACTTTTATTTAAGAAAATTTTATCTATTTTAATTTAAATGTATTTTTAAAAATATTAGAAAGATGTTTTTTAGATATGATACTGTAAATAATTGTATCCCCATATTGTGTGTGATCCCAAAGAAATAGATTTATAGTGAAACTCAAAACAAAATCCATGAGTGTGTGTTGCATAAATAACACCCAAGAACAATAACATCCAACAAATACATATTAATCTTGAACAGTGGAAAGTGTTACAAAATGTTTCTTCTTACTGTACCATGAATATAAATATTATCCTAATAAATGAAATGTTATAGAAATGCTTTTCATATCTAATATATATCCTCCAAATACAACATCTGAGTAAATTTTAAGAAAAATGTCATTTTCATAAGAATGAAGAAAAATAAGTTATGATGTTCTATTATGATATTAGAAAATAAGTTTTACCAATTTTAAATGTGACTAAATTATATTTTCTTGAAACCTAAAACATAAAAATACATAAAACATAATATTCTATAAACTTTATATAATATATAGTAAGATTATGTTCATGATTCTATGAAGGTTTTGATGTTTTTATTTTTTAGAATCATTGAGGTCAAGTTTAATAGAAGTTTCTACCAGAGTACTTATACTCAATTCATTGTTAAAAACAAAATGTATTAATAAATATTTAAGGTATTTATATGGAAGTAAAAATATTTCCTTTATATTTTTATGATAGTTTAAATTCAAGAAAAAATATGACTTCACCCATTATGCTCATTTCTAACTCGTTTTTGATAAGTTCCAAAAAACTACCAGAAATAAAATTTTAAGCTAAACCAAAAACAATGTCGCCAAAATAAATTTGAACAATGATGATGTTGTCCAAAATTGTCTTAATAAAAATAGTTAGATAATTAATTTAATGAAACTATCATTAACTAAATATCTAATAATCCTATATTACCAGGATCTTGGCGATCACTTATGTACATAAAGTTATTTAGTAAGTTTAAATACATTTTCTTGATATTTAGTGTCTTAAAAGATAAGAGGGTTTTCAATATTAACATTATCTTGAACATGTCCATCAAGAAAAGAAATTTTAATATCCATTTTAAATAAAAAATTATTTAGAAGCTTTATAAAATTAAGTAAGATTCAAATACATTATGATGTTGTTACTAGGGAAAAGGTTTCACCATAATCTATGTCTTTATATTGAGAATAACCCTTAGCAAAAAGCCACACCTTATTCCTAAAAAATGTTCCATTTTTATAAAAAAAAATTCTTCTAAAACCCCATTTTACTCCAATTACCAAAATATATTTTGACCATTAAACTAAATTACATACTATATTCAATTCAAATTGTCTAATCTCTTATTATATATAACTTATCCAACATTCATTACCTAATGTATCATCAACAATTTTACATTCAAATTTTGATAAGAATTCTTGATGCTCACATTAATTTTCAAGGAACTTCTTATTTTAACTGTTTCATTTACATCACCAATAATATTATTATTAGTATGATTCCTCAATATTTACTTGTTTTTAGGTAAAATTGTATAATTATCTTAAAATAATGAATGTAAAAATTTCATTAAAGTAATTTATTGATATTGAAAATATAATGGTCTAATTTTTAGAGGATTTACTATCTTTTCTTGTGAATCTACTTCTAGTAAACTCATAGAAGAATTTTTGAAAACATCATCTAGAGAATAAAATCATAGAAATTTTATAAAAACAAAATGATCAGTTTTATAAAACATTACATGAATCATTTATTCAAAAAAATATTACTTATTAAAAACATTAAAATCTATACTTATTGTGGAATAAAAAATGAAATTCCATTCATCTTCATTGGGATAATATTTATGCAGTTAATATTTAGTATTTATGTAACATCCCCAGCCTGGTGGCCACTATATTCGGTTCCCCAATTTGGGTTGTCACATGACTTTAGGTGCACCTCCTCATACACCAAACAATACGAATTAGCAGTGAGGGTCTAGAGAAATACATTTGGTAGACTATTCCCACTAATCAGAGTAATACCAAAATAAAAATAATATCAAAAAATTAAAGGGAAAATATGAACCATAAATGTAAAAAATACAGAAAAAGACAATAAGTTACCAATTAACTTATGCTTTAAAAATATTATGAATACACTATATATTAGGAAGACATTAAAATAAAATGTCTAGTACGAAAACCAAAAAAGATCCCAAAAATAGTCCTGAGTCCCAACCCGATCCTAACATCCCATGATCTAAGTCGACCACCCATGCAAAAGCCAAACACGAGGTCTCCATTATATACCTATAATAGAAACAAGTAGATTTATCTCGGGTACCCAAGTGCCATGGAGGCCTTAGAAGGATGTGAGTACAACCCAGTATCCCACCACCAATAGTGTCTAAAGAAATAAATTATGTGTACAATAGTGTATGTTGGGGAACATGTGTAATAAATAAACATGGAAATAAAAGGAATATGTTTCATTTTTAGACGATTCCTAATTCACCATTTAATCCATTATGTCATCTAAGGTCAACCTATAAGTCCCTAGCCTTAAACCTTACTTAATCTGGAGTTATAACAAGATTACAACCTGAGGAGCTTTTCAGGTTTAGAGTTTTAGAGAATTAGAAAATAAAACTTGCATTAAATTCCACATCTAAACAAAGTGGTTACATAAAATATAGTATTCATTTTTCCCATCAATGGAAACATATTTAAAATAAAATATGGATTCTTTCTTGACACATCCTTGACACTATCATCATATCATGTACCTTTCCCTTGACCTGTGAAAAACATTTCAAAAACATGGGATGAGCATAAAAATCTCAGTAAGGGATATAAAAATATGGAAAGGAAACATGGGTACATATACACATAAGAATTAAATCATACTTTACCCATAAAACATAAGCAGTTTAACATACCTCATCAAATCATGAATAAATCATATAAATCATAAGACATAAAGGTAACTTGAGCCATTCATAACATTCTTATGTAGGGAGTAACCCTCTTGGTTACGTTTGGAATACCCATCATAATATATTCCCTAAATCTCTTCGGAGAAACCTTAACATTTCACTCCTTCGCGTTACCCAATGCATTGGAGATCTATATTGGGCTCACCTGCCCTTAGTTTATCACGGAACCACCTGTCTTTATAACAATGCCCAAGAACTATAACATAATCGTACCACATAATACATGCCTAAAGGAAACATAACATTTCCACATTTCAATCACAAGATATCAATAAAAAACATTGATATAAAAAAAATTATGAAAACCATTTTCAATACCAAAATAAAAGAAAAGTAAAACATGGTATTTATTTTTCTTTTAAAAAGAAGGTATGGCTTGTAGAGGAAGCCGAAACTCAAATAATGGTCACGGCGGCGGAGAAGTCGTTGTCGCCGCATACGTACGACAAAAACATTCCCTTTTGTAGTTTAGTAAAATTCTTTGTATAAAAATGAGATTCCTTTTTTATAGACATAAAAGTCGAAGGGGTTTATACACCGTATAAAAGAAAGTTGTGTACAAAATATTCCTCAATGAAAGGAGATTGAGACAAAGTCTCATACCTCGGGTCCGACTTGACTCGATCATTCTTTAATGTCCTGAATAATAAAGTTGAGTTAATTTCTACTTGCTTAAAAACCTTTTTTAAGTTGATTATTCCTTTTATATCACTTATTACCATTTCATGAACACTATGTAATTATTTTAGTTAATAACGGTCGTTTTAACGATCATTGGTACTTGAGTCAAAATATGATCTTTATAATTACAAGTTGTTCATGTATCCATTATATCTAGAGTTATAATCATGATATATATATCATATATATCTCGTATATACATGCATTTATAATATTACATAATCATTTAGAGGTAAGAAATCAAATGCACCGTTCATGGAGACGGTAAGCCGTACGTACGCATGAACGCTACTTTCATTTCTATTTCTTATTTTATAGAATGGAATCATAATGATATAAAGGTATATTATAATTCCAGTATAATATCATATATAATACCATTAATTACATCATTTATACATCCCACATATGGCATTAACGAATCAAATCACTTTGAGGGGGCGGTAGTCCGCACTTCCTAAAATGAAGATATCGCGTTTACTCATAATGGTAACCATAAAGGATATGCCAAAAATGAAAAATAAATAATCTTAAGTAAAACATAAACATATTATATATAATATATAATTATAGTTACATATTAATGGCCTCCTTTGAAGGTGATATATGAGTGTTTAACAATCATCGTTTCGTGAGGCAGAAATTCGCCATCCACGGAAATAGTATGTTCTTTAACCATTAGATGTAGGTGTGTGTAAGTGTAGCTCGAATACTTCTTATAAAAAAATCCTAGTATATTGAAGATACTGGAATTGTTACAAAATAAATGAATAAAAAGAGTTTAGGGGGTTGGAGAAGCAAAATGAAACAAAAGGACTCAAGTGCACACATTACCTTAAAATCGGGCAACTCTCTTAGATTTGATCTCAAAGGCTTCCTTGGGAAGACTTCTGCCCAATGTGAGTCTTCAAGGAGTAATATAGGGATGTGGAGAGACAAAATGGGCAGGGGTTGGCCAAGCCAAAGGATTTGGAAGTGTGGGTAAAGAGGTAGAGGTGGGGGCCTTTTATAAGAGGAGAGGAGGGGCACTCTTGGAAAGTAAAGAAAAGTTACTTTATTTTAAAATGAGTTTCGGATTCAAAAGGTCCCACATTGATATAATTCTAGGATAAGGTGATAAGGGTTCGAAATATACCCATCCAATAGGTTTTGGACATGTGTAGGTCATATATTTTACATTATCATTTCATTTTATTTAAATCCTTTATTAATGAGGTAATCGTTGCATCATCATGATGTCATAAATAATTTAATTTATTTAATGTCTAAAAATTATAAAAAAAATATCATGATGTAGGAAATATTTTTATATTTCTAATGAATATTTATAGTAAAAAATATGACTTGTATAACCCCATGTAAAAATTGTTTTAGTAAAACATCTCATGTTTGTGTCATTTTTACTTTTACATTAAATAAAAAGTTATTTATGTCATTTCCCAACCAAAGTGGCTCTATGGGGTCCCCAAGTTGACCGATGGATTTTCTTAGTCGGTCATGACACATCCAATGAGGGTAGGACATGTTTGAAGCTCATCTCATATTATTAAAACATTATTTTTATCTTAAACTACACTAATTACCTCTAATCGCGATTAAAAACATAAAAGTTACTATTCACCAAAAAATTATTTTAATCTCATTGAACCACATTTTACTTCTTAATGACAACCATGTATGTCGGATTTTTGAAATTCAAAACACAGAGGTGGTAAAATTTTAATTAAACAAAAAATCAGTTTTTATAAGTACCACTTAGTGGTTTCACTATTCATCAAAAATTGAAGTTTTTCAGAAAAATACCAAAAATTCACCCTAAGCTACATTTGATATTCCAAATTCCAAAATGAAGTCTATTTTAAAAAATTCAAAACATATAAGTTGAATTAATTAATTTAATAATTAATTCCCGCTATCAGAGCAAATAGCGTGTTTTCATGAAACAATAAGTATCAAAAGATTGACACCAGTTTAAGTCCGATTTCAAAGTGAAATTAATTCAAACGACCACTATGGGATTTAATGGTAAAAATATATTCTAATTTAACTTTAAAACCAATTCAAATGATAATCTAATCATATAAATAAATTAGATTAAAAAGCAATTTTGATTTAAAATGCCGTATTTTTCACTATTCATTAAAAAATGAACATTGTCAGAAAAATATCAAAAATTCATACAAAGTAAATTTTTATGTCCCAATCATAAATAATATTTTTATTTTGACAAAAATAGCTTATAAAATTGTAAAAATATAGATTTAAAAATGGTTTGCCATCAAAAGGCTGTAAAACAATCTTTTAAAAATATTAGTGTATTCCATGCTTAAGATTGGATTTATTTTCATTTTAAGCCTCTAAAACAATATCTAATTAATTAATAGACATAGATAACAATATCTATTATTCATTACTTACTTGGGATGTTACATCCTTCCCCCCTTTAGAAAATTGCGTCCCCACAATTTATTTACTTATCGAATAAATGGGGGTACTTATCCCTCTTTGCATTTTCAGATTCCCATGTTGCCTCTTCCATCATGTGGTTTTTCCACAAAACCTTTACCTGATTAATCACCTTATTACATAACACTTTCTCCTTGTGGTCAAGAATCAGGACAGGTTGTTCCTCATAAGATAGGTTCTCTTCCAGCTGAACTACCTCTGGACTCAAAACACGAGATGGATCTGGCATATACTTCCTCAACATCGAAACTTGAAAAACATTGTGTACCTGAGATAAACTCCGAGGTAAATCCACTCGGTAAGCAACTGATCCAACTCTCTCCAGAATTTCATATGGTCCAATGAACCTTGGACTCAGCTTTCCTTTCTTACCAAATCGCATCACACGTTTCCATGGTGATACTTTGAGAAAAACATGATCTCCTACCTCAAAAGATAGATACTTACTCTTGTTGTCTGCATAACTCTTCTGCCTACTCTAAGCTATTCTCATGTGTTTCTTTATCAGCTGAACTTTTTCTGCCAACTCTTCTACCAATTCTGGCCCCATCAGTTTCCTTTCACCCACTTCATCCCAAAAAGCTGGAGTTCGACACCGCTTCCCATATAATGCCTGAAATGGTGCCATCTGTATACTGGAATGAAAACTGTTATTATATGAAAACTCAACCAAAGAAAGATGCTGGTCCCAACTTCCCTGATAATCCATCGAACAAGCTCGTAGCATATCTTCCAAGGTCTGAATTGTTCATTCCGACTACCCATCTGATTGAGGATTAAAAGTTGTACTAAAATTTAATTCAGTACCCAATGACTTTTGAAGGCCCTTCCAAAAGTTAAAAGTAAACCTGGGATCAAGATCGGATACAATGGAGAGAGGAACTCCATGTAACCTTACTATCTCTTTAAGGTACAATTGAGAAATTTGATCTAGAGAGAAAGTATCTCGAATAGGAAGGAAATGAGCAGATTTAGTCAAGCGATCAACAATAACCCAGATTGCATTATTACCTCGAGATGTCTTCGGTAATCCCACAACAAAGTCCATGGATATATTCTCCCATTTCCACTCTGGCACTAGTAGAGGCTGAAGCATCCCTTTCGGTAACTGCCACTCTGCTTTAACCTGCTGACAAGTCAAACACTTCACAGTAAAATCAGCAATATCTTTTTTCATTCCATCCCACTAGTAATACTCCCGCAGATCTCTGTACATCTTAGTACTGCCAGGATGAACTGAAAATAGAGAACTATGAGCTTCACATAACAACTCTCTTTTCAACTGTGAATCACAAGGCACACACAATCTCTTCCCAAATATCAAAACACAATCACTATCAATGTTGAATTCATGCAACTTACCCTTCTGAACCATCTCTACCTTTTTCTGCAACTCACTGTCTTGCTTCTGTGCTTGCTTGATTCTGTCTGATAGAGAAGATTTCACTGATACCTGAAACAAAATAGAAGAACATATTGCACCAACAACTTCTATTCCAAAGTTCATCAAATCCTTAACCAAAGGATCACGTTCCAAACGCAACATTGCTAATGAAGCATTACTTTTTCGACTCAAAGCATCAGCCACTTTATTTGCTTTTCTTGGATGGTAATGAATTGTACAATCATAATCCTTGACTAATTCTAGCCATCTCCTCTGTCTCATGTTTAACTCTTTATGAGTGAATATATAATTTAAAATTTTGTGATCGGTATATATTTCACACTTTACTCCATACAAATGATGCCTCCAAATTTTTAAAGAAAAACAACAGTAGCTAATTCCAAATCATGTGTAGGGTAATTTACCTCATGAGTTTTCAACTGTCATGAAGCATAAGAAACTACCTGATCATTATGCATTAGGACACAACCAAGTCCTTTCAAGGAAGCATCACTGTAGATAACAAACTCACCATTCCTGGAAGGTAGTTCCAAAACTGGAGCATTCACCAATCTTCTTTTCAGTTCCTGAAAACAATCATCACATTCTTTTGTCCAGATAAACTTAACACCCTTCCAAGTTAACTTCATCATTGGACTAGATAACCATGAAAAATTTCGAATAAACCTTCGTTAATAGCCTGCAAAACCAAGGAAACTATGAATCTCTGTTACATTTGTGGGTCTTGGCCATTCTTCAACAAATTTTGTTTTAGCAGGATCGACACTTATGCCATTTTTTGAAACAATGTGACCAAGGAATGAAATTTGTTGTAACCAAAACTCACACTTTCTGAATTTTCCATATAGTTTCTCTTATTTTATGGTTTGCAAGATAACCCTTAAATGACTTTCATTCTCCTCTTTACTTTTAGAAAAAAAACCAAAATATCATCAATAAGCACAACTACCATTTATCACCTGATTCAACTGAGTCATCACTGCAGTAAACTGCTCAATTCTGATTCCGACCATCTCTAGTTGCTGATTCAGAAAGTCATTCAACTCTGTATGCCTTCCCATAAAATATGCTCTATTTCCTTTATAAAAAATAATTCTTAACACATAAATATCTTTTTTGAAGCAACATGGTAATATTTAAATGCTATATCATTTCAATCATACAATAAATTAACTTATAATTTTACAATTTTCTAACTCCTAAAGTTGTCTAAACCGACCTCTGATACCAACTATAAGACCCCGACTTAAACCTTACTTAATCTTGAGTTATTACAAGATTACACCTTGAGGATATTTTCAGGTTTAGAGTTTTAGAGAATTAGAACATAAAACTTTCATTACATTCCACATTTAAACAAAGTGGTAACATAAAATAGAGTATTCATTTTTCCCATCAATGGAAACATATTTAAAATAAAACATGGATTCTTTCTTGACACTTCCTTGACACTATCATCATATCATGTACCTTTCCCTTGACCTGTGAAAAACATTTCGAAAACTTGGGATGAGGATAAAAAGCTCAGTAAGGGATATAAAAATATGGAATGGAAACATGGGTACATATACACATAAGAATTAAATCATAACTTACACATAAAACATAAGCACTTTAAAATACCTCATCAAATCATGAATAAATTATAGAAATCATAAGACATAAAGGTAACTTGAGGCATTCATAACATTCTTACATAGGGAGTAACCCTCTTGGTTACGTTTGGAATTCCCATCACAGTATATTCCCTAAATCTCTTGGGAGAAACCTTAACGTTTCACTCCGTCGCGTTACCCAATGCATTGGAGAGCTATATCGGGCTCACCTGCCCTTATTTTATCACGGAACCACCCGTCTTCATAACAATGCCCAAGAACCATAACATAATCATACCACATAATACATGCATAAAGGAAACATAACATTTCCACATTTCAATCACAAGATATCAATAAAACACACTGATATAAAAAAACAATATGAAAACCATTTTCAATACCAAAATAAAAGAAAAGTAAAACAAGGTATTTATTTTTCTTTTAAAAAGAAGGTATGGCTTGGAGAGGAAGCCGAAACTCAAATAATGGTCATGGCGGCAGAGAAGTCGTTGTCGCCGCATACGTATGAAAAAAACATTCCCTTTTGTCGTTTAGTAAAACGCTTCTTATAAAAAAAAAGATTCCTTTTGGATAGACGTAAAATTCAAAGGGGTTTATACACCGTATAAAAGAAAGTTGTGTACAAAATATGCCTCAATGAAAGGATATTGAGACAAAGTCCCATACCTCAGGTCCGACTTGACTCGATCGTTCATTAATGTCCTGAATAATAAACTTGAGTTATTTTCTACTTTCATAAGAACCTTTTTCAAGTTCATTATTCCTTTTATATCACTTATTACCATGTCATGAACACTATGTAATTATTTTAGTTAATAACGGTCGTTTTAACGATCATTGGTACTTGAGTCAAAATATGCTCTTTATAATTACAAGTTGTTCATGTATCCATTATATCCAGAGTTATAATCATGATGTATATACCATATATATCCAGTATATACATGCATTTATAATATTACATAATCATTTAGAGGTAAGAAATGAAATGCACCGTTCATGGAGACGGTAAGCCGTACGTACGCATGAACGCTACTTTCATTTCTATTTCATATTTTATAGAATGGGATCATAATGATATGAAGGTATATTATAATTCCAGTATAATATCATATATAATACCATTAATTACATCCTTTATATGTCCCACATATTGCATTAACGAATCAAATCACTTTGAGGTGGCGGTAGTCCGCACTTCCTAAAATGAAGATATCGCGTTTACTCATAATGGTAACCATAAAGGATATGCCAAAAATGAAAAATCCAGAAGCTTAATTAAAACATAAACATATTATATATAATATATAAATATAGTGACATCTTAATTTCCACCTTTGAAGGTGATATATGAGTGTTGAACAATCATTGTTTCGTGAGGCAGAAATTCGCCATCCACGGAAACAGTATGGTCTTTAACCATTATATGTAGGTGTGTGTATGTGTAGCTCGAATAATTATTATTAAAACATCCTAGTATATTTTAGATACTGGAGTTGTTACAAAAGAAATGAATGAAAAGAGTTTAGGGGGTTGGAGAAGCAAAATAAAACAAAAGGACTCAAGTGCACACATTACCTTAAAATCGGGTAACTCTCATAGATTTGAGATCAAAGGCTTCCTTGGGAAGACTTCTGCCCAAAGTGATGCTTCAAGGAGTAAGATAGGAATGTGGAGAGACAAAATGGGCAGGGTTTCGCCGAGCCAAAGGCTTTGGAAGTGTGGGTAAAGAGGTAGAGGTGGGGGCCTTTTATAAGAGGAGAGGAGGGGAACTCTTGGAAAGTAAAGAAACATTACTTTATTTTAAAATGATTTTCGGATTAAAAAGGTCAAAAATTGATATAATTATAGGATAAGGTGATAAGGATTCGAAATATACCCATCCAATAGGTTTTGGACATGTGTAGATCATAGATTTTACATTATCATTTCATTTTATTTAAATCCTTTATTAATGCGGTAATCGCTACATCATCATGATGTCATAAATAATTTAATTTATTTAACGTATAAAAATTATAAAAAAAATATCATGATGTAGGAAATCTTATTAGATTTCTAATGAATATTTATAGTAAAAAATATGACTTGTATAACCCCATGTAAAAATTGTTTTAGTAAAACATTTTATGTTTGTGTCATTTTTACTTTTACATTAAATAAAAAGTTATTTTTGTCATTTACCGACCAAAGTGGCTCCATGGGGTCCCCAAGTTGACCCATTGATTGTCTTGGTCGTCCATGACACATCCAATGAGGGTAGGACATGTGTCAAGCTCATCTCATATTATTAAAACATTATTTTTACATTAAACTACACTAATTACCTCTAATCGCGATTAAAAACATAAAAGTTACTATTCACCAAAAAATTATTTTAATCTCATTGAACCTCATTTTATTTCTTAATGACAACCATGTATGTCGTATTTTTGAAATTCAAAACACAGAGGTGGTAAAATTTCATTTAAACGAAAAATCAGCTTTTATAAGTACCACTTAGTGGTTTCACTATTCATCAAAAATTGATGTTTTTCAGAAAAATACCAAAAATTAACCCTAAGCTATATTTGATATTCCAAATTCAAAAATGAATTATATTTTAAAAAATTCAAAACATATAAGTTTCATTAATTAATTTAATAATTAATTCCCGCTGTCAGAGCAAATAACGTGTTTTCATGAAACAATAAGTATCAAAAGATTGACACTAGTTTAAGTCCGATTTCAAAGTAAAATTAATTTCAACTACCACTATTGGATTTAATGGTAAAAATATATTCTAATTTCACTTTAAAACCAATTCAACTGATAATATAATCATATAAATAAATTAGGTTAAAAAGCAGTTTTGATGTAAAATGTAGTATTTTTCACTATTCATTAAAAAATGAACATTGTCAGAAAAATACCAAAAATTCACACAAAGTAAATTTTGATGTCCCCGTCATAAATAATAAGTTTATTTTGACAAACATATCTTATAAAATTTTCAAAAGATAGATTTTAAAATGGTTTTCCATCAAAAGTCAATAAAACAATCTTTTAAAAATATTAGTGTATTCCATGCTTAAGATTGGATTTATTTTCATTTTAAGCCTCTAAAACACTATCTAATTTATTAATATACATAGATAACAATATCTATTATCCATTACTTACTTGGGATGTTACACAACCAACCAACTAACTTGCTCCAATTTCACAGAGAGAATAATCCTTGGAATAAGGGGTTGTCCACTTTAAATCACAGGGGAATCCACTAATCATAATTTATCAACATACCCCAGAGACTCAGTCTTGTAATCAAGCAATGTATATGTGTTTGGGAAGAAAAGAGCCTCATTCGACATCCCAAACCACACTATGTCCAAACATTGGGAAGCATAGAGAATCAGTATGACATCCCATATATACATTACATGAATCTTACTTTGGAGACTTTGTCTAGGTAGTCTCATCAAATGAAACCGTTAGGGGAATTGAGCCTCATTCTGACTCCGTAACACATGAATTCTAGGGGTGGGGAATAAATACTTATTCTAACCCGACCCATGGGTGTATAACCTCAAGTTAATACCCCACATACCACCAATACATAGGCACATTCTTCCTTAACCATAACACATTTTTCATTTACATTCCTTAGCTCATTTTAACACATATACCATTTACAAACAAAAACCTATTAAGTACACATACCATTTACCAAACGCCCCCTTATAAAATATTAACAACTAGAAAACAATTTAACATCAAATTCATTTCAAGATCCATCATAACACAAAAATAAAAATACTCATTTGAAATCATCTTGATGCTACCCTACTCGAAAACCAAACCATTCTCCAAGTCTTTCATTTTCATTTCTAACCATTTCTAATAATTATCAATGAATTTTCACAAAAAGGATAATAATTACCTCATTTTAAATCATCAATTGTTATTATAAAGAAAACCACATTCTAAATAAACTTGAGGCCAACACATCCTTTTAAAACATTTTATAGTTTCAAAATATCATATTCTTTTTTTAAAATCTATAACTGGATCAAAATAAAAATTTCATTACTTAAACCATTTCATAACCCCCTTAGGAATTTCATCAAACACAAAATACAATAAATTAATTATACCCATTCAACCAAACCCACATAACAGATCACAATTTACAACCCATTCACTCTCATAATTCCCCTATATCAATGTTCATAATCCTATTCCACCACTCTAAAGGGATCAGTATACCCCATGGTTAACCCTAGGTTTAGTCTCTTATCATCAATGAACCAAATAGGGTCTGTGAAGGGTCTCACACCTCAATCTAATTCTAAAATTACTTTCCTTAAATTAACACATCAAAACGCAACAAAGAAGTGAATTATCCCAATAACATAAACATATAACACATCAAGATTATGGAAAAATAATTAAGAACACCTACCTCATATCCGTTGATGAAAACTTTCTAAACATCCTCCAATGATTCAAAATCAGCCACCCATTAAAATCCAAACATAGGATCTGATTGAAAATGAGGGTTTTAGGGTTTCAAAAGAAGTAGAATTATTCAACAATACATAATCCAGAAAAATGAAGGGAGATGATGGTTAGAATCAACCGAATCATTGATCCGCACCCAAACACTCTCTAAATAGCCATGGATCAAAGGATAATAATCCCTTGTAAGTCTAGAAGGGTTTTGTTTGTCACCCAAGCTGTTGGATGAGGAATAAGGAAAAAATTTGTGTTATAAGATTTTAATACCAAGAGGAAAAATCTATAATTTACCACTTTTTAAGGGCCACATAGTTTGGATTCATAGTTATAAAAACTGCATGGCTCCCGTTATCCAAGAGGGTCTAAGTGGAACAATTTATTGTAAGAACGTGCATGGTTTGAAAAATTTTGCAATTAACAAACACCATCCTTTGTCTGAAAGAAGGTTTGGCTACACGCTTTCCCTGTCCAGGAACATAGTTTGTACTAGCTGTGTGCTAACCATGCGCTATACACTATTTGGCCTCATTTCTCATCCTTTTATTTTCTGTACCCCTGTAACACCCCAAAAAATTCCCATGCACCCCAAACCACTTAATTATTAATAAAAAGGAAGTTTATCCAAAATTTAAACAAATACCTACCTCCATGAAAGGTAAGTTTTTTACAATTTAGTATGAATACTTTAAACAAAAAAAAACAAAAAAGTAAACAAATTTTGATTTCTTCTATACTATAATTCATAAAGAATTTTGGTAAGAAATTTATATGTAAAAAATTGATTTATAGTATAATATGAAGTACTCATGAACTCAACCAAACTATTTCTAGCAATATAATACTCACTTGTAAACGTTTGAGTTAATTTATATATAATTATATTTCTTGGTTCTACTACATAGTTTTTTATAGTGTTTATATATAGATAAATTATGAGTAATACCTTTTCAAATTGATTTTTTTTTCAAAATTTGAGTTTAAAAACACTCCACTATGATCGATTTGGATATAAATAAAGGGAATTAAATTCTTATTTAAAACATAATTATGGAAAAACATAAAATGATTAAGAGAATCATATTTATGAATGGGGAAAAAACTCAAGTACATCTACTGTAATCATTATCCAAGACATACACATAGTATTTTCCTACAATACATCTTATTTTTGGAATAAAATAAACAAATGTTCACTAACTAGAAAGATTTGAAAGTTGGTAGTTCACTTTTTGGTTTAAAACTAGACTTATGTTTCTTACCAAATTGAGAAGTAAACAAAATTTGGTTGAATTAATTTTTTTGGTAGATCCCCAACACATCATTTCCTAGAAATTTTGGACAATTTTTTAAAGTTACAATGACGAAATATCCCATGAAACAACCAATATAGATATATAGTTTTACATAAACAAGGAACATTTCAATGAATTTAGTCTCTTAAGTCAAGTGTGTAAACATTATAATTACTATTGGTAGAAAAAATTAAAGTAACTTCTAAACTTTTAATAATACATTTACCATTCCAAAATTTTACAAGATTACCCTAATTGAATAATTGAATAATGTTTAAAAAGTTTTTCTTAATAATTAAATAAATGAAACATTTTAATTTTATTATTTTTCAAGATAATAAACACCACTGATTCTAATGATTTCAGCATGTGCATTGTATCAAAAAGTGATTCCACATCTATTCAAAGTTTTCAAATTTCAAAATTTGGACTTTCCACATATCATTTTTCGAGAACAACCATTATATATGAAACATTTTTTTTTCAGTTTCTTATACTAAACCTTTTCCTAGAAAAGGTAAAACTATTTTCTCAGTACGAAATCTTTCATGGGTGCCATTATGTTAATAAAAATGATTTTAGGAACCCCCATACGACCAAAGCTTCTATTTTAATTTTTTTAATTCATTATAAATTAATGATTTATAAAAAACAAAAGATCATGCTTGGTTTATAGTATAGTGTTTAT
The DNA here is from genome assembly GCA_963277665.1 of Viscum album. NCBI lineage: Eukaryota > Viridiplantae > Streptophyta > Magnoliopsida > Santalales > Viscaceae > Viscum > Viscum album. The sequence continues at coordinate 1,450,102,439 of OY728146.1, read as the reverse complement.
CCTAGTGAAAAACCCTTTGACACTTATTGAAAAATGATGAACTTTTATGAATAATGTAATTTTAATAGAAATGATATCTAAAGGGAGTAAAAAAATTATATTAGGAGTTATAGAGGGTCTAATTTTTGTACAATTTTTTAAAATATTATTTACTAGAAGTAATGTTAGATAAATGGTTCCACAAAATATAAAATGTGTAGTATAATTTAAAAATGTAATTCAGATCATCTAAATTTGATTTAGATTTAGATTTAGAAACTAATTCAAATAAAAATTTTGAAATTCAAAAGTTAACTTTTAAATTCTATTATAACCTTTAATACTACTAGTTTTAGAAAATTCATAGAAGTTTTTTAACCATTAATTATTTTCAATGAATTGAAAAATATTTCCAATTCATTAAAATTACTTAAATGTTTTTCATTTTCTATTGATTGAACCTTTTTATCTTCCGATGGATTTTATAATTTATCATGTGGTGGATTTAAATAGTTATGTCTCGAAGTAAATGTTAATTTTTAACTATGGGAAATATTTTTAATGAATGAGCAGTTACCTTATACATAAAGAATTTTAATTATTTTGAAAAATCATATATAAAAACAAATAATTTTTATGCTTTAATTTTCACTATCTTCAGATGAACTATCCAATGATGTATCGATATAAGTTGTTCTTTAGGTGTCCAAATTTCTCAATATCTTTTTCCCTTTAATTTTAACTTATCTCTTTGAATTTCTATCTATAATCTCCACTTTATGAAAATACAGTATAATATAACCTATATTATTACATACATTGCATATAACATCAAAATAATCCTTCTTATCATGTATACCTTTTTTTAATTTAAAATAAGAATATCATAATTTCTTATTACTGAAAATACTACTCATCATTCTAGTAAGATATCTAAGATCATTTATACTATCATTAGAACTAATTTGATCAAAATTATTATATTTCTTCCTTGTTTCATGAGATTTAGATGTATTAGCACATGAAGTAAAAGTACTAGATATAGGATTACTATAAGTAAAGTAGAAATTTAATGTACTCTAATCTGTAACTCTCTCACATGGCCAAAAAGGGTTGGTTACGAGACCTTAAGAGATCCTCCCCTTATACGATAGGCTAATGACTATAAGTGGGGGTGTTATTAGTATAGTGGGAAGACTATACCCTATGGTATAAAGTTACATATAAGTGTAAATAAACAATTTAAATAACATAATTAGAGTAAAAGAAAAGTGGAAAAATAGCTCATACCACTGGTAAATAAAAGGAGGAAAAAATAAACTAATAATAATGAATCATGTAATGACATAATGAGATATATCAAAATGTAAAACTGAAAATAATACAATAATGAATCAAAAGACATAAATTAAAACCCAAAATTATCCGGTCCTGATCCCCATGCTGGTCCCATCTCTAAACTCTAGGCCAACCCACAAAGCAATAAAATCAGCAATAAGGCCCCTTTCCCTTATCCAGACCTACTTCCATGAAATCTTCTCAGGTACCAAATGATGACCCAAATTGGGTGTGAGTAAAACTGAGTAGGTTGGAACCGCTGTGTCTAAACATAACATGACTAATAACTAGTGTATGTAATATGTAATAAATAGGTGTATTAATTAGTCAATTAATATAATAAAATAATCAACCTATTTCATTACCATGAAAGAATGTATCTGATCATGCAACACAACCATGCCAACCATATCCATATATCCATGTAACCTGGTTTAGCGTAATGAATGTTTCCTTTGAGCATGTAACACAACCATGCCAACCATAATCATATATCCATGGAAATATCACATTAATTTGGGTCATGCCTTCTATATAATCATTTCATCATGTTTTAGTGGGAATATCTTTCTATATAATAATTTCAGTTTGTGTCACTAGTCATAGACTTCCATATAAGCATTTTACCATATATCATCGGGCATAGCCTGCTATATAAGCATTTCAACACATGTCATTAGGCATAACCCACTATAAAAGAATTTTAGTATGTATCACTAGGCATTGAGCTCTATATAAGAATGTCAACATGTTTAGAGAATAACCCATTATATAATAATTTCAATAAGGATATCAAAATATCACATCACAAGCCACAATGGTTAATTATTAACATTACCATTTATCCTTAAATTACTCTTTCATTTATATACCCATCTCAATAAACAATCCATAACCATGGATTATATATTAACAAATCACCCAAGGTATCATGTCATACTAAACACACTTTAACCCATTAGCCAATTCAAATTTAGTCAAGGGTTTTCTCAAACAATAGGTATACCAAAAGCCTGGTCGCATTAATAAATGGATCTAAAGGGATACAACCTATATTCAGATCCATGATTCACCATTTATCATTTAATAAATTAATTTTAACACCCATTAGGTTAGTGAAATCATAATATTTCATATACTTTCAATTATAGAGATTATAGGGTTAGGTTCAAACTCCCTATCTTTAACTAGAAATTAATGCAGCGCTTCTAAAGGGTAACACCAATAAAGAATAAGGTGTATAAGATCACCATAAAAACCTTATTAAACCTAGATAAATATCAAAAACCAAAAGTGGTCTAAATATTCCACTGCATTAATAGTGAACAATAAAATAAGAGGGGAAAACCAAAGCGCGAGGCTTTCCAGGGATTGATCACACAAATGGGACATCCAGAATGGAGGAAAGGATTCCAAAATCACATTGAATTATTCCTAGGTTAAAAGGATAAATACGTACCAAAATAATGATAAAAATATCATGCATGACTTTGTTTAAAGTTTTTTGTCACTATATTACATGGTGTGTAATCCATTTACACATCATGTATTCATTTTTAAAGGAATATGCCGAAAAACTCATCTCCTCAAATTATTTTTAAACCTAATAAACTTTTACATGAATTTAATGGTTTATATGATATGTAATAGATTCACTCCCTATACTAGATCACAACATGTCTCTAGTGGTAGTTACACATCATGTGACAAGTATATGGTGTGTAAATTCTCTCCTGTAAGTTTTCACTCTAGTTTCCACAAAAGGACCCGAACCACCTCCAAAGCCTTCCAAATCATGTAAACCCCCCATAAACCCATTTAACATATTTATATCTATATTCAAATTATTAGAATAATCATACATCACCAAAAATTAGGTCATTTTATCCAACAAAGGATCTTTGTCTCTAAACAAGACTCGAACACCAACAATCAAATGAAAAACTAAAAGAAGGTCATACCATAAAAAAGGGGATCTTAGAAACTACCCACCTTATAAACAATCATCCAAAAGCTACTCTAAGAATCACTGTGGGGTCTTGGTGAACAAGTTTGGTCACTGTGACCACTTATTATAGTCCCTCTCCTAGGTCTCCTCATGAACACACCCATGCTACCACTGTACTCAAACCAGAGGTATAGTCCTACCCCAAAAGATACGTCCCACTACAGTTTAAAATTTGTATCAGATTCTCTTCAATGGACGAACCAACACAAATCTCAACATCCTTGACATCCACCACATAAAAAGGGCTAGGATAACATCCCCAAAGCATCGACACATGAAAAAAGTCATGCATGGCACTATAGTTCTATGAAATAGACAATTAGTATGCCACTGGACTTAACTTGACCACCATCTCAAATAGCCTTAAAATATTAGGCTCTAGCATTCAATATTTCCAAATATGGGGTTCCCCTAACCTAGGATACACCCGAATAGAAATATGATGACCAAACTCAAACTCTATACGTCATCTCCAATGGCCAGCATATGATTTATGCCTTCACTTCATGGTCACTATCCACCTCCTAATCTGACGAACCTTCTCAGACATATCATGCATGAGACGAGGCCCAACAAATGCTGAATCACTGACCTATAGCCAACAAAAAGGTGAAAAACACAACATGTCATACAAATACATGACATGTTTCATCTGGATCGATTCATGGAATCTATTATTATACGAAATCTCCATTAGTGCAATGTGATTCTCCCAAGGACCATTGAAATCCCAAACACATACTCATATCATATCCTCTAATACCTTAATACTCTGATCAGATTGGCCACCCATTTGAGGATAATAGGATATTCCCAAAAGAACATGTGATCACATGCCATTCTAAAGACCCTTCTAGAACTGTGATGTGAAATAAGGATCTCTATCATAAATGATAATATTCAGAACACTATGAAATCAAAGTATCTCGTGGTCATAAAGACAACCCAAATCATCAATGGTGAAGGTATCTATGACAAGAAAAATGTGGGTACAACTTCGTTAGTTTATCTAAGATCACCAATACAACATTATTCTTATGGGTTTTCCATGGAAATATTTTAAACAAATCCATAGTCACATCATCCCATTTCCACTCAGGAATAGGAAAAAAATATAAAATCCTAGCTGGTATCTGATGCTCAGATTTCACTTGCTGAAAAGTGAAAAATCTTACTAAAAATACTACTACTTATTTATTCATTCCTAACCACCAATAATGTAGGTGGAGGTCAAGATACATATTTTCAAACCAGGATGTACCACCCATCTAGAATCATGAAACTCTCTCACCATCTTCTGGAAAAAACCTATAGGAACCCATACTCAGACACAAAAAAGAAGTGAATTTCCACTTCCAAGAGACCATCCTGATAGTGTCTCCCCACCATATAATATGTCTCTTAGAACTAAGCCCTCATGATCAGATAGCTTTTATTCCTTAATCCGGTCTAAAAAAATGAGTATAACAGATGTCAAAGTCAGAGCTACTCATCCCTGAGACTCTTATACATCGATATGCATGTAAGTGTCATCATCCACCAATCATAACAATAACCTTGAACTACCTCAATCTATATCTTCTATATAAAAGCATTAAAAATAAAATTTCTATTTTCCAGTGTATATCTCAAATCAATGTTGAAATAATGTAGATACTCAACCCACCCCCTATACTAAAGGTTTAGGTCCCGCTGAGAAAATATATGCCTGAGGATCTTTTGGTCCAGGAATACCATAAAGATCTCACCCATATGATTGTGTCTACAGCATCTCAAGGCTTATACCACCATATACAACTCAATATTGAGATTAGGATAATTATTTTCATGCATTCTTATATGTCTTGAGCCTTAAGAAACCACCCGACCCCTCTACATCAAAACTACATTGAGTCTAACTCTAGATGCATCATAGTACATGGTATATGATTTACTTAGCATATGTAAATTGAGGATAGGTGATGAGGTTAGGGGGAATTTCAGCTCCTGAAAATCTTTCTTGCATGCATCTTACAAAAAAAACTTCACTCCCTTCTTGGTCAGCCCAAACATTGGTGATTCCACAGAAGAGAAGTCCTTGATAAATCATCGATAATAACCTTCTAAACTCAGAAAGATCTGAATCTTGAAGAAATTATTGGGTTTTTCCCATGATACCATGAATTTCTCTTAGTCCAATAAACTATTTCCTATGAGATAACATGGCCCAAGAAGTGCACTTTATCAATCTTGAAATTTTATTTGGTTAGCTTTGTGTAATGTTAATGATCACTAAATGTACATAGGATGATTTCAAGATGTTTAGAATGATTTTCTACTGACTGAGATTACACTAATATGTCATAAAAAACCACCACAAACCGATATAGAGAAGGATGAATGATGTGATTCATTAAGGTTAGGAATACCACCGGTATATTATTTAAACTAGACAATATCCCTATAAACTCATACAAGACATACCTACTCCTAAAAAAGTATGAGGTATGTCTGATAGTCTCACTCTCAACTAATGGTATCCTGATCTCAAATTGATCTTGGATAAGATCTTATTACCTTTAAGATGGTTGAATTGTTCATCAATACGTAGAAGGGGATAAGAGTTAATGATTATCATCTGGTTAAATCTATGATAGTCCATATATAAGCATAAATACCCATATGACTTCTTAGAGAAAAGAAATCAAGAACACCAAGGAGATAAACTAGGCTGTACGAAACCTTTAACTTACATATCTTCCAACTAAAAATTTAACTCATGAAGCTTTGTTGGTGACATTTTATAAAGAAGGATAGAAGATAGCTCTACTAGAATCAGCAAATCGATCATTAACATGATCTCTCACTTGGGTGGTATGTTATAGAACTGATTAAGAAATACATATTAAAAATGGTATACCACTGGAGGAAAAGAATCATGCTACATTACATGATCAAATTGAGCCAGACCAGTTATCTGATATGTGAGACAATCCAATCTTCAATGAATTGGTTTCACACGACCAACCTGAACATCTTACTCACCCTAGTGAGAATAGCTTCCTCCTTCTGGAAATAAAAAGGTAACTATCCTCTATAAATATTAGATATGAGAATGATATTGAACTATCCAATACATAACAATAACTAAATTGAATCCTTTCATTTCCATCACAAATGGTTCCCAAAAGAAACAGTAACCACCAATCTCTAGAGAACACTCCTTGAATCATTTGATATTCTCTGAACACACTCCCAATGGTGTATCGATAGTTAAATAACCATCCAAGGTTTCCATATCCAAGCCTTAAACCTTTGGAAATGGGTGTATAAAAAGGAATGTGATTCCCATGTATAAAAAACACAAGAAAGGATAGATGATACAAGAATCATACCTCTCATAGTAGATAGTCTTGCACCCACACTAGCCATAGTAGTCTGTATAATGTGATGTTGACTAACCCCTCTTCACCGGGCTTCAGTATGACTCCCTAGAACTATTACTTATTCTTAGTACTTTCATTCTTGCACTAGGGTATCACATACACTACCTCAACCAGAAAATCCAACAGAACTCCAGCTACCTAGCTGCTTAGAAGTAGCCGAGTCCTTTCCAGACCCTGGTACCTATCCTGATCCCCTTACAGTACTATGTACCTACACTCCCCTATAATAACTCTATATTTGGACCATCATACTACAATATTGACACTCTAAAGTGGGTTATAGACACTAAGGGAACTTGTGGCCTATATTTCCACATAGATAGCACTGCAATGGAACATGATCCTGAGATTGTTGTCTACTACCCTGAGTTATCTTCCCACTGTTTCCTTGGAAAAAATTATCATAGTGACAATTCTTTTCACCAGATTAAGAGCTCTCAGTTAACCCTACTAAAATAGTCTAGCCACTACTCGGGGACTTGATCATATCCCCTTCCATGATAAGTTCCAGATTCATTACATATGAAAAGATACTCAAATGAAAAAATTCACCTATGTACTGATCTCATAGCAAAGACCATCTTGAAAATGTCTCTCCCTAGAGATATTATTATCATTTTAATATGATGAAAAGTGATATAGGTAAATGAACATCAATATGATCCTTAGGATCTATAGGAAGTTCCACCCCAGCTATGTTTGGAGCATTCTATTTTCCACTCTCTTGATTCTCAACTCAAAGATGATGAGGATGCATTTTATCTACATGAAAAACACACTCCTTAGAACACTATCTATAATAAGGAAAACCTAAAGAGATGACAACAAAAGAGATTCACTAACTCCCAAACTCTAAATACATGGTATAAAAGTGTTTTATCATGGCATATCAGTTCATTAATTTAATTTCTCATATATAAGAGGTTTCTTATATCACAGTTCTTACATGAAAGTATATATAACATGTAATAATTATGTACCTATCATGAACAATATGTCAATATATATCATTATGTTCCTATCTTGATGCATGAATACTGATCTCACATTATATCAGTCCATGATTATAAATCTTAAGAACCAATAATATCTCTAAATAATAACCTCATAAAACTTGTGAAAACAAAAATCCCTTCCGTGGAACTTGTATTTTACCCCATAAATGGGTTAGCTACTCCAATGAACAATCTCATTACAAAGTCCTGATGTATCGTAGTCTATTTTCTACCTTTCCAAAATAGTAAAGAAATAGTAAATAAAAACCCACACCTATGATACCACTTTGTGAAGTCCCGTAATCCGGTACTCTCCCATATGGCCATAGAGGGTTGGTAACGAGACCTTAAGCGTGCATCCCCATAGAATAGAGGATACCAAATATAAGTGGAGGTTTGATAAGTAAAGTGAGGAGACAATACAAATTGGTATGAAGTTACATAGAAGCAGAAATAAACAATGTAAATAACATAATTAGAGAAATATAAAAGAGGAACCAATATCTCATACCACTAGGAAATAAAATAAGGATCAAATTAACCAAAAGTAATGAATCATGTAATGAATTATTGAGATGTATCTAAATGTAAAACTAAAAATTATACAACAATGAATTAGGAGACACAAAGTAAAACCCAAATGTATCCAGTCCTGATCACCATGTCAGTCCCATCTTCAAACTCCATCCCAACTAGAAAAGAAATAAAATAAGTAACAAGGTCTATTTACCATTTCTAGACACGCCTCAATGAAATATTCTTGGGTACTAAATAATGACCCAAATAGGGTGTGATTAAAAATTAGTAGGTTGACACCACCATCTCTACAAATAACCATTAAGATAATAAGTTAATGAAATAAGTGATAAAAATATATATTAATTAATCAATTAATACAATAAAATAATCAAACTACTTCAAAACCATGCCATAAGGTCTCTGATTATGTAACACAACCATACCAACCATATCCATATATCCAAGTAACCTACTTTGGAAAAATGCTACTATATCTCAGATCATGTAACATAACCATGCCAACCATAAAAATATATCCATTGAAAAATCACATGAATCTAGGCTATGCCCGCTATATATGTATTTTATCATGTTTCATTTGGAATAGAACACTATATAATCATTTTAGTATGTGTCACTAGTAATAGACCTACATATATGAATTTTAACTTGTATCACCAGCAATAGAAATTTATTCAAGAATTTATTCACATGTCACTAGGCATAGCCCGCTATATAAACATTTTAGCATGTATCAATGGGAATATTCCACTATATAATCATTACAAAAAGTGTTATAGAATAGATCAGTATATAATAATTTCAGCAAGGACATCACCGTATCACATCACAAGCCATAGTGGTTAATTTTATAAATTACCATTTATCCTTAAATTACACTTTCATTAATATATAAAATTATCAACAACCATCTTAATAAAAATTCCATAACTAGGGATTCTATATCAAGAAATCACATAAGGTCTCATGTCATGCTAAACACACTTTAAGACATTAGACAATTCAATTTTAATCATGGGTTTTCCCACCCAAGGAGCATCCCCAAAGCAAGTTCGCATCAACAATTTAATCAAAAGTGATCTAGCCAATATTAAAATGAATGATTCACCATTTATCAACTAATATATTAATTAGAGTGAAGATTAGGTTGGTAAAATCACAATATGGCATATACTTGAAATTAAACAAACCACAGGGTTAGGTTCAAAATCCCTACCTTTAACCAATGAAAAACTTAGTGATTAAAAATGGTAACACCAATGCAGAAGAAGGTGTAGAAGATTGAAAGAAGAATATAAATCAAACTAGGTCAAGATCACAATGAAAATAGGTATAAATATTCCCCCATCCTAATGACGAACAACAAAAGGGGAGGGGAAATCCAAATACAAATAATTACCTGGGATCAATAGTAGAAACATGATATCAAAAATGGAGGAATGGCTTCTAAAATCACCTATAATTCATCCTAGGTTGAGAGGAAGAAGACTCATTGAAGGAATAAGAAAAATATCACACAAAGATCTCTTTAAAACTTTTTTTATGATATTAAATGGTGTGTAATCCATTTATAAGTCATGCATTTATTTTTAAAGTGATACGCAAAAAAACCCTTTAACATAGATTATATTTAACACAGATCAATTTTTACATGATGTGAATGATTTACATGATGTGTAACCACTTCATGCTCTATACTAGTTCAAAAAATTTCTCTAGTGGCAGTTACACGCCATGTAACATGTACACGACATGTAAATACTCTATATTTAGTTTTCAATATTGTTTCTACAAAAGGACCTGAACCACCTCAAAAGACATCCTAAACATGAAAAATCCCCATAAACCCATTTAAAAGGTTTATATCAAGACTAAATTAATTAAAAAAACATAAATACCTGAACTTTAGGTCATTTCCCCCAAAAAAGGATCTCCATCTCCGAAAAATACTGAACCACCATAGGTCAAATGAAAAACTCAAAGAGGGATGCACAAGAAAAAAGAAAGGACAATATAAAAAAGATAGTCCATTTTACTCTTATCATTCTCAACATATCTTTTTAGTATTATTTCATATTACATTAATATACCAATAAATTCATCCAAGATTAACTTAGTAAAATGTTTAGTATCACTGATAGATTTCCTCTTCAAATACCTTACCTTTTTCATTATGATAATAAAATTTTCAATGAGATGATATTTTGATAACTCTTTCCAACCCAAATATTGTAAACAATTTATAATATTAATAAAAAATTTATGAATTTGTGTGAATGTTTCACCAGGTAAAAAATAAAAACCTTAATAATTCACTTTCAACATACCTCTTCATGTTTCCAAAATATTGGTAGCTCCAAAATATGTATTTTCTTGATTCTTCAAAATTATATTTAATGTTTCACTAGAGGATAGCTAACAATAAAAGTTATTTATAATAGAACATAGTAATGTATTATGAAATTTATGATTTATTTGATATTCAATGTAATGAAGAGATATTTTGGATCCTTTAAATTAATATTATCTTTGAAAACATGTATCACACACAATAATGAACCACAAGATCCATGACCAATTTATTATTAAGAAAATTTAAAAATAATAAAACCTCTATTAAATAAAAATTATTTTCAATAATTATAAAATGCATAAAAATTATGATTATAAATACTTAATGTTTCAAGAATTCATTTTTCAACAAAAGAATTTTTTCTTTATATATATTGAATTTTCGTTTAAAATTTATATTTATAAAATTTGGAGCCTTATTTTTAAATAATTATATTCATTTTTTAATTACATTTATAAAATTATCTTAGTGGGATTTATTGACTTTCTCTCTCAAATAATTGTTTCTTTGTTGAATAGTGAAAAATAAGAAATTTTTCTAAAACTGTTTCTTTTATAAAACTATCATTATAAAAGAATTTATTAAATTTTTCTAAACCATTTTCAATAATATATTTATATATTTATAAGTAAAATAAATAGTTTAATATCACTATGTTGTATTTATAAAACCCATTATTATCATTTTGGAAATATTAGTAAGTTTTAGTCTATGAACCTTTATTATTTGCTTATATTAAAAATAATTTTTCATAAATAGTTTAAATTAAGACTAAAAAATTTATTTTCCTATTTATATCAACGATTTATTTTTATCTAATATGTTTAATTAAATTTATGGGTTTAAAATCACGCTTACTATGATAATGGTAAAAGTGTTATTTTCAAAGAGTTTTTTAATAATATTTTATAATATAAATTTTAAAACCACATATAAATATATAATAAATAATTTAATTGGTGATAAATACTAAATAATATTGAGATCACTTAATGGGAAAACAAAATTTCTCAACAAAATAGTTCTTCTATATATCAAATGTTTCAATTTAAAATGAAATTTTAATTTTTTTAAAAATTTAATTGGATTGAAAAGAGTTTAAATTAAGGTTTAGAACACTCAAATTTTTAATATGAGTTAATTTATATTTTCTGTAATACTTATATTACCTGGTAAAAAAACTAGTTACATAGATAGAAATGTAAATGGTAAAATATAAAAACCTAATGGTAAAAGTATTTAAACATTTTTAAAACACATGTTAAAATTATATGTGGAGGATTTATCAACCTTATATCACCAAAAATTATATTTTTTCACACTTTTGGAACCAATTAACCTTTAATAATGTTATTATATTATTGAAAAATAATGGGTGTTCACAAAAGTGAAAATTTATTCACTTATAAAAAGGGAATAATTCAAACACTTCATTCCACACTCATTAATTAGAATTTATTCTTAAAAAACTACATTTATCTCCTTCTATATTCCTATAATAATTTATTATTCCCCTGGTCACCATAATTTACCCTAAACCCTTTATTTTAGAAGAGTCTTTCAAGTGAAAGTTAAAGGTATGAAAGTGTGTATTACTTACTCTTTACCTTTTTCTTCTTCATATTTCACTCCGAAAACAACCATAGACGTAGTAATATAATGAAAAAAATTTCATTATTTTACCTAATTTTTATTATATTAATGAAAAATGATTATTTATTCCTTTTCATCCAATTAGAAAAATAAAATAATGTTAATAGTGCATTGTGCAGACTACTGCCTCTAAAATGTAAAATTTTCCATTTTAAATATTTTTATATTTCTTTATAAAAAACACTAAAAATGAGATTAAATAATATAAAAAAATATAAATTATATATTTATTCTTATATTATAATGATATTATACTCTTCCATAACTATACTCATCCATTGAGATAAAGCATGTTCATGTTTAGGGTTGGTTTAGCCACCTACTTGACCAATTCTATAAAACCTATCATAGATAAATATGAGAAAATAAATAATAATGTAATTATTACTTATTAATAATATCATTATGGGTTTATTTTTCAAGAATATTTATATTATGTACTTAACTTATTATTAAAATATCATCTTTGATCGTTAAAAATTATCAAAATAAGCCGACCTCCAATACAATATTTACGCAAACATAAGAAAACACTTTATAATAAATATGTAGTATATGGTAATAAATAGACTATATTAAATAAAATATAGATGAATTAGGTTAATAATAATTTCTTCAATAAACTTAATCTTATTATTTAGGAATTTAGGAAAATGCGCAGAATGATTTAGGAACACGATAAGGGTTTTTTTCTAACTTAATTTTATTCCATTAAGTTACAAATGTTATTATTGAAAATCTATTGTTAAAGGATTGATTAATTATACCTAATTAATAATTGGTATTTTACTTCCTCTATATTTTATGAGGTTATACAATCATTCCATATAACCTCATTATCAAAATGATTCTTACCACAATGATTGTGTTACTAGTAAGGGTTCATTGTCTCAAATTTCAATCCCTTGAGACAAGATTATGTTATACAACATGTTTTATAGTTTATGGTGTGATTACTTCCCCATTTATATTTTATATCATGATTATTTAAATTTTCATTTTATTCAATGTTCCATTTGAAAATCATAATTTTTCTAAATTCATAAGTTTTATTTCTATGTGTTATTAATTCAGTGAGACATGTTTGATATTATATGTCATATATTATTTTATATAGTGTACTAAATTCCGTATTTAATTCAATTAAAATAAATATCATTCATTTTATTATATTGTAACTTCATGGTATTACGCTCATGTTATTTTGATTCTTATGTTACCATTACTATAAGGTTTGTTTCTAACTCAATTTTCATCTATTATGTTAAAGACTTTTTTATTGAAACTCTATTGTTCCTAGATTGATTAATTATAATCAATAAATATATGGTATGGAATTTACTTCTTATTTTATATGTATATAAAATTATTTATTATATCCTATTTATCAAATGATTCTCACTATAATGATTATGTTACTTTTAAGGGTTATTTGTCTCAAATTTCAATTCCTTAAGACATAATTATGTTATAAACCATGTTTTCTATTATATGGTGTAATTAATTACTGTTTTATATTTTATATCATTATTATCTCATTATTAACTGTTTTTAATGTTCAATTTGAAATTATATCCTTCAAGTGGTTTTGATTCGAAAGTTTCTAAAGACGTAAATGTTATTTGTCTCTTTTTTCAATTCCCTGATTCATATTTGATATTAGAAACCTTATTTTTCTATATAGTATATTCAATAATATATTTAATTCATGTTTATTAAATATATTAAATTTAATTATATTTTAACTTCATGTTATTCCTACCATGTTCTTTTGATTCTTATGTTATCATTACCATAAAAGTTTTTTTAACTCAGTTTTCTTCTATTTAGTTACAAACATTCTTATTGAAACTCTATTATTCTAATCATGATTCATTATACCTAATGAATATATGGTATTTGATTTCAAACTTATTTTATGTGGTTATAAAATTCTTCCTAATATCCTCATTATCAAATTATTCTTACGAAACAATTATGTTACTTGTAAGGGTTCTTTGTCTCAAATTTTAATTCGTTAAGACATGATTATGTTATAATCCATGTTTTATATTAAAATGTGTACCTAATTCCACATTGATATTTTATATCATGATTATATCATTATTCATGGAATTTAATGTTCTATTTGATGTTCTATACTTCAAGGGGGTTTGATTTAAAATTTTCTAATGTTGTAAGTGTTGTTTGCCTCTATTTTGAATTTTGTAAGACATGTTTGATATTACAAATCATCTATTATTTTAGACATTGTATTCAATTTCCTATTGAAATAAAGTAAAATAAATAAATTTTATTTTATTTTATTTTAATTTCAAGGTATTCCTATTATATTATTATTATTCATATGATACCATTACTGTAAGGGTTTTCGCTAACTGATTTTTCTTCCATTGAGTTAAAAATATTCTTATTGAAATTCTATTATTAAAAAATTTCTTCATTATAAAAAAAATTAATAATTTTTATTTTATTTTACTAAACCCCATCATTTTATGATTTTTTTAATTCTGGGGGGTTTTTGAATTTTTTAGTTTGGTCGACTGTCTATTTTTTAAATCATGTTTTGGATTGAGAATCAAAGAGTTGGATCATATTTAAGTTATGTTTTTAAATGGTTAGAGGCTTGAGAGGTGCCTTGAATTTTTAATATGTATTAGGATAATTGGGTTGAAATTTTATGTTTGCTTATGTTTCTATCCAAGGTGCACAATTTTGGGTGCTTGGTTTAGGAGAAACCGTGCAACACCCTTAGTGTAGAGCATTTTTTAGATCAACTTTTATAGTGCATGGTTTTCTAAAATTGTTAGTGAATAATTTTTGGGAAATTGTGTAGATATTATAATAAACTGTATGAGGTGTTTGGATTAAGAACATGGATGAAAATTGTAGACAAACCATGAAAATTTATGTAGAGGGTTCTAGAGATGATTTTCATGGTTGGAAAACTATGTAGACCAACCATGCAAGGATAGGTGATTTCAGACAGTATTTAACACACAATTGGTGTATGGTATAAAAGATTATTTGTAAAAACTATTTTACCACTAAGAATTAGAAAATTATCATTTTTAAATTATTTTTTTATAACCCATGACTCCCCAGTTTCCTCCCATTTTCCGCCAGTAGCCCCTCCAAGTGACCCATTTCTTCATCTCATCTTCCTATGGTGGATCTCTCTCATCCCTTGGATGAATCAAATTATTTTAGAGGAATTATTTAACCAAATTTTAATATTTGTCTCTATTCACTTCCCTTGTTATTTCAACACACTATCAATTGATATATCTCAATTTATGTCTAATATTCCCTATTTTCAGGGATTTTTTTGTGTTTTCAATTTTTTTATGATTTAGTACAAACCAATGGAAGGTACTAGACATGTTGACTTTCCTAAGGTTACTTTAGGTGGTTACTTAATTAAAAATATAGTCTCACTTATTTCTCAAGTGGTGTATAGTGTAGTTAGGCTGGGTTTTCCATGTAGTAGACTCAATTAAATAATTTTCTTTACCTATAGCTTTTCGTTAGTTAATGTGTCCGTTTTTAAAATATTATGAATATTAGTGAAGGGTTGTTCTTAAGAGAACACTTTTGTTTCAACCTTTACCTTGATTTAGTTAATGAAATGGTGGAATATGATATATATTATCATCTAATCATGTTAGATAAAAAATTTAAATTTCTTAAACTGATTAATTGGAAAACTATGTTTCTAATGATTGAGTGGAACTTATGTTTTAAAATTGGTGACATTGAAATAGAATTTTACAATCATTGATCATGATTATGGATTTTTTTTGAATCATAGTATAGTTATTAAATTTAATTGTAGAAATTATGAAATTATTATGGCTTGATAAACCCTAATAGTTATTGAAATAAAATTACCATGATAACGAAATGATGAATTAAGAATTTTAAGTAGATCAATGTATTTTTATGACATTAAATTCATGTTATTGAAATTATATTTTATATAAATGGTTCATGAAGATGATGATAGATGTTATATTTTAAAATAATCTCTATGAAATTGTTAAGAATACATTACTTAAAAATCATATAATGCATGTGAATATTAAAGGCTTGAGATAGCCTCATGTTAAATAAATTTAGGGATATTATAAATTTTAACATTAAAATTAAATGAATTTTTTGGTTTATCTATAAAATGGTTCCATGTGTTATGAACTTATTTAAGTAGAATGGAAACAATATTATGAGAAACCTTGTTGATTTGAATGGAAAAATCCCTTAGGGTTTATGGAAAACACCCCCATAGGCGATGTTTAGTTTCTAAATTGAAAATACATCATAGTCGATTTTGAGTTAATAAATTAAAATGACATCATTGGTGTATTTTAGTCTCTAAATAAAATTACCTCATAGGAATAATTGTATTACTACATAAATAACCCTTATTTGTGGTCTTCACACACTAAAGAACACCCCGTAAGGGTGATAATGTTACTATGGTTGGCATAGTCCACATGACATGATTAAAGATACCCTATCATAGTTTGAAGCCGGTATGGTCAATCAGGGTATTGTGAGAAATGACTGGTGGTGGTATAGACTGATCTCAAGTGTCACTATGGAACTCGATCATTTGTGGTTATTTACTATGTTTTAACTAAAATTGTAAATTATTAAAAAAAATATTTATCACACCTCTTAAGAATTTAATTTATTATAGACCAGTTATAATTAGGTACATTATTGGTAGTATGCTGTTGAGTTATAATCACACCCTACTAAGGCCACCATGTATCCTGGGTATCTAAGAAAATCCTACTTGATTACATGTATGATTTTGGGATCGGCTCAAGAAGGATGGTTTGGGGTATTAGTATGAATCATGGGAGTTTTGGACTAGGCCGGGACTCAACAATGTTTCTAATGTTTTTCATAGTTTTTTCTTTTATTATTTGGGTTTTAATGTTTGTGACTTGTTTATAGTGTATTCCTTTAATGAAATTTGGTATATAGTTCATTTGTTAAAACATGGTTTTTTTGAATATATGCATATATGTCGTTTCACTTATTATTCAATCTTGTTGTATCTGATAACATATTTGTTTTTGTTTTCACACTGATAAAGGGGTATAGTATCCCCACCATACCACCTTAGACCCCCTCTACTATCCAGTATCGTTTGTTATATTTGGAGGTGGGATTGAGTATAATGATGTTCATTAGTCTGAGAATATATTAGTGGTCCAGGATGGTGGGATATTAAAAAATATTATCATATGATCCTCTATTTTGTTTTACTATTTGGGAAGGTATGAAAGAGAAGTGATGTTTTTAGGACATGGTATAGAACTTGTACCCAGTGATGGACACCCCATGTATGAGGGAATTCTATGTTTCTAATGTTGAGATTTCTGTTCATACTATTTCCTTTCACTATTGATATAATTTCACCTTGAGTGGAACATATGATTATCTGGATATTTATATATGGGATTTTATCACTTGGATAGAACGATAAGATGGGGTCTATTCATTCATCACACCGAGCTCATAGGATTCATATGTTATTTTTTTTTCTATTGGGGATTACTTGATTACCTTAACTATGACACAAGTCGGTAATTTAATTTGTTTTCAACCATTTAAATAGTGTTTTATAGTATAAATTAATAGAGTAACCTTATTTAAATGATCATCTAAATGGGTAAAATAAAGTTTATGTGATTACTTACTGTGATTATTATGAGGGTTTAGGTAAATAAAATCCCAATTATAACTTATACAGTGTTTTACTCAAAAAAATGCAATTGAAATTTCATTTAGATGACCCTTATTTGTGAAAGGTTCGAGGTAAAGTAAATGGTTAAATGTAAATTATTTGATCATATAACTTGGTTATTATACGACATCTTGAAAATGAAATTCCTAGTACAAATTGTAATGCACATACACACACACACACATATATATATAAGATGTGGACCTAATTGGTAATTGTTGATCAACCCTATTCATGGGTAGTTAGGTCTATGATAGTGACTGAGTTATATGACCATGAGACCATTATGATGCATGGTGTATAAGGTAGCATAATGACATGCCTTTTAGGGATTTGATTTGAACCATGGACCTGAATTTTTAATGTTACATGACTATCTATACAACTTTAATTTTTTCATAACCTAATATAGTGGGTATATTAGAATTGGCTCAAACCAGTGTATGAGACCCTTGAGTTGGTGGTTGGTCTTGTCATGTCATATTTCGTGTGTCTCAATAAGGGATTATAATTTCTAATAATGAGTTTTAGAATATATGAATCTTAGATTATAGGATTATTTTCAAGAACCTAGGGGACTTTGAGATGGGGCTTAGGGTGTTGTTGATTCAGTGAGTATGAATGATCAAGGGTAGCTTGATATAAATGTTAGATTAGT
Organism: Viscum album; assembly: GCA_963277665.1. Taxonomy (NCBI): domain Eukaryota; kingdom Viridiplantae; phylum Streptophyta; class Magnoliopsida; order Santalales; family Viscaceae; genus Viscum; species Viscum album. The sequence goes on along the minus strand of OY728146.1, from coordinate 1,450,083,732 downwards.
AAATTAAGTTAATTTATAATGAGGAGTGTTAGTAAATGATTACATTTTAGATCGATGCATGGGAGGTGTTGTTAGTGTGTAGTAGATGATGTAGAGAAACTTTAAGGATGTTTGGTGTAATGTTTTCCTATGTATCTGTATTCCCGTGGATGGGTTTGTGAAAGGGCATGTATATTCTATGAGTTTTTTTGTATAGATACCTTTTTGGATGGTAATATTATTCATATTAATATCGTTATTTATTTATGATGTGGTTAAATCCAATGGTTGATGGTAAACCTTGGTGGTTGAATTGAGGGATAATGGAGTGTGGTTAGATGCTTCAGATTTCAAAAAAACATTTGGGTGATGGTTGATAATGTTAAAATATTTATAATAGTGAGGTTCATTAATTTTTTATAGTGTTTGGGTTCCTTTTCTCTTTATTATACCAGCATGTGGTTGAGGTAGGTCTGGTGGCATAAGAATGTGAGATAAATTTTGATTAGTCATGGCTTGCTATAATTTGAGATAAGTCTTTGCAATTTGGTTGAAAAGAATAATGAAAACATTTATATTTTATGATATCAGTGAGGTATGAATGCATTGGGGATGCATTTTTCTATTTATCTTATGACTTGGGTGGTAGACTAGCATATTCCTTTCACGCTTCAATGTTTTCAAGGTAGTGGGTGTTAGTTACATGTGGTTCTTATTAGGTCATAAATCAGCGATAATCATTGTGTGGGATAAATGAAATACATGAGTTGGATAAGTGGCTTGTTGGATAGGCAACCTGAGTCTTTCAAATCATAATTTTGATGTTATAGTGGTGAGGGTGAGAAAATAGATGGTTCAAGGTGTGATGGAATGGTCAATCTGAGCATGGACCATATCATGAATTAATGTCATGGACGAGCATGGATCAACAGGATAAAAACATATAACCTGATTATGTAACCTATCAAAGTCATTGTTGAGGATAGATATAAGTGAGGACATAAGGTTCAGAAGGAACTATTGGCTAGTTAAAGGTGTAACCCTTATTTTAGATGATGTTTTGTGAATTCCAGGGAAGACATTTCTAGTTAGTCAGGTGGTGGATGGGTGTCTCATGCTGTCACTATGGAATAGTTAGTGAGGTCATATCTAGTCATTACATGTAGTAATGGATGGATGATGGACCATGAAAATTGAATTTTAGGTTTAATGAATCATTTATTAGGGTACTCCTGTGGTGTGGAGTATTGAATCAATCGCAAGTGTGTGGTTCCATGTGGATAAGGTTGTAGATGTAGTGATACCATTCTGTGGAAAATAAAAATAACTATATTATTACAGTGTATAAGAAAATATAGTTTTATCTACTTTGTTGAGTAATGATTATTTTTTAATTTCTTATGCAGTTTTTGTTTAGTACTGAGTGTTGGTATCCAAATTGAGGTAGATTTTGGTGATCTGAGTGGGAGTCAGATCAATGTTTTGTTGGTGCTCGGTGTACAATGACTAAATTTTTTGTTGTTTGGGGATATAATAATGTAATGGAACCAAGATTTGTGTTTGGACCATGATGTGCATGCTTCAACCACATCAGGATTACTTTGTGATCTAGGGAAATGTGACCAGGAAATGTAATAATGCATTAGTGGGTACGAATGATCATTTTGAGGGGTGTAGGCCAGAGGAGGTATGAAATGTGATGTTTTATTTAGTTGGATGTGGTGGGTTGGGGAGAATATAAATCAAATAACTATAGTGTACGGTTTGTATTTTTTTTATAAATTTTGATAGTGAGAGAACCATATATATCAGAATTATCACTTTTAGCAGATCCATTTGGATGGGATTACCATAGGCTGGGTAATGAATCAATTGGTACTTGGGTGATATAATTGGATAGAAAAGTTATTTGGATCATTTCCTTGGGGTTTCAATTAGGAATTTGGGCAATGGAATGTATTTTGGTGATTTTCGAACCTAGTGTTTGAGATAATGCAAGATAATCTCATTCAACACTCTAGAATAGAATATGATGAGTTGGTTATGTTTTGGAAACAGATGTATGTTGGGGTTAGTGGTTGAATTGGTGACATGAATTCTCAAGGATGGGAATTATTATTGTATGAAGGTTGTAAATTACCTTCCCTTTACAAGTTAAGGGATTTGGTGGGTATTGAATTTTTGAGTGCAGTGGATGGGTCATTTTTAAAACCAAGCATTGGATCACGAATATGAGTGTTAAAGTATCTTAAAGGGATGTTTTTTGATATGTTTTATGGACTGAGAGGATCCATTGGTTCTTTGATAATTATTAAGACCGTTGAGTTTAATTTTTGAAGTTTTTGGAAGTTTGTGCCCAAGGTGACTGGTTTGGTGTGCACGATTTAAGAGAAATCATGAAATACCATGAACATGAAGTTTTTTTAGTTAATTAGTCTAGTTCATGGTTTTATATAATATTTAGAACATGATTGGGGAAAACCCTAAAATTAATAGAATAAAATTTTCAAGGTTTTTGGTTTTAGTGCATGGAATATAGTTTTTGCATGGTTGTAGAAAAACTGTGTAAATTGTTGCAGAGGGTTCTAGTGCTGATTCGAATAGTGGGAACACAGTTGGTAAAATGTAAGAACCAAACCTATGAGGAGGGTTTTTTGGATGTTGGTGAATACACAGTTAGCGTATGGTTTAGAGAAAAATATATAAAAGTTGTGTGGCCCCTTAAAAAGTGTAAATTTACCATTTCCCTGAAGTTTTCATAACTAAATACCCCCTTTTCCTTCCCATTTTTGGTCATCAATCCTTATATTAAACCCTCCTCCTTCCTCTCCTCTTCTCATGGTGGATTTCCCTCATCCCATGCCGAAATTAACTTCCAAGGAATTTTTGGGACTAAGGTAAATCTACAAATCTATGACCTTCCGTTATTCATTTAACTCCCTATCAAGTGATCCCCCACTATTAAGATATACCTCACCATTAATATCTAATATTCCATGATTCCATGGATTTTTTCTTATTTCTCATTTTATTATAATTTATTTGAAAAATGGAATGTACCATACATGTGTAATATTCTAAGGTTAGGGTCGGTGGTCCCTTAATTGACCCTATAGTCTCACTTATTTATGAAGGGGTATGTGGTGAGTTCATGCTGATTTTTTCATGCGTTGGACTAAATTAAATTATCTATTTTAATTATAACTTTCCTTATTTAAATTTCCCCTTTTAAAAAATAGTGAATATTAGTGAAGGGTTGTTCTAAGGGGAATGCCTTGGTTGTGACCTTAACCTTGTTCTGGCTAATGAAATGGTTAAAGTCGATAGAGTTTCTTATTTAATCATGTGAGATAATGGAATGTAATTATCCTAACCTTATTAATTTTTTAATTATGGTTCTAATGTTTTAATGGAACTTAAGTTTAAAATCAATGACTTTGAAATGAAATTTTACAATCATTGATAATCATGAGAATGGATTTTTTTTTCAAATTAGGGTATAGTTCTTAAAATGAATTGTGGAAATTCTGAAATGATGTTGGATCAATGAACCTGAATAAATGATAGAAAAAAAATTCTCAAGATCATGAAATGGTTAAGTGTGAATTTTAAGTGGATGAAGGTATTTATGATATTAAATTCATGTTTTAGAAATGGTTTAATAATGGTAGTTGAACAAAATAGTTCATGTAGAGGACCATGGGGGTTATATTTCAAAATGATCTCTCTTGAATCAGTAAGAAGATATTATTTAATATATATAGTATGGAGTCTAATTGTAAAGTCTTGAGAGTGAGTCAAGTTAATTAAAGAAAGGGACGTAGTAAATTTTAAGAATATAATGAAATAATGGTTGTGCTTTATCTATGAAATATTTAAGTGTGTTATAAAATAATTTAAGTGAAATGAAAATTCCCTTGGGGGTGGTCTTGATGCTTCAAATGGAAAATTCCCTTGGGGTTGTTCAGATATCATATGGAAATGAACATCATAAGTGGTGTTGACTTACAAGTTGAAACAAACTCATAGGATGTGTTGAGTTACTATATAAAAATTCCCTCATAGGTGGTGTTGATTTAATAACTGAAAAAATCCTCATAGGTGGTGTTGAGTTACTATAGGAAGATAGCCTCATAGGCAGTCTTGAGTTACTAAAGAAAATAACTGTAAGGGTGGTCATGATTCTGTAGTTGGAATAGTCAATGACATGATCAGAGAAACCCTATCATGGGATGAATAAGGTATGGTCAGACAAGGTTATATAACTAAGGATAGACAATGGTATACAATAATCTTGAGTGTTACTAGAGATCTCTATCATTGGTAGTTTTTTACTATTTTTTAACAAAATTTTTTAATTGTTTAATTTTTTATTCATAGAACCTTGCATGATCTTAAAATATTAAACACCAGTTATATTTTGGGATGCTATTTTTAGTGGCATAATGATTTTTTTAAACACCCTTCTTGGGTTCCATGGAACTTGGGAACCCAAGAAGATGAACATAATTGATGTTTTTGGTTTTGGCAACACCCGATGCTTGATGGATTTGGGATACTAATAAAGAGTGTGGGAGTCTAGAATCGATCTAGGACTCGAGACCATTTTATGGGTTTTCTAAGTTTATTATTTTTTATCTTTGGGTTTTTTATGCATATGAATTATTGTTATTGTATTCCCATCCTGAAATATTGTGTATAGTTCATTTGTTATAGCAAGGTTGAGATCCTTTAGAGCTTTAATAATTTCCAACGATGCTACACAAATTTAAGAATTTTAAAAACTAAAAGAAACTACCTAAAAATGTACTATTTTGAAAGACCCAGTGTCTAACCCACATAGAAGATTTTTGTGTTCTAAATTAATTATAGAAATAGAAATTGCAACTGTTTTATTGTTTGAATAAAGAGATCAAGTTCACCAAAGATTGGGTTTGATATCAAGAGAAGATAAATTTCAGGTTCAGTGATTTTTTGGTTTATGCAATAGGGATTAAATTTATAATGTATTCATTCAGGCTTGGTGTCAAAATTGGGTCAATAAGGATCCTTGGTCAGGGTACCCTGCACTAATCATGTGATTTCACTCTTAGAATGGTCATCTACCAAGTGAAATCTCAAAACCAGGTGACCCAAAACCCAATTTTAACATAAATAACCTAGATTTCAGACTGATCATACACAAAATAATCCAATTAATTGATGCAAAAAAATAATCCTCCTCAAATAATATTCAATGTCTATGAAAAAAATAAGATTGGAATAAATGGTGATGCAAAAATCCAAAAAAAGAATATGAAATAGAAATAATTCCTCATAGCACTTCCATGTAAAATAAAATCACCGGACACAAATAAAACTTCTTTCTCATTCTAGGAATGATGATAATGAGAATCATGGATACCTGAGGAAGAATGGTGGTGAATAACAATAGCAATTCAATGCTTTAGTGGTGTGTGCATCATATGGTAGTGGTCCATCAGTCCTCTCGATTCTGTATGACTCCCAAGGTATGACCATGGGGGTTGTTTTCAAGCTCTTCCCATCAAACCATCATAAATGTGTATATTTATTTTTCTATTTATTGAAACTTACATGATGTGTAAAATTACACGATGTGCAGTCTATGTCAGCAGTGGATTTTCCATATCTATTTGTGTCTTGAAATTTCACGTCATGTATATTATACCCGACATGTAATGTATTTTCTGTAACACCCAAAAATGATAAAAGGTTAAATTAATAAATGATATGACTAATGTTAATAGGATGTAACTATATTTTCAAGACCCTACCTGATTAAAACTCCATAAATAACCATGATTGACCTGGAGTAGTGAGTAGGACAGTTGACCTTCTTGCAAGTTTCCTAGGGTGTGTGTGAATGAGTAAAAATCTCACTAGAAATAACATGTATTGGATAGTGGGGATGTGAATTAGTCCGATGACTTATTTGGGCATGTGGTTGGGACTCAAGGAGGGGAAAAAATATTTGAAGGGCAACTAGTGGTACCAGGAATGTAAGTACCTAATGACCATGTTAAGGAGAAGTGAATGTGTTATCTGTAAGGCCCTGTTGTTACATTTTCATAATGTGTATTCTTTCAAAACTTTTCCTGAGCGAAAAAAGATTTTTGATGAACTCATGTCATGTAATGAAATACAGGATGTGAAAATGGTCCCCTTTCTAGTTTTAAGCTCCACTAAATCCTCAATTTTTTGGTGTCGCGTCGTGAGTGAAGTGAAGCGACACAAAGTGTCTTTTAACTCCTAAATCTATCTCTTTTTTTCCATTATCAAATACCTTTCGTATCATGCCATAAAACATAAAACAAGTCAAACTGTACAATATTTTTGAAGAATAATAATTTAAATATATGAATTAATTTATTAAAACACCATAAAATACATTCCTGAAATACAGATATCAAATACCCCCACACTTGAATTCATACTTGTTCTCAAGGATAGAATCTCAACATACTACAAAGGAAACTCACCTTAGCATGCTTTAAATTAAATTTCAGTAAAAGAAATTTTTCAAATGTAAAATTAAAATTTTTGAACATCACAATATATAGTTCATCAACGCCTTTTTTTTCAAAAAAAAGTTAATCAATTATTTTACTTTTTTTCTTTAAAACAACCATGATTTTTCTATCATGAATTTTAATTTTTCAATCCATTATAAATATTCATTATATTTTTAATTTAACTCAAATGAATTTTTCATCTCATCATTAGAGTAAAATCTATAATATAAGGATGCATGCACCTTAAGAAAATTTCACTTACCATAGGCTTTCAATACATCTCACATCTCTACCGCGCTAAGATAGAGATCCTAGGTAATCACGAGGGATTCACTGTTCATGATCAATTGACTCTAGTCATTTAGGGTAGGTAGGTAAATTATTTAAAAAGTAACACTGAAAAATGTGGAATGAATCTAAATTTTTATTCATGATATTAAATTGTAAGCTCAATACAATTCTCCTTCTACACATCTTATCTCTATTTTCACCCCAAAAATATCAAAGTGGGATCATGATACATGTAATCACAATGAATGAATCGACCTATATAACTTTGTTTATTATTTTTTATTTTTTGAAATATTTGATTAAGAAAAATCTCAAATACACCACCTATCCACATATGATCGAAATATCATTGGTCTGGAAAATGTTTACTTTTATCTTCCCAAGTCATAACCGATTTTTTTCACTTTTTAAGAATTTTTTTTATAAATATTTTTTAGGAAGATAGATAAATAATGAATTACAATGAAAAATACACGTCCTATCCAAAAATCAGAATAGATAATAACCCATATAAATATTATCAATAATATATATCCTAGTACACCATGTAAAATCACTCACTGACACTTATTCTTTTAAATATCATGAAAAACATTTATAGGAAGGTATAAATTGATAATATATGATTATAACATGGTTAATTTCCAAAAAAAGGTTTTACATGGATTTTATGTGATTAAATAGGATTAATGAAAGTTTGGTCCATGGATAAAGGGATAATAAAAAATAATTCTTCAATCATATTAAAAGTTATTTTGTTCATTCATATCTTCAATAAGATGCAAAGAATGTTCTAGAAGAGAACATAAATTAGTTTCACAAGAAATATACTATAGAATGAATGAAAAATACTGTCTTAGAGGATGTCTCAGTAAAAATATTAATGGTTGGGATAATCACTCATGGTAATATATACGAATAATTAAATAAATTAATGAAAATATAAAAAATTCAAGAGAGAAAAAATCTAAAAAAATCATTTATAAAAATTCAAATGCTCCCCTAAATCAATATTTAAAAAGTCCTAATCCACATTTTTATATCTACCAATTTATTCTCCCATTTTTATAATTAATATTTATTTAAAAATAATTTTAAATTCAAAGAATGGTAATTATACCAGGTAGTTTATGTATCCTAGTTCATTTGAGTAAATAAAGAATAAAGTACAAGAATTAAATTTGTATCTAAAGCTCTAAAATAATTAAATATGGGGAATACAATTGGAAATTATAGAATTGAAATGATTAACGCCATTTTAAAAATTCTTTTAAAATGGTTGTGCAGGTTCTTCTTGCACTATGATTCACACTGTGTATATTCTTCACAATGTGTAATTGTTCCGCAACTTCTTCTCTTGCTGCTTGCTTTTTCTTACTACTTGCCTTGATTGGTATTGAAAACATTGAAATACACAAGTTAATGTATTGGAAATTTCAATGAAATTAAAAAAGATATTCAGGGGGAGATTGAATGATTATAAAAATAGAAAATAAATGAATAAAAATCTAAAAACCCAGGTTTCCTCCCTGGAGAGATTTTGTTTATCGTTGCTGGCTCGACCTTACCTAATTTAGCTCTAGTGGTTGATGGTTGGAAAGTGGTTAGTTTATCTGGATCTAATTTTTTTTTAATATTTGATTACACTATGTAGATATGTCCTCTACCTTTTCATGAAACTAATTTAACTCTACCATTGGTTAGTGTCTTTTCAATTTCCATGGGCCCAATCCAGTTATTCTTGTCCTTTCTTGAAAAATCAAATAGAAAATCAATAATTTACAAAACATGTCCTCCTTCTTCAAATTAATTTTGGATGAATGTTCCTACACTATCTTCAGCCTTTTTCAAGAACTTATTATTTTTCTTTATCCTTTTCTTACTTTATTTTTTACTTTCCACAATATCTACTTCAACTCTTCTTAAAAGGACCGCAACATCATCCACTTCTAGAAGACTGTCTTTTGAAAATTCATCATATTTTTCATCTGATTTCTTCATTTCCTAGTGCAAACTGAACATCAAATTTGATCATAAAACTCTTAAACTTAGTTATACATTTTGAAAATTAATCAATTCCATTTCTATATTTAGTAACGGTCTTCCCAAAAAAAATTTAGCTTCTATTAAGCCATTTACATCACCAAAAAATCGACCAAAAAATTGAACTTTTCTACCTTTATGATGAAATCCTCAAGTAATCCTTGAGGAAGTCTTATGATTGTATATTCTAGTTGAAACATTACTTGATTTGGTTACATCTATCTCAATCCAAGGCTCATGAGTGTTGAATATGACATTATATTTACATTATAACCTAAATCACATAATGAACTACAAAAATATTTAAAACCAATAAAAATTGAAATGAAAAAACTACCTAGATCAATTTTCTTACATGGTAGGATACTTGACACTACTGCAGAACTTTCTCCTCTTAGTTTAATTGTGGCTAATTCTTCAAGTTTTTTTCACCGAATACTTCATTAACCATGTTTATATAGACATGTTTGTGATTTCATAAGTAAATTGGATGTTGATATTTATTTTTTAAAAAGTCACTAAGAAAACTTTTCATTATTTCATAAATATTTACCTTCTTGAACCGATCCAAATGTAGTAGTGGTGGTCAGTATAGTGGTGGTGCATCCAGTTTATTAAATTCCTCAGCTTCTATGTGATTTTCTTTACTCACTCCCACTATCTATTCTTTATCATATCCTATAGATTCTATAGATATTTATTCTATCCTATTACCACATCAAAGTATTATATCTTTCAAATATTCATGGGGATTATATTTTGGGAATCTTGGAAGTACTTACCTATGCTTTTCCCTAAGTTTCTCAGCAATTTGACCAACCTAATCTTCCAAGTTCCTCAATGTAGATTGAGGGTTTTGTGAGTTTTTTTTCAAATTTATGATCATATTTCCTTTATCCTTTGAATATAATAGAAAATATTTAATTTTATCTCTTATGGTAGTTATAAATGTTTCAAGAGTCTCCTCTAGTTAATTGACTTGACTTTTTATCATTGGCCCTTGGTGTTGAGGTTGAAAACCTTGTTATCTTGGATAAAATCCTTGAGGGACTTGGTTTTCATTTTGATGTTCATATTGTTTAGGTTGTTTTAGTTATTTTGGCCTCCATAACTATACATAATATTTATGAATATAATATAAATAATTCACATATTCACAATACATACCATATAGATTTCGTTTGTCCATCATCTCATTGAGTTTCTTTGATATGAAATTCATTTGGGTGGAAACCCAGCTCCTGCCTACCTTGTGTACTCCTTTTTATAACCCCCCCTTCTAGATGAAACTAAAAACAATATCTGCAAATATAATCCAACAACTCATAGCTATACCCTGGTGACTTTCACATAAGGGAACCTCCTACATCAACATCAATGATTCAATTATTTTCCTATGATGATTCTTTATAAACAGCTTTAATTAATAAAAACATTTTAATGACATGATGAGAACATTGTATTATTAAATCCTTAAATATCTCCCATGATTTGTATAAATATTATTTAGTACACTACACCAATTTATACTACTTAACCCCATATCCATTAAATTTTAGGGTATAAAAAACAATGTTATAAATTTTCTTACAAGACCCTTCCAGGTGGTCATTGAATGCAGAGGAAAACATTGAATTCACTCTCAGGATTTTTCCTTCAATGAGAATCTAAATAGGTGTAGTATTAGAATCCCATGGGGTGTTAGCCGAGTGGTACCCGCTGGCTGTACCCCTCGCTCTCTATGGGAACTGGTGCAGGATCGAGTCCCATCAGGCCGGAACACTGTTTGTATTATGAAATGGGTGATTCAAATCCATTTCTTAGCTGGGGAACGTGGTGCGCACTTGGGCTGGTGGGGGCCCCTTTGGGAGTCAGTGTTAGCCACACACGTTTTTCACATGAGCCTTATCCCGATTGTAAAGGACTCCATAAGTGCATCCAAGCGACCCAGGATAAAATCCAGGCGGAGGAATAATTTTAGGGTACTATAGAAGTACTGTAACAGGAACTGTGTAGTACTATAGTAGGAACTGTAGCTGGGACTGTAGCAAGTACTGTTTGGCACTGTAGTAGCCTGAATATGACCCCGTTTGGGCCTTCGAGCCACCGATTTGGTCCTTGAGTCCTTTAAGGCCTTCGGGCCACCCAGGCCTTCGGGTCAGTAAGGCCTTTAGGCCACCTAAAGGCCTTCGGGCCACATTAAGTGTAGAAGAAAACCAGACAAACTACAAGGAACAATATCTACAAGGAGGATTAGGAAAAAAGCATTCACCACAGAACAAGATAAACAGATTGAAAGAATGAGCGGGTATGGAACCTGCCATCGGTACAAGCCTGTGCATGCATGAGAATGCCTTTCCAAATAGACATGCGAAGGTGGAGAGATGATTTCACGATAAAGATGCTAGGGAGGAGCAGTTCCAACTAGTTATTCTGGGTTTTATGTAATGTTTGAAAGCTTACGGGTAATGAATTCCTCTAAGGCCTACGGTCCATGTAATAATTATTTCTACGGGCCTTTTATGGATTCCACCTCACCCCTTTAAAGGTGGATTATCAAAAATCAATAAAAAATGAAGGCCTTCGGGCCATTGGATTGAAGGTTTAGTATTAGTACATAATTTGCGACATTTGAAAATTAGAACATGTCACATATTTCTGAGATACTCCCAATGTGTGAGTTGGGGTCTTCATGAGGTATCCCAGAAAATTAGAGTGAATGTGTGGTCATTTGGATGACCTCCATCATAATATCAAAATGTTGATCAGTGATTTTGGGTATAATAATACTTTGATTGAACCCCATGTTTTAATTTCTTCCATAGTTGATTAGTATTTTCCCACATTGATTTCTTCTTGGGAGCTATGGCCCCACTCTCTAGCCCAGCTCATGATCATATCCTTGATATTGATACCTTTTGAACATGATGTTTTATTCTTGCTCAACCTCTTCCTTTTCCTTTCTTTGATGGTATACTGTTCTTTCCAACTCTGGGTTGAATGCAAGATCATCCACATTTTCATTCCCAAGAGTGGAGTAGTCGTGCAATGAATTATTACCCAAAACTAAAACATGACAATACCAAAAGTAAAATAATTAATTAAAATAAAATTATTTATAAGATTCTTAATTAATTTAATCATAGAGGTAACCATCCCCATTAATGGTACCATTAATTTGATGGATCACAAGACATCGTTAATTTCCTATGGGGATAAAATTTTTTAATAATATTAAAAACATAGACAACCTAACTAAAAATCTATTATTTTTTAATCCCAAGTTTCAAACCCAAAAGGATGATCCATATGTTCTAAATTAATTAAATAAATTAAAATTTCAATGGTTTCTTTAAGAAATAATGGAAGTGAAAAAATAATGAGTTTGATATCAAGAGAGGAGACATGACAGGTCTATTGATTTTTAGGTTTATAAACTAGGTATTTAATTCATAATGGATTCATTATGTTTGGTGTCAGAATTGGGTCTTCATGGATCCTTGGTTTGGGTACCCTATGTTAATCATGTGATTGCACTATTGGAATGGTCATCTACTCGGCGAAATCACAAAACTAGGGGACCCAAAACCCTATTTAAACATAACTAACCTAGATTTCATAATGATCATACAAAAAATAATACAATTAATTGACTCAATGAAATAAAACTCCTCAAATTTCAAGAAATGTATATAAAAATTCAAAAAAAAGAAGATTGGAATGTATAAATAGTGTTGCCACAATCCAAAACAAGAATAAGAAATAAAAATAATACCTTACATCAATTTCCCCTATAATAAAATCACCCAAAAAATTAAACTAATTTCTCATGATATTCATGAGGAGAATGAAAAACATGGATCACTGGGAAATAATTGTGGGAAAGCACTACAACGATGCAAAGCTTCAGTGGTGAATGCATCCACTAGAAGTGATACGTTGCTCCTCTCGATTCTGGATGCCTCCCATGGTGTGACCGAGGGGTGGTTTTAAATCCCATCCTATAAAACCCTTTTTAATGTGTATCTTTATTTTTCTATTAACTGATACTTACATGATTTGTAAAATTAAACATATTCTAATTCATGTTAGTAGTGGGTTTTCCATATCTATATTGTGTCTTGATCTTTCACATCATGTATATTGTATGTGACACATAATGGATTTTCAAAACATGTATTATTTTTGAAATTTTCTTAAGTGGCGAAGAAATCCTAATAAACTCAAATTATGTAATTAAATACACAACATTTAAATGGTATTTTTTTATTTTTCGAGCTCCGCCGCATCCTCAATTTTTCTTGAGTCATACCGATTGGCTTCACTCATGGCATGACGTGTATTTTAGCTCTTATATCTATCTAATTTTATTAATTTCTCAAATACCTATTGTATCCTTCCATAAAATATAAAACAAGTTAAACTGTCCAACATTTTTCATGAATAATCATTTAAATATAAGAATTAATTTATATAAACCCTACAAAATACATGCATGAAATACAAATATCAATGGTTTATTTTGACTATTTTCCAATAATTTCCCTGATATCATTTCATTGTTTATTCTATCTAGATGTATATGATTGCATATTATTTTTATCTTGTTTATACTCGGATAAAGGGGTTATGGTCTCCCCACAAAACTACTTTAGATCCCCACTTCTAATCGGGGGACTCTGGCATAAAGGGAGGGGAGCTTAAGGTATAGTGACAATTGTCAGCCCGTGCATAAATTAGTCGTCCAAGGTGGTGGTATATTGTAATATCCTCGTTATTTTTAATGGATCTACAATTATTCCTTATAACTTCATTATTAAATTATTCTTACCTCAATGATTATGTTACTTATAAGGGTTTTTTGTCTTAAATTTCAATTCCTTTAGAAACAATTATGTTATACACCTTGTTTTATATCATATGGTGTACTTACTACGTAAAGAACACCTATCATAGGGCATGTAAAAATAAATTTATTTTCCCCTAGGGGTGTATTATTAGTAGTAACCAAAGTCATATCCATAGAAAAGTGTTTAAATATAGTTTTCATGAATACTAAAATAAAATAACAAGAATGCATTGACTAAAAATAAAAGAACATGGATTATGAAATTCAAATGATGGAGAAGTTATTGGGTTTGGGTTTGGATCCCCATTTTCTAATACTATCACGATCATTTTTGAACGAATCTCTTTATTGATTAGTTTAATGAATGGATTAACAATTTTTCATCATTTTCACCCTTGATTAATATTGAATTTGACGAGAATAATTTTAAACAATTTCCTTGTTTGGGTAATTCTCATTTCATTATGTGAAATTCAAAATGTGTGTTCCTTGAATTATTTAGTCAATACCAAATATGTAATTATAATCCCCAAACATTCAAATTTGATTACTGCTTCTTCCTCACATGTTTAGAAATCACTAGACACCACTTCAATTTATTTTAGATCAACCAATTGGTGAAATCCAAATTCACATAGAGGGAGATTAAACATTATTTATTAATGAAATTTAAAATCTCAATATTAAATCAAAACAAAATCACATTCAACTTAATTTCTAAAATTAATAAATATAAATATCATTAAACAAATAGAATATATTAAAAATTCATTAATAATAAGACTCATGCATCACAATTTTTTTGGGTCACCTCGCCCTCACCCAACCACAAAGGCTTCCAACCCACATTGAAGGGGGGATCATTGAAGAATAAGAGGGAGGAGGATGAATGAAATTGAAGATAAAGTAAAGAGAAATATTATTTCTAGTATCTAGACTCAGGGGGGATCCAATCAATCTACCTATCCTTTTTTCTACACAATAGCGTATTTTTTCTTATTCCAAGTCTCTAGTGGATGATCCTCATTGAATGTGTATCCAGTTCCAAGTTGTGATCCCCTTAAAAGTTGTGCCTAGCTATCCTTATATATAAATATAGAAACTGCCTTGACCTCCCTTTCTAGATACTATGTCTGAGTTGTTTTCCCCTTTAAAAATATCAAAATAAAGATTTTATCCACCAAGACTCGTAGTGGTTGTCTCTAAAAAAGAAACACTCTAATATATCAGGTGTTCAAAAATAATATACTCCATCGGCAGTGGATTCAGTGTGGACAACATGAAGTAGAAATATTCTGGTGCATGGAAAAACATGGATACATGTAAGGAAACTCCACATCACTCATGGTGTGTGGGGATGATGTGGTTGTGACTTGTTGGGATTAACGGAAAAAGCTGTGGAAGAAGTGTGGTGGTAGTGATGAAGTAGCAGTAATATCCTCTTCCTCAAACCCTATGGCATTCAAAGTGGCCGAAGGGAGCTCGAAATGAGCTTCATGGTGCTTGGATGAGGCTTTATAGGTGATCATGTGGCGGTCTTGGGCTTGTAGGTAGTGGATAGCTTGACCCTCAGCCTCTAGGGCATTAATATTGGTGTTTTTGGTGTGTTGTATTGGGTGGATGACAATGTCAAGTGGTGGAGAAGTGGAAGAGACAAAAGATCCTTATGTTCAAGGCATGAGTGAGTAAGGCCAAGATGACGCATCAAAATTTTGATAAAATGATGAACATTATCATGGTAAAAGATATCCCACATTGAAAAGGTGAAGGTGACGCATGATCATTTATAAGACAAAGTGATAAAATCACTCGAAAGTAAATTCATTCAGGGGTCAGAGGACACCCGCCACAATTTAGACTGCCCCAGTTTGGCAAAGTGCCCATCCCACTATGTCATGGGCTTGACCACCATGGTCCAGTGTGCACGGGATTCACCCCACCAATGAATTCTCATGGATTCATCACAGTGGGCCTTGCACATGCCTGATATCCCTGTACAGTCTGGTATGTGTGCTTGGTCTCCTTGGGCCTTGTATAGAAATTTGGCCTCTAGTGGGCCTTCCTATTTGGCGTGTAGGCTACAAGTTGAAGGATGACCCTATTAGACATATTTTTTTTATCAAAAATCTAAAAATGTTATGAAACATACTTAATAAAAATTCAACAGAATATTAAAATAAATCATAGACTTTAAATCATTAACAACCGAAACTTTTTAAACCATTTTAATTAAATATTCATATTATCCTAAATTTAAGAAAAAAATTATAATTCATTGAAATTTTTCCCAGAAATTCATTTAAAATAATTGAACATTAATTAAAAATATTCATGGAAAATAAGGGTATCTAATACCATCACACTTAAACTATTTTTGTCCTCAAGCATAAAATCTCAACATTGAAATTCAGTGGGGTCCAATTCTACATATATTTAAATTCTAAAATAAAAAAAATTAATCAACTATCAATGTTAAATCAATTTTTTAAAAAATCACAAAAAATATCAATCTAATTTTTAAATTTTCCAAGAAACAATCAACTCAAGTATTTTAATTTTTACCATTTCAAAATGACGGTATTTCCCTTATCATTCATTAAGGTTGCTCAATTAATTAATATCAACCATTCCAAATCATTATATACCTCTCCTTTAGAATATTTTTACTCATAACTCATGATATAATTCAATTATATTTATGCTCATATCATGAGAACATGATTCTCATCAATAGGATTGTAAATGTACTATTTTCTCCACTATTTAAAGACAGAATACACATTATATAATATAGACATGTAAAAATGGTTCAAATGTCTTTGAGTCGTACAGTTTATATAAATTTATCTAAAGAATTAGGTTTGAAGAGGAGGTTTCTCTATTAAAGTATAAATCCTTATATCAAAATTTAAAGTTCAATAAAATTCTACCCTTAAAATTGACAACTCCCACTTCCCATTCCCAAAGAAAATATTATCACAAATGAAATCATAATTAATGATGTGAACCCTTTTGGGTTATCCTCACTTTTATACTTTTTTTTTCTCAAAGTACATTTTCATTTTTTTACTTCGTTGAAAATCATACTTGGAATGAATCTCACATCCACCACCTAACCACAAATGATAGAAATCATCAGTCTAGTAATGGTGATTTTTGATTCTTCTAAGTTATAACTCATTATTATTTTTTTATTTTTTTTCAATAATGTAAAACAGTAACGTAAAATGAATAAATCATAATCCTTCTCTAATACATAGAAATTGAACCCCCACACTTTCCCCTCATAATCCATATCATCCCTTTCGCCATGAATCCCTTCACCCCCACAATTAAACTTAAAAATATCATGAAAATACTAAGAGGAGGTTTGGAATGGATAAAAATGGATTAAGGCATGCTTCATCCCTAACAAGTTCATTCATGGTATCTATGGTATAAATAATGAATAATTTATAGGGTGCTCTAAAGGATAAGAGATTTTTAAAAGATGACTCAATCACATTAAAACTTCATTAGAAGTAAATTTTTATATCCCAATTCCAAAGAACATGTTTATGTTTTCATATAAAAATAATTAATGTGTGAAAATCTTAATTTAAAAGCAGTTCTCTATAAAAAGGATGAAAATTAACCTTTTGAAAAATATAGGTTTTTATACATCAAATAGGGTTTATCCATACCCTATGAAAAAAATATATTTTGGATGAATATCAAAAATACTTTATTAATTATTTAACATATATATTAAATTAATTTTGTTTACTAATAGTAATTCACTCAGTTTATTAATAAAGAAATACAAAAATATTATTGATTTATATTTTTTTCATAAATAATTGGTAGCGAATTAATTCACCATATATTTTCACAAGTTAATTATATTTATTCCCGCTAACCTAAAAGATATGTTAAAATAGAAATTTTATATTAAGGACATCTTGAGGTTCATTTAAAATCATGATTTCGTGTAATGTAAGCTACTAAATAATTAAAAATATTTGGAAAGAATATTTCATAAAAACATTAGGGTGTTACATTATACCCCCGTTAAACTGAAGTTGGATCTCAAAATTCATCACTTAGATAAAAATATATGAGGTTGTCTGTCCCTCATCATATCCTCATGTTCCCACGTAGCTTCCTCAAATTATAGGTTCTTCCACAAAAATTTTACCAAGCGAGTGGTCAAGTTTCGTATTACTTTCTCACTGCGATCTAGAATCTTTATAAGTTGTTCTTCATAAGAAAGGTCTTGCTCCAGTGGTAAAAATTACAAGTTTAGTACATGTGAAGGATTATGTATGTACTTTATTAGGAGAGATACATGGAACACATCAAGAACTTGAGAGAGATTAGGTGGAAGTGCCAATCAGTATGCTACCTTCCCAAAAAAATCCATAATTTCAAAAGGATTGATATAAAGAGGGATTTGCTTGACCTTATTTCCAAATATCATTACTCTATTCACGGGGGATATTGATAGAAACACCCTTTAACTCACTTCAAACTCTAGGTATTTTCTTCAGTTGCCAGCATAACTTTTTTTTCGAATCTGAGCTACTCTTATGTGTTGTTGAATAGATATGACCTTTTCCACCATTTCACCAATAAGATCGGGATCTAATAGATTTCTTTCCCAACTTGCTCACAATAAGTTGTAGTTATGAACTTATTTCCCAATGAATATTCATAAGAAGCCATATGATTACTGGAGTGGAAGATATTTTTGTAATAAAATTTCACCAAAGGTAGGTGTGGATCCCAACCACA
Source organism: Viscum album (assembly GCA_963277665.1). Taxonomy (NCBI): domain Eukaryota; kingdom Viridiplantae; phylum Streptophyta; class Magnoliopsida; order Santalales; family Viscaceae; genus Viscum; species Viscum album. The sequence goes on along the minus strand of OY728146.1, from coordinate 1,450,065,264 downwards.
TTTGAAAACCATACAAATTGTTCTCAACGTGTCTTATAGACTTTGAATTGTCCTCTCAGACTGACCATCTATCAGAGGATGATTAGAAGTGATGAAACTTAACTATCTATCCAAATCCTTTTAAATACTTCACAAGAACTTCAAGGTAGACCTCAGATCTCTATAAGATATAATTGAAAGTGGTACTCTTTGCAATTTTACAACTTTTGTTACATATATCTTGGAAAGATGATCAAGAGAAAAGTCGCATCTACTCTAAATGAAGTGTTCCAACTTTATAAGGGAATCCATAATAACCCATATAAAATTATGGACTTTATATGTTTTGGGAAGTCCAACGACAAAGTTCATAGTGATATTTTCCCATTTCTATTCTGTTATGGGTAATGGTTTTGACAACCCCTTAGACTTCTATATTTCAACCTTAACTTGTTGACAAACCAAGCATTGAGTGACATATTCAGTAACATCAATTTTCATGCCAACCCACTTGAAATACTCTTTTAGGTCCCTGTATATATTTTTTCTTCTAGGGTGAATAGAGAATGAAAAACTATGAGCCTCATCCAATAACTCCTACTTTAGTTCTGGTATGAGAGGAATACAATCCCGATTCCTGAAACTTATTATTACATCAAAATCAAGGTTGAATTCAGGAACATTTCTCACCTTCTTTTGAAGCTCCACATCTTATTTTTATGACTCCTTAATCTTTACTTGTATTAATGGTTAAAGATTCATTTGATAAAGAAATTTTTTCTCCCCTTACATTAAAATTTCAAGAACCATCCTTTTAAAATCCATAAATATTGGATCTTTTTTACCCACATCATGGATATTATTGCATTTTACATTCCACTCAAAGCATATACCACCTTGTTCTCTCTCCTAGGGTGGTAATTTATTGAGCATTCATAATATTTAATCAACTCAAACCATCTTCTTTGATGCATATTCAACTCATTTTGTGTGAAAATATACTTTAATCTTTTATGACCAATATAAATATCACACCTTTCATCATTAAGATAATTCCTCTATATAATTATTGAAAATATTACCATAGATAACTCCAAATCATGAGTTGGGTAATTTTTCTCATGGATTTTCAATTATCATGAGGTATAAGATATCACGATATCATTTTTCATGAGAACACATCCCATACCCTTCTTATATGTATCACTATAGATCAAAAACCATTATTTATTTAAAGGTAATGTGAGAATTGGTGCATTGGATAACCTTCTTTTGAGCTCTTCACATTAATCTGTCCACACGAACTTAACTCTTTTCTGAGTAAACATGGTGGGTGGATTAGATAATCCTGAAAAATATTTCAAAAAATGTCGATAATATCCATCCAAATAAAGAAAACTTCAAATATTAGTTACCGTTCTTGGTCTCAACCAGCATTCAACAACTTATGTTTTTTTCTCAATCCACATATATCCCCTCTATTTCGATTATTTGACCCAAAAATGAAACTTTCTAAAGCCAAAATTCACACTTGGTAATTTTTTCATAAAGATTATCTTTTCTTAGGGTATTTAGTACAATTATAAAGTGATCTTCATATTCTTCCTTAGTCTTTGAATAGAAAAGAATGTCATCTTTAAATACTACCAAAAATTGATCAAGGTATCCTCTGAAGACTGTAATAATTATATCTATGATGATAATAGAGAAATTAGTAAGACCAAAATGCCTAACTATAAATTCATAGTGTCCATATGTTGCACAGAATGTCGTATTTGGTATGTCATCCTTCTTGACCATTAATTAATGATATCTTGAATAAATATCAATATTATAACAGTATTGAGCTCCGTTTAGTTGGTCAAATAAGTCCTCAATGTGGGGAAGATGATATTTTTTCTTGATAGTGATCATGTTATGTTCTCGATAATAAATGAAGAGTCTCATTAATCCATCTTTCTTCTTAACAAAAAGTATAAGTGCTCCCCAAGGTGAGTCACCAGGAAATATAAATCCCTTGTGAATATTGTTTTGAAGTTACTTCTTCAATTCTTGTAACTCAATTGGTGCCATTCTATAAGGTGTGTTTGAAATAGTAATAACACCTGGTATGAGTTCTATTGAAAAATAAAACTCTCGATTTAGTGGAAGACCTGAAAATTCTTCTGGAAAGATTTCACCAAACTCCTGTAAAATAGGTGTATTCTTAATTGTGAGTATCTCTCCACCCATTTGAGATAAATAACCTTCATTTATAGGAATCAAGACCCATAAGATGGAAGAAATTTATACTAGAAGGTTATATTCATCCTTGCACTGATAGATGATCATAGATTGATACAGAATATGAAATGTGACTTCCATTCCTTGAAAATTGATATGAGATTTAGAGAAATACAATCCATGACACGATTCACATCAAATTCTACTATAGGAAGGATCAAAATATTTACAAGAAGAACTTTTCCACAAACTTATACTAGAAAAGAATTATAAACATTTGATACGACCATTATGCCATAAAGAGTTGTCACAACTAACTCAACATATAATTATTTAGGTAATACAACAATACCCTTATAAAATTATTCCTAAATAAAAGAGTGGGTGGATCAGGAATCAAATAAAACATTTGATAATTTAGAGTGGATGGTAAGTGTACCTTTCACTACTTCATTATCGTACTCCAAATCACAAATAGTGATCACATGTGACATTCCTTCTTCTTTATCCTTAAGAGTTTGTTGATGACAATCGTCATCAATAACCCTTGGATTAGATAATTGACTAGCATAATTCTCCATTTCTTTGCACTTGTAACATTGATGTGAAGGAGGTGCATTATATGTAGCAATTTCTCTATTCACATCATTAGACATCTTTTTTCCCATCACATCGGCATTCAACTACCCGATTTCCTTATTTTCTACATTTAAAACATTTACTAGTCCTTTTAAGAAAATTCCCTCGATGTTGGTTTCCAAACATCAAGCATAATGGAAGACTCATCTTTTTCAGTGTGATCTTTATATTTTACTTTGAATTAACTTTTTCTCTTCTTGTCGAACCCATAGAACTGATGGGTTGCTCTAATATTCATCTCAAACTTGAGAGAACATAGAATTATTTCTTCATTGCTATTGAAGTCCCTTATGGATAATTCCATTCAGAGACTTGGTTTTAAGACACTATAGAATCGATCGATTTTACTCTCAGTTTGGATAATTATTCCAAAATCATACCTTGAAAGTATTGTAAAATTTTCTTCATAGGTACAAATAGATTCATCTCTATTTTTCTTAAGTTCAAGGAACTCTTTCTCCATACTTGTTCGAAGAATACAAGGAATGTACTTATTAAAATATAAGTTCTTGAACATGTCCCATTCCATGGACTCAATTTCATCTCTTTGTATAATATTATTGATAAGGTTCCTCCATTGATGAAGTTAACCTTCCAAACAATAGACTGCTAAGAAAACTTTATCATGTCATGAACATTTGTGAATAAAAAATATCTTTTCAATGGTACTGATCCATTATTAAGACAATAATGGATTAGAAGACCCATTGAAAGAAAGTGGATTTTGCCTCATGAAGGACTCCACAAAATGTTGTTCCCTCCTTTTCTTATTTGGAAGTACTGCATGATTCATATATTGGGATAGTTGTGTGAGAATAGCTATAAAATTTTTCATTCCAACTCCCATAACATTCGGTTGCTCTGGAGGATAATCATTGTGTTTCCTGTCACATTCATCATTAAAGCGATTCCTTTGGGTTTCATCCATCAACTAAAACCAACAATCATAGTGTGAGGAAAACTAATCGTAATGTAAAAAAAACATAACCAAGAATAAAAGATCACTTTTTGATACATTAGGATTAATTCTAGGTTATTCAAGATCATTTTTAAAACACTAGGATTGTAACCTATACTTCGACATATCCTTAGGGTTCTTACTAAGGTTTTATCATCGTAGTTTCTAAAGGTATACCATAACTTTCCTCTGATACCAACTATAACAACCCATAATTTACATACATTGATATTAATTTAAAGATGAAGAATATTAAATACAAAATATAACAAAACCAAAAAAGGACTGTATATGTATAGTGTCTTTAGAAACTAGGAAACATAAACAATTAGTTCATTATAATTTTTCATTATCTCCCCCTTATTTTATCATAACTAGATCCTTTTTTGACATATCTTACTTAATACCCATCTTCATGACCTGGGGAAAGGAAACATATAAAAGGGTGAGTTCAAATTCCTAGTAAGGTTAAATAAGGGAAATATCAATCATATCATAAACATAAAACATAGGAACCTAACATTTTAAAATCTTATCCTACATATGAAATATCATGATATCATTCCATAAGACAAGTCATAAAAGATCATAAGAATAAATGAATATAATCCAAAAATCAATAACATAAGGAATATTTTTTTTGGAATACACATACGAGAAGAAAATCATTTCATATTATTCAAAGATCATTTCCAGGACCATCATAGTGGAAAAATTCCTTTACTGATCTGAGTTCACTCCTCATTCCATCACTGAATTACTGAACTTAGATAATTTATCAATCTAGACATGTTTGTCTCAATATATATAAATATTTACTCATGCATTTAAGGGAGATACAGGTCCCACCCATCTCATAATTAAATCATTCATACATGAGCCAAAAAATATAAATCATTCATCATAGCATAACCCAAGGAATAAAATTGGTTTCTTAAAAATCGTTCCATCATAATCCATATAAAACAAATGGATTTGATAAATAGAATTCCAAAATAAACACAATAAAAGCATAGTAATATTATGGATAAAAACATAACCCTATTAAATAATGTCATCTTAGATAGAAAATAATATTGATAAAACACTTGATATTAATTGTTGAGGAAAATATCCATTCTTCTTCAAAAAAAATTTCTTTTCTCAAAATGTCACACAATTATAAAAGAAAAGAATTTATTTGAAAATAAACATGAAATTATATAGAATAAGATTCATGGAAATAAGGAATTATGAAGACATAAAAAAATCCATTCATGCCATATATGTTAAGAAAACATTCTCCTTGTACTTTTGTTGGAAAAGCCAAAAAGTACCTCATATGAAATAATGAAAAAAGATTCCTTTCATACTTTTTAGTAAAAATTCACAAATGGGTAAAATTTACTTGAAAAAATTGGATAAGAATATAAATAGTACTAAATATTTTGTAAATATGGATGTGGATGTTAAATATACCCTAGTTAATACTTACGAATAAATAATCTCGGATAATAATAAAATTGAAAAATTATCCCTTACCTTAGATATGAAATCTTTTATATGTGTCCAAACCTCCTGTATAATGATATAAATAATTTCAGTGAATTATTAAAGAATCATAATCATTTTTATGATATCATATATGAGGATATTATCCTTTGTTTGTTAATAACATTTCATTGTTACTGGTTACTCGAATATTAACTTCTTTATGTTCTTATGCATGTTTTGTAAAATAAGTTATGGTTGTCATTATTAAGTCATAGTTATATCATTTAAAAATAATATTAACATAATATATACTTTATTTATTCATTATATAAATTTAAATAATTATAATTTAATGAATATCATGTAGAATTAATCACATCACATCGTGGAGACGGTATGCGATATATATGCACGCGCGACGATATCATTCCCATATTTATTGAATGGTATATAATATTTAATAACTAATATAATTTTATAATAATCATATATAGTTATTATTTCTACCATTATACCCATACAAGTAAGTGGGTTGTGAAAACATATTACACCATGATATGGAGATAGTAAGTGGTATGTACGCACACGTGGTGATTCCATTTTTCGTAGGATGGATAGAAGGTCTAATACGGTAATTTCATAATTATAATAATGTATCAGTATATAAGTTATACTGGAGTAATTAATTTATAATGAAACAACTCATTAATATGTTGTATAATAATAAATAAGTTTGAATGAATCAGTAGAGGAGATTACCTCTTCTTCAACGTGCTTCCTCCAAATCTCCTCTTAGAGCACTAGAGATGGTCTTTGAAGAAGACCAGAACCTCTATAATTTAACTATAAAATTTGAAAAGATAAAATGGTATGGCATGGACGAGCTTAAAGTCTCAAAGTTAAGTGAGGGGGGTGAGGGATGAGCTACCCTTTCATAATTGAGGCGAGGGTTAATTTTGGGATCTCCAAAAATATTAATTTATAATAAAATCAAAACCTACTTAAAAACCAAAAAAATCCCAATTTCAAATAATAGATGATATAGGGTTGTAATATAATCAATAAATAAATTTTATACAAATGTTTTTTTCAATTTAGAAATTATCATTTTAATTAACCCTTAGTTATTCTATTTAATTTTAATTAAGATAACAAATATTACAATACCCAAAGGGTAAAATATTTACATATTTGATGTCTATTAGGCCATAAATAATTACCTTAGTAAATTTTAAACTATATCATAATTATTCTATTTTTTTAATTTTTTTATGATTTTTAAATAATTTAATAAAACATTATTCTGACAAACCATCCATAATGTCAATTTTTACACTATTAAATTCATTTATATTTACAAATATTAATATAAAAAGTTAACTTCAAACCGAATATTTTATTATATTAATAAGAAATATAGGTAGAATATAAAATTAATTGGACATATAAATTTACCAATATTATATTTCGTTTAATATTTTTAATAACATTTATTTTATATATTCATTAATTAAATAATTACTACTTATCAATTTTGTGTAATTATTTAGTAAACATAGTTTTTGAATGAAAGTTAAATATAAAATATTTTCATGAATACAAATATTTTATATTTCAAATTAATATTTTTAGGAAAATATATCTTCTGTAAAATCCAATATTTAAAATATTATACTTATTAAATTATGAATGTGACAATTTTAACATCACTTTAAATAGAATAATATAAGTGTCATAATCCCTTCTATAAAGCTCAAAATGGTTAATAACTAGACCCTTGGATGATTATGGTTGATATATACTCGACGAATAAGATTTGGTCTAGTTTTTGGTTCTTTTAATGGGTATTATTATTTTAATAAAAACTATATTATTAGTTTTTCATCAATTAAATAATTTATACATCATTAATGTATAAGCTATGATGGTAATTATTTATTTCATAAAAATTAAAAATATATTACCATGATAAAGAGAAAAATATTATATTTCATATGATTATTTATAGTTTAATTTATCTATTTTATAACCTTATATTAAAAATGATTTAGTTATTAAAATTTGGGTGAGACGTATTTAACTGTTCGTTAAAAATAAATTAAATGTCCTAATCTAATCCACATGTCTTCCAAAGGACACCATTTTGACCCAAAAATGATTTAAGTAGAAACCCACACATGCTATGATTTTAAGACAAGTGTTAGGGAAATTTTATAATAGTATTATTACCTTTAATTATCGGTTTTACCCTTTTACTATATTAATAAAAATTACCGAAGTTACAATTCCTAATTCCAAAATAAATATTTACAGAATTTGGAACTACTAATTCAATATATGGAATCCATTTTCAAAAATTCAAAACACATAAGTTTTAGTAATTATTGTAAAATTAATCCTATTATCAAAAAGAGAGAGAACAAGTTTTAAAAGTTAAAACATTGCAAAGGATTGAAATTTTTTTAAATATGAAATCAATGTAAAATTAATGATAATGACATAAATTATATTGAATTATAAAAATATATTATATTTATACTTTAAATACTTTCAATATTTTTATTTAACCACATAAATTATTTCGATGAAAAAAGTTTTTTTTCAATTAAAATTTCGTGTCTTTTTACTATTCATCCAAATTTGAAAGTTATGAAAAAAATATTAAAATTTCATCCTAAGAAATTTATTATATCCCTTTCCCAAATAACATGTTTATGTTTTCATATAAAAATTATTCATGTGAAAAAATATTATTTTCAAATGGGTTCACCATTAAAAGGTGGAAAATTCCCCTTTTGAAAATATAGGTTTTTATACATCAAATACGGTTTATTAATACCCTATGACAAAATTATCTATCGAATTAATATCAAAAATATTTTACTAAATATATAACATATATTTATTCCTGATAAACTAATAACTAGGTTAAAATGTTCATTTTATACTAAGGGTGTATCACTATTCATTTAAACTCATGGTTACATGCAATGAAAGATATTGAAAATTTAAAAATATTAGGAGAAAATATTTCATAAAACATCTGGGTGTTACATTTAAATCCCAATATACTTGATATTTCAACTCTTCTAGTATATAAAAACTTTTTTTATTAATCAAATATTAGGGGATCATAACCATAAAAGTATTATAAGCTGTTCGATATGCCCTTAGGCTTCCTTCAACTCTTTGTCTCTATTCCTTCCAGTTTGGTTTGAATATTTTCACCAAAATACCTTTAATATCATTGTTAGAAACTTTATCTTGGGAATTTGTTTAGGGATGGTAAGTTATAGATGTTTTATAGTGAAACCTATACTTTTTAATCATATAATCCATTCTTCTGTAGAAAAATTGAGTCCCTTGGTCACTGATGATGTCTCTTAGCATTCCAAACCTATAAAAGATGTTGGCCCTGAAAAAATTAGACACAACTTTGGCATAATCAGTTTGGTGGCCTTATCTTCCCCCCATTTAGAATCATAATCCACAAAAAGTAAAATATAATATTTCCCAATAGTCATGGGTATGGGTCCCATAAAATCAATTCCCCATACTTCAAATATTTCACAAAAATGATGGGTTTGTTGTGGAATCTCTTGTATTTATTAAATATTTTTATAAAATTGAACCTTTTCATATTTTTTACAATATTAATGAGAATATATATCGTGGTTTGGTCAATTAAATTCTATATTCCAATACATTTCTAGTTGTTATTTGAGGTCCAAAGTGTCCTCCATAAGAAATAGTATATAAAAATTAAAAAAATGATTCTATTTTACTTACAGGTAAGAATCTTATTATGGATTATTTATTGAAACCTTTCCATAGAAATGGATCACCCTAGATACAAAATCTTGATTTAGCCATGATTTTATGATTTTTATGAGAGTTAAGATAATAAGGTACCTGATAGGTGTAAAAATAATTTACTATGTCTGCATACCATAGTACTTCACCATCTATGATTCAAATTTGATCTTTGGGTATGTGATCATTGATTGGGATAAGTTATAAAATTTCTATTTTAGTAATTTTGGGTAGAATACTGAGGTGATATTTCAATTTTTTATCTCCATGTTTTTCCTTAATCTCTATATTAAACTCCTAAAAAATTATTATCCATGTCACTAGAATTGGTTTTGCATCAGACTTCTTCATGAAATACCTGAGTGTTACTTGATTATAAAATAAAACTACTTTAGTTCCAAGTAAATATGGCCTGAATTTATCTAATGAAAATAAAACATCTAGAAAATCCATTTGAGTGGTTGTGTAATTGATCTGAGTGGAATCAAATGTTCTTTAGGCATAGGCCACGACTTCATATTTTACTTAAATTATTTGAGAAATAAAATCTCTAACTTCTTGGTTTGATGCATCACAAAGCATCTCAAATGGATGTTCCCAATTCTATAGTTGAAATATTAGTGGGGTAATCAATTTATGTTTCATCTCATCAAATTACAATATAAAATTACCATTAAAAATAAAGTTAAATTATTTTAAAATTAATCATCAAATTTGAAGAAAAAGCTTGTTAAATTCCTTGATGAATATTCTATAAAATCCCACGTGCCCCAAAAAATTTTCTGATATGTCTTACACAAGTGGGATATAGAAAATAATTGATTACTTTAACTTTATACATGTCCACATCAATTCCTTTTTGTGAAATTATATAACCTTGTACTATTCCTTTATCAACCATAAATTGAAACTTTTCAAAGGTCAAAACTATATTATTATCTATGAATCTTGTCAATAATTTCTCTAGATTCCCTAATAAATGATCAAAATACTTTCAAAAATAGTAAATTCATTGAGAAATACCTCTATGAAGTCCTCAATGTGTTCTGAGAAAATTATTATCATAGATCACTAGAATGTACCTAAGGTATAGTACAATCCGGAAGGAATCCTTTTGTAAGGAAAGGTCCCCAAAGGATAGGTGAAATTTGTTGTCTCTTTTTCGTTTGGGGCAATTAGTACATGAAAATAACTAGAAAACCCATTCAAAAAGTAATAATATGTAATTACTATTAATATTTCTATAATTCGATCAATGAATAGGATTGAGAAGTGGTATTTTAGGGTGACTTGGTTCATCTTTCAATAATCAATCCATACACTCCAACTATTTTGAACTCTCATTGGAATAAATTAATTATTATTATTTTCCAAAACGATTAAGCCTACTTTCTTAGGAACCAAATGGACAGGGATGACCCATTGGGATTCAGAAATTGGGTAAATGATTTTATCTTCCAACAGTTTTTCAATATCTTTTTTAACAACCTTCATGATGGAAGGGTTAAGTCTTATATAGGGCTACTGAATAGGTTGTGAGTCCTCTTATAAAAATGTTATATAGTAGAAGACCTTGGATTTGGTTTTGGGTATATCTCATAGACTCTATGGATCGAGAATTACTTTTTAGAATTTTTTTTAGAGTTCATTATTGGGTCTCAGATAGATTATTTGAAATGATCACTAGTAATTTTTATCCATCCATGACTTAGTTATATTTTAAATCATTGGGAATAGGTTTTAATTAAAAAATTTTGGGTTTTTATTTGGATTATAGTGAATTAAAATTCCATACTTCAAAAGCTAGAATTTCCATAGTAAAGGGAATCATATTTGTTTCTTCTAGAAAATGATCAAATAATTCAAAGGTTATTTATTTTTTATTTTTAAAAGAATAATTTCAAGATTTATGAGTACACACTTCTTCCTTTGGGTTTATAATATAAAGGTGATCTCTTAAGGATATTAATTCTTTAAGCATACCTAAATCATAGACAGACTCAATACTTTCTTCCAAGAAAATTTAAAAGAGTGAATGATGGTTTGAAGTGTTCCTCTTGGAGTTATAAACATTGAAGTTCACCTTACTTCCCCTAGTTACAAGGTGAGGGTTCCATCATGTAAATTTATGATAATATTATATGACTATAGGAATGGTCTTCTCAAAATAATTAGTGAATTTCATCGTGCTTTATCTTCTTCTATGGTGAGGACATAAACGTTTGCTGAATAAATTTGTCCTTGAACTCCTACGAGAACATATTCAAACACTCCAACTGGAAAATATAGGATCATTTTTCTAGTTGATAAACCACTGTTGTGGGGTTCAGTTAACCTATTTTTAAATATGAAAAGATATATTTATACTTGAAATTTATAGAAGCACCAAGATCACACAAAGAATCTATTTTTAAAGAAATAATAGTGTAGGGAATAGAAAATGTTACCAAATCATGAAAGTTTTTGGGTAGTGGTGGTGAGATCATGACTGAGACACTCTTGCCCATGATGATTATTTTATCCCCATGCAACCTATTTCTCTTGGTGTATATTTATTTGCGATATATAACATATTTTTTGATTTTAAAAATTTATTCTAGTATTGGAATGCTGATTTAAACTTTTTATATGGTCTCATAGATCTCTTTTTTAAGATAATATTCCTTAAAATTTATTTATTAAGTTAACGGAGAATGCAATTGTGAATTCACATCTTTTGTATAATTTTTTCCTCTGTAAATGTATTTCTGGAATCTCTTTTTTAAACATTGTCTCTGTTCCTTCATTATTCTGGTCCCCTTCTTTTGAGTCGATTGCATGAGCTTTAGGATATTAATTCGAATCATAAAACATACTTTTTATGGTGGCTTAATCTCTTTCCCACTTTGTGTTGTGATTTGTCTGAGATTATATATGGGATTCAGAACTATATCATTGATCATTTCCCATGATTCTTGTTAAAAATTTCTATAAAACTTCTAAACTGATCTATAAAATTATCAATCTTATCTTCCAATCCTGCAACATTGGTTTTGAACTTCTCTTTAATTGTGGGTTCACTAGTGGAAGGCTATTCATAATTCCTTCATTGGAAAGGGTGTTTTTTGGAGGATTATTTTTGTTGAATGGGTTGTATGAATGATTTTTGGAATAGTGTATGGTTTTTATATTGCTTTTATAAAGGTTTTTTATTGAAAAAATGGGGTCGGTACTAGTTTTGTTGACCACCAAATCCATATTGAGATTTCCCTTCTCTATACTATTGATTTTGTAGAAATTTCCTTGGATGGAATGCAGCTTCAAAACTCTACATACCCTGTATATCATAAAAATGATTAGTGTAATGATTTGCAGAATAATATACACCACATACCTGAGGTGGGGCCGATGGTTCTCTTACTTGATTCACAGAAAAAATTTCATACTAAACTAGTAATCTCATCATGTTTTGTAATAAGTAGAGGCAACAAATCAAAAGTTTGTACCTCATGAATACCTCTTGTGCTTGCAACTCTAGTTTTGAATTGTTGTGAGTTCTGAGCAATCTTTTCAATTATACCTTGAGATTATATTGGTGACTTATGAATAAAGTCCCATCTGGATTATGTGTACAACAAGTTTTGATCATTTCTGAGTAGTCCGTGGTATAAGAACACAATGAATTGATTATCCATTCTTTCCTATTGTGTAATTTTAGTGAAAAGTTTATTGAACCATTCCCAGTACTGGTGTAGGGTCTCTCCAGTTTCATTTTTCCTAACATAATATTTTTTATTTCTATACTCGTAGATTTGGGAAATAATAACTGCATGAAGCATCTTTTAGATATTCCTAATCATTGATCTTACCTAGTTATATAGTATGAAATATTTACATAGTCGCACCTTCAAGAAATTAAGGGAATTCCCACAACTGAAATTGGTCTTTAGGTTCCCCACTCAACCTGAAGCTTGAGCAGACATGGATGAATTCTGGAATATTCCAGTTTGGATCTTCACTTACAGGGCCATTGAATTTAGGTAGTACAAGAATCATTTTGACACACAATTCAAAATACCTTTTCTATGCATAAATTATAAACTGATTTTTTGGTAGGAAAATTTAGGGGAACAATGGCCCCTTAGGGGTTTTTTTGTGGATTAATTACCATGTTTTGTGGCTCAAATTGAATGCTTGAAGTTTCACTCGAGTCCCCTATATTGATTTTGTCAATTATTTTTCAATATTAATACTCATAATCCTATTTAGAAATTTTATTTATATCTCAAGAAAAAAAAATTTCTCACTGAAGATCATATTCATACAATTTTTAAGTGTTAGATTAACACTTACTCTTCAACAATAGTGCTAGTTTTGAGGCACACCTATTATGGGGCATCGAAAAAGAAATTTATTTTCCCCCTAGTAGTTGTAGTATTAGTAGTAACAAAATTCATATATTGAGAGTTTTATTTAAATCTCGTTTTCATGAATGAAAAAAATAAAATAAAAACAATTAAATCAATAAAAAGAAAAGAACTTGGATTATGAAATTAAAATGAGAGATAAGTGACTGGGTTTCGGTTTGGAGCCTCTTTTTTCAATGTTATCACTATCCTTTTGCAATGAATATATTATCTTTATTTATTTCTTGTATAAATGGATTATCAATCATTCTTCCTTTTCACCCTTGATTAATAATGAATTTTGTGAGAATAATTTTAAACAATTTCCTTATTTGTGTTGTTCTACTTCAATTTTTGTAATTTTGTAATGTGTCTTCCTTGAATTATTTAGGCAATAAAAAATCTGGTATTGAATTAAAAAAACATTAAAATTAGTCCACCACTTCTTCCTCACATCTTTAGAAATCACTAAACACTTCTCTAATCGATTTTAGATCAACCAATAAGTGCAACCCAAAATAAATTATAGGGAGATAAAAAATTATTAATAAACATAATTTAAAATATCAGAATAAAATTAAAACACAATCACATTAAAATCAATTTATAAAATTAATAAATTTAAATCTCATTAAATAAACAAAATTGAATCAAAAATTCATCAAGAACCAGACTAAAGCATCCTAATATTTTTGGGTCACCTCTCTCTCAGCCAACAATAATGGCTTCTACCCCACCATTGAAGGGGTGACCATTGAATAATAAGAGTGATAAGGATATCTGAAATTAAAGAGAAAGTATAAAGAAATATGATGGATATTAGCCATAATTAGTGGAGGCATCATGTCTACCTCTCTTTTTCTTCTCTACAATAGCCTCTTTGTGTTTCCTCTATGTCTCCAGTAGATGATCCACCTTCAGCATGTATCCAGTTCTAAGACATGATCCCCTTTTAATACACACCTTACTCTCCTTATATAGATATCTAGACACATACATGACATCCATTTCTAACAAATAATTCCCAGTCCTCCACCCCTTTAAAAATCTCAAACAGAATATTTCATCCCCTAAGACCTATAGTGGTTATCTCTCAAAAGTAAACACTTAAATATATCAGTTGTTCAAAAATAACATCTTATATAGATGGTGCATTAAATGTTTAAAATGTTGATTAGTATTCATCTTGGTGAATGGACTTGTATGGAGGTGTGTATGTAAACTCCATGTTTCTCATGGTGTGTGGGGATAATGTGGTAGCTGCATAGTGGGTGCAGTGAAAAAAAAAGATGAAGGAAGTTTGGTGACAGTGATGAAGTAGTGGCAGTATCATCTTCCTCAACTCCTATGGTCTTCAAATAGTATGGGGGGAGCTATAAATGAGCTTTATGGGGTTTTTTCAAGGATTTGGAGGTTATCCCGAGTTGGTATGTGGATTAGAAATGGGGTATGGATCAACCCCATGTTTCAAGGTCTATTAGTAATGGTGTTTCTAGTGTATTGCATCAAGTGACCAATGACATCAAGTGGCAGTGCCATATGTCTGAGGTGAGGGTAAGAGGGGATGAGATGATGTGGTGGAATTTTGATAAAATTATGAATACTACCACATGAGAATTTATCCAACACCAAAAAGGTGAAGTCAATGTGTCATCATTTATAAGACAAGGCACTATAATCACTTTGTAGTGAAGTCGATCTAGTTATTTAAGAAACCCACCGCCACTATGGACCACCTTGTCTCAGCGAAGCAGTCCTCTCACCGCCTCATGGGTTTGACCACCATGGGATAGTGTGTACAAGCTTCAACCAACCTATGAATTCATACAATTTCATCACTACAGGCCCTACATGGGCCTAATAATCATTTTAGCCTACTAATTATGTTGTCTCTCTTTGGTCCCTACATGGCTAGGTGGCCTCTAGTGGGACTATCTATGTGACGTGCGAGATTCAAGTTGAGGGATGGCCCTATTTGCCTTAATATTATCCGAAAACATCTTAAAATGTTATTAAACACCCTTAATAAAAATTAAATATAATATTAAAATAAGTCACATACTTCAAATCCTTTACAAAATAATCATTTTAAACCATTTAAATATAATATTCATATTTTCCAACATTTAAGTAAAACATTAGAATTCATGGGTATTATTCATTGAAATTCATTTAAAACCATTGAAAATTTGTTAAAAATATTATTTGAAATAAATGTGTCACTACCCCATTGATATATTATATCATTAATATATCATTATTCATGGTATTTAATGTTCCTTTTTAAATTATATCCTTCAAGGGGGTTTTTGATTCAAAAGTTTCTAAACTCATAGGTTTTATTTGTCTCTATTTTCAATTACACGAGACATATTTGACATTGAACACCATATTTTATTTTATATGATTCATTCAGATACATATTAACATAAATTAAAATTAATATATTTCATTTCATTATATTTTAATTTCATTTTATTCCTCTCATGTTCTTTTTATTTTTATGTTACCATTGTCATATGAAATTTTCCTAACAATTTTTTACAATTGAGTTAGAAAATTTCTTATTGAAAATATATTGTTCCAATATTTATTTATTCTACATAATGAATACATGTAATTGTAGTTAATCCAAATTTTATTAGGTTATAAAATTACTCTTTATAACCATGTTATCATATTATTCTTACCTGAATTATTATGTTACTTTTATGGATTCTTTGTCTCAAATTTTAATTCCATGAGATATGATTATGTTATACACCATATTTTTCTATTTTTTGGTTTATTTAATTCCCGTGTGATATTTTATATAATTATTAGCACATTATTATTTTTATTTAATGTTGAATTTTAAATTATATCCTTAATGGGATTTTTATTCGAAAGTTTTTAAATTTTTAAGCATCATATGTCTCTATTTTCGATTCCATGAGACATGTTTGATATTGGGCACCATATATTATTTTATATGGTGTATTCACATCCTTATTAACTTAAATTATAATTAATATAATTAATATATTTATATTTTAATTTCATGTTATCCTTCTCATTTTCATCTGTTTTTTATATTACCTTTACTGTAAGGGTGTCTACATCTCAATTTTTCTTCATTGAGATAGGATTTGTATTCTACACTTTTTTCCATTTTTTGATATAAATATTCGTAATGTAATACCTAATAAATAATCTCAACCCATTTAATTATAGGGTATTAAAGTCATTGAAATATATCTCTTCATTTTTCTTTCTAATTCCACCTCTTTTATAGGAATGATTTTTCTTCAAATGGATTTCGTCTATGAACACTGTATATTTACTTCCTTTGGTTGAAGTCACTTTTCTTGGACTCAATATGTAGATTGATTTAGAAAATTATTTACATAACTATAAAACCTTTTCCCTGTATGGTATTAATTTTAGGGACACTTACATATAAATCTATACCATTTATTGATTTGGGATATATTAAAGATCTGTAAAATTGTTATTCCAATAAAGATAATTATTGATTATTAAGGAATATTAATTATAAATTTTCTTGAATATCCAATATTGTATATAATGAATTTATTAGAATTAATTACTTATTATAGGGGACCACAATAGACTCTCAATGAATTTATATGTCTCATGAGAGAAATTAGCTTGGGTATTTTAGTGTGTGCCTGCGCAGAATAGAAAATTACACAAATAAAAGTTCTTGAAGGAAAGATCATGATGTCCAAAATAAATATGTATTGGAATAGGGAATAGAATTAGCTATCTAATATTATTAATTTAATTCTTAAGGAGTGAAATATTATTTTATATTCATTTATTTTTTGTTATTTCAACCAAGGATATGTTATTCTCATAGTTTCTTTTGATTGTGGTATTATATATATTATCTATTCCTGACATAATACTAATTCTCATTTTGTGATCACTGATGATATTTTATTGTTATCTCTTATATGTACACTTACTAAGGATTTAATATCACCCCTTATTATCTTTCCCTTGCCCTAGTTTATGAAGAAATGTTTTACCCATGATATGCATCATGAATGAACCTAGATTAGCCAACCGTCTAGGATCCCAACTAGTCCTAACATGGCGCATAGGGTTTCGCCAATCCCCATGGGATGGAAAAAAGTGATTGGTCATCAATAAATACCTTTTAAGAATGATTTTTAACATAAGAGTTAGAAACCAAGATGGAATATAAAAAATATTTTTGGCATGGAAACACAAGTCAATAGTGGAAAAGTGATATAAAGAATGAGAAGAAATGTTCGAAACCAAAAACCAAACCAACATACACAAGATAAAAAACATTATCTATATAACATGTATTCACCACTATAATCCCACACCTTTCTAAAAAGAGTTCCACTACCCTATGGTGACATTCATTTACCTTCATCGGATAAAATAATGTTTATATACACCCAAAGGTGCATACAGGTTGTGGCCAAAGAATGACGAGTAGGATCCCACAAAGTGTTTCATAAGTTGTATTTATAATTTTATCCAATTATGATCAAACAATTAAAATTGGCATGCGATACAATTTTACTTAGTTTTTCATAAAAACATGAAAATATAACCATTATAAATAGTTCAAAAAACATTTACAATTAAACCATTTTTCAATGAATTTCTATAAAAATCAGTTTATCAATGAATTTCAAATAAACATTCAAAAGAGAAGAAACCTGGGATAAATACATCTGTTAAACTAGGTCTGGGATAGTGAGGATCCTCTAATTGTGTTTATGATCAAGGGTCACCTAGTGTGCACATTACCCTAGAACAACTAGCCTAGGGATTAAGATTTTAGTCCCAAGAGTGGCTCTTTACCATATCCTGGTGTGCACATTACCCTAGAAGAACGAGCCTAGGGAGTAAGAGTTCACTAATGGAAGTGGATCTCTACCAAAAAAATGACCACCCTTGGTTTTAAATTTCTCATAATTGGAAATAATACAAAGGTAATTTCATAAATAAATATACAATCAACCTTTGAAACAAAATACAATTTTCTTTGAAATTATTTTCCATGAACAACACCAAAGGGGAATTACATATTAGTTTAAAATTTTAAACCAGAATAATTCATCAAATCATTTATCATGACTTTAAAATCTTTTCAACACCACTTTCTAGCTAAATACATAATTCAGGATTTCCAATCCTTTTTCAACATTAAGAAATAACACAATTCATCAAATAATTGATGATTCCTTAAATGGATTTTTGAAACCAGTTTAGAAGAGAATTTAAGAAATGTTTATAGAACAAATCCACTTCAGGAAACCACCTACCTCAACACAATTGTAATTTAAACTATCGAAATCATTCCAAAATAGAGAGAGAGTAGACTCCAAGAATCAATAAATAGAGACCAAGAACAACAATCACCAATTAAAATACTAGATCGAACAAATTACCAAGGTTTTCATGGTGGGTATGAAATAAGAAACTAGAGGAACCCATGAAAAAGAGGATCCAAGAATAGATCAAAGTTAGACATACCAAAATAAGATCATGGATTTTAATGGAACTTAGATGCATTAAGTATTCCTTTTGGGTGAGATAAAGTCATCCAAATAGATCACAAAATTTTTTATGGGACTATATGTGATCAAGGGTGAAGGAAAAAAGAGAGAGTGATTGTACCTCCATGCAACACTGGGGTGTGACAATTCTTCCCAAAATATTTATTATTTCTTCTAGAAAGCTTAGTTGAAGAAGGTATATCCACAAAGAGAGAAGAACATTGATCCCTCATCAATGAATCCCACTCCCACATCTCATGAGTATCAGATACTTGCTTCCATATAACTCATACCAATGATATAAACCTCTGACCTTAAACCTTTACTTGAGAAGCATGTCACGACCCGACCCAACGGGGCTCGAGCCATGACTCCCCAAGCCTACCACCATAGGCTAGGGGATGAAATCTAGTGAAGAGTATGATATCACACACAAGGAGGCCTTATCCTAAAGTACCTGTATACATGCAACCACATACACCTCCATCCTATAGTTAATAGATATACACAAAACCTAAAAAAATGCATGCATACATCTATCCCAAACTAGAGTAAAACAGAAGTAAAAATGGGACAATACCGGGCCGACCAAAAGAAAACTCCAAAAGTAATCGTACTCTGAAGGAGGGGATCACTATTAAACACCTTCTGGTAAGTTCGTTATCGAATCTCTAATGAAAACCCAGTCCAGTCTTTCTAATATGCTCTGCTTGATCTGGGTCCAACTGGGACTCCGTCAAAGGACATCTGGTCTTTACAAGACACAAGACATGTGTGGGTAAATCCCATGCAGGGGTGACTATAAAAATACTCAGTAGGCACCCTAGATAACCCTCAAAAATGGTAGTAACTGATAGGTTCCAATTAACTCAACCCAACCATAGGCAACCCAAACGAGAGAGGAACTCCATCTTGAGATCATCCTCATATAAACCTGACTAGTCAGTTAAACATCCCTTACATTTTAATGAAAGGACACATGAAACAGAGACTCCTATAACAATACCCAAATATAATCATCCCCATCACCAAGTCACATGGTCCCAACCATAGACTATCCATAGTGAAAAACTCAAGGTTCCAACACTAACACTCACAGTGGCCTCATGAGGTACTAACCTCATAGAAAATAATAAGATCCAAGCCATCCATGATAGATCACAGAACTAAATAGATAGAGCATAGAAAATGTGATGTCTATGAGCAAACCACACCATCTCAGATAGCACTCAAATGAGTGATGACACCAACACTAGCCTCCTCCCTTTTTAGGGTCGAAAGAACTATGGATAGTCCCTCTCCCCGCCACTTCCCCACAGTCGACAGAGTACTAGCTCCTAAACCAACCTGAGAAACCTCTATCTCTCTTTTCTAGAGGGCACCACACCTATGTATGTTGAGGGACCGCTAACTCCTAATCAGGAATCACACATAACAAGTGAAGGGCCCCGCTCTCCACTGCCACTCGAGAATGGGGAAGCACTACTTCGTAAATATGAACCTAGTCCCTATTACGGTAGGGGAGTACCACCATGTGAAACATGAGCCCACACCCAAACACGGTAGGTTAGAAACACTCCAGGAAATGTTAGGCAACACTCACGGTAGGGGAGAACCACTGCAAGAGACATGATCTCATACCCACAGTAGGGGATCACCACTCCGTGAAACATGAGCCCACACCCACATTAGGGGAGAACCACTACAAGTAATGCGAGCATGAACCCATGGTAGGGGAGCCCCACACAGAGGCTAGAGAACCCACACCCTGATATGACAGGGGAGTACCAACTATACCATACAATGTGATTAGAGAGCCCACGCTCTGTCATGATAGGGGAGCAGTCCAACTGTACGAACATCATGGGGAAACCACACCCTAGTCTATCAGGGGAGTAACAAACCCGAAGATAACCACACAAAGGTAATGAACCCATGACTATGACATAGGGAGTCCCTTATCTACCTAAGTAGAGAGGTAGGGTAAACCCGCGCCATGGTGCCACATGCGAGTACCCAACCCAAAGTCTCTCTTCAAAAACCATTGATCTCCAACATTATCCTATCACCACTCTACAATAATATTTCTCGATTAACTATACCTCATGTCCCATAAGACATAACAAATTCCACCATCACATTCTATGTGAAAAAAATATTGTATGGGTTATTTAATTGCCACAATCGGTAAACCAGTGAAATGGGTAATTTTCACCGCAACACGCCCGAAAGGGAACTTATGGGGACCAAACCTTGATCCCATAACACATCTGATAGAATTAACCATTGTGATCCTCATGAAAAACACATGGTATTTACTACTCATTCCTCCAAAATGGACACCCAATAAAAAGGACACATTTTACCACAAACACCCAAACCCAGACTCCCACGGCCCACACTTAAATTTTACTTTTAGCACATGATATTTTTCCTAAAACATCCACACTCATTCAAGGGTCTCAACTCTACTGACATCATGTCAAACATACATTGGAATAAGGAGATACATCTGATCCAAGATTCACCAAATAATAATAAATATATTATTATTATTATTATTATTATTATTATTATTATAAATGGATGTTTCATGCTCCCATGTCTCAATACCACAACATAAAGTCTTCAAAGTGACCTTAAAAGTTCCACCACAAAGGAAGGGTGGTGTTTCCATAGACAACACGCAAAATAAACCCCTTGTTGGAAAGATACATGGTTATTAAAGAAAACCGTTGCTCGAACCGACCCAAACGGCTTGGACAGGCTTGAGCCACTGGGTTTGGCTCACTAAGCCAGCCTGCGGCCCAGTCGTGCCAACCCACCGTGGCAGCCTGCCAGCTCTTCTGGCTTCAGGTCATGCCATCCCCATGCATGCCATGTGCTGCCGATCGGCCTGTCAGTCCTCTTCCGCACCCCGCTCTCTCCGACTACCCAACCCCCACCTTCTGCAGGTTTTGTTGCTACCGACCACCCCTCTCCAGACTCGCACTGCTTCTACCTTATTTGGACCCCTAGGAGCACTCTGGTGGTCCAAAAATTGATCCAAAAACTGTTTCAGAAATCATGGGAACCAATCTACATAGAAACAAATTCAAAACAATAATCCAACAGAAAAATAAAAAAATAATAGAAGAGGTTAATGAGATCAATAATCAAAATCGCCCACCTCATAGAGAAACACAAAAGCTTCGGGTGTAGAATGATTCCCATGACTCGTTGATTCCTAATCTGGAAACGATCAGCATTGAAAATGACCTCCAATGGAACCTCCTTGCTTGGTTTATTCATTGGTGAAGAAGGAGGAATGAGGTGGGGTCTGGGTGAGATAGGGAGAGGGAGTAAGGAGAAGAGGGGAGGGTTTTCCCTTTTTTAATTAAAACCTTTCTCTTAACAGCCCGACCTCCAACCTCCATCCAAAACGCACGACATAGAAAACTATAAGTCATGTTTAAGCTAATCACGTAGTTTCTGAGTCAACTGCTATCTCAGAAATTTGATCTAAGATTCTCATTAGAAGTTATTCAATCTGGCATCGAAAATAAATAAATTTATTTTATTTTTAAAAATTATCTTGATAACATTTTATACATAAGGTCTGCGCTGAAAAAACTTATACCACACCTAGGGTAAATGACATGCTCTGGATGTAACTGCACCATCATATTTCTAATCCAAGCTACCATTTGAATGATAACCCATTTATGCCATGTGCATACTATAAAAATATGTAATATTTTTATAAAACATATTCTGGGAACATCAGGCCACAGAATCTCACCCCATCTCTGTGCCTTGCTCTAGCATTATTTGTAGTAATATTCTAAAGCCTAATATGGCTAAACCCGAGTTTCTACATCCTCTCCACCTTTAGGATTTTCATCCCTAAAAAGAAAAATCATAGGAACAAGGGAAAGAACATGATATCTCCACTAGGACTCCCAAAATAGCAATATCTAAAAAGGTTTCTATTCTGTAATAAATACACACATGGAAGAACCAAAAACCAACAAAAAAAGTGAGGGTTTACACATTTTAAAGGCTTCCAGACACCTCAGCAAACACTCTAAACCCTCGACAAGATCCATCGAAATAAAATACCTCATCTAAAAACATATAGGGCCACCCTAATTGATCTAAAACCACCTAGAAGGATCCCCAGAAGACCTCCAACAGCTTCAAACGGTATGTTCCAACACCAAAACTGTGCCAAAATATCACCTCATCACCACGTCTCGCCCCTTGACAGGTTCCAATTCTATACTCAAAAGGTTGATGCACTCCATACCTTAACGAAAATTCACCACCCACTAGATATCCCATCATGCGATACCATGAAACAAAACCTCAAAACCATATGAGATGAATCTCCTCCATAATAAGAACAAACAAGGTTGGCCAAGTGTACACACTAGTTCTTCCAAGCCCTTACAAACCCTCCGCCAATGCACAAAACTGACCTCAAACTCACAGGTCGAAGGAAATCATCCACCACACCTCAACACTATCCACTTTGGGAAGAACGGACTCCCCCCAAGGTTTTGGATCACACCTCGAGGATTCATCTTAGTGGTTGATGTGTCC
Organism: Viscum album; assembly: GCA_963277665.1. Classification (NCBI taxonomy): domain Eukaryota; kingdom Viridiplantae; phylum Streptophyta; class Magnoliopsida; order Santalales; family Viscaceae; genus Viscum; species Viscum album. Next base: position 1,450,041,664 of record OY728146.1, on the reverse strand, counting down.
ATCCGTCCCGCGAATTTGAAGCCCCAACGAACTACAACACAACCACCTCGAGCAGTCCGCATTCAAGTTGACTCCAAGCATGCGAGGGAACCAAAAAAAAAACAAAGGCCTTCACATAAAATCACACTGGGTCTTGTCAACACTTTGGATACCAACATGCTACCAAGAATCATGGACACAAGTCAAAGGAGATCAACCAACAAACCTCGATACAGTCCACGTTGGGTGACACTGAATCGCCCACATGGTTTTCATCGCATAAAAAAATACATCTCGGTGGGGGAAATATACCCTCATGTTGTAAAATCTATTTCCAACAACACAAACACCAACTAAGATATACACAAATCAATCTAACAGGATACATCCACCTAAACCATCAGAGGCAGGTATATGTTCTGCTCGATGGGTGGTGGCTCCACCAATTGTACAACCAGAATAGAACCTTCCTTATGACCAGGCCCCTATATGGAAACCTCATCACTCATCAGGTCATACACCGAACCCATCTGTGGAACCATTAGAGTTTTCATTCATGGAACATTATTAACAAATTCAAGATGCACATAGACAAAAGAGTATATCTAGGGAGATGACTCAAAAAGGACATGAAAAACCCAAATCCCATTCCTATATGATGCATGTAACATAATTTCCGTATGAAAAGTGTTATAATGTATCGAGTCGAATGGAAGGTTATCAGAGTCATAGTGTATGGATACGTTAGCTACCCATACTAACACTGGAGTCCCTGGCCTGAAATATGAACTGAAAACATACTAACACTAATGCTATGAAACCCAAACCAAGCTCATAGCAAGATCAACTATGCTCTAAGGTCCCAATGGTGGAGCATCCTCTAATACCACTCTGTCATGACTTGACCCAATGGGGCTTGGGCCACGACTCTCCAAGCCCACCTCCATAGGTTAGGGGCTAGAATCCAGTGCTGAGTAGGATATCACACACAAGGAGGCCTGAGCCTAAAGTACATGTACACACACACACACCCACATACTGTTGCATTATTCAATGCAGAGCTATATACAAAAACTAAAAAGTTGCACCCATATATCTATCTTGAACCAAAGTACACCAGAAGTACAAAAAAGGTAAAATATATGGTGAAATAAAAGAAAACTTCAAAATCTTCCATCCTACTCTGAAGGAGGGGATCGCTGTCAAACACCCACAGGTAATATTTTTAGCTAATCTCTGATGAAAACCATGGTCAGTCCAGCTAATATGATGTTCTAGATTCAGTTCCAATTAGGAATCCCTCGAAGGACCTGTGGTCTATACAAGACACAAGACATGTGCAGGCAAATCTCGTGTAGGGGAGAGTATAAGAATACGCATTAAGCTCTCCTAGAAAACACCAAACCAAAAAGGGATTAACTGATAGGTGTCTGGTAACTCGACCAAGCCATAGGGAACCCAAATGAGAGAGGAACTCCATATTGATACCATCCTAGGCAACGCCTGCCTAGTCACCTCGACATCCCTATCTTTTCAACTAAAGGAAACATTCCAAAAATCCTCCTAGAAATAAACCTAGATATACTCAGCACCATCACCAAGTCTCATGGTACCGACCACAGACTATCTATGGTAAAAACACGAGGATCTAATGCAATGATCACAATAGTCTCATGAGGTACTGAATTCATAGACATCAAAAAGAGACAAGCCAAACCCTATAACTCATAAAATGAAAGGGGAAAAGCATCAAAAACTCAGATTTGATGAGCCAACCACACCATCCTAGATTCCACTCAACCGAGTGACGCCACTAATGCTGACCTGTGCCTTGTGCATGGTCGAAAGAAATATAAAGAGTCCCACTCCTCACCACTGCCCTGCAGTCGAGGGAGTACTAGCTCCTAATCCCACCTGCGAAACCTCTGTAACACCTTTCTGGAGGGGCCCTCACCTCAGTACGTCGAGGGAGAGATACCTCCTAACTAAGAAATCACGTATACCAGGAGGGAGGTCCCCGCTTCCTGCTGCAACTCCAGAATGGGGGAGCACTACTCTGTTAACATAAACTCATGCCCTATTATGATACGGGAGTACCAGCCTGTAAAACATGAGCCTTGACCCGAACACGGTAGGGGAGAAACACTCCAGAAAACATGATGTCACACACACAAGAGGGGAGAACCACTATGAGTGATGTGATCCCACTCCCACGGTAGGGGAGCACCACTCTTTGAAACATGAGCCCGCACCAACGGTTGGGGAGAAACAATGTATGTAACATGATCCCGTACCCACGGTAGGGGAGCATCACACTAAGGCTAGAGGACCCACACCCTAATACGATAAGGGTTTACTAAATATACCATACAACGAGATTGTAGAGCCCACGCCCTATCATGGCAGGGGAGTAGTCCAACTGTACGAACATCATGGGGAACCCGCACCCTAGTCCATCAGGTGAGTAACAGCCCCAAAGAAAACCACCCAAATGTAATGATCCCATGCCCATGATGTGGGGAGTCCCGTATCTACCTATGTAGAGAGGTAAGAGAATCATGTGCCCTTGTTCCATAAGGGAGTACCTAACCCAACATCTGTCTTCACGAACTGTAGATCTCCAACGTCATCTTAGCACCACTCCATAAGTTCCTTCCCTGATTCACTCCCACTCGTGTCCCGTAAGCCCTAACATAAGCCAACATTGTGTTCTATGTGAAAAAAATACACATGATAGGCTATTTACTCTCCACAATTGGGAAACCAGTGGAAAGGGAGATTTTCACTACAACACACCCAAAAGGGACCTTTTGGGGCCCATACCTCGATTCTAGAACACATATGATGGATATCACCATTTTGATCCTCACAAAAAAAATCATGGGATCGACTACTCATTCGTCCAAAACAGGCACGAACTGAAAAAGTCACACTTCAACACAAACACCCAAAACAGGCCTCATGGGTTCCTTACTTAGATTTTAGTTTTAGATCCTGAAATTAGCCTTAAAAATTTGGCATTAATTTTTGGGTCTCAACGCCGCTGACGGCGCGTCAGACGGACATCGGATGCAGGTGGTACATCCGATCCAATATTCACCAAATAATAATAATAATAATAATAATAATAATTATTATTATTATTATCATTATAAATTCACATTTCATGCCACCATGTCTCTATCCTACAAATTAATGTCCTCTAAGTGACCTTAAAAGGTTCTCCTCAAATAAAGGGTTGTGTTTCCATAAATGGCATGCAAAATCGACCACTTGTTTTTATGATATAAGGTTCTTAAAGAAAACCTTGGCCCGAAATGGCCCAAACCGCATGGATCGGACAAGACTGGCTGATCTGGATCACTCAGCCATCCCACGGCCCAGTCGTACCGACCCACCGTGGCTTCCCTCCAACCCCACCGTATCTCAGCCACACTGCTGCCTCACGTCGCTGCCCACACTGCCACCCAGCCTTCCGGCCCTCTGCTGCACCCAGTCGGCTCCAACCACCCACCCGACACCTTCCACGGGTTCCACTGCCGTCAGCCACCCCTCACAGGACCCACACTGCATCCACCTTGGACAGACCACTGGGAGGACTCCGGTGGTCCAAAAATCGATCCAAAATTTATTTTGGAAATCTTGAGACCCATTCTAAATAGACCCGACATCCAAAAGACAATCTGATAGCCAAACCGAACAAAAACAAAGCATAAAAGAGGGGAATGAGATTAAAACTCAAAATCTCCTACCCCACGGGAGATATTCTAACGCATCAGGTGTTGAGTGATGCATGTGACGCGCTGATTCCCGATCCGACGCTGATCAGCTTAAAAAATGGCCTTCAACGCAACGTTCTTGCTTTGTTCGTTCCTCAATGAAGGAGGAAGGAGGAGGAAGCAATGCGTGCCAGAGAGAGGGAGGAAGGAGGGGGGTGTTTCTATCTATTTTTAATTATAACCTCCCACTAAACATCTTGGGTTCCAAACTCCATCCAAAATTCCAAACACAAACAACATTTAGTTGTGCCTAAGGTAAAAACAACTTTACAGACTCAACCGTGTTCTCAAAATTTATATATGAGATTTGATTCAGAATTTATTCGATGTGACATCCAATATAAATTATTTTAATTTATTTATGGAAATTCCCTCGACAACGTTTTCTACAGTAGTCCCTCACTGAAAAAACTTATACCCTGCCTAGAGTAAACTATATGCTCCGGATGCAACCAAACCCTCATATTTCATATCTGAGCTAATATTTGAGAGAAAAATTATTTTCTCCATGTGCATAATATAACAATACTCAATATTTTTATAAAATTTATTCTGGGAACATTTGGCCATGAAATCTCACACCGTCTCTATCCCTAGCTCTAAAATTATTCTTAGGAATATTATAATGTCTGACAGGGATAAAACCGAGTCTCTACAAGTCACTAATTGAAAAATAATATCTCAATCATCGACATATCGGTTTCTAGATCAAGATATTGGAAATTCAAAACATGAGACGAGCTAGTTTAAAACTTCTTTATTTGAGATGAATGTAAAACATTGAAAATAAAATATATATATATAAGAAGCTATTTTCATGAGATATGCCACCTTTATAATCCATTAAACAATCTCAAACGGTCCCACAAACCTAGGAGCTAGCTTCCCTTACATTCCAAGATATTGGTGAATTAACCAAAGTGGTACCTTTGGGTACACCTAGTATCTGACCAAAAATTTTAAAATATAATGATTTTAATTAGCATAAGATTTTCATTAGCTCTTAGCCATAAAAAAATATAATGAATCATTATGATATTCACAATTGTTTTGTGAACCAAGCATTGTCCAACCAAGGAATGTTCACCCACCTTTGACCAACACAATAGTGAAGTATTGGGGTGAACATATAAAGATTCAAAAGATAAAACTTTATGGAATAACGGTAACTATTATTATAAGGGAAATTAGGTATCTCCAAATGGTTATCCCAAGACTCTCAAAATTATAAAACACATACATAGAGAATATTATCATTAGTTTTAATTTCCCTCTTAGTTTTCTCATCTATCTTAGGATGATATGTTATGATCAACTTTTGACCTGATATCCCACTACATCTGAAAACCCTTCCAAAACCAATAGGTGGAACAAGGATCGCTATTCGAGATAATGGTAATTGTATTCCAATGAAACCTAATAATCTCATGCATAAATAACATTTCTTGTTCCTCCAATTTGGTTCTGTCCTGAATTAGTATGAAATGAGTCGACTTTTTTATTTAGTCAATCACCACCCAAATATAATTATTACCATAGGGAGTATGAGGTAATACAATAATTAAATCTATGTATATGTCATTCTACTTCCATGATGGTACATGAGAGGCCGAAGTAATTCATAAGGCTTTTGGTGATCAACCTTAATATGTTGGTAAGTGAATCATCGCTATATGAATTGGATATGTAACATTTTATACCAAGACACCTAAACTGATGCTTTAAGTCATTAAATATATTTATAGTTCTAGGGTATAAATCTTGATGGTAATTATTACAATATTGAATCATGGGCTTCCTTGTGGATGAAGGGATTACTTTCTGGTTCCTAAAGTGAAGAATATCCTATAAGGAGGGAGACCATTGAATGATGGTCTCCCCATCATATATTGAATATATGATAATTTGGAACTCATTAACTTTACATTGTTCCAAGATATTCATATTAAGATGAGAGGAAGTCAATTGATCACTAGATAGATCATTACATAACCCTTCCTCTCTAAAACCCAAATTCATCTCATAAAAGAGTCCCATAATGTTCCATTCATCCTTTACTTCCTTTACATAATGGGAGAGAAAATTTATATTAACAAAATAAAAAAACACAATTACCTTTTCAAAAGTATTGGAAATTACAAATTAAAATAACTATTGGTATTTAAACCATCATCTCATTAATATAATCAAATATTTTTGGGAAAATATGTAACCTAAATTCTTATGGGAGAAGTAATTGATGAACTTCTTCATGAAAAGATAGTGTCACAAACTATTAAGGGAAGCAATAATAGTTATGGGTTCCAAATCATGAGTGGGATAATAATTTTTATGTGGTAATATTTTACAAGATCCATAATCCACCACACGATCTCATTTCATAATGGAGTATCATAAACATGATCATGAAGAATCACAATAAACTAGACAGAACTATCTGGCCTCCAGTAGATTCATGATAGGTGTTCGGGTAAAACCCAATTTAATTTCATATAAGGATTCCTAAAACATTAATTCACATAATAATTGGACCCTATTAAGGGTGATAGTAGTACAAAGTGATTCATGTTTTGATAAATCCTTCACAAACCACTAATATTATCATAAAAATACTAGGAATATTTGAATCTCAAATACATTCTATGATTTATCCCATTACCTAACAACCACCACCATTTCAGGATCATCTAAGTAACCATTTTCCAAGATCATGTGTTTCAAGAACATAACTTATTTTATATAGAATAAAAATTTTAATAAATTTTCATATAGGTTATTATCCCTTAGAATCCCCAAAACATGACTCAGTAGAAGTTTAAGATATTCTTTGATCATTGAGTACACCAGGATGTCATCCATGAACACAATACTAAATGAGTAAAGATTCTAGTGAAATATCCAGTGGATCAACTCCATGAATATTGCACGAGTGTTAGTTAGGCCAAATTACATCACATGGTACTCAAAATTTTCATACCTTCTTCTAAATGAGGTCTTTGGAATAGCCGACTCTTTGATTCTATGCTGGTGATAACCAGAATAGAGATCATTTTTTAAGAACCAATTTTATCCTTTTAATTAATATAAAAAATCATAAATTAGGGGAAAATGGTAATTTTTCATTATTTTTATTTGGTTGAGCTTCCAATAATCACTGTATATAAATAAAGTCCAATTAATCTTCTTGAAAAAAATAACAAGTTCCACCAAGGGTGAAAATTTTTGGAATATGAAGCCTTTGGATCTCAAATCATCATATTTAATTTTCATCTCTCTCAAATTAACTAGATCTATTCTGTAGTATGGAATCAATATCAAATGAGTCCCCAACAATTGGTCAATCAATAACTCTACATTGATATTCGAAGGAAAACTAGAAAAGTCATCTTGAGACACCTCAAGAAAGTCACTAACTACAGAAGGAAACCCACCACTGAATACTTACCAATATATTGAAGAGGAGGACCCTTACAATTAGACCCCGAGTCCCATCCTCCCAGAAATACATGGGAGTTCCCATCAGTGACAGTAAAGGACACCCACTGGTGATAACAATTGGTTCGATCATTGTGATAAACCAAAATATTCATCTCCATAATAACATAAAATAAGATTAAATCAAGGAAAATGAAATATTAAACTAGCACAATGTTTCATATAAATAAATATCACGAGGGCCATGGAAAACCAAACTCCTTTTTAGGGGTGTCTTCAACACCATAACGAAAGGAATGAGTTTCATCAGAAATTTTAGAGGATCAAAGACACGTGTCAACACAAAAGTGTAAGAGGAAACCATATCAAATAAAACACTTGATAAGGTTGAAGCAACAAAAATGGTATATCTCATAGTTGAAGGACCCACATCAAATTCCATTAGATAATATTTTATAGCATGTAATATCTTAGTTCTAGATGAATGTTGATGGAGCCCTATTTTCCTTGAATAATATGTCAATACATTAAATCATCTTGGTGCCAACGATCATGTTCTAGGGCATGGAAAATAAATAGTCTGACATAAATTCTATAAAGGACCTCAATATCCACATGAATTGTATATTTTTTGTGGTTCAGGGTAAACATGCTTCGTGTGACTTGTATGTCCACACTAGTAACACGGAATGCCACTAATAACTATTGATTGTGCATACAATGAATTATATAAAGAACCAACACCATTTCATTAAAAAAGCATTATCTGATTCCTCTTTTCCATAAAAGAACCACTAAAGCTACCACCATAGGTAGAAGGAACTTTGGTCATCCATAACTTACCAGCTAGGTCAATCTTGGCCATCAATGTCCTATCCACCACCTTATAATAGGTGGAATATTTTAGAATGAAAAATTAAGATTGGATATTAGGATGAAGGAATATATAAAACCTTAGTTCCTCAATATTCCCATTTGACAAAACCTTATGTGAAATGATCTGAGATCAGTAAATAGATTAGTGTATTCCATTACCGTATAATTCTCTTTCTCAATGACGAGGAACTCCATTGATTTCACCAAGTTTATAAACACAAGGTACAATTTTTTGGTGATGATAGAATTTATGTATTTAAATTCCAAGCCTTTAGGATTCTTTTCAAAAACTGTTGAATCCCAAAACCTTTTACCTAGACATTAAAATTTGAAGACATAACACCTCACCTTGACATAATATGGTGTCTCTAGGAATTAAAAGTCTTTTTATTATTTCTTAATGAATCTTCCACTTCTAGAGGATAATTGATACATTGGAATGATGGTGTTTTTTGATAAAGAAACTCCTAGCACTTATTCATATAATATTACCTTCTAGGTTATGCCCCTCTAGACCAAATTGGGGTTTGTGCCTCACCTTTTTCCATAAGTAGTACTGTTCACAAAATTACATGAATCAAATTCTAATAAAATGGAGATATTTATGACTAAGGTCCATTAAGAACATTTTGAAAATGATTTTATGGAAGTATTCTAGGGGTAATAGTACTATACAACATTACAAAAAGGTAAAAAGAACATGAGACTCAAGAATGACTTTTAACTTGAGATATTAAGTTTCAACTACAATCATATAGAGACATGGAAAAAAAGAATATTTGATAAAATCACTATTTATAATATAATAATCAATTTCTAAGCATCCATGATATATTAAGGGTAATCAAAATGAGAGATAGTCAGACACTCACTCATGACTTAATCCTTAATTCCTTAAAATCCTATCTCATATCTACCAAGACATACCAAGATACAAACTGATAGAAGAAACATAGGAACCACATTTGATGCCAATTTTTCCTGGTCCTATATTACCCCACTATCAAAGAACCTAATCCATTCCTAATATGGCATGAAATATGTTCCTGATCTCTGTGGCCTAGTGAAAATAACCTAGGCATCAAGAACTACCTTTTAAGGAATATATTTCAATAAAATTTAAAAACAAAGATTAAATATAAGATATAATTTCTATATACCAATATATGTCAATAATAGAAAAGATTCACAAAGAATAAAAAAAAGTTTCAAAAAAAAACCAGACCAAGGTACATAAGAAAAATACAAACCCATCTTTATGTGACATGTAGTCACCACCAGACTCTCACACCATATTAACTAACAAACCCACCACCACCTTTTTTTCCCTTACCCTTACCTCTATCAGATAAAATAAGGTCAACATAAACAAAAAGGTGTATAGAGGGTGTGAGTAAACTAATCCCAGTAGGATCCCACTAAGTTTTCCATAATTAGTCTTTATAATATAAATCATTTATGCTAAAATAAATAAAATAAGGTACGAGATTAAATTTCACACGGTTTTCAGTAAAAACATTCTAATCTACCCATTCTAAAAAATTCTGAAAACATTTCCAAATAGAACAGTATTAAAATAATTTCCATAATAATCAGTTTGTCATTTCATTTAAAATAAAAATTCCAAAGAGTATAAATATGGAAAAAAGACCTCTGTTAAACTAGGTTCTGGTTAATGTGGATCTTTTAATGATTTTTGTTATCAAAGGACACATGGTGTGAACATTCCCAAATAAAAGTTGTCCAAGGGGTTATGAGTTCACTCACAAGAATGGATCCATTCCAAAACATTCACAACCTAATTCAAATATTATCCATGAACAGTGGGCATAGGGGATAATATTTCACTCCCAATATTTTCTCCATACCTCAACAATGATTACAGTTTTATTTCAATTTATCAAAATTGTAAACCATTCAAAGTTAATTTCACATATAAATAAACATGAAAATTTTAAAACCTTATAAAATTTTCTTTGGAATTCATTTATACCAATGAAACTATGGAGGAATTCCATTTTTTCAACATTCAAAATGAAAATAATTCATCAAATCATTGATCATGACTTTAAAACCATTTCAAAACCAATTTTAAGATAAATACAAAAATCATGCTTTCAAAACCTTTTTTAACATTCAAAACCAAATAAATTAATCAAATCATTAACCATTACTTAGAATTGACTTTAGAATCCCATTTAGTATTGAAAATAATGAATGTTTGTAGAATAATTGCATTTCATGAAACCACCTACAACAAAACACATTGAATTTAAAATACTGGAAGGGATCAAAAATATGGATATATATATAAGGCTCATTGAATCATAGAGTAGAGCACTAGAATAAAAATTCCTAATTATAAGAATAGATTTAGTGAATTCACATGGTTTTCATGGATGATGAAAAATAAGAAACAAGAAGAACACAAGTGGCATAGGATCCAAGATGAAATCAGAGTTAGACAAAACAAAAGAGGACGATGGATTCAAACCACTGAGAATTTTTTGTTTTGAGAGACAAAGATATCCAAATAGGGCCTATAATTTTGTATGGGTTGAGACATGATCGATGGAGAAGTAATAATAAATAAAACAAGGGTTTCCTGAAATATTTTATGATACTACCCTTAGTAATATTGACTATATAAATTCCATCAGCTAGACACTAAATCCCACCGACTAACTAGTGGCAAGTTACTGGTTGTATAATGGACTTTCTATAGCCTAGGTTATCACATTATAGTCAATCATCTGGCTGGTGTCCCTCACCGAATAGCTTGTGTAAAAAATATAGCTTTTAAATCAATAGGTTCATGTCCAATATTTAATAACCCCTTGATCCAGACCCTAAACCCCTCTTAAAAACATTAAAATAATTAAGAATCTATAATATGAGAAATTAAACTAAACAAGAGGGTGATTTCACCTAGAATTAATTTAAGAGTGTGATAATTTTATCCCACCATATTTCTTTTGGCCCCCTGAAAGCTATGTTGAAGAAGTTTGATCCATAAAGAGATGAGGACATTGATCCCTCATATCAACTCAAACTCCCACAACTCATGAGTATATAATACATGATTCCACAGAACTCAGACCAACATTATATACTTTCCACAGAGAAACTTTACTTGAGAATCAACAATTCAAAATGGTAGCTCAGTCATAATCATATTTGGTTCTAAGTTGTAGACTTCCAGATTCAAAACATTAGATGGGTTAGTTTGATACTTTTGAGTTGTGACACAAGGAAAAAATTGTGGATCATAGTCATATAAGGTGGAAGTTCCAATCGATATGGAATATGTTCAATACATTCAATGATATCAAAATGTACCATAAATATAGGAGCTAACTTCCCTTAATTTTCAACATGTAAGTGACCGACACAAGGTGATACTTTCAAGAACACCTAGTCACCAACCAAAAAATCCAAATAAAGGTGATGATGATCTATGTAAGATTTTTCGAAACTATAATACATTAAAAAATATTGATGAATCATCAGGATATTTGTCATTTTTTCCCAAACCATGCTTGGTCTAACAATGGAAGCTTCACCCACCTATGTCTAACATAGTGATGAGTTACATGGTTGACTATAAAAAGGTTTAAAAGGTGTAATAATTATCTAATATTGAAAGATATTATTGTAATAAAACTAAACCTCCCCCAACTAGTTATCCCAATAACCTATAAAGTATAGTACATAATCACATAACATATATTAAAGATTTTTGAATTACCTACTTTGTTTTCCCATCTATATTAGGATGATATACTAACTTGACCTAAGATAACATTGCTTCCTAAATACCCTCCCAAAATTGAGTGATGAAATCATGTTCTCTATTTCAGATAATGTACATCAGATTCCCATTCAACCTATCGATCTCATGCACATATGACTTTCATAATTCCTCCCATTTTGGTGGTTCCATGAATCGGTTTGAAATGAGTTTACTTGGTGAGGCAGTAAACCAAAACCCAAATGGAATTCTTACCCTGGAGAGTCTAGGGTAATCCATTAATGAAGGAAATTGATATCTCATTCAATTTACATATTGTAATGGGATCTATGTTGTCATGGGTAGAGGATAAAGAAGACAAAAAGTTTTTTGGTTCTTAGCCTGAATCTATTAGAAAGTGAACCATCGATATACAAAGTCAGATATTGTTGTGCCCAAGTGAAGTAATTGCATTTGTTGTCAATAACTTGTCATGGTGTGCCATCTGATGAAGTACATCTTGAAGATTGATGATTATAGAAGCATAAAATCTGACGATTGTTGAGCTGTTCTTAAAGTCCCAAGAACTTGTATCAACTAGATACAAAGTCACAACACTTTTTGAAGACCATGCATTGTCTTCACAATGCATGAGGAGTTGAAGAAGCAAGATGATCCATTCACTACTTCTAAGTGGATGAAGTGGTTTAATGAAGTCCATGCACTATCACTTAGTGCGTGTGAACATGAAGATGATCCAATTGATCTCTGATTAGATCAATAAAGAACATTGAAGATTATAAGTGATTCAAGAGTTCGATTGATGAAGATGAACCTTTTGAATTCCATATCCTAAGTGAAGATCATGTGAGAAGAAGAAATGGAGGAATTCTTAAGATGAAGAAGAGAAGATAAGAAGAATAGAGGAGGAGGAATTTGGAATTTTGAATTGGTATTTTTTATGGAGGACTTTGTTTTTGACAAAGTCTTATTTGTTACTTTGCCAAAAAAAATTGGCCAGCCAAGGCACCTTGGGGGTTCAACCCCAAGGCATGGGCACTAGGGAACCACGCCCGGGGGAACCCGTGGGGCGAGCCAGGACGGCAGGGCGCACACCCAAGACACCGCATGGGTGCCTGGGGCACGCCCGGAGGAGCGCGGCAGGGACGCATGAGCGCACCTGCGAGTGTCAGGAGATGCATAGTGGGCGCTAGGAGCGCGCCCGCAGGAGCAGAGTGGGCGCAGAGCGCGCCCGCAGGGAGAACACGGTGCGGGGCGGCACCGTGGAGGGAGAGAATTCAACTGAGCCGGTTGGGGGAGCGCTTATTTGATATACCGCGGAAATTCCGCGAGAGACTTCGATGTGGGACGCGCATTTTTCACCCGGGACAGATCTGAGCCGTCCGTCTCATCGCGCGCTTGATCTGCGCCGCACGATCCATCCGAGGCGCCGCGATCTAATCCACGCCGTTGAAGATCTGATCCGACGGCCCCGGCTTCGTCCTCAACCTCGAGCCATGCCGAAGCCTCCCCGCGAGCCTCCGTCGAACCAGGAGCAACCCGACGACGGTTTTTGAGCTCCCGGCCACCTCTGAGTAAACCGAAGCCACCCTCGTGCTCGTCTGGCCATAACGAACAGGATCATGCCTAAAAATGACCATGAATGCAATGTTTGGAGGATTTCGAGTTCGGCCGAGGCAAGCAAAGCTGCCGAGGCCACGTGGTTGGTGTTTTTGCATGGGATGAGCCTAAACCGAAGGCCGTGCATGCGTTATGAGTCGCATGCACGTAGAGGAGAAAAACATAAATGGATCCCGCGTGAAACAGAGAATAAAAACGGGATTTGCGGATCGTTTAAAGATTTAAAAGATCCGAAATCTTCGGGATTGAAGTTATCCCACGAGGAAGATTTGAGGCGTTTCTCTGCCTATAAAAAGAGAGGCCGAGGCTCTCATTAAGCTTGCTGATGCGCTGAATTTTTGAAGTCCCGTGAGCGCATCTCTCTGCCTCGCGAAGGTTTGAAGCCCCGCGCAAAGAACTTGCGCGGCTGAAGGTTCCGGAGCCACCCGAGGCTTCGAAGGTCCCCTGCGCGCTAGTCTTTGCGCGGCAGGAAGTACCCAGGGCCGCAGCATCCTTGCGCGCTCGTGGTTGTCACCCTCTCTGCTCGTGAATTTGCGCGACAGGAGGAAGCGCCCCGCGGTGCTCATACGCCTTGCGCGCCTTGAACTGCTTGCACCCGTGGCTTGCGCGGCCCTTGTGGCTTGAGCCTTGCGCGGCAGTGTTGAGGAGGAGGCCGCACCTTGCATCCCTTCATTTGGTTGGTGTTTGGGTGTGTGCAAGTGGAGGCCGAGACTACACATTGTGTGTGTTTAAGAATTGGAGAAGGCCGCAACCAAGTGTGTGTGCAAGACAAGTGAACAAGAAGCCGAGGCCTTTGTGTTTGTATGCCAAGTGAAGAGGAGTATACGGGTAGAGTGTGTGCACAAAGAGGAGAAGGCCGAGGACCTTTGTGCTTTGGGTGCAAAAGGAAGACCACACTTTGTGTTTATAAATTGAAGAAGAAGGACAAGTCAAGTGTGTGCACTAAAAGAATGAGTAGTGTATGTGTGCACATGTGAAGAAGATCAACTTTGAGAAGAAGAGGAGTACACACTTATGTGTATGGATACAAAAGAACTGATCATTCTAAGTGATTGGGTTTTTTGGTGAGCAAGACCAACGAGATCTTTTGAAGACTGTTGAAGCTACTTGAAGTTTTGAACAACACCTTTGAAGAAGTGAAGTGGAGCCATGATGAAGATGATGCTGTGGAGTTGGGGGGGTTTAACTAACTTGTAATTGGGGGGGGGGAAACCAATTACGGTGTAATCATCTTTTGGCATAGTGAAGAATCCGTGTTGGGGGGTGTAACCAACACGGCAAGGAGTAGGTCTTTGTACCGAACCTTGTAAATCTCTGTGTTCTGTGCTCTCATTATTACTGCACCACTAAAAGAGTAGATCTAGGCTTTAACCAGCTGAAGAGGTTGAATTGATAATCCAAAGGGAACAATTCATAAAAAGAAAAAGTTATCACTGATTCACCCCTCCCCTCTTAGTGATCACAACCGATCCAGGCATTTCAAGTGGTATCAGAGGGAGGTTGCCTCTGTAAGGATCTACTTCTGAGAAGATGGACAATCTGAATTCTGTTAATAGTAGAGGTGTTCCTACATTCGATGGAAAGAATTACCACAGCTGAAAAAATCGGATGTTGCCTTACCTTCTATCTCTCGGCCTTGATGTTAGAAATGCAGCCTTATTTGGATTCCCTCCTCTTGCTAATGAAGCTGCTATGACACTCGATGAGAAAAGAAATATGGAAGTTGATGGTAAAGCTCAAAATGCCATTCTTATGTCACTCTCAGAAAAGGTATACACAAAAGTCATGGGACTCAAGAATGCTAAAGAAATTTGGGACAAATTGGAAAGTAGTTATGAAGGCAACATGAAAGTCAAGGAAGCCAAATTACAAATTTGGAGAAGCAAGTTTGAAGATGTCAAGATGGGAGAAGAAGAAAATATTGATGATTATTTCACAAGAGTCAATGAAATTGTCAGTAACATTCGGGGCTTTGGAGAAAAGTTGGAGGACTCCACTATTGTTAAAAAGCTAATGAGAAATTTTCCTGACAGGTTTAACCCCAAAGTCTCAGCATTAGAAGACAGAGATGATCTCTCTCTTGATGAACTACACAACATTCTCATTTCATATGAAATGAGGAAGATCCCAGTATTCAAGAAGAAGATCAAGGATGAGATGGCTTTTGAGGCCATGAGACAACTCAAGATAAAAGATGATGAAGTCCTAGAATCAAGTGATACTGACAATGAAGAAAAGGATGAAGATCTCAACACGATTATTTCTCTTTTTTCTAAAAGGTTTGGAAAAACTAAATTCAGGGGAAAAGGGAAATCACCATCGAGATGTTTCAATTGCAATAACATCGGACACTTTGCTGTAAACTGTCCCAAGAAGAGATATAGTGCTCCAGAAGTTGAAGATGAGAAGTCACAAAAGAAGAAATGGAGTAGATACCCAAGAGAAGAAAACAAATCAGGTGTAAGAAAGAAAAGGTTCGTTCCAGGTGAAAGAAGAAGCTATGTAAGCAAAGAGGAAGAATCAGACTCTACTTCATTCAGTCAATCAGAAGAAGAAACGAATTTTATGGCTCATGTAGAAAAAGGGTTTGATACCTGCAGCAGTGAAGATGATGAAAGTGAACGAACAGAGCTTGAATACAGATTGAAAGATGAATTAGTGGCTTGCCTTGAACAGAACACTGGACTCAAGAAAGAGAAGAGATTGTTACAAAAGGAAACCAAAAGGATGACTGAGGAGTTGGAAGAATGTATGAAGAAAGAGACAATGTACATTGTTGAAATCAAGAGACACAAACTGAAGGTAGCTGAGCTGGACAAGATAGCAAAAGATCTTGAGGAGAAACTTCACCTCAAAGAATAAGAGCAATCACTAACACATTCCAAGTGGATTGAAGAACAGAATAGCTTGACAAAGATGAGAGAAGACTTCAACAAGGCTGTTGAGGTCAAGGCAGAATCATCTTATGCTGGTGCTCAGAGGCAGGTCAATTTACCACTAAGTAAATCTCAAAATACATCTGTTATTTCTAACAATGCAGGTTCAAAGATAAAATTGAGACAAACATGACATGAACCAATCTGTGTAAAATCATCTTCAATGGAAGAAAGGAAATCCTCAGGAAGGACTACTCAAATCTTGGACAGAAAATTACAACATGACTCTTATCAACAAAGAAGGTCAAGGTTCAGAGGCTACTGCTGGTGTTGTGGTGTGTTTGGACATAAGGCCTATGCATGCTGGTATAACATGTCTCGTCCAAACATGAGGCATGAGTCAAGGGGGAGACATCCTGAAACCCAGAGTGTTTTGCAGAAAGCATCAAAACCACCAACTCAGAACACATTTGACTGCCTGAGTGAAGCTTGTGGAAGATGTGACCAACAAGGTCATAGAGCTGATAAATGTATGACAACTCTTCCTAAACAAAAAGTCAAAGACATGAAAGGGAAAGGCATTCAAGAAACCAATGATGAAATCACATGCTTTGCTGAAGTGGCTCTAAAAGCCAGCAGTAAAACCAAGTCATGGATTCTTGATAGTGGATGCTCATCCCACATGACTGGTGATACAAAAATTCTAAGCAACCTTGAAAGTCATGAGGGAGGAACCGTGGTGTTTGGAAATGATCGTTCTCTGAAAATCAAGGGAGTTGGAAAGGATATGATTGCAACAACAAATATAAAATCCAATGATGTGTTGTTTATTGAAGGATTAAAGCACAACCTACTGAGTGTTAGTCAATTATGTGATGATGGACATGAGGTGTTGTTCCAGAAGGACTCATGCATCATCAAGAGCTCAAAGGATGGAAAAATCATCACTCAAGGAAGAAGAACCACTGGAAATCTATTTCAAATTGGTGATCCCATCAATTCTTGTTTTCTTAGCTCTAAAGATGAAAACAACCTCTGGCATAGAAGACTTGGCCATCTTGGTCAAAGGAGTATGAGTAAAATTCTGAAGTACAATGTTGTACGAGATCTACCCAAATTAAAGAGAGAAAGAGATGAAGTCTGCGACACATGTCAGAAGGGAAAACTGACCCATAGGTCACACAAAGGAGTTGATATCATATCTACTAGACCTCTTGAACTCATCCATACAGACATATGTGGACCAATGAGACAGAAGTCTAAAAGAGGAGATTTCTATTTTATAACCTTCATTGATGATTACACTCGGATGACCAATGTCATGTTCATGAAACACAAGTCAGAGGCAATCACGATGTTCAAGACTTTCAGAAGGCAGGCTGAGAAGGAACTGGAGCTCTGCATCAAGAAAGTAAGATCAGACAACGGAAAAGAATATAACGGTGATGTCTTTGAAAGCTATCTGGTCAAGCATGGAATCAAACATCAATATAGTACACCATATACTCCACAACAGAATGGAGTGGCTGAACGAAAGAATCGAAGCATAGTTGAAATGGGGAGGACTATGTTAGCTGAGCATGATATCTCTAAGTTTTTCTGGAGAGAAGCAGTATGCACTGATATACACATACAGAACAGATATCTCCTGAGACCAGAAACACAAACGACAGCCTATGAAATGTGGTTTAACAGAAAACCAACTGTTAAATATTTCAAAGTCTTTGGCAGTCCCTGCATCATCAAGATTAAAAACATCAATCTGGGAAAGTTTGAAGAAAAAGGTGAAGAAGGAATATTTATGGGTTACCTACCTAATGGAAGAGGCTACAGATGCTGGAATAAGAGGTTGAATAAAATGATTGACTGCAGTGATGTCATAATAATTGAAAACAACACCAAACCATACACTGTGGATGATGATGACTCAAAGAATGACACAGCCTTGGAACAGAAGAATGCAGAATTACCTGAGCCAACACCAACTGCTGGTGAGATCAACTCTGAATATACCAGTGATGAAGATGAAGGTAATGAAAATGGAAGAAGAAGATACAACAAATTGAAGAAGCATGTTGACACAGAAAATGTCCTTGGAGACCTACAGTCCTCAGTAAGAACTAGAAGAAGATTGAGATTGGAAGATCAGACTGCACTGGTTTCTCAAGTTGAACCTCACACAGTGGCTGAAGCAGTTGTACATGAGGAATGGATACAAGCTATGCATGAGGAACTCAATCAAATTGAAAAGAACTCCACTTGGGATCTTGTGCCAAGGCCCAAAAATAAAAATGTTATTGGGACAAAGTGGGTGTTTAGAAACAAACTCAATGAAAAGGGAGAAGTTTCCAGAAACAAGGCCAGACTTGTATGCAAAGGATATTCACAAATGGAAGGAATCGACTTTGAGGAAACCTTTGCACCAGTTGCAAGACTGGAAACTATCAGAATGTTCTTAGCAGTTGCAGCACACAAGCAGTACAAGGTCTATCAGATGGATGTGAAATCTGCATTTCTGAATGGAGATCTTGAAGAAGAGGTGTATATTGAACAACCAGAGGGATTTTTGCTGGACAAAGATGGTAGTATGGTGTGCAGATTGAGAAAAGACTTGTATGGATTGAAGCAGGCCCCTAGAGCCTGGTACTCAAAATTGGATGGTTGTCTTAAAGACATGAAATTTGTCAAAGGAACAGTTGACAGTAACCTCTATGTCAGAGAAATGGCCAATGGTACCCTCATAGTCATTATCTATGTGGATGATATCATTTTTGATGGTAACAAGGAAGGACTATGTGAAGAATTTGCTGAGCAGATGAAAAGAACTTTTGAAATGTCAATGCTTGGTCAAATGACATATTTTCTAGGATTTCAGGTGGAACAAAGACAAAACTCCATATTTCTTTCACAAGAAAAGTACGCAAGGGACTTAGTGAAAAGGTTTGGAATGGAAAGTTCAAAGGAAGTCTCCACACCCATTTCTGTCGGAACCAAGCTATGCAAGGATGAAGAAGGCAACAATGTTGATCAGAAAGAGTTCAGAAGAATTATTGGCAGTCTACTTTATCTCACGGCTTCAAGGCCAGATATAGCATATGCAGTGACTTTGTGTGCCAGATTCCAAAGTGATCCAAAAGAATCTCATTTAACTGCAGTCAAAAGAATCCTGAGATATGTTAAAGGAACCCTCAACTATGGACTCTTATACAAACACAGTGCAAACATACAGTTGTTGGGATTCACAGATGCTGATTGGGATGGTGATTGCACTGATAGAAGATCCACATCTGGTGGAAGCTTCTTTCTGGGAGAAGGATGTGTTAGCTGGTACAGCAAGAAACAAAATTCTGTAACATTGAGCACAGCTGAAGCAGAGTGTGTGGCCGCTACACATGCATGTACTCAAATGATTTGGATGCAGGTGCAGCTAGAAGATTTTAGGATTAAAGATGAAAAACCATTGAGGATCTTATGTGATAATCAAAGTGAAATTGGGTTGTCTAAGAATCCTATCCAACACTCCAGATCCAAGCACATTGATATAAAATATCATTTCATCAAAGAAAGGGTCGCCAGTGGAGACATCAAGCTAGACTACATTCCTACTCAAGATCAGGTGGCAGACATTTTAACCAAAGCTATGCCTACGGAAAGATTTGTTGAATTGAGGCTGAAACTTCATGTTCAGCCTTCTACTCTCACTTGAGGAAGAAGAAGGTCCCTCCTTATTCCCTAAATTTTTGTATTCTTGTACTTACATGCAGGGAATTGAAGGAGATGAGTGCATCCCCTGAGGGGGAGCATTGGTACTTGAAGATGTGCAGATTCCAGAAGCTCTATACTCTGAGTATGTCTTTCATTCATCCCTTTGCATTTGTTGGCCAATAAGGGGGAGAAATCATCAGGCACAGACGACATTCTCTCAGTGTGCTTCGGAGTATTGACAACCAAATACAAAGGGGGAGATTGTTGTGCCCAAGTGAAGTAATTGCATTTGTTGTCAATAACTTGTCATGGTGTGCCATCTGATGAAGTACATCTTGAAGATTGATGATTATAGAAGCATAAAATCTGACGATTGTTGAGCTGTTCTTAAAGTCCCAAGAACTTGTATCAACTGGATACAAAGTCACAACACTTTTTGAAGACCATGCATTGTCTTCACAATGCATGAGGAGTTGAAGAAGCAAGATGATCCATTCACTACTTCTAAGTGGATGAAGTGGTTTAATGAAGTCCATGCACTATCACTTAGTGCGTGTGAACATGAAGATGATCCAATTGATCTCTGATTAGATCAATAAAGAACATTGAAGATTATAAGTGATTCAGGAGTTCGATTGATGAAGATGAACCTTTTGAATTCCATATCCTAAGTGAAGATCATGTGAGAAGAAGAAATGGAGGAATTATTAAGATGAAGAAGAGAAGATAAGAAGAATAGAGGAGGAGGAATTTGGCATTTTGAATTGGTATTTTTTATGGAGGACTTTGTTTTTGACAAAGTCTTATTTGTTACTTTGCCAAAAAAAAATTGGCCAGCCAAGGCACCTCGGGGGTTCAACCCCAAGGCATGGGCACTAGGGCACCACGCCCGGGGGAACCCGTGGGGTGAGCCAGGACGGCAGGGCGCACACCCAAGACACCGCATGGGTGCCTGGGGCACGCCCGGAGGAGCGCGGCAGGGACGCATGAGCGCACCCGCGAGTGTCAGGAGATGCATAGTGGGCGCTAGGAGCGCGCCCGCAGGAGCAGAGTGGGCGCAGAGCGCGCCCGCAGGGAGAACACGGTGCGGGGCAGCACCGTGGAGGGAGAGAATTCAACTGAGCCGGTTGGGGGAGCGCTTATTTGATATACCGCGGAAATTCCGCGAGAGAATTCGATGTGGGACGCGCATTTTTCACCCGGGACAGATCTGAGCCGTCCGTCTCATCGTGCGCTTGATCTGCGCCGCACGATCCATCCGAGGCGCCGCGATCTAATCCACGCCGTTGAAGATCTGATCCGACGGCCCCGGCTTCGTCCTCAACCTCGAGCCATGCCGAAGCCTCCCCGCGAGCCTCCGTCGAACCAGGAGCAACCCGACGACGGTTTTTGAGCTCCCGGCCACCTCTGAGTAAACCGAAGCCACCCTCATGCTCTTCTGGCCATAACGAACAGGATCATGCCTAAAAATGACCATGCATGCAATGTTTGGAGGATTTCGAGTTCGGCCGAGGCAAGCAAAGCTGCCGTGGCCACGTGGTTGGTGTTTTTGCATGGGATGAGCCTAAACCGAAGGCCGTGCATGCGTTATGAGTCGCATGCACGTAGAGGAGAAAAACATTAATGGATCCCGCGTGAAACAGAGAATAAAAACGGGATTTGCGGATCGTTTAAAGATTTAAAAGATCCGAAATCTTCGGGATTGAAGTTATCCCACGCGGAATATTTGAGGTGTTTCTCTGCCTATAAAAAGAGAGGCCGAGGCTCTCATTAAGCTTGCTGATGCGCTGAATTTTTGAAGTTTTCGTGAGCGCATCTCTCTGCCTCGCGAAGGTTTGAAGCCCCGCGCAAAGAACTTGCGCGGCTGAAGGTTCCGGAGCCACCCGAGGCTTCGAAGGTCCCCTGCGCGCTAATCTTTGCGCGGCAGGAAGTACCCAGGGCCGCAGCATCCTTGCGTGCCCGTGGTTGTCACCCTCTCTGCTCGTGAATTTGCGCGACAGGAGGAAGCGCCCCGCGGTGCTCATACGCCTTGCGCGCCTTGAACTGCTTGCACCCGTGGCTTGCGCGGCCCTTGTGGCTTGAGCCTTGCGCAGCAGTGTTGAGGAGGTGGCCGCACCTTGCATCCCTTCATTTGGTTGGTGTTTGGGTGTGTGCAAGTGGAGGCCGAGACTACACATTGTGTGTGTTTAAGAATTGGAGAAGGCCGAAACCAAGTGTGTGTGCAAGACAAGTGAACAAGAAGCCGAGGACTTTGTGTTTGTATGCTAAGTGAAGAGGAGTATACGGGTAGAGTGTGTGCACAAAGAGGAGAAGGCCGAGGACCTTTGTGATTTGGGTGCAAAAGGAAGACCACACTTTGTGTTTATAAATTGAAGAAGAAGGACAAGTCAAGTGTGTGCAGTAAAAGAATGAGTAGTGTATGTGTGCACATGTGAAGAAGATCAACTTTGAGAAGAAGAGGAGTACACACTTATGTGTATGGATACAAAAGAACTGATCATTCTAAGTGATTGGGTTTTTTGGTGAGCAAGACCAACGAGATATTTTGAAGACTGTTGAAGCTACTTGAAGTTTTGAACAACACCTTTGAAGAAGTGAAGTGGAGCCATGATGAAGATGATGCTGTGGAGTTGGGGGGGTTTAACCAACTTGTAATTGGGGGGGGGCAACCAATTACGGTGTAATCATCTTTTGGCATAGTGAAGAATCCGTGTTGGGGGGTGTAACCAACACGGCAAGGAGTAGGTCTTTGTACCGAACCTTGTAAATCTCTGTGTTCTGTGCTCTCATTATTACTGCACCACTAAAAGAGTAGATCTAGGCTTTAACCAGCTGCAGAGGTTGAATTGATAATCCAAAGGGAACAATTCATAAAAAGAAAAAGTTATCACTGATTCACCCCTCCCCTCTCAGTGATCACAACCGATCCAGGCATTTCAGATATGTCCAATTTTATACCTGAAAAAAAACAAATTCTCTATTTCATAAAACATATCATTTTTTGTAGGCTGGATAACCCATAAAGAATTACGAAAATATTCTATCACAACTATCCTCATGGATGAAATGATTAAATATCTATTCCTAAAGAGATGAATAACCTATAAAGATATAGAAAACTCATTGATGATCTCCCAACTATATAAATAATATATGATATTTCATAACTCTTTATCTATTTTTTCCTTGAGATCATATCCAAAAGATAGGGTGTCAAATGAACACTACACATAGCATCATTAGAATCATTATCTCTAACACCCATACAGACCCAATAAAATAATCGCATAATGGTCCACTAATTATTTTCTTATTTTATATAATGGGAAGGAAAATTAATATTAAGAGAATCAACAAAAACATTACCCTCTTGTAATGTAAAGAAAATGTCAACGTAGAATAACTGTAGGCATCACACCCATCATATCTGTCAAATATTGAAATATTTTGGTCAAAACATGTAACATAAACTCTTATGTTCAGAGTAAATAATGATCTTATCCCCAAAAATATAGTGTCTATAACTATTAAAGTCATACCCAACATATGTGAGTTCCAAATAATGAGTGGGATAAATATTTTGATGAGTTCAAAGATGAAAATATCCATAAAACACCACATGATATCCTTGAAAAAGGAAGGAAACCAAACTAACACCTAAAGAATAACAATAAACCACGTTAACCTATCCATACATTGGTAGATTCAGAATAGTTTATAAGGTCAAATCCAAATTTTTTTCATCAAAGGATTATTGAAACTTTGGGTCCAACAAGTAATCAAACCCCTTCAGGGTGATAGTAGTCAAAGGTGATGTAAGTTCTAATAAATCCTTCATAAAACATTGATAATATCCTGTCATGAACACAATTCTTTGAATCTCAAATACATTCCGTATTTTTTATTATGACAGGAGAACTATCCCTTTTTCAGGATCAACCAAGATATAATCTTCTGAGATCATGTGGCTCAAGAACATAACTTATCTGATCTATAATTGTAATTTAGTTAATTTTTCATATAGGATATGATTCATAGGATCCCCAAAACATGTCTTAGTTGGTGCACGTGATCATATTTGGTCTTTGGGTACACTAGAAATTCATCCATGAACACCACAAAAAGTTATCAAGATACTGGTGAAATATTTAATTCATCTACCCCATGAAAAAATAGTAGTGTTAGTCAGGCCAAGTGACATCACATGGTTCTTCCCATACCTACTCCAAATGAAAATCTTTGGAATATCAATCTCTTTTATTCTAACCAAGTGATAACTAGAAAAAAGATAGATTTTGATAACCAGCTTTACCTTTTTAACTAATCAAACAAATCATCAATATGGGGAAAATGCTACTTTTCCTTAACAATTACCTAGTTGAGCTTCCGTAATTAATGCATAAGCAGAGAGTTCCATGTTCTTTCTTTAAACAGTGCATAGGGTTTTTTTTGGGGTGACACAGTCAAGAGATTAAATACCTTGTTTAAAAAATCTTTCAATCGAATTTTTAACTCTTTTAACATAGCTATACTTGTATGGTATGATGACATTGATATCTTCCGAGTCCCTGATATTTGGTAAATCAATAAATCAAGTTTCGTATATGGATGTAAACCATAAAATTAAGTCATAAAAACCTTGGTAAATTCGTTAACTACTAATGTAATCACACAAATAAAATATTCCTGTCCTATTTTGAGTGAAAACAAAGATATCAACTTCCAATAACTTTAATAGGAGGCCTCACTCAACAAGACCTCGGGCCCCATTCTCCTTGAAACACATGAGATCCCTCATCAAGGGTAGTAAGGGAAACTCGCCAATGATAAAAATAAATTAAAAATTAGTGAGAAATCAATTATTACTTCCCAATAATAACATCAAATAGGCACATATCAAGGTCTTGAAAATACCAAACTAGCAAAACATCATACATAAAGAAAGAGAATAAGGGGAATTTAAACTGTTCTCCTTCTTCTTTCGTAGATGCATTTTCAATTCCATAATGAAAATGAAATGAGTTTTATTAGTAGTTTTAAAATATAAAAAATATTTTTTGAAACAATAAGGTGAGAAAAATTGTATCAAATAATGCAGTTTATAAGGTTGAATAAAAAAACAGCACCTCTCATAGTCAAATGACCCACATAAACATCCATTGGAGATAATTCAACTGCATGTAATAGATATATTCTAAAGGAGCATGGTTGAAAACTAGTTTTTAATGAAATATTTAACTACACCAAAGATTGTATAGGAGATAATGAGCCTATTCCAAAAAAGTGGATACTAATGACCATAGTATAAATTTTGTAATTGACAATGAAATCTACATGAGTTGCATATTTTTAGAGGTATAGGGAAAAATGATTTGTGTTCCCCATCTGGAGACACAGGTAAACAATTAGACCACAAACAAATAATGATGGTATACAAAAATACTTATATGAATCAATATAACTATTTTCTTTGTGAATATCACACTATTTCCTCTAACACTGAAAGAACACTAAAGTTTCCACCAAATGTAGAAAGAACTCTGGTTAGCCCTGACTTACCGGCTAGGTCAAACTATTCCACCATCAACCTATTATCTACTTCCACATAGGTAGAATTTTTTATCATGAAATGTTGGGATTGGGTAGTAGGTCAGATGCCCATATGAAATCATCAAGCCATTATGTTCTCATTTCACACAAACCTAGGTGAAAATAGAGTAATCTTGGTGAAGTGCCTAGCCTATTATTTCACTATTTTATTACCTTGATCAAGGGTGGTGAAATCCATGGAGTTCACAAAGATCATAGAATTCAGGTAGTATTATTCATTGAATATGTTCTTAAAGTATTTCCACTACAATTCCTAATGATTATTTTTCAAAACTATTGAATTCCACTATCTTCTACCCAAATATTTAAGCTTAGAGACAACATACCTCAACTTGATAGAATATAGGGTCTCTAGGAATTAGAATATTCTTTGAATATTTCCTAAAAAATCATGTACCACCAAAGGATCATTCATACCTTGGAAAGATAGTGGTTTCTTATAAAGAAACTACTCTGCCCAATTCCCATCCTCATGCCTCAAAATTTCACCTCTCCATATCGAGAAGGGGCACATTCCACACCTTGTTTCATATATAAAACTATGTCCACAAGTACATTGATGATATTATGATCAACTAGAGGTTTTTCCTAACGAGGTTCATTAATTTCACCCTTCTGAGTATTTTCTAGTAGTCTTCCAGGGGATGTTACTACACAACATGAAACAAACAGACATAAAACATAAGACCCAAGAATAAATTCCAACATGATATTTCAAATGTCAAGTGGAAAATAGAGAGATATATAAAACGGAGATTGGGATAAAATCACTCTTTATCATAATGGACCCAATTTTTAACCATATACAGTAACATAAGGATCATCATGATGAGAGATGTTCATGAACTCACTCAAAACCAACCCCACAAGTCACCAGAATTTTATCTTCTATTTACTAAGACATCCCATGATGCATAATGACAAAAGGTATTGCTTAACGTCCTTTGATACTAATTTTTCATGAAACTATATTATCAAACTGTCCAAGAACCCAAACAACCCCTGACAAGGTCTGAAGGGTTTCCCTAATCCCCATGGGATGGATACAAGTTTCTAGGCATCAATTACTAACTTTTGGGAATGATTTTTAAAGATGATATCAAAACCAATATGATATATAAAATAGAATGTTTTTATGAAAATATAGGTAAAAAATATTAAAGATACACAAAGAATGAAAATACAAGTTTCAATTAACAAACCAAAACAAATTACACAAGAAATTAAAAAACCCATCTCTACATGACACATAATCACCACCAAACACCCACACCCTGCTAAAGAACAAACTCGCCGCCACCCAACAGTGCCTCTACCTTACCTTCATTGGAGGTAACCGGGTCTGAAAATACCAAATGGAGTATAGAGGGTGTGATAGGAGTAATCCTAGTAGGATCCCACCAAGTGTTTCATAATTATTATTTATAATATAAACCAATTATGCTCAAATAAATACAAAAATTTATGAGATACAACTTTAAAAAGTTTTAAATAATAACTTAGAAATCCAAAATTTGTAGAATGTTCCAAAAAAATAAAAATAAACCAGTTTTTGATGTATTTCCATAATAATAAATTTAACAAACCATTTTAAATAAACATTCCAAATTGTAGCAACATGTAAAACAATTCCTTCATTAAACTAGGGTCCAGGGTAGAGAGGATCCTTTCAGAATTTATATGTTCAAAGGTCACGTGATGTGCACATTTTCCTAAAACAATGGGACTAGATGGTAAGTGATCACCCCTAAGTGTTATTCCCTAACTCAACTTAGGCCATCTGGTGCACATTTTTTCGCATGAAAACAATCATATGGGGTAATATTTCATTCCTAAGAGTGACTACTTGCTTAGAAAAAAATCACAAATGACTTTCTATTTCTCAAAAATAGATTTCATTCAAAGGTAATTTCACGTATAAATAAGTAATAAACCTTTGAAAATGAATAAAATATACTTTGAAATTCATTTACATCAACAACAGTCAATGTTAATTCCATTTATAATCAATATTCAAAACTTGAATAATTAATCAAATCATTGATAATGACTTTAAAACTATTTGTAAACCACATTCAAGATAAATAAAACAATCATGATTTCTAAACTTTTTTCAAAATTAAAAACCAACACAATTCATAAAATTATTGATCATGACTTACATATATTTTAGAAAGTAATTTATAAGATAAATTAAGAATGGATATAGAAAAAATATATTTCATGAAATTACACAACTAAAAACACTTTGAATTTCAACTAATCTAAGGGATCTAAAAGCCAGAGAGAGATAATTATTGAAGAAGCAATAAGGGGATCCTTATAACTGGAATTACCAATTAGAAGTCTGGATATAATGAATATCCATGGTTATAATGGATGTTTCAAAACATGAAATTAGAGAATCAAAATAAGAATAGGATCTAAGACCAAATCAGATTTATATAAACTAAAATATGATCATATATTTGATTAGTACATTGATCTACCAAGGATTCATGTTTGGGGAGGAAAAATCATCCAAAAAAGGTCCCTCAAATTTGTGTGGGTCAAGACAAGGTTAATAGAGAAGGAATAATAAATAAAACAGGGGTTTCAAGGAAAATAATGTGATATTAACTTTAGTAATATTGATTAGATCGGTACCACCCGCTAGCTACCAGCTCCCACCGGCCAACTGGTGGAATCACCCGCAAGATAGTGGATGTAATAAAATTTCTTTTATACTATTTTTACTATTGGTTTTCTGGTGGATGGTCACCAGTTGGCTAAAAGACTTCCTGTAGCATGGGTTATCTCAAGCTAGCCCATTTACTAGCTGATGGCCCTCACCATCTAGCTATAGTACTAAGTATTTATTTTAGAGCTACAAGTTTATATCCACAATTTAACAACCCCTTGAGCCACACCCTATGAAAACCATTATATTTTTTACACATTAATTCATGATTTATTAAAAATTTATACACATAATACAACCCAGAAGATAAATAATTATAGTGTATTTGGGTAATTAGGTTAATTAAATAAAAAATTAAAATAGGGGGCACAAACAAATTATTGAAAACTTCTTTAACATGTTCATAATATTCCATAATTCCTAAAACCACGTGAGATAATTTAGGGATATACATAAGAAATGGATGATCTATAAATCCCAGTAAGGTAATAGTCAAATAATAATATGAAGAATGTATTAATTTATAGATAATAGGCATTTAATTGGGACATTAAAATTTTGAAAATAATAAACATAAATAAAGAGGAATGATATAACATGATAACATAAAGGTAATATGGGAATGTGTCATCCACATTAAACATGACATCATAAACATAGGTCAAGGATAACCACCAAGACATCATAAAATGGTGGATAAAATCCCATAATGGAATAGGTTAACTCCATAATACCATTTACGATGTCTCATGAGGCTAAAACATTACCTAATAGAGTGATATATATTTTCCGGCACACTCGTCACTTTCGTATCATATACACGCAATGGTGCACAACATAAATCATAAAACATAAGGATGTATTTCATCAATATTAACCCCAATATAAAGTAGTGTGGTTTACATACATGGAAGTCCCTAGTAAATGGTGTATATTTATATCTATTTCAATATCCATGACTAGAATTGTTGGTTGAAATTCAAAACGTAATCCCTTGGAATGAAAAATCACAGTAAAATTTCGACAGCATAATAGAAGTACTTATATATTAATAAAAATGGTTTAATGAGAGTTAAAGGGGTTTCTAAAAAATTTTATATCAAAAGGTAAGTATAAGGGTTGTGAAATTTTATATATTGACATTATGAATTGGAAAATAAAATGTATTACATAAATATGATGCATGAATAAAGAGGAGAAATAGAGGATCCCTTACTAAATTTTAGCATCGTAATGAGTTATGTAATTTATATAATAAGAGGGGTTAAATGATATATAATTTTTAATTCATAAATTTAATAGTATTAGGGTCTTTATAAATTCCTGATAATATAACCAATTTATATTCAAAATGCTGTCTACAAAGAAGGTGCATGAATGTAAAAGAAGAGAGGGGAATCCCTTACCTTGAGAGGGTGATTCTAAAATCTTGGGAGGAGTTTATTGAGAGATTGGGGGAAACATGGGAGAAATATTTAGATTTTAGGTTATTTTAGGGATGTTATCCAAGGTTTTTAAGTTAATATTAATTGGGGTTTGTGTGGGTTTATATAGGTAAAGAGGGGAGTTCTTTATTATTTCCCTAACTTAGGTTTTGGACTTATATAATAAAATAATCAAAACTACAAAACTTCACATGGTTTTTACCCATATTTTCTTCCCAATATTAGTGTATTTAATTATTTTATATGTTTGGGGGAAAAATAATTAAAATATTAGATGTATAAGTGAGTCATTGTCTTAAAGAATTGATTTTAAAACCTTAAAATATAATATAGATTTTGTAGGATTCATAAAGGATTTATAAAATTAATCAAATAACCTCATAAAAAATTATTTTAAAGTGGAAACATATATTTGGTCACAAATACCCTTTATATAATTTATTTAATCAATTTTATTCATTATAACGTCGTAATACACACTGTATATTTATACCGTATTTAATTTTTACCCGAAAATTGAAATGTCTCTAAAAATTATGAAAAATTAACCATTGGATAATTTTGACATTATGATTCCAAAAATAATATTTATTTTATAAAAATATTTTTCAAAATATGTGAATTTTAACTTTTAAAACAAGAATCCTTATTTATTAAGAAATGCAGGATTTTTTAAGACAATAACATTTTTCGAACCATTATAAAAATTATATCTGAATTCATAAAAATTATATTATAATTTTTGTTTAATAATTTTTTTTAATATTTAATAAAAATATAATTTAATTAAAAAATTCATTAGTTCATCAAAAGTAATGTTTTAATTTAAAAATTTTATTACCAAAAAATACAATTTGTGTTTTATCATATCAAAATCAAAATCATTTATAAATTAATAATAAAAATAAGTAAATATAAAAATTATTATATTAAAAATAAAATATTTATATTTATATTTTAAGATACTGATACATATCCCTTTATTCAACCAGAAAATTCCCTAAGGGAAAGGTGTGCAATGGTGATATTTTCATGGGGTGGTTCGACAGACATGGTTTGGGGCATGATCTTGATGAGCTCAAACTTATCCCATAAATGGTTTCTCTCATGCTTTAGTTGTTTGATCTTGTCTTGTTATTGGTCATGAGAATATCCATGTGATGCTATAATCCCTAAAATCTCTGATAAATGGGATTCATAGGGTATAAACCTACTTATTGAGGCCAACACTTTATCTCTATCAATTAGATTTATCAAAAACCTATATTTATACTAATCATATGATCATTGTTCAATGACTAAATTATAAAAGGTTATATTGTTTAAATATATTTTTAATTTGATAGGATATAATAAAACTGAATAAGTTCATGTGTTTCTATAACAATTATATGGAATTTAATTCAATAAAAATGGAATTTTATTTATAAAATTATGGGTTGCTACAATATCCCCCCTTCAGAAATTTGAACCTCAAAATTTTCATTTCACACACTATATCAGTTAAGGCTAATCAAGTTTCATCACATCTTATGGTTCTCACATTAGTTCTTAAAACTTCTTGTTTGTCCATAGCACTTTGACTGGGTTCATTTTCTTATTTAATTGATTTTTTTCACTATGATCTATGATTTTCACCATCTTTTCCACATATGAAAGATCATTCTCCAATGGTACCAACTTTAGATTTAGAATTTGTGAGGGGTTAGGTATGCCCATTCTTAATATTTATATATAGAAAACACCTTGTACTTGATATAAAATACGTGGGAGTGCTCGTTGATAGGACATGACTCTGATGTGTTCAAGGATCTAGAAGGACCGATGTATCTTCGAATAAGTTTTACCTTATTCTCAAATATCATGACTATCATCCATGATAATATGTGAAGGACTTCCTTATATCCAACCTAAAAACACATGTCTCTTCGATGATTATCATCGTAGAACTTCTGTTGACTTTGATCCGCCCTGATCTGCTATTGAATGATCTTATGATTTTACACCATTTCTTCAACCATTTCATGAACCATTAGTTTATGTTCACCAACTTCATCCTATAATGTAGGTGTTCTACACCCATTCCCAAAAAGTAATTCATAGAGATCCATTTGGATGTTTGATTGGAAACAATTATTTTATGATAACTCAAAAAAGGAATACATTGATCACATCCTCTTGTAAAGTCCATCAAGAATTATCTCAACATCTCTTCAAGTGTTTGGATAGTCTACTCAGAATGGACATTAGTTTGAGAGTGATAAGATATGCTAAAGTTCAACTCAACATCAAGTGTATGTTGGATAATATTCCAGAACATAGAGGTAAATATTGGATCTTGATCAGATACAATTTATAGTGGTGTTCCATACAGCCTCACCACTTCTCTAATGTATATACTTGCAATTTGATCAAGTGGGAACTCCTCTCATATTATAATGAAGTGAATATTTTTTGAAAGATTATCCCCAAAAATCAATATAACATTATTTCTTCTAAATTTAATTGGAAGACCAGTGAAAAAATATATGGTTATTTTTTCTCATTTCCATGTAGGTATGGGTAATGGTTTCATCATCCCATCAGATTTTTTCCTTTTAGTCTCCACTTGTTAACATACAAGACACCATGATGCATATTTCATGATCTTCTTCATTTTGTCCCACTAATGGAACTCAAGGAGATATTGATAAATATTTTTAATCTCAGTATGGATGAAAAAGGTAGATCTATGTGAATCATCCAATATCTCATTCTTTAACCCATTATTTTATGGTACACAGAGTAGTGACAAAAATCTTAAAACCCCTTCCTCATTAATTTTGAACTCTATGAATTTCTCTTTTATTATAGATTGCACCTTCTTCTGAATTTACACTAAATCTCTTTAAGGATATCTTATCTTCTCCAAAGGGTATTATTAAGCAATTATTTGTGAAAGGTTTTATGATTTTCCCTCCTTTATGATTCCCATGTCCATCCTTTTCATGTCTAAGATGATCAGATCCTAATAAATTCTCATCAATGATGAAATTTTCAAATCTTTTCTACATAGCGCATCTTCCACATTATTTTATTTCTTAGGATGGCAGTGGATTGGATAATCAAAGTCATTAATTATCTCTAACTATCTTCACTATTTCATATTTAGCTCTTTATGTGAGAATATATACTTGAGGTTCTTATAATCTGTATATATTTCACACTTTTTCTCAGAGAGATGATTACACCATATTTTAAGGTGATTATTAGTATAAACAACTCCAAATCATTCATCAGATAGTTCTATTCATGAAATTTCAAATTACTTGAGGAGTATGCTACCAATTTTTTATTCTTCATTAGTACACAACCCATGCCCTTCTTTGAAGCATCACTGTATACCACAAAAAGATCCCTACTTGTGGGTAGCATAAGTAAAAGTGCAGTGATAATCCTCCATTATCAACTCCTAGAAGACCTATTCTCATTCATTATTCTAAAGAAACATGACTCCCTTCTAGGTTTTCTTGGTTAGAGGGTTTGAAAATAATATGAAATTACTCATAAATCGATGATAGTACCCCGTGAATCAAAGGAAACTATAGATTTCCATCATAGTGGTTGGTCTTGGACATCCTTTAGTTGCCTATGATTTTGAGGGGTCTATAGATATCCATAGTTAGGTGATAACATTCCCTAATAATGATACTTCCTTTAACCAAAACTCAC
Organism: Viscum album; assembly: GCA_963277665.1. Taxonomy (NCBI): domain Eukaryota; kingdom Viridiplantae; phylum Streptophyta; class Magnoliopsida; order Santalales; family Viscaceae; genus Viscum; species Viscum album. The sequence continues at coordinate 1,450,008,197 of OY728146.1, read as the reverse complement.
ATTTTGTGTAATTTTAATAATGATTCTCCTTTTTAAGGCCCTTAAAATAGTGATCAGATGCTCTTCATGCTCCTCCATTATTTTAGAGTATATTAGAATGTCATCTATAAAAATTACCATGAAGTTTTCTAGGTAATAATAAAGACTCTATTAATAAACTACGTAATTATTTATAGAGAATTAGTGAGTACTAATGTCATTACTATGGACTCATAGTTCCTTTAACTTGTATAGAAAGTAGTCTTGGGGATATCATCCTTCTTCACCATTACTTGGGAATACCCTAATCAAAGGTGCACCTTGGAGATGTATTGATATCCATATATATTATTGAACAATTCATCGACCCATGGTAGAGGATACATGTTCTTTATCTTAATCTTTTTGAGATAATTATAATCATTGAAAAGGCACATCGTCCCATCCTTCTTCTTGATGAAGAGGACTGGTGCACCCCAAAGCGAAGCACTTTGGGGTATGAACCTTTTATCTATATTATCCTGTAGTTTCTTATTAATCTCCTAAATTTACACAAAATCAATTCTATATGGAGTATTGGATATTATAAACACCCCAATTATACGTTCAATTGAAAATTAAACCTCTCGGCTATGAGCAACACCAGAAAATTATTCAAGAAACACATCAATGTATTCACTCACAATGGGAATGTCTTTAAGGATGATCTTTTCCATATAATCTCTTATTTGATATAGATATAATTTCTTATAGGGAAATAATATCTATTAATGATATGTTGGTGTAAATAAGATTCATCCTCCTCCTTTCAATTATATAGAATTTGAGGGTGATTCATAGTAGGGAGGGTGAATTACTTATCGTAACAATTTAGGTAGGATTTATAAAAATAAAATCATTCCATAACTTAAATAAAATAAAATTAAACTAAAGGGATATTGATAATATTTTAAACAATAAAATTACCAAAAACATAAACATGTGATAAAATAATCATAGTAGTTCCCCACGATGATATCAAATCATTTGGGGTGGTGACTCGATGTTCTTAGAGAACTTAAATGATATTCTAATATGTCATTAATTGAAATATAACATGACATACACAATTATGAAGTAGAGGATACATTTAATTTATTCCTCATGATCCGTCACAATAAAATACATTCCTTATTCCATTAGTCTTAGAGAATATTGGTGCTCATCACGCTTTTTCATCCCTTAGAATAAATCATTGGCTTGGATAATGTCCAATGTCTCCAAATTTAATACTTAAGACTGTATATGGTACATTATATTGAAAATTATTTCCAAACATCACATTATTAATTTTTTTCAGGACAATTAGATAGTTTATTCAATATCTCTACACACAAAAATCATCTCAAAGTTCCTTTTTTGAAATTTCCCTTGGTACCTTTTTCTATATTTTTTTCACAATAGAAAATGGGGCTTCTTTCATTTATCACGTTAATTAGATGAAATTCCTTGATATTTATTCCTCTTATTCTTTAATTTATTTGGACATTCAATTATGTTCCATTTGTTAATTGTGATTTTGGATAGTGTTTTTGGCATAATAACAAGATATATTACCCCAGCTACCATCATGTTAGATATCTCATTTATAAGTTTATCAAATTTCCCATTACATTGGATGTCGACTCGATTCATCTTATTCATATCCATTGACTAGTATAAATGGATAATTATAGACAATTAATTTTAATCTTTTATACACACAAACGATAATATGATATCATTAAAGGGATAACTTATAATTGATATGTATTTCTTTGATTTATAATTTTTGGGCTTCAATATAAGTTATCCATAATCAATTTCTTGAAATAGAATATTATGGTAAATTTTCCCATTAATAATGTTTCATAAGAAGCTTTTGAATTTACCAAACCATATCCATTGGGACTATCAAACTAGGAAGAAAATCCCATTTTCATGCACTAGGTGATGATCGAGTCTGGGTTAATGTTCCATTTTTGGGATTATTATCTCTAGGTAACTCTATGATGGAGACACATCAACATGTAGTATCAAAGAAGGGATGAATTTTATTAAAACCCAATTAATCTATAATTCACCAAAATTTATGGATTTCTTCTTATACATAGACTTATCCCTAAGGCTTTCCATAGAGATTCCTAATCCTAATCTAAAAAATAATAAACATTCCTCCGATACACACTATGAAAACCATTGTATTTATTACATATAAATTCATGTTTTGTTACATAAGAATACACATAATAAAACCCATAATAATGATAATTCTAGTGTCTTTGGATAATTAGGTTCATTACATAACAACTTAAAATAGTTGGTACATCATTATTATTGAAAACATCCTTATAATGATTATAATATTCCATAATTCTTAAAAATGCATGGGATAATCTAAGGAAATACATAAGAAAGAGGTGGGGTATGAATACCTGTAATGGAATAAACAAATAATAACATGAATAATGTATTACATATTAGAAAATATCCATTTCAATGTGACATAAAAAGGGTCAGAACCATAAACACGAATAAAGAAGCATGATATAATATGATAACATAAAAGAAACATGATAAAGTGGAAACGACTTTAAACATGACATCATAAATAGATTTCAAGTATAACTGCCCAAACATCATAACATGGTGTAAAAAGTCCCATTATGTTTTAGTTTCAATCAATAGTCCCTTACATGACATATCATGAGACAAAAACATTACCCAATTCATTAGAGTGCTATATAATTCTGAGAGCACCCTCCTCTTTCATATCATGTACATTCATAAGTGTGCCACACTAATCACACAAAATAAGTATTTATTTCATCAATTTTAACCTAATGATCAAAATTATTGGGTTAAATACATGACATTTACTAATCAATTAAGTATATGTACATCTAGTTGAATACCCTACATGGATTTTTTAGTTAATTTTTTACCAAATCTCTAAAAATATAAACCTATAATGGTCATTTTAATGTATGTGACTCAATATATTTTGGAAATATTGTAATTGTTAATGGTTGAAATTGGGTAACATTAGTTTATTTTAATGCCCATATGTGAAGAAGATGTTTAACAGACCCAGATTCTAAGAGAATAGGTTTAAGGCATTATAATTTGGATAAATGAGGGTTTAGATAACATTATAGGTCATGATAATAGTTGAGGATAACTTAAGGGATGATAAATAAACATTGATCATAACTTCAAAGTATAAATAACTCTTTTGGATTGACTTTGGTAGTATTGGATACATTATACTATGTGAGTATTTGAATAAGAGAAATTTAGTAAAACCCCGAGGATAAGAATAAGGTATAATTATTATTATAGGATAGAATCCTAGCGTTTTGGTAAAGTATAGGTTGTGTCATTCTAATAGTAATTACAACCCCATTAAGATATTACTGGTGGATAAAGGTTTTGGAATAATTGTACCTAGGGGTAATACCCCTAAAAATGGAATATTGCTGATTAACTCATTTGTCACTTAGTGCCTATAAAATATGTTTAACTACACACCTATTTTAATACTACAGTGAAATATTATTTGGTTAATCACATTCTATTTACAAACCATTATGAAGCATTTGAGTATGATGTTAAAAAATAAGGTTATAGAACCAAATAGAAAAATGACCATGGAGAACCTAGGATTGAATAAAGAGAGTCATAGGTTGAACCAAAATTATCATATGTTAAAAATTATGGTGTCATAGGGGAATAACTCTTCATATTGATGTTTTCTTATTCATATTTTGAATGTTATCATAACATTTTTTGTTTTATTATTTGGTTGAAATAGGATCATAAAAATGAAGTTGAGAAAGAAATGCATCTAGAAACCACTATGTCTTACTAACAAATATAGGAGTATAATTAAATAGTTTACAATTTTAGTATATTCCTATTATGATGGGAAATGTGTGCTTTCTAGTATTACTTAAAGAAGTGAATTTAATATTTTAATAAAAATCAAATTTGTAAACTCTTAGTTTTTTTAGTGACTAATACTTAACATTAATATTTTTGTATTAAGAAATTTTATGAAGATTATATGAAACATCTATGGATTATTCTTCATCGTCACTTCTTTAAAAGTTTTCAAAAATATATTAAATGGTATTAATAAACATAAAATAATATTTTATGATAAGGTTATATTTTTTTGTTCCAGATTTCTATTTTTTCATAGAGGTATGGATCTTTTAATCTTTAGTCTAAAACGTTTTTATCTAATTTAATGTTACTAAAGAGGTCATTGATGTTTTTTGGGAATTCAGCCTTGGTTTGGGGCCTCAATTTGAAGGTTTTGGGGGAAAGGGTGAAACACACTATTAGTAGTAATTGTGCGGCTCAACCATGAAACCCAAAGGTAATAGAGAATAGTTTATTTTACTATATTAGAGGAGTTTTATGACCTTGAAAAAACTATAATTTAATTTCAAGAAAATTAAAATAATTTTTACAAGGTTTTTTAACCATGAAATTAAATTGTGAAAGGGGTTGGCTATTAGATAATGGCTACACATGGTGTGTACACAGTTTGTCTAACCATGTGACTAGACCATTTGAGGATAGGGTTCATAGATAGATTTCAATTCATTATTAGTACAAAATATGAGAAACCGTGTGGAAAAACTGTGTTCCTCCCATAAAATATGTCAAATTCCAACTTTTTTACTCTTTCCAGTAAAACCAAAACAACTCTTTTATTCTTTATTTTTCACAGTAGTGGAACATGGGATATCCCCTTATTATATTATTCTAGGTTTATTTGTATCACCACTGTCTGAACTACGATTTGAGAACTGTTAGTCACATTGGATCCCTCTTGGTAAGTCTAACAGTCCACCTCAATCTTTACACATTTTATCCAACCATTATCGATGCCATTTCCATGTGAACTCATATACCCTATATTCATAGTGTTTGCCTAGTTTCTCATTTTCTCTATTTATATCCTATATCTGAGGCTAATACTATATTATGAGTCTACTATAGAGCTAAGATAGACAGTCTATAACATTTCCTTAAAATTTTATTTGTTTATAATTTGTCGTTTTTCCCATACACCATACTTACCATGTATTTATCTTAAAATTAGTAACAAATTAAACTTTTTAGACCATAAAATTGACGTTCTTTATCCATTTTTCATGTATAGAAGTTGAATACCTTTTCTGAAACCACTTATTTAGGTGGGTTCAATTGAATAGTGATTATTTCCCATTCTTTCCTTATGACTAATCCACCCCTTAGGTGTGTTGAGATTTCTATTTACTAGTCGAAGTTGTAAATAAATTAAATTAATTATTTATGGAATGTAGACTCATATAGGATATTTTTTATCACTTGTAAGTGAATTGAATAATTTAATGAATTTAATTTTTAATGTAATGGACATTAACATTCCCCCATGATCACTTATATTATATTCTTGATTATGGTTTGGAACACAGATCTCTATATTGACATGGACTACCTTGAGTAAACCTTTGATTCCCAATGTATAATGCCTCAACTGAACTTGGTAGATTCCAAATGATTCATTGATGCATTACCAAGTAGAAGACTATCCTCATGCTCAATAAATGTCTTATACTCATGAATGCCTCTATCTGACATCGAAAATTCACTTGTATTTCCTAGAAATTAGTATTTTAAGGATTACATCCTTATATCCGGATTGATTTCCTCCAACAAAAAACTCCTTCGATTATTTCCTTGGCCTCTAATAAAGGTTATACATAGTTCACCATATACATGTTTCTTAGACATTATAAGGATTCATAATCCATGTTCCATGGGTTCTTGTCATGTTGTAGGACTACATAATGATATACTAGCATGAGTGAAGATGGTGTTTTATACTTTTTTTACTTTCAGTATACTATTATTTTACTAATTTATAGAAAAATTGTTATTATAACTTATATTCTAGAACTCGGTTATATTAGAATTTCATTTTATAGCTTTACCTATGTTATATACTACACACTATTACATCTTATACTCACATAATAGATTTGAATAGACACCATTAGTAGTTCCCTAATATGTTTTACTCACACCCAATTTGGGATATTGTTTGGTACCTTGGAAGACTTCAGGTATTTAGGTTAGGGTAAAGGGACGCATCTAAGACACTTTATTTCTCTTAGGATGATATTTTGGAAGGAGATGACTGGGCTAATGATCAAGATTCCTTAGAGATATCTTTTTGAAATTTTTGGTTTGCTTTCGTATATGTTGTATTGTATATATGCCTGTTCTTTTGGTATAAACATGACATAATTTTTATATTACATTTCTTATGGATTTTATCAATTTATGACTATTTAGATATTTATTTATTCTTCCCTATCTTATTCTGTTGTTTCATTATATGGTTTCCTCTGATTTATCTTTTATTATCAACACTATACGCCACTCTGATTATGAAGGTATATTCTACCCACCATACCACTATAGACCCTCGCTACTAGTTGATAGCCTCTAACATATGAGGTGGTGTGTTTGAGTCCATGTGTCCAGATGATTTTGGTTACTTATGTGTGAATGAGGATCATGTAATTACAAAGTGTTATCAAAAGTGTTTTATTTTATTTTTTCTTACTATTGTGGTTATTTGATATAAGATTCGGTTGTGTTAGAATTTGGTAATGAGCCTGTGTTTGGGAGTAGCTAACCCACATGAAGGGGAAATGCTAAGTTACCAGGGATGAGATTTTTTTTGATTTGGTTTCCTTATGTTACATTTTCTTAACTTTACCACAGGGTGATTAAAATGACTTATGATGTTTTTTATGAGTATTGATTTATACCCTTGGGCTAGTATTGAAAGGGATCATTACCCCTTGCATCATTATAGGTACGTTAGGATTTATATGTCATGAACATGCCTTTCCTTTTTTATTTTCATTTCTTAATTTCCTATTAATTATACCATGTGTCTTGATAGAAATACCGGTAAATTTTATAATATTTCATATTTGAAAAATGAGAGAAATAATTAGTTACTTAAAGTGTCTACATAAAACTAAATGGTGGTTTACCACATAGCATAATGTTGGCCACTTAACTAACAAATTATGACATGTTTAATCCATATAAACTTAGTTAGATGGGATGAAATATTATTTGTTTATGATTAAATGGATACCAATTTTAATTTATAAAAAAATTCCTCTATAAATTGATAATGGAAATATATATAATTGAGTCATCAAACATGGACTTATTATATCCCCAGAATAGTTGTAAAGGTTAGGTTGCAGTTATATAAAGTTTTAGTTGTAACTTTTAAATTTATGAATTTATTACTTTGTAATGGTAACTCATATAACTGAAATTTCATATGAAGAGTGAAATATTATAAATTTTTTAACTTTTGAAATAAATTACTTCCTTTAAATTAGGATTACAATTAAAACCTAAAAGTTTTTAATCTATAACATAAAATTGAAAATCCATTTAATAGAAAAAATATAATTGAAACATGGAATCATACTAATACCTTGACCATATATTTGGGTACTAGGGTTGGTATATTCTATGAATAAATACCTTACTTATATATTGTTTCCTATCGGTGATATTTTTTCCTAATATATGTTTTGAGGTGTTTTCTTCGAATTTCAGAATTATGCCTCTATGAAAGCCTGAGATGAAGCAACATAAAGGTGCTAATGAACATGATTCTGAGATAGTGGGACTTGATCCACCTGTAGTATCACTAGTGGAACCACTAGTATTACAACTTTTAATACATAGAATGGGAAAAAACACTCATATCTAAGAGAGTTTCATGTGGTCATTTCATCTTATGGAGGGAGATCCATGACCCTCACTAATGATGTTAGAGTTGATGAGAGCATTATAGAAGCAACACCCTCCTTCCTTTTCAGGTGACGAAATCCCTTAGGATGATGAATATTGGTTAGAGGATATACTTTCAATGTCATAGAATCTAAAGAAACATCTTTAATTAATGCTCAATCTCATAATTTATATTATTTGTGTATCTTACAAGATATGGTGGGATGTTCTTACTCAAGATGATCATCATCACGCTATGGTATATAGGGAGTTCAATACTTGTTTCTATAATCAATTTTTCATGATGATAGCAAAAGATGATCAAGATATGAAATTCATGAATCTAGAGTAGGGTTCTATGCCTTTCATGGATTACTCATCTTGCTTTACTGAGCTCTAGTGCTTTGCACCAACCTTTTTCGGTGATGAGCTATCATGGGAGAGAAAATTTGATGATTGGATCAAGTATTACAAATGATCTCAGGTGAATGTATTTTGATTGGATACCATATCTAGTATTGTGAACCAGAACCACATCTCTAATAACAAATTAAGAGAAGATAATTGTACATGTAATAATGGTTCAACAGAAAGATAGGTAAGTAGTTTATCCAGTGTCTAGAAGTGTTGATTCAATAATTCTCATTATGGTAGTGGGAGTCTGAGTTTGAGCACTGGTAGTTATGTGGTACATCATCAGTGTGGAAGTTATGGACTCATGGAACCTTAGTGTACCAGAGACCCAATTGAGTTCCAAGATTACTATAGGATATTCCATCTATATAGTTTCTACAAGATCATCCCACCAGTGCCTAGTGGAAGAGGATCTACACCAACTCAAAATTTTAGAGTTGTATTAGTAGTTCTACACTAAGAAAGAATATGGAGTATCACAGATTGATCGGACCAAGGTAGTGTTCATGGTTAGGGAATCCATAGTTATGATGTGAAATTATATAGGAGAATATATACTCAAGTAAGTCATATAATGGACCATACCTTTAACACATATATTACATCTTAATAGATTAATATTCATTATATAACATAAATATCCATGCCATAATTGTTTAGGTCTAGTGAATTTGGAAACATTGATACAAAAAAATAGTTCATAAATTAATTGTATAATATCCCTATAATTTCATAATAACTATCACCCATATAATACATATCAAACATAGTACCTTTGTTCATAACCTGAGAAAAAAAATTAAGAAAGTGTGAGCTCAGATGATCAGTAAGGTTAAATAGGGGATATATTAACATAACATGAGCATAATAGTATAAGAACATGAGAATTAAATTTGAAAACAATACACTATATATCATAGATATTAAACTAGATTCATGGAAAAATATTGGTAGTTTATAAGAAATGAATTTTAATGGAATCAAAGAACATAATCCATGAGAGTATAACATTGGAATAGACTGTGTCATATACATAATCATAGAAAATCATTTTCTTAGCTATAAAGTCTCATTTAAAAGGATATAATAGTGTATTGGGTTTACTCACCAAACCATCATAGTATTTAAGGTTCACTTCCAAGACTATCATAATGGACAAAGTCCCTTACTAAACCGAGTTCACTCCCTATTCCAGTTCTGCTTATCTAATGAGATATAAATCTTTACCCAATGCATTAGATGAAGATATAGGTCCCAACCATCAAATAATAAAAATAATACAAACATGTTACATAATATCATAAAGAAGTCATCATATTACTACCCATGAAAATAAATGGAATTAATAAACATTTGATCATATCATAACCCATATAAAATAAATGAGTTTCCTTAAAATTTCATAATTTTATCATATCATAACCCATATAAAAAGGATAAAGTTTCATAAATATCTTATATTCATAAACATAATACAAACAATGAAAGAATAAGTATGGTATTATAGGATCACATCCCTAGTAAATCTTAATTAATGTCAAATAATGTCATCTTAGATGGAAAATTATTTTTGAATGAAAATCCTTTGGAACATTTCTTAAGATAAAATTATCATTTCACTTTAAAATCACTCATTTAAAATAATTTTTTTTCAAAATATTAAATAAACCATTTTATTTTAAAATGAAATTGTAAACTTGTAATGTTAGATTTAAATTATTGAATGGTCATGACGGTGGAAAATAGTGTACATGTCGTACATGTTAAAATAAAGATTCCTTTCACATTTTTGGAAAATAGTAAAAAAGGACTTGTTTGAAAAACAAGAAGAAGATTAAATTTGTTTTTTTAAGTTTAAAAAATGTGAAAAAATGTCTTTAAACAATCATTTTATAACATTAATATATTTATTAACCACATTATTTGAAAATGTTGACATGGAAGAAAAAGGGGCTTGGAACGAAGAGAGAAATTAAATCCATTTTTCTTAAAAACATTATTTCTGTCTCTTGAGTACTTAATAAATGAAATTTAAACATGTATTTTACATAAATAATAATATTAGAAGAATATTTATGAGTTTCATGATATATAGATCATAATATTTTATCATCAGAAACACGATCATAAACAATCTCGATAAACAATGAGATTATAACATAAACCCTTACCACTTTTGTAACATTTGAATGTAATCCCCATGAAATAAAGAAAATTACATGAATACTAATATCCTATAATTTTTATGATAATAATACATTAATTCATTCAAGTTTATTATAAACCACATAAAAGAAACAATTGGTGAATATTACATGTGTCCCAGGAATGTAAATGTGAGATAAAAATCCCTTACCTTAAGTATCAACATTCTTCATACATGCCAGAAACTCTGGTATAATAAATATATGTTTTTTAAATCTTTTAAATAAAAATAAATTTATATATCATAACATATATGATTTAGTTTCATCATTTTATCACCCGTTTATTAACAAATACAAATTGAAATTATGTTTTGGGTAATAACTACTTCATTTTTCAGGAATGTTTTTATATGGTAGTTTAGGTCCTTTTAATTTCATAATAGTTACATAATATTCTGAATTTTAACCATTATATAAATATACAAATATATTCATTATATATTTATTTAGATTAATCCATAAAAGTTATAGATATAAAATGAATTACACTATTCCTAGAGATGGTAGGTCATACATATGCCTGAATGTTTTTTTGTTTTCTTGGTGAATGGAATGAAGGAAATGTAAATATTAATTAAAATATATAAAATAATTTTTATATAATTTATATCATATATATTCATTTAATATATCCTTATTACCATCCATGTCAAAATAAAATGAAAAACGTATCACATCGCTTCACGAAGGCGGTAGTCCACACGTACGCATGAGAGACATAATCATTTTCTAACAGATTGAAAGTTAATAATTTAGAGGTTATATTATAAATAAAAAGTTTTACTAATTACATAAATATAATATCCCAACATTAAATTAATCATTATCTATTTTTCTTGTGAGGTGGTGATGGAATGTAAATTATAGTTTTTTGAGAGACCATAGTCTCCCATAAATATGATTGAAAAATTTGTTACCCATTTTTTGAAAGAGTATATGGATATTGGTTATGAAATTAAAATAATTAAATATATTTTTATGGGATACAATGATGTTATTATATCAGTATAGTTTAATAATATTTTAATGAGGTGGACAAGGATAAAAAATAAAAATGCTCATTTAAGAATGATACATCTTCATCAAACAACCTCCATAGGTTACTACTAAAAGCCCTATTATGAGTGTTTAATACTAATAATAATAAATATAGGATGTATGAATGGAATTAAGGAAGGTATTTGGGTATTTATTGACAAAAATATTCTTTGGAAGACTGAATAAGAAAAGAGACGGGGTGTTATTTTATATGTGGGGAGAGGACACACTTGGGATGTTTTAAAAAAAACGTTATATGATGTTTATCACATTCCATAAGGATAAAAAATGTATCAATATCAAAAATTATATATTAAAAAGGATAAATTTTTCCATAAAACAGAAATTTGAAATGTTTTTAGGTCATTTTAACCCTCGTCTTTTTATTTTAACACTCGGCAAACCCGTTTTAAACATAACCGTGGTAATTAATTTTTACTGTTTTTACTTTTTTTATGTGAGAAAATTATGTTATATTTATTATATAATATTAATTATGATTATTCAAAAAATTTGATACATTTTTTCAAATTCAATTCATATAATTTCTGGAATTTAATTTTAAATTAAACTCACAGATGTGATGAAAATCAATTTTATCGAAAAAAATTATTTCATAAGTATATAATTTTTTTATATTTAAATTCAATATGAAATTGATTAAAATAAACTAAATTAGATTAAATATAATATAATTGTACTAATTTTACTTTAAACAAATTTTAAAATAACATTTAATTTTATAAATTCTATTATCTAAAAGGCATTTTCCAAGAAAAAAATAATTTTTCATTATTCATCAAAATATTATTCCTTTCAGAAAATTATTAAAAAATCATCATAAGATAAATTTCAAAAGATTATTTAAAAAAGTAAGGTAATTTTTTTGAACAAAATTTCTAAAAATGATATAAATTACTTTTACTCTTTGTTAACAAATGGAAATAAAAACATTTTTATAGAAAAAGTTATTTTTGAAGTATATAAAGGCTTTACTAAAAATTAATTTCTTTTTTATAAATATTATATATATATATATATAACCATTATAAATAATTTTTAAAATGTGGCTATCACCATTAATACATTGAATCTTAATATTTAGGGCTTAACAATGAAGTTTAATTAATAATATTAATAGTATATCTCAGTTCATTAAAACATTGTATTGTGTGTAACACAGGCTATCAAAGAAATTAAATTTATTTGAAAAAAGAATTAATAAAATATTAGAGTGTTACATTATATAACATTTAAAATTAATTTATCTCTTTTAATTACTTCACTCTGATACAAAAAACAGAGGATACATCTGCCTCATCATATACTCAGGATCCCATGCAGTTTCCTCAAGTTGGTGGTTTCACTATAAAACCTTGACCAGGTGAGTATTCTTATTTTGTAGTGATTTATCACTATGAACCAAAATATACATAGGTTGTTCTTCATAAAAAATATCATGATCCAGTGGTATTAATTCTATGTTTAGTACATGTGAAGGATCATGTATGTATTTCTTTATTATAGATACATGGAACACATCGTGGAGTTTAGGGAGATTCAGGGGAAGCACCAAGCGATAAGAAACCATACTAACTCGATCAAGAATCTATAAAGGTAAAATATACCTGAGGATAATCTTTACTTTATTAATTAGTATAATAACCTTATTTCATGGATAAATTTATTTTAAAACATTCTCACTGACATCAAACTCTAGATCACATTGATGATTATCAGCATAAATTATCTGTTGTCTTTGAGTTTCCTTGATTCCCTATTGAATGGATCTAACTTTAGCTTATAGATACTCATCTATATTATGTACACATATCTTTTTTTCCAACTTCATCGCAAAATTTTGTAGTTCTACATTTCTTTCCATAAAGGGATTCATAAGGATCTATCTGAATGTTTCAGTGAAAGAAATTATTATAAGAAAAGTCAACTAAAAGAAGGTGTTGATCCAAACCACCTTTGAAATTCATAGAAAAAGATCTTAAAATATCTTATAAGGTTTTAATTTTTATTGTAAACTGACCATATTTTAGAGGGTGATACATTGGGTTGAAACTCAACTCTATATCAAGATCTTACTGAAAATTTCACAAAAACTGTGAGGTAAACCTTAAATCCTGATCCGATAAAATATAATATGGTACTCCATGAAATCTTACCACTTCTTTATTACATATACTGGAAAAATGATCTGTAGAGAAATTTTTTCTGATATTGATGAAGTGTGCTTACCTTGTAAAGTGATTGACTACAACCCATATAACATTGTTCATGTTAGATTTTTTGGGGAGTCCAATGAAAAAATACATGGTGATTTTTTCCCATTTCAATTTTAGTATTGGTAATGGTTATAACACCCCCTTATTTTTTTTCTCTTAACCTTAACTTGTAGAACTACTAAAAAATTAGATACAAAATCTGAAATATCTCTCTTCATTTCATCCCACTAGAAATAGTCATTGAAATATCTATATATATTTTTACTTCTAGTTTGAATAGATAATGAGGAACTATGATCTTCCTCTAATAGATAATTCTTCAAATTGGGTTTGTATAGAACACATAAATTATTCCTAAAACTTATCATTCCATCATAATCAAGGTTAAACTCATGAACATTTATGACCTTTTTTTACAGCTCTACATAATCCTTATATGCCTATTTAATCTTGACTTAGATAGATAGTTGAACAATTATTTGAGGAAAGAAAGATTTTACCACATCATTCATGGTTTCAAGATCCATCCTTTGAAAATATAGAAATATTGGATCTTTTTTTATCCTCATTATAGATAATCTAGCAAGATCTGTTTTACTTATATCTTCAGCTATATTGTTTTCTTTCCCATAGTGGTAATGTATTAATAATTCATAATTTTTAATCATGTATAACCACCATTTCTGAAACATTTTCAACTATAACTATTTGAATATATAATTTAAACTCTTATGATCACAATATATATCACATATTTCTCTATAACGATAATTAATCTGTATCTTTAATGTAGAAAATGACTACATCTGACACCAAATCTTTATTTGGGTAATTTTTAAAGTACCCTCAGTTTCTAGTTTGGGAAATCAGATTACCTTGTTCAGGTATGATTAAAATTTATCTAAGGCCCTTTTTGATTAAAAATCCTTAAAAGTAGTTTCTAGGGATTACTGTAGGTTTCAGGATAGGTACACGCCTTATACCTGAAAAACATGACGTGTACTTGGGGACGAATTCATGTCGTGAAGTGGGGGTCATGCCATGAGTTGGTACATGCCGTGTACCTGAGGTACACATCATATAGGGTTTAAATATTGTTTTTTAACCTGAGAAAATGAGTTTTTCTATGTACTGATCCAGTGTGGGCTTCACGTCGAGACCAGGGGTACACGTTGTGAGAAAACCCGCACCTAGATTAAAGTCATGTGTTTTCTATTTTTGTTTCTAATATTCTTTCTATAACTTTTGGTTCTTGACCCTAGACTCTCCCTAGGTAATTTTCAGAGGAACCCCTTCTTCCAGATCGATTCGATCGTCTTTGGATCTTCGTTGCATAGGAATTACGTTTCATTGAGTAAGTGTTCTCTTTGATCAACATCCCATCCCATATTTGTTCTAAAATATATGATAGTTTTGGGTAGGCATAGGTTTATTCTTGAAAAATAAGTTGAGATTTGTCTTTTTGTTGATAGGAGAAGAGACCTAAGGTCGTTTCTTTGGAGAATCAATTCAGTTTTTGTGAGCGTTCTTTAAATGTTGTTGTTTTTCTTCAAAACCTTCGAGGTAGGTGGCTTCACTCTCAATTCATCTTAGTAGAATTAATTTTAATGATTTCTAATTGAATTTATTGTACATAATTGATTGTGACTTGGTTGTTGAACACTTTTTGGAATCCTTCTATAGTGACGATTTGTGAAATCTGAAAAATTGGGTTTATGAAGAAAGTGATTTTAATATTAATTTTTAAAATAGATATTTTAAATGGTTTTTTTTTGAAATGTTGGAACATGATTTTGGATTAGATGTTTTTAATAAAAGGGAATGTTATATTGAAACTAAATGCATACTTTGAATTTGGTTATGCTTTGATTTAAATAAAAGTTCAATTTTATTGAAGTGGTTTATTTTGGTAATGGAAATATTTGGAATACAAGGTGTTGGGGTGATTTAATAATTTATAGGCCTTGAATAATTGATGGGTACCATTGGGGTACAAGGTACGTGGCCCTGGATCAGGGGGAAGGTGTCAGCAGGACACAATGTGATTGGAAAAGATACCGCTCATGAGTATAAAACTGTCGAATGAAGCATGCATGTTTGGGTGTGTTGTAAACTATGGAATGGTTATGCCAAAATATTAATCATAATTTTTTTATAATACTTTTTTAGTTATTTTCTGGAAAATAAATTTCTGAAAATTGGTTTCATTTACTTTTGTTTACAATTGGTTATAATTGTTTCTCGAAATTGTTTATATTTGGTTATAAACTATTTTTGTAAACATTTTTATATAAACTATTTTATATAATGTGATAACCATTCAATCCTAGTATCATGAGTAGGTAAGTCATTGGGAAAACCTATTAAGTTTTATACTCACCCTTGCCTTAGTACTTTGGTGTTTTTTCATATGCTAACTTCTGGGAAATGGGAAAAGGTAATGTATCCCACTTTTTTAGCACAATGTCATGATAATTTGGACTTCATGGTGATGTTAGAGTATGGATATTATAGAGCTTGGATTATTTTTTTCATCATGTATTTTATTCATTTTCTTTCGACTGTTAACTTTGATGTCAGTTTGTCTTTCGTTGTAGCATACCTTGGTTGGTTGTTTTAAAGAGAATAATTTGACATGTCTTAGTTTATTTCTTTTATCATATAGTGAGCTATTTGTGGATGGTTTGTGAGTTTTTTGGTTTTATAATTTAATTGGTGAATCATCCCCCACTTGGTTTTAAACCCTTTGTTATTTATTTCAGCATTTTGTATCTTGGGGATGTTGGTCCTAGTCAATATGCATGTGGAACGTGAAGACCAAGGTGATGTTACTATTTTCATTTCATATATGATTATTCCTTATTTTGCAAATATGGTTAAAGAGGCAAAAACATCTAATGCAGAATGTCAAGTTGTGAGTTCAAAACTCAATGGTGGAGAGACCATTAAGGGCTGGAGACTTGATGGGAGTTTAGTTTTGTGTTTTAGAGAATGGGTGGTTGTACCTATGGCTTGTTAGGAAAAACTCCTCCATGCTTACCATCATTTGAGATGGGTTGTACATCTAGGAACACAGAAGATGTATAAGGCATTGAAGGTGCAGTTTTGGTGGAGTAGCATGAAAAAGAAGGTGGTTGAGTTCATCTCGGGGTGCTTAACTTATCAGTAGGTTAAATAAGAGCATCATAGACTAGTGGTAATGTTGTAGTATTTGCCTATCACAGTGCAGAAATGGGAACAAATAGTGATGGATTTTGTTACAGGTCTCCCAAGAACAGTTTGGAAAGAGGATGTCGTATGGGTGATAGTGGATCAGCTTACCCAGTCGGCCCATTTTATACCTATTCTTGAAACTCATACAGTGGAGGATCTATTCAAAATTTATATCCAGGAAGTAGAAAAAGACATGGTGTACCAGTTTCAATCATGTCAGATAGAGATCCATGGTTCACATCTCTTTTTCATAAATCCTTACAAAAAGACCTCGGGACTCAGTTGAATATTATCACGACATATCATCATTTGACAGACGACTAGTCAGAGAAGATGATACAAATGTTGGAAGACATGTTGTGGGCTTGTGTAATTGATTATGGTGGATCATGGGAGGAACACTTACCCTTGGCAGAGTTCTCATATAATAACAGCTATCAGGCCTCGATACATATGGCTCCATTCTAAGAATTGTATGAGAATCCTTGTATTTCTCCACTGTGTTGGGTGGAAAAGGTGAGACTTCACTAGTCATGATGAGCCTTATCCAAGAAACAACAGAGAATATCCAGTTTATAAGAAAATAATGGAGGCGGTTCAAAGTTTTTAGAAATTTTATGCATATTGTCATCGACGATTTTTATCCTTTGTAGTAAGTGATCATATGTTCTTGAGGATATCTCCAAGGCTTGGACATCACTATTTTGGGAAGTAGGGAAAGTAATCTCCCCAATACATATTCCCTTTGAGATATTGGAATAGGTTCGAGCTGTGAAATATCTATTGGAATTACCACCACATTTTAGTTTGGTGCATAATGTGTTCCATGTATCCACGTTGAAAAAGTATCATCCTAATTCTGTACATGTGATCATATGGGATCACATTAACCTAAATCTTTATGCTTCATTGATACATATCCCAAATCAGATTTTGGATCGGAAAGATTAGGTATTTCATGGAAAAATCTTTAGTTTGATGTGAGTTTTATGGAAGCATAGTCATATTTTGGAAGAGACTTGGGAACACGAGAAGGAAATGAAAGAGTCATGGCCAGAACTCTTTTAGGGCAGTGAGGGTTTGGTACTTTCCGAGGAAGGAAAATCCAATGGTGGGGAGAATTTAGTACCCCTAGTTTTTAATTTGTGACATCACGTTATTATGATTAGGTAAGATTCCCATTTCTCTAAGTCCCCTTATGATTAAAAATCTTTAAAAGCAGTTTTGGGGTCTACTACAAGTTTTAGGATAGGTACATGTCGTGTACCTAAATTACACGACATGTACTTGGAGAAAGATTCAAGTCGGGAAGTGGGGGTCATTCCATGAGCTTGTACATGTCGTGTACCTGAGGTACACATCATTTACTTTAGGTAAAAATCGTGTAGGGTTTAATTATTAGTTTTTTAACCTGAGGCGATGGGTTTTTTGGCATAATTATCTAGTGTGACCTTCAGGTCGTGACCAATGGGTACTTGTCGTGAGTCGACCCATGCCCAGATTATGATCACATGTTTGGAAGTTCCATTCTATTTATTCTTTCTTGTCCTCTTAGATCTCAACCATAAAATCTCCCAAAGTTAGTTTCAGAGGCACCCCTTCTTCTAGACCGATCTGATCGGCTTTGGATATTTGTTGCATTTGCGGTACATCTCTTTGAGTATGTGTTCTCTTAGATCCACTACTCTTCTCCTCTTGGTTCTAATATATATGACCATTATTGGTAGATCTATGTTTGGTTTTTCAAAATAAGATGATATTTTTCTTTGTTGTTGATAGGAGAAGAGATCTAAGGCCGTTTCGTTGAAGAATCAACCCGGTTTTTGTGATCATTCTATAGCTATTGTCATTTTTTCATCAAAACCTTCAATATTGGAGGATTCACTCTCGAATCCCTTTTGTATAACCAATTGGAATGATTTCAAATGGAATGTGTTGTTCTTAATTGATTGTGACTTGGTTGTTATACCCGTATTGTAAACCTTCTATAGTGACGGTTTGTGAAATTTGGAAAATTGGGTTTATGAAGATTGTGATTTTTTCTTAATTTTTAAAATAGTGATTTTAAATGTGGATTTTTATGAAATGTTTGAACTTGATTTGGATTAGATGTTTTCAATTAAAGGGAATGTTTTATTGGAAATAAATGGGTAGTTTGAATTCGGTTATGCTTTGGTTTTCAATAAAAGTTCAGTTTTATTTAAGTGGTTTATTTTAAAAATGGAAATATTTAGTATACATGGTGTTGGTGTGAGTTCATTATTTATGATCCCAGAATAAGGGATTATTACCATTGGGGTATAGGGTATGTGACCCTGTATTAGGGGTGGGTGATAGTGGTACACAAAGTGATTGTAAAAGAGACCGCTCATGAGTATGGAACTGTTGAATGTATCATGCTTGTGTGGGTGTGTCCTGTACTATTTATTGGTTATTTCAAAATATTAATTAGAATTTTTTATAAGCCTTGATTAGTTATTTTCTAGAAAATAACTTGCTGAAATTGGTTTCATTTACTTTTTTTATAGTTGGTTATAATATGTTTTCAAACTTGTTTATATTTGGTTATAAACTTCTTTTTAAAATTGTTTTATATAAACTATTTTATATAATGTGATAACCATTATATCATAGTGGAATGAGTAGGAAAGTCATTTGGAAAACCTATTATGTTTTTTACGCACCCCTGCTTTGGTACTTTGTTTCTTTTACAGATGCTACCTTCCAGGACTTGGGAAAAGGTAAAGTATCACAATTATTTAGCACTGTGCCATGATACATTGCACTACCTGGTGATTTTGGAGCATGGAGTCTTGTTGTCATATTGGATTTTATTCATTGTCCTTCCACTAATTACTTTGTTATTGATTTGTCTTCCATTGTAGCATACCTTGGTTGGTTGGTTTAAAGAGAATGATTTGAAATGTCTTAGTTATATCATGTGCTACAATTATTGATGGAGTCGAGATGAAATGGGAGTTCTTGATTTTAGATATGGATGTCTATGACATTATCTTGTGTATGGATTGGTTGACAATGTTCAAATCTTACATCGATTGTTATAGGATAACAGTTCGTTCCATGACTGAGGATGGAGTATAGAATCTCTTTATAGGGGAGAGGATGGTAAAGAAATCATAAAAGAGCTTGTTGGCACCAATGGTGGGAATGATCTCTTATCAGTTGGTGGAGTTGAATTTTTCATTAATGAAAGAGATCAAAGAAGGTAGTTTTCTAGCAGTTTTAGATCAATTTACTAATTTATTTTCCAAAAATTACCAGGGTTACCACCTTTAAGGGAAGTGGAGTTTATAATTGATCTTCTTCCAATGACCAGTCCTATTTAAAACCCATATTATAGAATGGAACCAATAGAGTTAAGAGAATTTAAAGAGTAGTTATAGGATCTGGAAATAAAGGGTTTTATTCGTCCAAGTACGTATCAGTGGTAGCATGAGTCTTGTCTGTGAAGAAAGTATACAGAACTCTTCAGTTATGTGTTGATTATCATATGCTTAAACAAGTTACGGTAAAGAACATGTACCCACTTATATGAATTTATGATCTATTATATCAATTAAGTGGAGATCAATGGTTCTCTAAAATTGAATTACAATCAGGATATCAGAAATTGAGAGTTCGTAAGGAAGATATTCCAAAGACAAATTTCAGAATTAGATAGGGCCACTACCAATATGTAGTAATTCCTTTTGGTCTGACGAATTCTCTAGAGGTCTTCATGGGTTTGATGAATAAGATACTTTAGTTATATCTGGATTCTTTTGTTGTGGTGTTTGTGGATGACATCTTGTTGTATTCAAAGATAAAGGCTGAACACGAGGAACACCTGGAAATAGTGTTATAAATTTTGTGAGATCACCGTTTTTATGCCAAATTATCAAAGTGTGTTTTATTGATAGAGGATGTACATTTTCATGGCCATTTAATTTCGGATTAAGGTGTTTTTGTTAATACTAAAAGGATATAAGATGTTATATCATAGAAATCACTGAATAATATCTTTGAGATATGAAGTTTTCTTTTTCTAGCTAGATACTACCGACTATTTTTTCATGATTTATCACAACTAGCTTTACCAATGACAGATCTGATAAAGAATAATACTACATTCCAATTGAAAGAGGAATTCCAAAAGTATTTCCAGGAGCTTAATATCTTTATTACATCGACACCTCTCTTTATTTTGGAAGAATTATGATAGGGGTATGTGATGTACTATGATGCTTCGGGATCAGGATTGGGTTTTGTTCTCATAAAAAGAGACCATGCCATGGATTACAGTTCAAGGCAGTTGAGGGTGGATGAAAAGAATTACCCAACACAACATTTGGAGTTAGCTACATTCATCCATGCTTTGAAGACTTGGAAACATTATCTCTTTGTCGAGAAATTCACTATGTTTACAGATCATAAAATCTTGAAACACATTTTCTCATAGAAATATTTGAATCTGAGGAAAAGGATATAGATGTAGTATCTCCATATGTTTGAATTTTAATAGATTTATACACTGGTAATAGAGAATTCAGTGGCATATGCATTGAGCATAAAATCATATTCTTATTTGGTGAAAGAAGCTTCAGATGAATGGAAGTTGATGTCGGTCCTAGCCAGCATACATGTGGAATTTCAAGAGAAAGGTGATTTTGTGGTTTTGTTTTCATCTAATATTGTTCCTGATTTGGTAAATATGGTCAAATAGGAAAAACATTTGATGTAGAATGTCTGGTTATGAGTTCAAAACTCAACGATGGGGAGACCATTGAGGGCTAGAAACTTGATGGGAGTTTAGTTTTGTGTTTTTTTGATTTTATGGTTGTATGTATGGATTGTTAGTAACAACTCCTTCATGCTTACCACCATTCGATATGGGGTATACATCCAGGAACACTGAAGATGTATATGCTATTGATGGCACAGTTTTGGTGGAGTGTCATGAAGAAGAAGGCGTCTGAGTTCATCTCACAGTGCTTAACTTGTCAGTAGGTTAAACCAAACCATTAGAGACCAGTAGTTATGTTACAGTATTTTCCAATACCAATATGGAAATGGGAATAGATAGTGAGGAATTTTATTATAGGTCTCTCAGGAATGGTTCCAAAACATGATGCCATATGGGTGATAGTGGACCAACATACAATGTGGTCCCATTTCATCTCTATTCACGAAACTCATATAGTGGTTGATCTATCTAAAATTTATATCCAAGAATAGGTAAAGAGACATGGATTACCCATTTCAATTGTGTCATATAGATATCCAAGGTTCACATCTCATTTCTATAAATAATTACAGAAATCTCTTGGGACTCAAGTGACTATGAGCACAACATATCATCCTCAGGCAGGCAGCCAGTCTGAGTGGGTGATACAAATGATGAAATACATGTTGCATGATTATGTAATGGATTTAGGTGGTTCATGGGAGGAGCACTTACCCATTGTGTAGTTCTCATATAATAACAAATATTGGGCCTCAATACATTTGGGTCCATTTGAAGTGTTGTATTGGCATCATTGTCATTCTCTACTGTGTTGGGAGGAAAAATGTGACACTTCAATAGTTAGGCTGGGCCTTTTCCAAGAAACAACAGGGAAGATCCTGTTGATCATAAAAATAATGGATAGAGCTCAGAGTAATCGGTAATCTTATGCGGATCATCTTTGACGACCATTTTCACTATAGTAAGTGATCATGTGTTCTTGCAGATATCTATAAGGCTTGGACATCATCATTTTGGGAAGAAGGGAAATTTATATCCTCGATAAATATCCCATTTCGAGACACTTGAATTGGTCAGAGTAGTGGCACATTGGTTGGAATTACCACCATGGTTCAGTTCAGTGCATAATGTGTTCCATGTATCCCAGTTGAAAAATTATCTGCATGATCTTGAACATGTGATCAGATGGGATCACGTTGACCTGGATCTAGATGCTTCGTTGGTATATATCGTAGTGCAGATTGTGGATAGGTAAGAGAATGTCTGGCATTAAAAATAATCAGTCTCATGCATGATTTATGGAAGCATTGTCAGATTCAAGAAGATACCTGGGAAAATTAGATGGAAATGAAAGATCAATGGCCAGAACTCTTTTTGGACAATGAGGGTTTTCTAATTTCTGAGGATAGAAATACCAATGGTAGGGAGAATTTAGTACCCACCCCCTAGTTTCTTATTTGTGACATTTTGTTACCTTGATCGAGTAATATTCCCATTTCTCTAAGGCCTCTTTTTATTAAAAATCCTTTAAAGTAGTTTTTTGGGTGTTTTGGAGGTTTTAGGTTAGGTACATACCGTGTACCGGAAGTACGCGACCTATACTTGGGGATGGATTCATTTCGTGAAGTGGGGATCACACTGAGAGCTAGTATACATCATGTACCTAAGTTAAACATCGTGTATGGTTTAAATATGGTATTTTAACCAAAGCTAATGGATTTTTTAGTATACTTATCCAGGGTGTCATTCACGTCATGACCAGAGGGTACACATCGTGAGCCAGCCCGCACCCATCTTAAAGTCACATGTTTGGTAGTTTCTTTCAATCTATTCTTTCTAGATCTCTTGGATCTCTACTGTAGACTCTCCCTTGGTGTTTTCTAGAGGCACCCCTTCTTCTAAATTGATCCGATCAACTTTTGATCTTTGTTGCATCTGCAGTACATCTCTTTGTGTAAGTGTTTTCTTAGATATACTTCTCCTCTCCTGTTGATTCTAAGATATATGCCCATTAGGGGTAGATTTAGGTTTGTGTTTGCAAATTAATTTGAGAGTTGTATTTTTTTATAGGAGAATAAATCTAAGAACATTTATTTTAAGAATCAACACATTTTTTAGAATTCTTCAGCTGCTGTCATTTTTTGTCAAAACCTTTAAGGTGGGTGGCTTCACTCTTAACTCCTCTTAGTATAACTAATTGGAATTCATTAAAATTGAATGTATTTTGCTTAATTGATTGTGACATGGTTGTTGAAAACTTTTTTGAAACCTTCTATAGTGGTGGTTTTTGAAATATGTAAAATGGGGTTTATGAAGAATGTGCTTTCGTTATTAATTTTTAAATTTGGGATTTTAAATGGGGATTTTTTCAGAAATATTGTAACGTGATTTGAATTAGATGTTATCAATAAAAGGGAATGTTTTATTGAAACTAAATGGGTTCATTGAAGTTGGTTATACCTTGGTTTTCAATAAAAGTTCCATTTTACTGAGGTGGTTTATTTTGGTAATGGAAATATTTGGAATACATGGTGTTGGTGTCAGTTTATTTTTTATGGGCCTCAAATAAGAGACAAGTACCATTGGGGTACAAGGTATATGACCCTGGATCGAGGGAGGGTGTCAGTGGGACACATAGTGATTGGAAAAGTGACCGCTCCTGAGTATGGAACTGTTGAATGAATCATGCATGTGTGGGTGTGTTTTGAACTATGTAATGGGTATTTCAAAATAATAATTATAATTTTTTTTTGTAATCCTTGACTAGTTTTTTGGAAAATAACTCTCTGAAAATTTGTTTCATTTACTCTTGTTTACACTTGTTTATAATTCGTTTTCGAACTTGTTTATATTTGGTTATAAACTATTATGGAAAATAGTTTTATATAAACTATTTTATATAATATACTAACCCTTCTATGATAGTGGCATAAGTAGGAGAGTCCTTGGAAAAACCTATTGAGTTTTATACTCACCGCTGCTTTGGCACTTTTTTCTTTTGCAGATGATACTTTCCAATACTTGGGAAAAGGTAAAGTATCGCACATCTTTAGCACCATGTCTGATACTTTGGACTACATAGAGATGTTGGAGCATGGAGCTTATGGATTATGGAGTCTTGTTTTCATCTTGCAGTTTATTCATTGTCTTTCCTCTGTTTACTTTGATGTTGTTTTGTCTTTAGCTATATCATACCTTGGTTGGTAGTTTTAAATAGAATGATTTGAAATTTCTTAGTTTATTTCATGCATCAAATATTGAGCTATTTTATTATGATTTTTTGGGTTTTAGTTTTTAGAATTTAAAGGGTAAATAGTCTCACACATTCTTTTAAACCCTTCATCATTTATTTTTAACATTTTTTGTATTTGAGAAGTTGGTCCTAGCTGATATGCACATTGAATTTGAAGACAGAGGTATTGTTGCAGTTTTCTTTTTAGTTATGGTTGTTCCTAACTTGGTAAATATGGGCAAAGAGGTACAAAAATCTGATGCATGATGTTTTGTTATGATTTCAGAACTCAATTATGGGGAGACTGTTGAGGGATGGGAACTTGATGGGTGTTCAATTTTTTTAGAGATCAGATGGTTGTACCTATGTCCTATCAAGCAAAACTCCTTCATGATTACAACCATTCGAGATGGGTTGTACATCTAGGAACACAAGTGATGTATAAGGAATTGAAGGTGAAGTTTTGGTGGAGTGGTATGAGAAGGAAGGTGACCGAGTTCATCTTGGGGTTCTTAACATGTTAGTAGGTTAGAGCAGAGCATCAGAGACCAGCAGGTATGTTGTATTATTTTCCCATCCCTGTGTGGAAATGTGAACATATAGTGATGGATTTTTTTACAGGTCAACCAAGAATGGTTCAAAAATAAGATAGCATATGGGTGATAGTGTATCGACTTATCAAGTCAGCCCATTTGATCTCTATTCGTGAAACTCATACGGTAGAGGATCAGTCCAAAATTTATATCCAAGAAGTGGTAAAGAGACATGGTGTACTAGTTTTAATTGTGTTAGATAGATATCGAAGGTTCATATATCATTTATAGAAATCCTTACAGAAATCCCTTGGGAGTTAGTTAACTATGATCATGACATATCATCTCGAGATAGATGGCCAGCCTGAGTAGATGATACAATCTTTGGAAGACATGTTGTGGGCTTGTGTATGAATTTTGTTGGCTCATGGGAGGAGAACTTACCCTTGGTAGAATTATTATATAATAAAATCTATTAGGACTCGATACATAAGGATTTGTTTGAAGCATTGTATGGGAATCCATGTTGTTCTCCACTATGTTGGATGGAAAAAGGTGAGTCTTCACTAGTTGGGCCAATCCATGTCCAAGAAAAAACAGAGAAGATCCAGTTGACCATAAAAAGAATATAGATGGCTCAAAGTCATCAAAAATATTACGCGGATCATCGTCAATGTAACGGCCCAAAATTTCATTAATGGAAAATCCCTCTTGATCCAGTTAAATGTTTCTTTATGTTTTTATATGATGTCAACTTCTTTAGTTTAACGTTAAGATTTGTGACCGTTACTTTTATAGCCGTTGAACAGTGATCATCTGGGTAGTTTAAATATAAGGCTTTAACGAACCAATTTTCTACTCAGACAAAGGAAGCGATGGCCTCATCCAGTAGAATTGCCCCTTACGAAGCCCATTTGTCGGAGCTCGGAAAGGAGGTGGCGTCTTTGGGATTTGCCCTTGACCAAGCCCAAGCTGAGCTTCATCAAGTCAAGCTCGAACGTGATCGTCTACGGGAAAAATGGAAGTTGATAGAGATTACCACTCGAGCGATGTTATCCGAGCAACCCCAAGAGTCTGTCACCATCGCACACCTTACCCTTAGGTCTTATGCGGCTATTTTAAGGGGTTATGTAACAAATAAGTAGCACCATGTTCATGTACATTATTTTTTGTATATAATAATGAATATAATTTCTAGTCATTTTTGATGCATTGTAATTAGTTTTTAAAGTACAAATGATGTTTTTAGTTATTATTTAATTAAGAATTATATTTTATTAAATTAAAGGATTTTTGAATTAAATAATATTTTAATAAAATATTATTATTAATATTAAATTAATTTTTATTAAATATAAATGATCTTATAATTTTATGAATGCAATTAAAATTTTTATTAAGGTTTGAAAGCCATTTCTGTCAAAACCCGTGAATTTTTTATAAATGTCGGTTTTTATTTTAAAAGTGAAAATTCACATATTTAGAAAATTATTTAGATAAAATAAATATTATTTTTGGAATCAGGACGTCGAAATTATCCAACGGTGAATTTTTCATAATTTTCTGAGACAGTCAAATTTTTGGGTAAAAATTAAATACCATTTAAATATATAATGTGTTTTATGACATCATAATGACCCAATAGTGATGTAATAAAATACCATAATCCTTATGTTCGGCCAATATGTGTTTTATCAATAAAATAATGAGGTTTTGGGTTTGTTTGACTCACTTTTCAAAGCATTAATGGAGCCCTCAAGACTTATTCAACACTTTGCCTTTTTAAATTAATTTCCATGGGAGTGTGACTCACCTCCACATAAGCAACCCTAATTTTTTAATAAGTTCGGACCTTGGCCTTGTAAAATATTGTTTTCCTCTTCCCTTTTCCAGAAACCATGGGCAAATACCATGGGATGGTTTGTGGTTTGGATTATTTTAATATAAGGGGTCCCAAACCTAAATAATAAAGAATTCTCTCACCTTTCCTATATAAACCCACCAAAGCTCCCACTTCCTCCTCACTCAAAGCCCTTTAAGTTCGTCCAAACTCTGCCCTACTCTCTCTAGAATCCTCTCAAGGTGCCCCAAGCTCCCAAGAAGCCTCTCACAAGCCTCTCTCTAAGCCTTTGGAAGCACACTTCCAAGTAAGGGTTTTTCTTCCTTTCTCATTTTTTTGTCAATTTTCTTTAAGTTGTATTTCCCTTTTAATTTCATTTATGAATGTTGGGGTATGGTTTTGCACCTCTCCCATACTGCCCTCTTATTGTTTGAATGATGGGAGACCCCTTTCTCTCTCATTAAATGCCTCCCATGTACACCCGTTACTATGCCGAAATTCCGAAAGGAACCTTTTTCTCCTCTTTTATATTCAAGCAATACTTTTGTATCATGAATCTAAATTCCTTTTCAATTGTTGGGACATGTATCTATATGACCTTCTTACTGTCCATTACATGTAAATATGATGAGGAGCCCCTTTCTCTCTCATCAGCCTTTTTTATGAATTCTTATGTCACGCCGTTACGCTGCCGAAATCACACCGATTTTCTAAGCCAATATCATTGTGTAGTGAATACCATGCCCATTTCTCCATCAAGGGTATTCACCTTTATGCACATTTACTTATTGATTGTAAAGTTTCATGTATGAATTCCACATTCCTTTATCGTGGAAGAAATGATTATGTTTTATGAATCCATGTTTTATGATCCATGTGGCACACTTATGCATGAAATGAAATGTTTAAGAAGGGTGCGCCCTTTATAGCGCTCCAATGCATTGGGTAAAGTATAGTATCATGATACGTCATGTGCAATGAGTGTTGACTCATGCTAATTCAAGTGCAACGAGGGTTTACTCGTGCTTCAAGTGCAATGAGGGTTTACACATGCTCCATGTGCAATGAGCCTTGGCTCATGCTAATTCAATGTTAAGTGTTGTTGCCACATTTCCATGTTATGATTATCATGCTTTATCATGCCTTTATGTTCATGTATCTCTTATGCTCTATTGATATGCCTATTGCCTAACATGTATTTCACTCCTCATGTTATTCATTTTTTACTCCCTTACTGGGCTTTATAGCTCACCCTTTTCTTATGCATGTCCTCAGGTTATCCCATGCAATGCTAAGTACGAAGGAATGTAGTGGTCATGTAAAGGAAGTTTTCAATAAGGATGTTGTATTTCAAGTTTAAAGTTTTTATGTAATGATCCTAAGCCCCAAAGACACTAAACCTCTCGATCTTCTTTGTTGTATCAAGTGAAGTTTTATGTAATAAAGCATGTTTAAGTTGTAATAAAAAGCACGGTTGTCATAGTTGGTATCAGAGGATAGGTTTAGTTATTTTTGGGATTAGGAAACCCTAGTAAAGACTTAGATACAAGACTAAGAATAATAAAAACATCCCTAAGTTTTGGTAAATACTAAGTAAGTGTTTTATTAAACAAATACATCCCTGTCTGGATACGAGCAGGTAGAGGCGGCTCTGGCACAGATGTATCCTAGGGGTAAAACCCGAAAACACCGCTTTGAGCTAGACTCGAACGGGAACTGGTGCACGACAACGGGCCTTGCTGCACTCTTGGTTACGACACTCCCGGGGGATATGTTTTGATAAATTCACAATCTTAGTATGAACCCTTATTAAGGGAAAAATGCCCCTAAGAATATATGTTAGAAGGAAGATCATGAAAAGCCTAGATTGAATCCTATAGACTCATGAGTTAAAGAGATTAAAGTTTATTTATAAGTCATCAACTTTTGTCTTTGGATTACCCTTTATGTGTTACCCCTAACTTTCCTTTTATTCCAGCCAATGGCCGGTAATAGGAGAACTCGGGCTAATAACCGTTGTGAAGATCAGTGCGATGATTGTACTTATGAGATTCCCAATCCAATGGGAGCAGGAATCACAAACTTTATCACGCTTCTCTCTCAGCTAACTCAAGTTTTGAATAGAAACACTGGTCAAGAGGAACGTTCAACCCCCCCTAAGAAAGAACAAGTCGCTATTGAAAGCTTCATGAGACAAAGGCCTCCTACTTTTAGTGGATCATCCGATCCCACGATTGCTGAACAATGGATCAACTCCATTGAAAAGATATTCTCTATCCTCCAATGCTCTGAAAAAGAGAAGGTTCTCTTGGCGGCTTATCGTATGGAGGGTGAAGCTGATCAATGGTGGACGTTGATCAAAAATACGAAGCCTGAGGAGGAGATCGAGGCTTTGGAATGGAAGGTATTCCGGAAGATGTTTTTCGATAAATATTTTCCACGCACCCTCCGTCTTAAGATGGAAAGGGACTTCCTTTCCCTCAAGCAGAAAGATGAGGAATCTGTGGGAGCGTACGAGGAAAACTTCACAAGGCTTGCACGATACGATTCCGGCTTTTTCGTTACCCCCGAATGCAAGGTTGACCGCTTCTTTGGTGGGCTGAAGCCTAGCTTGCAGAAAGCATTAGCGATCCGTGACTTCGACAGCTATGAGGAAATTGTCCGATGTGCCCTCAAGGTTGAAATGGAGATCGTAGAATCACAGGGGTATCATGGGGACAAGAAGCGGAAGGTGGACTTCAATGCTGGTGGTCCGATGGATAAATCCAACGGCGCTAAGAAATTCCAGCACCCCACTTGCCAAAAGTGTGGAAAGAAGCCCCCTGGAAATTGCCTTAGGGGGACAAGAAAATGCTTCAAATTTGGAAGAGAAGGGCACCTAGCTGTTAACTGTCAGCAAGAAGGACCCGCGGCTGCGACGGAGGGGAGGAACGCTCCGTTCGAACCTCAACGCGTTGTTCAATGCTTCAAATGCAAAGAACCGTGTCATTTTGTGAATCAGTGCCCTAATCCAAGGGTTATCGGAGGAAATCAACAACCTCCAAGACAGCAAGGAAGAGCTTTTGCCATCACTTCTGCCGAAGTGAACCCCGACAACGAAGTGGTGACAGGTACGCTAGTTATTCATTCAAGAATAGCGAACGTACTTTTTGATTCGGGTTCTACGCATTCTTTTATATCTCAAAAGTTTAGTAGAATAATCCCTGCACCACCACAAGTCATGGAAGTAAAGATGTCGGTGAGTACGGCAAATGGGGCAATCATTGCATCCCATGAGTATAAGTCCTCCCCTGTTATAATCTGTGGATTGAATTTCCCGGCGAACCTCTTCATACTCCCTTTGGTGGAATTTGATGCAATTCTTGGCATGGATTGGCTTTCCTTATATAGAGCCAACATAAATTGTCGGGAGAGGGAAATCACACTCCATATGGAGAATCGACCCCCGATTCTTTACAAGTGTCAGGAGGAAGATGAATCTACTTTAGCTCCATCATCTCAAGCATGGATATTACTGCCTTATGAGCACGCATATCTGGCTCAGATGATTGAGTCCAAGGAAGAAACCACCCTTGAAGAAATGCCTATTGTGAGGGAATTCGCTGAAGTATTTCCCGAGGAACTTCCTGGTCTTCCTCCAAGAAGAGATGTTGAGTTCTCAATTGAACTTATACCTGGGGCGCTACCAATATCCAAGACTCCATATAGAATGGCTGTGGTTGAGCTTGAAGAACTGAAGAAACAACTACAGGAGAATCTGGATAAAGGGTTTATACGCCCAAGTGCATCACCATGGGGTGCACCAGTCCTCTTCGTCAAGAAGAAGGATGGGTCAATGCGGCTTTGCATCGATTATCGTGAACTTAACAAAATCACGATAAAGAACAAGTATCCTCTCCCAAGAATCGATGACTTGTTTGATCAGCTGCGTGGAGCTCAATACTTCTCCAAGGTCGACTTGCGGTCGGGATATTATCAAGTAAGGGTGAAGAAGGAAGATATCCCCAAGACTTCTTTTCGTACAAGGTACGGGCACTATGAATTCATAGTAATGCCTTTTGGACTCACCAATGCTCCAGCAATATTCATGGACTTGATGAATAGAGTCTTTAGAGATTACCTAGATAAATTTGTGGTAGTCTTTATAGATGATATTCTGATATACTCCAAAACCAAGGAGGACCATGAGGAGCATTTAAGAACTGTACTGGAGACTTTGCGCAAGGAGAAGCTCTATGCCAAGTACAGCAAGTGTGAGTTTTGGTTGAAGGAGGTCTCATTCTTGGGCCATATCATCACAAGCAATGGGATATCTGTGGACCCCTCCAAAACAGATGCAATTGAGGGATGGACGAGGCCAACATTGGTAACTGATATCCGTAGCTTCTTGGGGTTAGCTGGATATTATCGACGATTTGTGAGAAACTTCTCACGATTGTCCAACCCTCTTACCAAGCTAACTCGAAAGGGAGTAAAGTTTTCTTGGAGTGATGAATGCGAAGAAAGCTTCAAGGAGTTGAAAAGGAGGCTTATCACTGCACCTGTGCTCACTTTACCCACAAGTGGGGAGCTTTTTGTGGTATTCAGTGATGCTTCGAAGAAGGGCTTAGGATGTGTGCTGATGCAGAATGATAAAGTGATATCCTATTCCTCAAGGCAGTTGAAAATCCATGAGCGAAACTATCCAACGCATGATCTGGAGTTGGCGGCGGTGATCTTCGCCTTGAAAATCTGGCGGCATTATCTCTATGGGGAGAAATGTGAGATATATACTGACCACAAGAGTCTTAAATATATATTCACACAGAAAGAGCTTAATATGCGCCAGAGAAGATGGATAGAGCTCATCAAGGATTATGACTGTTCAATACATTACCACCCTGGGAAGGCGAACAAGGTGGCGGATGCCCTAAGTAGAAAGGATCCAGCAATTCTATCAATGATGAGAATTGAGAAGGATCCAATCTTCTTAGACTTGATGAAGATGGACGTGGGAATCATAAAGAAGGGAACATCATCAATCCTTTCACAAATGATTTCTCAACGATCTCTATTGGAAAGGTTAAAGGATGCTCAAAAGGATGATGCGAGAATCCAAGAAAAAGTGGAAGCTATCAAAAAGGGAAAATCCTCAGAGTTTAATGTTAATGAAGAAGGAATTGTGCGGTTTGGGAAAAGACTACGTGTCCCATCAAGTTCGGAGCTGAAGAAGGAACTTTTTGATGATGCACATAGTTCAAATTTCTCTATTAACCCAGGGAGCACAAAGATGTATCGAGATCTCCGAGAAAACTTTTGGTGGGATAATATGAAGAATGAGATCGCCGAATATACATCAAAGTGCCTGGTGTGTCAGCAAGTGAAGGCAGAGAGGCAGAAGTCTAAGGTGATGATGCAACCATTGCCTATACCAGAATGGAAATGGGAGAACATCACCATGGACTTCGTCACTGGACTTCCAAGGACATCCAAAAGCAACAATGCAATCTGGGTTATTGTGGATCGTCTTACAAAGACTGCACACTTCATTGCTATTCGAGAGGATTTCTCTTTGGATCAACTGGCACAGATATATATCAGGGAAGTGGTACGGTTGCATGGAGTACCACTATCTATTGTGTCTGACCGAGATCCAAGATTTACCTCTAAGTTTTGGAAGAGACTTCAACATGCTCTGAATACTGAACTGAACTTCAGTACGGCCTATCATCCTCAAACTGATGGCCAATCCGAGCGGACTATCCAAACACTTGAGGATATGTTGAGAGCATGCTCAATGGACTTTAAAGGAGGATGGGATCAGCATCTTCCTCTGGTTGAGTTCTCTTATAATAATAGTTTCCACTCAAGCATCCAAATGGCACCATATGAAGCCCTGTATGGGAAAAGGTGTAGAACACCGGCATTTTGGGATGAGGTCGGTGAACGTAAGCTGCTTGGACCAGAAATGGTCGAAGAAATGGTGGAGAAGGTGAAAACCATTCAGCAGCATATCAAGGCAGCCCAAAGTCGACAGAAGAGTTATGCAGATAATCGTCGACGAGACCTTGAGTTTAAAGTCGGAGACATGGTGTTTTTACGCATATCTCCATGGAAGAAGGTCATGAGGTTTGGAAAGAAAGGGAAGTTAAGTCCAAGGTACATCGACCCATTCGAGATTCTTGATCGTGTTGGGGATGTGGCCTATCGACTAGCACTTCCACCTACTATGGCCAAGGTGCATGATGTCTTCCATGTATCCCTCTTAAGGAAGTACATACCAGACCCTTCACATGTACTCTCTTCCGAGGTGGTACAATTAGAAGACGATCTTTCTTATGAGGAGCAACCAGTGAAGATCTTAGATCGTAGAGAAAAAGTTCTACGAAATAAGACAATGCCCCTCGTCAAGGTGTTGTGGAGAAACCACAAGTTTGAAGAAGCAACTTGGGAGTCGGAGGATATGATGAAGCTAAGTTACCCACATTTGTTTTAGTGTGGGAAAAGGAAAATTTCGAGGGCGAAATTTCTTAAGGGGGGAATGTTGTAACGACCCAAAATTTCATTAATGGAAAATCCCTCTTGATCCAGTTAAATGTTTCTTTATGTTTTTATATGATGTCAACTTATTTAGTTTAACGTTAAGATTTGTGACCGTTACTTTTATAGCCGTTGAACAGTGATCATCTGGGTAGTTTTAATATAAGGCTTTAACGAACCAATTTTCTACTCAGACAAAGGAAGCGATGGCCTCATCCAGTAGAATTGCCCCTTACGAAGCCCATTTGTCGGAGCTCGGAAAGGAGGTGGCGTCTTTGGGCTTTGCCCTTGACCAAGCCCAAGCTGAGCTTCATCAAGTCAAGCTCGAACGTGATCGTCTACGGGAAAAATGGAAGTTGATAGAGATTACCACTCGAGCGATGTTATCCGAGCAACCCCAAGAGTCTGTCACCATCGCACACCTTACCCTTAGGTCTTATGCGGCTATTTTAAGGGGTTATGTAACAAATAAGTAGCACCATGTTCATGTACATTATTTTTTGTATATAATAATGAATATAATTTCTAGTCATTTTTGATGCATTGTAATTAGTTTTTAAAGTACAAATGATGTTTTTAGTTATTATTTAATTAAGAATTATATTTTATTAAATTAAAGGATTTTTGAATTAAATAATATTTTAATAAAATATTATTATTAATATTAACTTAATTTTTATTAAATATAAATGATCTTATAATTTTATGAATGCAATTAAAATTTTTATTAAGGTTTGAAAGCCATTTCTGTCAAAACCCGTGAATTTTTTTATAAATGTCGGTTTTTATTTTAAAAGTGAAAATTCACATATTTAGAAAATTATTTAGATAAAATAAATATTATTTTTGGAATCAGGATGTCGAAATTATCCAACGGTGAATTTTTCATAATTTTCTGAGACAGTCAAATTTTTGGGTAAAAATTAAATACCATTTAAATATATAATGTGTTTTATGACATCATAATGACCCAATAGTGATGTAATAAAATACCATAATCCTTATGTTCGGCCAATATGTGTTTTATCAATAAAATAATGAGGTTTTGGGTTTGTTTGACTCACTTTTCAAAGCATTAATGGAGCCCTCAAGACTTATTCAACACTTTGCCTTTTTAAATTAATTTCCATGGGAGTGTGACTCACCTCCACATAAGCAACCCTAATTTTTTAATAAGTTCGGACCTTGGCCTTGTAAAATATTGTTTTCCTCTTCCCTTTTCCAGAAACCATGGGCAAATACCATGGGATGGTTTGTGGTTTGGATTATTTTAATATAAGGGGTCCCAAACCTAAATAATAAAGAATTCTCTCACCTTTCCTATATAAACCCACCCAAGCTCCCACTTCCTCCTCACTCAAAGCCCTTTAAGTTCGTCCAAACTCTGCCCTACTCTCTCTAGAATCCTCTCAAGGTTCCCCAAGCTCCCAAGAAGCCTCTCACAAGCCTCTCTCTAAGCCTTTGGAAGCACACTTCCAAGTAAGGGTTTTTCTTCCTTTCTCATTTTTTTGTCAATTTTCTTTAAGTTGTATTTCCCTTTTAATTTCATTTATGAATGTTGGGGTATGGTTTCGCACCTCTCCCATACTGCCCTCTTATTGTTTGAATGATGGGAGACCCCTTTCTCTCTCATTAAATGCCTCCCATGTACACCTGTTACTATGCCGAAATTCCGAAAGGAACCTTTTTCTCCTCTTTTATATTCAAGCAATACTTTTGTATCATGAATCTAAATTCCTTTTCAATTGTTGGGACATGTATCTATATGACCTTCTTACTGTACATTACATGTAAATATGATGAGGAACCCCTTTCTCTCTCATCAGCCTTTTTTATGAATTCTTATGTCACGCCGTTACGCTGCCGAAATCACACCGATTTTCTAAGCCAATATCATTGTGTAGTGAATACCATGCCCATTTCTCCATCAAGGGTATTCACCTTTATGCACATTTACTTATTTATTGTAAAGTTTCATGTATGAATTCCACATTCCTTTATCGTGGAAGAAATGATTATGTTTTATGAATCCATGTTTTATGATCCATGTGGCACACTTATGCATGAAATGAAATGTTTAAGAAGGGTGCGCCCTTTATAGCGCTCCAATGCATTGGGTAAAGTATAGTATCATGATACGTCATGTGCAATGAGTGTTGACTCATGGTAATTCAAGTGCAACTAGGGTTTACTCGTGCTTCAAGTGCAATGAGGGTTTACTCATGCTCCATGTGCAATGAGCCTTGGCTCATGCTAATTCAATGTTAAGTGTTGTTGCCACATTTCCATGTTATGATTATCATGATTTATCATGCCTTTATGTTCATGTATCTCTTATGCTCTATTGATATGCCTATTGCCTAACATGTATTTCACTCCTCATGTTATTCATTGTTTACTCCCTTACTGGGCTTTATAGCTCACCCTTTTCTTATGCATGTCCTCAGGTTATCCCATGCAATGCTAAGTACGAAGGAATGTAGTGGTCATGTAAAGGAAGTTTTCAATAACGATGTTGTATTTCAAGTTTAAAGTTTTTATGTAATGATCCTAAGCCCCAAAGACACTAAACCTCTCGATCTTATTTGTTGTATCAAGTGAAGTTTTATGTAATAAAGCATGTTTAAGTTGTAATAAAAAGCAGGGTTGTCATAGTCAACGACCGTTGTCTTTTACAGTAAGTGATTAAGTGTTCTTTCAGATATCTCCAAGGCTTCGACATCATCATTTTGGGAAGTAGGTAAAGTTATCTCTTCAATACATAGGTCCTTTTGAGATACTTGAATGGGTCGGAGAGGTGGAATATCAGTTGGCATTACCACCATGGTTTAGTTCGGTGCATAATGTGTTCCATGCATCCCAGTTGAAAAAGTATCATCCCAATCCTGACCATGTGATTAGATGGGATCACATTGACCTAGAGGTGGATTCTTATTTGATATATATCCTAGGGCAGATAATTGATAGAGAAGATAAAGTCTTTCATGAAAAAATAATTGGTCTGTTGTGGGATTTATGGCTACATGGTCAGATTCAGGAAGAGACAAGGGAACGCGAGAAGGAAATGGAAGAGAAATGGTCAGAACTATTTCAGGGCAGTGGGGGTTTCTACTTTCCAAGGATAGAAAGAACAACGGTGGTGAGAATGTAGTACCCCCAGTTTCTGATTTGTGACATCCTATTACCCTAATCGGGAAACATTCCCATTTCTCTAAGGCCCCTTTTGATTAAAAATCTATAAAATCACTTTCTGGGGTTTACTATAGGTTTTAGGATAGGTTCGCATTGTGTACCTAAAGTACATGCCTTGTACTTGGGGAGGGATTCAATTCATGAAGTGTGGGTCACTCCATGAGCTGGTACACGTACCTAAGGTACACATCATGTAGGGTTTAAATATTTTTTTTTCAACCTGAGGTGAGGGGTTTTTCAGCGTCCTTATCTAGCATGGCCTTCATGTTGTGACTAAGGGGAAATCATCATGATTCTACCTATGACCATATTAAAGTCAAAAGTTTGGTAGTTTTTCTGGGTCTATTGTTTCTAGAAATATTGGCTCTCAACCCTAGATTCTCCCTATGTTATTTTTAGAGGCACCCTTTCTTTCAGATCGATCTGATTGGCTTTGGATCTTCGTTGCATCTACAGAATATCTATTTGAGTAAGTGTTCTCTTAGATATACTCTCCTCTCTTCTTGGTTATAATATCTATGACTATTATGGGTAGATATAGATTTTCTTTTGAAAAATAAGTTGAGAGTTGGCCTTTTGTTGATAGGAGAAGATATCTAAGGTCGTTTCTTTTAAGAATCAACTCAGTTTTTATGAGCGTTATTCAGCTGTTGTCGTTTTTCATCAAAACCTTCAAGGAAGGAGGCTTCAATATGTATTCCCTTGAGTATAAATGATTTTCATGATATCTAATTGAATGTTTTGGGATGAATTTATTATTACTTGGTTGTTGAACACTTTTTGGAAACCCTCTCTAGTGACGGTTTGTAAAATCTGGAAAATTGGGTTTATGAAGAAAGTGATTTTGTTATTAAATTTTTAAATGGATATTATAAATTTGGATTTTTTTGAAATTTTGGAATATAATTTATTACAAGTTTTCAATAAAATAGAATGTTTTATTGAAACAAAATGGGTAATTTAAATTTTTTTATGCTTTGGTTTTAAATAAAAGATCTATTTTATTGAAGTGGTTTATTTTGGTAATGGAAGTATTTAGAATACATGGTGTTTGTGGGAGTTCATGCTTTATGGGCCCTAAATATGGGATGAGTAAAATCTAGGTACAAAGTACATGACCCTAGATTGGGGGTGGGTGTAAGTGGGACACAATGTGATTGGACAAGATAATGCTCATGAGTGTGGAACTGTCGAACGAATCATTTATGTGTGGGTGTGTTGTAAACTATGGAATGGGTAAGCAAAAATAATATTCATAATTTTTTTATAATCCTTGATTAGTTATTTTTTGGAAAATAACTTGCTGAAAATTAGTTTCATTTACTTTTGTTTACACTTGGTTATAATTGGTTTTCAAACCTGATTAAATTTTTTTATAAATGGTTTTGGTATAATGTTTTATATAAACTATTTTATATTATTTTCTAACCATTATATCCTAGTGGTGTGAGTAGGGAAGTCATTGGGAAATCCTACTGAGTTTTATACTCACCCCTGTTTTGACACTTTGGTGCTTTTGCAGATGCTGGCTTTTAGGACATGGGAAAAGGTAAAGTATCACAATTCTTTAGCACCATGTCATGATAATTTAGACTATTTGGTGATGTTAGAGAATGAAGCTTATGTTGTATGAATCCTTGTTGTCTTCTTTGAGTTTATTCATCGTATTTACACTGTTTACTTTGATGTTGGTTTGTCTTATGCTGTATCATACCTTGGTTGGTTTCTTTAATGGGAATGATTTAAAATGCCTTAGTTAGAGGATGTGCTATAACTATTTATTGAGTTGAGATGAAATGGGACATCTCGATGTTAGAGATGGATGTCTAGGATGTAATCACAGGTATGGATTGTTTTACAACCCTCAAGGCTCACATCGAATATTATAGGAGAATAATCAGTTTCATGACTGAGGAAAACGTCGAGCATCTCTTAAGAGGAGAGAGGATGGTAAAGAAAGGTGAAAAGAGCTTGTTGGAACCAATGGTGGGAATGATATCTTATCAGTTGGTGGAATTGAAATTGTAATCAATGGAAGAGATCGATGAAGACAGTTCTCTAGCAGTTGTAGATAATTTTAAAGATGTATTCCCCAATAACTTCTCAGGTTTACCACCTCTAAGGCAAGTGGATTTTATGATTGATCTCTTTTTGGGGACCAATATTATTTACATTATGTATTATTGGATGGAACCAATAGAGTTAAGGGAATTTAATGTGTTGTTGGAGGATCTAGAAATTAAGGGTTTTATTTGGCTAAGTTTTTCTCTATGGGGAAGTCCGGTCTTGTTCGTGAAGAAATTAGATGTAACTCTTCAGTTGTGTGGTGATTATCATCAGCTTAACTAAGTTACGATAAATAATAGGTACCCACTTCCACACATTGATGATATGGTAGATCAATTAAGGTAATCTCAATGGTTCTTTAAAATTGACTTGTGATTAGGATATCACCAATTATGAGTTCAGAAGGAAGATATTCCAAAGAATGATTTTAGAAGAAGATATGGATTTTACGAATATGTATTCAAGCCTTTTATTATGACAAATGCAGCAGCGGTCTTCATGGATTTGATGAATTAGATATTTCAGTGATATTTGGATTCTTTTGATGTAGTGTTTGTGCATGAAATATTGGTGTATTCAAAGAAAAGGGATAACTATGAGGAATACTTGTTAATGGTGTTACAAAATTTGTGAGATCATTGTTTGTATGAAAAATAATCAAAGTTTGAATTTTGGATTCAGGATGTAAAATTTCTTGGCCATGTCATTTCTAAGAAATGAGTTTCAGTTGATCCTAAAAAGATAGAAGCTGTTATCTCAAGGAAACCACCAAATAATGTCTTTGAGATACAATGTTCTCTTGTTCTATGTGGCTATTACCGATGCTTTGTATGTGATTTATCATGAATATATTCACCAATGATAGCTATGACAAAGAAGAATACTCCATTCCAACGGACAGAGGGATTCCATAAGTCTTTTAAAGAACTGAAAGTTCCTCTTACATCTGCAGCTATCATGATTTTTCCAGAACAAGGA
The DNA here is from genome assembly GCA_963277665.1 of Viscum album. Lineage (NCBI taxonomy): Eukaryota > Viridiplantae > Streptophyta > Magnoliopsida > Santalales > Viscaceae > Viscum > Viscum album. The sequence continues at coordinate 1,449,968,156 of OY728146.1, read as the reverse complement.
CATGTGTATGTGGTCTACTGCGATGATTTGGGATCAGGGTTGGGTTGTGTTCTCATACAAGGAGACTATGTCATGGATTATGGTTCAAGGAAGTTGAGGGTGCATGAGAAGAATTACCCAACACACGATTTAGAGTTCTCTATAGTCTTCCATGCTTTGAATACATTGGGACATTATATCTTTGGTGGGAATTCCACTATGTTTACGGATCATAAAATCTTGAAACACATTTTCTCACAGTAATATTTGAATATGAGGTGAAGGGGGTGGATAGAGTATCTCTAGATGTTTTACTTTGACCTAATTTATATACTAGTAAAAGTTAATTTGTTGGCATATGGATTTAGCATTAAGTCATATTCTCATTTGGAGAAATAAGCTTTAGATGAAGGGAAGTTGATGTCAGTCCAAGCTAACATGCATGTGAAATGTGAATACCTAGGTGATATTGTAGTTTTCTTTTTAGCTACGCTTGTTCCTAATTTGGTAAATATGGTCATAGAGGCACACACATATGATGTAAAATGTCTAGTTATGAGTTCCAAACTCAATGGTGGGGAGACCATTGAGGGCTGGAAATTTGATGGGAGTTCAGTTTTTTGTTTTGAATATCGGATGGTTATACCTATGTCTTGTTAGGAACAACTCCTTTATGCATAACACTATTCGAGATGGGATGTACATACAAGTGAACAAAAGAATTAAATGGAATTGAAGGTGTAGTTTTTGTGGAGTGTCAGGAAAAGGAAGGTGGCTGAGTTCATCTCATGGTCATTAACTCGTTAGCAGGTCATAGAAGAACATCAGAGACGAGCAGGTATGTTGTAGTGTTTTCCCATCCCAATGTGGAAATGGGAACATTTAGTGATTGATTTTTTTATAGGTCTCTCAATAACAGTTCTTAAACATGATGAAATATGGGTGATAGTGGATCGACTTACCAAGGTGACCCATTTCATCCTTATTCATGAATCTCATACGGTGGAGGATCTGTCCAAAATTTATATCCAAGAATTAGTAAAGAGACATGGCATAACAGTTTCAATTTTTTCAGATAGAGATCCAAGTTTCACTACTTGTTTTTGTAAATCATTATAGAAATCCCTTGGGACTCAGTTGACTATGAGCATGACATATCATCCTCAGATAGACTTATAGTCTGAGCAGATGATACAAACATTGGAAGACATGTTGCAGTCTTGTGTAAAGGATTTTGGTAGCTCATGAGAGGATCACTTACCCTTGGATTAGTTCTCATATAATAAAAACTATTAGGATTTAATACATATGGCTTCGTTTGATGTGTTGTATGGGTGTACTTATCATTCTCCACTTTTTTGGGAGGAAAAAGGCGAGACATCACTATTCAGGCCGAGCCTTGTCCAAGAAACAATGGAGAAGATCCAGTTAAATAGAAGAAGAATGGAGATGGAACAGAGTTGTGAGAAATATTTTGTTGATCATTATCATGGACTGTTTTCCTTTTGAGTAAGTGATCATGTGTTCATGAGGATATCTCCATTACTTTGACATCATTGTTTTGGGAATCAGGTAAAGTTATCACCTTGATATATAGTCCCTTTTGAGATACAGGAATGGGTTAGAGAGGTGGCATATCCGTTGGCATTACCACCACAGTTCAGTTCATTGCATTATGTGTTCCATGTATCCCAGTTGAAATAGTATGAGCCTAATCTTGAACATGTGATAAAATGAGATCATGTTGACTAAGAGCTGGATGCTTTGTTGATACATATTTTTGTGTAGATTGTGGATAGGAAAGATAAATTATTGCATGGAAAAAGCATCATTCTGGTGTAGGTTTTATGGAAGCATGGGTTGATTTAGGAAGAGACTTGGCATCAAAAGAAGTAAATGAAAGAGAAATGGAAAAAATATTTTAGGGAAGCGAGGGTGTTTTACCTTCCAAGGACGGAAATAGAAATGGTGGGGAGAATGTAGTACCTCCAGTTTCTGGTTTGTAACATCATGTTACCTTGATCGGGTAATATTCCCATTTATAAAGGCCCATTTTAATGAAGTGAGTGTCACACTGTGAGCTAGTACAGATCATGAACTTGAGGTACACATCGTGTAGGGTTTAAATATTTTTTTTAACCCAAGGTGGTGGGTTTTTCAGTGTACTTATCTAGTGTGGCCTTCATGTCATGATCAGGGGTTGCACATCATGAACTGACCAACACCCAGTTTAAATTCATGAATTTGGAAGTTTCTCCCAGTCTATTCTTTCTAGACCTCTTAGATCCCAAACCTAGAATCTCCCAATGAAATTTTAAGAGGCATCCCTTCTTCCAGATCAATCTAATCATCTTTAGATATTCGTTGCACCTATAGTACATGACTTTGAGTGAGTTTTATCTTATATCCACTTCTCATATCCTCTTTGTTCTATTATATATGCTCGTTATGGGCATATCTAGGTTTGTGATTGAAAAATAATTTGAGAATTGGATTTTTTGTTGATATGAGAAGATATCTAAGGCTGCTTTTTTGAATAATCAACCAATCTTTTGAGCGTTCTTTAGATTTTGTCAGTTTTTTTAAAACCTTTGAGGTAGGTGTGTTCACAATAAAAACTTCTTAGTAGAAATTATAGACCTTCTTTCAAATAGAATGTATTGTGATGAATTGATTGTTACTTGGTGGTTGAACAATTTTTTGGAATCCTTCTATAGTAGTGGTTTGTGAAATCTAAAAAATTAGGTTTTTGAAAAAAGTTATTTTGTTCTTATTTTTTAAAATAGAGATTCTAAATGGGGATTTTTCTGAAATATTGGAACATGATTTGGATTAGATGTTTTCAATAAAATGGAATGTTTTATTGAACTAATTAGTTACTTTGAAATCGTTTATGGTTTGGTTTTCAATAAAAGTTCTGTTTTATTGAAGTGGTTTATTTTGGTAATGTAAATATTTGGCATACATGGTGTTCGTGTGTGTTTAGGATTTTTGGGCCCTGAATATGGGACAATTACCATTGGGGTACAAGGTAAGGGACCTTAGATCGGGGGAGGGTGTTAGTGGGACACAAAGTGATTGGGAAAGAGACTTCTCATGAGTATAGAACTATCGAGAAAATCATGAATGTGTGGGTGTGTTGTGAACTATAGAATGGGTATGAAAAAATAAAAATTATAATTTGTTTATAATCCTTGATTAATTATTTTCAAGAAAATAACTTGATGAAATTTTTTTATTTACTTTTTTTACACGTTGTTATAATTGGATTTCGAACTTTTTTATATTTGGTTATAAACTATTTTGGTAAATTGTTTTATATAATGTTATAACCATTCGATACTTCTGACGTGATTAGGGAAGTCATTGGGATAACCTACTGAGTTTTATACTCACCCCTTCTTTGGCACTTTGGTGATTTTGTAGATACTACCTTCCAGGACTTGGGAAAAGGTAAATTATTGTACTTATTTTTCACCATTTCATGATACTTTGGACTAATTGGAGATGTTGTATCATGGATCTTATGGATAAAAGATTCTTTTTTTTTGTCTTGGAGTTTATTTTTTGTCTTTATTCTGTTTACTTTGGTGTTGGTCTGTCTTCCACTGTAGAAAACCTTGGTTGGTTGTTTTAAAGATAATAATTTGAAATGTCTTAGTTTATTTCATGCATCATATAGTGAGGTATTTGTGGATGGTTTTCTGGGTTTTTGTCATTAAACTTTAAAGGGTAAATCATCCCCCAATTTCATTGAAATCCTTCAACATTTATTTCTAGCCTTTGGAATATTGGGGATGTCTCTTAAGTCCATGTAATGACACATTGTACTCACAATTCAATGAGATTTAGTGGGTCATTACAATTCTTATCATGAACATTCAATTTTAACGATGCATAATCTATAACCACTTAATTATAAAAGAGAACAAATCCTGGTACCTTATTTGATGAATAACTATATATTAAAAAAACTTATCCACTATAGGGTAATGTAATCAGAGTATAACTAACTAAACTTCTCATTAGTTCATTGAAATTTTAACTTAAATTAAATTATCCATAGGAACATGAATCCCTTTCGAGTTAACTTGGTGAGTGGATTATATATTCATGAGAAATTATCCAAAAAGCCTCAATAATATCTAGAAAAACAGTGAAAACATAGGATTTTATTCACAATGTTTATAGAGAACCTGGATATTCATAAATAAATATTACATATTTTTAAATTATTATTCAATACAATTCACAAATACATGTTTGAGGATCCTAAAGGCTTAGTGTATTTAGATAATAGTTAAAAAATATACTTATTTGATGACTGATCTTCAAAATAAACCACAAAAACATTCCCATTTATTAATTTTCATAGACATACCCTACTTAAACATTTCTTCATAACCCGGGGAAAGGAAACCCAAGAAATGATGATCTTAAATGTTTAGTAAGGGTAAACATAGAAGATATTAGTAAATGATCATATTAAATCATAATATAAGAATACATGTACAAGATTATGAATATAAATTTAAAATTACATAACCAATATATCATGTATAATAATCATGATCTGTGGATATAACACTACAAAATTCTAAGAGAAGAACATTGTTTTCAATAACATATATGACAGGCCACACTAAGATAGATGAAAATATAACACCCCAAGACTTTATGATATATTTATTTTTAAATAAATGTAATCTATTTAATGTATTTAATTACATAAAACACTGAGTTTATATTTCATTACACACAACACTTTGTTTGTCTTGTATCATACGCAACATTGAGTTTAGCTTTCATTATGCACAACATCTAGTATAAAAGAAAAGTCAAATATAATTAAAATATTATTATTTAATATAATAGATATCATATAGATTTTAGAATTTAGGTTATGAATATTAATAACTAAATTATGAAAATTAGGGTTATCTATTTATTAGAAAAAAAATAACAATCCATTAAAATAAAAATAAAAGTTTTCTGAAATACAATTTTTTTTCTAAAAGACGGGTCAGTCACTCTGTGCACATAATTTAAAATTATTTCCTTTTTTTGAAACTTTATGTGACAAAATAAACTTTAAATCAACATATAAAAATTATCTTATGGTATTTTTTTTATTTTTCTAAAATGATTCATTTTCTATTGAATAATGAAAATAATGAATTTTAATTAAAAACTACATTCTAGTTTAAATAATTTACGATATTAAATTATATATTAAATTGGTTTAAAAATAAAATTAGTTAAATTAGATATCTATTAATTTAATTTATTTATTTTAATTAATTCTCATACTATATTGAGATATAGAATCATTATAAACTTTTAAACATTTTCGCTTTAATAACCAATTTTCACATCACGTCCGTGAGATTAATTTTAAATTAATATTTTCCCCTTATTTGAATTTCATTTGAAAATATGGATTCCATATTCTTAATAATAATAATTTTTAATTTTTAATAATTTCAAATTATTTTTCTATCAAAATTAATAGTTAAAATAGTAAAAATTAATTACCATGGCTAAGGTAAAAATGGATTTATTGGGGGTTAAAATAAGACGATAAGGGTTAAAATTACCAAACAACTTGTAATATACCAATATTATTGAAATATTTAGACCTTATATATTACATTTTCTATAATTTCCCATTTTGGAAGCTTTGGGCGTGTTAAAAACATGTGTATGATTGAATCTTTTCAAAACATTACAAGTGTGCTACTCACCTCACTTATAAAATGACCTCCCCTATCCTCTCTTATCCACATACTAAAACCTATTTGTTTTATCAAATTATTAATGAAAATAACTTCTCAAATTCCCTTATCTCATCTTATAATCATTATTTTTGGAATAAAACCAACCTAGGAATGATTTTGGTGCAAAACTAAGGAGGTTACTCGAAGAAGAGGTAACATTCTTCAAATAGAATATTTATTTTATTTATTTATAAAACAAATTAAATTATTATTAAACCATGATGATATAATAAAATCATTATATTTCATATACTAGGATGTTTTTATAATAATTACATGACCTAAAACCACCTATGCTTCCATAAAATGGGCAATGGAATCATCTTTTGTGTGTACGGTGTACCACCGCCTCACGAACCGATGCCATTCATTTTTCTATTGCTACATATCAAGATTGAGTATGATGATGTATATAAGGTATATTTAATATATTTATATCATATTTATACCAATTTAGTCATTATATCATATATACCTTTTAAATTTTCATTCCGTAGGGGATACGATAATGCCACTCGTGTGTATGGAGGACTATTTCCACACGATACGATGCGATTCATCTTTCACTAATGCTTTACATGGAAGTTGATAGTAATATATTTAATGACTATATTTGGTTTGAATTAAATAATTATAATATAATTAAATATTTAACATTTTTAGAGATAATATATCATTTTATTTCTTACCCATTCACTCACTTAATGATGATAATATCATTCTTGTACGCATGGACTACCACCTTCGTGTAACGATGTGGCTCTATTTACATCAAATAACCACATGGATGATATATAAATGTATATAATATGGTATTTATGATATTATATCTACTTGAAAATAGATCTATCGCTACAAATCTATACCCATAGTTTAGAGAAATCATGGGTATAGATATTCTTCCCAAAACTATACCAACGGTTTGAAAAAATAGTTTGTATAGGTTGGGATATACCAATAGTTTTTCCAAAACCATGTGTTTATCCACATAAAAATTAGGATTCCCTCGAACTACCCCTCCCCTCCCCAGTCTATTTTGTAATCCTTTCCCCTCCTATGACCCTTGACATCTTCCCTTGTATCCTCCGGTGACATTACACCCATCGGTTAGGTGTTCTTCTTCTATTTCTAGAATTTTTTTTGTTGCGATCCCCTCACCCAAGAGACTACTGTGTTTCTTATCAATTTTTCTCCCCTAATTCATGGATTTTTTTATTATGATATTCTTCGACATCATATTAGTGAGTTTTGAATACTCCTTCTCTTCTACAGGCTATTATTTTCATTTTTATCTATGCATGTGATTCAACTATAGCATGTTGGAATCAAGTATATAATTATGTTTATAAATTTTTAGTATAATAGAGACAAAATATAGTATATTAAATTGTTAAAAATACGGTTTTTAAATATAATTTATTTATTTTGAAAACTATCCTTGGGAATCTTATGAATTTAACATAAATTTGAGATTATTTTGGTGGAATATTTTACATATTTAGATAATTTTAGTGCTGGGAATAATATTTAAGTTAACTATAGGGTTTAATTTTGATTTTTATTGTCCTATAGTGATGGGATTTAATTATTGAAATATTATTTTTTATATACTAAACCATGGTTAAAATATTTATTGAATTGTTTTAACCCTAAAAGAAATAATTTTATGACGGTGTACACGATTATACAATCATATGTAAATCTGGAAACTACATTTATCTGTTAATCTTGGTTCTTTAGAAATTCACTATTTTATTTATATTAATTATCAATCATGTTTATTATAAATCATTATTTTGATTTAGACATTAATGAACGATAAAATATTATTTCAAATAATTAAATATTTAGATTTCAAATGATTAACAATTTTAAAACCATTATTATGTACAAGTATTTTATATAATTATTTTAATAAATGTCATGAAATAATAATTTAAGTTATAATGGAATGATATTTTTATTATATTCATTTTATGAAACATGGTTTTCATTGATAATGTTTACACTATAATATAGTTCTTAAAGAAAACTATAATGTTCTGAAACTTAGTTTCACCAATTTTGATTAACTATTGATTATAACTTAGTTCTTTGTTAAGAATGAATCCTTAGTTAATTTATCATGTATTCATTAGTTATGAATTTATCTCCACTACATGTTTAATGAATAAAAAATCATCTAACCAAACATTACACCAATACAGATTTTTCATCAGTGGTGGACTAATGGATATTTCATGAAATGGAATGGAATAGATTAATTATTTAGTATTGATGTATCTTCCCCAAATTATATACTTTTTAAATTTAAATATATCATAATGTAAAATCTATTTTACTAATTTTTATATAAAATAAGTAAGTTTAACCTTAAATAAAATCCTTTCATCACTAAATATTATCCATAAATTTTTTAAAATATAAGGCCTCAATGGTTTTGAAATACAACTTTTAATTCTAGTATTACTTAGGTATTATTTATTCCAATACATTATCCTTGTTTTAATTTCTATGAGTATTCATTTGTTTTTGTTTTTTACATTACTTGTTATATTTCTTAGATGGATTGTATTATTCTATAATGGCCCCTTGCACCATGCATTGTATTCCAGTTTTTTTCTATTAGTGATCATTAATTTACTCTACACTATATTTGTAATTTGTCTTTGAATTTGGATATCATTGTAATTATGGTTTACATTATTGATTGGAACATAAATTATATCCCTAAAATAGAATGGATATAAGTTGGATGTATTATACTCATTAGATTTCAACCATGTTTCAAAATAATTTGGATTTTTTTCAATTTTTCATTTATAAATACTTCTGATTGAGGTCATATGTAGTGTGCATGTTATAATTTTGTTGGAAAAACATTTTTAACCCAAGAAAAAGTTTTCTACCATATACCGAAATTTGGTTTAAAAAACTATTATGTTTGGTATCCTAATAGAGAGACCAAAAAGTCTTCTACTGTTCATGAATGGAAAGAAATAAGTGGTATGGAAAATTTGATATTTTATCAGTTTCTATTTATTCATCATCATGATAGAGATAGTATTATTTTACAATAAGGAAATGATATCAGTTCACATGAAAAAATTATTGAATATGATGATGTTGAGAGAGTGAAAAAATTAATGGATTATTCCAGAACACCTTTATATCAAGAATGTATTAAAATGGAAAAGTTATAATATTTAATGTGGTTATATCATAGAAAAACCATGTATGGAATTTATAATAACTTCATTGATTATATTCTTACATTTTTAAGGAATTTCTTCCTAATTGTGCATATATTCCCTCAAATCATTATAAGGCATGAAAGTTAATTAAGAAGATCGAATTTAATACTGATAAAATATATACTTTTCTGAAAGATTAAAATTTATTTAGGGTGTTAATATTTTTACTTAATGACTGTAAAAAAGTGGACATCTATATGGATGAAAAATGATTATAGATCACAATCTCATGTTCCCCAAAAATTCATATGGCACTTTCCATTGATTCCCATGCTTCAAAATCTATTCATGTCAGTAGAAATATCATCCAATTTGAAATGGAATAATGCTAAGATAACTAAAGGAAGTGATGAGTTGGTTTATCCTGAAGATGGATTAGCATGGAGTTAATTGGATCAACAACATCCCAATATTTTAGTGGAGGTGTGTAATTTTAGTTTGGGTCAATCCTGTGTTGGTTTTAATTAACTTGCTCATATGCCCACTGCTCACAGCTCACAACCAACTTTTATTCACATTTATAATATTCCTCTGTGTATGAGTATGAAAAAACCTTTAAATTTCTTAATTGTACTAATATCTGGAACTTTTTATCCTACAATTGATATAGAAATCAATTTTCAACCTTTAGTAAGAGAGTTGAAATATATTTTGATTATGTGTGTGTGCACATTCGCTGCTTCTTCAAAAAAAATATTTCATATGTGTGATTCCCTTATATGGTGCATAAATGATTTCCCTTCATATGAAATTATGTATGGTTGGATCACAAAATGTAAAACTATCATGTACTATTTTTATTAAGACTACATGATTGATAAGGATTAAATATCATCCTAGTTTCATTTTTATATGGCATCGATAATTCTTACCAATGGATCATTGATATGGGAAGAATCACAAAAGGGTTTCTAATACTGTTGAAACTGAACAACCACATCAATGTTTGTTAGAAAGTGATGTGTTTAGTTAATTGAAATATTTATTTTTTCCATTAGGGAACATTATGATTAAATCTAAAAAGGGAATAATTTTGACAGGAAATTCACTTACAATTGGAAAAGGAGAATTATCTTTTATGAGTTTCCATATTAATCTAAGAATTTGTTACATCATTATTTAGATATATTTCAAATTGGTAAAAATATATTTTAAATTTTTCTTTTAATTCTTCTAAATATCAAGGGGATGACCAAAGATGACTTCTTTTCTCACTGGGACATGTTGGATTTAGGTATTCGACCATAACTATGTCATGTATGTATTAGTGAAAACAAATGTAAAGTTCCTTGTTCTTCTTATGTAATTTTTTTTTGATAAAAATAAATTTCTCTTTGTATTTGAGAATATCAAGGTCCCTTTTGGATATTTCAGTAACATATCTAAATGAGTCCATAGAAGAGAATTGAAACTGAAATCCCTAAAAACTCATGATTATCACATTATTAATTATGAATTGATTCCAATAATAATCCATAATTTTCTATCTAATAATGTAATGATGATAATGATTCACTTGTTCCATTTTGAGATACCATTATTCTAAAAGGATATCCATGCATTTATTGATAAAAATAAAGTAATTGGAACCATTAATATTTTGTGAGTTGTAAAAAAATTTCTTCCATAATTTTTCACTTGTATGATTCATTTAGCATTTCATCTTCCAACTGAAACACTTATTGGTGGGCCAATTGGTTTTAGGTGGATTTATTATACTAAAATAAAAACACACACAATGAAATCCTATGTTACAAATAATAATCATCTTGAATGTTCCATTGTGAGAGGTTATCTGGCTCAAGAATGTATGGATTTTAGTTCAATGTATTTGTCCGATTGAGCACAAGACATAACTGACCAATGAGAAATGAAGATGAGAAATATGGATAAATTAATGCCTCCTTTCCATATATTCCCCAAATAGGAGGAATTCCCTGGTTATATACATTGGCATCATTGATCCTTGAAGAGTGGGATATGGCACATCACATAGTCTTATTTATATGTGGTTTGTTCAATGACTATGTTAAGTAATTAATTTGAATATTTATATGTTATCTTATACTATGTCATTTCAAATATATGTTAAAATTTTATTATTATTTTATATAGATAACATAAACAAATTATAAGTAGAGTTCATTTATCTTTTCCTTTGATAAAGAGAGAGACTTTTCATAGAAAAGAGTTTCCTTCATGGTTAAAATAAAAGGTATGAAAATTAATTTAAATAATTAAACTAAAGATATTCATTTAATTGTATTATTCATATATATTTCTGGTATTGAGTATATTCCACCTCCAATTATGTCCCCACATTTATCATATTTGTATACTTTGATGTATCCCCAACCCTAGTACCTATATCCTGCCATGTCTATACTACCACCATTTCCTACTTTCCATCAAGGGTCTGATGATTCTATTCCTTCAGAATCCACTCTAGTGCATTTAGATCACCCAAAGCATGCATTGGAATAGGCACATCCTTCATTTATTTATGAAAACCCATGGATCCATCATAGACTAATAAGCAACATCCATTGGGTTTTTATTATTAACATCATTTTTTCCTTTAATACTATGATTTAATTATTATTTTTTCCTTTTACCTTATTTAGTGGTATCTTCTAGTAGAAAATGTTGGTGCACCTGTAAGCGTGAATCTTTGAATCAGCAAACACAAATAATGGTGGATTATAATGAAGACAACCATATGATAGGTAAAAATTCCAGGCAGTGTAGATGTTTCATGGGTAATTTATCCAAGTACAACGATATCATCTGGGTGCCACTAGTCTCATGGAGGCATATCAGTAATGACATCAAGGAGAAAGAATGGACAGATATATGGGTAAGAAAATTTTATAACTATAAATCCATATTATTTTTGTAATTATATGAATTAACATTTTCATTTCATCATTTGTTTAACTTTCCCGATGCTGAAGATGATAAGGTTGCAATGTTGATAGATCTTGGGGAGTTCTGCTAATTATATAAGGATGGATTATATTTTGGTAGAAAGAGTATAGTTGGTTCTGATTTAGAGGGTGTACCAATATTCCCCGACTATCCAGAAACACAATATCAATAAATTATAGCATATTGGAATAATGATGAGTTTAAAATTTTCTTAATATTTAATGGTTTGAGTAAAAAATTTAATTGTTATTACATGTATTGATTTTTTTAGAAAGCATAGGGGAAAAACTAAAAGCACAAATATTCAATGATTTATTGGAGCACATAATGGTGCACTAAAATTCCTAAAAATGATAAGTACTATATACATTAATATGAATATAAATAATATCTATATTTATATTTTTACTTAGTTAGATTATCATTCTGAATTTTATGTTTTATTATAATTAATACCTTTAATATAAGGCTATATATACCATTTTAAAATGGCCTAATGGACTAATGGACTAATTGACTAAAGTCTAATTGATTAATTGGGAAAGTGGCATAATAGAATAATGGACTAATGTCCAATTGGCTAAATGATATAATTTTCCAAATATCCTAATGGAAAAGTTTCCCAATTACCTAATGTCCAATTGGCCTAATGGAAAAATTGAAAAATTGGAATAAAAGAATAATATAAGATTGGCATAATGGAATAATTACATAAGGGTGTAAAGTTAAATTGGACAAATTTTCATAATGGACAATTGGCCTAATTGATTAATGGAAAATTGACCTAATGGATAATTTGCCTAATGGTATAATGGACAATTGACCTTATGGAATAATGGCCTAATAGAAAATTGGCCAAATTTCCTAATGACCAATTGGATTAATGGAATAATGTTTAATTGGACAAATGAACTAATTTTTAATCATCCTAGTGGCCTAATGGACAATTGGTCTAATGTCCTAATGGCCTAATAGAAAATTGGCCTAATGGACTAATGGACAATTTTACAATTTTCATAATGGCCTAATAGAATAATGGAAAATTGGCATAATTTACTAATATCCAATTTGACAATTGGATTAATATGCTAACTCCAAATTGGACAACTATCCTAGGATCCTAATGGAAAATTGGTCAATTGGCCTAATATTATAATGACCTAATGGCCTAATTAACTAATTTTCAGTTGTATAATTGTCCCAATGGCCTAATGGACAATTTTTTTAATGCCTAATTTTCAATTTTCCTAATGGAATAAAGGACTAATGGTCTAATGTCCTAATGGAAAATTGGAAAATTGGTAAATTGGCCAATTCACTTAATACCCTAAGGGCCTAATGAACAATTGGCCTAATGGACTAATGGCCAATTGTCCAATTGTCCTAATTTCATAATTGGAAAATTCACCTAATGAAATAATGGCCTAAATGGTCAATTGAACTTATGGACATATGGCCTTATGGAAAATTGGCCTAATTGACAAATGGATAATTGGACCAATTGAAAAATGGAATAATGGCCAATTGGCTTATTGGCCTAATGACCAAATGTCCAGTTGGCCTAATAGCCTAATGGACTAACAACCAATTGGAATAATTTTCTAATATCCAATTGTACAATTGGACTAATGGCCTAATGGTCTAATGTCCAATTGTCCTAATAAAATGATGGAATAATATCCAATTAGGATAGTGGCCTAATTACCTAATGAATAATTAGAACAATGTCCTAATGGACTAACTACCAATAGAAATAATGGTCGAATGGCTAATTGGACAATATTTCTAAGGGCCTAATGACCCAATTATCCAATTGGATTAATGGCCTAATGGCCTAATTGGAAAATTAGCCTAATGACCTAATTTTATATTAGCATATTAGCCTATTTTCCTAATGAGATAATGTCCTATTAAACAATTATCTTAATGGCCTCTAATTGGCCTAATGGATTAATGGATTAATGGCCAATTTGCCTAATGACCTAATGGATTTATAGAAAATTGGACAATTGTCCAAATGTCGAATTGGGATAATGGATTATTTTCCTTATGTACAATTAGAATAATTGGTCTAATGTCCAAATGGAAAAAATCACAAAAGGAATAATGGATAATAGGCCTAATGGACAATTGGACTAGTGGTCTAATGGCTTGATGGACTAACTTCCAATTAACCAAATGAACTAATGGCTTAATAGAAAATTGGCCTAATGGCCTAATCTCTAGTTGGAATAATGGCCTAATGGCCAATTAGAGAATTAGACTAATGGTATAATTCCCAAATTATCCAAATGGCCTAATAGATTAATGGACTAGTGGAAAATTGTCATAATGGATTAATGTCTAATTACAAAATTTCCTTAATGGGATAATGTCTTAATTGGATAATTAGTCTAATGGCCTAATTTACAATTAGAAAATTGTAATAATAACCTAATGGAAAATTTTCCTAATGAACTAATTTTAAATTAGAATAATGGACTAGTATCCAAATGGAAAAAATGAATAATGGCCAATTAACCTAATGGACTAATGGCCGATTAGGCTAATTGGCATAATGGACTAATGGCCAATTGGCATAATGGCCTAACTGAATAATTATCCAAGTGTAATAATAGGAAAATTAGCCTAATGGATTAATAAACTAATGGAAAATTGGAAAAATGACATATTGGAAAATTGGACTAATGGCCTTCTGTCTATGTGACCAAATGACCTAATGACCAATTGGCCAAAATTCTTAATTATTCAATTGGACTAATGGATGAATGGCCTGATGGAAAATTGGACTAATGGACTAATGGCCTAATTACCTAATGGCCAATTGGCCTAATGGACTAATGGACAATCGGCCCAATGGTCTAATATAATATTGGTCAATTGGACTAATTCCCTAATGTACTAAAGTGCTAATGGCCTAATGGCCTAAATGGCCTAAATGGTTTAAATGACCTAATTGGACTACTTGTCCTAAATGGACTAATTGTCATAATTGTACTAAATGGAATAAATGGATTAAATGACCAAATTTCTCTAAATGGAATAATTAGCCTAAATGTCATAATTCACCTAAATGGCCAAAATTGGCTTGAATTGGCTTAAATTGGAATAAATGGCCTTATTAGCCTCAATTAGACAAATAAATGGGCTAAATGGGCTAAATGGGATAAATGGGATAAATATCCTAAATTGGTTTAAATGGAAGAAATGGCCTAATAGGCCAAAATGACCTATTTCCCAAATGGATTAAATGGCCTAAATTTTATTAAATTGATTAATTAGACTTAATTTTCCAAATAAATTGTTTAATTAGTATAATTATCCTAAATTGTCCTAAATGGACTTATTTCCTAATGTATTAATTGTCCTAAATGAACTAAATGTCCTAATTAACCTATATATGCTAAATTATGTACTTGGACAAATTGGCATAAATGGACTAAATGGCCTAATTGGCCTAAGCTTTCTAAGTAGCATATATGGCCTAATTGGACTATGTGGCCTAATTTGTCTTATTGTACTAAATGACATGAAAGGCTTTACTAGACTAATTAGACTAAATTAAAAAAATTCTAAATATATAAATGGCCAATTTTCTGATTTACCAAACAACCTAACATAAAAATGAATGTAATGAACAAATGATCAAAATTACCTAGTGACCAAATGACCAAATAACATAAAAAAATTGAATTGGACCAAAATGAACATACAAGAGGAATATATATAATACACATGCTTATAATTCTAATTATTATGTATTATTTATGTTATTACACTAACATTATATTTATAATTAAATTTATATTTTTATGCATCTTCATTTAATGGATTATTTCAACAACTACAATTTTAATTCCTTATTGCTTTATCACTTACATATTATTCAATTATGTAGTATTATACTAATCAATTTCATTTTTAGAAAACTACATTGGGAATAGAAGGCCATGTTCCTTGAGAAAAAGTATTTTTCTCGAGTAGGAAGCAAAAGGATGGAAGTGCAGTGAATGCACCAATATAAGAAAAGATTGTATTTTTTTACTGATATTGAAAATATTTATATGTATTTCAAAATTATATTTCTTGTTTATCTTTTCAATATTGTTCCATGGAGGCCCTATATGAGAAAAAAATATGACAAATTCAAGTCAAATGATCATTTGAGTCAGGTATAAGGCATGGAAAACTAGGGGAGATTCTGACATCGACCTGGAAAAAACATCACCCCCTAGGTATTTTCCCTAATTGGTAACCTCTCAAAACTTTCTACCACCAAGCTACAAAACGATCAGGTAGAAGCAACTGAGGCCAAAAAATATCTTTACATGACTATGAAAGAAGTAAACTAATCACTGAAAACTTCTTGAAATCTATGTCAGTTATAAGACCATCAATTCCATTAGAGGTTGATACTAATTTTTATTCATGTATTTAATAAATGTTCTCTTTATGTGATTCCTAGGGTGATATAAATGATGGGAATAGTGGGGTTCAAGAATAGTGGTGGTAGTGGTGCTGGTGAAGATGATGATAATGATTTTGGGGATCCAAATGACGTTGTTGGTGATGAGGATATTGATGATGTTGATGAGGATGAGGATGTTGGTTTTGAGGAAGATATTGATCCCCTATATTTTTGACATAGAAATAATGAGACATGTGGATGTTCTTTTATAACATGAATTGATTATTTATATGGATGTACATGTATGTTATAGTATTTTAAATGGTTTGAAAGTTATTTCAAGTATTTTTTTTGAATTATAAATATAAAATATATGTATTGAATTTAATGTGTATTGTGGTTTGTATTTTATTTATAGGTTTAAGATGGGATAGAGGGGATGCTACTACCAAATAGAGACATTTAGTGATACCCATATTTCAATGAAATATGGGTATATGTTTTCTTCTCAGAAAATATATACCCACATTTTAACCAAAATCATGGGTGTGATAAAATCTATGAGGTGATACCCATAGTTTCTGGAGAAACCATGGGTATAACTCTATACCGATGAATCCATCAACCACGGTTCATAAAAACATGGGTATAGCCTATATCCATGGTTTTATAGGTTATAACCATGGTTAAAAAATTTGGTTATATGATATCATTCTAGATAAATCTAGAAATATAAAATATTACTTAACTTATTAATATAATGATCATTGAAAAATTGAAATGTTACTCATGCGTACGTACAACCTACCGTCTCCATGATTGTAGCATACCTCATTTTTCATAACCATCTTTCATGTTTAGTTTTAAAAGTATAATTAATGTATAAATATGATAATTATTTAATGATAATTATTCTATATATGATGAAACTATATAATATTTTCAAGATCTAGATCTTTTATGATAAATAACACATGAGAAAAAGGGCAATTAACACCCGAAACAATGAAAATAATGAATGATTATTAACGAATGGTTAATAAGATGTTATAAAAGGATTACATATGATATTATAAATATTAATATAGATATGTTATATGTTAATAACATGTTTAATACCACTAAACGTGTGGTTAAATTATATTCATCAAAAAAAAGAAGTTTGAGGTAAGAGATTTCATCTCAATTTAATTTCATTAAGGCACATTATAATGGTATACACCTAATTTATTTTACATGGTGTAGATACCGATCCTTTTACATGTAATATCCTTAATAATTAATACTTAATGGTATTTTTACTTTTAATTTGAGTTTTTTCATACAAGGGTATTTGAATTAAAAGTTACCAAGTGATAGTGAATTTCATACCTCATTTTCTTTTCATTGGGTTATATTACTTCTTCATCATATTTGATATTATAATATTATGTGTATAATGAATTTTTATTATATTATATTTAATTTACCGTTTTTTATGTGGATTTATAGTTGATACACATAATTAATTCATTGATTGATTATAATATCAACATTAATATCATTGTTAGGTTCTATTTCAAAATCTCATTCAAATCGAGATTAGTTATTCTTGAATTTTAGTTGAATAAAATTATTTGATAATTATCTAATAAACCCATTTATTTTTATTCTTATTTACATATTAATTATTTTTTTATATAATATAATTATTTCCACTCTTTTTTACTTAAAATAATTGAGAATAGTTTTAGGAAAACTAGACATCAATTCTCACTTCAAACATAAACCTATTTTCTTCTAAAACCATATTCTCAAAAACATGTTTTCAAAAATCTTTTAACCCATTAGAATAATTTATTGAGTAATTATGTTACCCATTTTTCCTTTTTGAAATTTTTTTCATTGGAATCTTCTTTTATTTTTCCGAACAAGACACTTTTATAATATTTTCACATTACAAAGGTAATGTTCTTTTTAACTTATAAAAAATATATGGATTTACCTAGATACATAATTATTATTAATTTGAATCTTCATTTTGAAATTTACATTGTTCTTTTGAAATAATATTTTTCCTAATATTCTGGAAATTCATAGTTTTTAAAATTGATTTTCAAAGAAAATGATTTTCAAATTGTTTTATGTTTTATGTAGTTATTTTAAAAATTAGAAGGTTATTTTCCTCAATTATGTTTTAATGATATTTTATAGTTGTTATATTAATAAAGAAAAAAAACCTTTTTTACTTATAGTAAACAAGGGATATTTTGTATTAATACACTTATTATTCTTCTTTTGGATGGTTTATGATTACTTTCACCAAGGATAGTATTGATATTTATTTCCATATTTCATTTTTATAGTAATTAACTTCCCCTTAAATTATTCACTCTACTATAATCATTGTACATCAAATTGAACCTAAATATACATATTATTTATCATGTAAATGTTTATTTCTTATAGCATATATCATTTATACCGTGGTGTTCAATATTGAATGGAAGTTGTTTATCTGAGGAAATATTGTTAAATATGTATTCTATACTCAATATGGATATTTGATTATAATGAAAAAATTTCATGAATTAAATTGAGAATTTGAAATATGAGAAATGATTTGGACTACATTAAAAGGTGTAGACCAGAATTATATAGCCCCTAAATATATTGGTAGGTCTTATTAGTCAAATTAGTAAGATATCATTAAACGAGTTTCCTCCTATTGTTTAATCCCTATTGTGAATGGTCTTAGTGGTAGAGGTATCATATGCCGGAGACATGACATCTAATAATCAATAATTTCCTTTATTTTGAATTTGGTTACTATTATCCATGGTATTTTCCTAATGATATTATATCTAGATGAATTTAAATCTTAGTTATTGATTAAATGATACGTGTTTTAAGTTATTTATCTTTCCATATTGATTATTATCCATGATATTTTCACATTGGTATTATCTCTGGATATACTTACTTCTATGTTTATTAATAAAATGGAACATGAGATTAGTTATTTACTATGACATATTGATTATACTTATTGATTAATGATTACTTTCACTATACATTACCCTTACTAAGAATTTTAGGTCACCCTTATTTTTTTTCTTTACCTGGAATCCATGAATTTTACTGTGAAATATATGAAAGAAAATGATAGAGGGAATACTGATATCTTTGAAAAAAAATTATGTTGTAATTTTTACATTCAAATGTATTATGGGAATCATGTGTGTATTTGGTTTTCCAAAATTTATAAACTGATCGGTCCTTCTACATGTGATTTTGTATATCTTATACCAATGTAATAAATTATAAACAATATTTGGGCTACAGGGGTTGATATTTCTATAGTTTTTATTAGAGTAATTTTAGTAGACACCATGGGAACTAGATTTAGGAAAAAATAGATTTATGATCATTAACCTATGATATAATTTGAGGACACGTATAAAATAACATCCTAAATTTTTTATAATGATAAGATTATATGATTTTTAGAAGAAATAAATACATGTCTAGATACTACAAGTGGTAGTGGCTCTGAGACAGAGGTACATAGGGGTAATAACTATGAAAATGGTGCATGGGGCTTGACCTAATAATCACTTGCTATAGGAAAACACGCATATCTGTGCACCTCATGTGACACTCCCCAGGGATATTATTTAGATAATTCATATTTTTTATTACAAACCATTATAAAAGAATTATATATATGATATAAATTAATTACCTAGGTTAATACCAAGGTTATTTATATTTAATATAATGTGTTATGATTTAGATATTGTATAAATAATTCTATGGTTTTCTCATCGTGGTTATTAATTATCACACTATGCTTTTTGATTTTAGTCAATGGATGTATCTTGAGGGAATCAGGTTAACATATATCATGAAGGATAATTTAGTGACCATGGAAAACCAAATTGGATGATGACATGAGTGAAATATATCATGATTAGGATAAATTAGTTATCCTAAATTTTAATTAACAATTTATACTCTAACTAACCCCCAGTCTCACCAATGAAGAGAAATATGGAGTTTGATAAGAGACTACGTAGTGCAGACCATGGGGGAAAGAGGGCTTGATTTACATTATGTGATAAATGTGGAATGATACACCCAAAAAAGTGTCTAAAATGAATGGTAAAATGTTTTACTTATAGAAAATAAGGGAATAAAGTAAAAAATTATCGAACAAAAAAGAAGCATAGGACAGAAGGAAATAAATCACATCCTAGGGATCCATTTATAGTTTTTTTCATAAATTTAGATAACCTATGAATTATCCAAGTAAATTAAATGTTCTAAAGGGTAAACCCTAGACTATGGTGAACCCATATTGAAATAGAACAAATTAAGAATTTATGTATTAGGATTCAAAATAAATTATAAGTATTTTTACCAATGGTATTTTGGTATAAGAATAATGAAACATTTATGGATTATATAAAATTTTAGAATCATATATATATTTATTAAATTTAGAGTTATGTGTGCCATTATGGGTTAACGAGTTTAAGAGAAATCATAATTTCAAATTATTAAGCTCTCTTTTATGGTTTTATGTGGTGGATTCTTCCAATATTAAGGATATTATTGGAAATAATTATGGTAAGAATATATTTTAGTGAAAATTTTATTTAAGGAATAATTCCATTACATTTTCAGACATAATTTTAAAAGTATTTATAACCTTTAGGGTTAACTTGATCATTAATGACATTGTTATAATAGTCATATAATATTATTATAATCATTGAAAAAATATTTATATTTAAAACGTATGTAAAAATGTTATTTATTGATTAATATTATTTCATGTACTAACATCATATTTTTTTGGTAATTTTATGGTAATTATATTAGTATATTCTAGAGAAAGGAAAACCTGTATGCATGGTGATATCCTGCTGAATTCTGAAAGGAAATGGGGCTTGAACCCATGCCTAAAAGATGATAATGGTTTAACACCTACCACTAGCCTATGTGATATCTTAGTTAATATTTCACTAGTTAAATGACTTGAAAAATTAATATTAATGATGAATCAGTGGTGTCAGTTTTTTGGTTTTTAGATTAATATATTATATTGAATAACTTATTCTTACCATAGTGGTTTTGGAAAATTGTTAGAAGCTAAATAAATAGACTTATTACTCTTTTATGGATCATAGAATTCATAAAAAGTTAATATTAGTTATTTAGGAATAAGTCCAAACCAGTATAGTATATTTCCTTATATTCTTATATGGTAAAAGAATCCCTCAACTTTAAAAAATGGATGTTGAAACAAAAATGTTATTGTATTACCTTTATATATGATGAATCAGATTGTATTTTAAGTCATCACAGATTTATGATTTTGAGGCCCTTAACTTTATGTTGATCATTCACTTTATTTTGATCAATGTCCTCAGTCATTATCTATTATTATTTACCCTTTTATCTTATTTACATATCCTCACTTTCAATCAATGTTCTCCTATGTGTAATCCTAGTAATATGTTATTCTATATAACCTTTGTATTTCTCTTTCTCTCTTATCAAGAGGATATTTTATACACCCTTTTTATAATTTGGTTTTTTCCACAATGGTATTAACAAATGTCAAATGATGGATTATTGAGGTCAAGTTTAAATTGTATGGATGCAATTTGTTTATCATGGGAATAATGTAACACCCCAAAATTCTAAATGAACCATATTGTATTCGGTAGCGTATAAGACATGCAACGCTAATATTGTAAGAAAATTTAACACCCCGAGACTTGTTGATATATTTATTTTTAATAAAATTCAATATCTTTAATAGTATTCATTACACAAAACAATTATTTTATCTTTGATTACATGAAACACTCATTTTATATTGTGTTACACGCAACACTGAGTTTAGCATATGATACACGCAACACTGAGTTTAAATTAAATGTAAAATATTATTAAAATATTATTATATAATATAATAGTAATCACCAATATGTTGGAATGGTGGGTATAAACAATACTAACTAAATTATTAATTTTAGGGTTATTTATTGATTATAAATAAAATAATAACCATTTAAAATAAAAAGAAATTTTTTCCAAAAAACTGATTTTTTTATATATAACAGTTTTTTTTGCTCTGTGCATACATAATTTAAAAGTATTTTTAAAAAATTATGGAAAATTTATTTGAAAAAATAGACTTCATTTTTTAAATCATAATATCAACATTATATTAGGGTGATTTATTGTGTTTTTTCTGAACTGATTTATTTTTTGATTAATAGTGACAAATAGTGAATTTTAATTTAAAACTTCCTTTTAATTTAAATAATTTATTGTAAAATTATATTCTTAATTGATTTTAAAGTAAAATTAGTTAAATTATATATCTATTAATATAATTTAGGTAATTATAATAATTTACATATTTAATTTAGATATAAAAACATTGTAAACTTTTGAACATTTTCTCTCTAAAAACCCATTTTCTCATCGTGTTTGCCAGATTAATTTTAAATTAAAAAATTCCAATTATTTGAATTGAATTTGAAAAAATGGATTTAATAATTGAAAAAATCATAATTTATAATTAATAATAAGTTAAAATTAATTTTTTAAAAGAATAAATTGTGAAAGAATTAAAAATTAATTATAGTGTTTAAGGTAGAAATTGATATAATGGGGAGTTAAACTAAGAAGATAAGGGTTAAAAATGACAAACCAACAAGTAAAACACCAATTTTATGGACATATGTGAACCTTATATCTTATAGGTTCAATAATGTCCCATTTTTAAGAATTATAAAAGATAAAAAATTTTGTATGATTGAATCTTTTCAAAACATTGCTAGTGTGCCACTCACCTCACTTATAAGAGGACACCCCTCTCATCTCTTCTTCACACCTTTAAAAATATTTGGTTAATATATTTACTACCCAAATAAATTCCAAAATTTCCTCCTCTCATCATATAATTATTATTTTTGGAATAAATCCAACCTAAGAAGGATTTTTGTGCAAACCTGAGGAGTTTACCTGATGAAGGGGTAAGGTTCTTCAATAAGTGTCTTTATTTTATTTATTTATAGAACTCCTTAAATTATATTTAAACCAAATTTTATGATAATATAAGTATCTTACATATAATTGGATATTTTTATAAAAGTTTATTACCTACTACCACCACTAATTCTATCAAATGGGTAATGAAATAATCATTCATGTGTATGGAAGACTACCACCTTTCGAACAAATGTTATACATTTTTCCATTATCACCTCTCATAGTTGGGAATGTTTATGGATATAAAGTATATTTTTGTTATTTATAACATATTTAAACCTTTAGATTCATTATATCATACATAAATGTTTATCTTTCCTTTCCATATGGGATATAATAACGACGATCGTGTGTACGACAGACTACCGCCTCACAAAGTGATGTGATTTATCTTTCACAAACACATTACACGAAAGATGATATGGAAAATATTAATAATTATATGTTATTTAAATGAAATAATTATTATATTTGGGATATATTTATCATTTTATAAATATAATATATCATTTTATTTCTTACCCTTCCAGTTAGTTACATATGAAAACATAATTCATGTACATGTGGACTACCACCTCTACAAAGCGATGTAAATCTATTTATATCACCAAACCATATGGATGATATATATAAGTATATATTATGGTATTTAGGATATTAAGATAACTATGGAAATATATAATATTTATTACCTTCTTTAAAAATTGATCATTGAAAAATAGAAATGTTACTCTTGCATATGTACGCTCTACCGTCTGGATGATCGTAATGTACTTCATTTTTCATAACCATATTTAATGATTTATTTTAAAATTGTAAAAAAATTCTAAATATGATAATTATTTCTTGATTATTATTCTATATATTATGAATCTATATATTATAAAAAATATCCAGATCATTTATGATAAAGAACGTGTAACATACCACCCCTCCTCATTGTCTTGAGAAGGTGGAAAGACATTTCTTAGCATTAAGTGACATCCCCATGACACAAAAGGCTAGAAAAAGATTCCAAGGGATTCATTAACCTTTGGGGGACTATTCTCTATTTGAAAATAAAACAACCTAATAAAATATAAAATAACCAAATAACCACTCTATGATGCATGGAAACAATGTAAAACAACTACCATTGATATAAAAAACCAAACAAAAAAGGGTACCACATCAAAAGAAAACTAAAATAAAAGCACACAGTGGAAGAACAAATCAAAAAAACTAAATGAAAAACACATAACTCAAAATATTGAACCTGCTCCATGCTTCAACTCCACAAAACAACCCAAGTATCACAATGAAACACTAAAGAAGTGTGATGCTTTACCTTTTCACGTGTCTTGATAAAAAATATCTGAAAAAGAACCAAAGAGCCAAAGAAGGGGTGAGTAATGAAACTTAGTAGGATTTCCCCAAATGAATTTCCTACTCATTCCACTAGGATATAAAATGTTAGCAAATTTATATAATATAATTTTTATAAAACAATTGAAAACTATTTATATCATGGAGAAGCAGTTTAACACCAAAGTAGTTTCTCCATACTAAAACAATGTTCTAAAAAAAACCAAGTTCCAAGAAAAGAAAAAAACAGTCCCTAAACCATTTATAAATTTTCATGTTGGAATAACCCAATCTATTTAACATAATCACACACACACACACACACTTAACAACACAACAACACAATCTTGAAGTTACCATTTACTGTAGAACTTCACATCCATAACCTGTACCCTTTAATGGTAGTACTTCATGACCATTTTACATCCCATTCCATCCAAGATTAACCATTTAATCCAACCACAAGCTAATAAAAAATTTTAAAAAACAGTAAAATCGTTTTAATAAAATCACGCCCTTATTGATAATTATAACAAAAAACTATTTCAATACAACAAACATTTTATTGAAAACACATTTCTAATAACCATTCCAATAAATCCATAATTTTTATTGAATTCACACTTAAATTAAAAAATTCCAATAAATAAAACATTTTTATTGAAAACCCTTTCACGTGTATGAAAACAAAATAACCATTTTAAAATCATCATTGTAAAATCAATTTACCGTTTTAACTTCCTCCCAAACCACCCATTTTTCACAATTTAATGAAGCATCCCAAAAGGGAGTTTCCACCAATAATTGCACAACAATTTCATAATAAATTTCATGCAAAAAAATCAATTTGAATCTAATCATTCATGTTCTAGAAAGAGGAGTCAGGATTGAATCCACCTACCAGATGAATTATGGATAAAATGAAGGACGACATGAAAACATTGACCAAATAGGTTGAATATCCAAAACCTCACCTTAGATGTCTTCCCCCATCCTCAATAAATAAAAATTTAACCATTATTTGCATAAAAAACCTTAGATCTATTTACCTAAGACTAGATATGATAATCCTATAGTGGGATGGATGTAGATCTAAGAAAAACCATGAAAAACTACCATAAACGAAGACATACCAAGAGAATTGGGGTTAAATTTACCAATAAATGCCAATGTATCACTTCCAATTCAATAAGGGAAGGGTTAAAAAAACTTTATGAGGGTGAAAGATCAAGTTAGGGTTGATTTAGAGAAAAAATGATGGGGTTAAAACATAAACCTTACCAAAATACACTTTCTTAGGAAATAGTTTTTTAACAATGGATGGTTAGTCACCCGATTAAGAAAACCATAAACTATTCATGTACAAAATTATGACTAAAGAGGGACCTCACATGGTTGGATCAAATGATTAGACAAACCATGCACTAACAATGCAAAAAACTATTATACCACTTTGCAAAGTTTCTCCTAGGAAGATATATGGTTGGGAAAAACTGTACACCTACCCATGCGCCATCCCCTTAGATCATGTCTCACCATGCACGATTTTCTATAGGAGCTGCACGGTTTCCCCAAATCATGAACCAACTGTGCTCCTATATAAATTAACCAAAATCATTCAAAAAGGTTTCCAAACCCTCCCAAAATTTGCACAAAAACTTATATGCTTAAAATACATAAATGAAGGGTTAATTATATGAAAATGGGGGTGATACAATGTCACAACCATTGCCCTTTCAATAATAAAAATGTAGAAAACCAACATTAACTTGAAAGAGTTATCTCCATTTCTTTTTCATTTCCTTATCCCATTCCCAAGTGTCTTAATAAATCTGATCATGTTTTCACACAACCCGTACTAGATGGATGATTTTCCCACAAAAGGATTTTTCTTTCCTATCCACAATTCTCATTAGAATGTGCACCAATGAAGCATCTGACTCTAAGTCAACGTGATCCCATCGAATCACATGGTCCTGATTAGGTTGATACTTTTTCAACTGAGATACTTGAAACAAACTATAAACCCCATTGAACCATGGTGGTGATGAAAACCAATATACCACATCACCAAGCTGTTCAATTTTGTGAAAAGGGTTTATGAACTTAGAGATAACTTTACTTGCTTCCGAAAATGACGATGTACAATCCCTGGAGAGATCCTTATGAACACATGACCACCCATATCAAACAACAATGACCATATATAATGATGCACATATGATTTCTGACAACTCTATGATTCCTCTATCTGTTTCCTGATCAACTAAATCTTCTCTGATGTTTCCTAGATAAGGCTTAGACCAACCATGGAAGTACCACTTGTTTCCACCCAAAAAAATTAATAATGAAAAGAAAACCCAAAAAATTATCCAAAATGTTCCACTTGTATCGAGTCTTAATAGATTTTTTATATGAGAACTCTACCAACGGTATGTGGTCCTGACTTGAGTAACCAAACTCTATTACACAAGCCCACAACATGTCTTCCAAAATTTTATCATTTATTCGGATTGTCCTTACATCTAAGGATGATATTCCATACTCATGTTCAACTATGTTCCAAGGGGTTTTTTTAAGGCTTCATAGAAATGATACATAAACCTTGGATATCTATCTGACAATATCAAAACTAGTAGGCCATTACAATTTACCACTTCTTGAAGATATAGTTTTGACAAGTTCTCCACCGTATGTGATTCATGAAGATAGATTAAATAGGTAGACTTTATGAGATGATCCACTATCACCCACATGAAATCAAGTTTCTGAACTATTTTTGGGAGACATGTTAAAAAATATATAGACATATGATCCCATTTCAAAACTGGAATAATTAAAGACCATAATACACCTATTGGTCACTGATGTTCTACCTTAACTTGTTTACATCTTAAGCATCTTGAAACAAACTCATCCACTTTTATTTTTATGCCAACCAACCAAAACTATGATTTCAATGCCTTATACATCATTTTTCTTCCTGGATGAAAAAACCATCGTGAATGGTGGTATGCATGAAAAAGTTGTTGTTAACAATCCATAGGTACGACCATACCAATTCAAAACCACAAAAAATTAACTCCCATACAGTTTCCAACCCACAATGGTCTAACCACCATTGAGTTTGGTCCTCATTGACACACATTTTGAATCATATTTTTTTTCCTATTTAACCATTTTTACTAAATAAAGAATGATAAAAAATGGAACGAAAACCAGAACATCACCATGATATTCACATTCTAAGTGCATGTTGTATATGACCGACATCAACTACCAATGATACAAAACCGCTTTTTCCAACTGAGAGAATAAATGTCTGCTTATTGTTTTTACCACCAAATTTCCTTTACCTAATGTATAAATCAAGTCAAAGATGAACATTTAGTAATAATCTATCAATATTATTTATCTCAAATTAAAATCCCTTTGTGATAAAATATTTCTTAATCTCTTATGATCTGAAAACTTAGTAAATTTCTCACTAACGAGGTAATGATTCCTAGTCATCAAAACATTGAATATGAAAACTAAATCCAAATAATGTGTTGGTTATTTCTTATAATTCAAATGTAACTATATTTAGTCATAAGAGACAACATGATCTTGCTACATGAGAACACATTCCAACCCTAATCTTGAAGCATAAATATACACTATGTACCCTTAT
This sequence comes from Viscum album, assembly GCA_963277665.1. Taxonomy (NCBI): domain Eukaryota; kingdom Viridiplantae; phylum Streptophyta; class Magnoliopsida; order Santalales; family Viscaceae; genus Viscum; species Viscum album. Next base: position 1,449,939,740 of record OY728146.1, on the reverse strand, counting down.
CCTGATTCTAGAAAAATAATGTTTGGTTTTGACGTAAGGAAAAAATTTAAGCTCTTGAAAAGAATTCTAAAATTAATTATTCCATTAGAATGAAAAATTATTCATTTTCAAAGATATAATTTGTGAATAAATTCATGAAAAATCATGAATTAATCATCGGTAATTACCAGTTAGACCAGGAAAACTACATGTCTCAAAGACATTCATTGGCAGTTTCAAAGAGATAAAAACTTCTATCATTTATGGATCCACATAAAAACCTATTTTAAAGATTACATGGACAAGGAAATGTACCTATTGTATCCAAAAATAACACCTTGATAATTTGGCATATAAATAATGATCTTGAAGGATTCTCAACACCATCATCAAGTGTTCCTCATAATTATACCTTGTACTTGAATACACCAATATTTCATCCACAAACACCACCATAAAAGAATCCAAATATCTCTAAAATATCCAATTCATTAATTCTATAAGGTCTGATGGTTCATTCATGATGCCAAAATTAATTACCACATATTCTTAATAGCCATATCTACTCCTAAAAGCTATTTTTGGAATATCCTTTTACCAAACTCAGAATTGGTGACATCCTGATCGCAAGTTAATTTTGGAGAACCATTGCGCTCGCCTAAATTGATCAAAAAAATCATATATAAATTGAATTGGATACCAAATATTTATAATAAATTTATTAATTTTATGATTATCTACACTCAACCGAAGAGTTCTATCCCCCATTTTGAAGAAACAAGACCAGTGCTTCCCATAGAGACGTGCTAGGCCGAATGAACCCTTTTCTTTATAGCCATCAAAATTACAATATTATTTATTTTATTTATATTTGTTTCATCCTGTAAGATATAAGTGAAATTAGAGTGGTCCTATAAAAGAGATCAATCACAAACTTCACTTCTCTCACGGGTGGAAAACCAAAGAAATTTTCTGTAAAAACATTCATAAACTTATCAAAAACCACAAAAAAAAATTCTATCTCAATCTATTCCATCATTTAAAAATTCAAAGTAACCAAATGGTATGATATTGTTCCAAATGTTGGTGCCAAAAATCCTATTTCACCTGCCTTTACATTTTGATCCCCTCTAAATAGATACGCTGCACCATCATCAGTCATAAAACTAACCCATTGGGTATAACATTTGATGCGAGTCTGCAACATTTTCAACCAATACGTACCTTGTATTATGTCATAAACATATATTTACATCACAAATAAATCATAGATCATCTCGGATCCATCAAAAGTTATAGAACATGATCTAAGTATAATGGGTTGACAATCTCTTTGGCCAAGAAGAGTTTTTAATTTCAATATAAAAGGCATCATCTCAACATTTAAAATTATAAAATCAATATCATCAGAAGAAATAAAGTAATGGGATACACCCATATCGAAAAAAGATATCATAAGTTTAGAATTCATAAGAATCATACCTCTAACCATTGATAGTCTAGATTGATCATCCACAATAACTTTCCCAACTCCACAAAATTTCTTGATCAATACTCCTTGTTCCTTATTTCCTTATTGAGATTTCCCAATTTGAGGATTCATAGTATTCCTAGAATCACCATGGATATCTTTGTTCTACTAACGAGAGGTATTCTACTTCCTCTTTCCTATCTAAGCATATGACACCTGCGATGCCTGAGAAATTTCCCAAACACCTGACCCTAGAGTACTGTGATAATAGTGCTGAATATTTCCCATATGATTACAATTGTGGCCTGATCTAGGTGGTTTTGTACACTCTCACTTTATGTGACTGAGAGAAACACATTGGAAACATCCTAGATTGGTCTTGGGTCTTAGAGAAAGATTCATCAATCCAACTGTCTGATTCTGAGTCACGCTTCCACCTTAGAAATAGGTGTCCCTCTTCTTCTTGTTACCATCCTAAGATTTCCCACCATTTCCCATATATATCAAAATAATACCTCCACCCCTATCTTCTGAGATTTCCCTTTCTTCCATAGTCACTATTTGGAACATCTTGGTATAATCAGGTGTATAGAGCCTAAAAATTATCATGAAAATATCCTTCCTTAGTCCTTATTCAAGGATTCTTGCCTTCAAGGACACACTAGTAGAAAATTTAGGTGAATAAAGGACAAAATTCATAAATTGAGCCACATACTATGCCACTGTGAGGCTCTTCTGCTTCATGATGAATAAATACTTTGTTCATGTAATCCTGAACATATGATGATATAAGTGTTTGTTGAATGATTCATAAAAATACTCCCATGAAAGGCCTTGGTATAATTTATATTGAACTAAGAAATCACACCATTAACATGTAAGATCCTCTAGCATATGTGTCACCATCTTGACTTTCAAATCTACTGGTGTTCCAAGGAAATCAAAGATATGATTTATCCTATTTAACAAAACCTCTAATTTATTTAGATCAAAATCACCCCAAAATGTGAGTGGATTCTTCTTCTAGAATTGAAAATTTTGATGCAGTTTCCTTGGCTCACCCCTTATATTATTGGTATCCACAGCTTGAAAAGAATATACTATACTTTGAACCAGTTTTTTGTTAATTTGTGGTTCATGTGCGACAACATTCTCACCATCATCATTCAGATGGTTTCTATGATAGCTATTGGGTCCCAATTTTTATACAGAAAAAAATTCCATAAGTCCCACTCTCTAAAAATTAAAGGAATAAAAATTTGAAATTCTTCCACATAATCTTATTACAATAGTGCTTTCCAAATTTTAACATTTCCATAATCAACACTTTTTGAAAATTTCTCAATAAATTTGAAAATTAGACCATTTTCAAAATAACCATTTCATACCTTTTCAAAATCTCACATTTGAAAACAACTTTAATAATTTTTAAAAATCAATACTTTTTCACCAATTCACAAATCATTACTAAAAATGAAATATGCATTCATACTAGGAAGTCATTTCTATAATAAATTTCATGATTATATCATTAGCTAAACCCATGAAAATGAGATTCCAAATCCTATAAGTGCCACCAAAACCCTTATTTACCCAAATCATTGGTAACATGATATTCTGCATAAAAAGGTTAGCTATGTATTTTTATGATATAAATTATATGTCCCAAAGATATTACTCCTTTCTACCAACCCGACACAAGGAATAGACTAGAATGAATTTCAAGTCCAAGACAAAAAAAGAAGATGACAACTTGTTATTTAAGGACTGAACATGCTCATACCACTTACAACATATCATCCCTCCTAATTGGCTTAAGAAGTCGGAAGGACACTAATTGGCCTTAATAGAAATTCCCAAGATGCCAAATGCTTGTAATAAATGACAATGTATTCATGAACTGAAGGGGGATTAATTTCAATTTGAAAATAAAATATCCCAACCAAACATACCATAACTAAATAACCACTACATGATGTATGAGAACAAAGTAAAAAACTACCATTGATATCAAAACCAAACCACAAAAGATTCCCATTGTGGATGAAAACAAACATCAAAGTATAAAACGAAAAAACCCAATAAAATATAATGAAAATGATATAAATTCAAATCTCTAACCTGCTACATTCTTTAAATCTAAAAAACAACCCGATTATCATAATTCACCTCTAAATAAGTGTGATACTTTACATTTTATTGTGTTTTGTTAAATAAAATATTCAAAATCATCAAAGTGCCAAAGTAGGGGTGAGTAATGAAACTCAGAAGGATTTATCAAAATGAACTCCCTACTCATTCCACTAGGATTTAACAAGTTTGGAAATTTATTGAAATCAATTTATATAAAGAAAATGAAATTAGTTTATATCAAGGCCATGCAGTTTAACCCAAAAGCATCTCTCCATACTAAAATTGTTTTCTCAAAACAACACCGAGTTCTAAGGAATGAAACCAAACAACACACTAAACAATTTATCAATTTCCATGTTGGAATAACCCATTAATTTTAACATAATCAGACACACACACACACACACACTTAACCACACAACCCTGCAAGCATGGTGTTTCCATTTATGGTGGAACTTCACATCCATAACGTGTACCCTTTGATGGAGGTACTTCACAACTATTTTAAATCCCATTCCATCCATGATTAACCATTTAATCAAAACACATTCCAATACAACATTTTCTAAAATAATCAAATACTTTCTATAAAACCACAGTCTTATTTAAAACTATAACAACAAACCATTTAAAAAAAACCCACCTTTTATTGAAAACACTTTTGCAATAACCATTCCAAAAAAACCAAAATTTTTATTGAAAATATTATTCAATCACTTTTTTTATTTAAAACTCTTTTCCATGTATTAAATAAAAATAAAGAATTTAAAATAATCCTTTTAAAATCAAGTTACCATTTTTACTTTCCACCAAATCACCCAATTTGGAAAATTCCATGAAACATCACAAAAGGGGGTTTAGACCAATCATTGCACAATAATTTAACAAATAAATTTGCAAAAAATAATAAATTTGAAATTAAAACTTCATGTTTTAGATAGAGGAGTCGAGACTGAGGACACCTACCAAAGGAATTATGGTGAAAAGGAAGAACGTCATGGAAATGCCCATAAAACTGGGTTGAGTATCCAAAAAACCCACCTTAGATATCTTCCCATATCATCAACAAAGCCAAATATAACCATTATTGAAATTATTAACCTTATATGTAACTTCAAGAAAACTAGTTCTAAGAAACTGAGAGAGGGAAGGTAATGGGTGTAATAAAAACCCTAAAATACTATCATAAATGAATACTTACCATGGGAATCAGGTTTCAATGCACCAAGAAATTCCCCTAGATCACTTCTAATTTGATGTGGAGGGGTTATAGAAACATTAGGAGGGAAAAATCTTGAGGTATGGTCGATTTTGATGAAAAAGCGTGGTCAAAACATAAACCTGACCTAGATCCACTTTTTTAGGATCTAGTTTTCTAACCGTGCATTTTTAGTCACACGGTTAGGAAAACAATGTGCCACATTCTATCTCAAGAGGGACATCACATGGTTGGCTCACATTGTTAGGAAAACTATGTCCCAACCATACAAAATCCCATTGTCCCACATTTCATAGTTTATCCAAGGAATCTACGCAGTTTGGACAAATTGTGCACCTACCCGTGTGCCTTCCCCTTAACCCCTGTCTCATTGTGCACAGTTTCCTATTGCAGTTGCACAGTTTTCCAAAACTATGAACCTATATAAAAGCCTCAAAAACATTCCAAAAGGTTTCCAAAACCTACCAAAATTCACCCAAACACTTTATATAATTAAAATATATAAATGAAGGGTTACTTTCTAGAAACTTAGGGTGATAAAATATTCATGATAAAACCAGTTAATTGAAACCTGAAACAATAAAAATAATGGAAGATTATTATCTAAAGGGTGATAAATGTTTATAAAATTATCATATATGATATAATAAATATTAATATCTTTCTGGTAAAAGTGAATAACATTTTTAAAATCACTATATAAGAGGTTAAATAATATTAAACCAAAAGATATTTTGAGGAAAGGGATTTCATCTTAATCTCATTTCATTGAGGCACATTGTAATTTTATCCACCTAATTTCTTTTATATGGTGTATATGATTCACTTTTGAAATGTAATATCCTGAATAATTCATAATTTCTTTTATATGTTGTATATAATTCAGTGTATTTGATGATATAAGATTATGTATATAATGAATTTTGATTATATTATTTTTTATAAACACTTTTTTATGTCCATTTATAATGTATACACATAATTGATCTATTGAATAATTCTCACTTCAATTTTATGATAATTCTAAGGGTCCATTTTACAATCTAATTCTAATCGAGATTGTTTGTTCTTGAATTTTAATTGAATGAAACTATTTTATCGTTGTCTAATAAAACCATTAAATTTTATTCTCTTATATTTATTTATTATATTTTCATGTAATACTATTTTTTTCCAAATCATTGGCACCTAAAATAATTGAAAAATGTGTTTTAGAAAATAAAACGACATTTATCTACTCTATAATATTTTTTTTCTAAAACCATGTTTTAAAAAAAAGATATGAAAATTGTTTTTTAAATGTTTTTTATAATTATTTATTAAATCCATTTTTACACATTTTGTCTTTTTACACAATTTTTTCAAGGGAATATTATTTTTGGTTTCTGAAAATGGCCCTTTCTCTTCTTTTTATGGCGAAATGGAATGTTTTTTTAACTTTTATGACATGTATAGAATTACCCATTGAGATGACCATAATTTCATTGAAGATTAGTTTAAAAGTTTATAAGGTTATTTTTAAAGTATTTTTTCCTAATATACTATAAATTCATAATTTTTAAATGTTATATTCTAAGAAAAGTAGTTTAAATTTTTTTATGTTATTAAAGTGATTTCCAAAATAAAAAGGATGTTTTCCTCAAGATTTTTTAAATAATATTCTTTGGTATTTATACTACTAAATTAAAAATAACCATTATTTTAATTATACTTCATTATGGATATGATGTATTGATAACATCATTATTATTACTCTATATGGTTTATGATCATTTTGACCAAGGATATTATAGACATTCACTTCCTTATTTCAATTTTTGTAGTCATTATATTCTACATGAATTATTCACTTTCCTGTGACAATTGGAAATTAAATTTCCCATAAATATGCATATTATTTATCAAGGATATATTTATTTCTTAAAATATATATCAATTATACATATGGTGTTATACATTGAATAATTTTTCTATCTGGAGAAATATTCATAAATATATAATCTATAATTAATATTGATATTTGGTGATAAAGAACATTCTTCATGAATTAAATTTAATATTCAATATACTGGTAATGATTCAGACTTGCAATGATGAGTGGGATCTGTTATTATATAGCCCCTCAATTCGTCATTAGTTCTCATGATAAAAATCTATAATATAGAATCAAACAGGCTTATAAATGCAGTTTCAACCATCTTATGAAAGGCCCCAATTTTAGAGGTATCATGTTCTTGATATATAATGTGAAATAATTAATAACATCCTTTATTCAGAATTTAGTTATTATTATCCATGATAACTTCGAAATTATATTATCTATGGATTCATTTCATTCTTAGTTTTTGATTAAATGGAATGTGTTTTTAGTTATTTACCTTTCCATATTGATTATTCCTTATCTAGTTATTATAATAATGTTATTGATTAAATGGAATGTGTTTTCCGTTATTTACCTTTATATATTGATTATTATCAATGATATTTTTTCAGTGATATTATCTCTTTATGAAGTTCCTTATTAGTTTATTGATTACATGGAATGTGTGTTAAGTTATTTACCTTTCTATATTGATTATTCTTATTAATTTTTTATTTCTTCAACTGTACATAACCCATAATACGAATTTGAGATCACCCTTCTTTTATTTCCTTTCGAGCAATACATGAAGTGTATTACAAAGGATATAAAAGAATATGACATAGGGAATACTGATATTCTAAAAAACTATGTTTTAATTTCTATATTCAAATGTAATATATGAATCATGTATGTATCTAGTTCTCCAAAACTATTAAACTGACTAATACTTCAGAATGCGATTATTTATATCTTATTCCAATGTAATAAAGTAGACACTGAATTCAGACTACTTGGATTAGGTTTCTATAATGGAATAAAACATTATCATTTCAAGAAAACAGGATACATAAGACAAATAATTCATTAGAAATAAATAATGAACCATAAGTTAATTTCATATAAGTGTGGCACCATCATAAGTATTAAAACCATTTCATATTTCAAGGATAACTGCTGAGGCCATCAAATTATAACTGACCATGAATCATTAAATATTTTTCATTGCATAATGGAATATGCATCATCATCTATTTCCCATTTCATAATGGATTTAGAATCATAATTTTTTCCCATAGTGGATCAAACATGTTTGTCTGTTTCCCATAGAATATCAAACACATTAGCTTGTTTCACATCATTTTATCATGAGATATATATATTTACCCAATTCATTGTAGAGAGATATAGGTCATAAATATTATATAATACATTCTTTTTTTCACAAGATAACAAAAAATTTATCATTTTATAACCAATGAAAAAGTAAACTGGTTTCATAAACATTTCATCATAGCATATCCTGAGGAAAAGAAATGGGATGCATAAACATTTTATCAATTCATTATATTATAACCCATATAAAAGGAACAAGCTTTAAAAAAATATTTTCATTATAATAATAAATATAAATAATCTAATTAAATAATAAGGATGGTACCATTGTATTATATCCCAAGTAAAACATAAGAAACACCAAACATTGTTGTCTTTGATGAATATAAATTCCATAAAATATCATTTCGTTTTTCTAAGGAAAATAAAATTTTCAATTTGAAATAATTTATTTAAAATATAAAAAATTACCAAATCTCAAAAAAAAAACATCTGCTTTGAAAATAAAATTGTAAACTTGTAAATTTTTCTTCAAAACATTGGGTGGTCATGATGGTGGGAAACACTATTCATGTCGTACACGTTAAAATAAATATTCCTTTCAAATTTTTTGTAATAAAAGTAAAAAGTACATTTTTTTTAGAAAAAACAGGTTGTTTTTTTAAATAATTTTTAAAGAATACAATAATGGGATAAAATTAATTTTCAAAATCATTGTAAAACATTCTTTAATTTTTTTAGAAAGCATTGAATTTTAATAAAAAATATTATCGGTCGAAAAGAAAAATATAGTCGATTTTCATTAAAAAAAATTATTTTGACCTCTTGAGTACATAAATGGAGAAAAATATAAGGAAAACTTTATTTTAATGATATAAATATAACATAATAAAATTAATTAGTTTCTTGATTGATAGATTATATGATTTTATTATCATAAACTTGATAAAAAACAATCCTAATAGACAATGGGTTTGTAACATAAAACCTTTACCCCTTGGGTATAGTATGAATCATGTGTCCATAGAAGAGTAAAATTAACTGAAATTTTATATTTCATGATAATAAATAAATTAATAATATAGAATTTCAAAGGGATTGTATATACACCACCTAAAATATGATAGGTGCATAACATAACTTATGTCCCAAAGAAGACAATTTATGAAAAAATTCTATTTCTAATTTGGTGACTTTTGAATCATATTAACTCCTAATGAATTACATAAAATAGGACATTAAATATCTTTAAAACAATCATATTCATGATATAACATGTTAAAGATAAATTATATATACCACACAAAATAAATGAGTGGCGAATATGGAATATGCCACCTATAAATAAAGGAGAGACTAGATATCCCTTACATAAAGGAATAAATTTATACATACACCATTAGAAATAATGTATAATAAATATATGTTTATAATAAATATATTAAATAACCATAATAATATACATCATATCATATATTTTTTACTTATAACCTTTTATAACCATATTATTAACAATTCCCTGTTAAAATATTGTTTCAGATAATAACTGATTTGATTTTCATATATGCTTTGGTATGGTATTCTCAGTACTTTTTCGTTGATAATGGTTCCATAATCTCAATATCATTAACCATGACATAAATATCATAAATATTCATGATATATATTTATATTAATCCATAATAGTTAGTTATTGAAAATCAATTACACTCTTCATGGAGATAGGAAGTCGTACGTACGCATGGACACTATTTCCATTTTCTCATAAAAAATGGAACAAAATAAAGTTAAATAATATAAAAAATTTAGATACATGATGATTTTATGTGAATCATAAATATTTATTAAATTTATCCATATTACCTTCCATGTAAATCGTTAATGAAAAATGAATCATGTTGCTTTGTGAGGCAGTAGTCTGTCGTACACACGAGGAACATTATCATATTCCCAAAAAATAGAATGTAAAAATACATATGTGATATTATAATTAAAATACTATAAATATGTCTTAAATATCATATACATATTTTAAATCCATAATTATGTCCTTTCATGAGAGATGGTGCTTGAAAATGAATTATATTGGTTTGCGAGGCGGTAGTCCATCATACATAGAATTGAAGGTTTTGTTTCCCATTTGATGGAGGATGTGGTGAATATTGGATATTCCATAATCATAATAAAATATAATTATATGGTATATTAATATGTTATTCTGTTTTAATTATTATTACATTAATTATGGTGGTAAGATAATAATTAAAAAGAAGTAGTTTCCTGAAGACAATTACCTTCACTTAGAAAAGCCTCATTTGGGTCTCTTAATATGGAAAATAGGGTGTTAGAGTTGGTGTCCTAGAACAAAATAATTTTACTTTTATTACTTTTATATTTGAGTATTGAATATTAATTTTAAATCTTAGTACATATTATTCATCTCTCCTCATGGATTTAATGTTATAATGTCCTAGAGTATTTAGCACACTGATAATCTCATATCAGTTCCCCACTATAATGATAACCTTAAAAATCTATTAAAATATTCCTAATAACGTATTGTGGTTGGATAATGTAATATTTTGTGACACAAATTATTTATACAATTGGGTGAAAGTAATCATAAGAATATGATGCATCTTCTCATGAATTTCACAATTGGTAATCTCTAAGATGGGAAATTATGAGGGTAGACCCACCAGTAAGAATTCCACATGTTTTGGTGTCATCTGATATTCCTATCTACAATTATGTGTAATGGTCCTTATATTTTAATATTATAATTGATGCATTTCATCTCTTGAAAAATTATATTTACTGATAAAAAATGTCTTTCCATATGTTGGAGAGATGTAGGGTACGTTGGGAGCATCATTATTGACATGTCATTAGAGGATAAGTCATGGAGGGATTTTTTCCCATCTATATTTATGGGAGTTGATATATCAGACCTTTGATTGAAATATAACTATCACCTAAATTCCATTACCATGGTTTATAAATGGGAGTATTTCTTTTTTTTAAAGAAATACATATCAAGAAAAAATTTTGATGACACCATTGTGCAACCTTATTAATGAGATACTATGAAAAATGGATATTATTACATATTGAACATTCTTATGTGGTTGTCATCATATAAAAATTAAGTTATTTCTCTTGGGTTACTTGACCCATTTCTAGATATAAATCTTGGATATAAGTAAAGACTATCTAATGATATTTTTAGATAATCCATTAGGGTTACACACTAAGTGATTCTATTAATCTCGATTATAATATATTTGATTTTAACTAATTGAATAAATATAATTCTCAAGATAGATAAATAATTTTATTCATATTTTCTGATTGCCTAAATTAAATAAATATTTATTCCCTATATTGTGAATAAAAATAATTTTAAATATTTTATTGAAAATTCAATAAATATTTATTCACCGGTATGTGAATCAAATATTTATTTATGAATAAAATATTTTTTTAGTTATTCAGTAAATATTGAGGTGTTCGAATAGACGAAGACCGTGTCTGGTGATGAATAATTATTTACAAGATGATAAATGTTATTAATAATTTTTTTCAAGTCGGAGCGCACCACAAAAAAATAATAATATTATTATTATGTGGAATGGGGTTTCATTAGAGGATAAATATTATGTAATTGTTAGCATGCAATTAAATACTTATTTTATCCTAAACCTTATCTCTCTATATATAAAGTTATTTCTATTCTATCGATGATCCAAAATTTGGAATATGGAATTATTTCAGACAATGAATTCTATCTCAACTCCTCATTATATCACTCTCTCAATAATGAGAAACATAAGAGTGATTTATTCCAGACCAAATAATGAGTGAACAAGAAATAACAACACAGGACATTCGATTCACTATGCTAGCACTCGAAGATCGATTGGTGTTGATCTTAGATAATTAGAGCATGTGTGGATCAACACTAGAGGGATTTTATCCTTTGATCATCACAGCGCAATAAAGGAAATTCGAAAGATTATTTAAGGATAATCAACATTCATCAACAGAAAAAGTTACTAAACCCAGGAATTTATTTCTTCACATATTAAATAAATTAATTATAAATTTTAGGTTTAAGATATTTAGTAATGGTTTTTGTAAATTATTATTAAAATAAAATTTAATATATCATCCTCCACTAAATGCTTCCACTATTCTAGGAACCAAAATTTGGCATTAGAGTTATCACATTAAAATTTATAATTATTTATTTTATTGTTGATCTATGCGCAATTGTGGTTAGATTCTTATTTCATGTTATTATTTTATTAATCTAATTAAAAGTAACATTGTTTGATATATTAATCATTATTTGTTTAGTGTTTCATTTTCTTAAAGGATTAATAATAGATGAAGAATGACCAGATATTCCATTGAGAAACTACCATTTTTTAGTTAGTAAGATAGGGTTACACATTGCATACTCCGAATTATATACCATGTACCCTAGTGCAATGCATTTGGATGCACTAACATATACATGGAACACCACACAATAATTACATGTAGTTTAAACAACCTTTTGACTATCCAGGGTGGCACTCAAGTTGTCGGATTACACAGAGTGTATTAGTGTACCCAACGCGCTGTATATATGGGTTAGTGATGAAAATAACACAGTATGTGTGGTCATTATACATGGTCATAATTGATTGATACTAAAATCATAGATAATTTATGATATACATGATATTTATGTGGTGTACACGACATGTAGTTCATCAATACTCAGTTCTGAAGAACACGTCGAGCGACTCAGTGAAAAAAACAGGGACACAGATCAAAGAGATTCATGACATGTAGCTAGCTTGTACATGTTGTGCAGTCCACCAAGACACATTCCAAAGATATAGGTGTATATCCCAAAAATTTGGAAAGCAGAATACATGGTGTTTAACTAGTCTACAAACATCATTTAGTCTGAACAGGGTACATACCGAAAACCCAAGTGAGTGACCCGTATACATGACTACCAGATATATGGCATGTAGCTTAATGTACACGTCATGTAGTCTCCCATTAATTAAAAACATTTATAAATTAAACTATATTTTTAAATTTTCATAATTAAAACATTATATTAATTGATTTTTAAACCATTATATGTTTGAAAATTTAATAATGGTTTTAAATGATTTTAAATTCTCAAATAATTTATTATAATAAATATGTTATTATTGGTTCTACCATTGATTTTCCATGAATTTCATAAATGATGGGTATCTCCAATTATTATTAGGTTATCATTAATATGAAATGGAATTAATTAATAAATTAATTAATTAATGAAAGTGTGTTCATCTTAATAATAATGAATGAATAAATAAATGAATTCTAGATAGTTACTTTTGTGTACTAGTCTCATGTTTGATCATTCATGAGCTCGACCATGTTCTATGTATGTGTTAGATGTTTTAATTTAATTTATTAGATTGGTTTTAAATTATTTAATATTAAATTAAATGATGTCCTGTGATCCATCCCTTACTCCATTATTATGTAGTAACTATATGCCCAAGTATATTTATGTATTCCCATTTTAACCAATCCTTTGGTTCTCCTCACCCACATGTGAGTAATAAATACTTGTAATTTATCAAGAATCCAAAGGCACATGAATGTGGTTCAATTCAGAACCATTATGATTCAATATCAAGTGATAGACACATGGAAAAGTGAACCGGTGGACCGGTGGAATGTTGTAACTCATTAAAAGACCATCAATTAGATTTTCTCGTAGGTAAAAGGTTTATTTAATGTCAACTCATTAAATAAGACATTAGATAAATCTAATGAATGGGTTATTTAGTTATCTAATTATTTATACCTATAAAATTATTTATTTTCTGGATAAAAGGCCTTGATCTTATATATAAATGAATTTACATTAAAAGATATAAATTAATGAAATCAATTAGGAATAAATGTTTTAACTAACCTGGTTAGTTAATTAAGTAATATCAACTTAATATTAACAAGAAATTTATAGTATAAAATAATAAAAAAAATTATGCACAATATATTAAATCCCCTTAATTAAATATTAAGTCTGAATTAGACCCCCATTAATTGATTAGGAATGAAACTCAATAAAACTAAGTGTTTGACCAAACGTTTTTGGGAAACCTAATTTTATAAGGGGAGTTCATATGAATATTTTGGGTTTAATTAACTATTTTTCATCAATATGAGTATCCATTTCTAGACTTGGTGTAATTTAGAGGAATGTTTTGAGGAAATCTAAGTACACATTTCAAGATAGGGGAGTCTACACAATGAATGAAGGATCTTCATGTCTGCATTTGGAAAATAATAGCCTAACTAAATACATTCAAGTAGCTTGAACAAACTTTTCTGGGTTTATACAAAGGATAATATAGATCATTTCCACTAAATTTTCCTAAACATAGACACTTCGAGTTCAATGGTGTTGTATATTTGGAATTGATAAAATAATGGGGGATCTAATAATAAATAAAATCAATTATTTTTTATTTCTCAAATAATTTATAAATACTCTAAAGTAATTATAATATTATCTTTTAATTTTAGTGTAAAATTGAAATCTTATCATCCACATTATCCATATTATCAATATTGTATAAGTACGGACTCCTAGCATTAAACTCTAGGAATGGTACTGATACCTTCGAGTTTTTTTGAACCATGGACAGAAATCATACATAATAGAATCATCATTTCGTAATCCAATTATTAAGGATGTGATTGCTAAATACTTCCTAGTCCTTGATAAACATTTGAATGATGTGGAAGAAGTTCAATGTTTGAAACATTCATCTATGTCTAGTGAACTGATGAAGTTTAATGAAAACATGAATGCATATAGCATTCTTGAGCATCTCTATGGTATTTTCTAAGAGGAAGATATACCTAAATAGTTTGATATTTTCAAATAACTCTTTCATAGACTTTTTGGGGAGGGTTCCCTCGGCTAATCCTCAAAATAATCAATATATTTGGATATATTGAGGGGTTAGAGGTTTTAGGGTTTAAACTTCATGAAGAACTTGGAACCAATATCATTCTACCCTCACTCCCTCAGATATTATCCAAATTTGATGTCAATTTTAATATGAACATCATTGATAAGTCTTTAATAGATCTTCTTACTATTATTATTCTAGTAGACAATGATATAAAGCATGAAAAACCTTCCACCATTTTGGTGAAAAAATAGAAAATGAAAGAAAATATATTAATGTCCAAAGATTCTTCACACCCTTCCAAGAAGATTAAGATCAAGGGGGGATCAAGAAAATAGGGTTCTATCTTTTTTTCATGTAGAAATAAGGTCCACTAGAAGAAAAACTATATCAAGCCAGATAAGGAATGAGAAGCTCCAGGTGCATTTGATATTGAGGGCAATTTTTCTATTTCTACAAATTGGGTATTATATATAGTTGGTGGTGCTCACAGATATATTCAAATATAAGAACCAAGTAGATTCATAAATATTTAATGGTAGGAGGAAGATCTATGAACATCCAATAGTGTTAAACTTTATATTATAGCTATATGGGACTACCACCTCACATTGGAAAACAGAATGATATTGGTCTTGAAATGTTGTTATTACGTGCCATATGTTACCAAAAAATATTATTCCAATATGAAGGCATGATACTTCTAAATTTAGTTTCAAATTAGTGAATAAATGATTCATATTTAATAAATATAGTATTTTTTATGGTATGATACATTTAAATAATAGTCTTTATGTGTTGGATTACACAAACCAAGTAATGATAATCGATAATGTGGTTAATTCACATGATTTAAACCAAAAAAAATCAGGATCTCTATCAAGGTCATGTAAATGAAAATAAGTTGAATAAATTACATCAAGATTGATATTTATAATATTATGAACTAAAACCACTTTGTGTATTTCATGCTTGTTCACAGTACAAAATGACTAACGACTAATTTAGTGGGAAAGGTGAAAGATATAAAGAGATTCTTGAATTATTTCATACTGATGTATGTGGTCTATTTATTATTGAATCAAGGGTAGGTAATCATTCTTCTTAAATTTTAATAATTATTTTAGTATATTTAAATATGTTTAATTAATGAGGCATAAATCATATTCTTTTAATAAATTCAAGTAATATAAAAATGAATTTGACAACCCTGTTAGTAAGAAGAATAAGAAAATACGCTCAGAACATGGTGAAGAATATCTTAATCCAGACATCATTTAAATACCTATAGTATTTTGGGATTTTATCCCAACTCACTCCTCCTTACATGCCTCAGTGGAATTGTGTAAGTGAAAGGTAGAACGACACATTTTTGGACATGGTGAGATTACTGATGATTAATTTGATTCTTCCTTTATCCTTTTGGGGATACATTTTATAAAAAATCACTTATAGTAAACCTTGTACCTATTAAATTGTTAACTGGTATTCCATATTAATTTTGGAGCAGAAAGGAAACCATGTTATCCAATTTTCATGTGCGTGGAAGAAAAGAATTTGTAAATCCATCTTCATGTAAGAAAATTGAACCTTGAGTCATAAAGTGTACCTTTATATGATACCCCAAGGAAATGAGTAGATATTACTAATACAAACACTCAGATAAAAAGGTTATAGTTGAAAGATACTCTATATTCCTTGAGAGGGTGAACATATCTATAAAAGACAGTGAGAGTGAGATAGACTTCGATGAAGTCGAGGCTCAAGGAACACAAGAGTTGGTATTGGAAGAGATTTCAAAAATCATCATGGAAGAAGAAACTATTCCATAGACCAAGTATTGTTTAGTACTACAAGAAAGGTTAGAGAACTAGAAATTTACGATTTTCTAGTCACCAAGGATGGTTACTCATTATTAGTTGATACTAATGATCCTCTAACCTATAAGTTTGCAGTAAGTGGAACATATGTTTATAATTGATAGGAAGTTATGAATTTTGAAATGCATTCCATTTACCAAAACCTTGTTTGTATTTTGGAAGACCCACTAGTAGATGTAATGATCATTGGATTCAAATGGGTATTCATAGAGAAACTGTTCATGGAAGGATAATTCAGTACATATATGTCATGACTAGTTGCAAAATTGTTTAAACAATGTTAAGGAATTTACTACGGTGGAAAATTTTCACAAGTTATAATGATAAAACCCATTAGAATTAGACTTTCTATTGTATACTTTTATGATTATTATATCTTTAAAATGGATGTAAAAAACATTCCTTAATGGGAACCTTAACAAAGATTCCTATATGACAAAAACTTATTATTTTGTGATTCCAAAGGATTCCAACAAGGTATACAAGTTGAACAAATACATTTATAGATTAAAGTAAGAATCTGAGTCATGGAACATTCATTTTAATGAGGATATAACACAATTTGGTTTCATAAACATTGAATGTGAGCCACGTGTTGATAAATAGTTTAGTGGGAGTGCATTCATTTTTTTGATAGTATATGTCAAATCCATATTACTTATTGGAAAAGAAACACCAATCTTATAGCCACCTACGGGGTGTTTTAATAAATTATTTTCTATGAATAAATTGGATGAGGTAGTATATATTCTTGGGATTAGGATCCAACAAGATAAATCCAAGATGGTACTCAGCCAAAGTCAAAGTACTTACATTGACAGGATATTGAAGAGATTTAGTATAGATAAATCCAAGAGGGGACTTTTTTTAGTTTCACATGGAATTCATATTTCCATGAAAATATTTCCTCATACACATGAGGAATGAAATAGAATATAAAATATTCAATATGAATTAGGGATTAGGTTAGTAATTTGGGTTATTCTATGTACTAGGATGGATATTGGCTATGCATTGAGAGTAGTAGGCCGATATCAAGCTGATCTCGGTAACCACCAATGGATGGAAGTAAATACTATACATTAGAATCTAATGTGTAATAAGGATATGTTCATGGTATGTGAAGGAGATGATAAGCTAGTCATCATAGGATATGTATATTCTTGTTTCTAAAATGATAAATATGACATGGGGTCATAAATATGACACATCTTCACATTGAATGGAAGTGTTGTGAGTCAGAAGGGCTCAAAGTAGGATGTGTTAATGGATTCTACAATAGCTTCGGAGTATATTACAACTTATAAGGTAGGAAAGGAAGAAATATGGATTCAAAAATTCATCCGGGAGATTTATGTGTTACCTTGAAGTAAATATCCTATCACACTATATTGTTACAATACTGTAGTGGTGGACCTCAAAAAAGAACCATAGTTACATTAGTGGAAGAATAACATAAATCATAAGTAACATCTATTGAGGGATTTTTCTTAGAGATGTGAGGCTATAGTGCAATGTATTTCCATGGAAGACAATGCAGTAGACTTTCTGAATAAAAAAAAACTTAACAGAAACATGATTATCATGTGAGGTGTAGTGGACTGAAATTTTTAGGTTGTTGGATCCATTCCAAGTGGAAATTTTTTATAGCTTTTGTTCTATGACCAAATGATTATACCTGGATTAAATGTATATTAATTGTATTTAATATTAATTTAACATATTTTTACATATTTTTCATTTTTCTACATGGATTTAATGTAAAAATCTCATATAGTATTTTTCCTATTGATAAGGTCGTAGTAGTTTCCCGCTATGATGAAAAACATGGAGTTCCATAACAATATTACTAATACAATTATGCGGTTGGATAATGTACTATGATGAGAAAATTATTTTTTATACCCTTAGGTGTGATAACTCGTAAGTGGATGAAGCTTTGTCTCATGAATTTTTCACTTTGTAATCTCCAAGATGAGAGAATATGAGAATGGATCCACCCATAGTAATTCTACATGTGTTTGTTTTATCATATATCCTTATGTATGAGGTTTTATAATGTTCATTATAGTTTAATATTATCATTGATGTATGTGAGGACACACACATTCAGATTTATTGAAAAACCATCACGCCATATGTTGGTGAGAAGTAGGGTATGTCAGGTTTGTCATAATTGACATGTCATTAATGGATAATTTGAGGAAGGATTTGTAGCTTCTATAATTATGATAGTTGATATCTGAATGCTTTGATTGGAATATAATCATTTCCAAAATTCCATGGAAATAGTGTATAGATGTGTTTATTTCAGATACTCAAGGAAATATGCATCAATAAAGTTGGTTGATGAGGTCGTTATGCAACCTTCTTGATGACATATTGTGAAAAATGGATTATATTACACAGGAAGCATTCATATGTGGTTGAAATTTGGTTCTTTCTCTTGGGTTTATTGAAGTGTTTCTAGATATTAATATTGGAATTTTAGAAAACTCACCTAATGTCAATTGTAAAGAATCTAAGAGGGGCACACACTTAGTGTTTTTCTGATCTCGATTAAATTCTATTTGAATTTAATTAACAGAAAAAATATTATTCTCAAGACCTAGGAATAATTTTATTCATGATTTATTGATCATATATGTTTAATAAATATTTATTCACCGACATGTGAATAAATAAATATTTATTTATTTTATTGAATATTTTATAAAAATTTGTTCGCTGGAATGTGAATGAAATATTTGTTTATAATAAAATATTTATTCATGTATTCAAAAAATACATAGGAGTTTGAATAGACCCAGACCACATCTAATGATACATAATTATTTACAAGACGGTAAATATTATTTATTAGTTTTCGCAAGTTAGAACGTGAAAAAATTAATAATAACAATGTTGTTATGTGGCA
Source organism: Viscum album (assembly GCA_963277665.1). Classification (NCBI taxonomy): domain Eukaryota; kingdom Viridiplantae; phylum Streptophyta; class Magnoliopsida; order Santalales; family Viscaceae; genus Viscum; species Viscum album. The sequence continues at coordinate 1,449,919,962 of OY728146.1, read as the reverse complement.
TGGGGTTTTATTAATGTTTAAATATTATTTAATTTTTTGGAACAAATTAAATTATTATTTTAGATTAAACCCTATCTATATAAATATATAGTTATGTCTATTGTGTAGATGATCCAAAATTTAGAATAGATTATTATTTCACATAATGAATTCTATTTTGACTCCTCATTATGTATCCCTATCAAAATTGTGAAATGTGTGAGATATTCCATCACGATCGAACAATGAGTGGTCAAGAATGAACAACATAAGGACTTCCATTCTCCACACATGAACCTATAGATCAAGTGGTGTTTCTCAATGATCATTTTAGAACATGTGGATCATCTCAAGAGGGATTCTATCCTTTAATCCTCATAGAACAATGAAGGAAATACGAAAGGGTCTTTTCAGATGATCAACATTCGTTAATAGAGAAATTTACAAAGCCCATGTATTTATTTATTCAGAAATTAGATAAATTAATAATAATTTTAACATGAAATATCCTCTCTCTTGGTTTTGGGAAATGATTATTGAAAGAAATTTTAATATGTCACCCTCCATCGCACCCTTCCACTACACCAAGAACCAATATTGGCTGGGTATTTTAGGTTCACCAGAAGCTCTATAACATGTATAAGGATATTGGGGAGGGATTTTGGTAGGGGTTAGTTGATCCAAATTTCATAGTAGGTGTGAATAAGTTATGGTATGATGTGTCTTTTTATAATTTAGAAAGAGTGACATTTTTATAAATGCCAAAAATTACTCAATAATAGGAAGTGAACCTAACCCCAAGTAGCTAAAAAATTGATAATTAATGGGTTTTAGGGAATATATGTTCAAGAAAATAATACACCACAGAAAACAAAATTTTTAATCATTTTATTCCTTATATTTTCTGTTTACTTATATTTACCATTTCATTTTTTACCTAGGTAACTAGGTTTTTATTTATTTACCTAGGTGATCTATCCCTTGATAATAAAGATAAAACTATTATTTTTAAATAATTTATACTAAATAAATATATATTTTAAATACAATTTATTAAATAAAAATCCTATTTGTGTGGTAGAATTAATTTTAACACAATCGCATGTAATGCGCAAAACCTTGTATGAACCCTAACCATGTTGATTAATTTTTAATATTTAAACTACTCATTATGACTATAAATTAATTTTAACTTATTACCTAATATTAATTAGGATGATTAAAAATATGTAATCTATTTTAACTAATTCAATTAAAATAAGTGTGATTATTAAATTTAATACTAAACTCGAAGACACAATGAAAAATTAATTTCCCAAAGTGAAAATTTAAAAAAATTTAGAAAGTTTAAATATAAAAATTCAGTATTAAATTTATTAAAATAACCTAGGTTATATTAATAAATATATAATTGAACTAATTTTACTTTTAAATCCATATTTAAATCAAATGGATCTTGTAAATTCTTTAAACATATGGCAGTAATAAAATTAGTAGTTTTTTTATACATCGAAAAATTAATCCACATAGAATACTCTTAAAAATTCACCCAAAGATAAATTTGATATTTATATTTCAAAAATAAAATTTTAAAATTTCAATTTTAAAATAAGTGTGAAAAAGTCAATGACAAAAATGTTAATTGGAAAATTCATTTTTTTCAAACTAAAGATGATTTTATATTAACTCTATGACTAGTATTATCCATTATATGAATTTAAATTATTATTTATAGATATATAATATACAAATTTCATTTATATTTTTCCTCATTAGGGGTTATTTTAGTTAATTATAATGGAAAAACATTATGCACTTAAAAGAGTCCTTTATAAAAAAAGTGTTTTTTGGTATAAAATTAGTCTTATACCAAAATATTTAAAATTTCTTATCCAAATGAAATTAATTATATTATTATAAATAAAATGGATGATATGTATATTTATGAACAAATCCAAAATAAAACCTAAATTTAAATTAATTTATTTAATGAAAGGAATTGAAGGTATTTACGCTAATGATATTTCCACGGACAACCCAATCATTTCAAGAAATTACAATAATTTTATTGTAAGAAAATTTTGATATTATGTTTTCAAAAATGGTAAATTTTTTTATTAAAAATGAAAAAAACTAAATATTTTATCTATACACAAAAGTAATGAAAATAATTTCTGAAAGAAACATTTTTTTGAAGCATAAAACGACTTATGAAAATATATATTCTTATTTAATAATTATCAACAAATAGATTTTTGATAATTAGGACATGTATATATAAATTTCATAATTCAGTTCATAAAAACATAGTGTTTTGTGTAATTCAAGATATTAATGAAATGATTTTTTTTTGAAAAAAAATATTTCATAAAATTTTAGGGTGTTATATTATACTCCCCTGAATAAAAATTGCATCCTCACCATTTTAACATGATCTTGGTAATTAAGGTTTTGAAATATTTTTTTTGGAAAACCCAAATCATAAAAGGGCTGATAAAATTCCTCTTAAAAGTAATGGGAAATAGAAATATGAAGGTCATTTGGAATAACAGATTACTAGGTCTCAAAATAAGAAAACATTATTGGGAAGTGTAGATATGGACATAGAAGAAAAGTAACTTCCATAAACCACTATTCACAATAAATATCATGGTAAAGTTAATGAAAAAATCATAAACAAAATTGGTGATAAAAATACCTTCAATTTATTATAAATTAAGGTAACATGAATTTTTTCTCAAGATACTTTTTTATATAGTTGAGAAAATTTTTACTATCAAGATAGAGAACATGAAAAAAATACTTAATTTATTTATTTCTATTTCATTATAATGATTTCATAATTTGGATATGCTTCGATTCATTTCCACTTCATATATTACTCTAAGAGAAGAATATTTATTTTCTATGCATAAATTACTAAAAGATCCTAAGATTCCTAAAATAATAACAAGTCATTCCTTCTATCTCTAATTTTTATCCAAACCAAAAAGGTTAGGTTAGATTATTCAATATGTAAAAATATTTATTTGGTGAAATAATACATTAATCTCAAAAAAAATCCTCCGAAGTTCAACCTAAACCATTCCATAAATGGTCAACCTTAATACCCATCCAAAATTCAAAAATTTATCATTAAGGGCAAAAAATTTCTAAAAATTAACATAACATTAATCCCCATAATATCATAAAGTATCTATTAATTTTCATATACCAAATATGTGAAGACCATAGTCATATATTCCCTAGTATGGTTATGAATTATCACCAATGAATAATCCCCAATTTCATATGGAATGATCAATAACGTGTAGAAGAATGAGATCTCGATTCTATTCTTAGATCTAATATATTAAAAAAACATGATCTATTACCTCTTGATCAAGATAAAAAAAAATACTAGATCATGATTCAACAAATATAGATCCATATCCAACAAAATAGAGGATAAAAACACACCAATATAATGGGAAGAGAATGTGAGAGAGATGGTAATTCAATCAAGAGTAAACAACATGCCCAAATACATGAAAATCTGGGAATTGGGATTCGAATCGCCAAGAGAAGAGGTCGAGAGCCTTAGAATACCCTCTAGGAGGATCTGAATTTGAGGGAAATCAATTAGAGTTGAGTTGAGTTTGAATAAGGTTTGAAATAGGGTATACTCAAAATTAAAAAACTAATTTCCAGGTCATTAAAAATATCACGCTTGTTTTCCCCGGAAAGGGGTGCATGGTTTCCTCTAATCATGCTCCAATTAATTTTCGGGTTCATGGTGTCTCATTATAGGGGGAACTTTAAAGAAAACTATGTTCCATCTATGTGACTCTCCACTATCAATGGTTGCATGGTTTTCTGGGTTGGGGCTCACAGTTTTCTTTAAGAGTGCACGAACTGTGCACAACCTTCTTTCCTTCAAATTTTCTCAAACTTCACCCAAACAAAAACAATGGTAAAAACCAAATTAAATGTTACTAAACATGAGGAAAAAGAGTACATGTAAAATCTCCTAATATAACTCCCAAAAATTGATGGATCTCACATTAATTCATTTTTACACGTAAATTTTAGTTTAACCCGAAACTCGTTTTAACTTAAACTGTGTTAATTAATTTTCACTGATTTTAAAATTAATTATTCAAAAAAAATTATGTTTAACTTACTAAAGAATTATTATTATTATTATTCCAAATATGGAATAAATTTTTATAAATTCAACTCATAGAAGTGTTAGAATTTAATTTAAAATTAAACCTGGAGAGGCAATGAAAAAGTAGTTTTCCAAAGAAAAAGTTTTCAATAGTATAGAAAGATTTATATCTAAATTAAAAATTAAATTGATTAAAAGTACATAAATTTTATTACTTATAATATAATTGAACTAACTTTAATTTTAAAAACATTCTAAAATGAAACATATCCTAATTAATTCATTAAAATAAAAGGAAATTAAAAAACCAAATGTTTTTTTTTCTATTCATCAAAAGATTAATCAGTTTAGAAAATTTTCAAAAATTTACTCAGAGATAATTTTTTCATGGGGATTTAAAAAATGAATTAAAATACTTATGTAAATTTTATAAATGTTTAAGTACTTACTTTTACTATTTGTTCACAGAAAGCAATGAAAAACTTTGTTTGAGAAGAAGGTATTTAAGAAATATATAAAGGTTTCATTAAATATTAAGTACTTTTTTATGAATATATTTTTTTAATTTAAAACAATTATACTTAATTTTCAATATGTGGTTATTCTTATTCATATTTAAAATTTTAATGGCTAGGTTATAATAATCATGTTTAAATAATAATATCAATTGTATAATACAGTTTGTTAAAATTTGATGTTTCATGTCACACAAGGTATATAAGAAATTAAATATATTTGAAAAAATATATATCATAAAATCTTGGGGTGTTATAGGTTAGGTTATGAATTAGGGATATGGTCAATATGGTTATATGTTGTTCATCTTGAACCTCTGTTAGGAGAAGAGTGCTTGGATATCTAAAATACATGATATAATTTTAGTATCTTTGAATTTAGTATATACATTTTTTGACACTAATGCTTCATTCTCATTCTTATATGTAGCTTTAATAGAGAGAATTAGACTTTAGATTATGTAATTTTATGGGGTAATAAATCTTGATAATACATTTAGAGTATTGTTATAAAGTTTATATCGATATAAGGAATGTCCCACTGAGATTGGTGGTTACCATTTCTTGTGGAACCCTTTTTTCCTCGAGATGATAGGTTTTGATATAAATTTGAATATAGAATAGTTAGTGCCTTATATAGCCTATATTCATTGTAATCACTAGATGGTACCTTTTATATCCCCTGAGGGTGATGGATACATGCAAAAAGAATAATTATATGTCCAATAAAGTCGAACTGGACCTAATATGTCACACTTGGGTTTTAATTTTGATATGGTTGTAACTCGGGTTGGGGTTTGGGTGAGCCCATGTTTAAAGTTTTGAGTTTTAATGAGAAAAATGCATATTTTGGTCCTAGCCGCACTAGGATCATGGGTGGGGCATGGTTTGAGATAGTGTGGCCTACCCATCATTGAAAACTAAAATGATAATTTAACGACTAATGAAATGTGAATAAAAATAAAAATAAGAGAAGTTAAAATAGAATTAAAAATATTGATAATATTATTAATGGGAATATTATCATGATTATCATGATTAATATTAAGAATAATATTATTAAAATTATTGTTCTTATTTTTATTAAAAATTAAATAAACATATTATTAATATTATTATCATTATGATGTTATTAATTAAATAATAACAATAATAATTGTTATTCTTTAGGCTGGTGTGCGGGCACCGCGCAATTAGAGGAAGCTATACAGTCAGCCAAGGTACCCGTGTGGTTGTGGTATTCCAATCAATAAAATAAAATAAAGTAAATGAAGGCATTCTAAACAAAATAATAAATTAAATTGTTTTTGAAAGTAACAATACAATTATTATCAAAATTTATTATTATTATTATAAAAAAATTATTGTTATCGGAATAATTATTTTCAGTGTCATTATTATTACGGGTGTTATTATTATTATTATTATGAAAATTATTAATTATTATCATTGTTTTAATTATTCGTATTATTATGATTATTGTTAACTTGTTTTAAGGTTTAAAAAAATATATGAACCCTACCTCATATGCTAGCCCCATTCTCTCCCCCTTCCTCCTACACAAAACAATTTCTCCCCTTACTATAGTGCACAACCCCCCCCCCTTGAGGTCTTCCCTTCCAGCGACTTCTCCCTCCACCCATGTTCCTCACCGGATTTCCCTCTCTCCCCAGGCGTGCGCCTCACCGGCTCACCGTTTTTCTATCCATGCACCTCACCAGCGAACCATTTTTCTCTAGCTGACCTGACCCGCGACTTCCGACAAGTTTCCTCACATGAATCTCTCCCTTGTCAGTGTCCTCTCCCTTTGGTGACACCCCCCCATTTCGATAATGGATTTTTGTTTTTGGGGTTATCCCTTGATAGGGTTTTTTTACCAAACTCTTGATGTTAGGGTTTAATTCTTGGGTTAAATCCTAAAATTTATGCATTCAATATGGTTATTTAGATTGGTTTTGGATTTCCACGGGTGCAATTGAGGTGTGTTTGAAATTTCACACAAATATTCAAGTGTTATTCATTAGTTGAGGTAAGAACCCTTTTCATAATTCCCTTTAAATCATACTTACATTTATTTATTGTTTTTTTCATATTATTTAATTTCTAATTAGTTTTTAATATTGTTAATTTAGTTGTAGCATGTGAAATTTATTGGTGTTTCCATATAGTTTATTCCAATTTCAATCCATGTGATTCTTGGTTTTTTCTAATTAATTCCCAAACCATGATTCAAACCTATATTACAATCATATTTAGTTTATGATAATGATTTAACAATGATTCATCTTGCTAAAAATGGGTTTTGAAATGTTCTCTCATTTATGAACATGATTTTGCCTATGTAATTGAGTTTTATTAAGTGGTACTTAGTTTCAAAATGGTTTTGTTAAATTCTTTGGGTAGGGTTTAACTTTAGAAGAATTTTATTAAAGTTTTTAAACTTTTTTTGGGCGGCTTTTTGAAATTTGGTGGTTTTTTATGCAGTGATTCATTGTGTTAACAAAAGTGTGTGGGTGATTTCACCAAGGATGGCTTGGGAAATAACTTCTTGTGTTTTCCATTGGATTTGGGCACATCAATGGGTATAAGGAGTGCACACATATATGGGACTTCAGATGTAAACGACATTGGGAGTTTTTTTCTTCTCAATTCATGGTTTTCCAAAAAGGAATTCTTATCTCCTCTTATTCCCTCTCTATTGGATAAACAGTTTTGTGGTTTTTCAAAAGGATTGTGAGGATTTCAAAACTGTGTGGGAATTGTGAATATTTTGTGTTTGATATGGGAATTTTTTTCATTAAAATGGTGAAAATCCCTCTTGTAACCTTCAAAGGAATTGTGTATATATTTTTTAGCTTTTTTTGTGATAAAATGGATTCAAAAGAAAGGCCTGGTTGGAAAATTGTAACATGTTTGGGTGTGTGTTTGGAACTCAATAGCTTGTTTGAAAAAAACATAGTGAAAATGGGATCTCAAATTGTTGGTAATGTTTTTTTTAAATTATATTGGTAAATATACAATAGGTTATTAAATATAAAGGCCCTATTATAATTTTGAAGTGGTCTTTGGAAAACCCCTCTTGAGTTGGGTCTCTTGCCTCATTGGTTGATCGTGGGATGGAAGGGTCCTCGACATGGGACTTCCTCGAATGGTAATTATTTTGAGGCAAGGGAAATCCCCTTGAAGTGGCTGGGGTGGTTCCAGATTGTATAGTAAGTGTGGTTATATATATAGGTGACTTGTTGTTCTAATTGTATGGAGAACCCCTTGTGAAATATACATGGGAACCTAGCATAACAAAGAGGTTTATTGAGAACAATGATTGCACTAGTTTAGATTACGCACTGGCTAGTGGCCCATAGAAGGGGTATACTTTATTATTATTTCTATAAGTGTGTGCCCCTCGACCATGCTAGATAGGTCTATGGTAGGTTGTTAGGGAATTATGACATAATTGAGTAGGGAATTCCATCAGTATCAGTCACATATATATAATGTTCTGGTCTTCCTATGAGTTCCTTGGTATTCTTGTGATGATCCAAATCTAGAATCGTTATCCATTTCCCTCATTATGATACTATCTCCCATGCACTTGGTTTTGGAGTTTCTTGGTAAATCATGGATGTGTGTTTTTGTTAAAAGGTTTTTAATCCTTGTTTTTCAATATAATTACAAATTAAGGTTTCTTATTTGGTTATTTTTTTATATTTCTCTCCCACAAACATATCTTAACTTCACAATGAACCTTGTATTAAAATGAGTGTAAAATGAGTTGTGGTTTTCATATTTTAAAATGAAAAGCACGAAAAAATTAATTTTATTGTTTGTATCTAAAAAATGAAAATCATTGTTGCTTTATTTAAAGGATATGCAATGGGAATATAATTAGTCGGGACTACCAAATGAGTTTTAATAATCATGCCTATAACGCATTAATGTTTTTAGTTTTTCTTGTAGGTTTCATCTTGGTTTGGATCACCTTTTAAAAGTATTGTTTTGGTATCAGAGAGTAATCCACGGGGATATGGGGAGTCTTAGTCATGGACATATTAGTCGTATTGTTGGTCATTCTTTCTCTTTCCCATTGTTTATTTATTTTGCAATGTTCTGTTTATTCATACTACTTAATTTATTTTCATTATGTGAAATCATTCCCATTTTTACTCTGTAGATTCCTTGGAACTTGTCACCATCCTGGGAGGATCAGGAATACCTCTAGGGCCTTTCATTGGATCAGATCGTGTTATCGATTCAAGGTCGACCTGGGATGGTTCGTGACAAGATGATATTAGAGCAGGTTATCTCTTTTGTGGACAATGCTGGTAGAGTTCCCATTATCACATGGGGATGTCATGGTATAAAGAGTAGGATTTTTAGGGTTCGTGGTGCAGGAACAAGAAGGACATCATGAACCTTGACTTGTTATGAACCTCGGGTTACTAGGGGTTGTCCAGGTTTTTTTTATGTCTTTTTCTTCTTATGGTTTGTTTGGTGTTGGGAAATAAAAATAGAGATGTGAAGCGGCCTCCGTGAGATTTCAGGGCCTATAAATCCATGTGAAGTAGGGGAAATAGACCTATAACACTCTCTATAATGGTGGTGTGATTTTCATATGACCACAAACCATATGGCCAAGTCACCCATCGACACTAGTTTCCACTCATAAACTATTTTGGGGTTTTTTATTAATTTTGGAAAATGGTTTTGACAAGCTTTGGTTTTGAATTGTGAAAAGTTGAATTTGATATGTTAATGACTTTGTTTTGATCAAGTTTCTAATTTAATTGTTTCTTACTTTCCACCCCCATTAAGATTCAATGGATCCCCAAGGTGTAGCTTTAGGTGGTGCATCTTTAGAAAAAACTCTAGTTGATCAACCTATAGAATACGTCCTTGAGTTTTGGAAGTTGAAACCTCTGATATTTTATGGTCAAGAGGATCCTCTCAAAGCAGAGTTGATGTGGAATATTAAGATATACTATAGTTTCATTGTGCTTCTTGGGTCATTAAAGGTAAATTTTTCTACCATCATGATTGAAGGCCCAACCTGGAAATGGTGGAAGACTATGTCTCAAAGAAATTCTCAAGAAGATCTTACATGGGAGTTCTTCAGGTCACCGTTAATTCAAAAATATTTTTCTGAAATGAAGAAGCTGAGAAAGTGGATGGATTTAGTTGATCATAAAAAGGGTGTCAGATCGGTATTATAATTATATAGAAATTTCTATGTCCTAGTTCCATATGACCCAAGGTATGTTGCAACAAATCCCAAGAATGATTGACATTTTGAATTTGCACTTCGACCTGAATTACGGTCGGTGGTGCCAGAACTCAACCTAAAAACCTTCTCTGACATGGTTAGGCAATACTTCCATTCCAAATCTAAGTTATCATGAGGATATGGAATGGTTAATCCTCCTATGGTCTTTGTAAGTGTTTCAGAGGATGTCAATAAGAATAATGAGAAGCAGCTTGATGATGGTGGTACTGGTAGGGGAATTATGACGGTTCCAAGCATCCAGTCATCTTCTCTAGAGCACACTACTATGATCTATCATTAGTGTGGTAATAAGTGTAAAAAGATGTCATAGTTATTGAGTTTTCCAAGAACATTTCACACATGTGGACGCTTGGTTCACCTGCAACGGTTCTGTCGGGGTGTTTACAAGAAGTGTGGTGAAGCCAGACCCAAATCATCAATGGTCACCTCAACCTACCCATAAGAGTTGGGAGATGCTTGGGATCAGTTTCGGTGTTCTCTATATAATTTTTCGTGGATGTAATAGTCAAATTTGGTGGAATTTTATGGTGTTTATTTTCCTTCAATTGTAAGAATGGTTGTTGTTTAACCCTTTTGAACTCCTATATTAATTGAAGTGTGTTATGTGAAATTTTGGTTTGTGTATTATGTAGGGGGTTTCTTATTCTTGAATGTGAGGCAGGAGATGCATTAAACATTATATATCTTACCATTGGTCTCGGAGTGAAGCCAACACATAGCTTGGAAAACCCAAGTGGTGTAAAAAACACTGGCCTAATTTCTGTCCTTAGTGTGGCTTGAGTGGTGTTCTTTCATGGGTGTGAATTTTTTGGTATTGTCAACTATGGTTTTGATGCCCCATTAGTGGGTCCCATTCATCCTCTCCCCTTATGGTGTGTGGATTTGGTCAGTGTGGAAGGTATTTTAGTTGGTTAATTTTAGTTGTTCTTATGGTGGGGAGACCCATCATAGGTTTCGTTGAATTCAGTTTTGGCCTATTTCTTATGGTGGGTAGTTCTTTCAAGACTCCCCGTGTCAGTGTTAGTTTCGTGGTGGGTGGTCTCATATGTTACCACATAATTCAATGTTATTTTTTGATGAAAGGTTGGGATGGGTGTGTCCCCAATAATTTTGCAGAGTAAGGTTATAAAGATATTCACTATATGTGGTTTGAATCCGTTTGATGATGTTTTGGGTGTAACTATTTTAAGGTTGGTCTAATAATTGTGAGTGTTATATGTTGGTTGTTCCAATAAAATGGGGATGTTTAAGCTTTTGGGGGAGGGTGTCACTTAGCGGGGATTCCATCTCGATCTTCTGAGTTCTTCTAGTCATCCTTTCACTCATTAGTGGTGTTTTTGTGATCTATTCTTTGTTGTTCTTTGGGAGTATCCTTGAACTATAGAGGGGAATCAATTTTTTCTTTGGGGAATGGTATTTGTATGTATTTCTAGGGGTGGAAATCATTATGGTTGGTAGAATTGTCACACCCGAGTTTTAAATTTTCCATGGTTCCGGCTCAGGTTGGGGTTCAGGTGAGTTCATGTATAAATTTTTGTGTTTTAATGAGAAAAATATGCATTTTGGGCTTATCAGCACCAGACGTATAGGCAGGGCATAGTTTATAGATTGTGTGGCTTACCCACCTTTGAAAATAAAATGCTAATTTAACAACTAGTGAATTGAGAGTTAGAATAAAAATTATAAAAGGTAAAACAGAATTAAATTTTTTGATAATATTATTAATGAGAATATTATCATTATTTTGAGGATTAAATATTAAGAATAATATTATTAAAATTATTTTCATCAATTTTATTAAAAATCAAATAAACATTTTATTATTATAATTATCATTATGAAATTATTAATTATTTAATTAATTAATAATAGTAATAATAATTCTTTATGTTGGTGTATGGGCACCACCAAGTTAGGAGAAGGTATGTGGTCAGCCCGGGTACCCGTGCGGTTGCGGTATTCCAATCAGTAAAATAAAATACAGAAAATGAGAGCTATCTAACAAAAATTACAAAATATATTATTATTGGAGATAACAATACTATTATTATCAATATTTATTATTATTATTATTATAAAACAAATTATTTTTATCGAAATAATTATTATGAGTGTTATTATTATAATGGGTGTTCTTCTTACTCCTATTATTATTATGAATATTATTAATTATTATTATCATTATTTTAAATATTTTAATTATTAAGATTTTTTTTAACTTGTTTCAATGTTTTTTTAAAGAAATGGAGATGAACCCTACCACTTGCGCTAGCCCCCTTCTCCCCCTTTCTCGTACGCACAACAACTCCTCCCCCTTCTTGTAGCATGTGACTCCCCCTTACAGGTCTTCCCTTCTGGAAACTTATCCCTCCTGCCATGCTCCTTGCCGGATTGCGCTCTCCCTCCAACTGTGCACCTTTCTATCTCACCCTCTTTTCCAGCCTTGCGCCTTACCGGTGCACCATCCTTCTCCAGCCGACCTGACTGTGGCCTCCAGCGAGCTGCCTTGCCGGCATCACCCCCTCGCTGGTGTCCTCTCCCTTTGGTGACAGTTCTCACCCCCTTCAGTAAGAGACTGTTTTTTGGGGGTTCTACCTTGATAGGGTTTTAATTTGACCAAAATCTAGATGTTAGGGTTTAATTTGTGGGTTAAATCCTAAAATTTCTACATTCAATTTGGATACATAGTTTTGTTATTTTTTTTTTGTGATTGAGGTGAGTTTGACATTTTCACCAATTTACGAGTGTTCTTCATCAGTTGAGGTGGGAACCCATTTTATAATTCCCTTTAAATTATAAATACATTGATTTCTTGTTAATTTCATCTTCTTTAATTTCTAAATTAGTTTTTAATATTTTTAAATTAGTGGTAGAATGCGAAATTCATAGGTGTTTCCTTGAACTTTATTCCAATTTTATTTCATGTGAATCTTGGTTTTTACTGATTAATTCTCAAACCATGTTTCACACCTCTATTAAATTCATAGTTAGTTTATGATAATGACTTAAAATTGGTTCAAATTTCCAAAAATGGGTTTTGAGATGTTCTCCCATTTATACACATGATTTTTCCTATGAAATTAATTTTGGTTAAGTGGTACGTGGTTTAAAAATGGTTTGTTAAATGTTTTGGGTAACTTTTACCTTTAAAATCATATTATTAAAGTTTTTAAACTCGTTTTCCAGTGGATTTGTGATTTTTTTTGGTTTTTCATGGAGTGGTTCATTGTGTTAACAAAAGTGTGGGTGGTTTTTTCAAGTATGGCTTGGGAAATAACTGCTTGTTCTTTCCAATGAATGTGGGCATATCCATGGGTATACATAGTGCACACATGTATGGGCCTTCAGATGAAGATGAAATTGGTAATAGTTTTCTTCATATGTCTTGGTTTTCTGAATAGGAATTATTATATCCTCTAATAATATCTCTATGGGATAAATGGTTCTGTGGTTTTTTCAAGTGGTTTGGGGTGATTTCCAAATTGTTTGGGAAGTATAAGTTATTCTTTGTTTGATAAGATATGATTGTTCCATAAAATGGTTGAAATCCTGTTGGGAACCATGGAATGAATTTTGTATATTTTTTTAACATTGGTTTGTGGTAAAGTGGATTCAAAAGAATGGCCCGATTGGAAATTCTAACATGATTTGGTGTGTGTTTGGAAATCAATGGATTGTATGGAAAATACATAGTTAAAATGGGATATCAAATTGTTAGTAATGTTTTTTAAAGTGTATTGGTAAATGTACATTGTATGATTAAATACAAAGGCTCGTTTGGAATTTTCAAATGGTTTTTGGAAAACCCCTCTTAAGTTGTGTCATTTGCCTCATTAGTTTATCATGAGATGGAAGGGTCCTTGACATGGGACATCCTTGAATAGTAATTATTTTAAGGTAAGGGACAACCCCTTAAGGTGGTTGGGGTGGTTCCAGATTGTGTGGTGTGTGTGGTTATATATATATATCTGTGTGTGTGTGTGTGTGTGTGTCTGTTTGTGTGTGTGTGTGTGTGTCGATGGATTTTTGATCAAATAGTATGGTGCACCCCCTGTTAAATATACATGGGAACCTGGCCTAACATAGAGGTTTGATTAGAATGATTGTTTCACTAGTTTATATTATAAATTCGATAGTGGCCCAAAACATGTGGATATTTTTTTATTATTGCTATGGGGTTGGGACCCTTGAAGAGGCCAGATAAGGAGACGGTCGGGTGTTTGGGCATTATGATGTCATTGAGTAGCGCATGCGTTCTGGATGAGTCGCACATATAGTATGTTTTGGTATTCCTCTGAGTTCCTAGGGATTCCCATGATGATCTGACTCTATAATCGATATACATTTACCTAGTTTTGATACTATCTCCCTTGCACTTGGTTTTGGAGTATCTTGGTAAATATTGAATGCATGTTTGTTAAAAATTTGTTAATACCTATTTGTCTTTATAATGAAAAATTACGGTTTATTATTTGGTTCCCTTTTTAGCTTTCTCATTAAAAAACTTAGCTTAACTTCACAATAAACATTGTTTTTAAATGAGAGGGCAATGAGTTGTGATTTGAATATTTTGAAATTAAAAGTACGGAAAACCTATTTTTATAGATTGTATCTCCAACAGAAAAAATAATTGTTGCTTTATTTAATGGATATGCATTGGGAATAGAATTAGTTAGCCCTACCTACTATGTTTTAATACTAATTCCTATAGTATTTTCTTTTTTTAGGTTTTCCTACAGGTTTCATCTTGGTTCAAATCACCTTAGGTGACGTTTGGTTTCGGTATCAGAGAGTAACCCATGAGGTTACACGCGGTCTTAGTGGTGGATAAGTTAGTCGTGTTTTTGGTTGTTATTTCTCTTTCCTATCATTTATTTAGTTTTCATTGTTCTATTTATTCATACTTCTTAGTTTATTTTCATTGGGTGAAATTTTTACCATTTTTACTATGTTGATTCCCCGACGCTTGTCTCCAGCCCGAGAGGATTGAGAACGCCTCTCAGGCCTTGTCATGGATCTGCTCGGTTGACCAGTTCAGTGTCAACCTATTATGGTTCATGACATAAGAATCATGGGAAGGCTGGAGTTTTGACCCATATATTCAGTATTTTTCTTGATGACTGTGGAGTATGAAATCATACTTTTCCTCTAGTGGTGGAATAATTAAGGGATGTTTTTCTTGTTTAATTTTCTAGGAGAACACTTAAGAGATATGTGTAGTTCACCATTGAGATAGTTCTATGAGTAGAACTAGTGTCTATAACTCTATGTAGGATATATCATATTGAGATTCAGGAATAAAAGATATAGTTTGAGTACCCAAAAGCCAAATTTTTTATATGACCTTGTGCATATCCTTGGATTTCACCAATTATTTTCACTAACAAAGAATATTGAACCTTATGATTGTGTGTGTATTACCAAAGTTCAAATCATCTTATGGTTAAGAACAAGTACACACATACTCATATATGAGACCTCTTTTATTTGGTTTGAGGATCCCAGTTCCCCTTAATAATTAATTTGTGATTGGGTTACCATTAGGTAAGAGTTAGGCACCCAGATATACACCATACATTGTTATGTCGAAATCATGGATTGTACAAGTATTTGGTTATCTCATTTGTTCTAACCAACACACCCTTTATTTTTAATACCTTGAGGAATTGGTTTTTCCACACATACCAGGATTATTTTTTGGTTTCTTTTGGATGATATCTTAGTGTGTTTTATGACTTGAAACAATAATGAAAAAATCTTTGAAATCATATTGAGAATACTGAGAGAGAACCAAATGTATGAAAAGATCACTAAACTTCTTTTGTGTATAAATAAGTTTCACTTCATGGGTCATATTATAATACCAGTAAGTTTATAAGTGGATCCATAGAAGGAGAGAACCATTTATTAACATAAGAATCACAATAATTTATTTGATATAAAGAGTTTATTAGGGATATCCAGTTATTGACAGAATTTTATTTAGTTTTTTTCAAGATTTTCAGTCGTACTTATAGGCTTGACATAGAAAGTTGTAAATTGTACATGGTCTAGTTTTTTTAGGACCCATTTCAAGAGTTTAAAGTAATGTTTTCATAAGTTATGATCATGATTATTCTTGAGATGGGAAGAGAGTATATAGATTATTATGAAAAAGCATGCATCGGGGTGTATTTTGATGCGAGGGGAATGATTTTTTTACAGGACTTATTAGTTGAGACTACAAGAACATAATTACCCAATCAATACCCAGGTTAGAAGAATTTTTTAATTCCATATATTACTGGAGACATTACTTTCTAGGAGATAAGTCCATGGAATAAATGGACCTTAAAATCCTCAAGTACATATTCAATAAGCATAAATTTCTCCTTCAATAATGAATATAGGTTGAATAACTTAATTATTTATACTTTGAGCTCACTTATGCTAAAAATAATAGCAATTAAGTTACTGAAACAATGATATAGAACACTCAAATAAAAATTGTTCAAGAGGCCAATAGTGAGAGGTAGTTGGTGACTCTAATTTCTAAAATGCATATGGACATTCAGGAGTTTCATTAGAATCCTTTTATGATGGATTTTGTAGTGAATTCATCACTTATAGATAGGATAAATATGAGGTAAATTCTAGACATCATAGGCTTAGTCCAAAAGAAAAGTGTTTTTTTCCAGACCCCTAATCTGGATGGGTATTTGAGGAGGATGAGATCATGCATATCCTAGGGTGTGACTGGGTACCTACAGATATAAGTGAGGATTTTATGTGAGAATATGATGATTCAAAATGGGATGTACATCCCAAAATTACCAATATGTATCATGATATGAACCACCAGTATTTGTTTCTTGTGATGAAAAAGGAAACCATAGGTTTCATTACACAACGTTCCACCTGTTAACAGGTGAAGGTGGAACACTAGCAGTCAGTTGTTATTTTATGACCATTAGACATTCTAGAGTGGAAATGGGATGATTTCACCATTAATTTCATGATGGTATTTACAAAGCTACCAAGAGAATGTGATGCAGTATGATTGATCATTAACATGATAATGAATGTTGGTTAGTTCCTATATATTTGAGAGACCTTCAATGTGGATGTGTTTGGGGGAATACATGTTTGAGATATCATATGACTTCATACTGTTACGTATGAAATCATATCATACATGGATTATCAGTTCACTTATTTGTTCTGTAAAGTGTTACAAAGAGTTATTGGATAATAAATAAATTTGAGTATAACATATTATTCTCAAACTGATGGTCAGTCTAAGAATACTGTATTAGTATTAGAGTACATTCTTATAGTATGCATCCTTTATTTTTGAGGTTTTGGTGAATTTTTTTACCAGTTTTGGAGTTCTATTATAATAATATTTTCAAATTACTACTTAGATGACTACTTTGATTTTCATATAACATGGGACCTTAGAGCACAGGACAAATATTAGGTTCAAAAATCATTTATAGATAGTTCTTGTCTTTATAACCATTTGATATTACATGTATTGTCTGTATTTTTACTTCCATGTATGCATATTTTTTTTTATATAGAATCAAAACATTGACATCATTTTGTACACATGTTAGATTACTATTATTTAGTCTATAGTATGGATTTTTATCTTTTCTGATGCTCTAGTTGTTCATTGTTATTTTCTTCTAAAATTATTCATTTATTATTCCACTATGCTACATTCTGATCAGACGACATTTTATCCCTATGGATACACCCCAAAACATCACTACTAGATGGATTCCACTAACATATGGGGTGGTGTTATTTAGGACATATGTCCAATCGAGTTAGGTTACTTATGAGTGAACCCATCCCAAGATGTCACAAAGTTGTATCAGATCCCTTTTTTCATCTTACTATTTTGGTTTTGTATAAAAGAGTCTATGAAGGTGTAAAAATTTGTTAATGAGCCTATTCTTGGTAGTAGTGAAGCCACGTAGGGGGGGGGGGGGAATCCAAATTTCCTAGGATTGGATTTGATGTTATAGAATATTCCCGCTATAGTGTAACTATTTTCACCATTGGGTGACAGAAATGAATTTTTGATTTTATTACTATTGGAAATTTTATCTTTACCCTTGGTCTCTAATGAAAATGAGGCAGTGTGTCAAGCATCAGTGTAGGAACTTGAAGATTTATATGTCATTCATTATTCCATTCCATGTTTTCTAATTTCATGATACATATTTTTAGTTCCTAGATGACTATGATTGATATTTTTATAATGTCTATTATAGGAATAAAATAATTGGATTAACTAATGTGTTTTCATAAACCTAAATGTGGTTTTCCCATTTGGCTTGATTGTGGATCCATAATTAGCCACTTATATTATGTTTGAGGCATGGAAAATTGGACGCATGAGTAAAAACATTAGTAAGTCATGGTTACATGGATTAAAATTGTAATTTAATGATTGTATGTTAATGTATGAATTAATAATGGTGATCCATATTATTAAACCATCATAAAATCCTGATAGCAGTTACATGAAGTATAATTTTCAACTTAAAAAGTGTAGGCCTTTGTATATTGGGATTTATAGACACATATTTATAGACCTTGATATATATATATATATATGAATATACAATTTTATACACTTAATAACTACTGGTTTCTAAATAAAAATGAAACTGTTTGTTATTAAATGAGGATTTCAATTATAACTAAACAATAATTTACCTATATAACATGTAATTGATAGTTCATATATCAGAACCCCTATAATTAAATCTTGGAATATGACCAATACTATGGCCTTAGATCTTGGGTAGTTGGATTAATATGATTTGAGTAGTGATACCTTATGGTTATCCTCATATCATGAGAAATTATTTTTACTTATTATTGATTTATGAGGAATGTTTTTAAAAATTATAGATTTATGGATCCATTATGGACTTAGGTATAGCTTAAGTAAGGTGGTGAAGACTATACTCTTAAGTTTATGGGACCTAACCCTTTAGCTACTCCACCCATGAAACCACCTATTATACCTGATTTGGGCACCAACACCTAGTTTTGAGAGGGTTTCATATGGCTTATAAAGAACATATTTAGAGCCATGCGACCAGGACCTGCTTTGGTGGAGCTATGGTTAGAGTTCCAAAAATATAATCCACCTACTTTATCCTTAGATATGGTGTCCCCCAGGCTTCTGATACCTATCTTGAGGCCATGCTATCCATATTTCAGTATCTAGGGATGCCTATAGAAAAGAGTGTTTCACCCTAGAGCACCCTGAGAGGGGAGGTGTCAATCATGGTGGCATGTTTTTCTTATAATGTGATGGATATCATACCCATGCTGGTAGGAACTTATTAAACCTATATTTTGGATAAATATAGTAATAAAACATTTACATTCAAAGAGAGAGAACACAACAATTTTAATTGGTTCACTAGTAAGGTCTAGTCCAAGGAGCATACATCGAGAGTGTGTTGGTCATACCTAAATCCACTAATCTTTACTAGATGTGGAATATAGAAGTTTTGATATACTCTCTCTCTTTCAAGAGAACTAACTTTACATGTTATAAGGGATATCACACCACGTCCTTCAAAACACTTCCATAGACTACCCCTTGCTCTCTAATTTTAATGAATTCTTACATAGTTTATTGACTTGAAGGATACTTTAATTGACTGGAATTTATGTTTTTGTCTCTATCCAGTAAGAGACACTGATTGCTTCGATGTCCTGAATTAATGCACCTGAAAGCACTTTAGGGCACTATTTTCTAAAAACCAAAGGTCAAAAGTGCTATTCATGAATCTCCTTTAATGAAGCTCCTTTCATGAAGCTCATTGCCTTCGCAAAGCTCCCCTGCCTTCTTGGAAGAAGCTAATCCTAATGTTCAATACTTCCTTTCATGAAGCTCCGTCACTAAGATCACTTCCTACATGATGCCTTCTACCTTTTAGTAACAATATACCTTCGTGAAGCACCCTTTTCTTCATGGAACAATACACCTTCGTTAATTTCACAAGTCAACATAGAATACCCTGTCATCTTGAAGCTCAATTTAATCAAAATAATTGGCCTTTGTCAAGACTCAGAAAGCCTTTTCACAATGATCAAGCTCTCATAGAATGTTAATTTCACGGAGCTCCCCTAGTTTCATGAAATCTGAGCGATTCGAGATTTTACATGGATATTCGAAGTTAAGAGGGGTAGCCTCTTATTTATAGGGTCATCCTTTCATAAAGCTCCTCCACCTATTTATAGATTTTCCAAAATCATTGAAATACATATTCGTGACACTCCTCCCTTCACAATTCACCCATGAAATTTTAAATTTTCACAATGCTTTCCATCAAACCCTTCACACTATCGCGAAGCTCTAATTCATGTAATCGTGGAGATCAACGTCAATATTCATGATGATTCAATTTTTCACAATTTTTGATGATTGTCACTGTCATGAAGATCATCATAATCTTTTTTTCCCTTTGTGAAACACAATTCATGAAACCCATCTTTGAAAAACTCATGCCTTCGCCATTATTTGTTAATTCCTTTAATAAAAACCACTTTTTATGTTAAAATCCGACATCCAAATTTTAAGCCCAAAAATTTGGGAAAACACTGGGAAAATGTTCCACCTTTAATACTGTTGTCTTCTTGAACTATAAGATCCCTTTTCTTTTTATCTCCTTCATCCATGTGAGGATTGAAAAAAACGCAAACCATAATCCATTTCCAATAAAGGACAACCCTGGCACCAACAATCTTCCCCTTTGTGTTTGTTGGAAATCTATAGATAAATTCAATGTAGAACCAGCCACTATAAAACCTGATTTCCATGAAACAACTCAGCTAACACTCTAAGTCTACATGAGCAATGCTCAATGTAGAAAAAAAAGGGGAAGCTCGAATTGGGTTCTTGTGTGTTAGAATGCTTAATGATGTCCAAGATATTCTCTAATTATGTCATCGAAGAATTACATGCCCTAAAAAGTTTCCTTATAATATAAAAATCTCATTTTCACCCTTTAAAACTCACTGAATATCTCAATTCCCCATTCTCTATGAACCTACAACCAGAAAACCAAAAAAAAATTTCATCCCTCCTCTGAATTTATATTGAATTCATCCATTCTATCCCATTGGAAATAAAACCAAAGACCAAAAATTTCCCATTATAGAGATCAAAATGAACTCCCCCAAGATTGTATCTCCCCCATAAACCTACATTACTTCTATAAAAATATTAAAATAGTTAATTCAACTAGGGAGATGGGAAGTTCATAACCTCATCATGCACAGGGAGGTGGATGAACATCGAGGTTCAACCGATACTTCTCGAACACATGTGACGACAAGGGCTTGGTCAGTTTGTCAGCCACCTGATCATCAATACCAACATTATCCAGTTTATTCATTACTCATTCATATTTTTCATTGATAAAATGATATCTGATTTCTATGTGTTTCATACATGAATTCTGAACAAGATTCTTTATAAGATCATTTTCACTCTTGATATCATAGTGAATCACCATAGGTTGTTTCACCTCATCTCCAATATCTGTTAGTTATTTATTCATCCATAATAGCTAAGTGCAAGCCATTTTAGTTGAGATATACCCAGCTTTAGCAGTACTAAGAGAAGTACTTTCCTTTTTCTTACTCAACCAGACCATACATTTCATTCCAATAAATAACTTTTCACCACTTGTGAACATTCTATAAACAATATCTCCAGTCGATTCATCATCAGAAAATGCAGACAGTTCACTATATATTACTAAAAAAAAGTATAAGCAATAATTTCGAGTACCTTAAATGTAACTCGTGATTATTTTCACTGCCTCATTAGGTTCTTCTTTTGAATTACTTTGAAACTGAGATGATAAGCATGTCACAAATATGATATCCAGCCGTGTTGCAGTTATGTACAATAAGTTTCCAATGACTTTCCTTTAAATGGTGGGATCCACATGAGTCATATCCTCATGCTTTCTATGTTTAGTTCCAACTGTACTCAGAGTCGACATTGGTTTGGAGTCATGCATATTGAATTTCATTAGAAACTCTTTTACATACATTTTCTAATAGATAAAGGTGTAGTTTTTCCTCTAAATCATTTTCATCCCAAATACGTAGGGGACTTCACCAATAATAGTCATTTTAAATTGAGATTTGATGAGATTATAAAATTCATTCACTGGTCTCTTACTGTTCCTCTTTTTGAATTAAAGCTTCGTTATACATGAATCTAGTTAAGAATTCCATGCTTGTGGAGCTACTTCAAACCAAATAGGGTTCTTTAATGTACATCATTTTTATTCATCATTTATAATCATACTTATGAATGTGTTTTCAATTTAGAACTCTTATTTAAGAACACCATACAAGAATGTTGTTTTGACATTCATCAGATAGACTTTTAATCTTCTTTGAATTTACATTACAAGGAAATTTATGATCAATTATAGTCTTTCCACTGGAGAAAATGTCTCTTCAGTATCAAAGAATTAAATATGTTAATATATTTTACAACTTCTTCTCTATGTGGGATCTATCCAATCCCCAATAATATTGGTTCAAACAATTTCATCTCTTTTGTTTCTCTTGTTAGGTTCATATAAAGTTTATTTATCTATAATTTCTTCTTATGGTTCCTCTTCGGAATCATATTATTTTTTTTAGATCAGAATATTTTATAATACTTCCACTATTTCATCATCTAAATATGTACCTTGACCAATGAAACCCCTTTTCCAATGACATTATCTTTAACAAATTTTGAGAATAGTCATGTTAGATAATAATTGAAATAGTGATTCTAGAAACTTCTTCACCATTATTTATTTTTCTCCCCGTCAAGGGAAAACTTTCTTTGAATCATAATGGTGGATCTCATCAATAATGAATTTTAAGAAATTTATCTATGGATAATACACCAGAATGGGTCTTCAACTTGTGATCATCCACATTTTGAAACTTTCACAACATCACCATGGATAATCTTATTGAACACATTGTCCCCATGATACCATATATAAGATCAATCTATCATGGTACCTTCTTTATTCTAATTTTCTAGAATAGAACATCTTTATCTTCATCAAAAAATTAATCCTCCATCATGTCTATATTTGAATATTGAGTTGAGGAATCATTCAAAGATGGTGAATTCTTGATCTTGGCTATCAAGAGTTGGAAGTCCTAAGTTATTCCAGGTTATTCCCCTAAGAACATACTTCACCTATCAATTCCCTTCATTATAATCATAAAAAATAATAATAAATGATTAAGGGAATAATGTGGATCCTCATTGCTTCATCAACATGAACAGTAAGGTTGATATGGTTTTTTCAACCAATTTTCTCCATTTGATCCATTATTCATGTTTTCACAAGTAAACATCTATTCTAATTTATGTTGAGGAATCATGGATATCTTCACATACTCTTCTGTATTGTGTGGAGAATTTTTCTGCTAAACATCCTTCATTGTTGAAAAATTATTACTCCCTTAAGGAAGGCTTCTTGTTCTAGTGTTAAGGTTAGAAAACCTTTTGCAGCATGAGCATATTTCTTGCATCTCTCACACAAAAAAAAAATTTAACACATGATTTTCCTTTTCATTAAAAACTCTCATGCACTTTTTCTTCAACGCATGGAATATTTTTTTCTTTTTTCACTAGATTTAGCTTTTGGATCTTCTAGTTTCCTCATTCTTTCCAAATATTATGCCCAGTTAACTAACATGTCATTAGGAATTTTATCATCTTGTTTGGTTCTTCCACATGGATTCTTCTATGTTTCATCTATATTATTAGTTCTTTTGGATGCACTACCTTTCAACATCATGGATTTAGAATCCAAGAACTTCTCACCATACATCTTTGATACGTTCTTGGGAGGATTTATGTTCACAACATTCTTTTAATTCATTCCCAAGGCGGCTTCTTCATACTTATCCAACATTTGTGGTTTTCTTTTCTTACCAAAAAAGAATGAAAGTTGAGATAAGAATGTACCAACATTGTGACCACTTACATTGCATACATCATAGATGTTATCAATAATTCCAAATATGGCTTCAGTAAATGGATGATTCTGGACCTATGGATATTTCTTGTTCATCACTATATTTCTCCCCATTGAGATAGGATCCCTTTTTTCTATTACATTTTGAGGTTTGTACCAACAATTTAATGCTCAATTCACAAATATATTGAAGCATCAACATTTACCATAAAAACGTGATTTTTTCTTATCTCTCGTATAAGGTTGTCGGGTATTGTTAATGCCTTGTTGATATCTATGTAAGAAAACAAATTCCATACTCTTTTTCATATCCACACTATTCATAGTGGTAGGTTTATTATCTCATTTATTCATCCATTATTGCACATTATTTGTCTTTCAACCTGCACTCTTGATAATAACATTTTTCGAGGAATTAACACAAGATGATTTAGATGGTACCTATTTCTTCTCAACTATATTAGATAGATCATGAGGAAATTTCATGATCTTCTTATCACACTTTGGAGGTCTTTCAACTTTGGAATCCTCTAGTGTGAATTAGGTAGAAACATCAACTATTTCATTCTTTTGTGAAATATATTATATGTCTTCTCAATATTGACTAGCTAGGCTTGCAAATTTGGACATTTCATATTGAGGATTATTTTTTGGTCTTTAATCATAATCAAATTTTATTCACAAGCCTTATTTATTGTAATAACATTTAATTCATGTAGAATTACTTTATTCTAAATCAAAGAGTCATTTTCCAAAATCGTCTTGGATATTCTAACCAACTGTAGACCCGTGAAGTCAGTTCTATTTTTCATTTTCTCTTTGAGCACATGGATATTTTCATCAACAGCCTTTTTTAATCCCTATTTCTATTCAACTTATTTGAGTTATTTTGTGGATCTTATGTCAAGTTACCTATTTTTTTTCAATGGATTTAACCAGTTTGAATAGACTTAAAAGTTCATGAACTTTTCCTTCTATGTCCTATTACATAGAACTATATTCTCCTTACAGCTATGAGATATCTTCATACATATATTGAAAGATTCTATAAATAACAATGACACTTTCTTCTAGAATATCATGAAGATATTTTCCTAATATTTCAATTGCTTATGAGGGTGTATATTGATCAACATTCCCACTCATACTAGAATCTTTATCTTGAGGACAACTTTAAATGGTGCTAACGCATACCTCCTGATCACTTGAATATTTTAATTTACATGAGGTCGAAAGGTTCTCCTTATCATTAGTGGAAACCTAAGCCGCCCGCTCCTTACATTCCAGGACTGATATATGCTCAATATTATAAAGGCATGTAGAGCCAAATTATACCTCTTATTTAGATATTATGGAATTCTTCAACTGTCTGTTCTCTATATTTTTGTTATTCATCATGGTATTATTGGATATATACTTCTACTCTATATCTTCATCAAAACAGTACTTCATTGTTGAGTCAGGAAAGAAACTAAAATCTTCAAATGAGAACAACTTTACTGTAGAGAATACAAAATAGGTTAACCCTATCTTTGATACCACTTGCAGGACCTCGGAGATCCCGGGGAGGGGAGGGGTGAATCAGGGTGTCATATTTTTCTTCTAAAGTGACAGATCTTGTTCCTACCTTTGTAGGAACTTGTTAAACCTATCCGTTGGATAAGTGTAGTAATAATACATTCACATTCAAAGAGAAAGAACACCACAATTTTACTTTGTTCACCACTTAGGGATATTCCAAGGAGAATACTCCAACAGTGTGTCAGTCATACCTATATCCACTATTATTCACTATATGTGGAATACGTAAGTTTTGACACAATCAATCTATGTCAGGCACACATACTTTATAAGTTTTTAGGGATAACACACTATGTTCCCCAGAACACTTCCATCATATCCCCCTTGCTCACTACAGTGGGTGAAGTCGTACTCATTTTATTGACTTTAAGTTAACTAAAATAGATTGGCATTGATATCTTTGTCTCTGTATAGTATTATACACTTCTTACCTTGAAGTCCTGAGTTGATGTACTTGAAATTATGATTCACTTAAAACCAACATTTAAAAACTACCTTAAACAAAGCTCACTACTATTGTGAAGATCCCTACCTTTATGGGAAAAACTAATCCTGAAGTTCAATAAATTCTTTTGTAAATATCCTTCACTAAACTCACAGCCTTCTCAATGCTCCCTTCCTTTATGGAATAATATTTCTTTGCGAAGCACCCTTGCCATCGCAGAACAATACACCTTTGCGAAGCTCATAAAGTTAATGCAGACTACCCTATCCTCACGAAGATCCCTTTAATAAAACTAATTTCCATTAGACAATAATCAGATTTTTTTGTGATGATTAAGCTTGCTTAGAATGTCTATTTTGTAGAGCTCCCCGGGATTTACGAAATAAGAGTGATTCAATATTTTCTTTAGAAAAATTTGGTTTGATTGAAGAGGGTTATCCTCTTACTTATAGGCTCAACCGTTGATGAAGATCCAAAAAATATATGTGAATTTTTTGGATATTTTAATGATGTCTTCATGGCGCTCCTCCCATCGCGATGCACCTGTGAAATTTGACTTTGTTGTAAAGCTTTTCCTCAAACCCTTCGCACCACCGCGAAGCTCCAATTATCATAATCGCGGAGATCACTGTCAGCATTCGTGATTCTCCAATTCATCACCATTCATGATGATTGTCTCTATCACAATGATCACCATCACCCTTATTTGTTCCTTAAGAAAACACAACTAATTAAGCCCATCTTTGTGAAACTCATTCCTTTTTCATAACTTTGTAAGGTATTAAAGAAGAACCACTTTTAATGTTGTAATCTACCTTCAATACTACTGTCTCATTGAATTGTAAGATCCCTTTATTTTCCATATCCTTGATCATCTATGTTAGGATTGTCAATAGAAGGAAACAATACTCCTTTTCTGGAAAAGAATAACCCTTTTTCCAACAAGGCAAGTCAAGATCACCACTTATATGCTTCATGGTTCTTCCAATCATTGGTGGGATGTTATTACTCAAGAATACCATCATTTTAATATGGTCTGGATATACTTTCAAGCTATATTATTTTACAATTTCTTTCTAAATATGTTGAAGTATGAACAAGATATAAAATTCATGCATCTAGCGTAAGGATACCATTTAGTTATGGATTATTCGTCTTTATTTACTGATATTAATTATTTTCAACTTCTTTTGATGGAGATGATATTTCAAGATAGAGGTGACATGATGTTGGGATCAGTTACGCCATATGGTATCAGGTAAATGTATTTCAATTGAATACCATTTCGGGAATTGTAAACCAGATCCTGATTACTTAGCACAATTTGAGAGAATTTGATGGTACAAGTATCATTGGTTAAGCACTAAATAAGGGAAGTAGTTCATCCAGTGATAGGAAAAATAATTTATAGAGTTCTTTATAGATTAGTTAAAACCATATTATCTTCATTAGTTGTTCTTTTATATGACATATGTGTAGACATCAAAGTAATGTAAATCCTCAGTGTGAATAACAACTAATTGAGTCTTGATCCTATGGTGTAATGGGGAATCATCAGAGGGTTTTCTAGACCTTTCCATATTCACTTAGTGGAAGAGGATCTACACCAGCTCTGTTATCTAAAGTAGAATTAGTAGCTCCATGATAGGATGGAAGCTAGACTACCACTGGTTGTACAATCTGAGGAGGTGGATGTGGTCGAGGATGCAAGACTCAAGATATGCAGTGTCAACTACGTGTATCAACTTTGGGGGTTAAGGTTATAGATCAAGGTTATGGATTATGCTATATTAACATTGTACAACAAAAACCCAAGGAGTTGGGTGTTAGTCCATATACAATATGAGTTACTATCTTGGTAGCCTCTACTTTAGAATTTACCCTTTTAGATACAAATGCTTTATATTATTTTATCTCTGTGACTAACATGGAAAGATTTGGTCTCAAAATTTAGTATTAAGGTGGAACAATGACTCTGGGCAAACTTTTGGGATTATATTCAGAAAGTGTATGTTAGTGGAAGGAATTCCCCCATGAGATAGAAAATTGCTATTTCTTATGGGGCCTCTTTGTCCTCGAGATGACGAGATTTGGTCTCCTTATCATGAGGGAATGGTTGGTTCCCAATCATTATTATATAGATTTATATTACTGTAGGTTTTCCTTCATACCACCATAGGTCAATATTTATATTTACAAGTTAGAATGGAATTTCCAAACAAGTTGAGATGGAACTAAGTATCATGGTATTAGTGGAGTGTCATTATAGATTTCTAGACATTATATTTATGATCATAGAATGAATCAGGATGATTTTACTCCAGTATTAGACTGTTTTAGGGATATCTTCTCTAATGATTTTTCTACTTTACCACCTGAGAGAGAGAGGTAGAGTTTACAATTGAGCTAGTGCGAGGAGCAGCACCAGTATCCATTCCTCCTTATAAGATGTAAAATATATAGTTTCAAGAGATTAAGGGGAAGCTAGAAGAATTGGAATCTAAAGGTTTTTTATGACCCAATACTTCACAATTAGGGTTAAAATATCCTTTTCTCCATGAAGGTTGATGGTACCCTCATGATTTGGTTGTATTAGCATTTTTTAAATAAAAATATATTCAAGAACATATATCCACTGCCACATATTGAAAACCTCTCCAACCAACTCCAAGGAGCGAGGGATTTCTGCTAGATCAATTTGAGGTTAGGATACCATCATATGTGAGTTAGGACTTCACACAAAACTCATAAAAAATTTTGTAGTAGGTATGTGTAAAACTCCAGGCTTCTATGGTACGTTTCTCTTGGAATAATACAATCGCGTGTGTAGTACGCAACTTGGAGTTTTAACACACCACGACCAATCAAACTAGCGGTTATGAATAGTAATACCCACTTTTTGAAAATTTATAAATTTTATTTTTCAACATGGACTTCATTTTTAGTTTCAGAATATCAAAAATATCTTAGGTATAATTTTTTGTATTTTTTTGAAAACTTTCAATTTTTTATGAATTGTGAAAAACACTACGTTATTATTTAAAACCAACCTTTTATTTAAATAATTAGTTATTTTGTTTTAATTTATATTAGGTAAAAATAGATACATAATACCTATTTATTTTAAATGTACTTCATGGAGTCATTTTATAATAATAATAGATATATAAAATTTTATTGAACTTTTTACCGTCTTTTATCCACCTTCTAGGTGCATTTGCAAATTTGCATAAAACTTAATTTTACTACTTATGTGAATTGAATTTCAAAAATCTAAGAGATACGGTTGATATAAGTAAGTATAATGTGTTTCAATAAGATGAAAATATTTTTTTATGAATAGTAACTTTTGACATTTGTTACCACGGTTAAAAGTAAATAGGGTAATTAAAGGTAAAATGATATTATTATTACCCTAACACATGTCCTAATTCTATTGGATTTGTGTATTTCAACAAAAACAAACCTTAGGATTAAAATATGATCTTTTTGGTCCACTTGGATTAGATCAGTACATTTATTATTATTTTATTTAGAGAAGAGTTAAAAGTGTAAAATTCAAAGTTTAATAACTAAACCATTTTTAATATAGGGTTATACATAAGAATAATTCATCTATAATATTAATTAGAAATATATAATTATTTCATACATAATGTTATTTTATTTTCGATTTTTAGACATTAAATAAATAAATTTATTTATGAGACAATGATGATGCAGTAATTACCTTATTAATGAAAGATTAAAATAATTTATATTATAAATATAAAAATATATGTAAATTGATACTATTGAGGCAATACACAAATTTAATATATTAATGAAATTTTAGGGTTCATTAAATGAATATTTATTGAATTAATCATGATGTTTTAACATTCACAAAAACAAAATACCAAATAGTTTCAAAATTGACAAAATTGAGTTTTTAAAACAAATATTATATTAGTAAATGATATAATAGTCCTAAAAATATAAGGTTCAGCCAAAGGACTTATATAAAAATATATATACAATTAATGAACCACTTGGAATTATCTTGACATTTAATAGTAATATTATTAACCATATAATATAATACTACAAGAATACATGGTAAAAGTTAAACTATTTAACTAAGAGTTAAATCTAAAAGATAAGGTTAATATATTGACCTAAACCTGTCTAAAACCTATTGGTTGAGAGTTTTGCAACCCATACCCACCTTATCCTCAAAATAAATCATTTTTAAGCCATTATAAACCGAATATGATTGTATAATGAAATAATATTTCAAGATTTTCCTAAAGTGACCCTCACCTCTCTTATAAAAGGGTACTTCCCCTTCTCTCAAAATAACACCACCAAATCCATTTTGTTTGGCCAAAACCTACTCAAATATCTAACCAACAACCCTCACTTTGACCTAGGAGCCTTAATTTTATCATAAAGCTAATCTACTGAGCCCTTTTGATCAAATCCAAATGAATCACCAGAAGAAGAGGAAAAAATTTCATCACCTCATTCAAAGTTCTTTTCTTCTTCCACTTCCTCTTTATTTGTTGTTTCCATTCCCAATAATCACTACAGTACCTTAATTATACTTTGATTTTATTATAAATATGTTGTAACCATTTTCATTATTATATCCATCCTATGAATAACAAGTCACCATACCTACGTACGTACGACTTACCGTCTCCACATCGTGGTGTAGTTTGTTATTCAACACTTCATTATTTGGATGGGTATAATAATGAGTATAACTGATGTAAATAATAAATATAACATGTTAATGATTCTATATATATGATATAACATTCAATAAAATATTATTTCATCATCAATAGAATGATATTGTCGCTCGTGCATACGTATGGATTACCATCTCCTCAAACGCGATGAGGTTCATTCCACATCATAATCATTCAAGAATGATTTTCATTTTATGATTAAAAATAATTTTTAAGAACTTAATATCATTTGGGAGATGAATAAAATACATCCTATACAACACAAAAATTAATTTTGTAACAAAACATATAAAGGAAAAAGAATCAGTTAACACCAGAAATGATGAAACTACTAAAATATTATTAACAAAGAAATATTAGAAGATCATCTATGATATAATATTTATGTATGTGGTTCTTGTATAATTTAATAAAAATTATTTAACTATTATACATGATTTCAACATACCCTTGATCAAGGAAAAGTACAATGTAAGGGTTAATTCTACAATCTCTTCATTATCTGAGGTTGTTTATACGTGAGTATCTACTGAGACCTATTTATCATTCACATTCGTGTTTCATAAAAAAGTATTTTGATTTTTTACTATTTTCTAAACTATAGGTTAAAGTTATTTATACCCTTGTTTTACTTTTTATAAAATGTTTATAAAGGAATATTTCCATCATTTTCCATACAAGGTACTTTATAACCTTTTTAACAAAATTAAGGAAAGAATGTTTTTCCAACTTATACGGAGAGTGAAACTATTTTCCACCATTATAACATATTTGAAACTTCCCTTACAAGCTTATAAAAAAATTAATAATAAATGATATCTTTTTTTATCATGTTACTCTTCAATAATTTCAAAATATAAAGATATATTTCTCTCAAATAGTTTTTATTTCATCTATGTCAACATCCTTTGATGGATTTTACACTTGTTTGAAGTTTATTTATTATGATATAATATTTCATATTGTATTTAAGGTTTTGGGATATGTTTGACTATAGATGTGTTATTTTTATACCATTCATGGATTATGGTTAAAGTATTAACATTTCGTATTCCAGTTTTAATACGAATGTTTATGTTATGTTTTAGCCTTTTCATATGAGGAATGAATTGGACTTAGTAAGTGACGGGTGGATCCTGCTATAGATCTTCCATGCATCGGTAGGTATCATGAGACAAAATAGTGTATTGTCACAAGGCCTGGAAAAAATACTATTTTTAGTCTTGGCACAAGGCCTTGACTATGTGTTTTTGATGTCCGACATTATGCATTACATCATTATGAAATTGGATATTGATATTACATGTGATTATTCGACTAGGAAAATATCCATGTGAATAAGTAAATGGAATTATTTGATTTATCTTTGACATATTATGCTGAAGTTTGTGTTTAAAATTATTGGGTTTTAGTCTTATACATTTCCCTGAATTTTTATTCTTATTTATAAAAGTTTCCGTTATACTCTTATCCTTACTGAGCTTCTGAGCTCACCCATTTCTTTGTTTTATTTTTCCCAGGATGTGAAGAAGAATTTTATGGTTGACCTGTAGGGATAGGATAAGGGATATAATTTTGGTCAAAGGGGATAAAATGTTGTTTTTGTTTTTATTTCATGATGTAATGTAAAACTTATGTATGTATCTATAACTTCCAAGGCTACTAAACTAATCGTCGTTCGAGACTTGATCTCTTGTGGCCATGACAATGTTATGTAATAATGCACCGACTATGGGTAATTAGGGTCAAGGAATTACAGTTGGTATCATAGGAAGTTTAGTACAATCATCGGAAGCTATATTTAGAAAAAATCTTATTAGAGAACATTACCCTAATATAGACTTTGAGGATTAGAATAGAAGAAATTCCTAGAATTTTGGTAATATAGGGATTTTGTGTATTTTCTAAGAAATATATCCCTATCTGGATACGAGTATGTAGAGTTAGAACTGGCACAGATGTAGCTAAAAGTGAAAACTCTGACAACGAGTTTCGGGCTTGACACCAGGTATCCTGGTACACAACAACGGGCCTTACTGCACTCTTCGTTACGACACTACTGGGGGATATGATTAATATATTTCACATTTTCTTTAAAACCCAGTATGAAAGATTTATGTGTATTTAACTCCTCAAATAAAACTTTTTTATGATTATGGATTATATCCATAAACTGTTCAATTTATGTTTAGTATTTTAAAAGTTTGGAATTATGTATTGTGATTCATAATCTAATCTAGCATATGCCATTGTTAGAAATGGCACCTAGTGAAAGGAACGGAAACCATATCAATGCACTTAATCAATGTAGGGATTGATCTCTTACTCAAGATAGTTATAGTGGAGCTGGTGATGCAACTGGTGCTGATCATCTTATCACCACACTGGGAAAACTCACTCAAGTTATGAATAATAACCTTACCCTATAGAGTACCCTGACCCACAATGTAGAGGATCAATATTAGACCACTTCATGAGGTGGAAACCACCAAAAATATATAAGACTTCAAGTACATTGGTAGCGGAGAAATGGATAAGTTCCTTAGAGAAAATATTTCTTTCTTTGGGGAGTAATGAAAGGGAAAAAGTTGTCGTGGTAGTTTATCGCCTCACGGGAGATGCAGATCAATGGTGGTCATTAATTCAAAACAAAAAGGAAGATGAAGAAGTATAAAATATGGAATAGAGGGAGTTTAAAGATATTTTATTAGAAAAATACTTTCTTCGTGACCATTGAGAGGATATGGAATGACAATTTCTGATTCTGAGGCAAAAGGAGGATGAGAATGTCGCAAAGTATGAGGCTAACTTTATCAGGTCAGGAAGGCAAGCAGTAAATTATATATATAACCCAAGGAGTAATATTGATTTATTCTTTGATTGGTTAAAACCATTTCTCCTTTGAGCATTAGTCCCACAATCCTTCTCATCATATGAAGATATAGTCTCATGTTCTATCAAGATATCAAAACAATTATCTAAGTATTATGACATTAATGCAAAGAAAAAGAAAAAGATATTTTTTGAAAAATATAGAAATGGATATAAGGGGAAGAAGGGAAAATTTGAATATCCCTAATGTGGTAAATGTGGGAAGAAACACCCTAATACTTTCTTGAAGGAAATGTTAGTTTATTACAAGTGTGGCGAAAAAGGCCACCAAGGTCGTGATTGCAAGGGCAAAAAAGAGGTTATCAATGTTGAATGCTACAATTATAGAGAAAAGGGGAATTATGAAAACGAATGTCCTAAGCTCCAATGAAAATTACCTCATAATAGGCCAAGGTATCAAGGCCAAGATTATGTGATCACTACTGCTGAGGTTGAAGCTCTGAATGACATGGTGGCAGGAAATTTAATGGTTTCCTTAAATTTAGCCAATGCTTTATTTGATTCTGGATTATCGCATTGTTTCATATCTTCTCAGTTTTCTAAGAAAATTTTATATTTTTAATTTGATTTAAAAAGGTATTTTTCAGTCAAAACTCCTCAGGGAAGTATCATTGCAACCATTTTTTGTGAATGAGTCCCCATTAGGGAATATAAGTTTTCATTATCCACTGATCTCATCATCGTACCCATGATTGAATTTGTTATAATCCTCGGTAGAGATTGGCTTTTGGACCATGATGAAAAAATTTATTATAAGAAGAAGGAGTTTACAATTTTTGATGATGATAATGAGTACCTTATCTTCAGAGCAGAAACATCACCACTTGATTTTTATCTAGATCCACACCCAGTAGCTCTACTAAATTCAATTATTGGAGAGGAAGAGGATGAAATAACTATGGGTGAGTAAAAAAATATTCGAATAGAGGACTCACCTATTGTACAAGAATATGTTGATGTGTTTCCAGGGGATTTACCTGGACATCTTACAGAATAAGAAATTGAGTTTTCCATTGTTTTAATTTGTGGTTCAATAAAGATATCGAAGACCCCTTTTAGAATGGCCACTGTGGAATTGGTGAAACTAAAGAAACAACTAGAGAAATTGAGTAATATGGTATTTATTCACCTTAGTGTTTCTCCATGGGGTTCCCCTATTCTTTTTGTTAAGAAGAAAGATCGATCTATGAGGTTGTGCATTGACTACAGGGAGATCAATGCTATAACAATAAAGAACAAGTATCCCCTACATCACATTGATGATTTATTCGATCAACTTCATGGAGCTCAATATTTTTCAACGATTGTCCTTGGATCTTGATATCATTATTTGTGTGTGAAGAAGGAAGAAATTCTAGAAACCTCATTTCGAACCAGGAACAGGCATTACGAGTTTACAGTAATGCCTTTTGGATTGACTAATGCACCCTCTGTTTTCATGGATCTAATGAACAGAGTTTTCAAGGAATATCTTGATGAATTTGTACCGGTATTTATTGATGATATCTTGGTATACTCAAAAAGAAACGAAGATCATGAATATCACTTGATCACTATTCTGAAAACCTTTAGAAGAAATGAATTATATTGGAATTTTAGAAATGTGAATTCTAGGATCAGGAGACTTTTTTTCTTGTCCATATTGTATCTAAGGAAGGAATCTCTATTAATAAATATAAGATAAGATAAATACAATAATGGACAGTATTTACGAGTATAAATGAGGTATGCAGTTTTATTGGTTTTGTAGGTTATTATCAGTGTTTCATCCAGAATTCTGCCCAATTGGAAAACCCATTAACCAAGCTCACACGTAAAGGGGTGAAATTTGTTTGGAAAAAAGATTGTAAAGATTGTTTTGAAGAAATGAAGAGAATATTAGTAAATGATCTTATCTAGACTCTACCATCACAGAATGATGGTTTTTTTATTTATAGTGATTCTACAAAGAAAGGTCTTGGTTGTGTCCCTATGCAAAATGATAGATTTATTGACTATTCATCACAACAGCTAAAAAATAATTAACAAAACTATCCTGATCATGATCTTGAGTTAGCTGATGTAATACTTTCTTTTAATATATGGAGACACTATCTCTATGGTGAAAAATGTGAGATATATACTAATCACAAGAGTTTGAAGTGTATTTTCTCACCAAAAGAACTCAAAATGAAGAAAAATATGATGGCTTGAACTACTCAATGATTATGATTTCACTATACACTACCACCTGAGGAAGGAAAATAAGGTGGCAGATGCTTGGAGCAGAAAGAATCACGGACTTTTGAACAAGATGAGAGTTGAAAGGGATCCTATGTTCATGGATCTAGTAAATATGGATATGGGAATAATCATGGAAGGTGAAACATCAATACCTTTTGAAATGGTTTCCAAATCATCTTTACTAGAAAGGATAAAAAGTTCATAGACTGATGATGAGGAGTTGCAAAATAAAATTAAAGTTGTGAATGATGGGAGACTGATTGAATTCATATGTGAAGATGTAATTTTGAAATTTGGGAAAATACATTATGTTCCTGATATACCTAATGTAAAAAAAGAATTTATTGGATGATGCACACAACTCCAATTTCTCTATACACCCTAGTATCAATAAGATGTATTGAGATTTGAAGGAACATTTTTGGTGGGACAACGTGAAGAGAGAGATTGATGATTATGTGTCAAGATGTATGGTTTTTCAATAGGTGAAGTGTAGAAGACAACATGCTAGAGGATTCATGCAACCTCTTCCCATACCTGAGTGAAAATGGGATGATATTACGATAGACTTTGTTGTGGGGTTACCAAAGACTCCAATAAGGAACAATGAAATATAGTTCATTGTTGATCATCTTACCACGTCAACAAATTTTCTTTCTATAAGAGAAAATTTACCACTTGAACGTTTAAAAAGACTATATATTAACGAATTTGTAAGACTTCATGGAGTACCCCTATCAATTGTTTCTGATCATGATCCTCATTTTACATCAAGATTCTGGAAAAGCCTTCATAAAGCCCCGGATACTAAACTTTGTTTGAGCACTGCCTACTACCCTCAAACTGATGGAAAATCAAAATAGACTATTCAAACCTTAGAAGAAATGTTAGGATCTTTCTCACTTGACTTTCAATGTATATGGGATCATTATTTATCTGTGGTATAATTTTCCTATAATAATAGCTTCCATTCAAGTATTCAAATGGCTCCATATGAAGGGTTATACGGAATGAGATGTTTCACACAAACTTGTTGGGATGATTTTGGTGAAAGAAAACTCGTAGGCCCATAAACTGTTGAGGAAACAATGGAAAAGGTGAAGATTATCCAAACCCACATCAAAGAATCTTAAAGTATGAAAAAGAGCTATACTGATAACTGAAGGAAGGATTTGGAATTTCAAGTAGGTGATCATGTTTTCTTGAATGTATCTCCATGGAAGGGTGTTATACGATTTGGTATGAAGGGTAAATTAAGTCCTAGGTACATCTAACTTTTATAAATTCTTGAAGGAATTGGAGTTGTTGCTTGCCATTTGGAAATGCCTCAATGTCTCTCCAAAGTTCATGATGTGTTCCATGTATCACTGTTGAGAAACTACATGCCTGACTCAATTCATGTACTCACCTATGAAGAAATAAAACTGGCACACGATATGTCTTATTGTGAAGAGCATGTTCAGATTCTTGATACTAGAGAACAAGTGTTGAGAAACCAGACAAATCATCTAGTGAAAGTTCTATAGAGAACCCATAAGATGGAAGATGCAACGTGGGAACCCGAGGAACTTATGATGAAAAACCACCTGAGTCTTTTTATGCAGTAATATTTTATAAATTTTGAGGAAAAAATTATTTGAAGTAGGGTAGAATTTAACACCCCAAGCTTCTACAATACGTTTCCCTTTAAATAATACAATATCTTGTGTTGTACGCAACTTGTAGTTTTAACACACCATGACCAATCAAATTAGCAGTTATGAATAGTAATACCCAATTTTTAAAATTTTTAAATTTTTATTTTTCAAAAGGGACTTAATTTTTGGATTTGGAATATCTAAATTAGCTTATGGTGAATTTTTTGAATTTTTCTGAAAACGTTCAATTTTTGATAAATAGTGAGAAACACTACATTATTATTTAAAACATTCTTTTTATTTAAATAATTAGTTATTTTATTTAAATTTATATTAGGTACAAATAGATACACGGTTAATATCAGAATGTAAAATGTGGTTCAATAAGATGAAAATAATTTTTGATGAATAATATCGTTTAACTTTTATTTACCACGTTTAATAGTAAATAGGGTAATTAAAGGTAAAAATTATATTAATATTACCCTAACACATGTCCTAATTTAATTGGATATTTTTATTTCAACCAAAATCAACCTTAGGAATAAAATATGATCCTTTTGGTCCACTTGGGTTAGTTTAGGACATTTATTATTATTTTATTTAAAGAAGAGTTAAAAGTGCTAAATATAATGTTTAATAAAAACATTTTTAATATAGGGTTATACATAAAATAAATTACACTATAAATAATCATTATAAAGGTAATAATATTTCCTACATAACGACATTTTATTTATAATTTTTATACATTAAATAATTAAATTTATATATGACAGAATGGTGAAGCAGTAATTACCTTATTAATGAAAGATTAAAATAATTGATATTATAAATATCCAAATAAAATTAAATTGATACTTTTGTTGAAATAAAAGAATTTAATATATTATAATGAAATGTTAGGGTTGATTCAATGTTTTTTTTCGAAGTACTAATGCTGTTATGACTTTCACAAAAACAAAATACCAAATAGTGCCAAAGTTGACTTAAATGAGTTTTTAAAAGAAATACTATATTATAAAATGATGTAATAGTCCTAAAAATATAAGTTTCAGAAAAAGTAATTATATAATAATATATATATATATATATAATTAATGAACCACTTGGGGTTCTCTTGTAATTTTATAGTAAGATTATTAACCATATAATATAATAATACAAGAATACATGCTAAAAGTTAAACTATTTAACTAAAAGTTAAATCTAAAAGATAAGGTTAATATAGTGAAATAAACCTATCTAAAACCTATTGGTTGATATGTTTTCGACCCATACTCACCTTATCTTTGACATAAATTAATTTGGAGCCATTATTAACTGAATATTACTATATAATAAAATAATAATTCAAGCATTTCATAAAGTGAGCATCACCGCTCTTATAAAAGGGTACTTACCCTTCTCTCAAAATCACACCCCCAATGCCTTTTGGATCGGCCAAAGTCTACTCAAATATCTTCCCACATACCCTAAATTTGACCTAGAGGCCTTAATTTGATCAGAAAGCCATCCTATGGAGCCCATTTGATCAAATCAAAAGGAATCACCCGAAGAAATGGTAATAATTTCATCACCTCATTCAAAGTTCTTTTCTTCTTCCACCTTCTATTTATTTGTTGTTACCATTATAAATAATAACTCCAGTAAATGATACATATTTTTATGTTATTATAAATATGTAACAACCATATTCATTATTCTATCCATCCTATGAAGTACATGTCACCATAATTGTATACGTACAGCTTACCGTCTCCACATCGTGGTGTAGTTTGTTATTTAGTAATTTATTATTTGGATGGGTATAATAATGAGTATAATTGATTTAAATAATAAATATAACATGTTAATGATTCTTTATATATTATATAACATCCAATTACATATTATTTCACCATCAATATAATGATATTGTCGCTCGTCCATACATACGGATTATCGTCTCCACAAACGTGATGAGATTCATTCCCCATCGTAATCATTCAAGAATAATTTTCATTTTACGATTATAAATAATGTTTAATATCTTAATATAATTTTGGATATTAATCAAATACATCCTATCCATAACAAACATGACTTACATAAAAAACATATAAAGGAAAATGAATCATTTAACACTTGAAATGATGATACTACTAAAATATTATTAGCAATGAAATATTAGAAGATCGTATATGATATCATATTTATGTATGTGGTTCTTGTATAATTTAATGAAAATTATTTATGTATTATATAGGAGTTTAACATACCCTTGATCATGGAAAAGTACAAGGTAAGGGTTAATTCTACAATCTCTTGGTTATCTGAGGTTGTTTATAAATGAGTATCTACTATGACCTATTTATCATCCACATCTGTGTTTCATAAAAATGTATTTCAAAACATTTTTACTATTTCATAGACTATGGGTTAAAGTTATTTATACCCTTGTTTTACTTTTAATAAAATGTTTATAAATTAATCTTTCTGTCATTTTCCAAATAAGGTCCATTACGACCTTTTGGACAAAATTAAGGAAAGAAGGTTTTTTAACTTATACGGAGAGTGTGGATATTTTCCGCCATTATAAGATATTTGAAGATTCCCTTACAAGATTATAATAATATTTTCAAAATAAATGATTTCTTTTATAATTATTTGACATTTAAAATATTTCAAAATATAAAGAGATA
Organism: Viscum album; assembly: GCA_963277665.1. Lineage (NCBI taxonomy): Eukaryota > Viridiplantae > Streptophyta > Magnoliopsida > Santalales > Viscaceae > Viscum > Viscum album. Next base: position 1,449,879,809 of record OY728146.1, on the reverse strand, counting down.
TTTCTCTCAAATAGTATTTATTTCATCTATGTCAATATCCTTTGATGGATTTTACACTTGTTTGAAGTTTATTTAAAATGATGCAATCTTCCATATTGTATTGAAGATTTTGGTATATGTTTTTATGTGGATATGTAATTTTTATACCATTAATGTTTTATGGGTAAAGTATTAACATTTCGTATTCTAGTTTTAATATGAATGTTTATGTTAAGTTTCAACCTTTTCATATGAGAAATGCATTGGGCTTAGTAAGTGACGGGTGGAGCCGACTATATCTCCACGATGCATCGGTAGGTCTCACGAGACAAATTAGTGTCTTAGAAGAAGGCCTTTACAAAATCTTATTTTTAGTCTTGGTTGGATCACATGACTATGTGGTTATGATGTTTGGCATTATGAATTCCATCATTATGAAATTGACTATTGATATTACATGTGATTCTTCGACTAGAAGAATTTCCATGTGAATAAGTAAATGGAATTATTTGATTTATCATTTCTATATTATGCATAAGTTAAGTTTAAAAGGCTTGTGTTTTAGTCTTATACATTGACTTAAGTGTTTATGCTTATTTATGAAGGTTTCCACTTTATTGTTATCCTTACTGAGTATCCGAGATCACCCCTTTCTAGGTTTTATTTTTCCTAGGGTGTGAAGAAGTATTTTTTGGTTGACGTACAGGGATAGTCTAAGGGATATAAGTGCGTTCAAAGGGGATAAAATGTTGTTTTTGTTTTTATTTCATGATGTGATGTAAAACGTATGTATGTATCTAGTACTTACAAGGCTACTAAACTAATCAGTCTTTCAAGACTTGATCTCTTATGATCATTCCAATGTTATGTAATAATGCACTGACTCTGGGTAATGAGAGTCAGGGCATTACAGTATGGACCTTATAATTATCTAGTTAAACCGTTTGGTTTGATGAATTCACTCATAATTTTTTATGGCTTGGATAAATTGGGTTTTCAACCTATATCTCGATTCCTTTTTGGAAGTCTTGATGTTTGATGTATTACTATATTATCATACTCAACTTTACCATGAAAAACATCATTAAATCATACTGAATACATTGTGAAATAACCAATTTTATTCTAATATCAAACAATTACAATTTTGGATCGACAATGTTCACATATTATGTCCCAAAATATTAGAATTACATGTATCTATGGATCTAGAGAAGGTGAGTTCATTGTTTTCTTGGGAGCATCCCAATAGCATTTTTGATATATGGTGTTTCTTGGGGATGGATGAATACTTTAATAAATTTATAAAGGATTTCTAACATCTTCCAATGTCACTTACAAGATTAAAAAATAAAGTCGTCAAGTTTATATTGTCTAAATCACTAGAGAAATATTTTTCAAGAGATAAAAGGGATACTAGTTTTAACACTGATCATGATTCACCCCAAGTTGATTAGATGTTATATAATTTTTTGTGATTCATATTTCATTCTCCTAAGATTAGTTCTTATGTATGGTGATTGAGTCTTGTTTTACATGTCTCATCTGTCGAGGCCACATGAGAGGTATTACCTACACATGATCTCCATCTTGCAGATGTAATTCAAGCCTTATGTTTTTAGAGGCATTAGTTGATTAGTGGACAGTTTTTTGTGTTTATAAAGAAAATTATTCATACATATATATTCACATAGTGAGATATAAATCATTGGTTTTAAATTTTGGATTGAATACCTACAGTACATAAACGTTGAGATTTCATATTCATCAGGGAAAGGCAATGCAGTGGCCGACATGTTGATCCATAAATCTCAGAAAAAAGTATTATAGGAGGAATTTGGTGAGTTTCACTTGATAATAATATCATATGATATTTAATTATATTTCTAGAAGCATAAAAAATGTATTGTTATAGATTTAGTGGTAACTTATTCATTTATAGACATCATGAAAATGAGATAGTTTTTAAGCCCTTAGGGATTGGTCATGTGAGAAAGTGTTTCAGGTAAGTAAATACTGATGGGCTAGATTGTTGATGAGGATGAGATATTTCATATTCATGGGCACACCTTGGTTCATTTATATGTGTTAGGGGAATTGGTGTAAGATTCTCATGCTTATTTTTGAGTGGTATAACCTGGGCTAAAAAGTTTTTACCATGACTTACACTGCCAGCAGTGGTGTCCAAGGATAAATAAGTAGAGAGTATGATTTATTACATTGCATTACACATTTCAATAGGTGAAGGAAGAACACTAGAAACTAATAGGGTGTTTATATATTTTGAAAATTATTTGGTGGAAATGGGATGACATAACCATGGATTTCATATTTCGATTACCAAGATCACATTGAGCTAGTGGTGATGTATGGGTGGTCGTTAACTGGATAAAAAAATTTGACCACTTTTTACCTATTAAGGAGACCATTTTTATGGATGATCTTAGAAGGCTCTATGTATGATAGATTATAAAACTGTATTGAGTTCCATGATCTTTTTTATTGGATAGAGATTATCATTTCACAGATCTATTCTAGATTGAGTTTCATAAGGAATTAGTTACATAAGTTATATCATCCTCTAACCGCTGGGTAGCCTAAAAAAATCCATTGTTAGAGGGAATACATAGAGCATTCATCCTCAATTTTTGAGGTTCTTGTGAAACTCACATACCTCTAGAAAATTTTTCATTCCATAAATGATTTTAAGAGATGATACAAAGGGATCATTATGTGGAATTATGTGGTAGGACATGTCGTTCACCCCTTTACTAGTTAGAGATTGGAGAGGCAGTGTTACAAAAACCTCATGTCATTCAAGAGACATTGGAGTTGGTAATTTTTTTAAAAAAAATCATGGATCCATATTAGTTTAAGAAGAATTATTATGACGATCGTTATCAATAAACTCTTTTGTATGAATTTCAGGATCTAGTTTTATTACATTCTTCAACTAGTATGGGGAATCTATGGATTTAGAAATGAAGGAGGCTAGAACATTGGTTCATTGGACCCTTTTATATTTTAGAGAGATTCAGTTTGGTAGCATATTGGTTGATGTTTCCATAGAGGTACCAAGCCATGCATGATGTCTTTCACATATATTATATTATCCTCTCTCACTCTAAGGCATAACATAACATTGATTTAAAAGATATTTTTTAGAGGATTATGTTTTTTAATAGGTGTATCATATTCATATAGTTAATCAATGAATGAAGTATCTTTGATGAAGGTTAGTTTCTTTAGTTTGAGATCAATTATAATAATGACCATATATAAGATGAGACCTAGGAGAGAGATGATGACATACATGATTAGTGGTCATTTTTATTCTTTGATGATGATTTACCACTCTCAAAAGGGAAACTCACAGATGAAATCTATTAAGTGGGGGAGGTTTTAAGATTCCAAAATTTTTCATGATATATATATATATATCACTTTGCTTGTTTTAAACATTTTTTTAACTAATAGAAGACCCCATAGAGTTAAAAACTATTTGGGAGAATTCAGGGCTTGTTCATAGCGTGGAGCTCCAGATTTTGGAGAAACAGCCTAAGGTGTAAGGCTGGCACCTGGTTATTAGTAACTGTGTGACTCAACCGTGAAACCTTATAAGAGGAGGCGTAAAGTTAGTTTAATGGTGCACAAGAGGCCAATTGTCCATGCATGGATATATAAAAAATCTACATATGGAATCTATACAAGCTTTACACTATTGGCCAAATCGTGTGCCTAGACTCCTTGAGTAGTGACACATAGGAATTTACCCTACATGTTTGGTGTATGGTATAGAAAAACGGTTCATCCAAACAATGTTTCCTTTTTAAAAATGGGTCAAATTACCATTTTTTTATCCTTTATTAAAAATAAAACCATTATTATTTTCCTTATTTCTCTAGTATTTGACAACATTGAGAGCTCCCTCTTGACACTTCCTAGGAATGGATGTTTCTCCTCCAAATTGACTCTGATTAGTATATCCTTTTTCATATTGTAAGTGTATTGGTAGTTTCTTAAATCCATTTTTTTCTTATTTTATATCACCATATTAAGCATTATATTAATTCAAGGTATTATGAACATTTTTCAAGGTATTTGTGTATTTACCTATTTTCTTTATTTCTAGAATAAATCAAAAGATAATAGTATATGAGGGTTATTAAACCACTATAAGGTAGGTGTCTTATAACTTTTCTTCAAGTATCATTATTTATATTTTTCACTGTTGTACTAGAAAGTAGTTTTACATATTATTATTCCCTAAAATACATCCTCCTTAAATTAGTTTCCCAATTTGACACCCAAACATTCTAATAGACCCCCTTTAAGTATTAGAGTACAATGAACACAATAGGACCCAGCCCTTTGGTGTACCATCTATATTCTTACATGCCCTTTTGTATAATAATAACCAAAAGGCCCTTCTGTGGGTTTTCTTTGACTTCCACAAATGAATTTAATTAATTTAAATGAATAAACTATTGTATTGAGATTTCACAAAAATATTCACATGGATTAATAAATTTGAATGAACTATTTATTGGTATTAGACCAAATATACAAATTTTTCATTTATAAATGAAAAGGTTATTTCTTGAATTAAATGAAGTGAATAAAATGGCATGGTTATTACAAGAACAATTATTATTTATAAAATTAATGGTTCTTATTGAAATAATGGACCTTTTGTCTATTAAAGATGTGGTAAGACATGAGCCAACCTTGAATTCACGAGGGAATACCTTGAGAACTCAGAGGAATCCACCTTGATTCATTGATCTGGGTTCCATGGGAGATAAACACCATATAATTTGGTCTTTTTCTTATTAGTACATGTATGAATCAATGTAGTACTGAAAATTAACTCACTTAATTTCTAGAAATTATAATTCCTTGAATACACTACTAAGATTTACCTTGATATCCTCATATAAGAGGTACCTTGTATTATTCCATTGGTCCTTAGACATGCTTATATCATGATTTTACTATGAATGCACTCCATGGAATCAGTTAGAAATTTTTTCCAATGGGGTTACCTAGGTGTAATACTTGAATAACACTTAGACCCCTATACCTATGATCTATAGTTATTCATTATAATCTGTCTTGACATTATACAGTCAAGTATGTTGTGATTTCCCCTCAGGTCCTAGTTTACTATTACTTAATGTTGGAATCCTTGGTACACCTTGGTACTTACTTTATTATTAATTCTACCTAGACACCTTGGGTATGTTCTTTAGACCCTTACCATTTATAGGCCCCCTATTAGACTCTCCTGGCTTAGGTCAAAGAAGGTATGGCTGAAAAAGAAACCTATGAGGATTCTAAGCTTAACATGGTTATTATTTCATGCATTTTATTTTACTACCTGTCCTTCTACCTTCACAATGTTATATTTAGGTTCACATACTAGAATTGTAATAGACACCATTGGTGGTTTCCTACTGAGTATATCTCACACCCTATTTGGGCATGTAATTGGTACCTGAACAAACATAATGGATGCAAGTAGGTGCAAGGGAAAGATTTTTTTCATGGCTGGTTTATTTTGATATAGCATGGGATCCTGGAGAACATGATCGATCTTAGGATCATGATTCTATTGGAGATAGTTTTGGTCTTTTTGAAATTTTTATGTAGATTCATTATATGTATTCCTACCACTATGTATTACTATTTATTTGATATATAATAATGTAATTAACATCATTTTATATACAATGATTATTGTTGTTGTCCAGTATATTTATATTATCAGGATGTTTATCTTTTCCTATCTTTGTTTTTTCAATGTTATCTGCTCCCATTGTTATTCATTTATTATTTTATTATTCTATACTCAGACCAGAGAGTATATTCTCCCCATGGACACACCCTAGGACCTCCCTACTAGTAGGAAGCCACTAGAATTTGAGGACCTATGCTTCACGCCATGAGGCCAACTAGGCCAGGTTACTTATGAGTAATCCAAGTCAGAGACATATACACCCTTTCCTTATATGTATTTAGTTTGACTGATTTCTACATAGAAATATATTCCCTTTATTGATTTCTTAAATATTAAAAATATTATACCTGTTATTCAAATATGGATGTTTATTAGTTATTAAGTAATATTGTTTATATAATTTATACCATATACATTCCTTCATATGATAAATTATTATGACATTATTAGTGATGGTTAGGGCCCAAAATAGTCCCTAGGTGCTTCAATAAGTATCATCAGACAAACTAGCTTCGGTATTTTGGTGTATACCTACCCAAAATAGAATATAAATTAAACACAAGTCCATTATAACATAATAATAATATCAAAGATCATGATATAATACGTTAAATAATAAAATTTTCTATCCATAATTATTAATTTCATCACTAATGAACCAATTATTATTATCCGTGTGTTTATTTATTGATCTTTTAATCATGGATATGTTATGATCAAAGTTTCTTTTGATTATGGAATTATTTTGATTATCTATTCCTCCCATATTATTTATTCACATCTTATAAACACTTATATTTCTTGTTTTTTATCATTTATGTTTACACTTTTTGAGTGTTTTATCCCACTTAAATATCTTGTTTGATATTTTAATTATTTGTGGTTAAAATTAGATCAATTTAATTAATTTTAAATCTATTATATAAATAAGGTGTTTATGAGAATCAGATTCCAGGGGCATGGGTTTGGGGAATCACATTCTATCTTTTCTTTTCAACAAAATAAAATAATTTCTTTCATTGAAAAATTATATCTCCCACTCATCATGATAATTTGGTCAACTCTAGTGTAAATAATAAAATATTTTATATTTCTATGCCTATAATCATGATTTTATCCATAAATAAATGGTGTTATTATTAAATTTAAATTTCCACATGTTTATATCAGAAAACCTACCATCATAAAGAAATATTTAATTTACTAAGAAAGCTAGTGTAAGGAAACTTAGTCAAAAACCTAAATATCAGATGGGAATTCAAACTAACAAATAATGAAGTAGAAACTTACTCTAATTCGAATTGTTTGTATCAGTTATAAAATAAACTAATTTTCATGACCTAGAATAGTCAAGCTCTGATACCAAATGTTTCCTCAAAGATGTAATGTAGGTAATCTAATTTTTTTTTCATGAATATTAGTTTTTAAAAAGAAAACTAAAAATTTTCAACCCTTGGTTGTTAAATTTAATATATTTATGAAATAATGTTCAATTCAAGTAGTATCAGACAAAAAAATACTCCTTTATAATAATACTAAAAAACCACACATTTTATTTTTATAGGTAAGGAAGTTTATATGCCAAAATTTAAATATCCTTAATTTCAAACATATCAAAATGTACCCTCTATTTTAAATCTATCCAAGGGTATTCCTTTCTATCCCAAGAGGAACTAAAAATAACATGTTGGTAGGTATATTATTCTATCTCTGAACACTCTGTCATTCTAACCCTATAAGTTCTCGATCACGTGAGGATGAGATTAGGAGTGGGATTCCCCTTGGATCGGGGTTAACCCTAGCACCACCTGTGGTGGAGCTGTGTCCTTCTTCAATGGTTGGGAACGCGGGGCCAATGGTTTCCCCTCTTCCTATCTCCCAGAGCTTCCAAGGGCCTCTATTATTCCTTCCTTCCCATTGTCACTTCTCCTGGAGGTGTCATCTATTAGGATCACACTAAAAGCTTTGGAATCGCTCAATGGTTCTCCTGTGTTCTCATTGTCGCCTTCAGAATTCCACGAAGCTGTGATGGTGCATCCGCGTACCTTGGCTGCAATGTTTGGTCTGGATCGGCCCCCCGCTGAGTTTCTTTTAATGTTATATGAGTTAATATCGGGGTTTGAAAAAATTGGTTGCTATTGGTGTTCTTGACTAACACCATTTCAGAATTCATCTCCATAGATTCGATGATTTTTCCCAGGATTGGTCGTGCGAGTCATAGATATGTGACAACCGGCCATTATTTTTGTTCTCATGGATGGTTGATTTCCATAGGAGATGTGATTGTTAATGATTGGAATTGTGGATTCTCTTTTCCAACATTACACTTCCTTTCTAGAACCTTGGTGTCTTAAAGGGGATCAACGATCATCTTGGTAGTTTCTTTCATGCTGATGAGTCTATGGCTTGAGTGTTCCACCCCTAGTGTGCACATGTTTGGGTCAAAATGGATGTGTCAAGGGTTCTTCCACATCGTATTTGGGTTTCTTTGGGTGGTGAGGATGTCTTCTAGAAATGACTCAGCTATGAGGAGGTTGTGAGTTTTTGTTCATTCAGCTTTTTTCAAGGGAATTCGATATTCATATTTCATAGGCATGGAGGTTATTATTAAAGAGGTCCCCCCACCCCCAACCGATTAGTTGGATTAGCCCCCCTCTATAAAAAAATGATCCTTTTCATCCTCCATCCTTTGTGCAAATAACAACTCCCTCTTGTTTTCATGCCCTGATTCTGATGATCCCTAGCTCCCCAAGTACCCCACTAAAGGCTTATCATACTGAGGTTTTGTCTGATAAATTGAATTAGAGGTTGTGAATTTCCCCAGTTTCTTAGTTTTATCATAGAGATGAGCATGTGTGAAGTTCAGGTATTGTCTGGGTACACCCCTTCACTGGTGTCTGCCGCCGTGGTTCTGACTGCAATGGATTCTTGTAGGTCTCCTGTGAAGAAGGGTAAACAAGTGGTGGTTGAGGAGGATGTATTAACTCGCTACCAAGGAAGGATGTTAAAAATGTGCAAGGACTACTCCTCCCAGGTTGTAAAGGTTGGGTCTAAAGTAGGAATTCTATCTTATCCTATGAATTTCAAGGAAGATAATTCAGTAATTGAAACACCCAAAGCTCTACCCGTCTTGGGTGGTGGTTCTTCCACTCATTGATCAAGTTCTAGAAAAGAGGTGAATCTCCTGTTATGTGATATTATCCCAAATATTTATAATTATCCTCCTCTCTTTCCAAGGGAAAAGGATAGGAAGATGGAAATAGTGGACTTGGGTAACCAAATTTTCATGAGAATTCAAGCCATACATTGTTTCAATTGAATGCTTTTATGCTACCATTGATTGAATTTGTCACAGTTTGTTTGATTCTGGATATTTTGTTTTTTTAATGTGAAAGTCATCAGTAATACTATAAATATCTTCCTAAGATGTGGTTTCATAAAAATAAGGGTCCACCAATGCATTGCAATTCAGATTTGGACTAACAAGAGGGAATGACATTTTCCATCAGTACTAGGCCCGTGCAACCCTGCATAGGACAACTATCTGAGCAGCCATGCGAAGGTGGAGGCTTGTTTTATTGTTGTAGGTGCTATGGAGGGACAAATTAAAATAGTCTTGATTTATATGTATTTTACTTTTTAATGGATTTATTTGGTTGAAATTTTTTGGGTTCACACTTACCTTTAAAAGTTTCAGTTGAAAATACCAAAAAAATGGATTGGAAAAGAAGTCCTCAATCACGTAGGATCAGTAAAACCTATTACATTATTTCCCAAGAATACCAAGATAATATAGGATTGATATTAAAACAATTATAACATTAATAATAATATATTTAATATAATACCTAAAAATCATATCTCTTATTAAGAACATAAAATTAAAACAATTGATATTACACTAAGTCAACAACATTTTGATGTTTTCTAGATATTTTAAGTTTTTTTGAGTTCTTCAAACTTTTCTATTATTCAAAAATTTGAGGCTGTGGATATATATATATAATACATTGTAACAAAATCCATTGGTCAAATTATAAAAATATCATATTTCATTGTAATACAAATAAAGACAACATCATTATCATCCAATGAGGTTTGCTTTTTTCCTTAGTTATAATGTGTTAATTTCAGAACTATTATAATGATCTTGAATCTAGTGAATTTAATCTATTTGGAAAGTTCATACTACTAGATTTTCCAAAACCTTATTAGGGCCTAAAGTATTTTCATTATCAGAAATTCATTCTATAAAAACATGTCAACCAAAACTATTCTAATGTTAAAGTACATTTATGTGAAGTTTATTTTGATTTCCAAAACAAAAGAAAGTAATAGGGTCTTTGATTCAATATCAATATATGCTAATGGAAAAATTTAGTTGGTAGGATGAAGTTATTAACCAATTTTAATCAATGGAATTGATGAGAAGAAACAATATAGCATCAATTACAATGAGAAGAGTCACAGACCCTTGTTTAAGGCTATCACTTTAACTAAAATTCATACCTCAACTGAGGTAATCCATTGTTTCATAAAAGTTTCTACTAAATGTCAATAAAATAAATATTCATATCATTATTTTACTAAAATTAAATAGGGTGAAATTAATTGTGATATATATCTATAGCCAACCATCCTTTTCCATATTGCATGAGGTATAATGTATAAATATCAAGAAAGATATTCTATATAATTAAAAACATCCGAAAGATATTTTGAGAGTATAAATTCAAATTTTCCCTTAGTTAAGTTCCAAGACTCATGTCACCTTTTATGATTTTGATATTCACATAGTCAAACGTTCTATTACAACTTTCATAGAATGGTCATTTAATTTTATAAAAATACATTATTATAATGAGGTATGTCCTTTAAAATTTATTTTAAATGAATTATTTAAAAAACATAATACAAGAAGTTCTGGACAAATGTATTTTATTATATAAGGATAAATATATTGGAAAATGGATGTTCAAGACAAGATAATAAAATAGATTAACTAATATATTAAAAATACCTACTGAGGGTACCTTTACCCCAGAAATTATACTTCCAAATTTATTAACCTTACTTGTTCATTTAGATATAATGTCCCAAAATAGAAATATGTACTATATTGAACATGAAGAAAAAATGTATGGAGAGGTCATTACTGTCATATTTTTTCTTGATAATGTAAATGAAATTCTCAAGAATGAATGGTTGGGATCCTCGATTTCAAATTTATACATGAGATACATTTTCATAAATTTTTATCCAATAGTTGGTATACTATGTTATTTATAGTGTTGGTCGGAGTGGACACTCAAGAGGTGGGTGAATTGAGTCCCAATTAAAATTTCTGTTAAAAAGATTTCTATTAAAATCCCCCAAATTAAATAACAAGCAAAACTATAGTGAATTTAAAATACAGTAAAGGGCCAGTTAGGTTCTCAAGAGATTGATTAGTTCTCAATCAATATAATCTGAAGATTAATTAACTTTTGAAAGTAACCTAATAATGTAAAATAAATATAAACACTTGATAGTTTAACTATCAGAGTAACTTTGTAATAGATTTGAATTTAAAAGAACTTAGCATCATATTATTCAATATAGTTTAAAACAAAATAAATAAGCACAACAATTTTAACAAAGAGGTGACATCTCAAGCTAAGACTTAGTCCTCTCAAAAAGTTTATATAAACTTGATCAGCACCCTGGATCTGGATTTTAGAACAGTGCTCAGACTGCCAGGTCCTCTGACCTCTACCACAGTTCTTCATGGGAAAACAAAAAAAAACAACAGGAGATAGGCTGTCCAGGTCATAATTGACCTCTACCACTATCCATAGTGGGATACAAGATACTTATAGAAGTTTTATGTGAGGATTTATAAATCCTCTAGTTTAGAACATGAGTCAGTGTGTGTATGCAATATAAATAGTACACACACTGCTCAAAAAGTAAGTAAAAGAATCACTGAGAGAGAGTAAATATTATTTTAGAATGCTCTAGTGATTTGAAGTGCAGCTCTGGACTCTTTTTGATTAAACAAAAATGCTTCTGAGTCCTTCTCTGGTTTTTGTCTTGAAAATAGAGTGTCGTCTGCTTCCTTGATTTTCAGGTTTAGTTTGATCAGCTTGAGTCTATGAAGAGATCATTGAAGTTATTCACTCATTGAATAAGGTTCAACTTGTGTTATCTTCTTGTATGAATGGTCTCGTTTATGTCCAGTGTTCTTCAAGTAAGTCGGTGCGTGGATGTCGCCTTTCTATTATGTATATATTATCCCCACATTACCTCTATCTTCCTTATATTCCTTGAGATCTAGAAAAGGGAATGATTACTTTATGGAAGGTATGTAGTATGATTCACTGACATCTCAATAACCATCATTAATTAATATCAGTGAATTAAATTAACCAAATATGACCATTAGTATAATTTAAATAAAGTATACGAGTTAAAGTAACAAAATGCTTGTAACGATCGACTTGTATTGGTAGTTGTTTGTCTCTATAACTGTAGATCCATGTATCAGTCGCTTTATGTAGCGGTAGGTCTCTATATAGCGGTGAGTTCCTATAGGTAGCTCTTTGTTCTTTTACCGATATCTCCTTGTATTGGTAGACTTGAGTAGAGGTGACATCCTTATACCAGTGGACTTCATAACGGTAGACTTATGTAGCTGTAGCTATCACTCTATATTGATAGAATTCTTTCTTACTGGTAGACTTACTCTAACGGTAGCTCTGGTGTAACGGTAGCTCTCTGTGTACCGGTGACCTTTCTATAATGGTAGACGTAAATATATCACAAATGATTTATCATTTGGACATATCTGAAAGTATTTATGTGTTGAGGTTTAAAGTACATAAACATTAACTAAAATAATGCAATGTTTAAATAATAATCATTTGGGATTATCAAAACATAATTAATCATAACTGGGATTTATCAAAACAGGTGAGTCCAAAATCTCTCCCATTTTGATAATCACAAATTATGACATTGTAATCCAAAATGTATCAGACTTAAAATATAGTTTTTATGATTTCTCAGTGTGTTTCAACATAGTTTCAAAAATATCTGAGATAATGATCTATAAATGTATCAGAGAAAATCAAATATAGCAGAGAGAAAATAAATTCAATGATTTTTCCTCCATATTAAAGATATCTCCCACTTTGTTAATTTCTTTTTCGTTTCTCCCCCTTTTTGATTAGAAAAAAGAATGGTGAAAAGAATGTATCATAGAAAATGGGGAATAGTAAAAACAGAAATCAAGGAAGTATATAGGAAAAGTAAAACATAGAAAAAGAGATTCTAAAAAGTGATATATAGAAATTATTCAAGAGTAAAATATACAAAACCAGTACAAGAAATACATAATATTCTTATCAAACAAATCTATACCCACTCAATAAACTTCTTGAATGTACACATTGTATTTTCCTTTAGGATATGAGGTTGACTTAGGCTAAGAAGGTTGAGAATAAGAATGGGGTACTCCTATATGGATTCTATGTGGAGAAGCAATAGATACACGATCAGATCTGTAAGGAATATGGCTCTGAGGAATCATAGGTGTTAAACTTCTAATAGCTTGAGTTCGGGTCATTTGGAAAGTAGAAGCAGAATCTGAAGATCCAGAAGCAGATGCAGGAAAAGCAGGAGGCACTATTACAGGATGAGCATCAACATTTAATAAAGGCAACAACAAATTCTTGAATTCCATGATAATTCCTCCTACATTCTCCATAGCAGACAAAAAGTCATCCTTGTTTTCTAAAAACTTATCCAAAGCTGGAGTTAGCTCCATGATCTTGCTTACTTGTTCTCCGAAGGCTTGATTTACAGGAGTTAATTTTAGATTTTACAAAAGAAGTTTGAAATGGTTGGTCAATTGATGCTTGGTTTACACTTTATGAAAATAATAATAAACTTTATCTTTGACCTCTTTTTGAGAAGCAGTGGCCTCTCTCATAAAATTCTAAACAATTTTGCTTATATCCCTAGTGGTAGTCACCACTTCAGTTAGAGCAGATGAGTCCACAGAGAAACTTCTTGATGTTGAACCAAGCTCCTCTTTCATCAATTCTCGAATTTCATCCAACTCTATTGAAGGTCTGGAAGCAAGAGAACCAAGAGAAAAAGCCACAGTTTCCTTGAAACTCTTAGTTAGCCCACTGATAAGTTTTTTTACAAGAGAGTCCTGGGTGCTGACATGTTGTTCCAATGAAGTCTTAAATTCCTCAAAAACTGAAACCATCTGGACAACTACACATTTTACAAAGGCCAAGTCTTTGTCTCCTTGAAATTTAGAGCTCATATAAGACTTTATAGAGACCAGTTACTTCTTTAGAGATTTAACATTCTCTTCCAAGCTTTAAATTTGATTTAGGCGGGTCTTGGCTTCATTCATCAACTCTTCCACAGTGGTGGACACCACACATCCAAGAGAGAGTTAAAAATATCTTTCCATTTTTCTCATCTCTTCAATAAAATAGCCCTTTAAGTCTTTAACAGATGCAACCCAAGTCTCATTTAACTCATCCCTTAAATATACAAGGTCATCCTTAGTAACTAGATTTTAAGGTGCAACTACAGGTGATCTTTAAGATACAAGACTAGTCACAAAGTCATTCATAATAGATTGAATAGATGTTATCAACGAGGTTTCCATTATTCTTATCTCTTCCACAAAACTGATCTTTAGCTCAGACTTTAACTCCTCTAAGTCAACTTTTTTCACAAGATCTTCAGGTAAGGTCTCAGAGAGGATATTATAATAGACATGAGGTATGCTGATTGGTGTCTCATCCTCAGAGTCAGCGTAATCTAATCCAAGCACTCAAAACCTAGGTCTTCTACCCAGTCTTCAATTCCATCATCTACTGAAACATTTCCAAGTCTAATTGGATGCTCCCCCTCAACTAGTGAATTATCCTATAAATGTACATCAATATCACCCTGAGTAGGTAGGTCTTCCTCCAAAGAATTCTCCACAACTATTTCCATTTCTACAACAGCATGAGACTCCTTAGTTATAGGTGCAGGTATATCTACTTCAACAACTTCCTCAGTAGTCATTAAGGAGTTCCTAATCAGTGGAATGAGACTCAAGCAGGTTGAAGAAGATGCTTCAGTTTCAGATTCTTCTACTTCCTCATTCTCTGGAGCAGGCTTAGTCTTCATCATCAATAGGAACTTCTATATTTATCTCTTTCAAGACTGATTCATTTCCAGATGATACAACATCAGTAACAGGACTTGGAGGCAAGTCCAGATACCTTACATATTCAACAGAGGTCTCATATTCTTCAGAATAACTATACGATGGGATGTCCTCATCAGTTCTTAGACCTAGATCCCTCTCATACTTTGGCCTAGGAGGATGGTCCACATGACTGAATTTTTCATATACCTTTCCTTTATCATTCACCCACTACTTCTTCCATGGATTCCAGTTAACTTTCTTAAACGTTCATACTATTCGAGTAATGCAGAAATTATCCTTCACCACCACTATCACATCTTGAGACTCAGCCACTTTCTTTGCCTTTATCAAGACAGATAACAACTTTTCAAAAAACAAAGCATTGGTCTTGGGTTTCGGTCCGGTCATGTACTCTATATGAATCATCAATAGTCTACATAGGTTAACCATCACTCCATGCCTCAAAATATACATAAGGTATATGTCTTGAAACTACAAGGAGGAAAAATACCCTCTCATAAGATTAATCACATCTTGGATAAACTTGAACAACAATCTATTCTCACCCTCCATCTCTATTGGAAACACTTTCCTTGGAGTTCCATTTCTAGTTAGCTCAAGTAGTGCAGCTTGATATCGAAAATGATCAATGGTTGCAGGTATGGACTTAGAAGAAAATCCATACTCTCCTTCATGAGGTACTCTAAGGTTTTCAGCCCATTCACTAGATGAGAAGGATATCACTTTACCATTCACAAATGAAATCATCCTATTATCCTATTCTGACATCTCAAAATGAACATGCGCATAAAATTATTTCACCAAAACCAGGAAGTACGGTCCGTTGTTATTTGAAAAACACTTGAGCCATCCCTACTCCTCCAATATCTTCTAGATTAACGATTTGATATATAACAACCATTCAGCGAAGAGCTCTTTTTCAATCACTATGTCCCTCTTGGTCAGATTCGGGTTCACGGGCTCTCTTCTTTCCTTAACAGTGCCACTTCCACTAGTTCCTAAATCAACTTTTTGCCGCTTAGCACTTGGCGCATCTCTTTCACTGAGCGTCGGATTCATCACATGATCCATTTCTACAACCAAAGACTTAGGGTTCATGAGATGTTTGAAGGTTTGGTTTTTCATGATGGTGAGAATCCGAATGGGTAGATTTCGTGGTGGATTGAGTAAGATTTAGACTTGATTTTATATCATTTAGGAATCAAAAAAAATAAAACACTAAAACTCTTCGGCCTGTCTTTTTTAAAAATAAAATAAAATAACGTGATATGTTATACCGGTGAGAATTTTAATAGTAAGCCCTACCGGTGAGAATGGTAATGGTGAGGTATTCCTAATGGTGAGGTTGTCTAAGGGTGACGTATTCCTAATGGTGAGGTTGTCTAATGATGAGGTATTCCTAACAGTGAGGTTGTATAATGGTGACATATTCCTAATGGTGAGGTTGTCTAATGGTGAGGTATTCCTAATGGTGAGGTTGTCTAAAGGTGAGGTATTCCTAACGGTGAGGTTGTCTAAAGGTGAGGTATTCCTAACGGTGAGGTTGTCTAATGGTGAGGTATTCTAATAGTGAGGTATTCCTAACGGTGAGGTTGTCTAACAGTGAGGTATTCCTAATGGTGGGGTTGTCTAATGGTGAGGTATTCTAACAGTGAGGTATTCCTAATGGTGAGGTTGTCTAACAGTGAGGTATTCCTAACGGTGTGGTTGTCTAACGGTGAGGTATTCTAACGGTGAGGTATTCCTAATGGTGAGGTTGTCTAATGGTGAGGTATTCTAATGGTGAGGTATTGAACGTACAAAGTCTATCATTCCTAACTCATCTCTAATGTAACTTAACCTATCCAAACTCAAAGTTTTGGTGAATATGTCACCTAATTGATATTTAGTACCTATAAATTCAAGAGTAATATCACCTTTTTGGTAATGATCTCTCAAAAAGTTGTGCCTTACATCAATGTGTTTGGTCCTAGAGTGAGATACAAGATTCTTTGAGATGTTAATTGCACTAGTGTTATCAAAATTTATTGAAACATGTTTAAAATCATATCCACAGTCCATCAAAGTGTGTTTCATCCACATAATTTGTGCACAACAACTACCAGCAGCTGTATACTCTACATCAGCAGTAGAAAATGAAAATAAATTCTATTTCTTACTACACCAAGATACTAATAATTTTCCCAATAAATGACATGTTCCTGATGTTCTTTTTCTATCCAACTTACAACCAACAAAATCAGCATCTGAATAACTTATTAAATCAAAATATTGTGTTTTTGGATAAAACAAAACAAAATTTTCAATATTTTTAACATATTTGAAAATTATTTTAATAGAAAGAAAATGGGACTATTTAGGATTAGCTTGAAATATTGTACACATACACACACTAAACATAATGTCTGGTTGACTAACATTAAGGTAAAGTAGACTCCCTATCATACCTCTATAGTTGGTTTGATCCACTGATTTTCCAGTTTCATCAGAATCCAACTTACAAATAGTACTCATAGGTGTATCACATTACTTAATACTATCTAAACCAAAACGTTTTAAAATATCTTTTGTATACTTACTTTGATTTAAAATAATACCATCTTTATTTTGAAAATTTTGAAAACCATGAAAATATTTGAGTTCTCCCATAAAATTCATTTCAAATACATTTAGCATAAGTTTTAAAAAATCAGTACATAAAAAATTCTTATAAGATCCAAAAATATTATCATCAACATAGATTTGTACTATTAAAAATTCATTTTAAATTATTTTAATAAAAATATTTGGATCAAAAATCCCTTTAGAAAAACCTTTTGAAATAATAAAATTACTAATTCTACCATACCAAGCTCATGGATATTGTTTTAAACCATATAAAGCTTTAGAAAGTTTAAAAAATCGATTTGGAAAATGATAATTAGTAAATCTAGCTGGTTGGTCAACAAAAACATATTCAATTATAAAACCATTTAGAAAAGCACTTTTAACATCTATTTGATATAACTAGAAATTCAGATGAGCATCATAGGAAAGTAGAATCCTAAAAGCTTCTAGTCTAGCTACAGGTGCAAAGGTTTCCTCATAATCTATTCCATCCTCTTGACTATACCCTTGTGAAACTAGCCTTTCTTTGTTTCTAATGATATTCCCTGATTCATCAACTTTGTTTCTAAAACCCCATTTAGTGCCTATGGTCAATGTGTCCTTAGGTCTATCAATAAATTTGCAGACTCTGTTTCATTCAAATTGATTTAATTTTTCTTGCGTAGCCATTACCCAAAAATTCAACCTTGATTGCATCATTGATATTTTTAGGTTATAACTGTGAAATAATCGCTTCATGTTCAACCTGATTTCTTAGAGAATCTCTATTCACTGTCCCTCTATCAAGATTACCAAAAAAAATCATCTAAAGGACGATTCTTTATAATCTTAGTTGATCTAGTAAAGGCAGGACTAGAAATTTTAGGTTCTTCTCTATGTTCGGGTTCACTAGAATCAGATTCTAGAATATTTACAAAACTGGTTGTCTTTACAATAGGTTCATTGATTTTATCATTATGTTCTTGAATAGACATATCTTCTTCAAGATTTTCAATAGAAGACTTAGGTTCATGTGGATCAGTTTCATCAAATTTTATGTGAATAGATTCTTCAACACATTTAGTTATTTTATTAAAGACTCTATATGATTTACTAGTTATTGAGTAACCTAGAAATATTCCTTCATCACTTTTAGAATAAAACTTGTCAAGATTATCCTTAGTATTGATAATAAAGACTTTGCAACCAAAAACACTGAAGTAACTAACTTTAGGCTTCCTATTATTCCATAGTTCATAAGGGGTATTCTTAAGAACATGTCTAATCAAGACTCAATTTATAATATAACAAGATGTATTCACATATTTAGCCCAAAAATAAATATGTAGGTCATACTCATTAAGCATATTTCTTGAAATTTCATGAAGGGTTCTATTCCTTATTTCAATTACACCATTCTTTTGAGGTGTCCTAGGGGCAGAGAAATTGTGATTATAGCCATTGTGTGAGGAGTATGATTCAATCTCATGATTTTCAAACTCATATCCATTATCACTTCTTAGGGTATTAATTTTAAGTCCACTAAGGTTCTCTACAAACTTCAAATATTTTATAAAATAGGAACAAGCCTCACTTTTGTGAGCTATAAATTATACCCAAGTTTATCTATAAAAGTCATCTACTAAGACATAGACATAGTGCTTCCCATATAAACTAGAAACTCTAGAAGGTCCAAATAAATCCATGTGAACCAACTCGATAGGTTTAGAAGTTGAAACTTCTTTCTTTTATTTAAAAGAAACTTTATGTTGCTTTCCCTTTTTACAGGGAGTACAAACTTTGTCAGTTGAGAATTCAAGTTTGGGTAGGTCTCTAACTATGTTCTTCCTAGTTAGTTTTCTAAGTGAATGAATGTTGCAATGTCCTAATCTTTTGTGCCACAAGAAAGACTCTTTATGAAAAGAATTTAAGAAAGTAATGTTTTGTTTAGCTAAATAATTCAAATCAACTTCATAAACATTTTCATTTCTCAAAGAAAAAAAATACTAAAAAAATTAGAATTAAAAACATTACAAGAATCATGTTTAAATTTAACATTGAAATCATCATCACACCACTGAGAAATACAAAAAAAATTATATTTAAGTCCATCAAAAAAACTTTAGAAAATAAAATTGAATCAGTGTTACTAATCTGGCATGAACCGATGATCTTTCCTTTTGAATTATCACCAAAGGTGACGTGTCCTCCATCAACCTTGATTAAACTCCTAAAACATGAGTAATATCCAGTCATGTGCCTTGAACATCCACTGTCCAAGTACCATATCTTCTTATGGTAACTCTTCAAGCAAGTCTCCTACAAGACAAGTTTAAACAGAAAATGATTTTGGTACCCAGATTTTCTTGGGTTCAGACAGGTTAGCAAGAAAAACTTTTGGTACCCAGATTTTTTTAATGGGTATCATACAATCAATAGATTCAAAATATTTTGAAAGATAATATTTGTTTGATCTATAACCATGTGAATAACTAGTTGAAGCATATGAATTCCCAAAACTATAACTAGCAACATTCTGTCCAAATTTATGAATAAATCTATTTTTAGTAATCTGTCTCTGTCCAGGATGATAGCCTATTCCAGTTGTATATTTTGGTGCCACTTGTTTTCCTAGAATTTGAGTTAGAGTATTATTTGCATTTTTAAACTTTTATAAATCTTTTCTAAGTTTCTCATTGGACAATTTATGTTGGGTATTTTCCTTTAACATTTGAGTATTCTTTTCCTTTTCTACATCAAGTGGTGATTTAATAGAGCTGATCAAAGCATGTTGTTTCTTCAAGGTCTTATACTTGTCCTTCAATTCATTACAAGTTTCTTATAGCATATTAAAATATTCAAATAATTATTCACTAGATATATTTTCATATTTAGAATCAGAATCAACTCCAGAATAATATGAATTTAAAGAAGGAGTATCCAATGTTACCTTAGATGTGTTTTTCATGAAACACATATTGGATTTTTGATATTATTCATCCTCAGTAGAATCATAATCACATGAACTATCTTCTAAAACACTCCATGTTTCCTTAATAGATTTCTTGTACTTATTTTCCTTGTAGTTGTATTTCTTCTTGAATTTTATCTTTGGACAATCTTCTTTTACATGTCCTTTCCTTTTGCATTCATAGAAGACAATTTCATCACTCCTATCATAATTTTTCCAATCCTTCTGTCAATGAACTTTGTTGTTATATTTTCCTTTGTAGTTTTATTTTCTGAAGAATTTATTCTTCCTGTAAAATTTCTTGAATCTTCTGGCTATTTGAGCCATCTATGCATCACTGTCAGATGCACTCTCTTCATTGCTTGAACTATCAATTCCACTTTGAATTTTCCCTTTTTCCTTATTTTTTGAATCAGAAGTCTTGAAAGCTACATATTTCTTTCTTGGTTCATCATATTCTTCCATATTTACTTTCAATTCTTCTTCATACATCATTAACTTACCAATCATCTCCTTAACAGGTAAAGAACCAATATCACAAGATTATTTAATTGAAACCGATGTGCCTCTCCATCTGTCTGGAAGACATATTAGTATCCTCATGATTTACTCTTTTATAGGAACATCTTTTCCAAGTGATCTCATTGTATTTACAATTTCATTGAACCTGAGATACATGGTAGAAAAAGGTGCATCATGCTTCATTTTAAAATTATCATGATTAATAGTGTAGGTATTCAATCTCATTTCATTAACATTGGTTATTCCCTCATGGAAAATTCCCAAAGTATTCTAGATTTCATAAGCAGTTTTTCAAGCAGATATTAGATTAAATTTTCATCTCCTAAAGCACAATACAGAGAATTCATTTCATTACAATTATTATTGTAAGCTGTTTTAGTAGGTTCATCCCAAGTATTTCTTTCTATTTCTGGAATCTTATACTGAGTCTCTATAGTAGTCCAGATATCAAATCCCATACTTTCTAAATGAATTTTCATTTTCAGTTTCCATTGGGCATAATTAACACCATTAAAGAAAGGTGGAATGTTGGTAGGAACAACTTCTAATCTATTATCCATAATTAGATTTTTAGTAAATAAATTTAAAGAGATAAAATTTAGAACTAACAGAAATTTAAGATATTTAAGATACAACTAAAATAAAAGTTGAAAACCAGAGTATTTGGAAATCCTTTATTAATAACCTCCCTCTAAAACCAAATATTGGTTGGAGTGGACACTCAAGAGGGGGGTGGATTGAGTTCCAATTAAAATTTCTGTTAAAAATATTTCTATTAAAATCCCCTAAATTAAATAACAAGCTAAACTATAGTGAATTTGTAATACAGTAAAGGGTCAGTTGGGTTATCAATAGATTTATTAGTTCTCAATTAATCTAATCTGAAGATTAATTAACTTTTGAAACTTACCTAATGCTTTACAATAAATAAAAACACTTTCTAGCTTAACTATCAGAGTAACTTTGAAATAGACTTTAATTTAAAATAACATAGCATTGGAATATTCAATATAGGTAAAAATAAAATAAATAAGCCCAGTAGTTTTAACCAAGAGGTTCCATTTCAAATTGAGACTTAGTCCTCTCAAACAGTTTATATAAACTTGATCCACACCCTGGATCTAGGTTTTACAATAGTGATCAGACTGTCCAAGTCCTCTGACCTCTACCATAGTTCTTTGTGGGAAAACAAAAAAACAATAACACACAGGCTGTCTAGGTTCTACTTGACCTCCACTACTATCCACAGTGGGATACAAGAGAGTTATAGAAGTTTTTTGTGAGGATTTAGAAATATACCAGTTTAGCACATGAGATAGTTTGTGTATAGAATATACAGAGTACAGACACTTCTCAAAAAGTAAGTAAAAGAATCACTAAGAGAGAGTAGATATGAGTTTAGAATGATCTAGTGATTTGAAGTGTAGCTCTGGACTCCTTTTGATTAAACAAAAATGCTTCTGAGTCCTTCTATGGTTTTTGTCTTGAAAAAAGAGTGTTGTCTGCTTCCTTGATTTTCAGGTTCAGTTTGACCAGCTTGAGTGTATGAAGATATTGTTGTAGTTCTTCACTCCTTGACTAAGGTTAATCTTGTGTTATCTTCTTTTATGAATGGCATCGTGTAAGTCCCGTGTTCTTCAAGTAATCCGGTGTATGGATGTCGCCTCTCTATTGTGTATATATTATCCTCACTAAATCTCGATCTACCTTATATTCCTTTAGATCTAGAAAAATGAATGATTACTTTATGGAAGGTTTGAGGTAAGGTTCCCTGACATCCCAAAAACCAACATTAATTAATACCAGTTATATTAAATTAACCAAATTTGGCCATTAGTATAATTTAAATAAAGCATAAAAGTTCAAGCAGTGGAATGCTTGTAACGGTCGACTTGTATCAGTAGTTGTTTGTCTCTATAACAGTATCTCCTTGTACCGGTCACTTTATGTAGTGGTAGGTATCTGTGTAGCAGTGAGATCCTATCTATAGATATTTTTTCTTGTAATAGTATCTCCTTGTATCAGTAGACTTGAGTGGCGGGGACTTCCTTATACCGATGGACTTTATAACGGTAGACTTAGGTAGTTGTAGTTGCCACTCTGTATTGATAGCATTCTTTTATACGGGTAGACTTACTCTAATGGTATCTCTGGTGTAACGGTAGCTCTCTGTGTACCGGTGACCTTTCTGTAACATTAGACTTAAATATATCACAAAAGATTAATCATTTGGACATATTTGAATGTATTTATATGTTGATGTTTAAAGTACTTAAACATTAACTAAAGTAATGCAATGTTTAAATAATAATCATAATTTGGGATTATCAAAACACAATTAATCATAACTGGGATTTATCAAAACAGGTGAGTCCAACATATAGTTTAATACTATTTTTAATAGGAATTTATTTCATTCCAATGTAAATGGAAGTCCATTTCTGATAAAAAATTTCATTTTTAATAACCCTTTTAATTTCAACATAAAAAATTAATGTTAGAAGTTATGATTTTAGTAAGACCCCACCATCTTGATACAATGCTTCAAAATAAAATAATTAATGATAATAAATTATTAATACCATCAATGAAATATTAAAACTCTATAGTATAATAGAATAAAATATATTTTCATTTTTTTCATTGTTTATTCCTTTTTAGGAAGAATTTGTTTCTCATTATTATCAATTTTTATAATTTGAATATATATTTATTTAGAACCAATGCTTTGATCTCCAAAAACTTTACCACACATGTTGTATAATATGAATTTTTGATGCACTACATTCAATATTTTACAAATAAACATCAAAATATATGTTTTATATTATATTTTAATAAGCATTTTGTTATGATAGGGTGGTGTTTATTTATCTTCAAATCCATGGTATGAGGAAATTTAATACACACTTGAAACTTATTGATTTTTAAAATTGGATATTTTTTTAGGAATATATAATAAATTTCACTCTTAAAACATAGATCAAAACTAATTAATTATATTTCAATAAGTATTTATATTTTATAAAACAAAATAATCACATCTACTTTGGTTTTTACATTTGTAAAATGATAATAGATATCATATTCTATCAATAAACTGCAATAAATGAATAAGTATTTCTGAAGGTATTTACAATTTTCTTTAATGTATTTATTAACTATTTGTTTATCTGGGTTCTTATAGTACTATATAGACTGTAAAAAATATATATATTCAAAGGGGAAATATATTTGTTTTAGAATGAGTATGTTTCTTACATGGTGTCAAAATGTTTGATTACATCATGAAAATGTGATTCCCTATAGTTATTTGTTAAATTTATTTTAGTTTTATGTGACTAGAATATTTACATATGACCTTGAATATTCAACACATTATAGAACTAAAAAAATATTATTAATTGAAAAAGGGTGCACCCATTATATGAGCATGAGATTATCAATAACTAGATGCTAGGTTTTATCAATTATAATCCCCACACCAAGAGCCTTTTGTTTTAATTTTTATGAACATATCTTCTTTTCATATTAATTATCACCATCAATGGTAATTAACATGATATATTCATATATTTATATAGGAATGAACTCATGCTTCTTAGTATAGTGGTAGAAGTTGATAAAAACTACCAGTTAGTTATTAAAATTCTCATACTATCATAATTGGTATGAAGTCCTTCTTATAAATATATAAATGAGTTATATTAAATAAAATATATTATTATTGATGTATGAATTTTATTAAAATTATAATGGTGATTTTTTATTTTACTTCATTGTATTACAATTACAAATCCATTGGATATGTTTATAATGTTATTCATATTTTTAAGTCCATATTTTAATTCTTTATATTAATTTTATCTCAATTTTATTCCTTTAGTTCCATGTGTTCAAAACTAATTTTTTATATCTAAAAATAAATAGTTAAAAATAAGCATCACATAGAGAAAGTTGACAAAAAATGCCTGAATTGTCATGGTACTTCATGAAAATGATCCATGGTTCATTTGTGACATGTAAGAATTAACTGCATGGCATTCGAACACACAGTGTGGCCAGTATGACTAAAAGTGTGTGTTTTTAGTTTAAAGGTGTTTCTTTAGTTCATAATTAACATCAGATACTCAAAACAAAGAAAAAAATCCTCAAATCAGCCTGATATTTTATAAAAAATTATATGTTTCATTTTTAACCTATTTGAATTAAACTCACATCAATTTGACACATATTATAGATGGTACGCCTAAAAGTGAATGTTTTAAATATAAAAAGTTCCATTTTAGTTCCAAAAACACGTCACATGGTAAAAAATAAGTAAATATGCTCATATTGACACTATATTGTAGTAAAATGATCCATGGTTAATTATTGACAAAAATGGATTAACTACACCCCAATAAAATTAAAAACATGGATAGTATCACTAAAAGAGTTTTTTTCAGTTTAAAAGTGACATTTTATTTAAAAATTCTTATTAAATACAAGAAACTAATAAAACATGAAAATTTTTTAAAATTACCCATGAATAATATTTGAACTATATAAATTAACCTCACATGAATTTGATATATGATGTTGTTGATATGAGTAAAATTGTGTGCTTTCTTTTTAAAGTGATATTTTAGTTCAAATAATATGTTACAAACTGAAAACCAAGAGAAAAATTTTGATTTTTTTGATACATTAGGAAAAAATAATTTTTTTTTTCAATTTTAGTAATTAAATGTACTTCATTACAAAATATGGTGTGGTGAGTAAAAATAAGAGAGAATTTTACCTATTTAAAATTGTATTTTTAGTTAAAAAGATACATCATATACTCAAAACTTAGAAAACATGATTTAATTTTCAAGGTGATTTTGGAATAAAATATATGATTGAATTGTGACCTATAAGAATTAACCTCACATAAATACGACAAATGGTGTGGCTTCTATGACTGAAAGTAAATGTTTTTAGTTTAAAAGTGACATTTTTTTATCAAAATAGACATCACATACTCAAAAATGATAAAAAAACAATTGGATTGTTGTGATAATTTAGAGTAACAATATTTAATTCATTTTTATACATTGAAATTAATTTCACATTAATATGAATCATTTTTTGGCTGGTGTCACCAAGTTCATGTTCTTTATTTTAAAGGATTCATTTCAATACAAAAAACACATAATCTAAATTGATAAAAAGCACTTGGATTTTCATGATAATTTTGGAAAACAACAATTAATTCATATATTATTTTTAGGAATTTAACTCATGTTAATATGACACATAGTGTAAATGGTATGATCAAAAGTGGGTGTTTCTAGTTTAAAGTTGACATACTTTTGTTCCAAATTTCGGATCAAATACTAAAAATAAAACAAACACACTCAGATTATTATGAATCTTCATAAATTTTTTATTTATGTATTATTTTACCCATTTTATTTCTACTTTATTTTTTCATTATTATAAAATTTAATTTTTTATTCTATATTACAAAAATAAAAAATATTTTTATTACAAGTTCACATTTTTGTTCTATGGGGTTGGGTTAATCAATAGAGACTATCACCTATGGTTTGGAGAACATATTTATGGGTTTTTAGGAATTTTTAATTATTTA
The DNA here is from genome assembly GCA_963277665.1 of Viscum album. Lineage (NCBI taxonomy): Eukaryota > Viridiplantae > Streptophyta > Magnoliopsida > Santalales > Viscaceae > Viscum > Viscum album. Next base: position 1,449,853,168 of record OY728146.1, on the reverse strand, counting down.
TAAGCAATTATACATATCAAATGTAATTTTATTTTATTGGAATGTTTCAATACAAATTTATTTTTTATTCAAATAGTATAGTGTAAATATATTGTTTACTTGTAATATAGATATTTTTTAGACTAATGTCATTATTGTAGCATGTTTCTCATGTTGGGGAATACCAAAAAAAGATGTAATAACTTTTCTATGTACTAAAAGTAGTGATAATAAAGTTTTTATTTAGGAATGTTGAAACTAGTGCTAATACAAATAAGTTTTTTATCAGTGCAATTTTTATCAGTGACAAAGAATTCCTTCATGAGAAAATTTCTAGCAAAAATAAAAAACAAAGGATAGAAATATAGATCACATTATTTTTTCGTTTAAATAAATGATAAAAGTGATATTTTATGATGATAAAGATCTTATTTTTATTAGTGTTAGTGTGGAAATTGGTTTTATGGAAACTCCCTGCAGTTATTGTTTCATTCCAATATAAACCATATTTTTTTATGGCAGAATTCGATCATTATGGGAGGTAGTACATAATAAATATATATATATATATAATTCTAGGACTAATAGCCTATTTGTTGAAATACAATAATTCTCTGGCATTAGTGTCCCTACATCAACACCCTTGTTACCTGACCACTGCTACGCCATTCATGCCCCCCCATGTCAACAATAATAGCCCTACTCCCATCCATGTGAATCTTCTTTCTATATATGTCCAATCTAATTATTTTTTATCTTAGACAGTGTGGATCCCCACTTCATTCAACCTACATCATCCACCTACCCATGTCTTATTATATGGCTTAGGAATCTCCCTGCTACCTATGCTTCATCCTCCAATGACTCATTGTTAAACCACCAGATTGGGCTCCCATAGGACTCCCACCACCACTGTCGTCTGCCCCTGCCAGCATCCCCACAACACCCTCTTATTTAACTATTGTGTCACCACATCTTCAAGAATACACTATCAAAGTTATTTCCCATCTGTATATTTCACATATATAAAGTTATTTCCAAATTAGGGGGTCCTTTGCAACTCATGTGCATGTGGGAAAACCATTTCCCGTATATATCCTCACAATGGAAAATCCCCCCCCCCATAAATGTAATTTTGGTGGATTAAGTAGTTGTATGACTGAATTTTTAGTATAATGAATATTGGGAAACTATTATTCAAATTGAACATGTTCCCATCCACATTCAAACATACTATATCTTAAAGAATTCATAAATCTCCTTTTTCTTAATGAAATAGAATATAATTTCGATATTATTCATTTAAGAGTGTTAAAATGGATTATTAATTAGCTTAATGTCACTCTTTTTATGGAAATTAATCATCATAGGAACCCTCATGGATTAAAAAATGTCCTCATATTATTTATAAATCTACAAAACTCTATAAAATAATTTAAAATTGAAATATATTTAGCTTTAGTTATGCTATGATATATTCACTCTTTGTTATTACTTATAAACCAAGTGAAATTATTACCAATATAAAATGATACTCCACTAATAGGTTTTACATATAAAATGTCTCCATCCTAGTCCATATCTTAATTGACCAGTTTTTTTTTACTTTCTTACATATTGAAATAATCCATAATCAAGTATATGTTTGTCATACGTCATGATTTGTTTCAAAGTACTATGATATTCATACTTTGAGTTACTTTTAAAATGTGTGATCAAGAAAGTATCATATAAAATGTATGGATTTTTTCTATCAAATATAATAAGATTAAAATCATTCTTTGATATAATGTAGGATCCACGGTCTTTCCATATTCATGTTTACCATGTTTGGTTTCAACTATGATTGGAGTAGAAATAGGTTTACAATCATGTTAAACATCTTCAACAACTCACATTCATACTTTTCATGATAAAAAACCATATCCCTACATTTCACTCTCTTATAGCCCAAAAAAATGTATATTCCTACTGATCATGGATATGAAAAACTCTAAACTCTTCAATTCATCAAAATATTCTACCAATTTATACATTATTATACCAAAAATGTTATTTCCCATATAAATGAGTACAATGATCTTCTCTTCTTTGGATTACCTCACTGAGAGGTTATGATTAACACCACATATCCAAAATTTTATCTTGTTCAATTATGAATCATAATGAGTATACCAATATTGAGGTTCTTGTTTTAATTCATACATGTAATTATATAATTTTCACACCTTTTCTTTAACATCACTAATTTGAAAACCCATTTGTTATTCAATTTGAACATCATCCTTAAGAACCCTTTTTAAGAATGTTGTCATTCTATCCATCTGATACACATTAAAGACTCTTGTAATAGTGATTTCTAAGAAATTTATTATATACTCAAGTACTAATATCGAAGAAAAATTATCTTCAACATCAATTCCATCAATTTTATCATAGATATTACACACCAATATAACCTTATTATGAGTAAATTAGGCATGTTCATCATATTTTTTATTTTAATCCCACCATTTTAATGATATTTTTATCATATGACTTTTTTATAATCTTCCATATATGATTTTTCTTAATTTGGCCAAACTCTTCATTCATGGACTTGACCCATGATTCATCATTCACTACATCTTCAAATAATGATGGATCTAGTTTAGTTAATAGAGAAGTTCACTCCACATTTCTCATCCAATATGTTTGTGTCAGAATAGATTTTTCACCTATGTCATTTGATTTATCAATCTCATATCATTTCAGTTTCCATTAGAGTTAATGGTTAAATTTCATCAATAAAAAATTCCTTCTCAGATTTGGCTTAAAAAACCTCACATATGTTGGGAATTAAAGATATCTAATTTTTTTTACAATATATTATTCTTCCTCATTAGTTTCTTATAATACTAAGTATAGCGAACCAAATTGGGAAGCCATATATCCCCACTCCTAACCCAATCTTCCACATGGCCTGAAGGCAATTCTCGATCCCTACTAGCCAGAAACTAGTGCCTTGGAATCACAAGAACACCATTCAGAATGATTTATCCAAAGAATAGAGACAAAAGATAGTGAAACATCAAATGATAATTTTTTGTATACCATCCTTAAATATGAAATCCCTGTAATATCAATCATATAAGAAACCAAAATAAACAAGCAATAAAAATGTTTCATAATCAACATCACCACTTCAACCCATTCGTATAAGTATAAAAAAGCATCCATAAACAGAATGATGCTACATAAAATAAACCGGTACAACATACCCAACTAAAAGAAAATATAAACATGGTACTATTGGAGGATAAAACATTAACTAAAAATAAAATAGACCAGATCTAATATCATAAAAATCTCTATGAATCCTTTGGTTGGTCACCACCATAAAAATCACCCCATGTTGACTTCAAAGAACAAAACCAGAATCTAGTTGAATACTTAGAACCTAAAATATATTTTTGTGAGATAAAAATCCTAATAGGTTACTATAACCATACAATACTATGAAATTTATTTTATAAGTCCATTCATATACAATAGTTTGAAAATATAGCTTGAAAGGAGGCTTTCTGAATGTAAAATGGTGAATACAACTAAAATAATCAAATTTACCTTTCAAAACATTCCACTTTTTTTAAAAAAAACATAAAATATATAATTTAAAACATTTTCAATTACCTAATACCTATCAAAAACCCACACCCATTCACACTTATAAAAACAACCAATTTTTTTTAAGATGAAAACAATCACGATATAAACATTTAACCAATCAAATACTTCATTAAATAAAGAAAACATTTGGAAACATGCTTTAAAACCCCACACTAGAGTCTTTAAATTCAAAATAGGTTATCCAAATAACTTTTAAATCCATATTCTCAAGGAAATGACCCAAACAAACATGATTCAATTATAACAATGTGAGAACCACAAGTCACAAGGAATATAATAAATGAAATTAAAAAATGGGCGCCACACCAATATTAATAGGGGAATGATAAAAATAAAGTACTAGATTAAAAATGCTAAAGATAATTCCCATACCAAGTCATTTAACGTGTCGTGTGATCTACCCTGGATCCCTAACAAGTGACACATATACTATTTTAAGAGTTTTCCACTCACAGAAAAACTATTGACTTATATTGAAATCCAAAACACAAGTCACCCAACCAGCCCACACAAGCCACATTATGATGACTCCCCCTTTCTTCATAGTGATTATCATGAATGGAGGGTCACTAGAAGTATGTGTGTAACAACCCAGGTACTTATAAAAAAATTTGTTTTAATTCTGTAATTAAATAGTCAAATTCATGGTAAATGTATAATGGAATACGTGATATTTGATGAAATTAATGATTTTGTACTAATAGAATAGAAACCAAAACTATTATAGTATAAATAAAATTTATGTATCTTATAAGTTAAAATATGATATATTTTTATAATGGAAAAAGTAAATAAATGTTTTGAAAATGATAAATTATGTGTTCGTATTTATACGGCACAAAAATTTTTATTTACAATTTTATAATTAATAAAATTATTTAAAAGAAAATATATCTACATAAAATAGATTCATAAAACAATATTTTGTTTTCCTTTTATTAAAAAAATTATGATACCTTAATTAATTTTTCAAAGTGTCCTATAATATGTTATATTATTAAAATCAACATTTTTTTAATAAATGATGAATTTAGTTAAAGATTGAATTAATCATATTTATGAAATTATTTTCCAAATTTTTAGCCAATTTTTTTATTATACACATTGAAAAATGGTTCGAGTAAATTTTTGGGATTTTTCTAAAATACTTGAATTTTTAGTGAATAGTAAAATACATTAATTTCGGTATATTAACATTATATGTTAAAAACTATTCCTTGAGTCATTGCTATTGTGATAAACATAATCTCAAACTCCCATTTATTCTTTTAATATATTTTGTCATAATTCTCTAACTATTCATATTCTTGACCCAAAATAACAAATTAATGAGTAAAATAATCAAAAAACAACAATCGCCTCCACTATAAATACCACCCACACAACCTATTTCCCTCACACCTTAAAAGAATTTTAAATTGTTTAATTTCTTCCCAAATCACTTCCAAATACTATTACCTATTTCCAAGTCCTTTTCTTATCACCAAAAGGCTGAAACCAAGATCCTTATATAGTTTCTCAAGGAGAAGAAGTTAAAGAGGTAAAATCCTCTATCATTTTCTTTTATTTTCTTATTATCTCCTAAGATTCCCTAATCCATGTGAAATGATAACTATGTAATATTAAATATAATTTAATTTTTCTGTGTTAATTTAATATTCTTCTTCAAACCACTCTTCATCTCCTCTTATTCTAGAAAATGAAAGCATCGTTCATGACGTGTTTATTTACTACCTTCATGGATGAAGAATTTTTAATTTTCATTTACCACCTTCAAGGATGGTCATAAAAACATTATTATGGTTAAAAAATATTTTAATATTAATATTATAAGTTTTTTAATGTTTTAGAACTAATTTATAGACATAAAATTAAATAAAACGAAACTAATTTGTGATAGTTGGAAAGACCCACCAAAAATAGACCAATCTTTTATCCTTAATGTTTTATCTAATGAATAATCCTAATATCAGAGAAACAAATAATTTATGGTATTATTTAGAATTATTAATACATATTAATACAATTTCATTCCACTTTTTGAGTTTTTCTTCTATTTGAAAAAGAAACCCACAATGAAAGAACCATGGAAACATGGAAATAAACACACCCAAAACAATACAAATAACAAAATATTATCCATAAATGGGTGGAAAGATATTATAAAAAGATCTTATAAGGTACTACAAATATAAATATACTTCTTTAATAAATTAACAACACTCTTTAAACTGTTATAAATGAGTTTTGATCAAGTTTGAAGGAATTCAAACCCAAGGTATGAGACTTTCATTTAAAAATAGGTTTTTAAATTTCCATTTAAAAAAATCAAGATGAATGTTTTCATGATTAAAGTATTGATGTTTTATGATTATTTTTTGGTTCATGGTAATTTTTTATGTTCAGGTGTGGGATCTATATCTCCCTCTAATACATTGTGTATTTTTATGTTGGAAGTTGACCGTAATGGTTATTCTAAGTGTAACTATGATGGTTTACCATAAGGTAGCCATGAGGGTTACAATAGAAGATATCCATGAAGGTTACAGTGTAAGGTATCTATGACGGTTAAAGATAATATAGTATCAATTAGGGTTACAATATTAATTATTTAATTCCCCAAGTTATTCTTATGGATTTATTTATTTTTTCAATGTTTTTGGAAATCTCTTTTTTTTCAAAAATTAAGTATATGATAAATTATGGGTGAGAAGTATGTATTTGGGAAAATTATTTCATAGGCTTATAAGTATTCATAAACTAATGACTTCTTTCCATTTTTTATGTCCCTTGCTAATATTTTTGTACTCATCCCAAGTTTTATATTTTCTTCACAGGGTATAAGGATGGGAAGAGAAAAAAAGAAACCAAGATGAACGTTGTGAAGATTTTTCTTCAAAAGATTTCATTTTTTTTAAATTTTATTATAGAATAAGTCTATATTGTTTTATTAGAACCAAATTTTAATACTTTTGGGTTGATTTTTATGAATTATGTCTTAATTATATGAAAATCTATACCAAAAAGATCTTTATGAATGTTTTAAAGTGAGTTCTAAAAGAATTTACTAGATTATATAATTTTTAAGGTTGGGACCTTATAGTTGGTATCAGAGTAGGGCTTAGAAAAATTTAGGGGTTATGGTTATGTTAATGGAAAACCATAAATTATTTTTACCTTATTTTTAACTGGAAATGATATATAATTTAATTATTACCATGTTGATTTATCTAAGATATATCTATTTAGAATGGGTTTCTATAGAATAGATAAGAAATATGAAGTAATAAGGCACTGAGAAGATGATATCTTTATGAATCTGTAATCTGGAATGATGTTAACGTGAACCAATAGGTTTGTGATAGTAATGGATCAGTTTAAATAGGCTATAAATGGAGGTGGCGTCCATGAAAGAGAAAAACTAGAGCTACCGCAAAGAAAAATGATGGTAGTGGAACAATTTATGACGAAACACCCTCTACATTAAGTGTATCTTCAAACCTTTTAGTGGGTGATGGGTAGATTAAAGAACTTACAAAAAATTTCAATGTCATGGGGAGTTTATATAATCCAACTTTTATCATTGATATTTATCTTTTTGAAGTTGAATTCAACCAGTGGTGATCAATGGTCAATCATATTAGGGATATCGATGAGGTTAATTATTTGGAATGGGATGCATTTTAGAATCTTTTCCTTAAAAATATTTTTTTAAGGTGGCTCAAAATTGGATGAAAAATAAATTCATAGAATTGAAACAGAATTAGGAACATTCAATTCCTATTTATGAAGAAACTTCACTCGATTGTCATGGTAATAACCAAAGATTATTTGGGATGTTGATTGTAAAATCAATCATTTTTATTCAGGATTGAAGCTAATATATCAAAGGGAATTATCTTCCCATGAATTCAAAAGTTATGAGAAACTTATCTGATGTGTTGAGTGGGTTGATATGAAGTTTTCTGATGATCATGGGTACTTTGACTATAAAAAAATGAAAAGGTATAGATGGTGGGAAATTTCAAAGAATCAATCAAATAAATCTGAAGATTAAAAAGTCCAGTTTTCAGTTTGTGGGAGTTTGGTAAAAAGAACACTAGGGAATTCATTAACAAATATGGGAAGTGTTTTCGATGTGGTATGGTTGGACATATGGCTTGAGATTTGAAAGTAAATGTTCTTAAGTTTAAATGTAATAAACAAATTGTAAAGTGTTTTAAATGTGGTGATATTATAAATTTTACAAATACCTACCCACATAAAGATCTAAATGATTAAAAGAATCCAGATTATAAGAAGAAAGGTGATGTGAAATACTTTGTGACAACAACTGCAGACGTTGGGCCATGCCATTATGTGGTGTTAGTTACATTGTTTTTTTCAGGGATTTTTCAAATGTCTTATTTGATATAGGGCTTACACATTCCTGGATATTTGAGATTTTTTTTGGTAAATTGGAAATTTATTATCATGAAATAAAACTAGAATTTATGGTTAAAACACTAGGGGGAATATTAAATAAAAATGTAATTATAAGAATATTTCTGTTGTTTTATGTTGATAGAAATTTCATATAATCCTTACTGTTTTCCCCTAGCAGAGTTTTATTTTATTCTACGTATGGATTGGATTTCCGTTTATCATGTTAAGATTGATTTTAGATCTAAACAATTTGTTTTTTATAAAATTATATCCTTGTATATACCATAATGAAACCATAACATTGATATCATATCATAAATATGAGAAACTGTTACAAAATAGAAATAAAATTTATCTTTCTCTTATTATGGAAAACAAGGGAAGTGTTCAGATTAATTATTTTTCAGTGGTAAAGGAATACCTAAATGTTTATCTTGATGATTTTTCTAATGTTATACATGACAAAAAAGATTAATTTAACATTGACTTAGTTCTTGATGATAAGACAATTTTGAAACCCACTTATCGAATGCCTCAAGTGGAACTTCTTGAATTGAAAAATTATTTGAAGGAGTTTCTTGATAAGAGATTCATTCGTCCAAGAAGATCACCATGGGGTCCTCGTTGTTTTAATTAAAAATAAAGATAGTTCTGTAAGACAGTTCATTGATTATAGAGCTTTGAATAACATTAATTATAAGAATAACTATCCACCTCCCTATATCAATGAATTATTTTATTAGCACTAGGGAGCTCGGTATTTTTCTAAGATTTATTTTAGATCTAGGTACCATACACTAAAGGTAAAGGAAGAATAATTCCTTAAACAATGTTAAAAACTAGATATGGTCATTAAGAGTTTTTTGTTCCCTTTTTCTTGAAAAATTCCCCTACTATAAAATGGATCTTATTAATATAATCTTTCAGGATTATTTGGATAAATTTGTTTTTGTTTTTGTGGACGATATTTTGTTTTAATCAAAAAGTTATAAAGATCATGAAAACAACTAAGGATGTTTTTATAGACACCTAAATAAAATATGTTATATGGGAGATTTATAAAATGTGATTTTTGATTGAAAAAGATTTCTTTTCTTTGGTACACTGTAAAAAGTATAGAATAACAGTTGATCCTACCAAAACAAAAGTTATTGATGAATGTATAAGAACAAAAAAATTATTGCAATTCATACTTTTCGTGGATTATCTGGTTTTTATAGAAGGGATTATAAAAAAATTCATGGTTATATTTTCCAATAACTATGTTAACATGAAAGGGGTTAAATGTTTTTATACAAAAAATTATGATGTTTGTTTTCAGTAACTAAAAATAAGATTGGGGAGTACCCCAGTTTTGGATCCGCCTTTCAGAAATGTAGAGTTTTTCATCTACTGTATTGCTTCATTGAAGGGACATGGTTGTGTTGTGATGCATAATGATCTAATAATTACTTATTCTTAAAGGCAACTGAAGCCTCATGAGTTAAATTATCCCACACATGATCTATAATTAGGAGTTCTGTTTTTTTACTTTAAAAATTTGGATACATCATTTACATGTAGCTTAATGTGAAATATATACTGACCATAAAAGTTTGAAGTATATATTTACTCAGAAGGATTTGAAAATGAGGTAGAGAAGATGGCTGGAACTAATTAAATATTATGATTGTGTGATCAATTACCATCCTTGAAAATAAAACAATGTGGTGTTCACCTTTATTAGAAAAGGATCAAACATAATATTGATTGATTATACAGTCATGGGTGTATGCAGGGGGTCCACTAATCCTTTGGTTTTGTGATCATTACCTTCAGTGCATAATATGGTCACTGAGACTCTCTTAGGGAAAGGGATAATGCCTTGTTCAGTGGCCTTGATCTTTTTCACTCCAATCACATACCTCTATCTTTAGTATATATATACTCAATGGTCATTTAAAACTCTCTTGAAGGTAAAATTTCCACCCCCTAGTAGATCACATATTTGATCTGTATATGTAAGTCCCTCATATAATATAATACTAAGATTCCCCACACATGGCGAGAAGCGAATCATGTGATGGAATTCATTGAGACTAAGGCTTCCCATGAGTTTTCTATTTTAGAGTTTTTTAGAACTAGATCCATTCCACTTGCCTGTAGTGATTTTGTGATTAGGGGTGCACTTGGGATTCATTTCTATAGGACCCCGTGACTGTTTCCCATTATTTTTTTGTTTTTTTTGTTTTTGTTATCCTTATAATAAAAATGAAATTTTGGTGGTGATTTTTTATCATGTAATAAAAGTTTTATGAAAAAAATAAATATTTCCTTGAGTGGAAAGAAATCATGAAACATTAACCATGTAACATTTTTAACATGACCCATTGGTTTATGATTTGATGATTTTAGACTTGGAAGTTGTTAGTGTAGGAAATTGCTATTTATGTTTTAGGGGTCAGTGCAGTCTTTTATCTCAAAAATAATAAATAAAGCAGATATAAAAAATAGAGAGTTATAGAAAAAGGTATAATTACCTAAGAAATTTAATTGGATGAATTTAATGTTCATAAATATTTTGTCTTTAGATTTTTAAAGGGATTATGTATACCTTGTGATTTACATCTTAAGAATGAATTTTTAAGTGAATCACATAGTACATTATTTTGAGTTCATCTTGGCATCACTAAGATGTACAGACACCTTTTGGAGTATTATTGGTGGGATGGAATGAAAGAATATATTGCTGATTTTACCAAGAAATGTTTTACTTTTCATACGTTTAATATAGAATGATAACTACCAAATGGGATGCTTCAACCATTTCCACAGCCAAAGAAAAAATGGGAAAATATATCTATGGATTTTGTGGTAGGACTACTAATGAATTCTAAAGGTAACAATTTGATTTGGGCTATTGTCAATCGACAGAGTAAATCTGAACATTTCCTTCATATTTGAGAAACTCTTTCTCTAGAACAACTTTCTTGAATGTAACTTAAAGATATTTTTAGGTTACACAGATGTTCTCTCTCCGTTATATATGATCATGATCCAAGGATCACTTTTAACTTTTGGAATGGTCTTAAGAAGTCATTCAGAATTAAATTAAATTTTAACGAAACTTTTCATCATCAATTTGATCAACATATAAAGTGAACAATTCAGACATTGGAATAAATGTTACATTCTTGTTCAATGGATTAACAGGGAAGTTGGGATCAACATCTTTCTTTAGTTGAGTTTTATTACAATAACCATTGTTATTCTAGTATAAACATGGATCCTTTTGAGAAATTATATGGAAAGAGGTGTCAATATAAAACATTTTGTGATGAAGTTAGGGAAAGGAAGTTGATGGGACCATAATTAGTAGATAAAATGGCAGAGGAAGTGAATATGACCCAGAAAAACATGAGGATAGATTAGAGTAGGTAGAAAATTTATGCAGATAATTGGAGGAAAGACCTTTCTTTCAACATAGGTGATCATGTTTTCCATAAAATATTTCATTGGAAATGTTTTATTAGTTTTGGTAAGAAATAAAATATAAGTCCACAGTTCATGGGACCTTATGAAATCTTGGATAAGTTGGGACAAGTTTCCAACTAATTAACATTGACTCCGAGTTTATCTTAGGTATATAATGTTTTTTGTGTTTTTATGTTAATAAAGAGTGTTCCAGATTTATCTCATGATATGAGCCTATAAGTAGTTAATATGGAATAAAAAATTTCATATGAGGAAAATCTTGTTCATATTTTTGATCATGGAGTGAATGTAATGAAAAACATGGTAATTTACAACGTTATGGTTTTCTAGAGAAACCAAATCATTGAAAAAGAAACACGAGAATCTAAAAATGATATGAAGGAAAAGTATCCCCAAATTGTTATTAAGTAAATAAAAATTGGGAGGACATAATTTACATATGTTTATGATAATATAACAAGCCATGTGTAAAATCCATGTTTTGGAAGCCGCCCAGAGGTGCCCCGTAGCTGGTTGGTCACATAGCATCAAGTGGATTTCCCCGAACGCCAGAGGCTAACAACTATAAGTGAGTTCCTTGAGTGTTATAGTGTGGAAATAATTCCATTGTTGGCAGAGTAACATAGCGGAAGTAAAACAGATAGTAATAGCGGAAGCAGTAAAACATGCCATAAAATAGTAAACAGCAGAAGTCTGGAAGTAATTACAACTGAGTACATATAAATAAATGATTCATAATACATATGTCTAGGATGTATCCAAAAAAAAACCACAATGCTAGAATACAGTACTAAACCAAAGTACAAAAGAAAATAAGTAAACAGCTCCACAACATCGCAAGCCTCAGCTTGGTCCCATGCTCCCTAGCTCCACGACAATCAAGTACCTGAAGAATGAGGGGGATTGCCCTTATCTATACCTGTAACAATATAATCTATTTGGGCCCAAAATCATGACCCAAATAGGGTGTGAGACGAATCCTAGTAGGAAACCACCCAAATATCTATGCCTAACAGTCAGTGAATATATATGGAAGGCAATAAACAAAATGAAGCAGTAAACAAGGAAGTACACATGGTAACATTACTACAAATTCAATTGAATTGATTTTCATATATCTAGTAAGCAGCTAAGAAAAATAAGGTAATCCACTGGGAAATACTAACATCCTAACCCCAATGGATTAACCAAAGAAACGCAGGAATCCCTATGAGAAGTACTAACATTCTAACCCCTCTGGTTCTGCTTTAGCACAGACTCTTTGGGGAAGCACTCACAATTAATTCCCCCTATAGTCACATATTAGTAACTAATAGGAGCTCTAGGGTAGTGCTCATCATTCAATTCCCCTTGTGGCCCACATCAAGGAACTACAGATACTCTTAGGGATCAATCAGCATCCATCCCCATTATTGTATCGCAATATAAGAGTAAAAAAGACACTATGAAAAATCCCTCAATGTCCATTCTCCCTATGGTCTACTACACCAGGTTCTCATGAACTTGTGTATGTTAATTGAGAATAGAGATATATGAAACCCAAAGTAATCCTCAAGAACTACTTGGCTAGACAATCTACAACACAACACAACATCTCAAATAATAACCACTCCATCTTAACTATACTAGGAATGAAAATCAAAGCAGAAACCAAACAGGAAAAGCTAGTCCAACGGTCAGAACAAGAAAACATGGGAAAAACATCCATATCCTGAAAAAATTAACCCTATTTATAAACAAACAACCTCTACCCAAACAACAAGGCATAGAAGGAAAAACGGGGCTAAAAACCATAACCTTGCAATACACTATTCTAGGGTATTGGGTGTTTTTGCTCATATAACTCAAAGAATTATTGTGGAAAGGCACAAACCACCTACCTTGTCATCGTACGATCAATATAGTTGAGCCGGAGGCCTTGGATCGCCATAGAACATCGTAGATCTACAAAAACGTTAAAAACATTCAATCGAGGATTACTTGAGAGAGAGGGGAAATCAGTAGAAGTTGTTTAAGAAAAAGGTAGAACTCACCAATGTGATTCCAATGAAATCAACAGTGGTCGATTCAGATAACGAACGGTGAGTTAGGGGATCATAGAAGATCTGTGGTCGTACGGTCTCTATTAGACAATAAGGGCGAAGAAAAAGAACGTTCTTCCCATTAGATGCAAACCCAGTCCATTTAATGAAGAAGAAATAAATTAGACAGCGTGTATTTTAAAAATATACAGCGTGTACATGCCTTTTCTAGCCTACACTTTAGGTAGTCTCCAAGTCACCGCACACGGTGATGTACTCGGCCATTACCCGGCCAATACACGGTCACCTGCGGCAATCGAGTACATGGTGTGTACCTCAAGTACACGGCGTGTACTCCCGAAATTTCCAGAAACTCCTCTTTTTCTCAAAAACAAACTGAAAAGAAAAACATAACTAAAAAGAATATCCGGTTTCTTATAAACTTCCTCCCTTAAAAAAATTCATCCCCGAACTTCCCTAGCAAGGCTTCGTAGAAGAAGAATCCTTGAACAGCTCTAGAAACTATGATTGTGCATCAATCTCCCTCTCTAATGTCTCGTCCTGTACTAGCATGTTCTACCATAGATCTTGTACCAGAGGAAAAGACCATCCACATATAACCTTCACACTTTGATCAAAAATTTGTATAGGACGCTCCTCAAACGAGGCCTCCACCTCGAGCTCAACCTCCTTGGGTTTGAAAACATCAGACGGGTATGAGAAGTAATGTCGGAGCTGGGAAACATGGAAGATTTCATGCATAGCTCAGTACCTCTGAGGTAACTACAACTGATAGGAAACCAGACCGACTCTCTACAGCACCTCAAACGGTCTGACATACCTCGATGAATGCTTAACCTGTCTCCTAATCCTCCTGTGTCCCAACCTTGGTGTAACACACAAGAAAAACATGATCTCCAACCATAATCTCCAGTGGTCGTCTCCGTCGATTAGCATAAGACTTCTGTCATGACTGGGCAACAACCATACCCTTTCGAATCAGCTCTATCTGCTCTGTGGTCTCCTGGACAAGATGTTCCCCAGCATAGCCTCCTCTCATCCCTCCAGCCAGCATAAGGGTGATCACCATGGCCCACCGTAAAGGCTCTCATAAGGTTCCATATGAATAGTTTATTTAAAACTATTTTTGTAGGAAAACTCTTCAAGTGGCATGTTTTTCTCCCAAAAACCTCCAAAATTCTGGATGCGTGCTCGAAGGATGTCCTCCCGCACCTGAATCGTATGCTCGGACTGGCCATCTGTCTGGGGATGATAAGTTGTACTCAAAAGTACCTATGTACCCAAAGCCTTCTGAAGTCCCTGCCGGAACCGAGATGTAAAATGGGTATCCATATCAGAAGTTATAGAGTTTGGAACCCCATGTAGATTTACAATCTCCCGTATGTACAACCTTCCCAGCTCATCAAAACTGAAGGTCTCCTTGATCATCAAGAAATGAGAAACCTTCCTGAGTGTTTCAATGATAACCCAAACTGCATCATTCCCTCGAGGCGACCTTGGTAAACCCATTACAATATCCATAATGACATCATTACACTTCCATTCGGGAATGGGTAACAACTGAAAAATCCATGTTGTTCGCTGATGCTCCACCTTTACCTACTAGTAGGTGCAACACCTCATGAAAAAACCTGCAACATCTCTCTTCATACCTGGCCACCAATACTGACAGTTCAGATCTCAATAAATCTTGATGACACCAGGATGAACTGCCCAAACTAAGGAATTAAAGTCTCATATCATATCCTCATGTATGTCTTCTATAACCCACACACGTCCATGAGAACTCAACATCTCACCCTCTCTTATAGTCCATCGAGGAATAGGGTCCTCTCTTCACACACTCTTCCGTAGGATTAGGCCTTTAGAATCTGATAGCTGACTCATTTGCACTCAATCATGTATTGTAGAGGTAATAGCTATAGAAGAAAGAAATGTATTCCCATGAATCTCGTGCACCTCTAAATGCATTTAAATGAAGAGAGCCATAATCTACCACTCACTGTTGGATTCTTAAACTTCCTGTATCTGATTCCTCTTACTTAATGCATTATCCACTGCATTTCCCTTCATAGGTGTATAGGCAAGCTCCGAGTCAAAGGAATGAAGGTACTCAACCCATCTTCGCTATCTCAAATTCAATTCATGCTAAGTGAAGATATACTTGATACTTTTGTGTTCTGTGAAAACCACAAAATTCTCTCCCAATAGATAGGGTCTCCCACAACGTAAAGCATGAAAAAAACATCCAATTCAAGATCGTATGTTGGGTAGTTCCTCTCCTGGCTTTGGAAAAACTAGTATTAGTGATGAAGTAAACCTCCCTTTTAGCTACTTAAAGGCTGACTCACAAGAATCTGACCA
Source organism: Viscum album (assembly GCA_963277665.1). Taxonomy (NCBI): domain Eukaryota; kingdom Viridiplantae; phylum Streptophyta; class Magnoliopsida; order Santalales; family Viscaceae; genus Viscum; species Viscum album. The sequence continues at coordinate 1,449,837,215 of OY728146.1, read as the reverse complement.
CAAGTACTTCACACCCTTCTTATTCATACCCATTAGAGGTGATGCTAAGCATAAAACGTCCTGTATGAAATGTTTGTAGTAACCAACCATCCCTAAAAAACTCTGCACCTCAAAGACGTTCTTCGGCTGCTCCCAGGAAACTAATGTTCTCACTTTCTCAGGGTCTACTGATACCCCTATCTTTGAGATAACATGACCCAAGAAACGAATTTGGTGTATCCAAAAGTATCATTTTGAGAGATTAGCATATAACTGATGCTCTCTTAGTGTACTCAAAACGATCTCAAGATGTGTGGTGTGGTCATGTAGAGTCTAAGAGAACACCAAGATATTTTCCACGAAGACTACCACAAAGGAATCCAAGTACGGATGGAACAATTGGTTCATCAGTTCCATGAATACTACATGCGTATTCATGAGACTGAACGGAATAACCGCATACTCGTATAGACAGTACCTGCTTCAAAATCTTGTAAGAGGTAAATTTGTTGGTATAATGTGCAACTGATTGTAACCAGACCTCAAGTCAATCTTTGAGAATACCCAAGCTCCTTGAATCTGACCAAAGAGATCATTAATCCTCATCAAATGATATGAGTTCTTAACCATCAACTAGTCCAACTTCTGATAATACACTGAAATTCTGAGGGTACTGTCTGCCTACTTCACAAATAGGATAGGCGAACCCCAAGGAGAAGTACTAGGTCGAATGAAACCCTTTGTTTTCAACTCCTCCAACTACTTCTTGAGATCCTGTAACTCTAGTGTAGCCATCCTATATGGAGGAATGGACCCCAGTGATTCTCATGGAACACACTCAATAGAAAAGTCCACCTCTCACTCTAGAGGAAAAACTAAAATGTATTTCAGAAATACATCCTTGAAACAATCCACCACTGGAGGAAAGTACATCGATGAAGTTCCCTGGTCATCCAAATATAGACTAGAAATCTGGGTTATAAATCCTCCCAACCTGTGATGCTTGGGTCTTTCTCTACTCGCCAGAACATCTCACTCACCCTTATAAAGAAACAATCATCCCTCTGGTGATGTGAAACTCACCTTACAATGATAGAAATCGACAACTACCTAGAAGGGAACTAACATATCCAAACTTAAAATGACTTCATTGCCTATCATCTTTAGGATATAAAGGCCCCATAAAAAGTGAAACCCATCAACCTCTAGAGGGAACTCATTTCACTGTCGTACACTAGCTGTTTTGGTCCTCAACGGAGTATATAACATCAAGATATAAGTAGAATAAAAGATAAAAATCCCAAGAATATCCACAGACGCAATAGATATAAAGCTATGAGAAACCCCGGTATCGAAGAGAGTAGAAGCTAAAACTGAGGGAAAAAAGAATCATACCTCGAACTATAGAGGGTCTAGGATCCTTCTCCTGCTGGGCCTGCTCCACTGTAAAGGTTTGACATGCACTGTGGCCCTGTCACCTTGTCTGCCCACTCTGACATGATCCATCGCCTTGTCACTGAATGCCTGGCGACTGGATACCACGACCACAACCCCCACCTCGGCCTAAATGGTCGGAATAACTCTTATACCCAGACTGCTGAGAAACTGGTGGTTCTACCCCTAAATGTGGAGTCATATTTGAACTAATATCACCAGTTGATGGTGAGAAAAACTGACAGAAATGCTGAAGATGGTCCATCTTTCTGCATGATCAACACTCCACTAGGTCTCTCGGGCAATGTGGTCTCGTATGACCGCTCTTCCCACACTAGTATCACACCACCTGGCTACCATAAGAAGTGTCCTGCCTCCTCGGATCCCCACACATAGAATCCATGTGGCACTTCCTACTGTCAGTAGGAGGGATACCAACTCTGGATGACGAACCACCCTAGATCACCACTCTAGAATCCCTCAGATTTCATTCTATGATCAGCACCTGGTTGACTATATAAGTGGTGGAAGTAAACCTGAAGATGTTCACCTGAGATCGAATGTTGTGCTTGAGACCATCCTCAATCTTCCTTGCCAAAAATAAATCATCACCTCCTGGAATGGGAATGAAGTGCTGCAAATCTATGAAGCGAGAAGAATACTCCATTACTGAAAGAGTACCCAAATCAAGACTCATGAACTCTTGGGCTAGATCGGCCCTCAAAGTCTCTGTGTAGAAGTAGTCATAGAAGGAACACTGGAACTCATCTCGTGTCATAACCTACTGCCATCCATCCGGTTAGATCAAATCCCACCATCTATTGGCGTAGTCTCGAAGCATATACGTAGAATGCTTCACCCCCCTCTCTAGAGGCATCTCCAGACACTCGAAGATAGAAGGCATGGCTTCTAACCATGAATCTTCAACCTGAGGTCCTTATTTCCCTGATAAAGTGGGATGTTGTTGCTGCTATAAAACCCATGCCAACTCTACCATCGATGGGGAGGATGCGGTGCCCCCTAGAAGGGCTGCATAAACCTCAAAAATCCCTCTCGAAACTATGCCTCAACACCTGTATCCGGGATGAAGTCTAGTTCCAAGACCGGCATAACTGAAGTGTCCACTGGTAGCCCTTGATCATACATATCTGGGGTCTGATCACTGCCCTGTAACTAGAGGACAACCGGATGAAGTCTCTATGGAATGAATCTACAAGGTCAAGTGCACACCTTAGATCATGATCATCAAGGACTGAAACTTAAAGGTGTAATAAGGGAAAAACAGAAAAAAAAAATCATTAATGTTTTTCAAAATAGGGAAACCTGGTGGGTATAATGCCTACACGGCATGTTCTTTTAAGCCTTCACATGGGCATTTACTTCTGCCAACCCAGGTCGTGTAACACCCAATACACAATATGTGTAGTCCTAACACATGGTGTGTACTTGAATCATCTTCCCATGCCTGGGTTCTTCTACATAGTTATGCCACGTAGTTATCCTAAAATAAGACTACATGGCGTGTTAGTTCTAGACACAATGTGTACCAGACGAACTTCATCGACCCATGTTGTTAGTTACATGGCCGGTGACACAGGTGACTCTACACAGCATATTAAAGACTGACACGACATGTACTAGAAGGATTCCTCCACCCTGTGTTGTTCATTACACAGACGGATACAAGAGATACACTACATGTTGTGTTCAAGATTGACACAACATGTATAACCTAATATTTATCCATCTGTGTATTTAGTCACATGGGTGGAAACATGGTCTACAGAACACGACATGTACAACTGGTACACAACGTGTTCCCCCAAAGATTTCCCAACCCCATGTCTCTTCCCACACAACCAGTGAAATGGTTGAGACTACATGGCATGTATATACAATACATGATGTGTACTCAAGAAGAACAGTTCCTTTTCAAACAAAAGGGAACATGGTGTGTATTCATCGTTACACGCCGTGTATTTTGGGTTTTTCCCGACAATAAGCTTCATAAACTACTTTAGAACCTAGAAAAACAATGAAATATACATTAAAGACCCAAATTCTGGTTTGTGAGGGCCCATAATCCCCGCAAATCAAATCTTGGAATCTTATACAAGTCATAAACAAAAAGAAGACAATGATTCAACAAATTATGATCCATGAGGTCCCATAAAACATCAAGAACCAAAGTGTGGCGTTCATTTAAATGAAACCATATACAATTCAATAACCTATCTAAAGCATGTATTATATAAAGGAATCTATCACTACAGCATGCATATCAATCACGAAATCTATCAGAATAACATGAAATCAGTAATACACCCTAAATATCTTGGTAGGAATGCATGAAATGTGATCTTTAGTAAGTTCCCATAAGATGCATGAGATGGAATACCCTCATCTCATCAGGTTGAAATAGAAATAGAACCTTAATAATATCAATGAAAACAGCACAAAACATGTGAATCACCCAAAGGTGAAATCAAATCAACTGTAAAATTTCAAAACCAGAAATATTGCATTAACGATGTAGATTGGATTTTCCCTATTCACGGGTTTGCTACTCCCAGGAACATCTTTTTACCGAGTACCTATTTCTTCCTATCCTTGGGTATAGTCTCCAAATAGTATGCCACGAATAAAATAATACCCTCTAATACCACTTTGTAACGTCCCAGTTCTGGAAGCCGCCCAAAGGTGCCACATATCCGGTTGGTCACAAGGCCTCAAGTGAATTTCCTCAAATGAGAGAGGCTGCTGACTAGCAGCGAGGGCCTTGGGTGTGATAGTGGGTAAACTATTCCCTCATTGTCAGAGTAACACAGTGGAAGTAAAACAGATAGTAATAGCATAAATAGTAAAACATGTCATAAAATAGTAAATAGTAGAAGACTAGAAGTAATAACAACTAAGAACATATAAATAAATGATGCATGATAAATATGTCTAGGAAAGTAGCCAAATAAATCAAAATTCTGGAATACAGTACTAAACTGAAGTACAAAAGAAAAAAAAGTAAACAGCTCCATAGCATCACAAGCCTCAACTTAGTCCCATTCTCCCCAGCTCCACAGCAATCAAGTACCTGATGTAGGAGGATGCTTTCCTTTATCTATACCTGTATAAATATAATCTATTTGGGCCCAAAATCATGACCCAAATAGGGTGTGAGATGAATCCTAGTAGGCAACCACCCAAGGATCTATGCCTAACAGTCAGTGAATATATATGGCAGGGAATAAAATTTTTTTTACAGTAAACAATGAAGTACACATAGTAACAATCCAAAAAATTCAATTTCATTCATTTTCATATATTAAGTAAGAAGCTAAGAAATAGCAGGTAACCCACTAAGAATTACTCATAGTCGAACCCCTCTAGTTAAACCAAACAAACACAAGAAACCCTCTCAAAATTACTCACAAACTAACCCCTATGGTTCAGCTTTAGCACATACTCTCTGAGGAAGCACTCACCATAAATTCCCCCTTATAGTCACATAACGATAACTAATAGGAGCTATAGGGAAGTACTCTATGCCTAATTCCACCTGTGGCCTATATCGAGGAACTACAGACTCTCTGAGGGAGCACTCAACATCTATCCCCTCTATGGTCTCGTAACATAACAGTAAAACAGACACTCTGGAGAAGCCCTCAATGTCAATTCCCCCTATGGTCTACTACACCAGTTTCTCATGGCCCTGTGTAAGTCAATAGAGCACAATGATATATGGAAGCCAAATTAAACCACAAGAACTACCTAGCTAGACATTCTACAGCATAACACAACATGTCAGATAATAATCACTCCATCCTAACAATACTAGGCATGGAAAGAAAAGAAGCATCCTAATAGGAAAAGCTATACCAACAGTCAAAACAAGAAAACATGGGTAAAACATAAAAAAACCTTGAAAAATTAAACCTATTTATAAAAAAACAACCTATATAAAAACAAAAAGTCATAGAAGAAAAAATAAGGCTAAAAATCATAACCACGCAATACCCTGTTCTAGGGTATTGGACACTCTTTCACATATAACTCAAATAATAACTATGGAATGACACAAACCACCTACATCGGTGTTGTACGATCAATATACTTGAGCTTCAGGTCTTGAATCCCACTAGAACTCTATAGATCTACAAAAAATTTAAAAACATTCGGCCGAGGATAACTTTAGAAAGAGGAGAAATTATGATAATATGTTCAACAAGAAGGTAGAACTAATTGATGCGATTCCAACACAATCGATGGTGGTCAATTCAGAAAATGGATGGCAAGTCAGCGGCTTAGAGAAGATCTACAGCCGTACAGTTTCTCTCAGATGAGACGGGCGAAGAAGAAGAATGTTATGCCCATCATATGCGGCCCCGATCCGTTTAATGAAAAAAATGAAAGTACACGGTGTGTACTTTCCTTTTCTGGCCTCCGCTTTAGGCGGTCTCTAGGTCACTGCACACGACCATTTACTCAGCCATTACCCAGCCAGTACACAGTCACCTGAGGCAAATGATTACACGACATGTACTCCAACTATTTCCTGAAACTCCTTTTTTTTCTCAAAAAAAACTATAAAAGAAAAACGTACCTGAAAAGAAGATCTGGGTTCTTACACCAGGTACTTATAAAATATTTTTTTTCATTCTCAAATTAATTAGTTAAATTAATTATGAATGTATAAGAAAGTAAGTTTTGTTTAAATAAATTAAAAAATCCATACTAATAGATTATTATCCTGAAATATGAGAGTATAAATAAAATTTATATATCTTATAAGTGAATATAATACAAATTTAAATCACATAAAAAGTAAATAAATGTTTTGAAAATGATAAATTAAGTGTTGGTATTTTTGTTACAAACAAAAATTATTTTAAATTTTATAATTAACATAAAGATTTAAAAGAAAGGTTATATTCATCAAATAGATTCATAAATTAATATTTTGTTTTATTTTAATTATATTAAAACGTTACACTCTTCCTAATTTTAAGGTAAATCGCAGATGAAATAACACGATTGATGGTTGAAGAATATAAAACGAATCATGATTTCAACTTTAGAGACATTACTTGGGAATGAATTTTCTCGCCTCATTTCTTAGTTCAATGTTTTCTCTTTGAAGATGCTTGTTTTTTTTTATATTTTTTGTGGTTATATAGTCGTGTCAAGATTTGTATCATGATCTCTTTGGTTAGAGTTTCCCTGATTCAGCTATTGCTTAACACTTGAGTCTAGTGTTCATCGTTATTTCATTCTATTCTGAAGTCGTGCTTGTGGAATCTACTGTAGTTGAGGTTTCTTCGATGCAAAAGAATCTGGTGGAGGCATTCTGGTGTCCTGATGGATATTTATGTTTGGTTTTTTTTCTTCATTAACTATGAGAGAAAAAACTATCAAGCTAGAACACTGGTGCTCTCTAAGAATGGCATCTGATTTTTGAAGTTTTTATCATGGATTTTTTGGGGTAGTTTAACCACTATCGTTCATGGAGTAAAAGATGAAAATCATGGACTCATTGACATCCAAATGGACGGTTCTTTTATTGTGATTTTGGTCCTTGGGAGAGTTCACTTCTGTGAGTATGATGTAATGGAGAACCAAGCTGGGTGTTAATGTGGGTTGAGTGTCTTGGTTGTCAGTGATACTGTAATGTTTCCACTTAGTCTTGGAAAGGCTATATAAATGGAATTTCTTGCTAATAATGATGCATATAATGTAGTACGAGTTGTTGTTGTGCGTAGAATCATCTTGTTGATAGTTTCCTGAAAGCCAAGGGTTCTTCTTTTCTTCAACTTTTTTCTGAAGTCGAGCATGAAAAACATCTCATTTATTTTAGTTGAGTAAATTGAACACTACAGAATAACCTAGAAGATGCCCACAAATTTTGGACCCAATCATCCATGCATAACATAATGGAGACCATTGGTTGGAGGTTGTTAAGGCTTCTCAATCAAATTTCTGCTACTTGTGTTGCATGCGCCTTCTCATGGTATCTCTTCTTGTACCCCCCTTCAATCCCTACTAGTGTAATCTATTTACAACTCGTGATTTTACTACTTCTATTTTATTTTAATAAAATTTTGGGTCATGAATTAGGTGACCAATTCATGTCACCACTCTTATAAAAAAAGTGTTGTAAAATTGGTTATTTTATTAAAATCGGTTTTTCTGAATAAAGGATAAAATTATTTAAAAATTAAATTTATCATATTCAGAAAAATATTTTTAAAAACTGGATTCCATTTTTTAATTCAACACGTTGAAAAAATTTTATGGTGAATTTTTTGGATTTCTCCAAAATACATGAATTTTTGTGAATAGTAAAATATGGTAATTTTTGGTATATATACATTATAAGTTAAATACAATATTCCTCGACTAATTTATAATGTAATACTCATAATATTTAACAACACTTAATTATTTTAATATATTTAGATATAATTCTATAACTATTCATAGTCTTGATCCAAAATAATAAATTAATGAATAAAATTATCAAAAAACACCCCTCACCTCCACTATAAATACCACCCATCACCACCTCATCCCGTCACACATCTAAAGCTTTATAGATTGTTTAATTTCTTCCAAATTCCCTTAAAAATCATCTTCCCCACATCCATTAGCTTTTAGTCACACCAAAAGGCCAAAACCAAGAGCCTTAAGAAGGTTCTCAAGGAGAATACATTTAAGAGGTAAAATTCAATTTCATTTACTTTTATTTTCCTTTCAAATTCTATTATTTTTTTATTCTCTCCTCACCTTGCCACATCCAAGTGACATTAATACTACAATATATTAAATATATTATAATTTTATTTTTTAATGGAATAATTATCATCAAACCTCTCATCTTCTACTCTTATTTTAGAAAATGAAAGTGTCATCTCTAATGTGTAGATTGACCACCTTTATGGATGCAGAATTTTTCATTTTCCTTTAACACCTTGAAGGATAGTCATAAAACCATTATTATGTCTATTAAATATTTTAATATGTATATTATAAAATTTTTAATGTTCTGTATCTATTATGAACCAGGCCAGGTCACCATCCGACCTGGCGCCCGACCCGGTTCGAGACATGGCTGGAAGGGCGTTGCCGATCCCCACGGGCTGCCACATGTTCCCATGTATCAAAAATAATACATGAGAACGATTTACCCAAAACATGATGCAATAAAACAACCAATGAATAAATAAAAAAATCTGAAAAAACCTAACCAAACAATCCTTTGACATTGGACCAAACTCAAAGATTATAAGGCAACCCAAAAATCCAAGAAGACTGTAATAAATAAAAATCTAATAAATATATCCTCACCTTCTTGAAACATGAGAAGCCTCCACCTAAAACCAAACCACTATCATCAGTACTACACTGGAAAACCATCGAAAACCTAAAACACCATCACTAAGCATGATGCCTCAACCTGGGATACACAAATAACATGGTCTACATACACCCAAGGGTGTAGGTAGGGTGCGAACCAAGAGCCCAGTAGGATGCCACCCAATAAAAAGGTTACCTTCCATATCATCTAAGAGATAATTTGACATGATAATTTCAAACAATACTTTTAAAATGATTTTAAATAAAACATTTAAAACATGAAAGTAAAAAAGAAGTGAATTGAAAGAAAAACCATTCAAAAAATACTACTTTAAAATGGAAGATAAAAGTACATAAAGAACATGCACATACTCATGTGGTCCTTCATATTTCGACGAAGGCACCACATCATGAATATTAGAGCACATTGGGTAAATCCCCTAAGGTATCTTGGATGTTTGGGGAGCTAGATAAATCGTACCTATTTGTAAATGTGGAATATGAACAACAATAATCAACGCTCTTTTCCACGATCCACTAGTATGGAAACACATCCATAATGTAGTTGTCTTCAATCATCAAAAAGGTTTATCTAGTGTTGTAATGTCAATCCTTCTAGATGAAACTCGGATGAACCACTTATGTGTCATCTAGCGTACTTTTCCTAATGTTCCCACCTAATTACTAAGGGTTTTACCTTGTGCTCAATAAGGTTCCACATTCACATAATATATCACCTTCACATAACACAAACCGAACGAGACCTTATGCACAAAACCCACCACTTGGAGACCCAACACTTTTTCAAAAACACATGCACACCATGATACCTTTCCAAAATATATTTTCCGTTACTTAATCATTTCACAAATCCCCATTTGAAAACACTCAAAGAAGAAAATAATCAATTTTCACAACTTAGAAAAAAATTATTAAATAACACAACTAGGACCAACATAATAAACATACCCAATTCCAAGTAGGAGGGTCATTTTAAAGCACTTTCTTAACATATTATCTTTAAAACTAGTTTTTCACCACTTGAAAAATTAAATAAACTATTTTCTTTATTTATTAAACACAATAAAGTGACGCAAAGAGGGTTCACACCAAAAACATGTCTCATTTTACATAAACATACTACTTTATAAATGAACATGTATTCAACTCTTTCAAAATACCAATTTTACACAATCTAAATAAGTCTAATAATCATTTGATCTATCTATGAAATAATTTCAAGAAAATCCAAGAAACAATCACACCAAAAACCACTTGATTCTATATAAATACATTAATTTAAAACCAGTTACACAAGGTAACCAAATCATAACATGTTTTCCATTATTCAAACGATTTTTCAATTCAACTCAAGATGCAAAAAAAAGGTCACATGCCAAAAAATCCGTTTTTGAATGGAACTATCATTTAAATACACACACCTAAAGTTCCTTGAAAACACATTTTTCACCTACCAAACAACCCTTAAAACATGTTCTAGAAACATAACATCAAAACACAATAGATCCCCATATTAGGAATCCAATCACGACCTTTAGACACACCAAACACTTTAAAAACATCATACACACCACACAATTATGTTAATAAACCATTTGAATAATTTATTAACCATCCAAAAATGGTACAACCAAATATTACACCAAAAAATACCTAGTTTCACATAAAAAAGCCACGTTAAAACTAAAAACACAACATCATCACACTAAAACATGTCTCTCACCTAACAACAAACCCATAAAAAAATTTATAAAACAATGCCCCAGTTTTCACGCACAAAACATAGCCACTTCCTTTAAAAAATTATTTTCCCAACACATAAACATATCCAACACATTAAAAATATAATTCACACCCAATAAAAAATTGATTTAACACTCCTAGAAATTACAACAACAAAACCAAAATGAAAAAAACACCATTTACAATAGAAAATGCAATTTCATCACACACGCATGTCAAAATATTTTTCGAGCGCATTTCACACCTCCCAACCACTCTGAAAACCCTTTTTTGAAATATTTCATCAATGACCACATAAAAACATAACAATTTCTTTTACTAAAAATACATTCTCAATCAATAAGCTCCCAAATCACATCAAAACACCTAACACACCACACAATCAAAAAAAATAACACATTTATAAACTTAAAAAATCTTATTAAATTTATCTAGAGATGTTAAAGCAAGGAACCACCTACCTCACATGGTGAGACGTCTCAAAAATGGTGTAAAACCACCCCACACCTCATTCGCACCAAGAGGAGGTAAGAAACAACCCTAATCAAAGGGATAAAACCCCAAAAAAAAAGATTACAACTTTAAATTGGACCTCAAACCACCGGAAACCCCAAGCCCCAAAAACAAGAACAAAAACACTAGGGAAAGGAGAAGAGGAGCTTACATGGAGGAGAATCATGCGCAGAAGAAGGTCATGCTGGTCGAGCAGGGGTGAAATGGGTCCAGTGTGATGTGGATGAACAGTAGTGCTAGTGCGGTTCGCACCGGTAGGAGGAGGGACGGTGGAATGACATGCTAGCCAAGAGAGAGGCAGGGGCGCAATAGCGGGACCTTTTCATAAGGGAGGTTCATGGGAGGGCGCTGGCTAGGGTAGAGTGCAGGGGTTTTGGGGAGGGGATATCCAAGCGCAACAAAAACAAGGGAGGATAGTTCTAGACACAAATATATTGGTGAGTAAGATGAGAGAAAAAAAATAAAAAAAATAAAAAAGGAAAATGAAATCCCCCCCCAAACACAAATATAATTACTATAATAATAATAATAATAATAATAACTAATAACTAAATTAAAATATTTACAATAATAATAATAATAATTACCACTATTATTATTATCAAGATAATTTATTAAACTTTATTTTATTTCTCTTATTTTAGTTTGTAGTTATTTTATTATTCATTTTATTTTTATTTATCTGACTGGAACATCTGGCGGGGCACACAGTCACATGGGCGGTGTTGCGTAGCTTCAACCGTGACAACCCATCTGATGAATGATGTCATGGCCAAAACACATGTATTTAAATAAATTCTCAAAATTTTAAACTGTCTCCTACCCAGACCCAAACCAAAAATATTACAGGGCCGGAAAAATAATAAAATAAAATAAATTAAATTTGAAAAAGTTGGAGTGTGAAAATTCTCCCCACCATAAATCTTTCTATCCCCAGAAATCTAGGACTAATCCTGAGACCCAATGTAGAAAATGAAATACCCCTTAAGATTCAATGGGGATCCCCTAATGAAAAACAAGTGAAAGAGGCAAACACATTGTGCTTAGAGAAGATGACTTAAATGAAAACCTCAAGAAACCTGTAAAATACTTTTTTCCAAGTGTCAACCGCCCCAGAGCACTAGAACACCACCATTTTATTGATTTTGGAACGGAAATATTTCACCCAAAGAAACCAACTTCACAAGACGAAGCACCTCAAGCACCATTGAATGAAAACCACATCATTTGACAGGGAAAAACAAACCAGATCAAACCCCATCAAACAAAATTCTTATCACTTACCACCAAGTCATCCTTAGGAACATAACCAAAAGGCCAACATGGGGATTCCCAAAGGGTCTCCTCGCCATTATAGACCTACCAACACCCGAGACAAGACTAGAAAACCGAAATTGGGTGGCCCGAGTAGACTCCCCACCAATAGAACTGACATAAGATATAGGAACTACGAAAATTTTCTTGACAATGACTAAACACCCCACCACAAGGGGTGGGGTGGTCTAGGACCAACTACCAGGGCTTCCAAACCACAACCTAAGATAGTCCAACATCTTTACATCCCTGGATGTGCACTATTCAACTTTGAAATCAATTTACCAAATATACCCCATATGGACCACTAAAAACGATTACATTCGGCAGGACACAACCCACTAGACTTAGTTAACGAGATGACCATGCCTCCTCATAGCCACAAAAAACCACATACATCCAAATGAGTAGTTAAGAATAGAAAAAGCACAAGAAACAAATTAAACTACCTTCACATTCAATGCTGACATCAGAAATAAAGTTGTGGTCCCATACACTCCTGGGGTTCCTGACCACGTTCCAACTTCACTCTGAGGCATATGGCTGGAGACCTTATGTTTAAAACATATCGTTCCTCACAGTCAGGTATTGAAGACTCCCAAACGGATCCCCTCCTTCTTATTCTACATGTTACCACACCGCAACTGAGACAACACCATCGAACACAACCCACCATGACATCCAACTACTCCCTCTTATCACATTCACCAAAATAAAGGTTTATATGAGGAACATGCATCACCTATTCACCTTAATCAAGAAACTAAAGAAGTAAAGATGCACGAAAAACACTCCCCTTGGAATAGAATGGTTTTATTTCCCTAAGTAGATTTCACAATCCTATGAAAACATGAATTCTTGCAGGGTTCCATGAAATCCACCTTTTCACTTCAAGGAGAACTCACACTGCAAGATGACACCAAACAAGACCCATGTAGCAAATGAGATCACTAAAATCCTTTAAATCCATCGGCCATCACCAATAATTCTCAGTTTCCTTCACCCTTCCCCATTTTAATTCCTTTCACCGCTCACAGGGCGACCTTTAGATGCAACGGTGCCAAACTTCATACCTGACAACCCAGACAACTCAAAGAGGCTGAAACCCCCTTCAAATCCCCTAACATATGTCATCTAGATATGAGAGGATCCACATAACTTAAAAAGAAAATGGGATATAATTATCCCTATCACTAAAATGTAGATTCCATACTTTAATCAACTGGAGGGTTAGCCAATGGCGAATTACCCATAACGTCACTTCAATAACATGCTAATTATTTGTGGTAGGTGTACACGAGTCAAGAAATAAAACCATGGACCTAATCAAACAGGTCCAATGGCCAAGACATACTACAAGCAAACACTAAATGTGTAGGGGGTACTACTACAATGGCTTCCTGAATCACTCTTCAAAAGTAACCACTAACCACACGCTTTCACACCAACTTACAAATAAGAATTCAAACTCAGAACAAAAAACATAAAAAAAGGATTCTTGACTTGAAACTCCTCACATCCATCATTTCAAAAACATATTGAGAAACCACACAACTACCAATTATTAAAACACCAAATCATTTTTAATTAACTACCAGATTTCCATTAATTTAAAACAAATAGACGAGGAATGATACAAAAGGAGACTAGTGTTAGTGGGTGACTGGGACATATGGATGACGAACATATTCCAATCACACCACCACTACAGAGAGTATTCTAGGACAGCATCATCGGCTCCACATGTCTTTCCAGAGAATGCGAGCTCACTGGGACCATTGAACCTACCCCCTTTTCATTTCTCCTAATCAATATTAATCACAAGGACCAAAGATTTAGGAAAACCTCAACTTACCCTGGTAACTCGAGCCCCTCCACGAGGTGTGCTAGCTAGACACCTTGCTCGTCGCTAGAACACCGAGTTCTGACACTCTTAACTATGGTCTACCATGACTCTATCCCAAAAGAACACGACCCAAGAGAGAAAACCTGCCTATGATACCATTTTATCATGAACCAAGATGGGTCTCCATCCGACCCGGCAACTAAACCAGTCCGAGACATGGCCCGAAGGGCATTCCCGATCCCCATATGCTGGCAGAAGCACCTGGGTATCAAAAATAATAAATGGGAATGATTTACCCAAAACATGAGGCAATAAAACAACCCATGAATAAATAAACAAAATCTGGAAAAACATAACCAAACAAGACCTTGACATTGGACCAAACTCAATGTTTATAATTCAACCCAAAACTCCAAGAAGACAACAATAAAAATAAAACTAATACATCTATCCACACCTTCATGCAACATGAGGAGCCACGTCTTCAAACCACTATCGTCAGACCATCATGGGAAAACCATTGACAACCCGAACCACCATCACTAAGAATGATACCTCAACCTGGGAAACAAAAAGAGAAGGGTCTACATAATCCCAAGGGTGTATATAGGGTGTGATCCAAGAGTCTGGTAGGATACCACAAAATAAAAAGGTTCTATACCCAATAATCTAAGAGATAATTTAACATGCTTATTTCAAACTATACTTTTAAAATGCTTTAAAAAAACATTGAAAAGTTGAAAGTAAAAAAGAAAATAGAATTGGAAGAAAAACTATTTCTCAAATACTACATTAAAATGGAAGTGAAAAATACCTAAAGAACATGCAAATAATCAAGTGGTCCTCTGTATAGTGACAGAAACCACCACGTCATGAATAGTAGAGCACTGTGGGTAAATCCCCTAAGGTAGATAGGATGCATGGGGCACTAGAGACATTGTACCTCTATGTAAATGTGGAATAGGAACCATAATAATCAACACTCTCATGTATGATCCACTAATAGGGAATAAAATACATAATATAGTGGTCTCCAATCATCACAAAATTTTAGTTAGTGTTGTAACATTAATCCTACTAGATGAAGCGGGGATGAAGCACTACCGTGTCATCTAGTGTACTAGTCCTAATCCTCCCACCTAAGTACCCAAGATTTTGCCTTGTGCTCAATCTGGTTCCACATTCACATAATATATCACCTTCACATAACACAAACCGAACAAGACCTTATGCACAAAAGCCACCACTTGCATACCCAACACCATTTCAAAAACAAATACACAACCAGATACCTTTCCAAAATATATTTTTCGTTACTTAATCATTTCATAAATCCCCATTTGGAAACACACAATGAAGTACATAATCAATTTTCACAACTTAAAAAAAATTATTAAATAACACAACTAGGGCTGACATAATAAACATACCCAATTCCAAGTAGGAAAGTCATTTCAAACTACTTTCTTAACAAATTATCCCTAAAACTAGTTTCACACCACTTGCACAATTAAATTAATTGTTTGCACCAATTATAAAACACCACCAAGGGACGCAAATCGGTTTTACACAAAAAACATGTCTCATTTTACATAAAAATACTACTTTAAAAATGAACGCATATTTAACTCTTTCAAAATACCACTTTTGTGCCATCTAAATAAGTCAACAAATCATTTCAGCTATCTATGAAATCATTTCAAAAAAACCCAAGAGGACATCACACCAAAATACACTTTATTCCATATAAATACATTACTTTAAAACTACTTACACAAGTTAACCATATCAAAACATGTTTTCCATTATTCTAATATTTTTTCAATTTAACTCATGATGTACAAAAAATATAACATTTAAAAATAAATTAGTTTTTGAATGGAAGTAAAATTAAAATACACACACCAAAAGTTCCATAAAAACACATTTCACACCTACCAAACAACCCTTACAACACCTTCTAGAAAAATCACATCAAAAAACACATTAAAACACAACCAATACCAATATTAAGAATCCAATCATGACCTTTAGACACACCAAACACTTTAAAAACATCATACGCACCACATGATTATGGTAATAAAACATTTAAATAATTTATAAAACATCCACAAATGGTGCAACCAAATATTACACAAAAACATACCAAGTTTCACATAAAAAAATCCACTTTAAAACTAAACACACCACATCATCACACTAATACATGTATCACACTTAAAAACCAACCCATAAAACATTTGTATAAAACAATGCACCAGTTTTCATGCCAAAAACATAACCAGTTTCTCTGAAAAATTATTTCCCAACAATTAAACATATCCAACACGTTAAAAAATAATTATCACCCAATAAAAAATTGATTACACACTCTTAGTGTAACACCCTGAGGATTTATGAGAAATTTTTTTTATGTATTATGTTATAGGCAACACCAAAGGAATCTTTCACAACACACAATACTGACTTGGCTTGCATTACACGCAATCAGGACCTTCCTCGATAGCATGTGTAGTACGCAATTCCAGGTTTCACTAAACAACGATATATTATTATGGACTAGCCTTTATGAATAGTATTAACAACATTTTAAATTTTATAAAATTATTATTCTTCTTACACATTTTCTAGAACATGGTAAGAGAACAAAATAATTTTTTCGGGTAAAATAAGTATTTTTCAAAAAATGCAATTTTGCCGCCTTTTGATGGCGCACCCACATTAAATCTAGTTTTTGACATGTTTATAAGTTAAATTTGAAAAAATAAAATTCCTCTTTGGAATCAGGATATAAAAATTTACACTGGAGAAATTTTTTATATTTTTCTGAAAACTTTCATATTTTGATGAATAGTAAAAATACGCTAATTTTTAATTAAAAACAAATTTTTTCATTGAGATAATTTATATGGTTAAATTATAATATCGAATTATTTTAAAGTATAAATTGAATATATTTTTACCATTTAATATAATGTATTTCATTAGCATTAATTTCACATTGAATTCATAGGTAAAAACATTTCAATCGTTGGCAATGTTTTAACTTCTAAAACCCGTTTTCTTAACAACGAGATTAATTTTAAATTAATTACTGAAACCTATGTGTTTTGAATTTTGAAAAATGGATTTCATATTTTGAATCAGTGGGTTCAAATTATTTTAATATGCTACTTTTTATTTTTGGGCATTATGAATAGTAAATACGGTAAATTTTATTTACCATAGTTAAAGGTAAATCGGGTAATTAAGGGTAAATATAAGATTACAAAATTACCCTAACACCTGCCAAAATCCTATTGGATGACTAAAAGTCGACCCATATCACATAAGGGTCGGATTAGATTCATTTAATGGACTTTTTTCCATAAAAATAATTTAATTATTATTAAAACCAAAGAAAGTGACAACATGTCACTTTCTTAAATCTTATAAGTATAATAATTTTAATTTAGTGATAAACTTAATGAAACTTAAAAAATGAATAGTCTATAAAACTATAATACAATTATATAAATCATATGAATTTATTTAGAATTTTTAGGTATTAAATAATTATCATTAAGTATGACACGATAGTGATGTTGAAATTATTTTATTAATTAAAATATCAAATAAATGGTTTTAAAAATATTGAAATAAATATTATATGAACTATTTAATGTGATCCAATAATTTTTTAAATACATATGACATTTTATGAATCTATTAAAGCTTTTATTTTGAACATATCTTCTGTATATATTTTATTTAAATACAAATAAATGAATAGTGTCAAAATTGACACTATTGTTATTTTATAAAAATAACATATTATAAAATTGTTTAAAAATCACAAAAATATTTAAAAATTATAAATTAAAATTTATATGGTCGAAAATGTCATAAAGTGTAAAATTATGGAAAATTAACAAAACATATGTAATTATTTATAATAATATAAAATTTAGAATATTATTAACACAAATAAAATAAAATTAATAAATAAGGATAAATCAAGATGATAATGTTTAAAATAAATTCCTAAAATGTCTAAATTTTATTTTTTGATGTGATTAAAACCCTATCTCATCTAATATTCGGATATGAGTCATTTTGGAAGTTTTTAAGTGGGGTTGGAATTTAATATAAACTAATATTTCTTATATTTCCAAAGGTGTCCCTCTCCTCCCTTATAAAAGGGAACCTCCTCCCTCTGCTCCTCACCCCAATTTGAGCCTTCAATCTCGGCCAAACCCTGACCATTTCACTTCCCCACTTCCTTAGAAACATCCTAGAGGTCCTGGTCTTCTTTAAAGACATATTTTAGTGCCCTAAGAGGAGGTCTCAAAGAGGCGCTACAAAGAAGAGGTAATGTCTGTTACCGATTCTTTCAACTTTATTTATTCTTATAATTCTTCTTCTTTAGTTGTTTAATTATTAAGTAACAACATTAGTATCACTCATATACTGATATGTTATTATAAGTATGAAACAAACCTATTTCATCATCTATCCATCCTACGGAAAATGAAATCACCGCACGTGCATACGTGCGGAATACCGTCTCCACGCCGTGGTGTAATCTATTGTCCACCACCACCTTACTTGGATGGGTATAATGGTTTAAATAATGACTACATATGATTATTGTAAAGTGATATTGATTCTGAAATAGTATACATGCACTCTAATACAATTCCACAATCATGGGAACGATATCATCGCTCGTGCGTACGTACGGAATACCGTCTCCACGATGTGATGCGAATCGTTCTACATGATCTTCATTGCATAATGATTATATAAATGAATTGAATGAATAAATATGATATATATTACACTAATACCATTCTAGAAATGAGTTGTCTATAACCAAAAAATATGAATATGAATTTATTCGACAAAACACACATATGAACATAAAGCAATAAACACCCGAATAATAAGTAGCAATAAGATATTACTAATAAGAAGCTAATAATATGACCATATATGATATCATAAAAATAAGTATGAATCTGGAATAAGTCAATTACATTATTTAAATCATTATACAGGAGGTTCGGACACTTACGAAGCAAATCGGACCTGAGGTAAGGGACAATCTCGCAATCTGAATTTTTATCCGAGATTGTTTATACTTCAGAATTTTCTGGTGAATATTTGTCATCCACATCCATGTTTCCTCAATATGTAATATTATTTATATCCTCCTAAAATTGTTTAAATCCAATTTTACCCTTCGGTGATTTTTTAGTAAAATATATGAAAGGAATCTTTTGTCGTTTTTCGTACGAGGTACTTTTTGACTTTTCCGACATAATTACGAGAAGAATGTTTTTTTAACTTATACAACATGAATGGATTTTTAAAACATTATTTCCAAGAATATTCATTTAAAAGTTTTAAAGTTTATTTTTAATCAACTTATTTTAGTTTCAAATTGTATGACATGTTAAGAAATGAAAAAAAAAATTGAATTAGAAAGGATATTTTACTCAAGAATAGAGTTCAAGTGTTTTATCAAAATTATTTTCCATCTAAGATAATGTAGGGTTCTGTTTATATCCCTATTATTAAATTGATTTGATTAAGTTTTTATGGAATTATTTTTATGAATTCCTTTATCTTATATGAATTGTTTTATAATGTCACAATGTTTATGATTCCCATTTTTATTACATGGGTTATGCAATGACGTATGATTTTTGATTTTGTGGAACACATAAGAACGATATCATTATTAGATCAGTGGGACCTATATCTCCCTACAATTCATTAGGTAAAGATTTATATCTCATGATATATACATGGCTGGAATGGCAGGTTAAACTGGTTCAGTGAAACAGGACTGAAACAAGGAGTGAACTCGGTTCAGAAATGGACTTTGTCCACTAAGATAGTCTTGGAAATGAGTCTTGACTACTAAGAAATGATTTTCAATGATTATGTGTGTATGAAATAAAGCTTCATGTTTTAAGTTATGATTATTGGGATTACATTTCACCACTATGATTTATCCCATGTTATGATCTCTTTTGCAGGATAATATTTTTTAAAATGTTATGTTCTTATGAATATGATATGTTTGATATTTCTTTTGTTTACCCTTACTGAGCATTTGAGCTCACCGTTTTGTATGTTTTCTTTTCCCCAGGTTAGAAAGAAGGATATTAAGTCGGATATGCCAAAAAGTAACTCTAGATATGATGAAATAAATGGGAGACAACGTAGATGATTTATGAACCATTTGTTTATGTTTCCCAGTTTCTAAAGACACTATACCTATATGGTCCTTTCATGGTTTTGTTATAAGTTGTAATAAATATGCTTCAATTTTGAAGTAATAACCATGTATGCAAAGTATGGGTCATTATAGTTGGTATCAGAGGAAAGGTATAGTCAACCTTTGGAAACTAGGATGTGAAAGCCTTAGTAAGAAACCTAAGGATATGTCTAATCATAGAACACAATCTTAGTGTTTTTTAAATTGCCATGAACAACCTATGATAAGAACATAAGTGTGAAATTTTATTCTTGATTATGTGGTTTTCCTATTATAATTAGTGTTGCTCACACTATTATTCTTGGTTATAGTCAATGGCTGGAACCCGAAGGAACCATGTTAATGCGGAATGTGACGAGCAATGCAATGATTGTCCCCCTGAGCAACCAAATGTTATGGGAGCTGGAATGAAAAATCTTGTATCCATGCCCACAAAACCTTCTCAATATATGAATCATGCAGGACGTCCCAACGAGTAATGGAAGGAGAAACATTCTATTGAATCCTTCATGAGGCAGCATCCACCTTCATTCAGCGGGTCTTCTGATCCATTAGTGGCTGAAAAATGGGTCAGTACCACTGAAAATATATTTTTAGTTCTTCAATGTTCTAAACATGATAAAGTCATCTTAACAGTATATCGTTTGGAGGGTGATTTTGATCAATGGTGGAATATTATTAAGAATACGAGGGAAAGGGATGAAATTGAGTCCATGGAATGGGACGAGTTCAAGAACTTATTTTTTAATAAGTATTTCCCTCGTATTCTTCAAACAAAAATGGAAAAGGAGTTTCTTGAACTGAAGCAAAAGGATGATGAATCTGTTGGTACCTACAAATTTTTTTTTACAATACTTGCAAGGTACGCTTCCTGAATTATTATCCAACCTGAGAGTAAGATCGATCGATTCTTTAGTGGCTTAAAACCAAGTCTTTGAAGGGCGTTAGCCATAAGGGGCTTCAATAGCTACGAGGGAATTGTTCGATGTGCTCTCAAGGTTGAGATGGAGATTGGTGTAACCCATCAATCACATGGGTTTGATAAGAAGAGGAAAATGGAATTCAAAGGAAATTCTAAATACCACACTGAAAAGAAGATGAGTTTTTCCTTATGCTCATTCTGTGGAAAGAAATATGGAGGAAATTGTCTTAAGGGGACAAGAAAATGTAATAAGTGTGGAAAAGAGGGTCATCGAGCAATTGAATGTCGAAATAATGGGAAGAAGATGTCTAATGATGAAAACAATGGAAGAGATACATAGAATGAACCTACTACACTTCAATGTTTCAAGTGCAAGGATATGGGGCATTATGCCAATCAATGCCCAAATCCCAGGGTTGATGATGATGATCGACGTCAACAAACTCTTAAGGCCAAAGACAATTGAAAGTCACATGCAATCACTATCGGCGATATGGGGTATGACAACAAAGTGGTTAGAGGTGCACTTACCATCCACTCTAAAGTAGCAAATGTTTTATTTGATTCTGGATCCACCCACTCTTTTATTTCTGAAGAATTTTCTAAGGGTATCGTCGTATTACCTCAACAATTAGATGTTGAGTTGGCTGTGACAACTTCTAATGGAACAACAGTCGCATAAAAAGTTTACAATTCATATCCGATTGAAGTTTGTGGGAAAGTTCTTCATACAAATCTTGTGATCCTTCCTATAGTGGAATTTGATGAGATTCATGGAATGGATTGGCTTTCTTTATATGGAGCTCATATCAATTTCTAAAGATGGGAAGTCACATTTCATATTCCAGATCAATCTATGATCGTCTATCGATGCAAGGATGAACATAACCTTCCAGTGGAAATTTCACCCATCTTATGGGTCTTGATTCCACTAAATGAAGGTTATTTATCTCAAATGGTCAGAGTGAAACTCATGATTAATAATATGCCCATTGTACTGGAATTTGATGATGTCTTTCCGGAGGAATTTCCAGGTCTTCCACCAAATCGTGAAGTTGAGTTTTCAATAGAACTCGTACCAGGTGCTTTGACTATTTCAAATACACCATATAAAATGTCCCCAATTGAGTTGCAGGAATTGAAGAAGCAACTCCAAGAGAATCTTGATAAAGGATTCATACGCCCTAGTGTGTCACCTTGGGGAGCACCTGTTCTGTTTTTTAAGAAGAAAGATGGATCAATGAGACTCTACATTGATTATCGAGAACTTAACAAGATCACTATCAAGAACAAATATCCTCTCCCACGCATTGATGCCCTATTTGACCAACTACGCAGTGCTGAATACTTTTCCAAGATTGATCTTCGTTCAGGGTATCATCAATTAAGGGTCAAAAGGGAGGATATACCAAAGAAGGCTTTCCGTACAAGGTATGGACACTATGATTTTATAGTGATTCCATTTGGTCTTACTAATGCCCATGATATCTTCATGGATCTGATGAAAATAGTATTTATAGACTATCTTGATCAGTTTGTGGTAGTCTTTATAGATGATATTCTTGTCTATTCAAAGAGAAAGGAATAACATGAAGATCACTTGAGAATTGTATGAAAGACATTGGGAAAGGAGAAGCTTTATGCCAAATTTACCAAGTGTGAATTTAGGCTTCAAAAAGTTGCATTCTTGGGTCACATAATCTCAAAAGAGGGGATATCTGTGGATCCAGCAAAAACAGAGGTTATCGAAAGATGTTTGAGACCAACAACTGTAACTGATATCCGAAGGTTTCTTGGTTTGGATGGATATTACCGACGTTTTGTGAAAGATTTTTCAAGGTTATCTAACCCACTCACCAAGCTGACACGGAAACGAGTTAAGTTTGTTTGGACGGAAGAATGTGAAGATAATTTCAAAGACCTTAAAAGAAGGTTAGTCAATGCACCTGTGCTCACACTACCCTACAGTGGAGAAAGATTTGTGATCTACAGTGATGCATCCAAGAAGGGACTGGGGTGTGTTCTCATGCAAAATGATATGGTGATATCTTATGCCTCACGACAGTTGAAAATCCAGGAGTAAAATTACCCAACTCATGATTTGGAGTTAGCTGCGGTAATCTTTGCATTAAAGATTTTGATGCATTACCTTTATGGTGAAAGGTGTGATATTTATAATGATCATAAAAGTTTAAAGTATATTTTCACATAAAAGGATCTGAATATGCATCAAAGAAGATGGTTGGAGCTGATTAAGGATTACGACTGCTCAATTCATTACCACCCTGGGAAAGCAAACAAGGTAGCAGACACATTAAGTCGAAAAGACCATGCTAGCTTATCCATGATGAGGATCACAAAAGATCCAATTTTTATGGATTTACAAAGGATGGATCTTGGAATTATAATGGAAGGGGAGAAATCTTATATTTCTCAAGTGAATTTTCAACCATCTATACACGTGAATATTAAAGAGGCACAGAAAGAAGATGTAGAGTTACAAAAGAATGTGAGAAATGTTCCTGAATTCAACCTTGATTGTGATGGGATAATAAGATTCAGGAATCAGGTTTGTGCTCCTCCCATCCCAGAATTAAAGAAGGAGATACTGGATGAGGCTCATAGTTCTCCATTCTCTATTCATCCTGGAAGCAAGAAGATGTATAGGTACCTGAAAGAGTACTTCTGGTGGGATGGCATGAAAATAGATGTTGCTGAATATGTCTCTCGATGCTTGGTTTGTCAGCAAGTTAAAGCTGAGAGACAAAAGTCTAAGGGGATTTTAAAACCATTACCCATACCAGAATGGAAATAGGAAAACATCACTATGGACATTGTCACTGAACTTCCTAAAACATCCAAAGACAATAATGCTAGCTGGGTTATAGTTGATCGTCTTACGAAGTCGGCACACTTCATTGCTATTAGAGAAGATTTTTCTCTTGATCAGATTTCCAGGATATATGTAAAGGAAGTGGTAAGATTGCATGGAGTACAACTTTCCATTATATCTGATCGGGATCCGAGGTTTACCTCAAAATTCTGGCTAAGTCTTCAGCAAGCTCTAGATACAGAGTTGAGTTTCATTACTGCTTACCATCCTCAGACAGACGGTCATTCTGAGAGGACAATTCAAACTATAGAAGACATGTTGATAGATTGCTCTATGGATTTCAAAGGTGGTTGGGATCAACACCTATATTTGGTGTAATTTTCATATAATAATAGCTTTCACTCCAGTATTCAGATGGCTCTTTATTAAGCCCTCTATGGGAAGAAATGCAGAACTCCAACTTACTGGGATGGAGTTGGGGAAAAAAGCTATTAGGACCTGATCTTGTTGATGAGAAGGCATAAAAGGTCAGATCTATTCAACAACACGTAAGATCAGCTCAGAGTCGACAGAAAAGTTATGCCAACAACTGAATAAAATACCTAGAGTTTTAAGTGGGTGATAAAGTGTTCTCACGAATATCTCCCTGGAAGAGAGTCATGAGATTTGGAACGAAGGGAAAGTTGAGCCCTAGATATATCGGTCCTTTCGAAATAATGGATCGTGTTGGGAAGGTAGCTTACCAATTGGAGCTTCCACCAAATCTCTCTCAAGTTCACGATGTGTTCCATGTATCTCTCCTGAGAAAGTACATACCCGATCCTTCACATGTACTCAGCTCAGAAGTTGTACTGCTGGAGCAAGATCTTTCTTATGAAGAAGAACCGATAGAGATTCTAGATCGTAGCGAAAAAGTCATACAGAACAAGACCACTTGCTTGGTGAAAGTTTTATGGAGGAACCACCAATTAGAAGAAGCTACATGGGAACTTGAGGATATGATGAGGGAGAGGTATCCTCTTCTGTTTGTAATGAAGTGACAAATTTCAAGGGAGAAATTCATTTTAAGGGGGGTAGAATGTAACACCCTTGAGGTTTTATGGGAAATATTTTTTTATGTCTTATGTTATACGCAACACCAAAGGAATCTTTCACAACACACAATACTGACTTGGCTTGCATTACATGCAATCATGACCTTCCTCGATAGCGTGTGTAGTACGCAATACCAGGTTTCACTAAACAAAAATATATTATTATGGACTAGCCGTTATGAATAGTATTAACAACATTTTTAATTTTATAACATTATTAATCATCTTAAACATTTTCTAGAACATGGTAAGAGAATAAAATAATTTTTTCGGGTAAAATAAGTATTTTTCAAAAAATGCAGTTTTGTCGCCTTTTGATGGCGCACCCACATTAAATCTAGTTTTTTACCTGTTTATAAGTTCAATTTGACAAAATAAAATTCTTCTTTGGAATCAGGATATAAAAATTTACTTTGTATAAATTTTTGATAATTTTTTGATAACTTTCATATTTTGATGAATAGTAAAAATACGCTAATTTTTAATTAAAAACAACTTTTTTCATTGAGATAATTTATATGGTTAAATTATAATATTGAATGATTTTAAAGTATAAATAGAATATATTTTTACCATTTAATATAATTTGTGTCATTAGAATTAATTTCACATTGAATTCATAGGTAAAAACATTTCAATCTTTGGCAATGTTTTAACTTCTAAAACCTGTTTTCTTAACAATGGGATTAATTTTAAATTAATTAATGCAACCTATGTGTTTTGAATTTTGAAAAATGGATTCCATATTTGGAATCAGTGAGTCCAAATTATGTTAATATGCTACTTTTTATTTTTGGGCATTATGAATAGTAACTACGGTAAATTTTATTTACCATAGTTAAAGGTAAATCAGGTAATTAAGGGTAAATATAATATTATAAAATTACCCTAACACTGGCCAAAATCCTATTGGATGACTAAAAGTCGACCCATGTCACCTAAGGGTCAGATTAGATTCATTTAATGGACTTTTGTCTATGAAAATAATTTAATTATTATTAAAACGAAAGAAAGTGACAACATGTCACTTTCTTTAATCTTATAAGTATAATAATTATAATTTAGTGATAAAATTAATGAAACTTCGAAAATGAGTAGTCTCCAGAAATCTAATACAATTATCTACATCATATCAATTTATTTGGAATTTTTATGGATTAAATAATTATCATTAATTATGACACGATAGTGATGTCGAAATTATTTTATTAATTAAAATATCAAATAAATGGTTTTAAAAATATTAAAATGAATATTATATGAACTATTTAATGTGCTCCACTAATTTTCTAGATACATATGACATTTTATTAATCTATTGAAGTTTTTATTTTGAAAATATTATCTGTATATATTTTATTTAAATACAAATAAATGAATAGTGTCAAAATTGGCACTATTGTTATTTTATAAAAATAACATATTATAAAATTATTTAAAAATCACAAAAATATTTAAAAATTATAAATTAAAATTTATATGGTCAAAAATATCATAATGTGTCAAATTATGGAAAATTCAAAACACATATGTAATTATTTATAATAATTTAAAATTTAGAATATTATTACCACAAATAAAATTAAATTGATAAATAAGGATAAATAAAGATGATAATGTCTAAAATAAGTTCCTAACATGTCTAAATTTTATTGTTCGATGATATTACAACCCTATATCATCTAATATTTGGATATGAGTCATTTTGAAAGTTTTTAAGTGGGCTTGGGATTTAATATAAACTAATATTTCTTATATTTCCAAAGGTGCCCCTCTCCTACCTTATAAAAGGGCACCTCCTCCCTCTCCTCCTCACATCAATTTGAGCCTTCAAGCTCGGCCAACCCCTGACAATTTCACTTCCCCACTTCCCTAGAAACATCCTAGAGGTCCTGGTCTTCTTTAAAGACCAATTTTAGTGCCCTAAGAGGAGGTCTCACAGAGGCGCTTTAAAGAAGAGGTAATGTCCGTTACCGATTCATTCAACTTTATTTCTTCTTCTACTTATTCTTCTTTAGTTGTTTCATTATGAAGTAAAAAAATCAGTATCAATCATATACGGATATTTTATTATAAGTATGAAACAACCCTATTTCACCATCTATCCATCCTACGGAAAATGAAATCACAGCGCGTGCGTACGTCCGGAATACCGTCTCCACGCCGTGGTGTAATCTATTTTCCACCACCACCTTACTTGGATGAGTATAATGGTGTAAATAATGACTATATATGATTATTGTAAAGTGATATTGATTATTAAATAGTATACATACACTCCAATACAATTCCACAATCATGGGAATGATATCATCGCTCGTTCGTACGTACGGAATACCGTCTCCACGATGTGATGCGACTCGTTCTATATGATCTTTATTTCATAATGATTATATAAATTAATTTAATGAATAAATATGATATATATTAAACTAATACCATTCTTTAAATTAGTTGTCTATAACCTAAAAAGAGGAATAAGAATTTATTCGACAGAACACACATACGAACATAAAGCAATAAACACCCGAATAACAAGTAGCAATGAGATATTACTAATAAGAAGCTAAGAATATGACCATATATGATATCATAAAAATAATTATGATTCTGGAATAAGTCAATGACATTATTTAAATCATTATACAAGAGTTTCGGACACTTACGAAGAAAATCGGACCTGAGGTAAGGGAAAATCTCACAATCTCAATTTTTATCCGAGATTGATTATACTTCAAAATTTACTGGGGAATATTTATCATCCACATCCATGTTTCCTCAATATGTAACATTATTTATATCCTCCTAAAATTTTTTAAATCAAATTTTACCCTTTGGTGAGTTTTTAGTAAAAGATATGAAAGGAATATTTTGTCGTTTTTCGTACGAGGTACTTTTTGACTTTTCCGACATAAGTACGAGAAGAATATTTTTCTTAACTTATACGACATGAATGGATTTTGAAAAAATTATTTCCAAGAATATTCCTTTACACGTTTTCATGTTTATTTTTAATCAACTTCTTTTAGTTTAAAATTTTATGACATGTTAAGAAAGGAAAAATGTTTTTGAAGTATAAAGGATATTTTCCTCCAGAATGGAGTTCAAGTGTTTTATCAAAATTATTTTCCATCTAAGATAATGTAGGGTTCTGTTTCTATCCCTATTATTACATTTATTTTATTATTTTGTGATGGAATTATTTTTCTGAATTCATTTATCTTATATGAATTGTTTTATGATGTCACAATGTTTAAGATTCCCATTTTTATTACATGGGTTATGCAATGATGTATGATTTTTGATTTTGTGGCACACATAAGAATGGTATAATTATGAGATGGGTGGGACCTATATCTCTCTACAATGCATTGGGTATAGATTTTTATCTCATGAGATAGACAAGGCTGGAACGGTAGGTTAAACCGGTTCAGTGAAACAGGACTGAAACGGGGAGTGAACTCGGTTCAGAAATGGACTTTGTCCACTAAGATAGTCTTGGCAATGAGTCTTGACTTCTAAGAAATGATTTTCTATGATTATGTGTGTATTCCACAAAGCTTCATTTTTTAATTTATGATTATTGGGATTACATTTCACTTCTATGATTTATCCCATGTTATGATCTCTTTTGCAGGATAATATTTTTCAAAATGTTATGTTCTTATGAATATGATATGTTTGATATTTCTTTTTTTACCCTTACTGATCATTTGCGCTCACCCTTTTGTATGTTTTATTTTCCCCAGGTCAGGAAGAAGGATATTATGTAGGATATGCCAAAAAGGAACTCTAGATATGATGAAATAAATGGGAGATAACATAGATGATTTATGAACCAGTTGTTTATGTTTCTCAGTTTCTAAAGACATTATACCTATACAGTCCTTTCATGGTTTTGTTATATGTTGTAATAAGTATGCTTCAATTTTCAAGTAATAACCATGTATGTATAGTATGGGTCATTATACTTAGAAATTACCATAACAGAACCAAAATGAAAAAAACACCATTTCTAATAGAAAATTAAAATTTCATCACACAAGTATTTCAAAATATTTGTAGAGCACATTTCTCACCTTCCAAACACTCTTAAAACCCTTTTTTTGAAATATGGTATTAAGGACCAGTTAAAAAAATAGAAATTTCCTTTACTAAAAATACAGTCTGAATCAATAAGAACACAACCACTTGAAAACACCTAATACATCACAAAATCAAACCAAATAACAAATATATAAAGTTAAACAAAAACATTAAATTTATCTAGTGATGTTAAGTCATGAAACCACCTACCTCACGTAGAGAGACTAACAGGAAATGGGGAAAAACTAAAGACACACATCATTCTCACTAATAAGAGGAAAGAAACAACCATAATAAGAGGAATAAACCCCAAAAACAAATGATTAAAACTTAAAATTGGACTGCAAACCACTGGAAAGACCAAGCCCCCAAAACAAGAAAAAAAACATTATGGAAAGGAGAAGAGGTGATTACCAGGATGGGAATCATCTGCAGAAGAAGGTTGTGCTGGTAGAGCAGGTGTGTGATGGGTCTGATGCGTTGTGGATGGACAAAGGCGCTGGTGCAGTTCACACCGGTTTGAGGAGGGCCGCATGGCTAGGAAGAGGGGGGGGGGGGTTGTGGGGAGGTGTGAGTAGGTAAACTGGTAATGAGAAGGTGGAACGACGGGATGGTTGGGAGAGAGGTCAGGGCGTGACGGAAGGACCTTGCTGGGAGGGAGGGTCATGGGAGGGTGCTGGAAAGAGAAGCATAAAGAGGTTTTAGGGAGGGTAGATCCACGCACGACAAAAATCAGGGGGCCTACGTCTCAACACAAAGAGAGGGGGGAGTAAGATTAGATAAAAAAAGAAAAAAAGAAAAAAAGAAAAAAGGAAAAATTAAATCCCCCCAAAAAATACTAATATAATTACTATACTAATAATAATAATAATAATAACTAATTCCTAAATCAAAACATTAACAATAATAATGATAACAACAATTACCATTATTATTACTATCAAGATAATTTATTAAACTTCATTTTATTTATTTTATTTTACTTTGTCCTTATTTTATTATTCATTTCATTTTTATTTATCTAACTTGAACATCAGGTGAGACACACGGTGACTCAGGCGATGCTGTGTGGCTTCGGCTGTGCCTACCCATCTGCAGGAGGATGTCGAGGCCAAAACATGCATTTTAAAAAAAATACTCAATCTTTTAAACTGGCTCCAAACCGAAACCTGAAAAAAATTACAGGGATGAAAAAAATAATAAAATAAAATAAATTGAATTTGGAAAAGTCAGATTGTGACATAAAATAATTTATATACATAATAATAAATAAAACGAAACTAGTCTGTGATGGCTAGAAAACCCCGCAAAAAAT
The DNA here is from genome assembly GCA_963277665.1 of Viscum album. Lineage (NCBI taxonomy): Eukaryota > Viridiplantae > Streptophyta > Magnoliopsida > Santalales > Viscaceae > Viscum > Viscum album. The sequence goes on along the minus strand of OY728146.1, from coordinate 1,449,806,497 downwards.
TAACCAAACTTTTATAATTAATGTTTTATCTAATGAATCATCCTCATATAAAATAATTATATATGGTACCACTTAAGATTATAAAAACAAATTAATACCATTTATTTCCATTTTTGGAGTTTTTCTTGCATTTGAAAAATAAACCTATAATGAAAAAACCATGGAAACCCTAAAATAAACACACCCAAAAAAATAAAAAAAATATTATCAATAAATGGGTGGAAATATACTATAAAAATCATATAAGGTAATATAAAAAAATATAGTTTTTTATTAAATTAATAAATCTCTATAAACTATTATACAAGAGGTTTGAACACGTTTGAAGTAATTCAAACCCAAGTTAGGGGACTTTCCCTTAAGAATCCTATTATAAATTTTTATTTTTAAAAAAATAAAAAGGAATGTTTTTATGATTCAAGTATTCATGTTTTATGATAATTTTTAGATCTTGGGCATTGTTTATGATGAAGTGTGGTACCTATATCTCCATATAATGCATTGGTTATATTTATGTTAAAAGTTGACCATAATAGTTATTTCAAGTGTAAGTGTGATGGTTACAACATATGGTATCCATGAGGGTTACATCATAAGGTAGCAAGGAGGGTTATCTTGTAAGGTAGATGTGGGGGTTAAAAATCATATGGTATCCTGGAGGTTTTCAATCTTAAGTATGCAATCACCCAATTTACCTACATGGTTTTATTTATGTTTTATATATTTATAGAAATATCTTTTTTTTCACAAAATATATGATACTTTATGGGTTAAAAGTATGCATTTTTGAAAATTATTTCATATGTTTTTAAGTATTCATGAACTAATGGTTTCTTTACATTTTCATGTACCTTACTAAGATTTTTGTACTCATCCCATGTTTTATGTTTTTTTTTCACAGGTTTTAAGGATGGATATGAGAAAATAACAAGCCAATATGAATTTTGTTAAAAAAATTCATGAGAATATTTAATGTCTTTTTAAAACCTTTTGTATCAAAAAATAAATGGATACTATTATATTGATATCCACTTTTTATACATACTGGTTGATATGTATGAATTATGTTTGAATTATCTAAAACTCTAAACTAAAGAGATCTTTGGGAATGTAAGAAATTTAATTATAAAATAATTTACAATATTTTTTAATATTTAAGGTTTGGACCATATAATGTGAAACAATTAGAGAAATATAAATATATATCTCCCACTTAGTACCTGGGTTCCCATGACTAAAAAATAAGTGATAGAAAAGAACATAAGGTCCAATGTTAACATGAAAGGAACAATAAATGACTATACCTGACCCCAACCCCTCATAATCAATATCCCCATATATCTCAGGAATTCAACACATAAATAAGAACATTTAAAATAATATCGATAAAAAATCATCACATAGTGATAAACCACACAAATAATAGGTAAATAATTAAAATTGGAAACCAATATGTGTATTTCACAAAAACTATTTGAAATAAAATTAAAAACTAGTCATTTAACATAAAACAAAACTCATAATTTCAATACCTTTCAAATTAAAAAAACACCACTTTAGGAATTTCTAAAAAAATGAGAGAAATTTCAAACACCATTTAAAACATTCCAAATCCACCCTTGAGAATATGGGTTTACCACTTTGAAATCCAAAATAAGGCTAAAGGCAAACCATTTCCATCAAAAAAGTTAAATTAGACATTAAGGTATCTTCACAATAGGTAAGTTGCACACTCATTTAAAAACTACGTTTTAAATTCATTAAATAAACCCTTTTAAAAATCACTTTGAGGTCAACAAATCACTTTAAGAAAAATTACATTTTAAAACATCATTTTCCTCCTTAATAAACAAAATAAGACTAATATCAATCACATGAAATTAAAACCAATTAAAAATCATCTTTTTAATTTCACATAATCTAAGAACCTGGAAACATTCTATTTTAAACATGAAAACATGTGATTGAAAAGAAAAACCCTTAATAATAGTCTCAAAACATAATGATTTTTTTTAAAATCAACTCATGGATATCAAATATATTTATAATTCCTATATAATGGAAGGTATAAAGTACATGAAAACATTTTATTCCAAAATTAAACAATTTCACAGAAAAACATAACATAAAGAGTTGGAAATAGTTTTAAAATACATCTAAACTTGTCACCTTCAATGGTCAACACCCAAATGGGGATATAGGTAACATTTATAAAAAATAATAACAAAAAAAATTTATATATACCTAGAACCACACAATTTTCTAAAAGGGTTCTAGGGTTAATGAGAGAAACTAAAACATTGAGAAAAGAGAGAAGAAGTGGAAAAAGAGAAGAAAAGTGAAATATTTACCTTGGAAACTCTTGAAGAACACCAAAGTAGATATAAGAATCAAGAGAGAAGTAGGTTGGAGATCCTCCATAGGATCCCAAGGGTCGTCTGACTCATATGGGAGAATAAAGTTGTGAAAACCATCTTTATTTGAAGAGGGAAATTAATTGAATAGATTTTTGAGTGATTATGGGAAGTCCAAATGGTTTAGAAACATGGTTTTATAGACTATGCAACAACCATGTTTTGGAAACTTCCTAGAAAAAAACTGACACTATTTCTCGGTCACTTTATACAATTTTGAAAAACTGTGTGGAATCCATACTAAATGTCCCTATCACCATGAAAACCCCATCTATATAGGAACCACATAGTTACTCCAAACCACACGGGTAAACCATTCAACACCCAAAATCCATCAAAAACACACATTTCCTATACCAAAAAACACAATAACTTAGAAAGACCCAAGATAAGATAAAATTTAGAATATTGAGCTCTACATTGACATGTGGGAGTCACAATTCTCCCCCACATTCTATCTTCTTTCTATAAAAACTATACGATAGAAAAAATAAAGAATAGGAAATGAAAGATCTAAGTAGGTCCTAACTAAATAGAACCACTCATTCAATACAACCTAAAATACAATAATTGATATCCTCTAAAATGATCAAACCAATCACCCGTAAGATTCCCAAAATCTTCAAAAGAACAAAAGAAACAAGAATATCAAATATAGGTCCTATAAAATAAGGGTGGCCTATCATGGAATCCCCACTATTTAGAATTCATGTAACATGATGGAACATAATAATTCTACCAAGAGATTAAATCTCAGAAAAACTAATAAAAATTAGAGAAACTCACTCTCAAAAAAATAACTTCCAAAGCAAAATTAGTAAGGACAAACCAAAAGAAGCCTCATAATAATGACATGATCTCTCACCTCAAGTCATGAAACATACACATAACCTAGGGTGAAACACTAGATCTCCCTAATAAGGTGGATCCTGAATTTCTCATGACCAATACCAGTTAGTATAAAAATTCAATTGTGCGAGCAAACACCCTAGTTATCCAATCATGCACCCAAGGCCTTTCTCATGCCAAAAAAATATTCACCTAAAAAGATCAAAAATAACGACTGTCAAAACCATAACTCTTGAAAAATACTTTAAAAAAATGACTCTCATAAATAACCCCTTATGCATCTATAAAATAACAAGTAATTTTATAAAAATACATTCAATCCATGTGTAAGAAATATCTCAAAAAGGAATAATAAACTAGACTAAAAAAACAATAGCATGTGATCTAAAATATTAATGTAAAAAAAACCTCAAAACAAATTTTTTTATATAAAACCATCCTCAAAAGTATTAAAGTTTAAACCATTAGCAAAAACCACCTTACGAATATTATGAAGATAACCTAAATGGCCATAATAGAAGATAATTATAGTATATTTAATAAAAGATGTCTTAGAATTCCAAGGATCAACATACTATAAGAACATAATATATATTTTATACCCATTATAAATACTTTTTTCTTCTAGACCTGGATCATACTATTGAAACTCCTCACTCATTGGGTTACCGTTTTTCTCATTAGATGGAACTAAGGCATCACCCACCACTAGATTCAAAGACTATTCATCTTCCAACTGAATGGATTTATTGAAAACCTCATAGAAAGATATTAGTCCACACACAAGTATACCTAGACCAAAATTTGGGTGAATACTACCACCAAAGAAATCATATTTCTTATAATAATTAATTACTAGATTTTGAGTGTGGATGACCAACTCTAAGAAGTTATTGTTATACAACCTCACTAATTGGTCACACTAATGAAGGATCACAAGCTCAAGTGATATCTCTAATTTCCAAATTTTTTTAAATAACCACTAGATAACCAAATTCTAAAATAAAATGAATACATACCTTCACACATTTGAGAAGGAACCATAGACTCCCACAAAACATTTCTAGAATTGAAAAACAAGATCACGATCGCTCTTACCCGTGATGATTCTGGTGATCTAATAGAATTGAAGATCACATAAATCCTTTATAATCACCTTAATACTTCCATAGTCCCTTGACCATGACATAAATAATGATTATGGTGATTAAAGAAGTCCAGGATAGGGTACAAGATCCTGGAAGCTTCAATTTCCACCACTCTACTCAGAGTATGGGTAGATAACAAAACTCGAGAAACTCTTTTGACTATTTTGGGACACATACTCCAAAAAACATGAGATATTAACAAAAAAATTAATTCCTTTAAACATAAACCCAATGATTCCAAAATAAGTTAGGTATAAAATCTAAAATATAAATCACTTTATAAAATAATATCACTTTACATCAAAAAAAGAAAAATTTATTTTAAAATCACTAATTTCTAAACATGAACATTAATGACACAGTCCACCAAGGCATGTGCTTCCAAACCAATCCAAACCTACTCTTTGAAAAAATTTCATTCTTCGTGGAATAAAAATCACCCAAAAAATTCATGAAATAAAAATCCATTTAAAAAGTCCATTATGTTTTGTAGACCTAGAATCCAAAAATTAAAATCAAAACTGACCTTCTTATTTTAAAAAACCATTGAAATCTGTTTTGAAAAAATAATGAAATAATATTATAAATACTTTTTGAAATCACATAATTTTAGTTAAAAAAATAAAAAAATTAGATACATCAAACTATTAAAATATTCTAAACATGAAAATAGAAATAATGATTTTATTGAACATTTCCTCAAAACAAATGTAATTCACTCTTAGAAAAATTTAACAAAACCAATTTTGAAGTTGAAATTTTTACAAAATTACCTCAATTTTAATGAAATGTATTTGAAACCAAGTGAAATAAAAACACCGCACAAAATATAAATAGGGTTCCCAAGAACTGGATCCAAATAACATAAAAACACTATATAATCCACCTCTAATTAGTGAGAATAACTTTAAGGGAATCATAGAACTGATATGAGTCAGAAATCCAAACTAGGGAATAAATAGTATTGTGAATGTTTTGGATGCATGGGTTGAGAAATTATTCACCAACCATGAAACACATTCAGTAAAGGAAAAAGAATCAACTACATGGGCGCCACACAGTTTCCCAAGCAATGAGAGATAACCATGTACCAAAATATCTCCACTCTTTTCAACTGAAAAGTAAGGAATGTCCTAATTATCAATCACATACTCAAAGGGGATCAAATAAATACTATTACACATAAAAATATTAATAAAAGATAAAAATAAACATAAATTGATAATTTGAAACCTAGCATTCCCTGGCAGCTTGATATTCATGATAATAAATAACAAGAAAGAATCTCCCCCCATACCTCTAATGATATGGAATCCTTAATATCCTTTCTACAAGGATATACACTATAAAAAATGGGATACTGAAGAATCTTAGACACTCACCAGAGAACCAAAATCTATAATACCATTTTAAAGAAAACAGACCCGGGCTTCCATCTAACCCAATTCTAAACCCTATCTTCCACTTGGACTGAAGGGAATTCTTGATCCGCATGAGTATTAAAATAATTCATGGGAATCAAAAGAATCCCTTTGGGGGAAATTTCACCCAAAATAAAGATAAAATAAAGTGTAACATAAATTGAGATTCTAGAATGCATAATCGTTACATTATATTTCCATGAAATATAATACATATAAGAAACCAAAATAAACAAAAATTTCAAACAATTCATAATCAACATCACTATTCCAAACCATTCACATAAGTGCAAAAAAATAATACATAAATAGAATTATACAACATGTCATAAATAGGTTTAACATACACAACCAAAAGCAACAAAAAACATGTTCCTCATAGATGATAAATCACTAACCAAAATTAAATAATTCAAGATAATCCTAGAACAATCTCCCCAAAACCTATAGTTTCTTATCACCACCCAACTCACCCCACACAGGCCTCAAGGAACAAAACCCAAATCCAACTGAAATCCTAGAACCCAAAATATATAGGCCTGGGATAAAAATCCCAGTAGTTTATCACAACCCACCAAGACTATTAAATTTTTTTCATAAGTAAACTCAAAAACAATAGTTTGAAAATATACTTAAAAAGTAGGCTTTCCAAATGTAAATAGTTTGAAACAAAAAAAATTAAAATTCTAAATGTTACACATCATTTTCTTAATGTGAAAAAATGATTTGAAAACATTTCCACTAGCTTAATACATTTCAAAAACTAACCTACCATTTACACTTATAAAAACAACCAATTTTTTGTCTTAAAATTAAAATAATCACTTTATAAATATATAACCAACCAATGCCTTCATTAAAAAAATGTTCATTTTAAAAAAAACATTAAAAACCAACACTAGATTATTTAATTTCAAAACATGTTATCAAAAAATCTTTGGAACGCATTTTCAAATGGAAACAATCCAAACACACATGATTCAAGAATAAAAAAGTGGGAACCAGAAGTCACAAGTCAAAGAATAAATGAAAACATGAAATGGGTTCCACTATAATCTAAATAGGGGAATGATGTTATTTGAAAAAAATATTTATAAACTTCTATAATTTACATCTAAAAATCATAATCCAATTATTTTAAATTTTATAGATTTATAAAAAAAATTCTTCCCAAGTTCATAGATTGTTTTTATAGGAAAGTTATCTATTTCAGTAGATGGATAATATCCCTAGAAATGTATAGAACTTTATTAATGTTTTTTGAATAGAGGATATTAGATAGAAATTTATTATGATATAGACATGTACTTTTTACATTAAACATATGGACACAAATTTCACCAGATAGAGGTATATAATGTGCATCATGTGAATTATAACAATTTCCCACTATGAAAAGTTCTACCAATTCTATGAGACAAAATCAATCATATAGTGAAAAACATTATTTTTTGAAAAATGTTTATAAATCCAACCAGATGAATAATTTCACACATTTAGTGAGATGAAAATTTCATATTTTATTAGGAATCACCTACAAGAATTGTAAGGGTTCTATTTAAATAATACTATCAAAATAATATGATACACTTAATTTTCTAAGTAAAGAAGAATTGTTTCTAACTCTGTTGAAACCACCATCAGGATATGAAAAATATGATAATTGGGAGTATTCCTATAAATAATGATTCATTCAAGGAGAATTAATAGTTTTAAAACTCTGATAATATAATGTTATTGTGATTTTTTTAAATATTTATACTTGAGTTAACTCTATTAAAACTTTTATAATGTCTTTTTCTTAAGGCGTTCTTTTTAAATATGTATTTTGAACATTCATTAAGAACTTTTGTTTCATAATTTGATAGGACCGATCTAGTATGATTGAGATCTTGTATTGTTAAGTAAGATATATGATTTACCAATTTTTTGATCGAGTTTTCCCAATGCTAGGTGAAAATAGCTTTGTCTGATCATTGTATCGAAAACTTCCTTGGGGAGGAAGGAAGAACTTATCAGAAAGGTTAATACCAAGGATACCTTTATTCTAGTTAATATTTCCATTAAACATAAAGATAATGTGTGGGTATCTTCTTATAAAAGTTTTTATTTGTTTTCATAATATACTTTATATATGTTTTTTATTAATTTTTTAACATGTTCTTATTCCACTGTGAATGTTTATAAGATTTTTTTTAAAACAATTATATACTTCTCTTACTCGGATAATAAAGTTAATTTGATCAAATATTCATTTGGAATAATTTGTTAAATATTTTGGATAAAATTTTTAGTTTTATTTTATAAACATAAAATAAACCCTCTCTTATATTAAACATATACACTTTCAATCATACAAATGATATGATAATGAACTGGATAAAAACTCTAAATTCAATCAATCCACACAACCTGAAGGGAATTCTTGATGCTTGTGGGTTGACAACAATTTCATAACAATCACACAAATCCCAATGATAATGATTTCTCCCAAAATAGAGATAAAAGAAATTAGAACATCAATTTAGAGTACAACATGGTCCATCCTTAAATTGGAAATCTTTAAAATATCAATCACATAAGAAACCAAATATAATGAACATGGTAAATAGGTCATAATCAATATCATAATCCAACCCCTAGTAATAAGTATATAATATAATCTCTAAAGAGAATGATACAATATAGCATAAATAGTTATAATATAAATAGCTGAAAGAATCAACAAATATGGAATTATAGTTCAATAAAACACTAAAAAAATAAAATATACTCAATAGAAGCCCAAAACCATCACCATTAAACCTCTTTCGGGTCCCCACCAACCAACTAACCCCATGTCGACCTTAAGAAACAATACCAGAATCTAACTAGAAACTTCAAACCTGGAATATATATTCAGGAGTTAAAAATAATAATAGGTCACCATAACCCAACAAGACTATGTAATTTGTTTCATAAGAAAATTCATAAATTAGAATTTTAAAATATACCTATAAATTTGGATTTCCAAATGTAAATAGGTGAAAACAACTAAAAAATTTAAATTTACCTTTCAAAACATTCCAATTTATTTTCATAAAATGAAATAACATGTTTTGAAAACACTTTCACCAACCTAAGGATTTTCAAAACCACAAACCCATTTATACTTTTCAAAAAAACATTTTTTTATTAAAATGAAAATAATCACTTTATAAACATTTAACTGGATAAATGATTCTTTAAAATAGAACACTCATTTTTAAAAATACTTTTAGAAACACACACATGATTCTTTAAATTCAAAATAGGTTGGTCAAACATATTTTAAAATAATTTTTCAAATGAAATGAAACAAAAACAAATGTTCATGTATAAATAAGTTAGAACCATAGGTCACAAGGCTTATAATAAATGAAAGTAAGAAATGTGTGACATAATAATATAAGTAAGGGAATGATAAAATCATGAAATAGATCAAGATACCTAAATTCAATTACTAAACTATCAATTGATTTTGTCCTGAGATATACCATGGATCCCTAATGTGAGACACACCAAATATTTTAAGGGTTTTTCAATCATGAAGCAACTACTAGCATATGTAGAAGTACAAACAATAAGTCATTTGACTAGCCTACAAAAGACTCATTAAGATGACACCACCTACTATACCTAGTGCCTATAAAGACTGGAGGGCCACTAGTGGCATGAAAAAAAACTAGCATAATATTAATATAGATCTCACACTTAGTACCTAGGTTCCAATGAACAATAATTAAGGGAGGTGAAACAAAATTCAAGCTATGATTATTACACAACGTATAAGAAATGACTATCCCTCACCCATGAAATTATCAAACTAAATATCCCCATTTATATCATGTATCTATAACATAAATAATGTATTCCCACTTCAGGTGAGTTATTGTAATCACATAGTCATAAAACATGAACAAAAGTGTTAAAATTTTAAAAGAGGAAATAGTGAGGTGCCCTTTACGAAAACTTTATAAAATAAAATATCTATATAGGAATTTATCATAAAACATGATTTATAATTCCATTATGTTTCCCATTTCATAAAAACCCACTTTAGGAATTTCTTTAAAATCATTATAAATATCACACGTCATTTAAAACATTTCAAATACACACTTAAAAACATGGTTATACCACTTTTAAATAAAAAACAAATCTAGAGGCCAACCATTTTCATTAAAAACATTTAAAAGATCTATTAATGAATTTTCATGGGGGTTAAGAAAATCACTTATTTCAAACCAACAATTTAAAATCCATTAATGAGCCCATTTTCAAAACAACATTAAGTCCAACACCTCACTTCAAGAAAAAATCCACTTTATAACATAGTTTTCAATCATTGAAAACTAGAGACAGATTAAAATCTCATGCACATAGTTATAACTATTTTAAAAGACTCGTGAATTTCACATAATCTTAGCACTTTGAAACATTCCATTTCAAAAATAAAAGCATGAAATTTAAAAGTGAAACCCTTTATGCCAATATAAAAACAATATTAAATGGTTTTAAATAATCTTATGGATATAACATATATTTTAATATTCAATAAGAAAGAAATTTTAAAACACAAAAAAAAATTGAATTCCAAAATGAAACAAAATTTTTATACACCATTCTTGAAGAAGAGAAAATTTGGTTGAAACACATTAGAACTTTTCACCTTCAATGGAGAGTACCCAAATTGGGATAAAGGTGGTGTCTATATTCCATATACACAAACAACCTAAACATTAGATCTTCCCAAAACCCTAAAAATGTTCAAAAGGGTTCTAGGGTTTTTGGGAGAAACCAAAACCATGAGAAAAGATAGAATGAATGTAAAAATATTAGATTGTATGATTTACCTATAAACCACATGGGAAACACCAAAAGTAGAGTATAAAATCAAGAGGGAAGGAGGTTGGAGCTCCACCTTAGCCTCCCAAGGGTTTGACGTCATGTTTGGGGGGGGGGAAGGGGGTTTAACCGTTCTTAATTGGAAGAGGTAAAAATGTTCAAATCACATTTTAAGTGACTTCTGGTTGGTCACACAGTTTGGCCATATTATTTTCCAAATCATGTTCCAATCAAGCGCTAGCCACTATCTTGTATAGAAACACTCAAACTATTTATATAGTTCTCTACATGGTTTGTTAAACTATTTAGAATCCTTGAAAAATGGATCTATCAGCATAAAACCCCCTCTGTATGGGCACCACATCGTTACTCTTAACCATGTAGGAAAACTGTGCAACACCCAGAAAGGCGCAAAAAAAATCAACCAGCGAAAAACCAATGAAACACTTAAAATATAAATATAAGATAAAATATAGAATGTTAATATATATATTGACATGTGGGTTTCACATTAAGACTGTAGTTTTGTTACCATCCTTTTCTTTATCAACTTTTCATCATTTCTCTACAAAACATGGTTTGATATCCTATCGAAACATGTACAGGATTTACACATTGTCAAGAAGCCCAAAATATATCTTAATTTTCCACATCACCATATTTTCCTTGATTTACATATTTATTATAGCTATAAAACATACTTCTAAACACCCTAATGTGTTTATGTATTTGATTCCATCAATGACACATCTTGTAAAATATTATCTTTTCTCTAGGACTAAACAAATCCTGATTCTAATTATATATAGATACTTTTAAAACATCCTTGTAATAATTCCATGATATATATCTATCAATGGGTAGTATATTTTCCATACTATTCTCCATTTCATTAAACCTTTCCACAACACTATTTTTTTGTAGTGTTCTCACATATGAAACTTCATGCTTGATCCCATTATTATCAAAAAAAATTCATCTCAAAGGGATTTTAATTATTCCGTTACCCAATCAAAGTATTTTGATAGATCTTATTTTTTAAATTTTTCCTCTCCTTTAGATTATTTTTATTCATTTCATCACATACTTATTGGTTTTCATAAACATAATATCACTAATTCTATTTTAATGATAAAAAAAGAATAAAATATATCTCACCGCATATCAGGAGGGTGTCACTGAACCACACACATCCGTGTGAACCAATTCAAGGAAGTTTTATGCCCTATTTTTCTTATTTAGTTTATAGTAATTTCTCACCATCCACTCTCTTATAATTATTCATAATCCTTTAATCAATCATATATTAGTTGGGAGTGTAAATAAAAGCCTTTAGTTTTTTTAAATTCCACACATTTTTTTGATGTATATGCCCAAGCCTTGAATTCCAAAATAATTTTCCTATTTCATCATAAGGAGAAAACTGTTATTCTTGATATCCACTTGGCATAAGTTTCAATTCAATCTCCAACCCTTAATTACTAAATTTTATTACTTTTTAGTTTGGTTAAATATCCCTTTGGATTGAATGTGACAAAAAGTTCTTAGTTGAAATGATAACTTATACTCAATTGATTATATCGAAATCCATCCAGATTGAGTAAATATTTTTTTTAGATTCATCTCTAAAAGTCTCTTATTTACACTACATTTTATCCTCAATGATTCATAATTATCAAAATGAACCATTCCATCAGAATGTAATTTTACATAAATTAAAATATTCATGTTACCGATCATGTTGGATGAGCACCCACTATCATGAATCTATGATCTTTTTTTCTTTCACACCTCTATATAAATCTATTATAGGATATGCTTATCCTTATTTGTTATAACAACTGGGTTTATTGATCATATTTTTTACAATTAGATGCCTTTTGTGAAGAAGTATGAAAGTTTTGGAGGCATGTCTGGAGATACCTTCTGATGCTTTTTCATATTTAAATTTGTGCCATGAAAATTAACAGAACACCATGAATAGAGTTAAACATCAAAAAATAGAGAATTCCAATATATTGTTTATATAATGTTTGTATAGGTCATTATATGACTACAAGTATCCTGATGTCAATGGAGTTGAGATTTAAATAATATAAAATTATATTATATTATGTATGGATTAATTGAATGACTTATTACATTAAATGTAATATATTTTACTTTTCCAAATTTAGAGTTTCATGGTACACATCATGACACATATATCACGTTTTGAAGGATGATAAATAAATGATAGTGGCTCTATATGATCTGATACTCACACAATGTAGAATAGATTATGTCACAACATGTTTATTAATAATATATTAGAAATGGAAATGCATCAGGACTACCTACCATAAAAAATCTACTAAGATTCCCCTGATCTAAACTTCTGGATATGGTGAAAAAACATATTCATTTCATATGTTTTTGAAGCTGAATAAAGATACCCAATATTAACAATCAATTATTACATTATTAATAACAAATATTGAATCTTATAAAAACCCATGACCTTTTACTTTTAGTCTTTCAAAAAATTTGGAAAAAACTCAACTAAAAACCCATATATTTCCAATCAAATGGGTATTTTTATGAATAATCCTACTAATCCTTATCTAACAATAATTATTCAATATATCCCAAAAATTCTATACACATGAAACCCATCTAGTCATTTAATATGTAATACGGTTCTTCATAAACTGGGAAAATGGAAACAGAAAATGGATGAACTAAAACACTTAGTATGGGTAAATATAAGTGATAATTATAAAAGATAATTAGTGATAATAATATAATAATGTTGTTATGAGAACCCAATATAGGTATAAGAAAACATCATCAGGAAATCATTCCTGATAAAACATGGATCATAATTCATGAATCATTACATCTGTATTTTTTCATAGAGAATTAGAAGTCATAGGATACTATCATTATAAGAATGTGAAAACAATAGAATATATGAAATCATAAACATAAGTCAAGTCACACTCTCAAGATAACATATCATAGTGTATTGAGTCTCATAAGGGATTAGGTGTAATCATAATTCTCTTTAATATCATTTAATGAGATATAAAACATTTTCAAATGCATTAGAAAGATTTATAAATTTGGTCCCACCTGTTACATCATAATATGTTCACAGATATGTGTTAAACATAAGAAAATAACAATAATTTCATCAAAGCATAATTAACTTGATAAAGAATGGGGTTTATGAAGATTTAAAATAATGATTTCAAACCATCCAAAGAATGAATATGTATTTTATTATTTTATCACATCCTTAATGAAACATAGGAATGAAAATGGGATGTTGACATATATTATTTTTTAAAATAAAATGTGTTACACCACAATTATGAATGGTATCATATATGAATAGGTTAATAGTTTGTTTGATTAATACTAAAAGTTAAATATACCAAAAGTAATACATCATAAGAAAATTTATAGGGTAATGCATGAAATATAACTCTAAATGAGATAGATCCTTTGATACTTGACAATAAAATAGAATAAAAATTATAAAATAAATTTTCATAAACATGGTTGTAAAAATAAACCTAAAAGTCACATCAATATCATTTAAAGAGGACATTGAAAACCTTAATTTAAAATAATTCCAATTATTGGAACCTTATAAAGTGGTGAATTTAATGATTAGAAATATAGAGTGGAAGATAATAACATACATCATTAGAATGAAATCCATTTATTTGTTCTTCTAAAATATAAAAATTTATTTTAAAAAAAATCATAGAAAAATAGGAATATAATTTTATTGGAAAAATAATGGAAACATGGAAAGTAAGCTTAAAAATGAATAATGGTCATGATTGTAGAAAAATGATTTCAAATGGAAGTTTCTAAAAATATATTCATTTCACTCTTTAGTAAAGAAAGTAAAAAATGGCCTATGTAGAAAATATGAAATACATTATTTATAAAATATTTGTGAAGAAAGCTAAATATAAAAGAAAAATTATGTTAGGAAATCATATATATATATATATAAGGTCATTCTTGTAACCATATAAAGAATAAAAGAGGAAAGAAAAGTTATTACCGGTTATAAAGAAAATAAAAGTATGGTGTAACACCCTTAGTATTTGTTTTTTACTTATTATTGTATATTTTTACATACTAATTTTCTTAATTTTGGGTTTATGAATAATTGGACGGATGGTGGGTAAAATAAATGGGTTTTTTCATTTATTTCATTAACCAGGGGCTTCACCAAACAATGGTACATGTCACGATGAATATTGTAGTCCAGATCATTTTGGTTCTTTGGGTGTGGTAGTCTTCCATTCTACAAGCACATCATGATTCCCTATCACCTATCATTTTCCTGGGCGTGGTGGTTGGGAAGATCAGTTATGGGAAAAACCACCTCAAAATAGTGTGGGTCCTAGGAATGATTGGTATCATGTTAATTACATCCAAAATAACGTATGAAAATTCACCATGTTGTTATTCAAGTCACGGTGTTCACTAAAGTTGTCTTATGTGGGCTGCTCAGAAATACCTAGGTTGATGCACCAGGCTATGTCCAGGGTGTGGCGTTGGTCAATAGGGTTTTTTTAAATGACGTAATTGGATAATGATATTTGGGGAAGTCATGGGACTTTATGGGAAGCCGTTTTTGATTATTTTGGGGGATTTATTTATCTGTTTTTTACTCAATTACTCTATGGAAATGACCCAGATTCAATCCTATTTGATTTTGGATCTTGAACCATGATCTTCAGGGGATGCTTCTAAGTGGATTACTTTTTGAGGAGGTTTCTTATCTTAGTATATTTTGTGATGAGACTCAATGTAATTTTCTTTTAACTTACTCTAGTTTGTTTACAAACCCAAAATCGGGTTTTTTTTAATGTTAAAATTTGTCATTTATCTATGCTTATTATTGGGAGAAACATTGATAGATTTATTCCAGGTGTAAAAAGGTTTTTAATATGGGAGGTGGTAAATTGAAATTACTACTTTTATAAAATTCCTATCTGATGTTTTGTTTTTGAAAATGATGATAATGACATGTGGTGAAATTATCTTGGAAAGTGTTAGTGTGATTTTATGAATGCATAAGGAAGAGGCCTTGTTGATATGGACTCAGGGCCACTCTAGATTTCATGGTTCATTATGAATTCATGATGTACTGTATGAGGACATTTTGGTTTAGGTAGTGGTTTAAAATGTCTAATATTTAAGGAAAAAATAAGAAATATTCTCTATCAATTGATGACTTGAGTCTGATGAATTAGGTTACACATATGAGTTAGGTCTCTTCCAGATGCATTCATTGGGTGGGTGTATTCCTAGAATGTGTTTGTGGTTTTGTGAAAACTATGGATTTATATGAATAGTTTTTTTAGTGTGAGCTCCTTATATTTTATAATTGTATTATTCAATATATTATACTTTTATCTTATTTTATATAAATTAAAAATATCTTGTTCTTTTTTATGTTGTGCGTATGAGAAGCTTCTAGTGAATTTTCTAATATTTGTATATACTCACCCCCTATGTATACATTCTTGTGGGTATAAATTCATTGTTCTGGATGATATAGGTAAGGGAAAGACATCTTTTTTAATGGTATTTTTATGATGCAGATTATGATGGAGCTAAGAGATTAGTGACAGTTTTCTTATGGAGCATACGAGTGTTTCATCTCAGCCCCTTGTCTCTCATTTGGAGACTTTGATCTTGTAATATTTTTGGTAAATCTGTTGACTCCTACAATCAGATTATTATGGATGGATGCATTATTTATTAGATTTTTCCCTTATATTTATTCATGCATCGTATTTATGTCCTTTCTTTGATATGTCTCTTTCTTGTTGTTGTGTGTAAATATATAAGGTTAAATAGTTAACAATGATATTTCTATGACTTAGGAATTTATTTCCAACCTTTCAGGTCTAGGAAATTTCACATTGGGTTAGTGACATCTTAGTCCTACCCAAACCAATGGGTCATGGTTGGGATGTAACAAATGGAATCATTTTGGTATGGTACATTAGATGTCATGGTAAAATAAGAGATACAACATGTTAGTATAAGAAATTTAGGGAATAAATAGATATAGATAACCTTTTTATACTGAAAATAAAGTTACCAAGGTCATCTGAGTATAAATTGTTTTATTAAGATCCTCTAGGTTTTAAGTTACCTTACCAGTGTGGGTTTAACCGATGATGGTTTAATATCATGAATTAAGAAAGAGTATTACCACTAGAAGTGAATTAAAAATATGATATATTCTTTATTCTTTGGTAAATATTATCATAATGAACTTATTTTATTAAATGGATTATTTTTCTTATGGGTAAATCCGTGATTTTATAAATGATGGTTTCTCGAACATGGTAAATTTAGTTTTCCTTTGTGTTATGTTCTAATTTTTAAAACCATTTATTTTTGTTTATTACTAATATTTTATTAATTAATGTAACTTTAAATTGGTTTAGAACTATAACTTATACTTGTATTATATTTAATGATAAGTAGTTGATTAAATGGAAATAAAAATCTATGTTATTTTAAGAAAATGTTAATAGTTTAAGAATGATTACTCAAAAGAATAATTTCATGTTTATTGTCTTTCTTGATTAATTATTATTTCCATATCTATACTATAGAGAAACTATATAAATGTCTGAGTGATTTTTTTTACCTGTTAATTTTAAAATTTTCATGACCTTCTATGTGTTGATTGGAATTTAATGATTTCAATTTTTTGGTGCGTGTGACTTATGATTTGATAAATATCATACTAGAACCATGAGTTATTTTTTCCTAGATGATTTCTTGATATGTTAAAAATAATAACAAGTGTTATCCAATGTTATGAATATATTTAGTGAAGAATGTTTTGAATAATGTTAATAATATCATTTAAAATTGTTAATATGTTAAGACAAATAATTTACTATCATGTTTAATCTGTCATGTAATTTTTATAACTTTTAGGTTCTAGATCATGCAATCATATAGAAAATAGTTGACCTATTGACTTTGACTATTGGGTTTGTTTAAATTAGTTCAGAATTATTTATTGGTTATATAATTTCTTTAGAAGAAAGATTAAACATAGAACAAAATTTCATGAAAATGGAACTTTGGTAGTTATCACCCAAATCTATTTTCTTTTAATTTAAAATTAATTAGTATAACTTATATATTTGGAAAATAATATAACAAGTCACTATAATTACTAAGATTATAAATAATACGTTTATACCAAAATTTAAAATTAAAAAATTAATATTAAATTCTAAATGCATAGGGTTGAAGTATCTATTATTATAAATTGTATGATTTCGATTCTAGTGTTTATATGATCTCATTTGATGATCCACATTCAGATAAAAAAGATGATTTCAAATCAAATACTTTCATTCGTAGTTTTTTTAGAATGTTTTATATAAATAAAATGGATTTCAAAAATATATTTTATTTTATGTTTGTTTGAAAATTTATAGGTATTTAGGTTTGAAAGAATTACTTAAACACCATACTTCAAAAACCAATCTTTACATGGAACTGGGTGAAAAATAATTGCTAATGATAATCCAATTATTATTTTGAAATCCAAAATTGTCTTATTTTTAGAAAATTTTATGTTATAATGCTTCATTATTTCATACTGTTTTTAAAAATTATTTATATAATTGGTTTTTAAATTATTTTACAAGTTTTTAAACTTTACAAATGATTTAAATAGTTTCTTTAACAATGTTTTTATGGAAATAAAATGTTTCATTCGATGCTCAATATCATCTTAGTAATCAGAAAACTTTTCATGTATTTTATAGGAAAGTTATAACGTGGTGAACTAGTGGAAAGAAACCAGGATGGCATCATGGGTAGTGGCGAGTTATTATGCCTAAAAAATGAAACTCATTATTTTCTTGTTAATTTGTGGTATCAGTTGGATTTTTATGATAGATATGTTTATTTTGTGTGTTTCCATGGTTATGATTGCATGTTCATATGCTTGATTTGATAATAGTTATTTTTTAATAGATGTGATTCGGGGAAGGGAGATAATAGTTTCATCAGTAAAGCATGTCTCATGAAATAAGAATTGAGATATCTCATGAATAGTTGGGTATTTTGGGATCTAAATTGGTCACCATGAAATATTACCTTTTAAATGGTCTATAATTGGTGTAAATAACTATCTTAGTTGTTTCATTGTTGTAATCTGGGGAATTAAAAGTTTGTTAGCATTCAAGGTTATATCAATTATTATGTATGGACAGTCTCTCTCCCATATTATTATGGCTTTATTTTCCTGTTAAATGGATTTGTGACATAAATTGGGCATGGTTAGTTGAGAAAAAAATTGAACCAACTCTTTTAGGTTTCCATTTGAATAGTGAATATTGGAATTCCAATGGAAGTAAGGGAAAAAATGTTCTCTTTCTATTTTAGAAAACAACCTGGGTCAAATTTCTTGGTAATGTGAGGTTCATTAGAAATAGGTTAAGGATAGGTAACCTCATTTAATTTTTTTTATGTTATGGTTCCTTATATTTCCATGTCTCAATATTTAACAATGTGTGATATATATTCTTGTCATAGTACAAGGGCATATTTTCAAAATAAGTCAACGAGTATTACCCATTCCTCTTTGTGGGATATGTCAAGTTAATTATTTGTGTAATCTCATGGTTGGTATCATTGAGAATTTCTCTAACTAGGTATGATAGTTCATGATCTATTAGGTAGTGGATGTATAAACTGTCATGTATATGGGTGATTCATGGGTTAAATATCTGAAATTAACATGGGTCTTATGAACCTAGATGATATAATTGTCTTTTTGGGTGACTCTCATTCCTCATTCAGGTTAAAAGTATTATAAATTTCAATGAATTATTTTCTTAGACTTACTATTAAGATAAAAATTAATTGTGGGGATAAATAAAGTGTGGGTAGAGGATGAAATTTATTTCCTGTATTTCTAAATCAATTCATATTTCATCACTGTATTAGGATATTTTCAAATATGTTGCATTCATATATTGGGGATAGTATACAAGGTAATAAAAATTGGACAATAAACGAAGGGAATGAAGTGAATGTTATATATAGATTTAGTATAGGAGGAGTAAATTATCATAGGATTTGGAAACAATTGTCTTAAAAATCATGATTATGTCAATGTGGTAGTTTGATAGTACTTTAAACTAATTATTTTCATTTCTCTTTGGGAGATAATGGTTGTGATGGTCATGTATTAAGGTATGTTGAGGGACTGTTGTCCTTGTATTGTGTTATAATCCTCATTATATTGGACTAATACGTAGTTTACATTGTAGTTTAGTATTAATTGTACTTATATTTGGGATTTGGGTTGTATATGAGTATAGAATACTGCCTTCCATTTGTGGGGCATCTAAGGAGATCTTTATTCTGGGATGACGTATATGATGAAATTTGGTGTTATAAGGTATCCTATGTTTACTTTTATAGTGATTTTAATTTTTTATAGTTATCCTTAGATGCTTTATATGGACCTATTTAGATAATTTTAAGATTATATATGTTGATTTATGGTTTTAATAGTTTTTTTCTCTAGTACCATTCAGGAAGGATCATCCATTCTTTACATATTATTGGGGTTAAGGAGAAGTCACCTAGGTAAATGATGGAAGTTAATACTTAAATGGGTAGGACCATTCTAGTTTCTTAACCATTTAATAGGATTTATTTTTGAGGTATAATTTCATAAATATTTCAATGTAGTTCATTCCATTATCTTATCTTCTTATGGTCAAATCATTATATAGAAGGGGGGTTGGATGCCTTCTATAACATCCCAAGTAATGATAAAATTATTCTTTCTATATTTATTAATACTTATGAATTAAGTAAAAATTTTACCACTAGAGGGATTATACATAAATTAACATACCTTACACACAAAATTGAGTTTCTCCAAAATCTCGTGCTTCATTCAAGACTGAGATATATCAAATAATAATATAAAGTTAACAATATTATTTAATGTGGTTGTTTTGCCTCCTTTTAATGGAACATACTTTAAAACAGAATTTTGAAATTCTTATAATTATTATATGAAAAAATAAATTTTTTTGGAAATATAAAAATAAAATTTACTTTGGCTTCATTTTTTTGTATTTTTCTGAGAACATTCATATTTTAAAGAATAGTGAATAACACAAAATTTTAGTCAAAAACTGCATTTTCATAAAATTTATTTATATAGTAAAATAATGTTTTTAAATTGATTTTAAAGAGTAATTAGATAAATTTTATATTAGTTAAAACAATTAATGTCATTAGAAACAATTTCACAGTGAATTTAGATATAAAAACTTGGAAAACATTTTTACATTTTTACATTACAAACCCAGCTTTGTCGACCCTTTTGTGGGATTATTTTCAAATTAATTCTAGAAAATTATGTGATTTAAATTTGGAAAAATGGATTCCATATTTTTAATCAAAAAAATATATAATTTATAATCATCCCAACTTAGTTTTTGAATACAATATTTAGTGAAATTAATTATAGCAATTAAGGTAAAAATGTAGTTACTTAGTGGTTAAAATTTAATCTCATCACTCTAAATGACCTAAATACTTGTCTACGACCCATTGTATAGAAATTATTAGACTTATAACCTATTTTATGTAATTGGGATTATTATTGGATGCATAATATATAATGGAGACCTCTCAATAATATTTACCTTTTTATTTTTATAAGAATACCACTCCCCCACCAATATAAAAATGCATTCACCCTTACCACTTCTTTACACCTATCATAAAATTTTTAGTCATAAAAAACCTAAAAAAATAATCTACCACCATCCAGAAATTCAACCTAGAGTCCTAACTTTGGGAATAAATCTGACCAAGGAATTCATTTGCTGCAAACCAAAAAGTGTTACCTAATAAGAGGTAACATTCTTCAATGTGATTTTATATTTTATTTTTTCTACACCCCTTAATTTATTATTATTACATGATTATATAATGAAATAATTATCCTAAACAAAATTATATTTGTTTAGTTTTAAGGTTTAAACAAAAAACTTTACACACTTCCATCAAATGAGTAACGAAATTACTATTCATGTAAAAGAAACTACCGCCTCATGAAACAATGTCGTTCATTTTTTGATTTACCACCTCCAATGGATGGTTATTATGATGTGAACAAAGTTTTTATATCATATATATTATATTTATATTTTCTTAATACTTATTTAATTTTTATTTAACACATACCTTCATGCTTTCTAATTTGGGTCAACTCAATAACATCGTTTGTGGACGTGTAGACTAATGCCACCTCAAATTGATGTGATACGTTCACACATTACATGAAGTGCATTAAAAATGGGTTTACTTAAAAATATGTTACATAATTAATATATATATATATATATATATATATATTATTCATGACATAATTATCATTCTAAAAATATAATATATCATTTTATTTATTACCCTTTCACACATTGAAAAAGTGATAATGTTGTCCATGGATGTGTGGACTACTGCCTCCTCAACACGATGTGATTCATTTTACATCACAAGAATTATATACATAATTATATATGATTAAATAACATAGTACTTGTGATATAATTATCAATATATAAAAGATAAATGTTAGTTACCTTCTTTCAATAATGATCATTGAAAAATGGGCCTGTAACTCATGCGTAAATATGATCTACCATCACCAAGATTGTAACATTGGACCATTTTTCATAAACATAATTTCATAATTGGTTTTAATATTATAATTTATGTATAAATATGATAATTATTTAATAATTATTATTCAATATATTTTTATATAATGACCCCATTGACCATAATTGACCCACCAAAGTCATTTTTGACACACAGTTGGATATGGTCAAAATATACGATGTAAAATAAATTGTTCAAGTAGTTTTTTACAACATTATAATAATAGAAATAAAAGTAATGATAAACTTTAAAAATATTATGAATCAAGTAAAGAATTTAAATACGTTTACTATTTTTGAGGATAAAGTCACATGTGATAAGTCAGACTCAATATAAGTGATTTCCTCTCAATCTTTTTTCATTGAGCCATTTCTTGATGATATGAACCTTTATTGTTTTATAAGGTGTATTTAAAACCCATTTGAGATTATATATACATTTCTTATCTATTATAATGTAATTTAATTTTTTTTAATTTTACTATTTTTCTATCCTTATGATGTAAATGTTCAATGTGGCATGAGACACTTTGAATGTTTAAATATTTAATTTTCAAATATTTTTCTCCACTTAAATATTCTTGATATTATTTTATATGTTTAATTGTATAAAGGGATTATAAAAGAAATTTTCATGTCTATTTTGAATTTCATTCAAATATTTTTAAAAATTAATCTTTTTTTTGTGTTTATACAGAACATTTTTATAAACAACAAAATAAATGTTATATTCTTAATGTACATAGTGAAAATGAATTTTCTACCACCACAACAGTTTTATTATTCCTTTTAAATATTTCATTTTTTTTTCTTAAATTAAAAAACATTATTTCTTTTTTTGGATATTTTTTTATTGAAAATTATTTTTAAAAGAAATTTCTATTTTGTATTTAAAATGGTATTTTGAAAGAAAATAGTATTCTAATATCTGAAAGTGATTTTAACACGGGTTTAAAAGAGTTTGTAAAATTATGAAATGTTTTCTTTCATGTTTGGGTTCTTAGACATTATAAATGATGGATTCACCTAGAGAGTTCTAGGTGATCCCTTTATATCATAAACTATGGGGGTGCCTAGATTTCACTCCAATGCATTGGGTAATGATTATATTCTATGAATATATTTATTGGAAGTTTTTTGTAGTGTTATTCCAAAATTTAAGGTTTCGGAAAGTGTTCAACATAAAGATTAACTAAGACTCATACATGAATTTTCTATGTTTACTACTGAGTTTTCATAGATATTTTTTTTTAAAAAGTTAAATTAATTATATTTATTAAATAATTATAATTAAATTTTTGTTTCAAATATTTTGTTTTTAAGAAATGGGTTTTCATGTGTTTCAATGTTTATCAATGGAATAATAGTATCCTTATTTTTTTGTCCCTTCATGAGTTTTTATTCTCATTGCACATTTTAAAATGTTTTTCATGGGATTTATTGATGAGTAAGGGATTTGAAGAGGTAAAGTTAAATGTGGTAAAGAGTTTTTTTTAAAGAGATCATGGTTTATTTTTTTAAAATTTCTATACGTTGGAAAAAATGGATACTGTTTAGAAGTTTCCATTTTGTATTATATTTTTTTTATGTATTAGATATGTCTTAATTCTATAAAACTATAAACCTGAAAAGATTATCTATATGAAAGAAATTAAATTTTTGAATTAACCTCTATATTAAGTAATTTGTATGTTTAGGGATTTATAGTTGGTATCAGAGGAAATGTTTAGATAATGTTAGAGTTTAATATAGTGTTTATAACATTCCCTTATAGGATTTTAATTTATGGTTTAGTTAGAATGATAGAAGATTTAAATATTACCATGTTACTTCATCTATAGTGTGTTATTTTATAACGGTTTTCCAAAATGGAAAGTAGGAAGATGTATTAGGAAGGTATAGAGATGAAATTATCTATCCCAATCATCATCACAAGATGGTTGGAATTGGAAAATATTTGTTTATTAGTAATAGGTCAGTTGACATATGCAATAAATTGTGGTGGTTTCCATGTAAGAACGAAACCAGATCTACCATAGGGGAACTTGAAAATAGTGGATCATTTTATGAGATAACATTTTCAATCATTCTGAGGATCATATAACCCTGTGCTAGTCGAAGGATGAATTAAATACCTAGAAAAGATATTCGATGTCATGTATTGTTCGAACCATAAAAGGTAACTCTTTCAATTTATCATTTTTTAGTTTAATAAAATTAGTGGTGGTTAATGGTTATGAATATTAGAGAATGTAAAAATATTGATTCTTTAAAATTGGATTTATTTAAAAAACTTTTCTTAAGATTGTTCAGCTGAGGATAGAGGAAACAATTCTTGGATAGGTTTTTTGTTGAGTTTAGAGATTATATTTTAGTATATTATAAAATCCATGAGAAACATGAAATTAATTTAGGTATTTATTGTAAAACATAAAAGAGAAAAAACAATATGGGATGTTTTTTATGTGTGAATTTTGGTTGAAAAAAAGTTTCATTCCTTGGACATATTGCTTCTAAAGATGGAATAATCGTTGACCCTTATAAAACAAAATTTTTTAAATAATGTCCAACGCCCGAAAATATCATTTAAGTTCATAGAAGTCTTAGATTATCATTTTACTAATGATAATTTTTTGAAAACATTTCTCAGTTAACTACACACTAACTAAGTTGATGCAAAACGGAGTTAGGTTTATCTAGACTGGATAATGTGATGTTTATTTCTATGAAATGAAAAGATGATTGTTCAATGACCTAGTTTTGGACCTACATTCCAAAAATAATGAATTCTTAATCTAAAATGATTTTTCCTTGAAATTTCATAGTTGTTTCTAAATTATAAAATATTAGGAAAATTATTATACTTCACATTAGTTGAAACCACATTAGTTGATTACCCTACACATGAATAGGATTTACCCATTGTTATTTTTTATTTAAAAATTTGGTGGCATGTTTTGTATTGACTAAAGTGAGAAATATATACTATTCAAAATAATTTGAAGTACATATTCACTATGAAATAATTGAACATGATACATAGAGGATGGATAGAACTTATCATGTTTTATGATTGCATGATTCATTATCATCATGGAAAATAAAACAAGGTGGAAGATGTATTGAGCTGAAAAGTAATTATAAATTAACGATGTTATGTTTGAAACATGGCCCTTTGGTTAATAATTTGATGAATTTTGGACTGGAAGTTATGGATGCAGGGAAATCCTCTTTTTTCAGGGTTTAGTGAATTTTATATTGTTAGAAATAATTAAGAGGGTTAAGAAGGTGAATAAATATTTTAAAGGAAAGGTATAATCTATTAGGAAGGGTGAGTTTCTGGATTTTAATATTGATGAAGAAGGTGTTTTATGATTTATAAAAGGATTATGTGTGCATTTTGATTCACATTTGGGGAAATATTTTTTGACTGAAGCTCATAGTTCTCCTTTTTTCCATTCACCTAGGAAGTAATAAGATATAAAAATACCTTTGGGAGTATTAATGGTGGGATAAAATGAAAAGATACATTTCTTACTTTACCATGATGTTTTTAAATTTTCAGTAGGTTAAAGTATAATGACAGTTACATAAGGGGATACTTCATCCATTCCCAATTATAGAGAAGAAAAGGGGGAATATATCAATGGATTTCACGGTAGGATATATAATGATGTCTCAAGGTAATAATGCATTTTGCGGTATTATTGTCCGATTAATTAAATCTTCACATTTTCTTCCCATAAAATATATGATGTATTTAGACAAGATTTTAGGCTACATCTAAAACATATTATCAGGTTACATGGAATTTCTATCTCCATTGAATGAGACCATGATCCTCAGTTCACATTCATTTTTTAGAAGTACTTAAGAAGTCATTAGGTGCTAAATTACATTTTAGTACATCTTTTTAAACTCATTCTGAGGGATAGTCTTAGTGGATTATTTAGACATTGGAATATATAAGTATTTCTTTCTCAATATATTACTAGGGAAGTTGGGATAAACATATTTCTTGGGTTGAATTTTCTTATAATAACAATTTTCATTTAAGTGTAAAGATGGATCCATTTATGAAAATTTACGGAAAGTGGTATTGGGCACTAGTTTTCTGGGATGATGTAGGAGAAAATTTTTAATGGAATCAGAGTTGGATGGGGAAATGATAGTGATAGTTAAGTTGATCTAGTAACACACGTAGAAAGCTCCAAGAAGACAGAAAAGTTTTGTGGATAATCGGAGAAAATATATTTCTTTCGAGGTAGGTGATCATATATTTTTAAATTTTCCTCAATGTAAAAGTGTGACGTTATTTTGGTAAAAATGGGAAGTTGATTCAATTATTCCTGGAACCATATTAACTCCTAGATAAATTTGGATTAGTTTCCTTCCGAGTGTCTTTTCCTCTGATTTTTCCCAAGTACACAACATATTTAACGTTAGAATATTAAGGAAGTACATACCATGTTGATCTCAGGTTTTTATCCCTAATGAAGTTTATCTAGAAGAGAATAATTTTTATGAGGAATAAAAATTTTAGGTTTTTTTCCATAGAGATAAAGTGTTGCAAAACAAGGTGATTCATTAGTTTATGGTTTTATAGAAAAACTCTATGGTTGAAGAGGGGTCAAGGGAATTTGAAAATGCAATGGGTGAAAAATATCCCCACTTATTTGATAAGTTAATAAAATTGAGATGACATAATTTAAAAAAGGGGGAAGGATTTAACATCCTAGGTACTGATAAAATAAGTCTTTTCATATTTATTAAAATGTATGAATCCGGTAGTAATTTTTCCTTAAAAGAGATGCTATGTCCAATAGCGTACCCAAAACACAACATTAATTTTCATTAAAATATTTTTCTTCATTAATGAATGAGTTCTACCAAATAAACTTCTTTTTAAGATATAAATTTTAAAGTTTACTTTGTGTGATTTTTAGGTAATTTTTGAGTACTTTCATATCTAAATGAATAGTGAATAATGCTGAATTTTAGTTCATAACTACATTTTCCTACCATTAATTTATATAGTTAAATAATATTTTTAATTTATTTTAAAGTATAACTAGATAAATTTTATACTATTTAAACAAATTTAGGTTATTCTAATCAATTTCAAATTTAAATTATAATTAAATACTTAGCAAACTTTTGAACATTTTTACACTAAAAACATGCTTTGTCGCCCGTCTGCAGGATTGATTTTAATTTAATTTATGCCACTTCTCTGATTGTAATTTTATAAAATGTATTCCATATTTTCAATAAGAATAATTTATAATTTATAACAATTTAAATATCGGGTTTGTCCAAAATAATTAGTGAAATTAATTAAAATTAATTACAGTGATTAAGGTAAAAATGTGGTTTCTTAGTGGTTAAACTTTAATATTAAGAGTCTAAATGACCAATAAAATAGTACAAAACCCATTTTATAGACATAATTCGACAATATAACCTCTTGTGTCCAATTGGTATTGTTATTTTAGGCACATGATATAAGGGATATCTCTCAATAGTTTTTACCTTTTTATATTTTCAAGAATGCTACTCCCCCTCCACTATAAAAATGCATCCAAACTCCCCACTTTTTTACACCTATAAAACCCATTTTTATCATAAAAAACAAACCAAATAATCTAAAATAATCCCTTTCTAACTCTAGAGTCCTCACATAGGGCATAAATCCAACCAAGGAATCCCTTTTGTTCCCACCAAAAGAAGTTACCTGAAAACATGGTAACATTCTTCCATGTGTATTTATGTTTTAGTTTTCTTCTCCGACCATTCCTTAATTATTATTCCATGATTATATAATAGATTCAATATACTAAATATACAGATATTTTTTTATGTTAAGGGTTTTACCTACACCTTCAAAAACATCTATCAAATAGGTAACAAAATTACTATTCGTGTACGACGAACTACCTCTTCATGAAATAATGTCATATGTGTTTCCTTTACCACCTATCGTGGTTGGTAATTAATATGGACACACAATTTTTATTCGATATATATTATATTTTTTTGTCTTCAAACTTCTATAATTTTTATTTAACATGTACCTTCATGCTTTCCATTTTCTGTAAATACCATAACATCGTTTGTGGATGAGTGGACTACCGCCACCTTAATGTGATGTGATACGTTAACACATTACATAGAATTTATTAAGGATTTGTTTAATTAAAATTATACGAAATAAATAAATTATATATGACATTAATGATATAATTAATTTTTTGGTAATATAATATATCATTTTCTTTATTACCCTTTCACATACTGAAAAAGGATTAACATCATTCATGGTCATAAGGACTACCACTTCCTCGACATGATATGAGTAATTTTACAACATAAGAATTCAATATGTAAGTATTAAGGATTAAATAATAGGTATTTTTTATATAATTATTATTATGGAAATATGAATGTTACTTAAATTCTTTTCATAATGATCATTGAAAAATGGTAACGTTACTCATTCGTACGTACATCCTACTATCTCCATGATTGTAATATTGGTAAATTTTTCATAACCATCATTCGTGATCTGTTTTAAATTTATAAATTATTTATAAATATGATAATAACTTCATCATTATTAATATGGATATTTTTATATAATGAACCCTTTGACCATTGTTTACTTTCCAATGTCATTTTTGACACATAAACCGAATACGGTCAGAACACCTTCTGTAAACTAAATTATCAAAGAAATTGTTTACAAAATTCTGATAAGTGAAACTAAATTAGTTATAAACAAGAAAAAGGTTTTGAAAATAGTAAATAATTAGCATAAATTTATTATTCATAAAGATAAATACACATGTGATAATTTGGACTCAAGGTAATGGATTTCATCTCAATCTCCATTCATTGAGGCATTTCTTTATGACATGCACCTTTATTATTTTATAAGGTGTATATACATCCCCTTGACATTATATATCTATATTTTATCTATTCTAATGTTATTTAATGTTTTTTAAAAATTTAATCATTCATGGGGATTATGATTTAAAAGTTTAATGTTTTATGAGACACTTTGAACGTTTAAATATTTAATTTTCAAATATTTTTCTCCATGATAATATTCTTGATATTATTTTATATATTAATTTTTATAAATGGATTATAAAGAAAATTTAATTTATATTTTAAATTTAATTTAAATTTGTTCAAAAAGTAATATTATTACATGTTTTATATGGAACACTTTGATAAATGATAAATGGAATATTCTATTATTAACATACATGACATTCATTTATCGTTTACTTATATAGTTGTAATCACCTCTTCTCTTTTCCCTATAATCAATAACTTTATTCCCCAAGTCAAAATAATGAAAGAAAAGTCCTTATAAATAATTACATACTTAATATTTTTGATAAGGTCCCATTATAATTCATTTACTTTTAGGTTTTTTCTATTTAAATATATTTTTCAATCAATACAATAAGATATGGTGCTAAAAATGTTTCTATAAAAATGGAATTTCATAAGAGTAAATATAATATATCCTTCATTTATCCACATGCCTCTAGGATTTTTAAAACTATTCTACTACTGGCCAAACCTTATAGATTGAG
The DNA here is from genome assembly GCA_963277665.1 of Viscum album. Taxonomy (NCBI): domain Eukaryota; kingdom Viridiplantae; phylum Streptophyta; class Magnoliopsida; order Santalales; family Viscaceae; genus Viscum; species Viscum album. The sequence goes on along the minus strand of OY728146.1, from coordinate 1,449,776,439 downwards.
ATGTGTTTTCTATATTATAATCCCATTTAACAAGAATTACCCTTTTCCACAAAAATTTTGTTTTATTGATGATTAAAACATCACCAACCATCTCATTTCCCTTGTCATATTCTATCATAGTTGAAACTTTTAATGTCTCACAATCATAGATATTCCATCTTTATCTACTATTCTAGTTCTTTTTTATCTAGAATGTTTCTAAAACCTTTTGATCCTCTATTTAATCTTTCTATTTGTGTAAAATATGTGAACCTATCAAAATGATGTTTCTTCCATGGAAAGCTTGATTTCATATATATCTCCTGTTTGGTCCTCAGAGAAAAAATATATTTTTTCCAGTAATACGACATTCTTAATTTTATATTTCATACAAGAATTATGGTCATCAATCACCTTATTCAGTTCTTATATCTTTATATTTTATTTCAAAAATTATTTTTATTTTACTTAAATATCCAACTGATTATCCAACTCTTATTATTTTCGATTAATTTCTACTTCTATATGGAACACATATTTTAAGGATTCTCTCAAAAATACATAAATATTTTAATTTATATTTATTTTAATATATTTATATTTTATTGTGCCATCAATTCCCATATTTATATCAATTTATCCATTTAGTTATTTGATATTTTTTGATTTATGTTCCTTTTTCTCAATACTTTTCATCATAGCATCATCATTATCATATTTAAATTCTGTTTCAACTTCCTTCGAAGAGTATTTATTATCACTTTATTATTTTCTCAAAAGGATCTTCCTCTAGAATTTCTTTCTATATGAACTCACAATCTAATATGGTGTCCTTCATCATGGATTCTATTAAGCTTCTTTAATTTCTTACCTATCAAATATTTGTGGGTTCTTGTAGTAATGTGCCCAACTTTACTACCAAAAACTAATGACAGTGGTATCTTTCCTTAAAATCTAACTTTTCATATTTTGATTTATCTAACCATCATTTAGAGAATATTATATTCCAAATCTTCTCCATTTTCTTCCAAATTTAAATTCTTTATTTCCATATCCTTGATTCCCAATTTATTATTTTCATGGGTTGAAGTGGCTTCTTGGTGAATTTCAATTTCCAAATCCACAAGACTGCTTAGAAGTTCATCGAGAGATAGTTCAGTCAAATCCCTTCATTCAAGAGATAAAACATTAGTATTGTACCAGTTAGGAAAATATTGTAAAATATTTTGATAATATAAATATCCTTTATTTTTTACAAAGCCCGCTGAAATCTCCAACCACCTCTATCATTCAATTATAAAAACTATTTTTATTTTCATATGAATGAATTTAATAACATAAAATCTATTGTAAAACACTTATATATTTTCTTCCTTTAGTTTTATATCTCCTTTTTATATATTTTCTATTTCATCACACATAGCACAATCCCATGTGAAAATCAGTAATTTAATATATATTTAATCTATTTGAGCTCTAGTTAAAGAACTTAACTTTTTATGATTCACAACATATATCACAAATATGAGACTTATTTAATGTAGAAAATATAAATTCTATTAAAGGAGATTAGATATGTGAATTCATACTATTTTTATATATATGATAATTTCTCCCATGAAATAGATGAATTCCTCTTATATTTAAAATTTTCTCCGTGATATCAAACTTTAGAAAATTTATTTATTCCTAATAAAACATGTTATAATACCGTTTGTTAGGTCCTGGGACATGCTGGTAAGGGAGGATTGAATCAAGATGTAAAAAATTTCTTTATGAAGGGATGTTTTACGCATATTGGTGGGGAAAACTTAAACCTATCAGATTTTATTATAAAAACACCAATCACAACATAAGAAAAAGTAAAGCATAATATAATGAATTTTACTTGGTTCCACATAAAGTCTATATCCAATGAGTATACACCGATGATGTGTTTCTTGTACCAAAATATAATATTAGTCACTATTATTAATGGATTAATAATCTTATTCCTTATACACTTTATTCTAGGAACACTAATTTTACAATGTATTTTGGGACATCACACTACCTTCCATAAATTAACTCTGTTGACTCCTCCTTGTTCACTACTCTAGATAAATTCTTCCTATATCTAATAAACTAAAGGTAATATTCTAATCACTAAATTTATATTGATTGTTTCAAATTATTAAATCCATAATATGATGCTTTGGTATGTTTCTTATTCTTCATAATATCTTTATAATTCACCACCTTAATATTTTAGAAAAACTTTTCCTAAAAACACTATACATCATATAACTCTCAGTATATAATATGTTCGCATAACCCTGAGTGAAATATACCTATGACATAACAATTGGAGTAAGATCTTGTGTGCAAGACTACTCCATATGATCAACTAGAGAATAACCCCATTTGTGGGATCCTAAGAATTATACCCCTAGCGAATATCTTATCAGTCATATCATCTAACAAATAACCCCATCTTTCATACCCCTAGCACAATACACTAAAGTCATATCTCTTTCATGACACTAGTTATGTGTGAAATGTTATGAATTAACTTGATCACTTATCTCTTCAACTTTATGTGATCACTTAACCAAACCAAAAAAAATCTAGATCATAAACTAATCATGAGACTAACTTATGAAGTTACTTCCAACTTTAAGTAAATCATTAATATTCTCATTATCTCTTTGATGAAGTGAAAATGGGTATTTTTAGGGGAGTTTCCACCACCTTAGTTACAAAATATATGGTTACCTATCCAAAACACCAACTCGAGGAAATGTATAAAAAATAATATGAATTCATGCGACCCCCTTCACACAAATCACATAAGACCTTAAAAGACAAGAATTCATCATGTGACTCCTTATAGATTGTATGATCAAGAATCTCCACCACAAAATCCTTTCTTTTTTTCCAATGAAACTCCCATAATGTGCTTTTCATGTCCATGATTTGTGATCCTTTTGGTATTACATTCTTTCAAAATAGTTGAAAATTGTGTTCTTTCTCTATCAGAACTTGATTATTTACTTCTTTTAATCACAAGATATGTCATATATTTATGTGATCACATGTATTCTCTAGGAATATGTGGTCACATGAACTAACTTTGCATATATAGTCATGTGAACCTTAATTACTTACTCAATATCACAACCTATAATAGTTTACATGATTTTCCTTCTTCATTTCCAAATATTTCACTAAGTAAAAGAACTAAATTTTCTCTATTAATTGACATGATCTCATACACCCTTTTTCTTCACAATAAAACTTCTTCATAGAGAAAAATCATCATGAACACAATAATAACTTATTGGAAACAAGCACAACAACATTTTACCAACTTAGATCACCTTGGTTCAAACAAACAATCATACACCATGGATGAAGCCACCCTAATTAGGGATAAATTTTTTCAAAACCAGCCATGATACTCATTTAATTTTAAATCATAGTGGGATAGAGTGATAATTTCATAACAAAAATAAGATCAGTTTTTATTGAATAAGAAATAGTTTTCAGCATTGACTCACTGGCTATCAATTTTGGTTATTCATTTAGGTGATCCTAATAATTAAAATGAACCCTTAAATCATCCACCAATATTATATTTCATGTTCTGATATATATCAAGATCCTTTAGAGAACCTTCAATTTATTACTTGAGATCAATAACTTTTTTCAATAAATTTTCATCATCCATTTTGGATTAATATTTCACAACCATTTTTATCATAGCATCCTCTAAATCTGATTTGAAATTGGTTTCACCTTATACATAGTATATTTTATTATATTCTTGTTCATTTCTTACTAGAATTTTTCTTTGAAGCCTTTTACAATATATTATTTCTTTATTTTGTGTTTTAGTTTATGGAAAAAATCCTTCATGCTTTTATGTGGAATAAAACTCACCCACTATATTTTTTTCCTCCTCATATATCTTATTGTGATATTCACAACATTTTCATATCAAAATAATGTCACTGGTTACTTTAATTTTAATATACCTTTTTAACTCTTAAATTTACTTCAAACTAGTGATGAACATTAATCACTCACATCCACTTCTCCATCTCCATATTATTGAACATAAATATTCTTAATGGATTTAAATTCCATTTATATTTATGAATGATCTATTATTTATTTCATATTCACACATATATCAAATGATTTGAAAATTATTTTTTTATCGTCAAGGGAAGTTTATAAAAGGTTAAAATATTTAATTTTTGACACCCTTGGATTGTAAAATGGTTGAAATATCTTAAATGTTTTATTCTATATCTTTATGTCATTAATATCATCACCAAGATGAAAATGGAATTGAGGACCTCAATAATTATATTTAAGAATCAATCAAATTTTTTTAATTTGATTCATATAAAATAATCAAACTCATTGTAAAACACTTGAAATGTCACCTATTTCACTTTCCTTCCCATTTATATATGTTATATAATGTATTCCGTCATCGATGTGAATCTAATTACATTCATATAAATAATATTTGATAAGGATTAAAATAAGGAATTTTACCCCAAGCACCTAATATATATATCAAATAAAAAAACTCTTTTCTGATCTACAATATCTACTATGTTAATAATCTTATAGTGTCAGATTGATAAAGAATAATATTGTACGACCATTCTACAACCCAAGGTTCAAAACATTCCAAAAGAGGGAGTGAATTGTAGTATGATATTTTTCATCTTATCTTCTAATAGATCTAATTATCATGTAAGAAAGAAAAATATAAACCTTTAACCCTCAAACACACATACCAATAATATACATATAAAAAATAAAACACATTAACAAAATGATTTTACTTGGTTGAGTGATATGGGATACTTTAAATATCATACACTGGTAATGTTTCATTGTACCTATGGAGTCACTACTCATTGGTTTTATTAAAAGAGTTATAAAAGGTCCCACTGTTGATCCAAGGTTCACTCCCTTAACTTATCTCTCCACACACTATATTATGATGAGGTACATAGAGATGTCGACTCAAAAATCACTCATAATAATATATACAATATGAATAAGACAAAATTAGTGAGTCTTTTTTGTTATGATCGAATCTACACTTTCAAAGATAGATCTTTAATATTATTCTTCATAGATACTATTCTCTATAAAAAATCCTAATGAAATGGTTATTCCTCAAAAAATCATATCTTACTTATCTCAAATTATACTTCAAATGTCAACAATTTTAAAAATAAAATTCATCCAACTTTTAATTCCATGTTCAATCCCCTTATTATTCCATAAATTCATACATAATAAAATAAATGACCCAATAAAATAAATTTTAAGATAATAACCAAATCAACAAAGATATTTAAATTTTCAAAATAATCGTGCACCATTCCATGGATGAGAACACTAACAAATTATCTTCCTCTAACCTGTACCCCAAATCCATCAACCATGGGTTCTATATTTTAAAAACCCAAATTTTTTGGCCATTTAGATTATTTTAACAAACTCATTATCTCAAACCACTTCAGGATAGACACCTCCAGACAATATCCTAATAATCATATTCTTAAAATGAAAAAATCCATGGAATGAGCTATTTATAACTTTCCATTTATCATCTAAAATGGTCATTACTGACCCAATTTTAAAATATCTATTATTTTATCCATTAAATTTTCACCAACTCGAAACACATTCAATTAAACCCATAATGAACCATCCTATTTCTCACCTAGAATTTACAGTACACCATGGAATGTTTTACAATATAAGACAAATCATCTTTCATATTCTTAATCTAAAATATGAACCACGGTCAATAAATATCTAGTTAAAAAATTATTTCACCATGATACACACCCTATTTTTCATTATAAAATGGCCTCATCCATAGTATAAACTATCCACCCATGGTCAATATTTAATTTGATAGAAATAATCATTTACTTAATGGTTATAAATTCTTTCCCTCCTCATGGTTGTATTAACTATGATATGGTCTACACCACTTGGGAATGGATTATAAATCTATATACAAAATATAGTTTTAAAAAGTCTTTTTTCTCTTATATTATCTTTCCCTCATGCTAAGAAAAATAAAATTCCATAAACTCAACTTCATTCTTTGATTTATACCAAACATAATACATTTAAATTCTACCTACTATGTTAGATTCTAATATCATCCGAACATATTAACATGGATCCCAACATATTTTATTTTCATATATATTATATATTTAGAAGTCTGTGTATTCACAAATATATATTTAAACATGTGTATTTATGTGTGTGTGTGTGGACATGTGTGTGTGTCGATTTATATACATATATATACATATATATATATACATATATATTTATTTATTATATAATAAATTATATATATCTATATTTGAAATGTATAAATATTTTGTTAAAATATAAATTATATGTATCGTTTACACATGATATAATTTATAACTTGTGAAATTTAAAATTTATGCTTGATATGTTATGTTTATATTAATTTTAAATATATTTATTTTTTAGATGCATACTTTATATATATATGTATCTTTCCTTAGTAAAAAATAAACACTGTGGAATCAAATGTGATAAATGTGAATAAAAAATGGGTGAATCTTAACCATATAAAAAATAAGTATGAGGATAGGGTCAATGAGTTCATAAAATATATAAAAAGGAATGAAAAACATCATCTAAATGTATTTATCTATGTTTATATTTTCATATTTCATGATGAATTTATCCTGATGATTTGAAAGGAAAGCTTCTCTGTGATGAAATTGATAAAATTTATAAATATAAGATTGAAAATGGCAAACAAATAAAAAAAGTGACTAGAATAACTATAAACCAGAAAGATCATCCAATTTATTTATATGTTTATATGATGATGCAAATAATATTGAGGAAATTTAAATATTTCTTTAATACGACTTTAATTGTTTTCTAAATATATTTGAGAACTTAAATAATTATGTAAATATTCTATTGTTTTTTTTGGTGTGGTAAATATATGAGATCATAAATCATACTAAAACAATATAATTTTAATGCTATCAATAGATGGATTGACACTAAATTAATAAAATTATGTTCTCTCTTGAAGGATTTGTTTTCCAATGATAATAATATTCCTTGTCAAATATATGAGACTAAAGGAGTGTTATATTCCATGGGTATAAGTAGTGAAATAATATAGACATATATAAATAAAAATATATTTTTTTGAAAGAACAATGGGTCACATAAAAAATTCCCTAAGTTTTATGGTTTTCTGTATATAAGGATACTATTATTTAATTAACATGGTACACCAATAATATAATTAAATATGGGAAACTTCAACACATTTGAAACAATCCTCATCATAAATAAAATTATCAATAAAATATTAAATAAAGAAATTATTTGATAAAAATACATATTGAATATTATATAAATAGAAAAAAATAATTTTTTTGTATAAATAAAAAACATAGAGTACATGATCAACTATGATACTAAATAATAACTCTTTACCATAGTTATTCATGAAGTGAAAATAAATTAAATTTTATCTGCTTATTTCAGTTCCAAAAAAATTTGGAAATGATATTTATGTTTACTTGGATCCATTTGTTTAATATATAATATTTATATTGGATAATTGTGTGTTGATGTAATATTATTAATGAAAATAAGAGTTTTCCTTGAGTGTCATGTTGTCTGGGATAATAAATTATTTTAGTTTATAATTTAAATTTTTATTGAAAATCATTAAAGGAATTTAAGGGTGTCTCATATGTGAATAAGGTACACACTTAAGTTTAAAAACTATTTGATGATAGTATTTCTTAGGTATCATAAATTTTCAATTAGGTAAAAATTATTGATCATGATGAATTCCATTTGATTAGAAATATGATGAATGTGCTTTCCATTCACCTTCAACTAGTGAGAAATAATTTTAGAAATTAAAATATATTGTCTCTATTTTTGGAAAAGATTTAAAACAATTTTTATGATTTTTTAAAGGAAGAAATTATTATTGAATTACATCATTAAAATTATCTATATGTAAGACATTTTCTTTATGTCATGTATTTAGTAAAAATATATATGTGATAGTATCATTGGTAGGTAACTAATTACACTTGTTTACACAAATATAATATTAACGTTAGGACAAGGAAAGAGTAAGTATAAGTAAAGTAGGGAAGAAGAAATTTTCTTCTTCAAGTTGTTCATAATCTTTCTAAAAAAGATATATTTCAATTTCGAAACTTCGTAAATTATGTAATGGTTTTACAGGTGTATTTACCAAATATGATTATTTATTTGTTTATGAATGACATGAAGTTAAAGGGTTTAAAATACCATTTATTTAATGCTTTGACGAAGGATTTAATAGTTGGGGATATATATTATATTTTCATAAAAAATGTCTAACCAAAATTAACCAAAATTTTATTATTTTCAAAGATATATCTATAAAAGATATAGACATGAAAAAATTTATATAAATGTGAATTTTTTTTCATATTATTGGAATTGGATATGTACTTCTTACATTCACTATTTGATATTATGGTTTCTTTTGTGATAAATATATGATTATGTGGTCTTGTAAATTAGAAATTTATGTACCCATTTAATAATATATAATTGTTTTTAAGTGGTATTTCAAAAATAAAATCCTTCCATAAGGTTGTATTAATGAGTTGTATATTTTTGAAGAGGTTATTTAATTTTATACTGAATACATATATGATGTGGATTGAATTAAGCTCCCAAAATATCATCCCAACTGATTCATTGAGGGTGAAATATATTTAAGAATAAATTTTTTCATTATTACCTTCATAGATTTAAATAATTCTTAACATTGTGTTTTATATAACAGAATAGAAGTTGAAGCTAATAATGAAACTCACAATGAAATTCATAGGAATTTGAATCCATGAAGTGTTAAAAAACTGGATTTACAAAACCTATAATCAACAATTTATATGGTGGTTTTTATTCAATATCTTTTAAAATGTATCTACCAATTTGAAATAAATTTATAGAAGAATATTATAGTTAGAAATAGGGCCAAGTGTACATATATTATCTTATAATATTTATTGATTTATACATTCTATACAAAGGAAGATGATAAATTTAGTATTATGAAAAATTGTGTAGATAATATTTTAGTATAAGGGGAGAATTTATTTGGTACCAAGGACATAAATCCAATATATATATATATATATGTCTCATAATTGAAAAAAATATAGGAGTTTTATTACATGATATTCTAGGAAATTTTTTAAATGTAATTGGGTTGATAAAAAGAGTTAAGTTAATAGCAATGAATTTAGATTCATTAAAGTGAGTTTAGGTAAATATGTGTACCGGGTTGGACCCTTCATAATAACATCATATGAAGTATAAATATTTTATACAATGGATCATTTAAAAAAAATTATCCCATTATTTTATTAGCGACCAAAACACTAAAAATAAATGAAAATTTCATGTAAGATGATACTTTTATTGGGGCACCATATTAATTTCATGGTGGTATCAATATATATGTTTTCTTATATATAATTAGGGGACACAACTAGGATAATTGGATAATTATTATAGTAGAAAAATCACTTAAACCACTAAATAAAATAAAATATGTATAATAAAAATGTTATATTTCATTGTGTATTTTTTATATACATTGTGTTTTCTCTATATATTTTTTGTTTAATGAATTGTGTATATTTTTTAAATTATTTATCTAACAAGTAATTAAATTAATGGATTTTACGCCTATTGACACAACCCATATCGAAATAAAAAAATAACTATAATCTCAAAGATAAGAAATAGTCTGAAGGTGAGAAATAAAATGAAGGCGAGAAATATAATTAAGATGAAAAACAATATAAAAGTGATAAGGTAAAAAAATGAATGTGAATTATCATATAAAAGTATTAAAAAAATTCATTAATGTGATAAGTAGATGTCATAAATATGAGGTTTTTTTTAATTCTCTTAGTCTACCTATTGACCCAAATAAGTCCATTTTCATTAGTTACATGAGGGATATTACTTTAATTCACATGTCAATAGATATATATAGATAAAATAATTGTTTACCTATAACGATGGAAACGTTTAGATGAAATACAAGTACCTTTTAATATACTTTCAATACTTTATTTAAAAATAAAATAATTAAATATTTATTTGTTTAATATTTTTCCTTTTAGAGTACGCTTATATTATAATACTATATAATTAAATTCACATTATAGATTTTTGAAAAGAGTCATATAGAATTTTGAATGAATATCAACATAAGAAATATCTCTAATACTAATGGGAACACCAAACATAACCTATCAACTTTACCGAAAATAATCATAAACCAAGAGACCTAGGATGATTTCATTGTGCATTATGATGAGGAGATATTCAAGTTAGATTTTAATTTATTTTAACTAATTTAAAATTACATGTATAATCACTATGATTCAAAAATGATAATTTATAAAATATTAAAGGAGTGAAAAAATGAGCAATGTGAAACAAAAAAACCATACCCTTGTTGAAAATCATGGATGGGGAATGTTTCACTTAAAATATGGTATGTACTTCAATTTTATAATAAAATTTTTATGTCATATAAAATAATAAAATAATTATACTCATGTTTATATATATATATAGTTCAATAAGAATATCTATCTAAATCCATAATATTCCATGTGCTATGGAGGTAATTTCATGTCAATAAAGAGTCAAATAGTTTATGAAAGAACAGAAAAAGTATTTGAATCTTGTGTAAGTTTTTTTAACTGAAATTTACACTGCATTAATATGGAAAAAATATAAAAATTATTACTTATTTGATTTCTTTTAATTTTTATCACATGATGATTCTTTTATCATAGTCAGAGAAGAACTAAATACAATGGTTTGAAGCATCCAAAAAACTATGGTCACATTAGTTGTGTGATATTTAGAGTCTAATAATATTATTATATTAGGAATGAAGACAAATTGGTTCCCTCTAATAAGAAAATGAAACACATGGATGATAATATAGAAACTATGTATAAAAGAGTAAATATTTAAAATGAATTAATAATGATTCTCATTATAATGGTCCAACAAGAAAAATCATCATAATAATCCCCACACTATATAGAGCTGAAAGCCACCGGTTCCAATAGTATCCACTTCATTTAAAGTCGTAAATTACTTGAGGTGATCAAGTTATTGAAAATAATTTATTTTAATTGTGAAACCAAAAATTATTTATAATTTTCCTTTTTAGAATCTTATAGTATGAAATTGATTGTGATTTATATCTATCAATACCCACTCATCAGCTTTTTGTGAGAGTTACAATGTAAAATATCTTAGGCAATACCCTATAAAATAAATTACTTCAAAAAAACACTTTGGTAGAGTTTTGGGTATCTCATGAGTTGAGAGTTAAGATATATGTTCTCTTTGATGATATAGATATTCTCATAATGTAAAATTCTATAAATACATTCATATCATGGTTTTGTAACAATATAAAGACATGTGAAGATTAATGGATAAATAATATAAAAATTTTATTATATAAAAAAATATTTTATGATGAATGATAAAGGTATTAACTAATAGAAATAATGATAAAGTGGAATTAAAAATTTAGGTAAATAAAATATAAGGGACCGGTTTTTGATTTAAAAATATTTCTGAGGATATCTTTGTGGAATGAAGTTTTTGGTTGGGTGTAGGAATGGCTCCACACTCACCCATAATTCTCCCCCTTCCTTGGTGACCCTATGGTTTCTCCCAGGTAGCAACAAAAACACCTCTATTATATTCTATTATTTTATCCTCACATGAGCGGCATAGGTTTCTTTCTTTTTCTATATTGGTATTTCACCCCATGCTGTCTAGCATACCCTTCGATCACCATTCACTTTTGGTGATTTCTATATTATTTCTTGTCTAGTATTTTCTTATTATGAATCTTTGGTTTCCTCCCTCACAATGATGGAACTCCTTCTTCCTCCTTGGTTTATGGCTAAATTGATTTTTCTTCCACTCATTTCCCTCTACCAGTCTTGTCTATTCATTAGTTTTTTTTGGATAAAGATTATTTTTCCAATATTAGAAGATCCAATAATATTTTTCTTTAGAGATATCCCTCGCTAATCCACCGTTTTTCACCAATGGTATTGTGGATATGATGATTTTTATGTTGATTAGTTATTCTAATTTATATATTCAAGGGTTTTTTCTCTCTCTATGGTTCTTGTATCCTTTTATCTCAACACTTCTTTTCTCACCTAGTCTAAAATGCATAATCCCATATCGGTTAGGTATATTGAATTTTTACAGTGGTTTGGAATTATGGGTGTGTGATTAGTGACATTGTGGAATTATTTGGTTTTTGTTCTTAGTGGTTTTGGCTTCATCTCAGAGACATCACTAAGGAACTTAATGTTAGTAGTCTACTTTGATAGTGGGGAAGAATATGAAGGAACCTGATGTGTATTATAAGTGTAAAAAATATACAATTAAAACTTTTGGGTGTAAAATCATATTAGAAACATTAAATACAAAAACCACATGCTCGTATTTCATAGAGGATAATTTTAAATTAAATTTAATCACCACAAATAAAATTGAATGAATGCATAAATGCTGAATGTTTGTTTGAAATCACTAGTTTGATATCCCATTGTAGACATGTTGTTTCTCAAAAGGTATCATGCTATGAATCCTCTAAATCATACACACATTCACCAAAAATCCAAGATCTTCGATATCTGATTTTTGAATGAAAGTGTAAGAAATCAATGAGCTTTATGACATCCCTCCAATAGTGTGAAAAATGAGAACGTGATCAAGAAGACACAAGCAATCTAACCCTGTAATTTCTTCATAATCTCTATATAAGGGAATGATAGGAGATTTGGGGATATATACTCTCTATAAATTCTCCCAAATGATGGAAATAACTATTGAAGTGGCTAAAATGATCTTTCATATCTAGGTTATAGATTTAAAAATTTCACTTTGGTCCCTAGACTGTAATAACCTTAATTTTAGACACTTGTACACACTTATCACTTAATCAAACTTTTAATAAATTTCCCAAATATTTTCACACTCACTTAAAACAAATTAAAATGTAATGTGATAAAATATGAACCTTTTAATGGGAACATAATCTCTAAAAATAATATTATGAACCTTGAATTTTGTGTTCTCATTAAAAGAAATGTATTTTCTTAAATTCACTTTTATGATCAAACAACTTATCAATAAATTGAGAAATAGATTAAACAATAATTATTATAAATTTTAATAATAAAACTGAATTATTTTTTACTTATGATTTATCACACTCGGATGTTCACAAGCCCCCACACATGGGGCCCACTTCATGCTAAACATGTATTCATTTGAACATGTGGAACTTGTGGGTACACTTAACGTGTGACCCTCTATGTCCTTATATTTATATAATTGAGTTGAAACAACTTAACTAGAGTAGATTTTAGAAACCCATTTGGTCCCCCAAATATATAAGGAATGTCACAGTTATGATTACTTCCTATGAACATGTTATTTTTAATAAAATCTTATTGTCTCACGATATCTCATAAATCAGGATTCACATCAGCCTTTTAATCTATTATATATTTCATAACCTTACTAGAAAAACATAACTTCTTATACCATGTCCATAGATTTAATTAAGGTATTACTAGTCTAGTCAACCTGGGCCCATGAGATATATCTTCCAAAACTCAAAAGTGAAAAAAATATTTTGATCATTCAAAAAATGACATTTCACTAAAAACACACCTACCCCCAGCTACCTCACCATGACATCAATGTATTTTTTTACTTACATAATAGTACATGATCAAATGGTGCACAGTGAAAATAATATGAATTCAGGAGACAAATACACATCTTTATAGAAAGTAACAACCAATGACACCTGAAAACTATAATGTTCCTATTAGAGGGTATGTCTAGAGGATCATATATACACATCTTCACCAAGACGAAAATTCGTGATAATAAGTCTCAATGTTTATAAGGCCCCAAAAAATGGTATTCATAGATCATATGTTCCCTTCAGTATGATTTATCTAGACCATATGACATATATTTAATATTTCTTTCACAACATCTCATGTTTTTCATTATTTATAGGAACTGCTATAACCTTTTTATATGATACATAATCTAAGGAAATTACCATGAAAATAGTGGATATAGAATTACCAACACAATTATTATAATAATAAACACATGTATATATCAAAATATATACATGTGATTGTAATCAATGTATAAAAATATGTGGGGTTAGGGAACCCACACATAACACAACCACTTTCACAAGAGCCTAATACTAACAATTCTAAACCTAGTAGCTCTCAAATGAGTATCGTGCTTCTCTTGAGATTTTTATTTAGTCAGGGGTTCTTCCACATTATCCTATGTGACAAATATTTTAACTATGACTTAACCTCTCAGTACAATCACTCAAGAGATGAAGCTTTTGACGTATATGATTTTTCCTCTGGTGATACATGGGTTCCTTGGAAATAAACACTACAATAGTATTATCATAGAATATTTTAACAGGGTATATAATACTATGTACAATTACAAGGGTAGAAACAAAGATCCATATCCAAACTGATTACTTAGATGTATTAGATTTCACTATATGCTCAGATTTTTCTATAGAATCAGAAACCATAGACTTATTCAAGATCCCTTAGCTAACTGCACTTACATTCAAGAAAATTGCATATCCTGACTATGATTTTAGACCATCTTGATCTATTTGGAATCCAACATAATTTTATCCCCTCATGACTATCTCTTCATATCCTTAATACACTAGTAACATATCCTTTATATGTAGCAAGTACTGTAGGATTGTTTTTACATCCTCGCAATGTAGCTCTCTTGGATTTTCTTGATATCGTTCTACCATTATTAAAGAAAAGGCAACATAAAATATAGTACATAAAAAGACATTTATGATAGATCCCACTACTGAAGAATAATATATTCTACTCATTATTAAAATCCACTCTTGTGTTTATGGACACGTCTTCTTAGAAATATTAACTTCATGTGACACTAGAAAAATTTATCTCTTGTATTTTTCTATATTGTACATTTTGACTACCTTGTCAATATATATATTTGACTTACCCAAAGTATCCAAGGATATATATATTGAGAGATGTTAACCCCTATAATCTAGGTTGCTTCATCTATGTCTTTTATGGAGAATAATTCATTTAATCCAGTATTTACTACTCACAAGTCTAGCAATTTGTTTACTATAAACAATATTTAAAAAACATATAATACTAGGAAAATGATGTGTTGGACCCTCTGTGAACTAGTTGTTTTCATAATCACAAATCATGCCAATATAAAAATTCTATTCATTGATATATTAAGTTACAACTCAAGTTAATCTTGTCAATGAATATTTATAAGTGAATAAATTATGTCACATAGTATAATACATTTCAATAAGTAAATAAAATCATGGAAATGTATGTTTCAATATGTTTATAGGTGAATAGTTACATGTGTTTATGAATTTAAATTAATATAGTAATGTACTGTGTAATACTGAGACTTTATAAGTTTTTCAGAGTCCCTGACACCAATAGTTCACAAGAGTCACGGATGGCTGACTCACTGATGGGGACTCACTGATCAAAATAGTCACCGATGGATGACTCACTGATGAGGACTCACCGATCAAAGGATTCATCGATCGAGGAAGTCACCGATAAAAGAAGACATCGATCAGGACTCACCGATAGAATAAACGATATACCGATGGGCGAGTCACTGATGGTTGGTCACACAGATAGTTCATGAGACTCACCATTGGATGACATACCGATGAGCGACACACCGATGAATGAGTCATCGATAGGATACATACTAATGGAAGAGTCACCAATGGGAAACAAACCAATAGTTCAAAATTAGCCACTGATGATGACTCACCATTGCCCAGACAGAACGATAGCACAAACGACTCACTGATGCCCAGAGTCACCAATACCAATGAAGAGGACTCACCGATAAATAGAGTCACTAATGATGACAAAATGATGATGAAATACAGATGACAATAACTTACCATTACTTATGACTCACCTATAGTAATAAAAACCTTTTTTAATTTATTATTTCAAATTTATATATAGTTGTCATATTTATACAAATTAAAGTTTCTGACATTATTTAATGTTGTTTGTAGGACATTCTATAGAAAATACGAGGAACATGCACATAGAGATATATTCATGTCTGCTGGAACATGAAGTATAAAATAATTACAAGTTGTATCATGCAAAAATACATGAAAGAATAGTGAGAAAAGAAGAACTACAATCTTCTACAACTCTCGAGCTTACTTTCAAATCCCAAGAACTCAAAGGAATAATACACGGGGAGATCAACATGAAAATATAAACCTATTGAGCTAACCTGAGCATCCCAACAACAAGATGTTGAACACTACATAATTATGCAAGTTGGATCAAAGAGACTATGATACTCTGTTTTGGATCCAACTACCAAATAATGAATAAAACATCATTTCCACTACATGAAATGAGCCCAGAGCTGAACTTCATAACACACAGAGAGTTCCAAACCTTTCTCTAAATTTTTATCTTTGTTGTGTTTATTTATCTACCATTTTTAGTAGTCTGTGTATCTATATATTAATCACACACTAACTCCTCTGTATAAGTAGAGGATACTTGATATCCTCAAACACACTCTCATTATTATTCTTGGTATCCCACGTAGAAATGTGAAAGAGGTAATGTGTGATTTGTTTGTTGTTTTCCTACGAATAATTGTGGTAGAGGTCAAGTGTGACCTCGGCAGCCTTATTTATTGTTGTCATCCCCAATATAGGGTGTGGATAAAAAAATTTATTAATTTAAACTTCATCTTGGAAGGTGATCACCAAGTAGAGAGGACTAAGTCTCAGCTTGAGATTGAAGCTCTTATTTATATCCATTGTACCTTTACCTTTTAGTTTTCACTTAAACATTTATTACATTTTTAAAAAACTAAATTAAACTATAATAGTTATTTTTGAAGTTTTTTTAATTGTTTTGAACCACTATATTAGTTTCAAAAGTTATATTAATATTTTTATTATTATATATGAGAACTAATCAATATTTTGAGAAATTAATTGAACATTCAAGACACTTATAAATTCACTAAAAACTGACTTGTGTTATATTTTTAATTGGGGGAATAATCAAAGAACCAATTTTAACAGAACTTTTTATAGATACTAAATTCACCCCTCTCTTGAGTAATCTACTCTGACTACCATTTGGAATTAGAGGTGTTGGTATTTCTCTATTTCACAACTTTTTCAAACTTTTTCAACTATGATTATAGTTATATTTCAAATATCTTAAATTTATATTATTTCAAAAAAATTATCTCTTTGAAATATTTTCACAATTTACAATATATAAAATAGATTATATTAAGCTCCTACAAATAGAACACCTTTTTTTTAATGGAACAAACTATGCTCAGTGGAAGCTTAAAATAAAAATACATCTAGAAAGAATGGTATTCAAAATCTGGACAACTATTGAAAGTAAATATTCAATTCTTGAAAATGATATAAATACTTGGGGTGAACCTACCAAGATTTACCACAAAAATAATTATAAAAAAATTAATGCTCTATACTGTGCATTAGGAGATGAAGAGATTAATTGCATTTCTTCTTGTAAAACTGCCCATCAGATTTGGGATAATTTGTCTTTTTCTCATGAGGGAATATCTAATATGAAAGAAATGATACTAAATACTTATATTATTAAATATAAATATTTTAAAATTAATCATGATAAATACATTTGTGATATTCATCCGAGGATTAATGATATTTTAAATACCATGATTTCTTTAGGAAGATTTTTCACATAAACGGAACAAATAATGAGGATTCTTTGATTCTTACCAGAGAGATGGCAAGGGAAATTTTTTTTCCATTATAGAATCATGAGAAATTGATAAGATTCCAGTGAAGGAGTTGAATGGAAAATTAACGATGTATGAATAGGAATCATAGTAAATAAAGAGGAGGAAGAACCAAAAAATAAAATCTATATCCCTCAATACTAACACTTCCAAAAACAAGGAAAAAGAGAAAGTTCAAGCTGTTGTTGAGAGAACAAGTAATGAAGAATCAACTCTAGACAGTGATAAGGAAATGGCCCAGGTGGCTAGAAGATTTATAAAATTTTACAGAATGAAAATGTTCTTCAAGAGACCAAAATTTTAAGAAAAATATGACAACAATGGAAACTGGAAAAATGATTTGAAGAGAAACAATAAATATGAAGAGATTATTTGATATGAATGCAAGAGGATAGGATATTTTGAAGATGACTGTTTGAAGTTGAAATACAAGAAGAATTATGAGAATAAGGACAAAAAAATATAAGAATGCTATGAAGGCCACCTAGAGTGCATCTGAGGATCACTCTAGTGAATCTTCTTTTTCTCATGATGAGAAGAAAGATATGGAAAATATGTGTCTTATGAAAAACACATTTGAGGTAAACTTAGACTCTCCTGTACACAATTCTTATTATTATGAAAATGAAAGTGAATATAAAAATATGACAAGTGAAGAATATTTTGAGTATTGTAATATGCCAGAAGAGACATGCAATGAACTAAAAGATAAATTTATGTCTTTAAAGAAACAACAGGCTCTTACTGTAACCATTAAATCTTAACTTAATTCTATAAAAGAAAATAATGATCAACTGATCAAGGAAAATAATGAGTTAAAATTGTCTTATGAGAAATTGAAGAAAGATTTAGGAAAGTTTACCAATGGGAAAGAAACACTTACTCAGTTACTTGGTAAATAGATAGTTCCGAAGTACACTTATGGAATAGGATATCTACCAGAAATAATGTAGTTATCAAAAACAATTTTTTTTACTAAACCTGGAAAATACTATTCTTGTCCCAAAAATAATATTTTTTCTATAAGTTCCAGTTTTAAAAGTTCTTTTACTACATCGAGTTTTTTAGGACCAAACAACGTTTATTTTTCAAATACTCTAAATTCTACATATAGGAAACCCATAAGAAAAGTGTGAGTTCCTAATGATTTTATTTCTAATGATTCTGGACCCAAACAAATATAGGTACCAAAATTGTTTCTTGGATAAATTGTTTTGTAGGTAAACTGCCTAAAGAGTTCTTGTAGAAAACATTGGTACTTGGACAGTGGTTGTTCTAGACACATGACATGAGACAACTCATAGTTCAAGAATATTATCAAGATTTATGGATTGCATGTCACATTTTGTGATAATAGTAAAGGAAAAATCATCATCCTATGCCAGGTTGGTAACACTAACTCTATCTCAATTTCAAAATTACTTTATGTTAATGTATTAAAGTATACCTTTCTTAGAATATCTCAAATATGTAATCATGGATTTAATTTCAAATTCAAAAATTATTCATGCCATTTTTTTGATTCTAGAATAACATAGTATTTACTTCTCTTATAAATGACAATGAATATGTTGTAAACATAGACACACTAGAATCACAAAATGTTTCTTTTCTAATAGCCTTTCACAAAGAGTCTTGGATCTGGAATAGAATACTAGGAAATTGTAATGTACACTCCCTTACAAAATTGACTATAAAAGGTTTAGTTAACGACCTATAAAAACTATAGTTTCCATACAACAATGTTTGCAGTCCTTGTCAAAAAGGAAAGAAATATAAAATACCTTTCAAACCAAATAAAGAAGTTACCAGTTTTTAACCTCTCAAGTTTCATCATAAGGACATTTTTAGACAATCTAGAGTCTCAAGTATCAATGGGAATAACTATATTTATGTTCTTGTAGATGACTACTCTAGGTATACATGGACCTTTTTCTTAGCTCACAAAAGTGAGGCTTGCTCACATTTTACCATGTATGCTAGGACTGTAGAAAAATTAGTGGAATTAAAATTAAATCCATAAGATGTGACCCTGGATGTGAGTTTAAAAATCAAGACTTTGAATGTTTTTTCTCACAAAACGTCTATATTCATGAATTATATACCCCTAGGAAACCCTAAAAAAACGGTGTAGTAGAAAGAAGAAATAGAACCTTACGAGAGATATCCTGAACTACACTCAATGAATATGACATACTGATTTATTTCTAGGCTAAAGCAATTAATACCACTTGTTACAAAAAAATAGGGTCCTAATTAGACCTATCCTTAAGAAAACTACTTATGAGTTACAGAATAATAGGAAACCCTAGGTGAATTATTTTAAATTGTTTAGATATAAAGTTTATATTCATAACACCAAAGATAATCTAGTTAAATTTTAATCTAAAAGTGATGAAGAAATATTCCTTGGATATTTTACATCAAGAAAAGCTTATAGAGTCTTTAATAAGAAAACTAAATGTGTGTATGAATTTGTGCATGTCAAGATTGATGAAACAAATCCACAAGAACCTAAGACCTCACTAGGGAATCTTAAAGAGGATATTTCAAATCAGAACATTAAGGAAAAATTGTAAAACCATCTTATAAATGAATCTGTTAAAACCACTAGTAATATAAATTCTCCAGAATCTAGCCATATTGAACCAGAATCAAATGATGAACCTAAAATAACTAGACCTAATTTTACCAGACCAACTAGGACCCTTAAAACCCATCCCTTATATTTTTTGGTTGGAGATTTAGATAGAGGGACGCACACTAGAGCTTCATTGAGAAATAAAGTTTAACATCAAGAATTATTATCATAACTTAAACCGAAAAATATCAATGATGAGATCAATGATGACTTTTAGGTGATGGCTATGCAAGAAGAGCTTAACCAGTTTGAGAGAAATAAAGTCTCGAAGCTTGTTGATAGACCAAAATATTCTTTAACCATTGGAAATAAATGGGTTTTTAGGAATAAAGTGAATGAAGATGGAAATATAATTATTAACAAATCTATATTGGTTGCACAATGGTATAATCTAGAAGAAGGAATTTATTATGAAGAGACCTTTGCACTAGTAGATAGGCTTGAATCCATTAGAATCCTACTTTCCTATGAAGCACACTTAGAATTCAAACTTTATCAAAAGGATGTCAAAAGTGAATTCTTAAATGGTTATATAATTGAGGATGTTTTTGTTGAAAAACCACCAGGTTTTACAAACCAACATTTTCCAAATCATGTTTTCAAATTATCTAAAGATTTATATGGTTTGAAACAAACTCCAAGTGAATTGTATGAATGTTTATGTATCTTTATTATTTCTAAAGATTTTACAAAAGGAGTTACATATCCAAATTTATTTATACAAAAAATTTATAAAGATTTTTTAATAACTCAAATATATGTAGATGATATTATTTTTGGACCTTCTAAAAAATCAATATGTAATGATTTTTCAAAAATGATGCAAAGTGAATTTTAAATGAGTTTGATTAGTGAACATAAATATGTTTTTGGATTTCAAATTTTTCATAAAAAATAAAGTAATATTTTAAATCATAGTAAGTATACTAAGGATCTTTTGAAAAGATATGGTTTGTTATGATTAAGAGTTGTGAAACACCTATGAGTTCTATGTGTAATTTCGATCTTGGTGAAAATGGGAAATTTATTGATCAAACGTCTTATAGTGGAATGATAGGGAGTTTATTGTACTTAACTTCTAGTAGGCAATATATTATGTTTTATGTGTGTATATGTGAAAGATTTCTAGAAAACCCAAAAGATTCTCATTTAAATGTTGTTAAAAAAGTTTTCAAATACCTCAAATATAGAAATAATTTAGGATTGTTCTAACCATGAGGAAAACCTTTTGATTTGGTTAGTTATTCTGATGCTGACTTAGGGGGATTTAAGTTAGAAAGAAAGATCACCTCTGGAATATGTCACTTTTTGGGAAAGTCTATAGTTTCATGGTGTAGTTAAAAGAAAATTTTGGTTTCTTTATCAACTACTGAATCAGAGTACATTATTGCTGGTAGTTTCTATACACAAATGTTTTGGATGAAACACACTTTATTAAACTATGGATTTCAATTTAGACATATCCACAAAAATTGTGATAATTAATGTTCTATTAAAATTTCTAAAAATTAAATTTCACATTCTAGAAAAAAACTTATTGATGTAAGACATAGCTTTTTAAGGGATCATTATCAAAAAGGTGATATGACTTTTGAGTTTATTGGGACAGAGCATCAAATTGAAAACATTTTAACCAAAACCTTAAACATTGAGAGAATGAGCTACATTAGACATAAAAAGGGATGATAAATCTATAGAGACTATCTGACCTTATATCCTTAGGAAACTCTATTTTTATTTCAAACTGATCTTGTGAAACTGATATGTCAAATTGATATTGTGAATCTAATGTGTCAAACTGATCTTGTGAAACCGATATGTCAAATCGATCTTGTGAAACCGATCTGTCATACCAATATTTTGAAACCAATATGTCAAAATAATCAAGTGAGATCGATCACATGAAACTAATCGTATGAAATTGATTAGATAAAGCTGATCACGTGAAGTTGATCACATGAAGCTGATAGTGTAATACCGTTAGTGTAAAACCGATTCCTATAAGGACCTTTTTCTAAATCTTTTTGTTTCATATAAAATGAAAAAATTTAATTTCTTCTTACTGTTATTCTATTTTATGCTTTTATGAATTACAATCCGTAAATGATAAAATAAATTAAATCCAAATACCAACCTTTAATCTCCCTCGCTACCTTTGAACCTCACTCTACCCTTGATCCTTCAACCTTTTGACTCCCATTGAACCTGAACCTTCTAAATGGAGAGAACCAATCACGTGATATAAGGACTGAGTGAGTCACCAGCGGATAAGCGTCAAAATGGTGAATGAAGTGGTGTAATAGGCTCTGGGACGCCAAGTTGTAATAGCTAAAAAGGAAGTATCTGTGGAGTGGCTGTTTTCAAGAAAATATCTATTACTAAAAGTGTTGGAATCTCAAGGATGGATCAGTTGGTTTTCAAATAATTAAAGTCCATTCTACCCCCAATTGGTACACGGGTTCTACCTTAATTTGAAAGTGACTCTAGAAGGATCTAAGGAAGAAATAATGAAATCTATAGTGAAGGTAAAAGATATTTATTTTTCTTCAAAAGAATGAACTGAAAGTTTAGAAATTCTACATGAGGGAATCTAAACTAATTACCAGGATGAAATCCCTCTAAACACAAACATACTTTCTTATGATTAAGATTTAAAAAAATTGAATGGGAATGAAGAATCCAGGAGAGGTACTTCCACAGAGTTATATATAGAAGAAAGATTTATTTTTAAGTTCAATAAATATCAAATATGCCCAAGGATGGGAGATTTTGTTTCTGTGAAGTATCAAGATGTCTTCCTAATTTATCTGTTCAAGAATAGAGTAAAGGTGAACTTATGTGGTTACCTTATTGAACATATCTTTGATATGATCCAACCATCTTAGAATTAAAATCTCCTATACTATACTAAGAAAATTTTGGCAATGATGAAGAGGCTTTATTATTTAGAGGATGGAGATGAAGTGACCACTGCCTACAGTGGCTTCTTCTCACACAATGAAATATGTAAGAGGATAAAGATTTTTTGGAATCCATGGAAGAGATATTGGGTAACAGATTAAGAGAAGCTCTATGAGGATTACAAACCCATTGATCATCCTACCAGACCAAGGGATCAAGATGATATAGGTCTTAAACCTTGTGAGTAATCTATTTTTCTGATGAGGAATAGGATGAGGATAAGATTCCAAGGGAAGAGGGGTATTCTATAGAATATAGGAGTGAAACTAATATACCTGAAAACCCTAAGGGCTTGTCTTATGGACCTTCTAGTCCACCATTAGAACTACCCTCTAGAGAACCATTATTAGGTTATGAAGAAGACTAAGAGACTAAGGTCTCTGGAGTTGAAGGATATTTAAGTAAGTCTGATGATGAGGATGGTGATGATGAAGAGGATGAGGATAATGGTGAGAATATTAGTGATTCATTAAAAGATAAACAACATGGCACCAGTTCTGGTGAGGAACCTGTACATGGAGCTGATGTTTAGGCTAATGGATAGGATGCTACTGATCCTATTGGACAGGAGGCTGAGCATCATGCTGGTGAAGATGATGACAGAGAGAACAGACCTGACCATCCTAATTGTTAATATCAAGGAATCATTCAGGAGATAAATGAAATTAAGGCTTGAGGACAAGTAGAAGAGGTTGAGGATCAAATTTCTCTTATGCCTCAGGTTGAGGATGTGCCTGGAGTCGGTTAAGTGGTTGGAGTTCAAATAGAACCTAAATCTTAGTTGGTACCAGTGCCTCAGAATATCATTTTAGGTGAAGATCCAAAAGAAGAAGATGATGAAGTTGAGGTTGATCCTCAAGTAAGAAGAGCTGATAATGACACTGTGGATCCCAGAGATTAGATCTATACTCGTGAATAGAATATAAATCATGGTTGTATATTATTTGGGTTCAACAATGACTTTGATGAGGAGATGATATCCCATCCTACTCCTACTCCACAATCACAAGATGATGTAGAACTAGTTTCTCCTGCTTCACCCATCTTACCTGCTGAGGAGCCTACTGTGCCTATATATCCTAGTGACTATGTCACGAAGGATGATTTATAACTTTTCAAGGATGATATTTGTGAGTTAGTAAGGTCTACTATTGGATCCAAAACATATCCATCTACTTTATTGAGAATTTTAGAAGTCGATGATGCTATAATTGCAAGGATATTGATTCGGGAGATTCATCCTAACCTAATCATTGTAGCTGAAACCATCGTTAGAAATAATACTATACTGAGAGAATAAGTGAAGAGGATGAGTAATGAGCTAGAATAATTGACTACTTATTTCAAGATTACTCTTGGTGGTGTTATGGAGGTTCTTATAAATATGGTCACACATCTAATAAGTGTATATTTTCATAAATTAAAGGAGTATCTTGAAAAGACGACTACTGGTTATTCTAGTTCTAAAGGTACCAGAGCTACTGATGCTGATATGGAGTCCCTGTGGACTATGGTAAGGGAAGAGCTTAAGGGTTTTAAGAGTGATTCTGACAAGGATACTCTTCCCATGGTTCACATAAACACAGATCTTGTTTACAAAATGGTAAGATGGTGCACCATTGAAGTGTCTTCTACTCAGAAGGAAATCAAATAAATAGTGAACAAATATTTCTCCAAAATCTATACTGAGTATGATCTGATCAACAACTTCAAGTATTTGGAGGAAAATCTCATGTTCCCTCTAGTGACAGAAGCCTTCAAGAGGTAAGTGGTACATTTGAATGATCTTACTCCTACTCTGGAAAAATTAATGGAAAAAGGAAGATTTTGAGAAGGCAATGCAATATGGAGGTGAAATAATCAATGATTTCATCAAGATTTTGAAACTTTATCTTCATGACCAAGATGAGGAAATAATGGTCATACCTACTATTTCTATTGGACCTAGTTATAAGCCTCCTGACCAGATGAAAGTGTCTCAGGACTTATCTCATATCAATCTAGTGATTACAAAGAAACCTCAGAGTCTTGTTCTGTCAGAGAGAAGACCCTGCCTTGGAGGAAATGTTCCTATAGCTGTTTCCTTTCCCGATGTTGTCATTCGATCCGCACTTCCTAAAACCACCATACCACCTCCTCTACCTCAAGTTGACCCTTAAAAAAAGTAAAGAACCTCAAAATAAAAAACCTTATATTTGTATTATTTATTTTATAAGGAATTGTAATTGTACTTTTCTTTTGATGATTTTACTTTTTCAGCCTTCATGAATATAAATTTTTTCCTTCACCGTGTTTCCAATTTTCTTTGTTTTACATTTCTTTATTATTTTTCTTTTACCTTTTTTTATAATCCCAAAAGGGGGATAAATATCTATGTGGATGAAATTTTTAATCTAAGTGGGATTAATTCTGCATTGGAAAAATTCCATGTACTCAACAGAATGTACTCAACATAATATATGTATATATCTCATCTCTGATAAAAATCACTCTAACTACTCTAATACAAAGGGATGGGAGCAAGACAATGATCTGATATAAAGTAACCTTCAACATATATTTCCTCTTATACAATAATTAATTGGGATCTTGATGGGAAAGGCTTAGTCATATTGAGAATTGATATTCGTTGTTGGTATGCTAGGTTATGTAATTTTTATTCCTAAAAGTTTTGTATAACTAGATAATTCCATAATTTGTGATTATTAAAATGGGGTATATTGTTGGACCCTCTATGAACTAGTTTTTTTCATAATCACAAATCATGCCAATCTAAAAATCCTATTCATTCATATATTAATTTACAACTCAAGTTAATCTTGTTAATGAATATTTATAAGTGAATAATTTATGTCAAATAGTATAATACAATTCAATAAGTAAATAAAATCATGGAAATTTATGTTTCAATATGTTTAAAAGTGTAAATTTACATAAATGTATTAATTTTTATTAATTTGTTAATGTTATGTGCAAGATAGACACTTTATATGTTTTTTAGAGTCCCTGACACCAATAGTTCAAAAGAGTCAATGATTTCTCACTCACCGATGAGGACTCACTGATCCAAAGAGACATAAATGGATGACTCATTGATGTGGACTCACTGATCCAAGGATTTAATGATCGAGTAAATCACTGATCAAAGAAGACACTGATGTAGGACTCAATGATAGAACAAACGACACACTGATGGACAAGTCACTGATGATCGGTCCACCAACATTTCAAGAGACTCGCTGTTGGAAAAAATTCTGAGGAGTGATACACCGATGAATGATTCAGAATGGGATACTTACTGATAGATGAGTCACCAATGAGTGACACACCGAAAGTTCAAAATGAGTCACCGATGATGACCCACTGATTCCTGGATAGACCGATAGCACAAATGACTCACCAATGCCCAGAGTCACCGATACCAATGAAGAGGACTAAATGATAAAAAGAGTTAGTTATGTTAACAGAACAATGATGAATGACCTATTCCAATGACTTATCGTTACTTAAGACTCACCTATAGTCATAAAAATTTTAATTTATTATTTCAATTTTATATCTAACTTTCAAATTTAGACAAATTAATGTTTTTGACATTATTTAATGGTGTCTTTAGGACATTTAGTAGATAGTATGAGGTACATGCACATGGGGAGATCTTCTTGTATGATATACCTTGAAGTATAAAAGAATTAGAAGGTGGATCTTGAAAAAATACACAAAATAATAGCGAGAAAGGAAGAACTGCAATCTCCTACAACAATCGAGATTACTTCCAAATCCCAAGAACTCAAAGGAAGAATAAACAGGGAGATCAACAAGCCAATATAAACCTACAGAGATGGCCTGACCATCCCAACAATAAGAAGTTAAACACATCACACTTATGGAAGATAGAGTATATAGACTACGATACCCTGTTTTGCAGCCAACATCCAGTAGAGAGATACACTACATAACACACAGAGACTTACAAACCTTCTCTACATTTTTATCTCTATTGTGTTTATTTATTTTCCATTTTGAGTAGTGTGTGTATCTGTCTATCACACACACTGACTCTTGTGCATAAGTGGAGGATACTTGATGTCCTATAACTCACTCTCATTATTATTCTTTGTATCCCACATAGAACATCAGAATCGGTCATGTGTGGCATATTTTTTATTCCCCCCCAATAACTATTGTAGAGGTCAAGTGTGAACAGGACAACCTTGTCTGCGGCTGTGAACCCCGATCGAGGATGTGGATCAAACTATTTAAAAATTTAAACTTCTTGGGGACAGGTAATCACCAAGTAGAGTGGACTATGTGTTAGATTGAGACCGAACCTATTGTTTATATCCATTTTACCATTACCTTTTAGTTTTTACTTAATTATTTATAACATTATAGTAAAACTAAATTGAAATTTTATAGTTAGTTTAGCATGTGTTTATAATTGTTTTCATCCAGTAGATTAGTTTCAAAATTTATATTAACCTTTATATTAGTATATCTAAGAACTAATAAATCTTTTGAGAAATTAATTAAACATTAAAGACTCTTATAAATTCACTAAAAACTTACTTATATTGTATTTTTAATTGGGGGAATTTTCAAAGAACCAATTTAAAATAAATTTTCATAGATACTCAATTCACCCCCTCTTGAGTAATCTACTCCAACCAACCTGATGGAACTCACACTAACATTTTTATAGACATATGTCTCACTTTAATTCTTAATGAAACTATATTCTCTTACAGACTCATCAAAACAAATATTTTAAGATCATGATGCCTGATTCAATCCTTAAATGGATCTCTTAAAATGGTATTCTTTATTTACATTCATTGACATAATGAACCCTTCGATATATTTCATATATAATTCTTCAACTAACTTCCAATTTATAAAATTATTTTTGGAATCCATATTAAAATATGCATAATCGTGTAAGTATAATATTTTAAGTAATATTTTGATAGATTTCATCATTACAAATGGAGAGAATGTTTCTTCATAGTAGATCATTGACATTGCCCGAAACCCTTCACTACTATTTGTGCCTTATAGGTTCTTACTTGACCATACATATAATGATTTATTTTTAAAAATCAATTACATAAAATCATATATACATTAGATAGGGGCTCTACCAAAATCAAAATTTGATTTTGGTATCTATAGTCTATTTAAGAATTCATAACTTCTTTCAATTTAGACGTATCTTTTCCATATACCACTTCTTTATAGTTTACATGTTCAACATCATCTAGAATTAATGTTTCATTAAACATGGTGAAAATAAAAACATATATATCTATTTCTCAAACCTATATAGTGGAACTATATAGTACCTATGTCTCAAAAACATCTTCCTCTCCCATTTTTGCTTGTGGAGATTTTTCCTGTAACAAATGTTGTGCATCTGGTGCATAAAATTATTAGAATTCAATCTTACTACTACTATTTACATCATAAATGTGTTCCCTTTGTATAAATATAGCATGTCGTTCTATACTCACTTTTAAAAATGAATTTTTATGTATGTAATATCCTCTATTTTCCTTCGTAAAACATATAAAGATAAACATCATGGTCTGAGATGCTAATTTCTCACTATTTATAGTCCTCAAACAATCCTTACATCCCCATACACGTATGTGTGACATATTGGGTTTCTTCGAAAACCATAATTCATATGGAATACCATATTATGCTTTAGTTGGTACTTGATTTAGTGTATATTCCATAGTATATAGTGAATATCCCCAAATGGATAATAGTAGTGTTTTATGAATCATCATCGATCTGACAATGTCAATAAAGGTCTAATTCCTCCTTTAACTAAAACCATTCTACTGAGGTGTATAAGAAGGACTGAGTTACCAAACTATCCCAAACTATATTAAATGTTCTATAATATCTTTGTTAAGATATTATTCACCACAATTTTAGTATATTTTCATCATCTTACTACCATGTTGACTCTCTACTTCATTTTGATATCCCCTAACAATATAAAAGAATCTAACTTATACCTCATTAAGTAGATATATCCATATCTATAATATTCATCAATTAAATTAATGAACTAAGAAGAACCACCCCTTAAATCTACTAGAAATGGATTAAATACATCAATATGAACCAATTCTAATGGTTCATGGGCTATTTCTCCTTTCCCACTTAAAGGTGTTTTGGTCCTCTTATGTTGTAGATAATCATGGAAAACATCCAAGGGTTTTAACTAAATGGAGTCTATGTATCAAACATGATGTAATTTTCGTAAATTCTTATCTTTTACATGACCTAGCCTAGAGTTCCATAGACAGGTATGATATGACTAGTTATTTCATTATTTGTCATTAATTTAAAAAATAATATTTTCTAGTTCAAGTATATATTACACATTATTAATATGTTTCATACCACAACATATGTTATCCTTTTATATAATACAACATTTATTTCAATATTTGAATAAAAATCCCAAAAATTTTAAACTTGAAAGTAAGATTATGTTTCTTGTAAAAGATGGTATTTGATAACAATTATTTATTACAATAACCATCCCACTAGAAAAAGTAATATGATATTCACCCACTATTAATATTTCTACTCTCATATGATTTTCTTATCAAAGATAGACTTCACATTTTGATATTTTCATGAATCTACTTGGTTCTTGAATTTGAATAAAAATGTGTGTGAAATATGTAGTTTCTACTACCCAACATATAGAAATAGACAAATTACATTGAATGAGAAATATACCTATAGTAGAAGTGTCAAATTTCTTCCTCTTCCTAGCTACATATCTAGTATTCCAATATCCTTTCCTACCACATGAAAATTATACTACCTCATTCTTGTTTCTATCCCCCTATATCTTTGGGTTCTTGAAAGGGTTGTGCATCAATGTCTTTGATTGGGACTTATCCATTAACATTATTGTATCATATTTATTCTTCTAGTTCACTATAAGTATAGATGAGTTATAATTTTTCACAAACTTATCATCTTAGATAACTAAATCTACAAAATATGGGATTGAATTATTTATGTTATTTATATTATAATTATCAATTAAATTATATAATCTATATGGTAAAGATGCTAGAATGAGAACAATTACCAATTCTTTGTTCACTTTGATCCCAAGGCTCTGCAGTCTCTCAATGTACTTGATCATATTGATTACCTGATGTATTATTAGATACACTCAAACTATCTTACATCTATATAGACCATTAGATATTTCATATCCTTTATATCAATTTCCCTCTTTGTATAAATCTTGAAGATAAGACTACATTTATAAATCATCTTTTTCCTCATTCATTTTTTTCATCTCATTAGACATAAATGGTATCATGAAACACTGAACATCTATTGAATCATAAATATGATACTTGTATTTATATTTATCTACCTTTCTCACTAATTGATAAGTCTTAGTAGTAAATGGATACACCAATACATAATGCTTCCTATGTTGGTGCAATACTATGTCCAAGCGCCTGCACCACTCTTGAATGTTATGGCTAGTTAATATACTCTATTTCTCCAATATATATCATAGTGGATTTGAATTGGCAGTGGTATCCATTTTATATACAAAAATAAACATAGTATATTAGCACTTTATCATTATTACCAATAGAAATTTTCAAATTCCAACTTTTAAATATATCCCACTATTTTATCAAATCCAAATATCCCTCAACTATTAGATTCAGAACACTTGATCTCTTGAGAATTCTAGTTTCAACAATCATTAAACCACTCTTCATAGCCCGAGTTATGGAATCACCACTATTTAGAGAGTATAATGTAGGATTTTTTTATAGAAAACAACATTAACTTACGAATCCTTGATCTTTGGAGTGTAGTCCCATATCCTGTAAATAATTGTATTGTATTACTCAATGATTTGCCTCTAAAGTTGCAACTAGAAAGCAATGGATACTCATTTTCTACCAATTTTTTTTCAGTCCAACTCACTCTTAAGAACTCTTTGGTTGTGATTGAGATCCAAAACTATGGTTAATGATCACCTGAAACAATTAATTGTATCCAAATTCAAGTGAAGGAAGCCAATTAATGAAATAATATTTCCTTCTTGGGATTTTTTAATTTATCATAGATAATGAAATAATTTATTATTTAATATGAGTATTCTATATGATCATAATCACAAAATAACTATTCTTTAAATTTAAAAAAATCACTAAACATGTTGATTTTATCTATTCATGCTTTTTTATTATTATACTATGCGATCACATTTAATAAATACACATTCACAAAATCATAAACTATGCATAAGATAAAATAAATAAATAGTTACCTGATCATGATCCATTATTTATTGGTCAATACCTTGATTGAATAATGGATTAACTAAGACCATATGAAAATCATTCACATCAATACCAGAGTTGAATTGTATCAACTGCAACTCTTGTTCACTTCACTTGTTTGGTTTACACCATCTCTCGAATTGAACCACTATGCCATGAAATCCTCTTATCTTTACAATGTATACTCACACATAGGTGAGGGGATATCAGTGTGAAAAAATATATTTTATTACTTAAATGTAGACACACATAGAATTAAAATAGTTAAATATGGAAGAATGATATGAAGATCCTCAAAATAAAATAATTATTACATTTTAAAAAACATAAATAAAATAATTTTATTTAATAAATAATAAATAAAACATGCTTGATTTAGTCATATATCATGATCATTCAAGATGAAAATATATTTCATAAGAGAAAAAATATATCTGAAAATTCTACTCCGGTGTATTTTTAATGATTTATCTTTAATTTAAATAATTTTAATGAATTATTGATAAGTCCCACAAAAACTAAAATAATTTTATTAGATCCTAGAAAATTAAATATAATTTCTAATTTTTTTCATATTTTTTCACGTTTATTTGAACATAAAGAAGATCCCAAATATTAATTTATGGATTGTGACAGAGTTAATGAGTAAGATAGATGGGATTTGAAATAACCTGGTCTAACCAAAGTCTAATAGAGGAATCCTTTTAGGTAAATATATACACACACACATCATATATATAAATAATATATTATCATATATAATATATAATATATATAATATATATTATAATATATGATTATATATATATATTGGTTGGGGTCAAACAAAATAATGATGTGCGAAAAATATCTCCTTCCCCATAAAAGGAAAGGGAAAATACATCCACGCCCATTTTGTGTGTGTGGAAAACACATTTTTTAATCATCATCCTTTAATTTGGAAGGATATGTATATATGTAATCTAAATTTCAAGCTTATCAATTAAGCTTGCACAGTAAGATGTTCTTTCCAACAAACTTCTCAACTAGATTCTGACATCTCTGGTGAATATGAAAAGTGCAAGAAACATGATTGGGAAAACAAATTACCACATCGGTATCCATTAATGTTAATAAAATATTAAAACATAATTTTTTATCACAATTTTTACACAAAAATTTTCAATCTTTGATCGACCATATCTAAGAAATATGAACTCGAATCGACATGTTTTTTGTTGTATTGAGATCATATCAAAACCCTATTTCTGAATCATAGTATATTTAATTTAAATATTATTTTTTTGACATAAATAATTGAGTTCTTTCTCTGATACCAATCGAAGGAACCTGCGTCCCAATAGTAGTGTGAAAAATATAAAATTAAAAGTTTTGTTTTTGAATTCATGTTAAAAACAATGAACCCAAAAAATCCCTTACCCAAATTTCTTGAATGATCATGTTCAATTCAATTAAGAAAAAAAATCGATGAAAATAATAAATATTACCTTGTTTGTTTGAAATCATCAATTTGATTCTCTCACCATCAGCATGTTATAGATCATAGGGAACCAAAGTAAAAATCCTAAACATAATTCACACATGAACCATGTCTCCTAGATAATAAATTTATGATTATTGGATGATATCATGGGAAATATGAGAGCATTATGATTCTCCTTCTATCATATGAAGAACTTTGACCCGGTCGATAAGATGAGATCTATACGACCTTTTTATTTCATCAGAATCTCTCTCTATGATATTGATAATAGAGGAGGAATAATTTCACTCTCTAGATTAATCCAAATTATGGATATAACTATTAAAGAGGCTATAATTAGCTTTTATATCTAGGTTATACTCTCTAAAATTTTACTTTGGTCCCTAGAAAGTAATAGTCATCATTTTAGACACTTCTGCACACTAATGACTTAATTAAACATTTCATAATGTCCCAAATATTTTATCACTAACATTTAACACTTAAATATGTTACATGATAAAATAAAGACCATTAACTTTACTCGTAATATTCCTAAATAATTTAACGAACCATGGATGTGTTATGTTCATTCGAAAAAATATATTTTCTGGTATTCACTTTCATGATCGAAAAGATTTTGAATAACTTGAGAATTAAATTGAATTATAATTATTATAAAATTTAAAATTATAACTAAATTATTTTTACTTTTGATTGATCATACTCAAATATTTACCATCCCTCACCATAGGGCCACTTCAACCGAAACACTTATTTATCTGAATAGGTGGGACTTGTGGATACAAATAGTGTGTGACCTTCTAGGTCCTTATCTCAATAGTAGTGATCCAAAACCACAGACCAATATCAGATTTTAGAAAATTATCAATTCCCCTAAATATATAAGAAATTTCTTAGATAAAACCACCTATTGTGAACAAATTCTATGTAATATAATATATTTCTCTAATGATTTATCATAATGAAATATGCACACTTGTGTCATCACCCTTTTGATGCTTTATATATTCAATGACCTTACTAAATAGACTTACATTCTTGTACTATGGACATATATTTAATGAACGTGCTACTATCCTGGTCAATATGGGCCCACAATATATATCTTACTCAATTCATAAGTAAAAAATTTTATCTTGATCATCCAACCAATGTTATACCACCAAAAACACATCCAAAACAAGCTACCTCTCTATGACTTCAATGTCAATGTTTTTTCCATATATCAAAGTATGAAATAAAATGGTACACATTGAAAATGAAATCAATTCATAAGACCAATGCACATGTTAATAGATATTAATAACCAATAACACCTGAAAAATGTGGTCTTTCAATTGGTGGGTCAGTCCTCATGATCTTATCTACTCAAGATCCCCATGTGAGAACTTCATGATAAAAATTATCAATGCATATGAACTACCAACACCTGATAGAAATAAATCATTTACGTCCTATAATTTTGATGTATTTATACCATGGGACATATATTTAGGATTATTATCATATTTTCTCGAGGTTCCCATTATAGCTAAGAACTGCTATAAACTTTTGATATGACACATAATATAAGGACATTACCATATAAACAGTTGATGTAGAAGTATCAAAACTATTATAGTATGAATAAAAACATCTTTATATTGACCTATATACATGTAATGATAGTATTAGCACACAAAGGAGTTGGGTCTAGGGTACCCACTCACATATGTTTCTTCACCTAGTCATTATTTTTCAATTCTATTAGATATTTTTGGTTGGTATTTTTCCTTGGTGTTATTTTTTGATTTTGAACAAATTTAATCAATATTTTTTTTATTGTGTTTAAATGGTTCTTGGTTCATTGTTCTTAGTTCCTTGTTATTGGTGTTTTTGGATAATGGTGGATTCACTGGCTCTCTATGACTATTGTTTATTTTTAGTGGCTAGTATTTCTCAATGTAGTGATTGAAAAAAAAATTATGGTTTCATGATGGTTATATTGGGGATAAGTCATCAGAAATGAATGTGGTAAACTATATTCAGTGCGGTGATAGATCATGACTTTGAAAAATGATCTCAGATGTCATGCATGGTTTATGGATCCCATCATAGTAGGATATTTGAATTTGAATGTTTCAATTGAATTTTATTTGTGTAAAGTGTTTTTGTTTAATGGTTTCACGTTACTTTCCAAAATTAATTACCTGAAAATAAATAAAAATAGGATTACAGAGAGGGGAACCTTCCCCCTATGATT
Organism: Viscum album; assembly: GCA_963277665.1. Taxonomy (NCBI): domain Eukaryota; kingdom Viridiplantae; phylum Streptophyta; class Magnoliopsida; order Santalales; family Viscaceae; genus Viscum; species Viscum album. Next base: position 1,449,740,701 of record OY728146.1, on the reverse strand, counting down.
ATATTTTCCATATTTACTTATAGTATAAGTTTTAACATATATAAAATTGAAAAATGGTAATAAAATTGACATTAAATTTGAAGAGAAAAATATATGGAATAATCCCTCATGAAAATATTGGTCTTGAGAGTTTAAATGAAATTATAAAACATTAATAGTTGTGAGTATTTATTATTAATATATATATGAGGTATGTTTCTACAATTCTTATATCCAAAAATAAATTCACTATTATATTATACTTTATTAATATTCATATTTTTTCAAAAATTTATACCATGACCATGGAAATGGATAACCTTGAGATAATGTTTTGGTATCTGTCAGTCATAATGTCACATATATGCAACAAAAATCAACAATTCATGATGAAAATGTACAAATATTAGACACAATAACTATGTTTAAATGTAATATAACTGATTACAAACACTTATTAACACCCCCATATAAAATAAAACTATATAATCCAATTTTAATTAACATAATTTTAATTTTTAACATTAATTAATTATTTTTTAAAATTTTTGTAGGGATCAATGTATACTCATTTCAATCAACACATATAATTTGAGGATATATTTTATAGTTCCAATGTATTTATATATAATAAATAAATCACACATGATATACCTTATGAATTAGTAATATTTTATCTTTAACATTTTATAAAAAAAATATCTCAATTATATGCTTTATAACATTTTTTATGAATTTTTATTGAAATTATTATTTTTATATTAGTTTAGTGTTTATTTATCATGAAATACATGACCTCATGACATAAAGTGCACACAATAATCCTCTAGATTTCCATGACATGATAAGTATTAAGGTGTATATATGTATAACAAAATTTTATTATTAAATAATATATCACAACAAGTTTCTTATATTTCTCAATATTTTTTCACTATCAAAAAAATTTAATGGCTATGATTATAGTTATTATATCTAATAATTTATGAAATATTTCATAAGTCATAAAAAACTCACATCCCTAAAGAGGTTTTGACAAGATTAAATAAAATTTCATTCAAAATATTTGTTAACCTTTTACATAAACATATTTAAGTATTACATAGATAGTACAAAAATATTATATTCCAATAAGGAAATATATTTTTTCATGAATGGATGGGATTCTTACTTGGTGTTAGAATGTTTACAAACATTATGAAGAGGTGTTTTTCTATGACATATATAATTATATATATTATTTAATTTAACTTAAAGTATTTATTTCAATATTATTATTCATAATAATTCAAATCTATTTACCTTCTCTTACATTATACCCATCCATTTCCAGTTCAATTTAATAACCTAAATCATGACTTTAGATTAACAAAAAAGACAGTAATATAACTGAATTAATATTGAAAATTTATTACACCTGGTTGAACAATAGTATATATTTTTTTATTTTTTCACCTTAAGAAGTTCTTAACCATATTCCTTTGTAGATAAAATTAATGGAATCATCGATAATAACCATATTTGATCTCAACTTTTTTTATAAAATTATGTATTGAAAAATTAATTCCCTTAGTAAGCAAGAAAAAAATAATGACATTTTGTGTTGGTTTTTGAAACCATCACTACAAATTAGATATAATGGTTCATAATGGAATTTTTATTAGGGATTGTTATTTAGAATTTATTTTTCTATTTATAAATGTTTTAAATATGATTACTTTTTAATATTTTGAATATTTTTATTATTTCTAATTTTATTTTTTAAATATTTATTTTAAAAAATATTTAAATTAATATTTATTCTAATAATTATGTATATATCATTCTTATTATTTTTTTTATAAGAGGTTGGGGTTGAGACCCCTATTATAGACATAGTTGAGAGGAAACTTGTACATGACCTGGAGGCCCGGAGGATCATAGTCCCAATACAACATATCGAGAAGGGCCAATGACTAGAAGGAAAAAAATATCCCAAAGGAACAATGGGAGAAGTCAATGTCATAACCTGTCACCATTCAAAAATTACACTTCCTCATGCCAAAAAACATCACAATATGAGCCTAGTCTGAAAACTATGCATCCCCCCAATGATCCCAAAGTAGCCATCACTCTTTTGAGCTGCCCACCCGATGATGCCTAAGTATCCATCACTTGAAACACCTTCCAAATGAAATTCATATTAAGACTAGTATCAAGTAAAGAAAATAAAATGGAACATCCCCCCTCCATCCCATAATAAGGTGAAGAAATTCTAGATGATAAGCGTCATCACACCCATCCTTGAAATGATGATTTCCACCTGGTAGTGTCACTACATTACCATATTTATGCACCAAAATGTTCACCTATATCCTTTCATTCTTCTTAAAACCCAAATATGATGACCTGGAGGTCCCATGTCTTGAATACCAAGATGATTGACCAAAATATCATAATCAGAAGGAAACCCATATGATGAAACCACTCAAAGTCATTGTCACCCGATGCAATACCACTATGGGTACCAATCACACATGTCATTAAAAACTATAAAAAACTATTTTAACCCATGATCCACAAAAACCCTAGTCATAATAATTAGAATAGATAGTCACTACCACCTAACAACACACTTCTTGGTGACATTACTTCACTGCTCAACACAACATGACTTCCTAATTATTGGGCACCATGAGTGCTCCAATGATACCTCTACCACTGAAGATTCCATCACTGAAAGACCCATCCACCTCCACCATCATATCCAGCCACAATCACCCCCTATCAAGGCCACATCACGTGATCCTGTGTAGAATACCCTTTCCAAAATTTGTTGTCAGCCACCAAACATGTAATATCCTAGGTTTTTCTTTGGGTATAGATCTTATTAATTTCAGTTTAATTTCATGGATGTGACATAATGTGAATGTTTAATGTGGTCATCAAATTTTTGGGGGCGTTGAGGGGTTTTTTGGATCCCAACATTATGATTTTGGATAATAAAGTTTAGTCACATGGTTAGTAGAAGCCCTATGACCCAGGCCATACGGTTTGTTGAAACAATGTGGGAATTTTAGTGCATAGTTGAGGGAGCACAGTTTTCCCTAACAATGTGACCTAGGCCATACATCCTTGCCAGAAACTTGAAATTTTCAGTAGATAATAAATTCATGGTCAACACATGATTTTTCTAACCATGTTTCATGATCGTGCGATGGGGGTTTGGTGGTAGATATGGGTATATGGTTGGTGCAGGGTTTGACCAACTGTGTGACCCAGTTTTAAGGGTTAATTAGCCAATTTTCCCCTAGACTCTCAAATGTTTAAATCCATTTATTTCTAGTGGACAGGAGGACTTATTTATCCTAGAGAATATATTCCTTCCATCTAACCTAGGTTATTGGACTTCATTTCCATATAGACTCAAAATCGAGATCGGATATCTAGTTGTATAAATCTTAATAAGTTCTTCACTCCTTTTTATCATTATTATTTCTAATAGTGGATATATTTTAGTTTAAGGTAATATTCCATATTTTCAGGGTATTTGTCTCTTCTTCTGTTTTCATTCAATCTAGGAGGATTTAGGATCCAATAATGGGTGAATGTTTTACCTTGGTATTTAGGTAGGTATTTTATAACTTTTACTACAATGTCTACTTTTTTTATCCCAAGTTGTTGTTGTGATACATGCCATACATTCTCGGTTTTTATCCTAAATTAATGAAATTCTGTGAATAAAATATTGGAACTGTGATATGATTCTCATTTATTCCATGTGATCATTGGAGGTTGTCAACCTCAACCCAAACAACACATGAGGTGTGTTTATGTATCTTCCCTATGTTATACCACCATTTTGGGTGTATGTTAAATCACCATATTAGTAGGAGGCATAATGAGTTAAGTGAGATATTAGGGTAGGGATCCTTCCTCCATTAGCATGTTATGAAATTATTTAATATGGATAAATTGATTTAATGGTAAATGTGTAATGATTTGGATGAACTCATGGATACTATATGATTATGAAATGGGTTATGAAAGGATTAATGGAATAATTATTATGAAATTAGATTCCAATTATGTTTATACTCATTGTATCTGGACTGATGGTTCCGAAATTGGATGCCATGTGTTTGACTTGTGAAGTTCCCGACAACGGACCAGATACCCCACAGCCCACTAACTCATGGGCTACACTCCACTAGACCAATCAACTTGGTTGAGTATCCAAGATATCTCCCATAGCCACCTAGGGGTTTATTTCACCTCCCCAAATATTCAAACCTAGGAACTCAGGTTTAATAACCACCAGGGAGAGTCACAAGTACCACTGCCCATGGAACTCCTAACAACAAACCAAATACCCCAAAACCCACTAACTCGTGGGTTGCACTCCATTGGACCACTAAACTAGGCCGAGTATCCTAGATATCTCCTCTAGTCAGTTGGGGATTTATTTTGACACCCCGAAGATTCGAACCTGGGGATGACTGTTGTAATACGTAGTGAGGAGAATTTATGGTACAACTATACCATATGGCGTAGTGGTACTAGAGATTCTTCCAAGTGGTTGTTAAGTCTTTCAGAACCGGGTCTGAATATCTTGAGAGGTGAGATAAATCCCCAACTATCTTAGGAAGATATACAGGATAGTCGACCTATTTGAGTGGCCTAGTGGAGTTCATCCCATGAGTCAGTGGGATGTGGGTTATCTGTTCTATTTTTGGGATAATCAAGGGTTCAACAAAAGGTTAATTTTTAGTGGATCTACACCTCCAACTAGGCTATAGTCCGGAAACACCCTTGCACCTAACTCATAGTCTTGGCTCATCTGAACCACTAAACTGAGTCCAACATCATTTATTATCCCTAATACCTATTGGGATTTAATACACCTCCCCCATGATTAAAACTTGTGACCTCAGGCTTAACATCCACCAGTGAGAATCATGAGTAAAACTACACCATATGGCGTAGTGGTACTCATGATTCTCCCTGGTGGATGTTAAGCCTCGGGTCCTATGTTCAAATCCCTGGGGAGGAATATTAAATCCAAGTATGTTCTGGGAACAATACCTAAAACACAACCCAATTTAGTGGCTTATATGTGACCATAATTTTAGTTAGGGTATGGAGTGTGTCCATTCTATGGCCTAGTTAGTGATGTAGACCCAATAAAAAGGATCCTTTTTTGGACCAGTGATGTTCCCGAAAAAGGACAGATACCCCACAACCCACTAACTCATGGGATGCACTCCACCATTTCACTCAACTGGTTTGTGTATCTTGGATATCTCCCCTATCGAGCTAGGAATTTATTTCTCCTCCACAAATATTCAAACTCGGGGATGACTGGCATAATAACCATCAGGAATCATCTCCGATTATGTCATAATGACCACCGGAGAGCATCTCTAATTATGGTGTAGTGGTACTAGAGATGATCCCTAGTGGTTATTATGCCAATAATATATGGGTTAGAATCTCTGGGGAGGCAAAATAAATCCTCATCTAGCTAGGGTAGATATCCAGGATACTTGGACCAGTGGATTGCATACCATGAGTTAGTGGTTTGTGGGGTATCTGCTCTATTTTTAGGAGCATCACTGGTCCAAAAAAAGGTTCGTTTTTATTGGACCGATGCCACTTCTAAATCCATAGACTATACACACCCCATGACAATAGACCAGATACCCCACGACCCAATAACTCATGGGATGAACTCCATTGGGCCACTCAACTGGGCTGATTATCTTGGATATCTCCCATATCCAGCTGGGGATTTATTTTTCCTCCTCTAAGATTCGAACCCAGGGTTGAATGGACTAATATTCATGAAGGATAATCTCTATTACCACTAAAATATATGGAATAGTGGTTCCAAAGATGCACCCGAGTGGTTATTATTCTAGTCAGTCCCAGGTTTGAATCTCTAGGGAGGTGAAATAAATCCACAGCTGTCTAGGGGAGATTTCAAAGATAATCATTCATGTTTATTGGCCCAGTGGAGTGTAGCCCATTAGTTAGTGGGCCATGGGGTATCTAGTTCCTTGTTGGGAGAATCATAGGTCCAACAAAATGCGCCTTTTTTGGACCTATCATGCTCCAAATAATTGACTAGATACCCCACAATTTTCTAACTCATGGGCTATGGGGTATCTGCACTATTGTCTGGAGATTTACAAGTCCAACACCTCGAACATTTTTAATCCATGGCTCTGGATTACTTTGGATTCCATGGACTTTGATACTCATGGATCTACATTTCATAGACCTCCTTGGACAGGCACCATGGACATGCTCCTTGAGATCCACCCAGTCTTTATTGAGTACAAAATGGAGATTCTCCATGGACTTGATGAGGATTCCTTAGTCATTTGTACCTTACATCCGTCCAATGTAGGCATGAAACTATAGGTCGTTAAGGATGCATTGGTCATTTTATACCTTGGATCTTTCCCATTGGGTCTAACACTAGATTACTCAGCATAGGTCGAAGTGGATATTCAACCAGGAATTATAGTTATCCCATTATATGGGTTCTTGATCACAGTTCATAGTCCGTGTAGTATTACTCTTACTTATTCATTTTTATAACTATCATATATTAAAAACTACATCACCTTATATACACATGATGGAATTTATATAGACATACTTGGGGGTAGCCTACTAAGTGTTTTCTCTCACCCTATTCAGACCGCTACTGGCTACCTAAAAATACTTCATGGATGTAGTTATTGACCAAGGAAAGAACACTCTTTACAATGCTTGATTGATTTTTTATTGTATCTAGGGATCATACGACCAATATTTTCTCTAAATGTTATTTGGAAAAAGTTTTTTTTGTTATTTTTTATTTTGATACACGTATCAAGATGGAATCATATTTCCATTTATTTCATACCCTTTTGTATAGAGACATGACATGTTCATCATATTGTATATGAAAGTTCTTTTGGTTTGATTACAATTACTTCCACTTGGATGTTATATTTTGTCATTGATTTATATTATGATTTTTATTATTTATTAACTTTTTATAACACCCTGTTAATATGATAAATAGTTTTTAGTCTCCCCAAAATACCACCTTAGACCCTCCATGCTGGTCGGCAGCCTATGTTATGCGAGACGTGTGCTTGAGGTTATGTGACCCACTGGCTCGTGGAACCGTTTAGTGGATCCTAGGTCTGGATGTTAAAAGTGGTATCAGAGCAATTTATTTTAATTTGTATTATTATTTGGGAATATAATAAATGATATTAGGAATGTGTTAGAATTTTTTAATGAGTTATTCTAGGGATTAACTATCCTATATATAAGAAAACTCCAAATTTCCTAGGATGGGGATATATTGCTCTGGATTTTTCATATTATAGTTGACATGAATTTCCCATTGGGTGTCACAGTAGATTTCTAATGTTCATTTTGATTATATATTTTTATCCTTGGACCGATATGTTATGGAAGCATTGATCATGAATTATTCTAGTAACCTTATAAAATTTATATGCTTCAAATATGAAAATTCTTATTAGATGAATTACTTGACTATATGAAATTTTCTATGTTTGATTGGTGTTATATAAGTGTAATCAACTAAAATTTCTTGGAGGATATTGAGAGTAATAATTTTTTATTTAACTTCCTCTAATAACCTAAAGAGTTTCTTCCTAAATTTTCTACAACAAACAACTTAGGTTTCCAATTATGGCATATCGAGTCGTTGACCATTGGTCGCATGCGCTGTAACATGTTATGGTTGGGATTAAATAGATTCTACACATAAATTTATAAGGTTTATGTGCCATTATAAATATTAATTAGTGACATATATAATTCAACCATTTAAGGGAATTGTCGAATAAATTTAATTTTAAATGAAATATTAATTATGTAATGGAAAGGTTACAATTAAATAGAGTTTCCAATTGCAACTTGAAGATGTGTTTCCTATATTATTTCACATGAAAGTACATATAATGATACTTTTACTATGAAATAGAAACTTTAACCTAGTAGTGAGTTGTAGATATTGACTCTGGCATTATTTACGATTGTTCATTTTACATAGTCAGAGATTTAGGATTAGTAATAGGTGTTTTTCTTGGTTATAGGAAGAATTGTACTAATATTATGTTTATTTATGTGATATGGTTGTTGTTGAATCCTGTATGAGGTGTTTTATTGGAATTTGAAGAGATATCCCACCATGAAGTCCTCTAGTCATGTGCCAGAAGTTTAGCAACGACTATTCTCAGGAGGTGGTGTGCCATGGGCTTCTATTTGAACCTACAATAGTACCTCTTGTAGCCTCAACTGACAATACTGATATGGAATTTGATTCCCATTTTAGAGAGGGTTTCATACAATTTATGTCTATAGTTCAGGGATCCCCACAACCTTTCACTACTATGGAAGAGTAGACATGTGTGTTCTTTTAGCATCATCCACCCACTTCTTTAGAGTATGGATGTCCATTGGATCTTGATTAATGGCTTGAGACGTTTTTATCTATTTTCAATCACTTGGAGACTCATCCTAAAAAATATTCAATCTTGTGACATATATTATATGGGGATCCACTAAGCACTAGTGGTATATGATGACCAAGCTGATATGTTTTAAGATATGTTTTGGAGGGATTTCCAATCCAGATTTTATGATTACTTCCTTTCTGAAACTTTTATCACTGAACAAGCTACTGAGTTTATGAAAGCATAGAAGGGTGCAATGATCGTTATGGTGTATTCAGATCCATTTACATAACTTTAGTATATTTTTTCTATATATCTTGGCAATGATCCATCTATGTAGATACTATTTGAGGAATGTCTCAAGAATTTCATTCAATCAAGGGTGAACATTTCTCGATTGACTACTATAATTGAGATAGTGAATTAGGTTCTTATTATTGAATGTAACCTATGGGAAGCTAGAGCCCCATAGAAAGGAAGTGAAACTTATTTACCTAGGGTATAAGGCCCTACCCTTAAACACTACTTAGTTATTTCAAGAAATACACATTGAGGATATTTTCAGGGTTAGAGTTTTAGAGAATTAGATCATAAATCATGCATTACATTCAACATTTAAATAAGGAGGTTACATAAAAGACAGTATTCTTTTTTCCCATCAATGGAGACATATTTAAAATAAAACATAGATTCTTTTGTGACACTTCCTCGACACTATCAACACATCATGTACTTTTCCCTTGACCTGTGAAAAACATTTCAAAAACTTGGGATGAGCATAAAAAGCTCAGTAAGGGATATAAAAGTACGAAATGAAAACATTAGTCCATGTATGCATAAGAATTAATGAAATCATACTTTACTCATAAAACATAAGCACTTTAACATGCCTCATCAAATCATGAATAAATCATAGAAATCATAAAACATAAAGTTAACTTGAGGCACTGATAACATTCTTACATAGGGAGTAACCCTCATGGTTACGTTTTGAATACCCATCACAGTATATTCCCTAAATCTCTTCGGAGAAACCTTAGCGTTTAACCCCTTCACGCTACCCAATTCATTGGAGATCTATATCGGGCTCACCCGCCCTTAGTTTATCATGGAACCACCCGTCTTCATAAACAATTCCCAAGAACCATAACATAATCGTATCACATAAAACATGCATAAAGGAAACATAGCATTTCCACATTGATAAAAGCATTATCAAAACCATTTTCAATTCCAAAATAAAATAAAAGTAAAACATGGTATTTGTTTTTCATTTAAAAAAAGTTATGGCTTGTAGAGGAAGCTGAAACTCAAATAATGGTCACGGTGGTAGAGAAGTCATTGTCGCCGCATACGTACAAAAAAAACATTCCCTTTTGTTGTTTAGTAAAATTGTTCATATAAAAAATATTCCTTTTGAATAAATGTAAAAGTCAAAGGGGTTTATACACCATATAAAGTAAAGTTGTGTATAAAACAAAATATGCCTCAATGAAAGGAGATTGAGACGAAGTCCCTTACCTCATGTCCGACTTGACTCGATCATTATTTAATATCCTGAATAATAAACTTGAGTTAATTTCTACTTGCTTAAGAACCTTTTTCAAGTTCATTATTCCTTTTATATCACTTATTATAGTGTTATGAACAGTATGTAATTATTTAAGTTAATAACGGTCGTTTTGTCGATCATTGGTACTTAAGTCAAAAATAAACTCCTTATAATTACAAGTTGTTCCTGTGGTAAAATATCCATTATATCCAGAATAATATTCATGATGTAGATATCATATATATCATATATATCCAGTATATAAATGTATTTATAATATTACATAACATTTAGAGGTAAGAAATGAAATGCACCGTTCATGGAGACGGTAAGCCGTACGTACGCATGAACGCTACTTTCATTTATATTTCGTATTTAATGGAATGAATTCATAATGATATAAAGGTATATTATAATTCTGGTATAATATCATATATAATATAATTAACTCTATCGTTTACGCATCCCACATATGGTATTAACGAATCAAATCACATTGAGGGGGAGGTAGTCTGCACTTCCTAAAATGAAGATATCGCGTATACCGATAATAGAAACCGTAAAGGTATGCCATAAATAAAAAATACAGAAGAATAATATGTATCATATATAAATATATTGAAATATTAATGGCCACCATGAAAGTTGTTAAATGAAGATTGAACAATCATCATTTCGTGAGGCAGAAATTCTCCATCCACAGAAACAGTATGTTCTTTAACCATTAGACGAAGGTGTGTGTAAGTGTAGCTCAAATAATTCTCATAAAAACATACTAGTATATTGAAGATACTGTTTTTGTTACAAAATGAAGTAATAAAAAGAGTTCATGGGGTTGGAGAATCAAAATAAAACAAAAGAACACAAGTGAATACATTACCTTTAAATCGGGAAACTCCTCTTGGTTTGAACCAAAAGGGTTTCTTGAAGAGATTTCTGCTTAGGGTAAGGCTTCTATGTTGAATAGAGGGAAGTTTAGAGATAAAATGATCATAGCTTGGCCGATCAAATGTCTTGAGAGGTGTGGGTAAGGAGGTAGAGGTGGGGGCCTTTTATAAGAGGGAGGAGGGGCACTCTTGGAAAGTCAAGAAATGTTACTTTATATTAGAATGTGTTTCAGATTTTAAAGGTCCCACATTGATATATTTCGAGGATAAGGTGATAATGGTTCTAAATATACTCATACAATTGGTTTTTGACAAGTGTAAGTCTTTGATTTTACGTTATCTCTTCATATTATTTAAATCATTCATTAATGAGGTAATTGCTGCATCATCATGGTGTCATAAAAAAATTAATTTATTTAATGTCTAAAAATTATAAAAAAAATACTATGATGTAGGAAATATCTTTATATTTCCAATGAAGTTTTATAGTCTAAGAGATAATTTACACAAACAAAACTAAAATTTCTTTACTTAGGTGTTACATACTCTGTTGTATTTAACATTCTTTAAAAATAAAAAGATAAAAAGTCACTATCACACAAAAGTGATTCCATGGGGTCCCAAAGTTTGGCACAAGGAATACCATGGTCGGCCATGAAACAACTAGTAGCATTAGGACACATGCTGGGGTCATTTTATATTATTATATTATTATTTTATTACCCTTAACTACCTGATTACAAATTAATCGCGATAATTAAAGATAATTACCGTTGTTACTATTCATAATGTCCAAAAACAAAAGAGTATTAATTACATAATTTGGAACTTATGATTAAAAATATGGAATCCATTTTACAAAATTCCAAACACCAAAATTGCAATAATTAATTTAAAAAAAATTCTCGTTGTCAAAACAAATAGCGGGTTTTTTTGAAACAATATCTATGAAAAGTTTGGCACTTGTTTATGCCCAATTATAAAGTGAAACTAATTATAATGACCACCATTAGATTAAATGGTAAAAATATATTATAATTACACTTTAAAACCAAATTTAAAGATAATCTAACCACACAATTAAATTAGATGAAAAATCAGTTTTGAAGTAAAATGCAGTAATTTTCACTATTCATTAAAAAATTAACATTGTCAGAAAAATACCAAAAATTTATCCAAAGTAAATTTAAATGTCCCAATACTAAACAATATGTTTATTTTGACAAATAGATCTTATAAAATTGTCAAAATATAGATTTAAAAATGGTTCTCCATCAAAATGCGGTAAAACAATCTTTTAAAAATATTAGAGAATTCTATGCTTAAGATTGGATTTATTCTCATTTTAAGCCTTTAAAACACTATATAATTCATAAATAGACATAGATATGAAAATCCATAATTCTTTACTTACATGGGATGTTACATCCTTCCCCCCTTTTTAAAATTGCGTCCCCACAATTTATTTACTTATTGAATAAGTGGGGGTATTTATCCCCCATTGCATTTTCAGATTCCCATGTTGCATCTTCAATCATGTGGCTTTTAAAAAAAACCTTTACTTGATGAATTACCACATTCTGTAACACTTTCTCCCTGTGGTCAGGAATATAGACCGGTTGTTCCTCATAAGATAGATTCTCTTCCAGCTGAACTACCTCTGGACTCAAAACATGAGATGGATCTAGCATGTACTTCCTTAACATTGAAACATGAAAAACATTGTGTACCTGAGATAAAATCAAAGGTAAAGCCACTCGGTATGCAACTGATCAAAATCTCTCTAAAATTTCATATGGTCCAATAAACCATGGACTTAGCTTTCTTTTCTTACCAAATCGCATCACACTTTTCCCTGGTGAAACTTTGAGGAAGACATGATCACCTACCTCAAAAGAGAGATTCTTCCTCCTGTTGTCCGCATAACTTTTCTGCCTGCTCTGAGCTGTTCTCATGTGTTTCTGTATCAACTGAACTTTTTCTGCCAACTTTTCTACCAATTCTGGTCCCATCAACTTTTTTTCACCCACTTCATCCCAAAAATCTAGAGTTCGACACCACTTCCCATATAATGCCTCAAATGGTTCTATTTGTATACTAGAATGAAAACTGTTATTATAAAAAAACTCAACCAAAGAAATATGTTGGTCCCAACTTCCTTGATAATCCATCGAACAAGCATGTAGCATATCCTCCAAAGTCGAAATTGTTCATTCTGACTGTCCATCTGATTGAGGATGAAAAGATGTACTAAAATTTAATTTAGTACCCAACGACTTCTGAAGGCCTTTCCAAAAGTTAGAAGTAAACCTAGGATCACAATCAGATACAATGGAGAGCGAAACACCATGTAACCTGACTATCTATTTAAGATACAAATGAGACAGTTCATTTAGGGAAAACTTTTCTCGTATATCAAGGAAATGAGCAGATTTAGTCAAGCGATCAACAGTAACCCAGATTGCATTATTACCTCGAGGTGTTTTCGGAAATCCAACAACAAAGTCCATGGATATATTCTCCCATTTCCACTCTATTATTGGTAAAGCTTGAAGCATACCCTTCGGTAACTGCCGCTCTGCTTTAACATGTTGAAAAGTCAAACAGTTCACAGTAAAATCAGCAATATCTCTTTTCATTCCATCCCAACAGTAATACTCCCAAAGATCTCTATACATCTTATTACTGCCACGATGAACTGAAAACGGAGAACTATGAGCTTCACATAACAACTCTCTCTTCAATTTTGAATCACACGGCACACACACTCTCTTCTCAAATCTCAAAAACACAATCATTACCAATGTTGAATTCAGGAAACTTACCATTCTGAACCAGCTCTACCTTTTTCTACAACTCAATATCTTGCTTATGTGCTTGCTTAATTCTGTTTGTTAGAGAATATTTCACTGATACCTGAAACAAAATAGAAGGACATCTTGCACCAAAAACTTCTATGCCATATATCATCAAATCCTTAACCAAAGGATCATGTTCCAAACGTAACATGGTTAATAAAGCATTACTTTTTCGACTCAAAGAATTTGACACTTTATTTTCTTTTCCAGGATGGTAATGAATTGTACAATCATAATCCTTGATTAATTTTAGCCATATCCTCTGTCTCATGTTCAGTTCTTTATGAGTGAACATATATTTTAACTTTTGTGAACGGTATATATTTCAAACTTTACTCTATACAAATGATGCCTCCAAATTTTTAAAGAGAAAACAATAGAAGCTAATTCTAAATCATGTGTAGGGTAATTTACCTCATGAGTTTTCAACTGAAATGAAGTATAAGAAATTACCTGATCATTCTGAATTAGGATGCAACCAAGTCCTTTAGATGAAAAATCACTATATATAACAAACTCACCATTCCTGGAAGGTAGTTCCAAAACTGGAGCATTCACCAATCTTCTTTTCAATTCCTGAAAAAAATCATCACATTCTTTTGTCCAGATAAACTTATCACCCTTCCGAGTTAGCTTAGTCATTGGACTAGATAACTGGGAAAAATTTATAACAAAACTTCGGTAATAGCCTGCCAAACCAAGAAAACTACGAATCTCAGTTACATTTGTGGGTCTTGGCCATTCTTCAACAACCATTGTTTTTGTAGGACCAACAGTTATTCTATATTTAGAAACAATATGACCAAGGAAAGAAATTTGTTTCAACCAAAACTCACACTTTCTGAATTTCCCATACAATTTATTTTCTTTTAAGGTTTGACAAATAACCCTTAAATGAATTTCATGTTCATCTTTACTTTTAGAAAACACCAAAATATCATCAATGAAAATAACCACAAAATTATCCAAGAACTCATGGAAAATTCTATTCATAAAGTCCATGAATACAGTAGGTGCATTAGTTAGCCCAAAATGAATTACTGGAAATTTATAATGGCCATATCTTCTACGAAACGCGGTCTTCGGAATATCTACTTCATTTACCTTCAACTGATGGTTCCCTGATCTCAGGTCAATCTTTGAAAAATACTAAGCTCCCTAGAGTTGATCAAACAAATCATCGATATGAGGCAAAGGATATTTGTTCATAACAGTGATGTTATTCAAGGATCTATAATCAATAAAAAGTCTCATAGAACCATCTTTCTTTTTAACAAATAAGACAGGAGCACCTCATGGTGATGTTCTAGGCCGAATAAAACCTTTCTCTAATAAATCTTTCAATTGCTCCTTCAACTCTAAAAGTTCAATTTGAGCCATTCGATAAGGGGGTTTTGAAATTTTCTTAGCATCAAGAACTAAGTCAACAGTAAATTCAACTTCTCGATCTGGTATTATTTCAGGAAACTCATCCGGAAAAACACCAGGATACTATTTTACCACTGGCACATCATTAATCTGGACGGTTCCTTTTTTTCAACAATATGTTCAATGTAACATTCATTTCCATCTTTTACAAGTTTCTCAGCCTCTTGATATGTTATCAATAGCAAGGTTTCATTCTTGTACACAAACTGAAATTCCTTCTGAAAATAAACTTCTTTAGCTCTACGATCAATCTTAGCATGGTAAAAAGAGAGCCAATCCATACCCAGGATAACATCAAACTCTACTAGAGGTATAACAATAATGTTTTCAAGTAGGTTCTTTCCACGGATAAGGATAAGAAGACTCTTTTAAATTATTTTTGCCTCAATATTTCCCCAAGGTGTTTTTACCACATGTTCTGGAGTCATTTATTGGGATGGAATCCCCAATTTACTAGAAAAATTATCAGAGATGAAAGAATGTGTAGAACCTGAATCAAACAACACACTAGAATAATCTGAAAAAACAAACAAAGTACCTGATACCACTTCATTTGATGGACCAAAATCTGCTGAAGTAGTTTCATAGGATTTCACCACTCCCTTTTTCTTGTAGTTTGACTGCTTCTCATCATTTGATCTCTTTGTCGAACACTTGTTTGCATAATGACCCATCTCATTGCACTTGAAACATTTCACTAACTGTAAATCAAATTTGGTCTTACCATCACCCTGATATTTTTCTATGCAATCACGAGCCTTATGTCCCATCTTACCACATCGGTAGTGCGTTCTATATTTCAGAAGACATTCCCCAGCATGCCTTTTACCACATTTATTAGAAACTGGAAACATAGTTTTCTTACCATTAGACTTATTTGAAGGATTCTTCCCTTTATCCTGCCACCTCGGTCTCTTCTTCTATTGGTTGTTATAGAACACTTGATCATCGGAAAACTCTATTTCCACCTTCTTAGCACATCGAACAATCTTTTCATAACTCTTGAACCCACGAGAAGCTAAAGCCCTTCGATATTTTGGCTTTAATCCTGAGTAAATACGATTGATTTTACTATCAAGGTCTCGGATAAAATTTGGAGCATACATTGCCAATCGAGTGAACCTTTCTTCATAAGCAGCCACTGATTCATCCTCTTACCTCAATTCCAAGAATTGGTTTTCCATCCTAAGTCAAACAAAATTAGGAAAATACTTCTCAAGAAACATACCTTTGAATTCATCCCAGTCGATAGCATCAATCTCATCAGCGTCCCTGATATTTTTAACCATAGACCACCACTGATCTGCTTCACCCTCCAAACAGTAAATTGCAAGACGAACCTTTTGTTTGTCTGAACACCCCATGACATCGAAAATCTTCTCCAGTGCTTTTATCCACCCTTCAGCTAGCACAGGGTCAGATGATCCTCAGAATGATGGGGGATGTTGCCTCATGAAATGTTCCACCACTGACATGTTCCTCTGTGGTTGATCTGGATGATCTCGTGCATGGATACCACCACCATTTATCGCTAGAGTCAACTACGCCATTACTGCAACAAACTGTTCAGTTCTAATTCCAACCATCTCAGGACGCTGATTCGGAAGGTCATTTCCTTCTGTATGCCTTCCTAGCACTACTTCCCTGTTTCTTCTACGGAAAACCATTCTTAAAAAACATCTATTAGATGAAGCAACATGGTAATCTTCAAATTCTATATCATTTCAATTTGACCAAAAAAAATATTTTTAGGATAATTATTTAATAGAATTTTAACTCCTAAAGTTATTTAAACCGAATTTTGATACCAACTATAAGGCCCTATCCTTAAACATTACTTAATATTGAGTTATTTCTAGAAATACACATTGAGGATATTTTCAGGTTTAGAGTTTTAGAGAATTAGATCATAAATCATGCATTAAATTCCACATTTAAACAAGGTGGTTACATAAAAGACAGTATTATTTTTCCCATAAAAGAATACATATTTAAAATAAAACATAGATTTTTCCGTGACACTTCCTCGACACTATCAACACATCATGTACTTTTCCCTTGACCTGTGAAAAACATTTCAAAAACTTAGGATGAGCATAAAAAGCTCAGTAATTGATATAAAGGTATGAAATGAAAACATTAGTCCATGTATACATAATAATTAATGAAATCATACTTTAATCATAAAACATAATCACTTTAACATACCTTATCAAATCATGAATAAATCATAGAAATCATAAAACATAAAGGTAACTTGAGGCATTCATAACATTCTTGCGTGGGGAGTAACCCTCATGGTTACGTTTGGAATACCCATCACAGTATATTCCCTAAATATCTTTGGATAAACCTTAGCGTTTAACCCGTTCATGTTACACAATGAATTGGAGAGCTATATCGGGCTCACCTACCCTTAGTTTATCACGGAACCACCCATCTTCATAAACAATGCCCAAGAACCATAACATAATTGTATCACATAAAACATGCATAAAGAAAACATAACATTTCCACATTTCAATCACAATATATCAATAACACATTGATAAGAACATTATAAAAACCATTTTTAATAACAAAATAAAATAAAAGTAAAATATGGTATTTATTTTTCATTTAAAAAAAGTTATGGCTTGTAGAGGAAGCTAAAACTCAAATAATGGTCATGGCGGAGGAGAAGTCGTTGTCGCCGCATACGTAGGACAAAAAAATTCCCTTTTGTCATTTAGTTAAATTATTCATCTAAAAAATATTCCTTTTGAATAAACGTAAAAGTAAAAGGGGTTTATACATCGTATAAAAGAAAGCTGTGTATAAAACAAAGTATTCCTCACTGAAAGGAGATTGAGACAAAGTCCCTTACCTCGTGTCTGACTTGACTCGATCGTTCTTTAATCTCCTGAATAATAAACTTGAGTTAATTTCTAATTGATTAATAACATTTTTCAAGTTCATTATTCCTTTTATATCACTTATTACCCTATTATGAACACTATGTAATTATTTAAATTAATAACCGTCGTTTTGTCGATCATTGGTACTTGAGTCAAAAATAAACTCCTTATAATTACAAGTTGTTCCTGTGGTAAAATTTCCATTATATCCAGAATTATATTCATGATGTAGATATAATATATATCATATATATCAAGTATATACATGCATTTATAATATTACATAACATTTGGAGGTAAGAAATGAAATGCACCGTTCATTGAGATGGTAAGTCGTACGTACACATGAACGCTAATTTCAGTTCTATTTTGTATTTAATGGAATTAATTCATAATGATATAAAGGTATATTATAATTCCAGTATAATATAATATATAATATCATTAAATCCATCCTTTATACGTCCCACATATGGCATTAACGAATCAAATCACTTTGAGGGGGCGGTAGTCCGCACTTCCTAAAATGAAGATATCGTGTTTACCCATAATGGAATCCATAAAAGTATGCCATAAATGAAAAATAAAGAATCATAATATATATCATATATAAATTGAGTGACATCTTAATGGCCACCATGAAAGGTGTTAAAAAATATTGAACAATCATCGTTTCGTGAGGCATAAATTTGCACAGAAACAGTATGTTCTTTAACCATTAGATGGAGGTGTGTGTAATTGTAGCTCTAATACTTCTGATACCAAAATCCTAGTATATCTAAGATACTGGTTTTTTTATAAGAGAAACGAATAAAAAGAGTTTAGGGTGTTGGAGAAGCAAAATAAAACAAAATAACACAAGTGAAAACATTACCTTTAAATCGGGAAACTCCTCTTGGTATGAACGAAAAGGGATTATTGAAGAGATTTATGACTATGTTAAGGATTCTATGATTAATAGAGGGATTTGGAGAGATAAAATAAGCATATATTAGCCGATCCAATGGCTTGAGAAGTATGGTTAAGGAGGTAGAGGTGGGGGCCTTTTATAAGAGGGAGGAGGGGCACTCTTGGAATGTCAAGAAATGTTACTTTATATTAGAATGAGTTTCGGATTTTAAAGGTCCCACGTTGATATATTTCTAGGATAAGGTGATAAAGGTTCGAAATGTACTCATCCAATAGGTTTTTGAAATGTTTAAGTCTTAGATTTTAAATTATCTTTTCATTTTATTTAAATCGTTCATTAATGAGGTAATCGCTGCATCATCATGGTGTCATAAAAATTTTAATTTATTTAATGACTAAAAATTATAAAAATATACTATGATGTAGGAAATATATTTAGATTTATAATGACTATTATTATTCTAATAGATAATTTACAAAGACAAAACTAAAATTGTTTTACTTAGGTCTTACGTACTTTTTTATATTTTACTTTCTTTAAAAATAAAAAGATAAAAAGTCACTATCACACAAAAGTGATTCCATGGGGTCCCAAAGTTTGGCACAAGGCATACCATGGTCGCCCATGAAACAAATAGTATCATTAGGACACATTTTGGGGTCATTTTATATTATTATGTTATTATTTTATTACCTTTAACTACCTGATAGCTAATTAATCATGATAATTAAAGATAATTACCATCGTTACTATTCATAATGTCCAAAGAAAGAGTCTTAATTACATAATTTGGACCTTCTAATTACAAATATGGAATCCATTTTACCAAATTCCAAACACAGAAATTTCAATAATTAATTTAAAAATAATTACCGTTGTCAAAACAAAGAGCGGTTTTTTCTAAACAATATCTATGAAATGTTTGGCACTTGTTTATGCCCAATTCCAAAATGAAACTAATTATAATGACCACCATTGGATAAAATGGTAAAAGTATATTATAATTAAACTTTAAAACCAATTATAAAGATAATCTAACCATATAATTAAATTAGATGAAAAGGCAGTTTTGAAGTAAAATGCAGTATTTTTCACTATTCATTAAAAATGAATATTGTCAGAAAAATACCAAAAATTTATCCAAAGTAAATTTAAATGTCTCAATACTAAATAATAAGTTTATGTTGACAAATACAGCTTATAAAATTTTCAAAATATTGATTTAAAAATGGCTCTCCATCAAAAGGCGGTAAAACAATCTTTTAAAAATATTATAGAATTCTATGCTTGAGATTGGATTTACTCTCATTTTAAGCCTTTAAAACACTATATAATTCATAAATAGACATAGATATAAAAATCCATTATTATTTACTTACTTGGTATGTTACATAGGGATTCAACATCAGCTGGAAAGAAGTGGCGTTTGGAGACTTCCATGTGGGGGACACTATCTAGGGTGTGATTTCAAGTAGTTATGTCTCCTTCCATTAGTATGGGAGGTAGGAACACATGTGGATTCAGTGTTATAGAGACCCAATAGAGTGTTAGTACTATGGAATGATGGTCTATATACAAAAGTATTGTGGGACCTTTCTTCTTCCAATTATTGAGATGGTTCAATGCTGATTTATTGTTTAAGAGTGGTATTCACAGCTTCATGTCAGTATTGGAGTTGAAGTACTATCAGTCATTCAGTTCATGAAGGTTGTTGTGGTCAGAAGACAAGAACACCAGTTGTAAATCGATATCAGAGTAGTTATATGGATTGAGGATTAACATACATGGATATTATATCATTTTTATTAATATTTAGCACATTAAAAGTATATTCCTGAGGAATATAATAGTATAGTGTCTTTGGAAATGTGGAAAAAAATCTAATTTGGTGATTGATTTTCATTATTTACCAAAAAGATATTCCCCTTTAGTACTTCTACTTAAAACCCTTCTTCAGAACCTAGGGAAAGGAAACATAACAAAAGGGTTAGTTCAGATGATCAGTAAGTGTAAACAAGGTAGATATGACAGTATAAAAAGGAGAATGAGAGTATGAGAACATGATCATAACATTAAAAGATCATACCCAACATATCAAAGATCATAAAAATGAATCATGGAATAAATTTTAGTAGTTTTTAAGGCATGAATCAATAAGGAATCAAGACCATAATACATGAAATCATAACATAAGAATAAGACGTAGAATTTTTGGCATACACCTAAGTATAGAAAATATTATGTCAAGGATACCAACCAAGACCTTAATAACATGTTATAATTGGTATAATTACTAGTGTATGTAATTTAGTATTGGGATAATAACCTGTGTACCCTCTTGTTCTCGGACTTGGTCTAAAACCTATGTATCCTCTTACATTCAGGCTTGGGAAACAATATGTATACATTATTATTTTTAGGTTTGGGCAAAAACATGTGTCCCTTCTTGTTTTTGGGATTGGTATACAATATATGTACACATTGAGCTCATATAAAATTTATCATTGCCCAATCCATTAGAGGAAGAAATATATCCCACTTTTAACATAATAAATTCAGGCACACATGTGCTACAAGATAATAAAACTTGCATCATATAATGACCCATAAAAAAGATTGGTTTCATAAACATCATATCATAACCCATGAAATTAAATGTGTATCATAAACATTTCATTATATCATTACCTATGGAAATTTGATTGGTCTCATAATCATATTTTCAAAGCATAACCCAAGAGAATCAGCTAGTTTTAAGAGAATATAACTCATGAAAGGCAAACATGTGACGCAAACAACATTCCATCAAGACATAAACCATTAAATAAAGAATATTAATGATATTTATAATCAATAAAAAAGTATTTCATCTTATATGGAGAAGGATTTTGGAAGATCACGTGGAATATTTCTTAAGGAAAATATCCTTTCTTTGAAAAACATTTTCATATAACCATTTCAAAAATCCATTTATTTTAAATAAATCTTTATAATTTCATTTAAAACAATTCTTTAGGAAGCTATATTTTACTATGTGAAAAATTGTTTTTTAAAACATAAGAAATTTTGAAAACCATTTTCCTTGAAAACATATAAAATAAGATTCAAATTTTTTTGAAATCCATTTTCATTCAAAATAATTCCAGAACTTACAATAAAATATTGAAATCATTTAAATCATTTTCCCTGAAAATAACCTTTTTAAAACATATAAATGAATATTTTAAAATCATCTAAAACACATTTTGATGAATAATTTTTTTTGAAACTATTTCCCTTTGAAAACCACATTAAATTAAACAAATTTCTAGAATATTAGGGAAATAATTTCTTAAAAAATAAACTTATATACATATAAAATAAGATTCTAGGAAATTACAGTCATGGGGGTGGTTAATTTGGTATAACCTGGAAATTCCTTTTTCACCTTAAAAGTATATAAAAGTGCCATGACAAGAAAATGACAAGCATATTCCTTTACAAAGCTTTTTTTAAAAAGGTAAAACATGTCTAAAACCTCCCATTAAACATCATAGGATAATTGTAAAACATTTTGAATTTTTTTTCAAAGTAGGGTTTTGAAAGAACATAGATTTCTGACTGAAATTGGAAATAAAGTCAGATCTTATTAAAAACATTTTCTTCAATATTTTAAGTACCAAAGAGTGGAGAAAATGGTACCAATATATGAAGATCTCATGAATGACTATAGGATAATAAAATTCAGGATTTTTCATGAGATATCGATGATAATATTTCATCAATGAAAACATATTTATAAATAATCTCAAAAAATGGTATGATTGTTTTAATAAACTCTTACCATTTGGTAACATTTAATTTTATTCGCCATGTAAGAAAATGAAATTAAATGAAGCATAAAATATCTTTAAAAAATTAGGTTCATGTTATAATTTGTAAAGTGGTAGTATATACACATCATAGAAGAATATAGCTGTATAACATGGAATGTGTCTCAAAGATGACAACTTGTGACAAAATTACGTTACTGATTTCGTAGCTTTGGAAACATAAAACCCATAAGGGTGAGATCTCAAAATGGATTTGTAAATTTACATTAATTTATTTTTAATAATCATATAATACATCCATGATTGTTATACACACCACATATAATAAACAGGAGGTGAACATGGCTTGTGTCTCTTGAAAAATAAAAGTTTGATGAGAAAAACATTAATATTATAATAACTTTGGAATCGTGATCCCCATGAAATAATGATATGAGATAAAGATTTTAATATCATTAAATAAAGTAATTTAATTATATTAAATTTCATATGGTAGTATATACACCACAAAAAATAATCGAGTGGTGAATATGGAATATATCTCACGGAAATAAAAAGTGAGATGAAATTATCTTACCTTAAGTATTGACTTTCTTTGTATATATTCAGACATACTTTATAATAAATATTTATTTTTTAAACATATAAAAAGAAACCATATTACTATATATAATACCCTATATTATGCACATATTAATTTATATTACTCATTTGTTAGCAATTCCATGTTAAAGTATGTTTCTGGTAATAACTACATTGTTTTTCAAACATGTTTTACTTGTTTTTCTTAATAATCTTACTAAGATTGTAATTTAATTACATAAATAATGTAAAAAATGATTTATATATCATATATATTAATTTTATAAATATTTATTGTAATATATAAAAGATAGAAATATTAAATTAAATAAACCTTTCATGGAGACGGTAGGTCATACATACGCATGAACGCTGCTTCCGTTTTATTATCGTATTGAAAGGAAGAAAGTAAATGACATATACGTATAGATATATTATAATTACAGTTTAATTATTATTTCATATATATAATATATTTTAATTAAATATGTCATTAATAAATTTCATGTAAAGTGTGAATGAATCACATCACTTTGAGGAGGCGGGAGACCACACTTCCACTAACGAAGTTATCGTAGTTATATAAAATAGAAGTAATGAAGTTATGTTTTTTATAACATTTAAATAAGAATAAATAAATTATAAATTTCATATATATAATGTAAAATTATAATTTATATCATAATTCCAAACCATGATAGGTGGTAAATGAAAAACAAACCACATCGTTTCGTGAGGCGGTAGTTCACCGTACACAAGAACAGTAACTTCGTTAACCATCAGATGCAAGTGTTTGTAAGTGTAGGTAAAACATTTAGAATAAAAATTATTCATAATATTTAGGATATATAGGTTATTATATAATAATTTAATAATAATAATTGAAGGTTTGGAGAGTGAAAATAAAACAAAGGGGCTAGAGGAAGGATATAACCTCTTCTTTGGGTAACTCATTTTGGTTTTCACAAAAGGGCTTCCTTGGATGGATTTATTCCAAAAGGGAGGATTATAAGATGATCGAAGGGATGTTTGGAGATTTTTTGATATATTTTGCTGATCCAAAGGGCTTGATAGGTGTGAATATGGGGGAGGGGTGAGTTCCTTTTATAGTGGAGGATGAGTGAAATTCTTGTAAATACCAAAAGGTAATCACTAATGGGAGGTTTAAATTATCTATTATGTTAAAAAAATTACAAATAATGTATTAAATTGAATTAACGGTGGAAAAAAAATCTCCACCATAAAAAATATATGCGCATTGTTTAATTTTGTTCCTCAGTCTTATTATTTCCTTGTATTTTTCATTTTCATTTCTCATTTAGGTAACTAGTTTTCCAACCTAAGTAATTTAACCATTAAGAATAACTATTTGTGATTAATATTAGAAAAATATAGTCCTAATTAATTATAAATATTATATTTAATTTACAAAACAAAAATTCTCATGTGTTTTGGAAATTAATTTTAAAACAAGCACATGTAACATGAAAACCCAATTTTAACCCAAATCGTGATAAAAATGTTTTTACTATTTAGGGATATATGTGTTAATTATAAATAAGAATTTGGTCCATAAATAGATAATATTTTATATTTATTAAAACATAAAAATCACTAGGAAGATGTTAAAAGTTTTATTAATTTTAAATCTTTTAATAAAATAACATTTATTGGATAATAACATTACATTCTATTTTGACATTATTTATTTAATTTTAATATAAATGTATTATCATATTTCAAATATATTAAGTTCCCATATATTTAACATGATATATTAATCTAAAAAAATAATTTAACATAATACTTTAGTAAATTTATGTAGCTCCCCGACCCAGAAGTCTGGTGCTAGTGCATTATTTTATTACATTGGCATTATTACCAAGAAAAAAATCATCGAGGGTCGTTCAATTTATTATTCATGGAGAAATAGATAACATACATGATACACATAACAAATGGGTAAACTAAAATGATACATGCTACACAATACATTGAAATAAACTGAATCCTTCAAATCTTAATCAAAGTTCACTTCTTCAAAACCTGGGAGAGAAACAAAATAATGGTGAGATAAAATTCTCATTAAGGGTAATTAAAAAAGAATAAATACTGAATCAATATATATGGTAAGGTAAATAACTGAGCACAATTTCCATTTACATAAATAGATAAGAAATAAATAATATTGAAAGTAAGAAACTAAAACACGTTCCAGAAATTAATAAATTGAGAATAAACTACATCCATAGATATGTTGATTCCAAATCTCATGGACAAATAATGAATGAAAATATATGAGGGATATGATTTATTAGTGAAATCCCTTTTTTAGGCACAATAAAACCTATACCATCAATTCCTTTCACAATATGGTTTAAAATAGGGATAGAAACCCATTTAATTTGGCCAACATATTCGTCTCATGAGAACCTATAGATTCATCATGGATCAATATAAAGTCTTGGATCCACCTGTCATTTCCAATCCAAAGAATTCCTCATAATGAAAATAAATATTATGCCTTATTAAATAACGTATATTTAATGATAAATATTGATTCATAAATAATTCCCCAATTAATCAAATAAATGTCTAAGTAGGCATCGTATGTAAATTGGTATATATTTTAAGAAATTATAATATCCACGAAAAAATGAAATGGATAATTAGGGAAAATTAAATGTTTGATGATCATATTATATTAATTATTTCTAGTAGACTAAAAAATAAATCATGGAATTGAATGTGAATACTATACCTGACCAAGTTAATAATAAACCATATAGAGGACGAATATAGATGGAATCAATACAATTATCTTAATTAGGGTAAAAAAAAGGGTTGTTTGCTTTGATGAAATAAAAGACTAAATATTTTAAAATATTCTTGATAAAAATATCCTTTTATTTTGAAAACCATTGTGAAAATATTTTTCATTAAAAATACCTTTTGAAAATATTTTCCTTAAAAAAACCTTTTAAACTTCATAAGGATTCTTTGATGAAATGACAGCGGATAAATCCGTACATGTCTTATGATGTCAAAAATATATTCTTTTTGTACGGTAAATTTTTTGAAAAGTATATTGTCCAGAAGGTGAAAAAAATATTCCTTTGAAATCATATGTAATAGATAAAAATGGAAAAAATTTATTTACGAATTTTCTTTCTAAAAACATTTTAATAGAACATGTTTTTTAGAATAAAATATATTCTCCTACTAAAAAGAGAAAGAAAGATGGGTTTTCTTAAAAAAAATTCTAAAACACATTGAGTACCAAAGAGTGGGAATGGTACTAATAATTTAAAATGGTAACTAATAACCAGATTATAATGAGAGGGTTTACTGAAAATGGTTATTTAGTTTTATCTAATGGAGACTCCATTGAAAAATCATTAGTATTAGACTTATGGAAAATAATCTTTAAACATCCCAAAGTGTCCCATACCCCTTTGAAAATTTTTAAATAATAACCTCCAGAAGAATTCAAATTTACCGAGGGTTATAATATCATTAAATTAAGATGAATCATTACATAAAATTTCAATCGCAATCTATAAACAATATAAAAGAAACTAGGTTCATAACTATACAATATGCCTCGATAAAATGAAATTGAGATGAAATCCCTTATATATGAATAGAAAGATAAAAAAGTGTTAGAAATTAAATTAAACATATAAATACCATGAATATAAATGAATTCATGATATAATATATCAAAATGGGTAGTCGTTACACCACACAAAATAAGTAAGTGGTGAATATGACATCTATATCACAGATAGAAATCCATACCAATGTAGTAACAAATAAATTGGAAAACCCCAAATGTAATAATACTTAAATAAAAAACATAAATACCATTAACATAATATAATTCATGATATTATACATCAATTTGGAAGTATGTACACCATATATAATAATTTAGGTGCACAACAATGAATTATGATTCACAAAATGAAAATGAGACAAAAATACCTTACCATAACCTTATTTTTGTTGTGTGGTTTTTATAATCATATATAGTGATTATAAATATGTTAATAACTTATTAAAAAACCATAATCATGTTTATAATATCATATATAATATTCTTATTATATCTTATTACCCATTTTATAATAAACATTCATTCATTTAACTATATCGGGGGTTAATTTCCTAGTTCATCAAGTATTTTTTAAATTTTTATTATTTTTTATTATCATGGTTTAATAATATAAATATTTTAAACCATAATTATAATATCATATATATCCAAAATATATATATGTATCTATAATAATATATGATGTTTTGGAGATAATAAATAAAATGCATCTTTTATGGGGACGGTAGTTTGTATGTATGCATGAACGCTACTTTCATTTCTTTGTCCAGTTAAAATAATGAATAGTAAATGGTATGTATGTATGTCATAATTTAAGTATCATATCTATTTTATATATATATATATATATAATAATTTTATTAAAACCATCCTTATTACGTTCCATATATATCATGAACGAATCATATCGCTTTGAGAGGGTGGTAGTCCGCACTTCCTCAAATGATACTAACATTTCAATGTAAGATGAAATGTATAGAGGTATGTGTTTTAAATGAATTATAGAAGCATAAAGATGTTATAAATACCATATATATCCTATATAAGAATCTTTTCCTTAATAAAAGCCACCATGGGAGGTGGTAAGGGAAAATTAAACAATCATCATTTAGCGAAGTGGCAGTCCGCCTACACATAAACTGTATGTTTATTACCCATTTGATGGATGTGTGTGTATGTGAAGGAATAAATATTAACATATAAACATACTATAAAATTTAGGATACTTTATTGGTTAAATAAATATGTAATAATAATATTTTAAGGAGTATATAATGGAAATAATATAGAGGAGTTTGAGGGAGGGCGTTACCTCTTAATCAGGTAACGCCTTTTGGTTTTCACCAAAAGGATTAAATATATTTCTTTATAACCAAAGTGGGATTCAAGGTGAAAGAAATTTATGTTTGGGAGTAAATTTCAAAGAGTTTTTCTAAAAATATTGGGATTTATTGGAGTATGTAAGTGGGAGTGAAAGAGACCATTAATAATAGATGAGGGGTGGAATCTCTTGTAATATTTTATAAGAAAGGAACCCCACCAAAGTTTTCCTTATTGAATGTATTTAAATTATGGTAAAATATCATTAAAATTGAGTATAGGGTCTAAATATTTCCAAACAATTGGTCTTGGACAATTTTATGGGTTGATTTTGTCATTATGGTAATGGTTAAGTCTCTTATTAAGCTTAATTTAACCTTAATCGTTATAATTAATTATAATTAATTGGACTAATATTTTTTTTCAAAAACTAAGTTGAATATATGATAAAATATAAGTTATGATGATTCAAATTATGGAATCCTTTTATTCAAATTCATATCACTTATTTTTCTGAAATTAATTTAAATTTAATCCCATATACGGGACAACAATGTAGGTTTTTTAAGTAAAAACATCCAAACATTTTCTATGTTTTTATAGTCAATTTCCAATTTAAAATGATTCCAATGACCTAAATTGGATTAATTAATAAATATATTTTATAATTAGTCTTTAAAACCTGTTAAAATTAAAATTTTACTTTATAAATAAATGGGATGAAAAAGATGTTTTGGATTAAATTTCAATATATTTCATAATTCATTAAAAAATGAAAATCTACGTAAAAATAACAAAACAATGCTCAATTATATATTTTTATATTTATCTTCCTAATGTTATGTTTATTTTGACATATTAAATTTATAAAAGGGTCCAAAATTGGATTTTATGAGGGTTTACCATCGAATGGAGAAAAAAAAACATGTATAAATATATAATATTTTATATGTTTTATAGGGTTTGTTTTAATTTTATGCCAAAAATATATTAGATGAGTGTAAAAATATATTTTGTGGATATATAATAAATAATTTTACTATATAAATTTTCTAAAAATGTTAGTATTTTATTGGTAATCCAAAATGCATTGAAGTCGTGATTTGTTTAAATAGGGTGTTGTGTGTATTGAAAAGATTCCAAAAATATAAGGGAAAATGGTAAACTCTTAGGGTGCTACAAGTTACGTTACTTTTAATGTATTTAGCATCATTTAACTTAATTAATTATTAAATAAATAATATCTGCGTTAGAATTTGTTAAACATTTAATGTAACTAGTTCATCTCTAAAATTTAATGATAAATAATTATGATAAAAAAACTCACTTATCATTAAAAATGATATATATAGCTGAAAATATGTTTTTTTTATTATCTATATGTTTTATAATTGTTGGAGGTAAGGAAAGTTCCTCTTTCTCTTTTTCCTTAAATAACTTATGAAATAGGGAAATTTTATCAAATAGTATACCAATAACTCATAAAATTAGAATCATGAGTGGATATAGTATAAATATAGGAATAAAATGGATTTTCAACATTTTTATAAATAATTTTGGCACTTAAGATTAAGATTAAGCCCCTTGTTAAGCATAATTTTACCTTAATTGCTATGATTAATTTTAATCACATACCCTAATGTTTTGGGTCCAAAATTAAGTTGATCTTATTAGATTATAAATATCATAATTATTACAACATTGTATGCCTATTTTTTAAAATTCAAATAAAAATAGTGTAAACATTATGTTTAATTCTAATCTCGTTGATGTAGAGAGAAAGTGGGGTTTTAAACATAAAATTCTCAAAAGTTCATTAAGTGTTTATATCTAAATTAAATATCAAAATTATTTCATTAACATAAATTTTATTAATGGATATATATTTTATCTATTGTGAATTTTAAAAAATAAAATAAAATATTATGTAAAGATCATAATTATTTAATTAAAAGGCAACTTTCAACTAAAATGTAGTATTTTTCACTATTTATCAAAAAACAAAACTTCTCATAAAAATACCAAAAATTCACCCTAAGATAAATTTGACATTAATTATTCAAAATTTATATTTTTTGGACAAATAAAATTTGCAAATGTGTAAAAACATTATTTTATAATAGGTGGTCCATCAAAAGGGGTAAAACTCAGTCATATGTGTAACAAATGCTAACTCAAGGTTGTGTGTTATAACGCCCCGACCCAAGTTACCCAGAGTCGGTGCATTATTGTGTAACATTGGAATGATCACAAAAGATCAAGTCTCTATAGACCGATTAGTTTAGTAGCCTTGTAAACACTAGATACATTCATAAATGTTACATTACATAATAAAGTGAATAACTACAATAACATAGTATCCATTTTCCACACTCATATCCCCTTCAGACTATCCCTGCAGGTCATTCCTAAAATACTTCTTCACATCCTGGAAAAATTAAAACATTGAAAGGGGTGAGCTCAGATGCTCAGTAAGGATAACAATATTGCGGAAGCTTTCATAAATAATCATTACCATTTAAGGGAATTTATAACTAAAACAAAAGCCTTTTCAAACTTGAACTTCAGCATAATATGGCAAAAATAAAATTAAATAATTCCATTTACTTACTCACATGGATATTCTACTAGTGGAATAATCACATGCAATATCAATAACCACTTTTATAATTATGGAATTCATAATGCCATACTATCATAACCACATAGCCAAGGCCTCGTTCCAAGACTACAAATAAGATTTTGTCAAGGCCTCATGCCAAGACACTAGTTTGTCTCATGAGACCTGCTGATGCATCAAGGAGCTATAGCGGGATCCACCTGTCACTTACTATGTCCAATGCATTCCTCATATGAAAAAAGGTATATAAACATTTAGGAATACCATTTTTTTACAATACCGTTTGAAATTAATTGCGGCATCAAAATACCAGTTAAATTTTTAGAAGATACTTACATTTAAAATTTCTCAAATATACTCCAGTGTTTTTCTGAAAACATTATGAAAGCTTATGAAAACAAAATAACTAATTCTGAGACTTCTCGACAAATTATATGCCATGATGGGTCCATGCCCAATCCCTTCCTTTGTACCACACTCGAGAGTTGGGTTTTCTGAAAACATTTTTAAGCTTGCGTTAAATACATATACATTTGCACTGGGTTTTCATATATTAAGACTCGTAAACAACATTTGATACAAACCATTTTCAAAACTAAAATAAAATAAAATTAAAACATGGTATTTGTTTTTCATTTAAAAATGGTTATGGCTTGTAGAGGAAGCCTAAACTCCAATAATGGTCACGGCGGCAGAGAAGTCGTTGTCGCCACATACGTACGACAAAAAAACATTCCCTTTTTTCATTTACTAAAACACTTCATATAAATATATTCCTTTCGAATAAATGTAAATTTCAAAGGTGTTTATACACCATATAGAATAGATTTGTGTATAAAACAAAATATGCCTCAATGAATGGAGATTGAGACAAAGTCCCTTACAAAGATAATTTTTTTTAAAATAAAATAAATATATTATGTGTATTCACTATAAGTACACATAAATAATGTACCAATACAAGATATGACATAATAATATCATGACATAATTTTAAAGTAGGATATTAACCCAAAGAATGGAAATTGGGTTAAGAAGTTCTCTTACCTCATGTCGGACTTGACTCAATCGTTCTTTAACCTCATTAATAATAAACTAGAGTTAATTTCTTTTTTCTTAAGAACCTTTTGCACTGGGTTTTCATATATTAAGACTCGTAAACAACGTTTGATACATACCATTTTCAAAACTAAAATAAAATAAAATTAAAACATGGTATTTGTTTTTCATTTAAAAATGGTTATGGCTTGTAGAGGAAGCCGAAACTCAAATAATGGTCACGGCGGCAGAGAAGTTGTTGTCGCCACATACGTACAACAAAAAAACATTCCCTTTTGTCGTTTAGTAAAATGCTTCATATAAAAAGATTCATTTTGAATAAATGTAAAATTAAAAGGTCTTTATACACCATAGAGAAGAGATTTTTGTATAAAACAAAATATGCCTCAATGAATGGAGATTGAGACGAAGTCCCTTAAAAAGATAATTTTTTTTTAAATAACATAAATATATTATGTGTATTCACTATAAGTACACATAAAGAAAGTAAAAATACAAGATAGGACATAATAATATCATGACATAATTTGAAAGTAGGAGATTAACCCAATGAATGGAAATTGGGTTAAGAAGTTCCCTTACCTCGTGTCCGACTTGACTCGATCAATCTTTAACCTGCTGAATAATAAACTAGAGTTAATGTCTTTTTTCTTAAGAACCTTTTACATGTTCATTAATCCTTTTATATCACTTATTACCATGTTATGAATATTATGTAATTATTTAAGTTAATAATGGTCATTTTGTCGATCTTTGGTACTTGAGTCAAAAATAACCTTCTTATAATTACAAGTTGTTCATGTGGTGAAATATCCATTATATCCAAAATTATATTCCTGATGTAGATATAATATATATATATATATTATATATATCTAGTATATACATTCATTCATAATATTACATAACATTTAGAGGTAAAAAATGAAATGCACCGTTCATGGAGACGGCAATCCGTACGTACGAATGAACGCTACTTTCATTCCTATTTCATATTTAATGGAATGAAATCATAATTATATAAAGGTATATTATAATTCCATTATAATATCATATATAATATCATTTACTCCATCCTTTAAACATCCCACATATGGCATTTACGATTCAAATCACTTTGAGGGGGCGGTAGTCCGCACTTCCTAAAATGAAGATATCGCGTTTACCCATAATGCAAACCATAAAGGTATGACATAAATGAAAAATACAGAAGCATAAGTAAAACATAAACATATTATATATCATATATAAATATAGTGACATCTTAATGTCCACCTTTGAAGGTGTTATATGAGTGTTGAACAATCATTGTTCCGTGAGGCAGAAATTCGCCATCCACAGAAACAGTATGTTCTGTAACCATTAGATGTAGGCGTGTGTAAGTGTAGCTCGAATACTTCTTATAAAAACATCCTAGTATATTTATGATACTGGTGTTGTTACAAAATAAATGAATAAAAAGAGTTTAAGTGGTTGGAGAAGCAAAATAATACAAAATAACATAAGAGAAGACATTACCTTAAAATCGGGTAACTCTTTTTGGTTTGAGCCAAAGGCCTCCTTGGGAAGAATTATGACCAAATTGAGGCTTATAGGAGTAAGAGAGGGAAGTTTATAGAGTATCTGGGCATGAGTTTGGCCGAGCCAAAAGGCTTTTATGGTGTGAGTAAGGTGGTAGTGGTGGGGGCCTTTTATAAGAGGAGAGGAGGGGCACTCTTGGAAAGTCATGAAATGTTATTTTATTATATAATGTGTTTCAGATTTTAAAGGTCCCATACTTATATATTTCGATGCTAAGGTGATAAGGGTTATAAATATACTCATCCAATAGGTTTTTGACAAGTGTAAGTCTTAGATTTTACATTATCTTTTCATTTTATTTAAATCGTTAATTAATGAGGTAATCGCTGCATCATCATAGTGTCATAAAAAATTTTATTTATTTAATGTCTAAAAATTATAAAAAATATATCATGATGTAGGAAATCGTTATATCTTTCTAATTAATATTTATAGTCAAATATATGACTTGTATATCCCCAAATAAAAATTGTTTAATAAAACAACTCATGTTTGTGACATTTTTATTTTAACATTAAATAAAAAGCTTTTAATGTCATTTTCTACCAAAGTGGCTCCATGGGGTACCCAAGTTGACCCATGGATTGTCTTGGTCAGCCATGACTCATACAATAGGGGTAGGACAAATGTAAGGGTGTTTTCATATTTTTATAATATCATTTTTACCTTAAATTTCACTAATTACCTTTAATCGCGATTAATTAATCTTAAAAGTTACTATTCACCAAAAAATTATTTTATTCCCATTGAACCACATTTTACTTCATAATGAAAACCATGTATGTCAGATTTTTTAAAATAAAATCACAGAAGTGGTAATGTTTCATTTAAACGAGAAATCAGTTTTTTAACTACCACGTAGTGGTTTCACTATTCATCAAAAATTGATGTTTTTGAGAACAATGCCAAAATTTCACCCTAAGCTATAATTGATATTCTGAATTCAAAAATGATGTCTATTTTACAAAATTCCAAAAAAATAAGTTTCATTAATTAATTTTATAATTAATTCCCACTGTCACAACAAATAGCGTGTTTTTAAGAAACAATATATTTCAAAAGATTGACAATTGTTTATGTCCAATTTCAAAGTGAAATTAATTCTAATGACCAACATTGGATAAAATGGTAAAAATATATTCTAATTATACTTTAAAACCACTCAATAATATAATTTATAATTATAAATTATTTTGATTAAAAAAGTTGTTTTCAAGTATTTTTCACTATTCATAAAAAATTGGAAGTTCTCATAAAAATACAAAAAATTCAACATAGGCCAGTTTCAATATTCCGAATCCAAAAATGAAGTCCATTTTGAAATATAAAATATATATAATTTCAAAAGGTGGGTATTACTATTCATAATGGCCATTTTTATAGGTCATAGTGTGTTAGAATCTCGAACTTGCGTACAATGCAAACTATTGCATTATTGAAAGACAAGAGTATCGTGGAAGCTTGGGGTGTTACATTCTCCCCTCCTTCAATAAATTGAATCCTCGCAATTTAATTTTTTTTTTGAAAATAAAAGGTTGAAGATAGGAAATACCTTTGTGTAAAACCCACATTGAAAATAAGTTTAATAAAAATATAACTTTAAAAGATAGAAAGATAA
This sequence comes from Viscum album, assembly GCA_963277665.1. Classification (NCBI taxonomy): domain Eukaryota; kingdom Viridiplantae; phylum Streptophyta; class Magnoliopsida; order Santalales; family Viscaceae; genus Viscum; species Viscum album. The sequence continues at coordinate 1,449,705,511 of OY728146.1, read as the reverse complement.
GTACAAAGGTCACCCGAGATAGCCCATACTAGGAATATATGAAAATATGCATATGGAAGAAAAACAAACCATCAAGGTATGATGGAGAGTTGTAGAAAATAGGATTAGGAGAAGGTTAACCACAAGAAAATCAAAAACTTGTGATTAGTTAAACGGTCATTGAATCCCTAGTTGGAAAAGTTAACCGGCAAAGTTTTTGTTTTAAGTTACCTTTTATACAGTTGAGTAATTTATTTAGAAGATTTACTAAGAACGTAAGGTAATATACATACTTGTCATGTAGACTTTCTTTCTTTAATAAGTTTTTACCACAAACCCATATTTCACTCTAAAAGGTAATAGAACTCAAAAATATTCTATTTATCCTAATTTTATAAGGTTACAAATATTAACACATACCATTCAGATTAGGAAAACTATTTTGTAATAACCAGGGACTTCTTGTGGGATAGTGGTAGGTAATAAAGGCATGTCGCACTATGGTTGTGGGTTCGATTCCTACAGCTTTATCTGACGCGATGGGTTATCTTCCAACCTACAGGTTTTCCTTTTTAAAAACTATATTATTATAATATTCCAAAAATATTATTCAGAAATGTTTTAACATTAAACAACACTATACAAGGTTCAACTTAATCCATTCCAACCTTTATAGTTATCCAAAATACTTCTGTCCAACTCACAGTCGAAATTTTATAAGGAAGGTAAACATAATGAAGATCCGTTTTTCCGCGTAACAACATGTGAACACCTTCATCATGTTTTCTTTTAAAACACTGTAACATCCTGAATTACCATAAATCCTTATTGATTACATTCATGATCCCTTATTCCTTATAGAATACTAGATATACTCCTTCTATCCAAAAATGAATACAAATCATTAATCAGTTTCAAGGAAGTTAAGAATATCCAATATAATTTATCCAAATCAATCATGTATTATTCCAAAATCACTATCTCGGTATCAGAACCATATTATAGTTTATCTTTCTCTCAACCATATATTTTCAAAAAATTTAACCTGTTGTGGAGTCACTTTTCTTGGTTCCACACAATCCCAAGTCCTTGATTAAATAGTACTGCAGTACAATCCTTATATACTCCATAATTATTATAACCAGTACATCATTGATACAACACTCAAATGACAAAATTATTTAATAAAAACATAAGAACTATAATCATTCCTCCTCATCTGTGGTAGTATCATAACTTGATTATTATCCAATAACATCATTTGGGGCATACTCTAATGATTTGGACATTGGTTTGCATACTGTCCCCACTCCTTACAGATGAATCATTGTACATTTGAAAATTTTTTCTTACCCTTGCAGTCACGCACTTGGTGTCCTTTTTCTCCACACTTATAACAAACTCTCATTCCCTTCAGGTAAGTCCCAAGGTGTTTCTTCCCATTGTTATAACATATTGGAAAAATATTCTTTTCCCTCTTCCCTTTATCCATCATCCTTTTCTTCTCTTGCTTCCCTTGAAATCTGTAGGACTCAGATAATTCTTTACTTATCTTATTAAAACATGATAGTATTTCTTCATATGTTGAGAATACATGGGAGACTATTTCCCTTCTAAATTTTGTCTTAATACCTTGAAAGATATGATCCTTCTTACTCTTTGGATCATACGTATTGCTGGAGTTCACAATACTTCTACTCGGCGCCATTTCTATACAATGTTATAAACTAGGCCAGTTTATGAATTAAAATACATAATTCCATACTTGTAAAACACTTAACATAAATTGAACTATTTATGGATATAATCCCTAATAATAAAAAAATTTTCTTTGAGGAAGTATATACTCATAACCCTTCATAGTGGTTTGTAAAGAAAATGAGAATTATCCTAATCATATCCCCCGAGAGTGTCGTAACCAAGAGTGCAGCAAGGCCCGTTGTCATGCACCAGTTCTCGTTCGAGTCTAGCTCAAAGCGGTGTTTTCAGTTTTTACCTCTAGGTACATATGTGCCAGATCCGCCTCTACCTGCTCATATCCAGACAGGGATGTATTTCTCAGAAAATTCACAAAATCTCTATAATACCAAAATTTTAGGAAGTTCTTCTATACTAATCCTCAAAGTCTATCTTTGGGCTATGTTCTCTAATTAGAGTTTATCTAAATCTAGCTTCCAAGGTTAGTACTAAACTACATCTGATACCAACTGTAACGCCCTGACCCTAGTTACCTAGAGTCGGTACATTATTGCGTAACATTGGAATGATCAAAAAAGATCAAGTATTGAAAGACCGATTAGTTTAGTAGCCTTGGAAACACTAGATACATTCATAAATGTTACATTACATCATAAAGTGAAACACTACAATAACATAGTCTCCAATTTCCACACTCATATCCCCTTCAGACTATCCCTGCAGGTCATTCCTAAAATACTTATTCACATCCTAGAAAAATTAAAACATTGAAAGGGGTGAGCACATATGCTCAATAAGGACAACAATATTTTGGAAGCTTTCACAAATAATCATTAACATTTAAGGCAATTTATAACTAAAACAAAAGCCTTTTCAAAATTGAACTTCAGAATAATATGGAAAAAATAAAATTAAATAATGCCATTTACTTACTCACATGGATATTATACTAGTCGAATAATCAAATCAATATCAATAACCACTTTCATAATGATGGAATTCATAATGCCAGACTATAATAACCACGTAGCCAAGGCCTCGTGCCATGACTACAAATAAGATTTTGTCAAGGCCTCGTGCCAAGACACTAGTTTGTCTCATGAGACCTGCTGATGCATCAAGGATCTATAGAGGGCCCCACCCATCACATACTAAGTCCAATGCATTCCTCATATGAAAAAAGGTATATAAACATTTACGAATACCATTTTTTTAAAATACCGTTTCAAATTAATTGCAGCATCAAAATACCAGTTCAATTTTTAGAAGATACTTACATTTAAAATTTCACAAAAATACTCCAGTGTTTTTCTAAAAACATTATCCAAGCTTCTGAAAACAAAATAACTAATTCTGAGACTTCTCGACTAATTATAGGCCATGATGGGTCCATTCACAATCCCTTCCCTTCTCCCACACTCAGGAGTTGGGTTTTCTGAAAACATTTTTAAACATGTCTTAAATACATATACATTTTCATTGGGTTTTCATATATTAAGACTCGTAAAAAACGTTTGATACATACCATTTTCAAAACGAAAATTAAAGAAAATTAAAACATGGTATTTTTTTCATTTAAAAAAAGTTATGGCTTATAGAGGAAGCCGAAACTCAAATAATGGTCACGGCGGCGGAGAAGTCGTTGTCGCCACATACGTATGACAAAAAAACTTTCCCTTTTTTCATTTACTAAAACACTTCATATAAAAAGATTACTTTCGAATAAATGTAAAAGTCAAGGGTGTTTATACACCATATAGAATAGATTTGTGTATAAAACAAAATATGCCTCAATGAATGGAGATTGAGACAAAGTCCCTTACAAAGATAATTTTTTTAAAATAAAATAAATATATTATGTGTATTCCCTATAAGTACACATAAATAATGTACAAATACAAGATATGACATAATAATATCATGAAATAATTTTAAAGTAGGAGATTAACCCAAAAATTGGGTTAAGAAGTTCTCTTACCTCATGTCGGACTTGACTCAATCGTTCTTTAACCTCATTAATAATAAACTAGAGTTAATTTCTTTTTGCTTAAGAACCTTTTACATGTTCATTATTACTTTTATTTCACTTATTACCATGTTATGAACATTATGTAATTATTTAAGTTAATAACGGTCATTTTGTCGATATAGTGACATCTTAATGGCCACCTTTGAAGGTGTTATATGAGTGTTTAACAATCATCATTTCGTGAGGTAGAAATTCTTCATCCACAGAAACAGTATGTTCTTTAACCATTAGATGTAGGTGTGTGTAAGTGTATCTCGAATCATTATTATAAAAACATCCTAGTATATTGAGGATATTGGTGTTGTTACAAATGAAATGAATTAAAAGAGTTTAAGGTGTTGTAGAAGCAAAATAAAACAAAATAACATAAGAGAAGACATTACCTTAAAATCGGGTAACTCTTTTTGGTTTGATCCAAAGGCTTCCTTGAGAAGAATTATGCCCAAAATGAGGCTTCTATGAGTAATATAGGTAAGTTGAGAGAGTATATGGGCAGAGGTTGGCCGAGCCAAAGGGCTTTGAAGGTGTGAGTAAGGTGGTAGTGGTGGGGGCCTTTTATAAGAGGAGAGGAGGGGCACTCTTGGAAAATCATGAAATGTTACTTTATTATATAATGTTTTTCGGATTTTAAAGGTCCCATACTTATATATTTCTAGGATAAGGTGATAAGGGTTCTAAATATACTCATCCAATAGGTTTTTGACAAGTTTAAGTCTTATATTTTACATTATCGTTTCATTTTATTTAAATCATTAATTAATGAGGTAATCACTGCATCATCATAGTGTCATAAAAAATTTAATTTATTTTATGTAAAAAAATTAGAAAACAAATATCATGATGTAGGAAATATTTTTAGCTTTATAATTAATATTTATAGTCAAATATATGACTTGTATAACCCTATTTAAAAATTGTTTTAGTAAAACAACTCATGTTTGTGACATTTTTATTTTAACATTAAATAGAAAGTTTTTAATGTCATTTTCCTACCAAAATGGCTCCATTGGGTCGCCAAGTTGACCCATGGATTGTCTTGGTCGGCCATGACTCATAAAATATGGGTAGGACAAGTGTAAGGGTGTTTTCATATTTTTATAATATCATTTTTACCTTAAATTTCACTAATTACCTTTAATCGCGATTAATTAAACATAAGAGTTACTATTCACCAAAAAATTATTTTAATCCCATTGAACCACATTTTACTTCCTAATTAAAACCATGTATGTCGGATTTTTGAAAATCAAATCACAGAAGTGGTAATGTTTCATTTAAACGAAAAATTAGTTTTTAACTACCACTTGTGGTTTCACTATTCATCAAAAATTGATGTTTTTCAGAACAATGCCAAAATTTCACCCTAAGATATAATTGATATTATGAATTCAAAAATGATGTATATTTTACAAAATTCCAAACATATAATTTTCATTGATTAATTTTATAATTAATTCCTGTTGTCATAATAAATAGCGTGTTTTTAAGAAACAATATATATCAAAAGATTGACAATTGTTTATGTCCAATTTCAAAGTGAAATTAATTCTAATGACTACCATTGGATAAAATTGTAAAAATATATTCTAATTATACTTTAAAACCTCTCAATATTATAATTTATCACTATATATTATTTTTATTAAAAAAGTTTTTTTAAGTATTTTTCACTATTCATAAAAAATTAGAAGTTCTCAGAAAAATACCAAAAATTCAACATAGGCTAATTTAGATATTATGAATCCAAAAATGAAGTTCATTTTGAAATATAAAATATATATAATTTCAAAAGGTGGGTATTAATATTCATAATGGCCATTTTTATTGGTCGCAGTGAGTTAGAATCTCGAACTTGCATACAATGCAAGCTATTGCATTGTTGAAAGAGAAGCGTATCGTGGAAGCTTGGGGTGTTACATGTGTTGAAAAATATTCACATGTTGTTGATTATAATTCAAGAAAAAGTTATTGTTTCCATATATAAGGAATATATTTATTATCTCGTGAAATAAAAAAATATCTAAAAGAATAGATTAATTCAAAAAATAATAATTCACAAAATATCAAGGTTTTACATTCTACCACCCTTAAAATGAATTTATCCCTAGAAATTCATCTAGGTTATTAAAGGACTTATACTATAATTTTACTTTCATATAAACCCACATATTGAAAATGAACAATAAAGAATCCCTTAGATATGGAAGGTTGGAGACATAAGAGTTACCCAAAGTAAGTGATAACTAGGGTTTTCCATATAAGAGAATATAAGTGGAAAGTAAAAACATGTACATAGAATAGAAATCTAACTAACAATTTTTCTGGGTAGTGATATAGAAAATTGTTAAGAGAAATTAAAAAACACAAATCAATAACCCAAAGAGACTTAAAAAAGTTCATTGATATCATAAAAATGATGATAAGTTGAATGCATTTTATTTCAAGAACCATTTTCCTAAAGTTGAATAATTTTTATGAAACTATATACTTCTATGATTTTTGGACTACCTTACCCTTTATTATGTCTCGAAAAACTTACAGTTAATATATTATTCTAATAAATGAAGTTAAAATTTTCATTCCTAAGGCATCATAAAAGCATGATATTCATAAATAGGATGAGAATTCATTTCATCTGTCTTGTGTTAGAAGCACATCAAAATGGATAGCACAGGTTATCCAATATGAATAAATCCTCATATGGGGGGATAATAGTACATCTTAAGTTTAACTTAAAACATTCCATAAATGGTTAAACTTGCAACCCTTCTAAAATATTAAAATCCAAAACTTTATAAATAAGGTCACTAAATCATCTTAACATTTATCCCACATATATCAAAATGTAACTCTTGGTTGTCACATTCTAAACATGTGAATACCCTCATAATATGTTCTCTTTAGACATGGTAATGACCTAATCTATCATAAATCCTTTTCAAAAACATGCATGCTTACATATTCCAATGATTATGGGATATATTACTTAAATCCATGATTTTGTAAAATTCATCCATTATTAAATATACCACTTTTTGAAAAAATACATTATCAGTATTGATTTCATAAATTTTATATAATTTAATCTATCCACATCATCACCTATTAATCCATATAAAATTTTATTTTCTCATTCTAAGGAACATGTTCAGTGTTACCTTCCATTACTATAACCTTCCCATTAAATCAAATTTCTAGGTTGTTAGTTTCATTTAACACATTATTGAAAATACTTAGATAAATATTCTATAAAAAATCATTGTTTAATTCATGATTCAGATAACATAATCTTTGAATTCTAAAACATATACACTTCTGTTATTTAACCTTATTCTTAAACCATTACTCAGGCTTCATCAAATTATTCCTTAATACCTATTTCATATAATATGAAATATGAATCATGTATTGAGGTTCCTAAAACGTAATCTAACCATTCTTCTTATGTTTAATTTAAGTAGTACTGGAAGAAAACCCCATACCATTCGCATTTCGTTTTTGGTCCCTTTACCTTCAAGAGTATAGCCAATACTCATGGACCTTCCTTATTATTTTCAAGATATTTTCACTTAGAAGATCTATTATAATCATGCCCATAAATTTTACTTTTTAAAATTTTAATGTTAATGCAATTCCTTATAGTTACGACTATTTAACAAAACCAGAAAGCATATGGTGATAAACACTTATCATATCATAAAAACCACATAATCATGAAAAAAAATACTTATAGGATATCTAAATTATCACACATACTTAATTAATATATAACACCTTAGGATTATCCTAAGTTATTCATATTAATATAATTTAAAAATCCTTCATGATGGTTTATAAAGAGTTTTGAATTCCCTAAGCATATCCTTTATACGTGTCAAACTAAGTGTGTATCAAGTCTCATTTCCATGTACAAGTTATGCTCGAGTAAGTCCTGATGCACTTTTTCTGATTTGTCACAACTAAGAACATATGGGTCAGAGCCACAACCACTTGTATTATCTATAAAGATATGTAATTCAAGTAAACCACTCTCTTTATCCATTATCAAAATTTCAAAAAATATTTCTATACTTTTCCTAATCCTCAAACCTGTCCTTAGATAAATCCCTATACATATCCTTAAAAAAATTCATAGGCGTCTCACTAAAGTTTTGTCATCCTAGTTTCCTATGGTCTAATAAACCTTTCCATTGAATCTAACTATAGATTACTCGGATTAATATATATGGATAATGTATAATTCTTTGGAAATATTCAGCACATTAAAAAAATATATGCCCGAGTCCCACAATAGTTTAATGTCTTTTGAAACTTGACAAAAATATTCTAACATGGTGAAATATCTTCAATATTTAACAAAAATATCTTCCCCTTTAGTAATTATACTTAAAACCATTCTTCATAACCCGGGTAAAGGAACAAATAATAAATGGGTGAGCTCAGATGCTCAAAAAGTGTAATCAAGGGAGATATGTATGTACAAACATGAGAATAAGGAAATAGGAAAGTGACGATAACATTACAAGATCGTACCCGGCATATCAAAGATTGAAAACATGAATCATAGAATAAATATTACCAATTCATAAGACATGATTCATAAGTGAATACATTTCATAATCTATGAAATTATAACACAGTAATAAGGCATGGAATTTGTGCCATAAACCTACGAAAAGAAAATCTTATGTCAAGGCTTCCTATCAAGACCTTCATAACATGTTAGTCTTAGGATAACCACCCATATACCTGCATTGGTCCTGGGCTAACAACCCAAGTACTCACTTGTTTTTTGGTATTAGGATACGACCTATATACCCTCTTACATTCATGTTGGGGATAAAACCCATATAACTACTTATTTTCAGGCCTGTGCTACAACCTTTGTACCTTCTTATTTTTGGTCTTGGGAAACAACCCATGTACCCTTCGAGATTATATACCAATTATCATTACCCAATTAATTGTAGGTAGATATAGGTCCCACCCATCACATAATAAAACCATGCATACACATGCTAAAAGATAATAAAACTTGCATCATATCATGACCCATAAAAAGAGATGGGTCGTATAAACATTATATCATAACCCACTAAATGAAATGGGTGTCATAAACTTTTAACCATATCATTACCTATGGAAAATTGATAGGGCTCATAATAATTTCATCAATTCATAACCTATTAAATGAAGTGGTTATTAAGAGAATATAACCCATGGAAGAGAAACAAGTTTCATAAACATCATTTCATCAAGACAGAAAGTATTCAATAAATAATTCGAATATTATTATATAAAAAAGTATGCCATCATAGATGGAGAAGGATTTTAAAATATCACATGGAACATTTCCTAAAGAAAATAACATTTATTATAAAATCCTTTTCATTAAATAATTTAAAGAATATATAACTTATAAATAAATCTTTATAATTTCATTTAAATCATTTCTTGATAGAAATATATTTTCCTTTATTAAAAACTAATTTTTAAAACATAAACAATTTTGAAAACTTATAAAAGAAGCATGAAAAGATTTTTAAATCATTTTTCCTTGAAACTTATATATAAACATATAATTAATTCTTGAAACCATTAAAATCCTTTTCTTTGGAAATAGACATTTTAAAACATTTAAAGGAAGCTTTAAAAATCATTTCATACGCATTTTGATCATAAGTCATTTTTATAACCTTTTTCATTGAAAAAATATGAAAATTAAAAAAAATTATAGAATATTTGGAAAACAATTCCTTGAATAAATGACCTTGTAAACTAATAAATTATATTTCATTGAAATTATGGTCATGAATTTGGGTATGTTGGTATATTCTGAACATTTCTTTTTCACCTTAAAAGTTTAGAAAAGATCCTTAACCAAAAAATGACAAATATCTTCCTTTTAATACCATTTTTTAAAATGGTAAAATAGGCATAAAAATATCCTTTAAACATAATATGAAAATAATAAAACATTTTGTAAAAAAAATTTAGAAAAACGGTTTTAAAAGAAAAAATATTTCCAACTAAAATGGGAAATAAAGTCAGATCTTCTTAAAAACACTTTAATTTTTATATTTGGTACCATAGAGTGGAGAAAATACTACCAATACCTAAAGATATAATGAATGACTAGAGGATAATAAAATTTATGAGTTTTTTTGAGTTACAGATGAAAATATTTCCCCAATAGATGGTTAACATGACTTGTGTCTCATGAAAAATAAAAGTGAGACGAGAAAACCCTTACAACTTGAATAACCTTAGAATAATGATACCCAAGAAATAATAACATAAATTAAATATTTTAATATAATAATATAAATGAAACTAATTATATAACATGTAATAGGTCATTATATAAACCGCACAAAATAATCTAGTGGTGAATATGGCATGTATCTCACCGAAATAGAAAATGAGATTAAATTCTCTTACCTTAAGTCTTGACTTTATTTGTACATGTTCAAAACTCAGGTATAATGAATATAAGTTTATTATAAATATACATAAAAACTATATTATTTTATCTAATTCCATATTTTATTCACTTATGAATTTATATTACCCTTTTATTAACAATTCCATGTTAATGTAATGATTCGGGTAATAACTTCTTTGTTTATCATACATGTTTTTAATTGTTATTCTTGATCATATTTCATAGATAATGATTTAATTATTTAAATAATGTAAAAAATATGTATATATAAAATATATTTATAATTTAAATATTTATATCATTCTATAAAATATATAAATATTAAATAAAATACATTTTTCATGAAGACAATAGGTTTTACGTACAGATGAACACTGCTTCTGTTTTATTGTCATATTAAAATAATGAAAGTAACGAAATACATTTATATATATATAATATCATTCCTATATAATTATTATGATATATATATCATATATATTTACTATAAAAATCCTTAATATATTCCATTTAAAGTGTGAATGAATCACATCGCTTTGAGGAGGCATTAGTCCACACTTCCACAAATGAAGTTATCATAGTTACAAAAAATAGAAAGCATGAAGGTATGGTTTATATAATAAATAAATAAGAATAAATACATCAAAAAAATAATATATATCATAATTATCATATAAAAATAGAGTTTCTATTCTAATTAACAACCATGATATGTGGTAGGGAATAAATGAACAACATCATTTCATGAGTTAGTAGTTTGTCGCACATAAGAACCGTAAATTATTTACCCAGTAGATGGATGTGTCTTTAACTATAGGTTTATCCCTTATAATAAAATCATATATTTATTTTTAGTATAAAATGATTATTATATAATCATTTAATAAAAATAATTTTTTTGTTTGATAATGAAAATAAAACAAAGGTGTTTGAGGAAGGATGTTTCCTCTTATTTGAATAAATCATTTTGGTTTGCACTAAAGGGATTCTTTGGATATATTTATACCCAATGGGACTCTTATGTTATGATTATAGGGATTTTTGGAGCTTATTTTATCATATTTTGGGTCATTAAAAGGGCTTTATAAGAGTGAATAAAGGGTAGGGGTGAGTGCCTTTTTATATTGGAGGAGGAGTTGCATTCTTGTAAATACCAAAAGGTAAGCACTAATGGGAGATATAACTTACCAAATGTATTTCAAAAAATGAAAACTAATGTATTAAACTAAATTATTATGGAAAAAAATATCCACCACTCATAAAATAGGTTCATTTTTATTATTTCATTCCTTATTCTTTATGTTTCATTATATTTTTCATTTTGGTTTTTCATTTAGGTAACTAGTAATCGAACCAATGTAATTTTACAATTAAGAATAAATTAATGAATTATTTATTATAAAATATATTCCCACTGAATTATAAATTCTATATCTAATTTAAAAAATAAAAATAGTATGTGTGTTTGATATTAATTTTAAAACAAGCGCATGTAACGCACAAAAACTCTGCATTAACCCAAACTGTGCTGACAATGTTTTTACTCTATTGGTCTATATGTTCATTATAAAAGAATACTTGGAAAGATAAATGACCATATTTTATATTTATTAACACTTACAAATAACTAGGTAAAATTTCTAATTTTTATTAATTTTTGATCTTTAAATAAAATATCTTTTATTGTGAAATAACATTAATTTCAATTTTGACATTATTTAATTAATTTTAATTTAAGAATATTAAAACATTATTGGAATTTAAATATATTAATTTTACATATTTTTAACATGATATATCCATCTAAAAAATAATTTATCATAATTATTTTTAAAATTTACTTTACTTTTAATTTTTATTAGCATCGATTATTTTATTTTATTATTAAATAATAATCCATGCATTAGCATTTTTATTCATTTAATGTAACTATTTCATATATAAAAATTAATGATAAATAATTATGATAAAAATAAATATGTATCTTTCATAATTGTATTTATAACCTAAAATATGTTGTTTTTTTCAAATGTCAAATTTTTATAAATGTTAAAGTTAACGAAAGTTACTTTTTTGTTTTTTTCCTTAGTTAACTAATGAGATAGAAAAAATATATTGAATAGTATCCCACTAACTCAAAAAATTATAACCATGAATTTATATAGTCTAAATAAGTTCATAAAATGTATTTTGGAAATGTTTCTAGGTCATTTTTTCCCTTAAGATTATGGTTTAGTCCTTTGTTAAACTTAATTTTACCTTAATCATTGTAATTAAATGTAATCAGTTTCAGTAATATTTTTGGTAAAAAATAAAGTTTGCCTTATTATAATATAAATATCATTCTGATGACTACTTTTTATATATATTTTTTCAAATTCAACTCACATAAGTGGAAAAATTATGTTTAATGTTAATCATGTAGATGTGGCGAGAAAGCTTATTTTTAAACATAAAATCTTCAAAAGTTCATTAAGTCATTTTATCTATATAAAAAATAAAAAATATTCTAGTGAACTAAATTAGATTAATATATATATACTTGATATATTTTTACATTATAAAAACTTCAAATATAATTTAGCATTAATAATTTTTTAAACGAAAAGGAAGTTTTCAACTAAAATGCAGTATTTTTCATTATTCATCAAAAAATGAAACATCTTAGAAAAATATGAAAAATTCACCCTAAGAAAAATTTGAAATTCCTAATTAAAAAATAATGTATTTTTTTGTAAAATAAAATTTATATAATTGTCAAAATTTAATTTTAAAATAGGTGTTTCATCAAAAGGTGGTAAAACATGGTATTGCATGCAATGCAAGATAACTAAGTGTTGTGTGCTATGTAAGATTGACATGGTGTTTCATATAATGAAATAAAAACTTATTTTTTCCATATAGAAGAGTTATATTTAGGGTATAATGAAATGAAAAAATTTAATGATAAAATTAATTTGAAAAAAATTAATTCAAAAAACCTTGGTGTGTTAAAATGGGCTTGCTGAGGGTAGTAAGGTTGTATCACGGGGCCGCGATTTGGGCCTAATATATTAAGCATAACCTATGCCTACAGGAATAGATTACCAAGATATCAACAGTGAGAGGTATGGTATTAGTATCGTATACACTAGTATCTTTCCTTTTTAATATAGGCACTTCACATACTTTCATATTTGTACATATTGTAGAGGGCGTTAGGCTCAATGTATAATTTTACAATGTATTTATGAAACTCGATAAACCATTGGGAATTCGATCAGAGAATATATTCTAGTGTAGGGAATTATCCTTTGAGATAGGCGTGAAACCCTTTTTATGGAATCTCATTAATATATATATGACATGGTTTGATGTCATTATCAGAATGATTTTGTTAGTTTCTTATGATGGCCATGTAAATTGTTATCGTTTAAGTGTATATTTAACATCACTTGAGGATGGTAGGAATATCCACAAGGGTGAGTAGAAATTCTAGGATGGTATAACTCAACCTGTATATCATGGTTTTTGTGGTGTGATATCCTAGATTTCAATCCTTTATTATGATGATCATGGAATACAACAGAACGAGTTCTCTAAAATATTAGATCATTTTTAGTATGTCATACTTGATGAGTTTTCTGGTTTACCACCTGAGAGAGAAGTGGGGTTCTCTATTGATCTAGTTCTTAGAGATGATATGGTATCCATTACTCCTTGTAGTGTGACTATTATTTAGTTTCAAGAGCTTAAGAGGCATCTATATGATCTAGATGCAAAGGGGATTATATGACTTAGTACTTATTTATAGGGTTACCTAGTATTTTTCACTAAAAATAAATATTGAACCGTTAGACATTTTGTGGATTACTAGATATTTAACCTTTTGATTGTTAAGAACAAGTATCCCTTGCACAGATAGACGATCTCTTTGAAAACCTATGAGGAGTAAAGGATTTATCAAAAAAATGATTTTATTTTAGGTTATTACTAGTTACATGTCATATTTATAGAAATACTATTATAGTGTTTCATAGAAGGTATGGCATTTATGATTTTTTGGTTACGACATTTGGTCTCATGAATTCTCTAGCATCATTCATGGATTTTATGAATCAGGTTGTCCACCAGTTTTTTCACTCTTTTGTGGAATTTTTTGTGTATGAATTCATGGTGTATTATGAGACATGATTCAAACATGCCAAATAACTTGACATCATTCTGAATACACTAAAATATCATAGGTTGTATTCCATGCTCACAAAATTTCAGTTATGGATAGAAAAGGATCACTTCTTGGGATACATCATCTTAGATAAAGGACTATCTATAGATCCAAATAAGGTGAGTGTTGTGGTTTCATGGGAGAATACCAAGATCATCGTCAACATTTAGAGTTTCATAGTGAAATATGGATACTATAGGCATTTCATATAAGAATTATCAGGCTTAGAAGAACCTATTGTGGGATTGACTTAGAAGGGTGTGGAATTATCATGGTCAGATGCCTACGAGACAAGATTTCTAGGGCTATAAGGTAGAATGACCTCAATGTTGGTCCTAATTAATCTATAGTTGGGCAGAATCTATACTTTATATTATTATTCCTTGGGTTTCGATCATGGAAAAGTTATAATGTAGGGGGGGTTGATTCATGGCATATGTGTCTCTCCAGTTGAGACATCACGAGAGGAATTACTCGACACATGAATCTTAGGTAATGAAGGTGTGTTGATTACCTATGGCCTTTTTACATCAAGATCACCTATACTCCTGGGAAGGGAAATGCAGTGTTCTATTAAATAAGTTGGAGGACACATATAACAATTGTGTATGAGTCCAATAGTGAATGGAAGTTGATGGATTATTCTCAGAGATTCTCCTAGAGGTGTATGGCCAATGCAGGAAAACTTTTTCCACATATATGGCAGCGATTTACACTCCTATGTATAGGGTGAGTATGAGAAAAATATTAAATCCAAAGGGCTTAGTCCTATGGGAGAGCATGGAAGGTAAAGACCTACCTCTTGGTTGGACAGCTGGTAAGGATGAAATCCCACACACACATGGACATTTTTTAGTTCTAGTAGACTTATGTGAGGAGTTTTGGATTTCAATGGATCTTGGGAGAGGCATATACCCCTAGTTAAATTCACCTACAATAATAGATATCAGGAGACTATATTGCTGGAACCTTAAGTGATTTTTTTATGTTAATTAATGTTTAACACAACCATGTTGGTTAGAGGTGGGGGATGCAACATTGTTTGGACCTCATATTGTTTAGTAGACTTCATAAAAAGTGTAGATAATTAGAAATGGATGGATACTACATAGTCTAGACCATAATCCAATGTCTATCATCATCAATGACCTATATAGTTTGAGGTTGGGGATCAAGTCTTTTTATGTTTCCCTATGAGGTTAGGGTATAGACCAATTCAGATTTAGGGTAAGCTTTCTTTTTGATATGTTAGGTCTTTTGGGATTTTGGAGAGAGTCATGTCAATATATTATTGTTTTTCTTAACCTAAGAGATATTGATTAATGCACAACATCTTCCATATATCTCATATTCTCTAATATCACTCTAACACATCTCATACTAAACATCCTGATGAGTTTGAGTTACAGGTAGACCCATCATTTGAGGATTATCCTATACATATCCTAGATTAGTGAAATAATGTTCTCCGAGGTAGGTTAGTTATTTATTTTGGGTTCTATGGTAGCATGGTTGAGTGCAATATGAGAGAGGAAGATGCACATGCTTAGTGGTTGAAGATATTTTTAGAGTCTTTACCACATTCTGGTGAGAAACTTAGGGATGAGTTGTCTTAAAAGGGGGAGATTGTAAGATCCCAGGTTTTCTGAGGTATAGATACTATGAATTTCAGTTTAATTACATGGTTTATCCTAATATTAATTCCTAATGAGGTCACAAGAGTTTTAGGGTTGTATGGGGATTTTTGAAATCCCACAGGCTTGGTTTTTGGAAAAAATAGTTGGGCTAAATAGCTAGTAGAAGTTGTTCAACTAAGGTGGTAAGTTTGGAGGAAACTATATTGGGATTTTTTGTATACAGCAAAGGGAACATATTTTCCCCCAACCATGTAACCAAGACCACATGCTCATGTTTTCCACCAAGAATTTTTATATGAGGTTAAACTCATGGTTGACAGACTATTTTTCTAACTGTGTTCCATGACTGTGTGAGGGGGTTTAGAGGTAGAGAGGTGGTTACAATTGGCACACGGTTCATCCAACCATGTATCCAAGGTTTGAAACCCAGTTTTTAATGGTGAAATGACCGTTTCCCCCCTAAATTTTTAAATTTTTAATCTATTCCTTTGATTATTTTTTCTAATAGACAATAGTATTTTTTCTAACAGAGAAACTATTCCTCCCCTTTCACTGAATTACTTTTATTTCCTCACCGCCTGGACTTGGAATCAAGATATGATCATCTATTTGGATATATCTCAGTAAGTGCTTCCCTAATTAGGACCATTTATTTTTTATTATTTATAATTATGGTTATATAAAGTTGCAAGATAATATTCCTTATTTCCATGGTATTTTTTTCTTTCTTTCACTTTCCTTTAATCCTACTCATGTTAGGAGCAGATATTGGATAAGTGTTCTACCAATGACTTGAGTTAGGTGGTTTAAACCTTTTCCCACAATGTATAGTTGTTCTATAGCTAGTTTCTATTATGATTTATTGAATACCATCTAGGAATTTCTTCTAAATTAAATAAATTCCTTGGTTAAATTATTTGAATGTTGATAGTTTTTTCATTTAGTGCCACATGATGGTTGGAGGTTGTGAAACTCAACCTAGACCACCCATGAGGTGTGTTTATGTAACTTCCCCATATTATTCCACCCTTTGGATATAAATGATCTTTCTATATTAGTGGGGTTATCAATTAGTTAAGTGATATATAAGAGAGTCATCTTGCCTCATTTTACATGTTACGAAATTATTTAATATAGACAATTGAATTTAATGGTGAACATGGAAAGAGTTGGATGAACTTATGGATACTATATGATTATGAAATTGGTTATAAAATGATTAAGGGAATGTTTTTGATTATATTGGATTCCATGTACATTTATAATCATTGGATCCAACCCAATGGGTATGAGATTGGATTCCATGGACATTTCTACTCCTTGGGTCCAGATTACATTGGATGAAAAGAACTTTGCTACACCTTGGATCTGGCTTTCTCGGACCTCCTGGGACAATCTCCATAGACATATTCCTTAGGATCTTCTCTAGTATTTCCATATTATGAAATAAAGTTGATCGATGGAATCGATGAAGATTCCTTGTTCATTTATGCCTTGGATCAATCACATGTAGGCCAAACACTTGATTACACGGAAAAGGCTGTTGAGGATTCCTTAGTCATTTTATACCTTATATCCATCCCATTGGGTCTAACACTAGATTAGTTGGAATACGCCCCAAGGGTTTTTTTATGTGATTTACAATTGACTCCTATTATGGATGATTAATTGTATTTAATAGAATGGAGGGTATTACTCTTTCTTATTCATTTATATTACTTTCATATATTACACACTTAGTCCGAATATATATATAGACTGGAATTTTTATAGACACTTGTGGTGGTATAGTATTGAGTGTAATCACACACCCTATTGATGATGTTGTTGGGTACCCATATAGAAATAATGGATGAAGATTTGGAATGATCCTAGAACCCACTTTATGATGCCTGATTGATTGTGCATAAGAGTGAGGGAGCACAAAATTGATCTATGCTCAGGACGCTATCTAGAGATAGTTATTTTTTGTATTTTTATATTTTGGATACGTGTATTGAGTTAAATGTATATTTCCATGTATTTTATGATTTTTTTTATAAATACATGACATGTTCCTACTATTTTATATGATACTACTTTTGGTTTGATTATTATTACTGGGAACTAGATGTTATCCTTTTTTAGCGATTTATATTATGCTCCTTATTTATTCACTTTTGATACTACTTTGTTGTTATTATTATGATGGTAAATTCTCCCCCATTATACCTCTTTAGACCCTTACTACTAGCAGGTAGCCTCAATAATATGTAGAGGCACACTTTAGGTCATGTTAAAATCTAGATATGTCCATTTTTTAGTCTGAATTTGGTCGAAATGTTAAAAAATTGAAACACAAGCCACTACCCCAGATGACGAACACTATAATGACCCTAATTTTTCATACATGTCTATTAAATAATTTTAAAGATAAAAAACATAAAATAATTACACATCCAAGGTTAAATGGTTTAGTATATTGGGAAAATTATGTCCATACATAACTTTTATATAATAAAATAGAAACATTTATTTAATTACATCCTCTATATATTCTTAGTGTCTCTCTTGTCCTCCATAGTATAACTAGTCAACTTAGGATATATATCAAAGAAAGGGGAGAGATAAAATCCCAAAAAGAGTATAAATAATATTGTGGATAAGTATAACATGTGGTGAACATAATCATCATCATAACCGTTATAGGAAGCATTAGATAAAGGCATGGAATGTGGCAATGCATAAAAATGAAACACTATGTCTTAGTAGTCAACTACCACACTTAGTTCACTTATCGCATTAGCTAAATCAAATAACTCAATACATTGGAGTGATATATAATTCCGAGATCACTTTTCAAATTATAACATTTACATGTGGAATATAATTCAAAGTTCACCTGTCACATCATAACATTTACATAATCATGCATTCCATATAGAACATATATCAATCTTGGACATAAAATAACCCATGGAAATGAATGGGTTTCATTTCAAAAAATATACATTCTAGAAAAAAATTGTAGTTCACAAAATAATGATGTAATAGCATACTTGTTATAAGATTTATCAATCCTGAGTGAAGAATAAACAATCTTTTGAGAAGTAAAAGACATATTTTTGGAAAGAAAATTTCTTTTGGAAAAATTATTTTCATTTTTTATAAAATCAGATTATAAAAATTAATATTCTATAAAAAAATAAGGTGAGGAAAAATAAATTATATTTAATCAACATTAAATTAACATCCATTTTTCTAATGAAGTGAAAGAGGTAAAACCCACGAAAATGGTGTTGGGTTCGAGAATCCCATTACCTTATGTTCAAATTATTTCTTCACTTTATTATTCTAGATAATCAAATTAAATTCATTAATTAATAAATCCATAACCTATTATACTTTTATTTTAATAATTATAGTTTTATTAATTTCATTTATTTCCTCTTTATGAGTTATAGAGTTCAATTTTATCATTTGAGAGTGTTTGTTTTCTTGGTTTTCATGATCGGTTCAGTTGTTTATAAGTATAGATGTTTATGTACAATGAAAATGATTCTCTAGAATTGAAATTACATGAACATACATAACTTTAATTTGTATTATATTTATTTGTATATATTTCATAACCATGACTTATTAGATAGAACATTAATGAAAATGATTTAATTTATTTTGGTGGTTTTCATGACAATTATGATCTTATATCATTTTATCAACACCATGTTTATATATTGGTTCCAGAAAATTATATAATGTATATTATGTATAATAAAAACCTATTTAATGATAATAATGGTTTTATGACCATAATTTAAGGTGTTATTGGAAAATGAATATGTATTGTCCATGGTGGTGGTAAATCGACACACCAGAGATTATATTTTCATTTTTAGAGTAAAAGGAAAATAGAAGAGATTTGAAGATGAATTATTCCATTAACATAATAAAATTACAAAATATAAAAGATACTGGATTTATCCTTCCATTTGGATAAGTGGTGGTGAAGATAGGATAAGAAAATAAATGAAATTGAAAAGAAATTAAATGGAAAATAAATAAGTTTTTACCAGTCGAATTTGTCCTCCTAGAGAACCTCCTTAGCAAAAAGGGTTTTGTATTTTGAAAAGACCTAGGGCTCATGGATGTGGGGTCGGGTATTGGGAATAATATTGGGTAGATATTTGAATATATTAAAGGCTTGAAAGGTTTGATGAGAATAGGTGGTGAGGGGTGCTATTTATAGGGGTGGAGAGGGGTGTTTTCTCATTATTTTATTCATTAGTTTATTATTTTTTCTCAAGAATATGAATAGTTTGAAAATTATCACTAAATATATTAAATTAATTAAGAAGAGTTCTATATTTTAATCTAACATCAATAATGAAACTAAAGTTCACATATTTATCTTTTATTGTAATTTATAATATTTTACCATTCACAAAAAATTCCTGTATTTTAGAAAAATACAAAAAATTCACCTTGAATATTTCTCGATGTGTGGAATTATAAAATGTACTATATTTTATGAAAATAATTTTCAAAATACGAAAAATTTATTATTTATTTAAAATAATCATTTATTCAAAATAAATCGATTTTAAAATTATAACTTATTTTATGAAACTTTGAAAAAATAATTACGGTATTATAAAATTATCTCTTTATCATAAGATAGTAAAAATTTAAATTATGAGTCTATTTTATGAAAAAATATATTTTAAATCGTTATATTAATTATAAAATAATAAAGAAACATTTATATTTTAAAGAAATACCAACACTAAATTTATCATTTTAAAAACATTCATTTATTTATACTATGATATAATTATATCATATTTTCATTTATAAGATGCATAAATTTTATTTATACTTTCATAAGTGATTTTAGTATTCTATTATCCAGATAACATTTTTTAATGGTCATGTTACTATTCCAAGGATTAAGTTACTGTTTCATCGATATGTGTTTCTTAATTTCTATATATATCACTTATTTAAATATTTATTTGTAACAACCTGAGTTTTTTTGAATTATTTTTTTTAAATTAATTTAACTATTTTGATATTTTTCATATCACACAACACTGAATGTCATTTTTTATATTAAAGCACTATGTTTGGATTGTGTTATACATAACACCAACTTAATCATACACAATATGATACATAAATGTTAGCTTTCTCTACCCAGAATACTAAGTTTAGCTTCCATTATACACAACAATGACTTTCCTCGAGGTCCTGCGTAACACGCAAGACCGAGGCTTACCAAAAAAATAATATATTATTAAAATATGATAATTTAACAGAATAAGTTATAACCTAGACCATTAATCAGATGTTTTTAATAGTATTAAATAATTTATGAAAATATATAGCCTACACAATATAATATGTATTAATAGGTTACCAATTAATTATAAAGGAATATGAAAATCGATTGAATATAAAAAGAAATATTATTATTTTTATGGTCAAAAGGTTGTTTTACCCTAAACAATTAAATAAAAAACAATTATTAAGTGATATTAATTTAATATATACGTTATATATTTAATAAAATACTTTTTATATTCATTAAATAGATTTTATACACATAAGATAAATAAAAAACCCAATTTTATTCTTAGAAACATATATTTTTATAAATGTATTTTTAACTCCTTTTAATGGTGAAAAAATTTTGAATTTGAATTTTTTATATTTTATAGACATAATTTGTCAAAATAAGCTTCATATTTTAAATACAAACATAAAAAGTAGGTAAGGATAATTTTTGGGTATTTTTTTGTATGGTTTCATTTTTTAATGAATAGTTAAAAATACAGAATTTTAGTTCAAAACTCATTTGTCATCTAATTTATTGACAAGGTTAAATTATATTTTAAATTTGTTTCAATGTTTAATTTGATAACTTTTTTTCAATCAATACACTTTTTTACACCTATATAAATTTCACATTGAAATTTAATATAAAAACTGGACAAATTTGTGAATGTTTTTACATTAAAACCCCGCATTATCGACAATACTGTGGGATTAATTTTAAATTAATTTCCTAAAATTATGTGATTTTAATTTGGGAAAAAGTATTCCATATATTGAATCAGAATAATTTATAATTTATAATATGGTCAACTAAGTTTTTAACCAAAAATATTAGTGAAAATGATTAAAATTAATTACATCGATTAAGGTTAAATTAATCTTAATATGGAATAAACCATAACCTTAAGTCCCAAAACTCCCTATAAAGATGTAAATAATATATATTATTACCATATTTATACCCTAAAATCTATTTTTTTGACTATGGATAATTATTGGATCCACTTTAATCATGAAAAATTTCGGTGGAATTCTCTCTTCAAATATTTAAAAGAGTGCCACTCCGTCCCTATAAATGGCCACCACTTATCCCTCTTATTAACACCAATAAAACCAATTAGGTTTGGCCAATATCTTCCAAATACACTTCCCAACATCCATTCCATACTTCTTGAAGCCTCCCTTTTGGCATAAAGTCTTCCAAGGAATCCTTTTGGCATAAACCAAATGAAGTTACACGATAAAGAGGCAACGTCTTCTCTTAAGATCTTTTCTTTTATTTTCATTATCCACCTGATACACTATATTTTTTACATTATGGTATAAAAATACCAGTATCATAAATATATTAGGATTTTTTATGAAAATTCTTATACCAACACTTACACACACCTCCATCTAATAGGTAACAAACGTACTATTTATGTGTACGACGAACTACCTCCTCGGTAAACAATGATTGTTCATTTTTCTTTTATCACCTATAATGGTAGAAATAATGATTTAAAATAGGTTTATATATGTAATATATTATATTTATCATTTATTTAATCTTATTTATTCCATTTACAACATATATCCATTTACTTTCCATTTGGTGTAAATATGGTAATTTAGTTCGAGGAAGTGTGGACTACCGCCCCCTCAAAGCGATGTGATTCCTTCACACACTACATGGAATGTATTAAAGAAGGGTTTCATGAAATTATATGATATAAATTATATTATAATTATAATATAATGATATTATATACATATATATGTATATGTCATTTTTTTCTTTCTTGTAATACAACAATAAAAACAGAAGCAATATTCATGTGTACATACTACTTACTGTCTCTATGAATGGTCTCTTACATTTCATATTTATATATTATATATATTTTTATAATACGTATATAATGAATATAAATGATATTTATATCATATTTTAAATTATGTAATAATAATATAAGTATAATAACTGAAGATGTTACAAATTAAGACACATGTGAAGAACAAAGCGGATATTACACGAAGTGAAAACTCAACATAGGATTTTTAACGAGAGGGTAATATAGGGTCATAATAAAAAATGGTATTAGATATAATAATTTTTTCTATTAAATATTTGTAACAAATTTATATTTATTATACAGAATTTTTGAACGAGTATGACAAGATTCGAGACACAGGGTAGGGGTTTTCAACTCACTTTTTTATTTCTGTGAGATACATGCTTTATTCATCACCCATTCCTTTTTTTAAATGTTTATAATTCACATGGATATATTAAATTATTATTATAGTTATTTTTTTATTTACCTATCCATTTTATGACGTTTATTTCATGTGGTTAAAATTTCAAAAGATACCAATTCGGTAAAATAGTTTTGTCTCAATTTTCTTTCTTTGAGAATCATGATTTGTTATGCACCTAAATTCTTTTTGATGTGTATATAATTAAATTTTACATGATTATAATAAATATACTTATTTTCATGATATTATAGGGTTCATTTAATTTCATTTTCAAAATTGAGAGTATGATCCCATGTTACCAAGTGATAAGAGTTTATTGAATCAACCTCATCACTTTTCAAGATTGTTTATGTTTATGCTCCCTTGGATGAAATATTATAACCCATCTCCCATGAATATTCATTAATTTTATAATCCTCTAGTTAGTCATGATATTTTCGAATATCGTTACCATTTTTTAACTCTATGGTACATAAAATAGTTTAAGAAAGTGTTTTTAATAAATTCTGAATTTACCTCTCTCTTTGGTTGGAAGTATGTTTTAATTAAAAACAATTTTTTCTAAAAGGGGTTTCCAAGAATATTCTACTATTATCAAAAAATCTTTAAATTAAAGTTTTTTCATTTTAGCCTTTTAATTTTTTTTCAAATGAATCTTCTAATCACATTCCAAATAAGGAATTTTTCTTAAATTTTTACCATGAAAAAGGAATAATCTTTTTAACTCATTTAACATGTAAGGGTTTACTCACCATAATTTTTTTTTGAAGCTTTATTACATGTTTTAAAGGATAATTTTTATGAAAATTTACCAATCATTGTTTCTGTGATGTTTTGTTTCCATGTTTGATAGACATTCTCTATCTCTTGTGTACATGCACTTGTGTTTCTTGAAATACTCTAATTAATAGTAATCCATGGGATGACTAATGATCAGATTTGTACAAGAAACATAAAAGAGATGGGGTATGATTCTCAAGGTAACAAAATGAAATAATAACTGTTAGGGAGATGAAGCTAATGAGGATGACAATTGTACATCACTGTGTTCTCTAAAAGCGTAAATGCCTCTCATTTGTGAGAATTACACCATTAACACTAGTTATTAAATTGATGCCTATATTGCCACAAAATTCATCCAGAGAAAAGCTCCACACCACTAGATAAATGATAATGTAAAGGGTGGGAATGAAATGGAGAGGGTGGAGATGGAATAATCTGAATATGCAACTATATTTTTGCGCAACTCAGGGATCTTGGGATGCTAAAGTGTTATTTTAGCTGACGAGTGTATGTTAATGGAATTAATTTATTTGATTTTACATTGAGGCAAAGTAAATAATTAATTAGTTTCATTATTATCCTAAAATCTATCCACATGGATCTGAATAAAACTTTAATATAATAATTGGTTTAGGATTTTTTTAATTTTTTTCATAAGATATGGGTTTTTAAATACGTTTTATTTTATTAAAAAATGATATGGTTTTATATGATTAGAAAAAAGAGGTCTATGGAGGTATGTAATTTGTTAAAACTTACGTCGAAAGGTAATAAACCTGAATGGGGTTCACACCTTCCACCATCAAAAACTATAAAATAAAGGTCACTCCTCATTCGATACATAGATAAATAAAGTGAATCTAAATAAATAGTTTATATATGTGTTATATTTATATGTATATATATATATATAATATTAGTAGATTTATTTAAATATAATTATATATATTTGTATATTATTTATCATATTAAAATTTATTTAAATATACCACATTTTATTCAATACATATGTAACATTATTTTTTCTAATGAAACTAAAAAAATACTATTAATAATAATTTTTAAATTATATTAATTATAAATAATAATTACTTTGGGTAATTGTTTATAAAATATAATTATTTAAATTTTTAATGTTTAATTATTTCAAAAAAAATTATATAGTTAACTACTTTTATTATTTTGAAATTAACATGAGTTTACAATATTTTATGGTTATTTACGTATAAATTATATTTCTGTTAATTAAATATATATATATACCTAAAATTTATATATAGACCTAAAATGATGAATACCTAAAAATAATTACTAATATATAGAATTTCATAACATCTTATATGTTTTATGGAACAAATGATGTTATAACCTAAGGATTCTAGAGAGACCATATAATATGCATTGACCAATCCATGAGATTCTAGGAAGGTCTATAATGAAGTTGGCATAAATAAATAATACACATAAAAAAGATATATAACACACAAAGGAGAAAACACACAAAACCCTTACAATATCTATCCCATACACCTCTAAATAAAGTTTCTCATTAATTTGAGGTTTTTATATTCAAAACCCCTACTGTTTATATAGTTTCCTAAATATTTATTTTATTTGTTTATCTATAAAATATAGATGATTCACTAAGATTTCAAAATAGTGAAAAAATTAATCTTGGGGAGCAACCCGGGTATTTAATGTAGATAGAAAATCAAATTGATTCAAAACAATAATTTAAAAAGTCAAAAACATTATATCCAAAAAAACATAGTCAAGAAAACAAAAGATCCAAAACAAAATAAAAATATTATATAAAAACAAGAGCATAAATACATAAATAAAATCAGAACATACTAAGGAAAATTGAAAACCCTCAGATCTAGATCGTGAAACAAAAAATACAAATAGAAACTCATAACCTATAATGGAAATTACAGGCCTACCTCATAAGTTTGAAAAAAATCTGAGAAACTAAGATCTAGATCTCGATGTTTTATCTGAAAACCCTAACTGTAACTAGATTTCAGATGTTCATAAATGTTTGAGAAACTAGAGTCAGTGGGTTTGTCTGATTCGAGTGGGTTTGTGCGATTGGAGCTTCGATTCACCAAGGAGATGTGCCCCCCTAAGACTCACATTAAACAACCATTTCATTGCATGGGTTATTAGAAAATTACAATTGAATCTTCCCCATCGGCCCTTCACCAACACCAATCTCGAAGACCTTATCATTATCTCTAGAAACGACAACCTTATGTTGTTTGTAGTTCTTGGTCCCTCACCTATTGGTAGGTGTAGAATTTCCCAATTTCTTACAGGAACCGCAGAAATCAACCAATGATTTAAACCACACAACCTGCTTTCATCAAAATTATTCCCCCACTATAATCCAAATATAATCCACAAGAACCCTCGAGACATCAACTTCCATGCAAATTCAAAGAGAAATTGGGTGAGAAACTGATCGGGTTCTACTATCAGAACATTGATATTTACCAATGAGATTCCCTACCATGCATATAATCACTGGATTTTGAAAATCTATAGGTATCTTGTGGATACTTACAAAAATTGTTGTTGTTGGAATTTCACGCTTCCCATGGAAGTCATATGACAACATGCAGAGAAAGAACATGAAGCCATTACAGCTACTGGGGGGATTGGACCAAGCCCTGGCCAGATCTTCCTCTGAAGAAAACTGAATCATGATGTTCCTTTTGTAGATCAGACCTACCATTGCTTGATCTTACAACCCCCAAGAATCAAACATTAACCTATTTAAGGTTTCTACTGAAGGACATAAATTCATAAAACCCATAATCATTGTGAAATTAAGAAGAGTTGATGTCCTTTTATACTCTGAGGTCAAGATTGATAGATTCAAGAACTCCATTAAACCAATTTGGGACCTTATGGTGAATAGATTGAGGGAAAGAAAAGAGAAAATCAAGGTTTGATAAAGGGAAGAATAAACGAGAAGAACCCTTGAAGGGTCATCAATAGAATTGTTTTCCTGATATCGCGACGGGTTCAGAACACGTTTAGTTTTTTTTTATTTTATCGGGATACTTTATTCAGTGCTTATTATTTAAGAGCTGATAAAAGGTGTATGTGTCAGCATTTTTTTAACGCCTATAAAGGTTGGACATTATCATCACTAAAAAAGAATTGATTAAATCCATATTTATCAATGCTAAAATTTTAGCACTGATAAAGCATTATCTTTATCAGATCTTATTACTTAAGCGTTGATTAAGGATTTATAATTATAATTATAAATAAAAGTATTTGTAAATAAATATATATACTTAATCAATATATATAAATATAAATATTGTAAATATATTCCTTACATAAATATTTTTATTATAATTTTATAATTATTTAAATATATAATTATTTATTTATAATTATATAAAAATTTTAAAAAAACAATATTTATATAAATATATATAAATATATAATTATATATATATATATATATCTTTGGAAAATATATATAAATACAAATATATTAAATAATTTCATTATTTAGGTAAATTAATTATATATTAAATAATTATTTAAATATATATAATTATTTATTTATAATAATATAAATACTTTCAAAAAAATTATTTATTTATAATTATAAATATATAATTTTATAAATATAGTATGTACATTTTTAAATATAAATTTTTTAATAAATATTTTTTTATAAATATTTTTTTACAAATATTGTTTTTACATTATTAATGAATATCTAATTTTAAGTGCATGCATGTTAAAAATGAGTGAAATTTGATAAATTAAAAATAATTACACTTTAATAATATTGAAAAAATGGATAAGTTTTGTGTGTGTACATATTATAAAAAAATACATTAATTACATATATGTGAAATCAATATAACACACATTTGATATATGTTAAATGGAAATATAAATGACAGTTAGTTATATGTCCATTACTCTATGCAATTAGTCAATATTTTAAATTCATATTATTTTTTAATTATAATCCATTATTCACTAAATATAATGCATAAATATTTTTTAATATATAAAATATATTTATATAAATTAATATATATCTATATATTTAATGTATACTATTTATTAACATTATGAATAATAAGCTAATTAATAAAATGTTTAATATTTTTTTTCAATTTACTTATTTTAATCATAATTTGTTTAATTTTCATTTTTCATATCTATATATTTAAAACATATATAATATTTATTAGTATTTATAATTTATATATAGTATAATCAATTGATTCCTTTTTATAAATAATTATTTAATTAATAAAATTTGTAATATTTTTTTTTGATAAACTCATTTTTTATTTATTTTATTTGTTTATTTTTTTTATTTGGACCTTTATCAGCACAAAAAAGTACTGATAATGGACTCCATTATGAGTGATAAAAATATAGGAATCATAAAGGGTACCCTTTATCAGCACTACAAATAAAATGTTGATAAAGGGTACCCTTTAGCAGCAGTAAAAATAAAGTGTGGATAAGGAGTATCCCCTACCAGTTCTAAAAATAAATCACTAATAAATGAGGCCTTTATTAGTGCTAAAAAATAATTGATAAAGTTTTTAATTTATCAGTGATTTCTTTAGTGTTGTTAAAGATACCATATATCAACGCTTTTTTTAGAGATGATAACTACCAGTGCTTTTAAATAACAGTTTTGTAGGAGTGTTACATTCTTCCCCCCTTTTGAAATTTCTCCAACAAAATTTAATTTTACATAAACAGGTGAGGGTACATTTCCTTCATCACCTCCTCCAGTTATCAGGTGGCTTCTTCATATTTATGGTTCCTCCACAACACATTGACAAGTTGGGTTGTATTATTGTATAAAACCTTATCTCCCCAGTCTAAAATATTTACCAACTACTCCTTATAAAAGAGATCATCTTCCAACTGTAATACCTTTAAGTTCAGTACATGTGAGGGATCTAATATGTACCTCCTTATGAGAGATACATGGAAGCCATCATGAATATGAGCCATACTTGGGGTAATTGTAAGATGATATGACACTTCTCATATGCAATAAAGGTTATAAAATGGCCCAATATGAATTGGGCTAAGCATCCTTATCCTTTCAAACCACATGACTCTCTTCTATGGTGATATTTGAAGGAATAATTTATCGCCAACATTGAACACCAAGTCTCTTTGATGACTTTCAGCATAGCTCATTTTCAGACTTTAAAAAACTTTTCTATATTGTAGAATGTATTGAACCATATCTTTCATACCTTACAAAATATCAAGTTCAGGTAGATTTTGTTCGCCAACTTCATCCCAACAAGTTGGAGTTATACATAACTTTCCATGCAGATCTTCTTATAGAGCCATATGAATACTCAAGTGAAAACTATTGTTATAAGAGATCTCAACCAATGAAACATGCTAGTCCCAAACACCTTCGAATTCCATTGAATAGTATATTATCATTTATTCATGTTTCTGAATTGTCCTTTCATATTTTACATCAGTTTAGGGGTGATAGGCCGTGATGAAATTCAATTCAGTGCTTAAAGCATGTTGAAGACTTATCCAAAATTTATATGTGCGCCTTGGATCCTAATTAGAGATGATTGAAAGTGGAACCCCATTTAACCACACCACTTCCTTCACATATATATTTCCTAGTTGTACGAGAGATAAATCTTCCTGTATATCAATAAAGTGGCTGGTATTGGTGAGACGATCCACCAGAAACCATATCTCATTGTTTCCATTGGATGTCTTTGGGAGACTAGTGACAAATTCCATAGTGACATTCTCCCATTTTCACATGTGTATAGGAAATGGTTTTATTATCCCTTTGTACTTTTATCACTCTTCATTAATTTTTTGACATATCAATAACCTTGATATATACTCCACAATCTCATTCTTTATGTTATCCCACCAGAACTGTTCTCAAAGATCATGGTACATCTTGGTACTTCCGGGATAGGTAGAGAAAGTAGAGTTATGTAAATTATACAATAAATCCTTATTCCTATCAGGTGATGAGGTCACATGAAACCTCATTTCAAACCCCATAACACCACCATAATTGATATAGAACTCTTATATCTTCCCATCTATTATTGTTTTCACCTTCTTTTGAAGCTCTAGATCATCTGTTTGTGCCTCCTTAATCTTCTCTTGGATAGATGGTTGGGAAATCATTATATAAAGGTAGGATGTATTCCCATCCATTATTATTTTTAATTAAAAAAATTATATATCCATGAATATAGGATCTTTCTCAATCCACATCATGGATATAGTAATAGGTTCTTTTCATATAAGAGCATCAACTACCTTGTTTTGCATCCCAAAATGATAGTGAATAGAGAGATCACATTCCTTGATTATATTTTACCACATCCTTTGACTCATATTGAGTTCCTTATATGTGAATTTATACTTTAGACTCTTTTGATTGGTATATATGTCACACTTATCAGTATATAGGTAGTGCCACCAGATTTTCATGGAACAAATTATAGCTGCTATCTCCGAATCATGGTCGAGTAGTTCTGATCACGGATCTTCAATTTTTGTGGGTCATATTTTATCACTTTATCATTTTTCATGATTACACAACCCAATCCTTTCTTTTAAGGATCACTTTATATCACAAACCATTCTCCACTTTTTGTAAATGAGATTACAAGTGCAGTGATTAGCCTCATATTTAGCTCCTTGAAGCTTTCCTCACATTATTCCATCCAAACATACATTACCCCTTTCCTTGTTAACATAGATATGAGGCTAGATAGTCATGAGAAAGTTCTCCCAAAACATCAGTATTACCCTTCTCATCCAATAAAATCAAGGATTTTTATGACACTAGTGGGTCTGGGCCATTCTTAAATTGGAATTTTTTTGAAGGGTCTACATAAATTTTCTCACTTGTGATCATGTGTCCAAAGAATGTGACTTTTTGCATCCATATATCGCACTTTCTATACTTTTCATAAAATTTATCCTTCCTTTATGCCTCCATTAAAATATGTAGATTTTCTTCATGTTGTTAGTTTCTTTTGGATTAAATTAGAATATCATCGATAAACACTACCAACAAATCGTCAAGGTAGTTTATAAAGTCTATATTTATCAAATCCATAATGATTGTAGGGGAATTAGTATGTCTAAAGGTAATTACTAAAAACTCATAGTGTCAATACCTTGTACATATGACAATCTTATGAATATCTTCCTTATTCACATTTAGTATATGATATCCAAAAAGATGATCCACCTTTGAGAAGCATTGAGATCCTCATAGTTGATCGAACAAGTCATCAATCCTTGGAATATGGTTACTGTTCTATATGGTGATCATGTTGATTTCTCGGTAGCCGATAAATGATGGCATTGATCCATACTTTTTCTTCATGAAGAGCATGGGTGCTCCATAAGGAAAATCACTATGGTGTATGAACCATTTTTTAAAATTCTTTTACAAGTGCTTCTTGAACTCTTCTAGTTCAAAAGAGGCCATCCTATAGAGAGATTTTGAGATAGGATTAGCTATAAGTATGAGTTCTATTGAGAACCCTACCTCACAATATAGGGGAATTCTGGGTAACTCATTATGAAATACATCACTATATTCCCTCACAATGAAAATTTCCACTAGGTTGATAGCTTCCTTTCACTCAACTATTTTAGCGATGCATGCTTCTTCACAGGGAATTAACACCAACACCCATTAAAGTATTTTCCAAAAGAGATTCATGATCTTACTTTCATTTTTAGAGGTTCATGGGATGGTTCAGAATATGAAAAGATATTGACTTTTCCTAACAGTTGATGTGTTCTCTATATGAAGACTTCGAATCTGTCCCCAATATATCATTGAATTCCACCAAGGGAGGCATCATGATATTCACTAGAAAAATCTTCCCACATACATTAATAGGAAAAGATTCCAACACTTGGGTTGTAATTATTACACCATTAGGAGTTTTAAAATATATCTACACTTCACGGTTTTGGGGATTCAATTCAATATTTCTATAAAACATGGAAGATATAGAGGAATTCATATAACTAGTATCAAATAAGAATTTTGCATTCTTCATTTAATATGAATTGTACCTTGTATGACATAATTTTTTTCTCCACTTCAGTAGTAGTTATGGAATAAGCCTTCCTTTTCTCCTTTGGAATTGGTGTTTGAGGATGGTTATTACCCTTATAGACTTGAAGTTTAGTGAACTGGCTGGAATATTTCCCTTTCTCCCAATAATTTAAGCATTGAACAACAGATGATGCTCTCCATTCCACCATCATATTTTCTAGCTTCTTAATGTCTCTATGAAATTAATGAGATTAATGTCCTATCCCACACTTATAGAGATTCCTCTTCCCTTTAAGGCAGTTACCATGACGCGTCTTCCCTTATTTTTGACATATAAGTGGTTAGGACTTCTTTCCAAATTTTCATTAGATCCTCCATCTTGAAACTCCATCATTCATTTATTATTATAATAACCATGGGAACATTCTCCAGACTAAATATAAACATTGAGATGACATTAAAAAACTTCTTCATAACTCCCAATGCCTCTAATTTCTAGATCCTTATAATGGTTTTGTTCTAAACAACTAAAGAATATATCAATTGTTTTATCATTGTTGATAAAAAAACTTGAAGTGTACCTTCCAAGCCTTATGAAATTTTCTTCATATGACATGAAAGATTCACCTTCCTTTTTCATCGTCTCTATGAATTATATCTACAACTTTATATGAAGACTATGAGGGAAATAATTGTTAACAAACATTATCATAATGTCTTACAACTCTATCTCTTAAATTTCTTCATTTAGCATGGTGTTATTAATTAAGTCACACCAATGAACGGACTCTCCATCTAGATGATAAATGATCAGAGTCACCTTCTCCATCTTAAAATTAAAATTCACATAAATGATCTTATCAATTTATTTTTCCCACTATTCTGCAATTATTGGATCATAAGATCCACAAAATGTCGGAGGTCATTGCATATAAAAGATTCGATGACTTATTTCTCTCTCCTAGGTGAAGGAGGATGTCACGACCCGTCCTTGGGGCATGTGCTGTGACTACCCCAATCCCACCTCCCATAGGCCAGAGGTTGGCGACTAGCACCAAAGGTGTAAATCCCGATAAATGGGAAGGCATTGACTTTATATAAGTAAAGAAACACAACAGAGTATGCAAGATGAAGTAAACACTAAGTAAACTGAGTACAAAAGTAAGTGATGAAATGTAAATGGGACAGAATACAAACCCAACTGAAAGTACAGTACAATTGAAAAGAGAGTACATCAATAGTAAAGTAAATTAGCAACCACCGAGTTGTCCTCCGGCTATCCCACCTGAAGGGTGGGTAAAGATGATCTCCTCAGATCCTTGGGTCTGGCCGTCTGCTCCGTGTATGTCCCGCCTGATAGTCCACCTAAGGGTACCGTTCCACTCCATAAGCCTCAACCACGATCAGCGTTGTTTGTCATCTGCAACCAACACAACGTAGTGCGGGCATGGCCCGTGCAGGGGTGAGTATACGATACTCAGTAGGGACCCCGAGACCCCCGAAGGTCTCCCCGAATCCACAAAGGACAACCCATAAAAGAAGGATACAAACCCGAAGTATCAACCAACTCTACTTAGGTATATTCCCACACATATACCTAAGTCATCATTTCCAGTTCGGCTCCAACTCACGAGCCCAAGTACAACCCAGTCCACACCAGAAAAGATAATCCAATCCACATAGGAAAGTAAGTCAGTCATATCGATGATAAAGATTGAAAATCAAGACTCATCTCACACAGGTATTCTACTCAGGAAGAGGGTTGGAGATGATTAGAAGTAGCCCCTCAATCATCTCCTCTGTCGAACCCACGTAGGATCCATGTACAGAAGTCTTCACTGTCGAACCCACGTAGGATCCTAGTACAGTAACCCTCGCTGTCGAACCCACATAAGATCCAAGTACAGTCGTCCTCACTTACGAACCCACATAGGATCCAAGTACTGTCTTCCTCCCTGCCGAACCCATGTAGGATCCAAGTACAGTTGTCATCGTCGTCGTAGTCGCGGGCAGCTTTAGGGTTCCCGCACACAGCACGCTCGATTCAGGGAGGGTCCACTCCACAAGCCAAGGGGTAGATACATCAACTGTCACAAATTCCATATTTGATGTATAACAATGTTTCTTCTCGTCAATACGAATTCAACGCAACAGACGGCACGTCAATCGGACGCCTGGTCTGAGAGATATTGGCTTTTCTGTCCCAGGGGCCCGGTTGGTTTTTAAGCTGAAACTAACCCGACCGTACTCCAGCTATGTCCAAAACTCAAGTGTAGTAATAAAAAAGAAATATCTCACTAAGAGGAATTCAATGTGATTTACGACACGTCATTCAGATGTCCGGTCGTCAAGTTATAAGTGTTTCCGCTCCAAGGGCCCAGTTGGTTTCGGGTTCGAACCAACCCGGCCTTACCCAAACTTCGCTGAAACCTCAAGTGTAATTTACCGAAACGACAGTCTCGATACAAGGATCCCAACGGAACTAATTGTGCATCGACCGGAGCTCCGTAGCCCAGGATAAGGGCATCTGAACGAACCTGGTCCGAAACTAGGGGGTTTGGGCCCGGTTCGACCCGGCCCGATACCCCCTGGGTCGGCCCGGTAGGCGCGGCCCGGCCCGCGGCTGGGCGCGGCCTGCGGCCCGGCTCGGAAACCAGCCTCGTCTCGGCTCGCTGCTGAGCGGGGCGCAAAGGAGGCCGTTGCCCCTTGATTTCCGAAACGGTGGACCCTAAGGGGTCCGCCCTATGCGCTAGCCGGGGGTTTCAAACCCCCAGTTTTTCTGGAAAGCGGCCAGCCATTATGGCCGACCAGTTGAGCCGCCACGGGACTCGCAAGGGTCCCGGCTCTGAGAGCATCGGCGGCCGATTGTCCGGCCGCCCCTGCTAGACCGCCGTGACCCTTCTTCGACCGGCGCGGCATAACGGCGTCGCGGCCCGCTCCGGCCACAGCCTCCCTCAGGTTTTTTGATGCAGCGCAATAGCGCCGCGCACTACCGATGTGGCCCACTCCAGTCGCGGTTCCATCGGCTTCACCGGCATTGTGCAACGACATCGTGCCGCCTTCGCCTCGATCATCAACGTTGATCAAAAAGAAAATGAGGAGGAGAAGTCGGCCATGTTTGTGTGGTCCGATCTCCTCCCATTACGTCGATAACAAACAACCAAAATTAAACAACGAAGAACATTAAAATTAAACTTGAACGAAGATAACCCCTACCTCGATAAACGATTTCCTTTTCCGGTGACTCGGAAGATGGCGTCGCGGGGTGAGGTTTCAAAGATAGCATTGGCATGCGTCCAAGGATGGGATGACGTCTCACACTAGCTGCGGAGAGAATAAGGTATGGCACGTCGTCTCTCCTTGTAGTGACGGCGTTCTTCGTCGAAGGGTGTCCTTCTTCGCGAGAGGATGGATTTATTCAAGGGGACTTAGAGCTCTCTCTCCCCATAATCTTCACACAACAACAAACAAAATAAAATAAGGCCTCCCCTTATTTTATTATTTATCCATGCATTTCAAAAACTCAAAATTCAAAAACAAGATCACTTAATTAATTAAACTTGAGCTGTCTAATTAATTGGGTGTTATGTTGGCAACTTTAATGAGGGTGAGAGAGAGGAGTTAGTCATATAAAAGGGGGGAGTTAGGTAATGTGAAGGGTTGGGCTCGTGTGGACCCACCTCACCATAATCATCTCATGGGTAGTTAGTAACTAGTGGGTCCCACCCCCACTCCCACACCTAGGATATAACCAATTAGAAAAAGAAATAAAATTGTAACACAATTTTATTTTACTTTTTATTTAATCCGTAATTTTTATCAACTCTACCCGAGCAGACGCATATTCAGTAAAGGTCCTCGTAAGCATTTACCGGCATTGTGGTTCCATCGGTGCCCTCATATTTCAATTCCAAGCACCAGTTCGAAAGATATAAAAACCCGCTCGTTCGTTCACTGAATGTACCCGAGCTAAAATTCAGAAATTGATTCTGGGCACATAGGGCCTCGGAATCAGGTGTCGTTAGAAACTGCGTACTCGTAAAATCCCAAAAAAATTAAGAAAAAAAATTTCCTTAAAATTTACGGGTCTTTACATTACTCCCAGCTCAGGGATTTACATCCTCGTAAAGCTACATCATAAACTAGGGGAACAAATGGGGGTATTGTGCACGCATCTGAGCCCCCCGCTCCCAAGTGCTTTCCTGGAGGTTCTCGTGCTACCACCTGATGCGCACTAGAGGAATCGACCATCCACGTAGGACCCGCTCCTGTCAATCCTTGATCTCCACCGGGACCTCCGAAAATGTCGCCCCCTCATCGATGTGTCGCTCCCTGTGATCGATTATATGTGTCGGGTCATACACGTATCTCCTCAGCTGACATACATGGACGACGTCGTGCACCCGATGCAACTGAGGTGGAAAAGCCAGGCGATAAGCCACCTCTCCATTCCTCTTGAGAACCTGTAATGGTTCGATGAAGCGCAGAGATAACTTGTCTCCCCAGCCAAATCTCTGTAATCCACGTCGAGGTGAGACTCGTAAGAAAACATGGTCTCCATCCTCGAACTCTAGTGGTCTCCGCCTCCTGTCAGCATAGGACTTATGTTGGCTCTGAGCAATCCACATCCGCTCCTGGATGATATGTACCTTCTCCATCGTGGCCTGGACTATCTTTGGTCCTACAAGTGCTGGCTCCCTAGGGTCTGTCTAGCACAGAGGTGATCTGCAAGGTCGGCCGTACAATGCCTCGTATGGTTCCATCCCGATGGTGGAGTGGTAGCTGTTGTTGTATGCAAACTCCACCAAGGGTAGGTGATCCTCCCAACTACGACCGAAGTCAATGACACATACATGGACCATGTCCTCGAGAGTCTGAATGGTCCTCTCCATCTGGCCATCCTTCTGAGGGTGAAAGGCGGTGGTCAGGCATAGCTGCTTCCCAAATGCCTCCTGCAACCCCTTCCAAAGTCGGGAAGTAAAACGAGTGTATCGATCAGAGATGATGGATGATGTCACACCATGAATCCGTACGATCTCCAAAATGTAGAGGCGTCCCAAGATCTCTATTGAGCCCTTCTCTATGATGGGTAAGAAGTGGGCTGACTTGGTGAGTCGGTGGACAATCACCAAGATGGAGTCCTGTCCTCTGGAAATACGTGGAAGCCCTGTCACGAAATCCATAGATATCCCATCCCACTTCCACTCCAGGACCACTAAGGGTTGTACCAAGCCTGCCGGTACCTGGTGCCTTGCCTTCACCTGCTGGTAGGTGAGGCATCATGAAACGAACTCTGCTAGAGCCTTCTTCATACCTGGCCACCAGTGTTGTCGTCTGAGATCCTGGTACATCTTTTCTATTCCTGGATATACCGCTAATGGGGAAGTTTGAAACTCTCTCAGAACCTCCTCCTGTAATGAAACTGGTACCATGGTACGTCCTTTGAAAAGGATGATGTGCTCTCCTCCTACAGAGAAACCATCAGGTGCCTGTCCTGAGGATATCTGTGCATGTCACTTCTCACAGTCAATGTCCCCACGATGTGCCTCTCTGACCCACTGAAGTAGTGGAGGAGTGGCTATGAGAGACTGTAGAAAGGTTGCCCCATCTCTATCCATGAAGGATAACTGCAACGCGACTAGCTACTTCGTCGCCTCTCCAAGTAGCTGGATGCCTGACCTCCTGCTAAGAGCATCAACTACTACGTTCCCCTTCCCAGGAGTATAGACTATCTCAAAGTCATAGTCCTAGAGGAACTCGAGCCATCTCCGCTATCTCAGGATTAGGTCCTTCTGCGAGAATATGTACCTGAGACTTTGGTGGTCAGAGTAAATTGTAATGTGCTGGCCCATTAGATAGTGTCGCCACATCTTCAAGGCGAAGACCAATACTGCTAACTCCAGGTCATGGATAGAGTTGTTCTTCTCATGCTGCATCAACTATCGTGATCCATAGGCGATCACTGCCCTTTCCTGCATTAGGACACACCCGAGTCCATTCACTGATGCATCGCAGTAAACTACGTACCCTATGCCCTCCTCTGGTAGCCTCAAGATGGGTGCACTGGTAAATCTCTGTCTCAGCTCTTGGAAGCTCTGCTGACATATATCTTACCACACAATGGTCTTCCCCTTCTTCTTCAAAGCTGAAAGTTGTGTTGCAACTCTGGATAAGTCTGGAACAAATCTCTGATAATACCCAGCTAGACCTAGAGAACTCCACACCTCCTTCATGCTCCTGGGTGGATCCCAAGCTAGCAATACCTTGATCTTTGCAGGATCCACCGCAACTCCCACCTCTGAGATGACGTTCCCCAAGAAGTGGACCTCTTGAATCCAGAACTAACACTTCAAGAGCTTACCATAAAACTGGTGATCTCAGAGTGTGTATAATACAACCCGCAAGTGGTAGGCGTGCTCCTCCTCAGTAGTCGAGTAAATAAATATGTCGTCAATGAAGACTATGACAAATTGATCGAGGTAAGGCTGGAAGATACTGTTCATGAGACTCATGAACACTAATGGAGCGTTGGTTACGCCAAAATCCATAAC
This sequence comes from Viscum album, assembly GCA_963277665.1. Classification (NCBI taxonomy): domain Eukaryota; kingdom Viridiplantae; phylum Streptophyta; class Magnoliopsida; order Santalales; family Viscaceae; genus Viscum; species Viscum album. Next base: position 1,449,666,527 of record OY728146.1, on the reverse strand, counting down.
CAAGAACTCATAGTGGCCATACGGACACCTGAAGGCCATCTTCTGCACATCCTCGTCTCGAACGGGAAGGCACTGCCTTTATATAAGTAAAGAAACACAACAGATTACGCAATCTGAAGTAAACACAAAGTAAAGTGAGTACAAAAATAAGTGTTGAAAAGTAAATGGGCCAGAATACAAACCCAACTGAAAGTACAGTATAACTGAAAAGAAATTACAGTAGCAGTAAAGTAAATCAGCAACCACTGAGTCGTCCTCCGGCTATCCCACCTAGATGGTGGGTACGGATGATCTCCTCGGGTCCGGCCGTCTCCTCCGTGTATGTCTCGCCAGATAGTCCACCTCCAGGTACCGTTCTGCTCCCCAAGCCTTAACCAAGATCAGCGATATCCGTCGTCTGCAACCAACATAACGTAGTGCAGGCATGGCCTATGCAGGGGTGAGTATACAATACTCATTAGGGACCCCGAGACCCCCAAATGTCTCCCAGAATCCACAAAGAATAATCCACAAAGGAAGGATACAAACACTAAGTATCAACCAACTCTACTTAGGTATATGCCCATACATATACCTAAGTCATCATTTCCTGTTCAGCTCCAACTCACGAGCCCATGTACAACTCAGTCCACACAAGAAAACATAACCCAATCCACACAGGAAAGCAAGTCAATCATATCGATGATAAAGATTGAAAATCAAGATTCAGATCACATAGGTATACTACTCACGAAGAGGGTTGGAGATGATTAGATGTATCCCCTGAATCATCTCCTCTGCTGATCCCACGTAGGATCCAAGTATAGAAGTTGTTGCTGCCGAACCCACGTAGGATCCAAGTAGAGTTACCATCGCTGCCGAACCCACGTAGGATCCAAGTAAATTCATCCTCACTGCCGAACCCACGTAGGATCCAAGTACAGTCGTCCTCACTACTGAACCCATGTAGGATCCAAGTACAGTCGTTGTCATCGTCGCAGTCACAGCCAGCTCTAGGGTTCCCACACACAGCACGCTCGATTCCGGGAGGGTCTATTCCACAAGACAAGGGGTTGATAAATCAACTGTCACAAAGTCAAGAGTTTATGTATCACAAAGCTTCATCTTGTCAATAGGAACTCAATGCAACAGACGGTGCATCAATCAGACGCCCGGCCTGAGAGATATTGGATTTTCTGTCCCAGGGGCCCGGTTGGTTTTAGGCTGAAGCCAACCCGACCATACTCCAACTGTGTCCAAACCTCAAGTTTAGTAATCCAAAATATCCATCTCACTAAGAGGAATTCAACGGGATTGACAGCACATCATTCGGACGTCCGGTCATCAAGTTATAAGCGTTTCCGCTCCAAGGGCCCAGTTGGTTTCGGGTTCAAACCAACTCGGACATACCCAAAATTCACCAAAACTTCGAGTGTAATATACTGAAACTCTCGTATCAATCCATGTATCCCAACGCAACTGACAGTGCGTCGATCGGAGGTCTGTAGCCCATGATATGGGCGTTTGAACGAATCTGGTCCGAAACTAGGGGGTTTGGGCCCGGTTCGACCTGGCCCAATACCGCCTGGGTCGGCCCGGCCAGCGGCGGGGCGCGGCCTGCAGCCCGGCTTAGAAGACGACCGTGGATCGGCTCGCGGGCGATCGGGGTGCAAAGGGGGGATTCACCCCCTTGATTTCCAAAACGGTGGACCCTAAGGGGTCCACCCTATGCGCTGGCTGGGGGTTTCAAACCCCCGGTTTTTCTGGAAAACTGCCGGCCATTATGGCCGGATTGTTGAGCCGCCGCGGGACCTACATGGGTCCCTCCTCCCAGAGCGACAGCGGCCGTTTGTCCGGCTGCCCCTGCTGGACCGTCGTGGCCTTATGTTGCGGCCCTTCTTCGACCGGCGCGGCGCGACGACGCCGCCCACCACCGTCGCAGCCCGCTACGGCCGCGGTTCTTTCGGCTTCACCAGCATGGTGCAACGGCACCGCGCCGCCTTCTCCTCGATCGCCAACGTTGATAAACAATAAAACGGGGAGGATAAGTTGGTCGTGTTTGTGCGGTACGATCTCCTCCCGTTACATCGATAACAAGCGGCCCAAATTAAACAACGAATAACGTTAAAATTAATCTTGAATGAAGATAACCCATACCTCGATAAACGATGTCGTTTGCTGGCGACATGAAAGATGGCGTCGCAGGGTGGGGTTTCGAAGATGTTGTTGGCATGTGTCCAAGGAGGGGACATCGTCTCACACTAGCTGTGGAGAGAAGAATGTATGGCATGTCGTCTCTCCTTGTGGTGACAGTGTTCTTCATCGAAGGGTGTCGTTCTTCGTGGGAGGATGATGTTATTCAAAGGGACATAGAGCTCTCTCTCCCCAAAATCCTCACACAACAACCAACAAAATAATATAATGCATCCCCTTATTTTATTGTCTAGCCATGCAATTCAAAAACTCAAAATTCAAAAACAAGATCACTTAATTAATTAAACTTGAGTTGTCTAATTAATTGGGTGTTATGTTGGCAACTTTAATGAGGGTGAGAGAGAGCAGTTACTCACATAAAAGGGGGGAGTTAGGGAGTTAGGGAATGTGAAGGGTTGGGCTCGTGTGGGACCCACCTCACCTTAATCCTCTCATGGGTAGTTAGTAACTAGTGGGTCCCACCCCAACTCCCACACTTAAGATATAACCACTTAGAAAAAGAAATAAAATTGTAACACAATTTTATTTTACTTTTTATTTAATCCCCAATTTTTATCAACTCCTCCCGAGAAAACGCATATTCGGTAATGGTCCTCTTAAGCATTTACCGATGCTGTTGTTCCATTGCTTCCCTCGGATTTCAATTCTGAGCATCAGTTCAAATGATAGAAAAATCTGCCCGTTTGTTCACTGAACGTACTCGAGATAATCTTTGGAAATTGATTCCAGGCACACCGGGCCTCGGAATCAGGTACCGTTTGAAACTACGTACTCGTAAAATCCAAAAGAATTTAAGAAAAAAATCCATGAAATTTACGGGTCTTTACAGAGGATATTACACATTATTCAAGTTATTTTTCATACCTTGAGATATATGGGTAAGCATCATCATGAAATTTTGAACTCCACCTCCCAAGGCATTGGGGATGTCATTGAAGAAATCAATGCATTGTCCCTCACGTGGGTTTTTTTCATGTATTATCATAGTTCCTGCTATTTTCTAAAATAGAGAATATTAAAATATAATTTCACAAGTTATGAATAAATAATTTATTCATTTTTTAAATTAACACAAAAGGAATGAATTATGGGATCCCTGTATTTAATATTTTTCTAATTAAATACTATTTGGTGCTTACTAATACTTAGTCTCATTATAAGGGTTTTCACTAAGGTTTAATAATCATAATTCCCAAATTAACTAAATCATGCTCTCATAATAACTATAGAAACCCAACATTTTCTTACTTGACTATTAAATAATTTTAATCATAAAAAAGTGTTACCCAACCATGATCCCAAGGTTTAGTATATTGAGAAAATTTGTACTATAAATAACTCTTTCATAATTAAACATAAACTTTTATCTAATTCATTCTTTTCTAGCTTCGTAGTGGCCCCCAGGTTCTTCTTAGTACAAGTAATAACTTGAGGATATACATAAAATAAATGGGTGTGCATAAATACTAGTAATTGGATAGATTAGAAGATAGATCAATATAACATTATGTGAGAATAATAATTATCACAACACCGTCATCCTAATCATGAGAGGAATTATTAGATAAAGGTATGGAATGTAGAAATTCCTAAATATGAAACATCATGATATAGTGGTCAACTACCATGCTTATTTTATTTTATATAATGAGATGCATAACATTATCCAATGTATTGGAGTAATATATAATTCAGGGCACACCCATCACATCATAACATTTACATGCACTATATAATTTTGGGTACACCCCTCACATCATAACATTTACATAAACATACATTCCAGATAGAACATATATCAATCTTGGACATAAAATAACCCATGTAAAGGAATTATTTTATTTTCATAAAATATAAATTCATGAATAAACATTGGGTTTCCCGAAAGTGTTTTTGAATATCATACATGGTATAATAATTATCAATTTTGAGTGAAGAAGAAACCATCTCATGAGAAGTAAAAGATGCATTTGGGAAAGAAGAGTTCGTCCAGAAAAAATCATTTAATTTGTCATAAAATTATATTGGAAACATGGATATACCAGAAAATATAATATAAGGATAAAGAAATAATATTTAAGGAACATTAAAGGGACATCCATACTATAAAATAAGTGAAAGATGGAAAACCCAAGGAAATAGAGTTGGGTTCGAGAATCACCTTACCTTATGATTGAATGATTTATTCACATTAATATACCAGATAATCAAATAAAATTTGTTAATTAATAAATCTAGAACCTCTTATACAAGTATTTGACTTATTATAGATTTATTAAGTTCATTTATGGACTTACAATTAGTTATAGAGATCAAATTTCATCATTTGGGAGTGTTCATTTTATAGGTTTTCAAGATTGGTTCATCTGTTTATAAGAATGGAATTTCATGTACAATTAGAATGGTTCTTCAAAATTAAAATTACATAAACACACTGAATTTTAATTGGTCTTATATGTGATATGGTTATATTATATGAGTTTGATTTATTATATAGAAAGTTAATGAAAATGATTTAATTTTTTTTTGGTAGTTTTTACAAAAATTATGATCTTATATCATTTTATCTACATAATGTTTATATATTGGCTTTAGAAAAATATATAAATTATTATATGTATAATAAAATATGATTTAACCATAATAATGGTATTATTACCATCCTTGAAGGTGGTAGTGAAAAATTAAAATGCATCGTCTGTGGTGGTTGTAAATCGACACACCCCAGATGATATTTTTATTTTTAGAATTGAAGGAAAAGTGGAGATATTCGAAGATAAAATATTACATTAACATAAGAAAATTAAAATAAATAAAATTTTTTGGAGTTATCATGACACTTGAATATGTATAGGTGAGAATAGGATAATAATTTAAATGAAATTGAAAAGAAATTAAAAGGAAAAGAAAGAGGATTTTACGTCTTGAATTTGTCCTCCTTGAGAACCTCTTAGAGAAAAGGGTTGGTATTTTCATGAGATAAAGGGCTCCTGGTTGAAAGGGATGGTATTGGGAGGTATATTTTTTAGAGAATATAAAAGCTAAAAGTCTTTGAAGGTGTGAGGAGATCAGGGGTGATATGTCTCGTTTATAGGGGATAAAAGTGGTGTTTTCTCATTATTTTATTCATTAGTTTATTCTTTTGGCTCAAGATCTTGAATAGTTAGAACACTGTCACTAAATTTATGAAATTAATTATGTATATTTTAGTTTTTTGTTCATACAACATCCTTACATCAACAATGACTCAAAAATTCATGTATTTAGCTATTAAAATAAATTATCATATTTTACTATTTAACAAAAAATCAATTATTTTAGAAAAATTACCAAAATTCATCCAAATAATTTTTGAATGTGTAGAATTTAACAATAAAATCCATTCTATGAAAGAAATTCTAAATAGAGAAATTTAATTTTAAATTAAAATCATTATTTATTCGAAAAATACAAATTTGAAAATTATAACTGATTTTATGATAATTTGAAAAATTAATTAAGATATGATAAAATTATTGTACATCCATAAGGGAAAAAATTAAATTTTGAGATTATTTTATAAAAATAAATTTTATTTTAAATCATTATATTAATTTTAAAAATTTAAATAAACATTTATGTTTTAAAAAAATACCAACACTTAATTTATCTTTTAAAAAACATTTATTTACTTATAATATGATATAATTATATCATATTTTAATTTATAAGATTCATAAATTTTATTTATAATTTCATAAGTGAGGTTACTATTCTATTGGATGGATTACAATTCATAATGTTCATGTTAATATTTAAATTCTCAAGTTACTATTTCGTTGATATAGGTTCTTTAATTTCTATAAGTATCACTTATTTCAACCACTTTTTATGAGGGTAATGTTTTTATTGGGCTCTATAAGCTACGGATGTGTTTAATACCATATAAGATATTTATAAGGTAATAATTCCCTTGATAAAATATGTGGTCGTTAAAAACACTGATATAACTGTCAAGGACACAAAACACTAGATCTACCAGAATGAAGGGTCCTTCATGTCTGCTTGACAACTCCCCGATATCTACCAAAATCACCAAGGTTCATCATCCTTGAAGAACCTACCTAAATTAGTACACCAGCACCACAGACTATTAATGTTCCTATAGTCACATGACATCACGAAAAACCCACCAGAGGACATCCACGATCGTGAAAATGAAACATCACTACTGGCACCAACCCCATAACTGATCTACACTATGGTCAACCCCCACAAACTGACGATCCTTGGGTGACCAAGATCTACATGAAAACCTACTGTAACCACCTCGGATGCCTACAAGTCGGACGATCAAAGCCTCCACACCTTCCACCACACTACGAACACTCGTCTCCACGACTAGATCACATTATAGAGGCCAACACCACCGCCATATTTCAGCATCAATCCCTAGATGGGGAACTCTTTAGATCACATATCCTGAGAACACCCCCATTATAAATCCATAATATCATATATATTATAAATAATCATATTATATATATATATATATATATTATTTATACATTCAAATATTTATATTATATTTATAATTAATTGACATGATTATATTTATATTCATATATACAGACACACACACACACACACACACATATATATATATTTGAACAAATACGCACAAACACACACACACACATATATATATTAACAAAATATAATCATTAGTAAATAAATTTTGTACCAATATATATTAAAATAAAAAATATAAAACAAGGAATTATATTTAATAATTTATAGTTAATAATAAATAACAAATATTTTAATAATTAATATTAATAAAATATTATATTATTAGTAAACAGTAATAATGAAATCTTAATATATATTGTTATATATAACTACATGAACAATAAGTAATTGATAATTAATAATTCTTATTTATTAATATATTTATATTCACATTTATGTAAATATATAAATATATATTTATAGATATATATATATATACATATATTTATATATATATTATTTATACAGTTGTGTAGGTACTTATATGTATTTATAAATATTTATTTATTATTATATGTATTTATGTATATATAATTATATGTATTTATATTTTTATATTTTTATATATGTTATGGTTCTACGAATATGTGAGTGTTTTTGGGTGTGTTTGTGCGAGTAAATTTAGGAATATTTAATAGGTGGGTCACAGCTACCAACGACCGCACACAACGCTATAAAGAAACCTGCGAAAGAAACAGGCCCGAGGACTCGACCCCACGACCTGTGCCCCCCCAACCCCTCCCTCTCGTACCACCCCAGCCGCATGCGTGGGGCATTAAATTTAAGCATATTTATTTATATAATTTTATATGAATATATGTAGGCATGCATATATATATATATATATATATTGTGTGTGTGTGAATTTATTAATATTTGTGTGTGTGTGTATTTCTATATAATTATACATTTTTATATATACTTGCGTGTGTGTGTTTAAATATATTTATAATTACATATATTTATATATTATTTGGGGTGTGGGTGTTTATATAGTTATTTATAGATATTTATTTGTGTGCATATATATATATTGTATATATTTATATATAAATATATGTATTTGTGTATATTTATATATATTTATGTATATTTATATATTCATATATACACAAATATTTTTTTCTAATAATATATATATATATTTAAATATATTTAGGTAAATTTATTTATATATATATAAATTTATTGATATTTAAATGTATTTATGTATATTTATACTTATATATAATACTAATATATATTTGGGTATATATGTGTATATATATTTTAATGAACATAGGAAATTGGGTAGGTTGGGCTATGGGGTGATCTTGGTTAAGAGGTGGGAATAGGTTGGCTGGTCTGCCGAACACATCAAAAATGATTAATACTTTTCTAAAAAAAATTAAAAAACAATTGAAATTAATTTTTATTTTGAAAGACAAAATAGAAAACCATAATTTTTGACAACATATGTATTTTAGAAAATAAATCGGTTTTATAGTTTATCGATATTTTTTATTTTGAATTTAAATAGTTTCTTTAAACATGTGTATATGTTTATAACATATTTCAAATGATATTATATATTAAATTAGAACAAAATTATAAATTATAAATTACTATGTATACATTATAATAGAATGTATTTTTCATTTAGATGTAAAATATATTTTAGTAAAATGATTTATTATTATGATCTATCTCAAAAAAACAACAACAATAAACAAGTCTTAAACCCAGTTGAATTGGGTTGAGTACATGAATAAAATTTCAAAAATTAGCTCTATTGAAGTGCATATCTTTATTGAAACCATTTACAACAAGATTTTCTTGTTTTATTTCTTTAATATCCCTTTTAGGTCTACCAATACCTTCTTAAATAAGTAAATTAGTTATTATTCTTACCAGGTTAATAGGTTTATCCATTAGTTTTCTTGTAAGAAGTCCAAACCATCTTAATCTAGTAACAAACATATTCTCATCAGTAGAATCCACTCTATTTTTCACTATAATACATTCATTTATAATCCTATCCATATTAGTATGTCCATGTTTTCATCAAAATATTTTCTTTTCTCGTACCCTTATTTTTTTCAAATGGCTCGTCAAAGTCCCATAATAACTAATATATTGAATATTAGGTCCAATAATAGTTTTAAAAAATTTAACACTTCATTTTCAAAGAAATTTTGTGATCCTAAGAAACCTCAGAAGCCTTTATCCATCTTTTCTATCAAGTTTGAAATCTATGAGAGACAACAGTGTTTATTTCTCCATCAAAATTCAGAAATGAGCCTAAACATAAAAAGATCAAATTTTGAAATATCATTATCTCCCAAACTCACATCCACAGAATTATTAGACAATAATTTTATAAAATAACACTTCATATATTTTTTATTGTTCTTATTAAGATAGAAAATTTTCATTTTTAATATCTCTCTCTGAATCATTAACTTTAAATTAACAGTCTCTTTAGAATATGAAATTAGAAGTATACAATCTAAAAAAAATCATGAAGTTAGGTATCTCATCTTGAATGTTATTTTTATGTTCATATAATACCAAAACAAAAAAAAAATATATAATTAAATATGAATCATGATCCAGTCCTATTAAGAAAGGGAAGCCTTTAATATAACCTACTAGAGTTATAATTCGAGTGTAACTCCCATCATACAAGTATTGGATGAGTTTAATATACACCACATACACCACTTTTCTTTTAATATCATTCCTTAAAACCCCTCTAGGATCTTTATCACATTCCTTTTCCCAATCACTGAAATCCATATGTAAATTTTTGGATTCTTTTAATAATAATCCAATGGACCTCTAATAAAATAAATTTCATCAATGGTATAATTTCTAGGAATAAAATGAAATTTATTATTAGAAATATTAGTTTCCCTTAAAATCATATATTCAATCAGTCTATTTCAATGTTTCATGGTAAGAATCATAAGCTTAATGCCTCTATAATTCACCTAACATAAAATGTAAACTATATTTTTATAAATTTCTACTAGAGAACTCTTCCTCTATTGGACAAGAATTTTATTAGATAGAATAATTTCATTAAATAACCTATGATTCAATTACTACCCAACTCCCTAGAATATTTCCAAGCTTCAATTTATATGTTATCTAACCCAACCTCGTTACAATTTTACATCCTTTTTAAATCCTATTAAACCTCAAAAGAAACATATTTTTTATAATAGTTATAACTAAGTTCTTGTATACTAATGATTATATTATCTAAATCTAATCCACACATATGAACATTATTTATGATATTATTAAAGTAATACATCCCTATTTTCTTAATTTTCACATCCTTAAAACATATATGTCCTTTTTCATATTTTTATGTATCAAACTTCACCTAAATATCTATATTTTTTATCTCTACCTAAAGAAACTATAGAGTTTTATTTCGCCATGATTAGTATGTAATTTATTCTATATCTCCTAAAAAACATAATATTGACCCTCACTAACTACTTTTTCTGCCTATCAATTAGCAACATGATATTGTGCCCAAGTATCTTCATTACTACAAATGTGTAAATAATTAGAAGAAAATCATTATGTTTAAATTTATGTTAAGCATTCCATTACACTAACATGATTCTTTTAATTTTGGATAAAATCTATTTTATACTCTATGAATATAATTGGATATATTTGGAACACTTTTATCCACTTCATTCTGCATATATTTAGTTGTTTGTTGAACGTCCCAATCCAGTTCTTTCCAAAAGTTGTTCTTAAATTCCATTATAAGGTTATAATTTATGTTCCACCATATGATTCTTGAGTTACTTAATTATTTTATATTTCTCTATTAATTCTCAAATTATATATCTAAGACTAATAAAAAATGTTGTGGGGTCAGACTTTCACAGAGTATAACCTTACAATCATTACTAATATTTTGTATAATTTATTTCCAATAAATAATAAATTTGTGATTATGTGACTCTACATTTATAAGTAATGAGATATTACTATCATCTTCCAAAGAGCCAATTTACTGCCACAAAATCAAAACCATAGGTATAATCTGAGATAAATTATTTTTCATCAATTACTACACCCAAACCAAACTATACTTTGTAATCAATGATTTTATTATAATCTATTTTAAAAAATATTCAATAATTTCATATTTTAAAAATGAAATATTTATTTTAATTATATAAATTAATATTTATATTTATTATTATAATAATATTATAAATAATTCTATCAAAATATGAGGAAAGAATGTGATTTTCTTCATTCAAGAAATAATTTTTTTATTCTAAGAATTTTTTTTCAATGTAGTCTATGATTTTAATTAAATGTAAATTTTTTAAATTTTTGAATTTTAATCTAATAAAATGAAATTCATTTTTTGTAAAATCATGTAAAAATTATTTTAGGGTGTTTTTTGGCATTTTTTTTGAAAAATATTATTTTTAATGAATTTTTAAAATAATATATTAATACCATATATTTTATAACATCATCATAATATTAATAAAAATTAAATTTTTATTAAACAATCTCAGTATTAAGTGATAAATATCAGGATAGTATTGTCAAAATATTATCTATGTAATCTAATTTAAATTTCATGTAAAGATAAATATGAAAAAAATTATTAGTGTTGGCGCAATGCTTGCACAACATTAAAAAAGTATAAATGGAAACATTTAAGATAATATTTTTTAGGAATTGTGAATAGGATCGACATGAAATATAGATATGATAAATAATAAATTATTTCTATTTATATTGATGAATTTTAGAGTTATACAACAATTTTATTATATAAATTATAACTCAGTGCTTGCACAAGTTATGAAAAGCTTAAATAATAACATAAATATTTTGTCATGATAAGAATAAAAATTAAAAAAACCCAATAAATGTTTTAGGAAAACAATTATTGAATAATAAAATATAATTATCTAATTTCTTTATTTTTAAAATAAAATAATATAATGATTACCCAAATCTCCAATGTAGTGAAAATGTTGTGCCTGTTCATGCCGAGGAAAAGTCGAAGTAATGATTTTAAAAATATTAAGTGTTATTTTTTAGGTAATTTATGACCACTCAAAGTTTTATGGGATTAATATGAAATTTTATGAATTATTGAAATTTTTTAAATTTGATTTTTAAATTTATATAGATATTTTCAAATTCATATCATGAAAATATCCCTAAAAAGGTTTTAAAGGGTATTTTATATTTAAAATGATTTGAAAATTAATAATTAAATCACCAAAAATATTAAATTGAGTAAATTTGGATGGTAAATTGTCTATAATATGATCCATTTTACATTTTTGGTCTAATTACCATTTTAAAAATGACATTCTTGACCCTATATGACTTAATATTTGTGAAGTCATCATTAGATTTTTACTATAAAAGGGGACTCATTCTAAACCTATCAAAACACATATTAATTTTCACTTTCACTTTATATTCTACCAAAATAATTCTTTAAATATCCTTTTACATTTTTATAATTTTTTACCTTATAAAAAAGACTTTCTAAATAATATTTAAACTCAATACAAAGGAGGTGATTCGAAGTAAAAGGTAAGAGTTTCTAAACCTCATTCTCATTTTTTATTTATGATTCTTTGTCTTCCAAATCTTTTAAAATTTATCTTATTTTATTTACAAGAATTTATTAACATGGTATTTTGATCTTTTTTATTCATAAATAATAAAATATTACCCACTACCCATCACCAAGCTCTATTCATATGTCATTGTTGTGTTAAAAATGGGGTTTTCTAAAATTGTGTCTTTTCATTCCAACTATTCTCTTACTATTTTTAAAAACAGAAGTAATATTTAAAATGAAAAATAAAATATTATATTTTTACATAAGATAATTTTTTTATAAAACTAAATTATTTATAATATTTTCCCATCAATTAAAATATTTTTGAAAACATCTCTCACTATGATAGTTTTATGCAACCTAAGTGAATGTTTATGTTTTTATAATTTTCTTCCTCTAATTGATATTATTAAATATTTATTTTAAAATTATATATAACATTAATATTCAAGTAATTTCATAATTGAGACTCTATAATTGTGTGGTTTCTTTCATAAAATTCAAACTAAATGTAAGAAATCATATACATTTTTAAATGTCAAAAAACTGGCTTACTGAGGAATATTCTTTGAATGGTAACTATTATATGACCTGTTGAACTCATTTTAAAATTAAATTATATAAATACAATAATTTTAAACTTATTAATATTACGGAAACATTGGACATGTAATTTTTACAATTATAAAAATACGGAATCTATTTTTGAAAATTATGAACTAAATGACATCAGGAAGATGGACATTAATAATAATTATTTTTGGTAAAGGAATAAAAAAATTTATAAGTGAATTATGAGAAAATATAATTTGTAAATTAATATTAATAAGGTTTTATAATAGAATATAATTAATATAACTTTATTATTCATGAGGTTAAATGATGTACGAGGTGATTTAGGGATTGATGTAAAAAAGATTGCATTTAAAAAGTCACATTGCATGTTTTAAATCATTCACCGACCACTTTTACTCTATATCCATATTATTTATATTTCTTCAAGAATGTTATTATATAAACTTTAAATATTTCTTACAGTAATTTTCTATTATCATTTACTTTTTACAAAAAAATTAAATGGAATATTTTTAATGTTTCTTGCACGAGTCATTTTTTGACTTTCATTAAAAATATGTGAACATGATATTTTTCAAATATTACAATGAGAATTTATTTTTACACCATCATGTACACTATTTTTATCAATCTCTGTTTCCAAGTTATCATTGATTTCCAAATTAAATTCTATTCCCATTGTTTCGTGAATTGTTTTAGGTTTTCAAAATAAAAGGGTTATTTCTTCATGATTAAAAAATAATTTTATAAATATTTTATAATATAGTAGGTTTTATTATAATTTTCCTCTCAACGTGGATTTTGTTAACCCATTTTTTAAATTATTATATTTTTATAGGTTAATAAAATTATTTGTTAATATGGGTTGAAAAGTAAGTTTTTATGAGTTTTATGTTATAATATAAGATCCAATGTGTGTTATTCATGAATTGGTTCTTAGAATTTATAGATAATTATGGGTGGGCCTAATATATATCTTGTTAAATCATTAGGTTATGATTTAATCTGTAAATATATGATGTAGGAATTAACTGGTTATGTTATTCTTTTATGGGTGAATATAAGGGAATACATATGATGAGAATAATTTCCCCAAATGTATTCATATGTTTTTTATAATATCAATGATATTAATGAAAATAATTGGATTTTAAAAAACAAGAATTTGATTTTATGAGTACAAGTCTGTTTTAATATTTTTAATGTAAAAGAATTTTTTTAAGGAAAGTTAAGATTTTCTCTAAACTTAATGCCTTTATAGAATGGTTTAGATAAATTTAGTTGTTATGATGTTATAATTTGAGGATAATTTATGAGTTATAGCTTCCTATATATGTTAATATGTTTATGGGTAATCATAATTCAAATTTATCTAAATTATTTTGATTTTTTATGCGATTTCACTTTAAAAATATTGGTGATAATTTGGGAGAAATTTATTATCATTTATAAATAATAAATTATTTAGTTATATATAACCATTAGGATTATCTTGTGATTTAGGGTAAAGATTATTTGGGAAGAATGTTATTTTAATTTACGGGGAAAAGGATGCAAGTTATAAAAAAAATTAGGGTTAAACCATTTTTTGATGTTATGGTACTTATGTTTAATTATGATAAAGGGATATATGATTTTTTGAAAAATAGGTTGACTAATATAAATAAACTTTTGGATTGAAAAGTGATTTGGTGATAATATGAATAAAGTAATTTTTGGGAATTTTTTGCATTATTTTCAGGAACATTAAATGATTTTGGTATATTAACTCTAGAACATGTTTTCTATCAAAGTGGTTGATATCATTTGAAGGATAATGTTTGAGTTAATTTTTAGATGCATATTTTTTTATGGTTTTATATCATGGTGATTCATTTTATTGTGAGAAAATATTACTATATTTTTATGGAATATCTCATTAAGCTAAATATGTATTTGGTATATGAAATTATGAGTGACTTTATTTTTTGGGGCAATAAAAGTTAAGTTGATTTTTGAAGAATATGTTATCATATTTTTATGATTTTTGGATTTCTAAATTTGTTCATTAATGTGTTGAATAGTTATAGGGTTTTTTTATTTGTGGAATAATTTAAGTTAAATATAGGTTATTATTATACCGTATAGATTAAATGTTCTTATTTCATGGGAAGAAAACATAATGGTTGAGTGGGAACCCATCAGTTAATCCAAAGTAATAAAATTTATAAATTAAAAAGAAATGTTACCCTAGGATTATGACGGTTTTGTATTATTTTTTATCTCTTTTTTGAATGAATTGTTTTTAGATGGGATTTTAATGTTTGTAAACACAAAAAACTGACTCCAAAGTCTTTTTTAATTTAATTGAATGATAAGGGTTAATGTGAACTATTATTTTAATGGAAAATAGGTGGAAGAATATATGTTTTTTATAAGGTGGTCACAAATAAGGATATAATTTCAATGATCATAGAGACATGAAGATTTTGAGGTTTTCTAGAAGATAATCTAGAAGTTTAGTTATATGATTTTATATTTGTCCTTAAGTATCAAACATCACATTGGAAGAAAACTAAACTCATATCAAGAAACATTAAGGAAGGAAAATGTTGATGGCTCCGGAAGTGGGTGACTAAAATAAGATGAAATATATGATTTATCTGGATTTCATACAAGTGGAAGAGTAGAATCTAAAGAACTAGAAAATAAGGTGTATTATGAGGTTTAATTAGTGGTCGGTCATAAGATATGGTGATTAACAATTGAGATGATCTATAGTGGATATGAAAATATATAGTTTGAAAAATATTTAGTGAAATGTATGAAGCCCATGGGAAGCATAGAAATTTTGAAGGAGTTTTTTCAACGATTCAAAGGTTTTATAAGTTTTAGTTATGTTGGTGAAAAATGAATAACAATAAGAAGAATATTTAATTCCATTGAAGTTCGTTGATCATAACTTACTGAGTGAAGTATGTGGAAGTATGATCATAAAAAGATGTCGAGTGACTTCATATAAACATTTTGAATTCATAACCATCATGTTAAATCAGAGTTATTTATTCAAATTAAAAAAATTCATGAAGTAAATTTTGTGATCATAGGAAGGATTTAAGTAAGATTTGAAGGTTATTGATGTTAGGTTTAGTGGATGAATTTATAAATTCATAAATATGATACATTCAATAGATACTGAAGTCTGTTAAAAGAATAATTGAAGTGAGAAGGATTTTTAAATTATATTTTTAATCCTCCCTATATTTATCAGAGTAAATAAAACTATTTAATCGAGAGGAAATCATTCAGAATATTTTTTTCAAATTCATTGAGCTTCTAAGTAATGGATATTTTCAATATTTTCACATACATTCATCGAAATAAATTTTTTAATGAAGAATAATAGTATTGATTTAAGGTATTTAAAATATATAGAGATGGATTATTTAAATTCAGGATGTTTGATGATCTAGATATTGATGATTTGTGAGAATAAGATATTTTTATAAGCATAATTCTTTGAAGAAAATTCAAAATTTTTAACTGGTGGGAACCAATATAATTATATTTTTATGAAACCTATGTATGGGATTCACATTTGGGAAATTAAGTATCCCTTCCCAAATCATTTTAACTATAAATTTATTATAGTGTAAATAATAAGTCTCAAACATCTTGAGCACAACATGGATTTGGTTCCATCAATGTGTTCGAACCTTGTAAAAATCATGTGTGTGATATTCACTTGTCTATTTTGAAATATTGGTGAGAGCGAGTTTTATAAAATGGTTAGACCGTAACCTTGACATTTAGAAGAGTTTGACATAATGGTAAAAGATGTTTTAAAAGGAACTATTGATTTAACCCCCACCCCGCCTTCTTTGTGGTTTAACTATTCTCGGGTTTCATGAAAAGAATTGGTGTACCATTCCAAACAAGTTTTGAATTATTAGTACCTTGCATCACTAGGAGGATCTAATAAATGGTATAGTAATTACACTCTAACTACTTTTGTATATGGTCTTTAAGAAAAGATTTAATATAATATCATATATTGATATAATCTTATATTTCATAATTCGATTCATTATATCTGTGGATTAGGATATGATATTTATTGTAAATTAATACCCATTTTTCTTTTTTCTTTTGATTTTTAAATTCCATGAACACATGATATAATAGTATTACTACTATGAATTTAAATTATATATTGTTTCCATGTACTGAAATTTTGAATTTCAGAGTGATTACAAAGATAGAGTGCGGCCATGTTACTCCTCTTGAATCTTAGTTCTCCCTCTATTCTCTAGCTTAGGGAGCCTCTTATACTCTTTCACAAAAAATTGATTAAAATTTCATCTTAGATTTTCACGTTAGAATACATTATAAATTTAGTTAAAAATTCTTGTTCATTATACTATCTATCTTACCATTTAGTATTAACTCCTACCCCAGGTTGATCTTGTCCTATAGAGTTATATTACTCTACCATATAACCCCTTCTTCTATTGAATTACCCTGGTTGTTTCATTGTCATAGATATATGATATTTGTCCCGTCATCTTTAGAATTCAAAATAATCCTTTTTTATCTTGTCATCATGGGTTTTTGTAGATATGAATAGTCCATGAAATTTATTTATTTAATCATTATGTTAACTGATTATAGTTAGTAGTTGTGAGGTCCTTGTTTCCATTTCTTATTTCTTAATCGATAATGATCTCTTAGATGACATGAATTTTCATCTTCCAATGTAGGATCATGGGAGTAATCATCACATTATTAAGTCTCAAAAGAGAAGAGAACATCCCCATTGTAAAAAATATACTATTTTGGATCTACAAGTGGGTCTACATCCTCTACAGATCTATTTTTTCTATAAGTCACCAATTTCTATTCATCATGTCTATTATTCAAGAAGTTTTCCTCAAATACCCCAATTTCTCTATAATTTCCATTAAATAGTATCCTCCTTAGATCATTCCTAACTCATGGATAGTACATTTCCATAATTTCTACCCCCTTCACCTTTGAATTTTGATGGATAGGTGTTTCACAACAATTTACTATGGTTCGGTTTCCAAAGGGGTTTGTTCATGAAACCATAATCACTCATTGGTCTTTATATCTATGATAACTCATGGTCTAACTTTCTAAAGATAGGTCCTATTTGGGTAACTTGTACCATGATACTTAAGAACTCACATTGATTGAGTTTATTGGAGTTTTGGCTGATCACACCCTTTTAGGGGGAATTATTTCTAATTCTAGGACTCTGTTATATATTTATGTCATATTCATGAATCCTTTATTCATTAAAAAGTATCATGTATGCCACCATAAAATAATGATTTATTATTATCATGCATGGTTTTTGAATCATTGGAATGTAGTTGGGGTTCTCCATAAATAGTTCCTTTTTATATGGGGATTAGAGGTTCTTATACTGTTTTTCATTATGACATTGGTCTTAATCCATGCAGTAGGTCACTCTGAAGTTTATTTTTGGCTAGGGAGATGAATGTTGTTTCAATGTCGGATTTGAACCCTATGGATGGAATTCCTATATATCCTCATGAAAGGAATCATAAGACACATAGTTCAGTTCCACTTAATAGGATACATCACCTTTTAAGGTCGGGTGAGGAAGAACAAACCATGATATTTAACATCATGTAGAAAGGATGTCAAGGTGAAAGGTGTATGAACAAGGATGTTGTTGGACTTACTCTGAGGAAGACTGAGGGTCCTAGAAGAGATGTGGTATCCTCGGTGGGGGTATGATATTACTTAGGCAATGAACCAAAAGGGATGGTAATTAAAGGGTCTTGAAAAAAACACAGTTCTCTGAATTGGATATGACCCTAGAAAGATTATGATCTAATGAATATTAGTTTAAATTATTGTGTTGGGTTTATACCTCAAGAAGTCTTACAATGTATCCCAGTAAGTTTGGAATCAAATAAAACATAGTTTAGTTTAGTTGGGGCTTACACATTAGTGGATTCCCTTACAGTTTTCTTTATTGAAAATATGGATCTTTAAAGGTTGAAGAATGGTTTCAAGGCTTACACCTTATAAGAGTTCCATTTTGAATATATATGATTTGGTCGTACACCTATGGAGGATGGAAATTTGAATGTGGTTTGTGATTACACCTATGGAGGCTTAATATAGGTTTGGGATCATGTATATTTCATGATAACCACTAACCATTAAGCCCATGTGAGTCATGTTTAGTGTGAAAAAAAAAGAGGAAGTAGTAGATCTGAATATCACATGATCCACTAGTCTGTTGGTGGACAAGGCATAGGACCAAAGGAAGAATGAATTAGGGAGGGATCTTATACCCATCACCTCCCATCGTTGTACACTAGGAAGAAGGAGATTTGAAAGAATACCAACTCCCACATGAAGTAACAAGGGATTACTCGTGGATGGATTACCTAGAACAAGTTTCTAGGGAAGAGAAAAGTATCCAGTAACGACCCTCATTGATGGTAAGGGCCATAAGTTCCACTCAATCACTAGAACGGGGATGTACTAATGAGTAACTCTAAGATTGGGACCATCTTCAACCAGGGAATATAGACCTAAAAAAATTTCAAGTATCTTCTTTATTAAGGATCTTACCAAAAAGGGTCCACCTACAATGGGTATGTAGACTCGAGGGGACACATTTATATATATGATGACCTGATCATACATATCAGGTGTCATTACAATAGATCTTGGCATGAAACCATTAGAATGGTTTTTGGAGGGACTGGAGTGGAGACTAATGGTATGATGGAGGGAAGTGGTAGAAGCTGGATAACAGAACAATGTAGAATACCCCATTCTGTGTAGCATGTTCTTATGCAGGGTGGGGTTCCCTCTGTGTAGCATATTACAATGTGGGTGAAGGTTTCATCTAGATAGAATTGTACTCCACATACCTGGGTTTCACCTATATATAATTTATCTTTGAGAGTTTAGGTTCCACTCATGTAGTGATGTGCTATGCTGGGTTGAGTTTCTTTTACTTAGTATTTTGATACCAGGGGGAGGGTTCAACCCACGTAGAATTTTTCTATGCGGGCTGATGGACCTCAAAGATTCCATCCACTTATGCATCACAGAATGGTGTCTATAATGTGGTTTCATGTTTGTAGATGTCTGGATGAATTTATTCTCGTTCTTAATGCTATTCAGTGGGTTTACCTTCAAGAAATTTATTGATCACGCAATCATCCAAGTTTCAAATCTCCAGACGTTCTTCTCCTTTTATTATCCATATCTTTCTTTCTTAGTTCCCCTAATTGGTATTTTATATAATAATGGAGGAATAAAATACCAAGATGGATGGTCATTTGTGGTGGGATGTGTGGCTTTCATTGCATGAGCCCAGTAAGGGCACCCATCCTACAAACAAAAATAGTTAATGGGGGACATAAATCACCATCCTCACCCACAAAAAACATTTCGTTTTTGGGGGCGGTCATTCATAAGTGATTGAAATCTATGTTCATCCCCATAAATAATTTGACTTCATTTGCAGGCTTCGATAGTTTTGTCTCATCTGGTGAATGATTTCATCCCTGGGATGCCTCATGAAGTGGAAGAACTCCATGTAGATTTGCAATACGCATAGTGTTTCTTACTTCATGGGGCCAGTCTCTCCTTCACTAATTCACCTATTTTGAACATTTTCTTCAAAATCTTAATCATATTTTCTTTTCCCATTATCAAATCCATGGAGTCATTTTCTCCTTTTATAAGGAGTTTTCAAGACCCAAAAATGGGTATACACAATTTTCAAATATGGATAAACATGTTTCTCCTATTTATAGCTAATAATCATTGCATGTATAATCATATCCATTTTCTTATCTTCAGTACCATCATGAGAAATCTTATAGATTGAATTATTTTCCCCAATTAAAACAATGGTCTTGTGATTGGCAGCAAATACATAGAAAAAAGGAACTGCATTCACTTTTGGACACCAAAGAGGGGCATGGATATGTCCAACAACATTTTAATTAGGTTGAGGTTAAGAAGTACATCAATACATATTCAAATTAATGATAATCACAATAGTCCCAAACTCACTTCCCAATAACTAGATCCCAACCTTTTTTCTAATAATAGAGGTTGAAAGTGAAAGTATAGAATCCAGATTACCAATAAAAGAAATATTATTAGATATACCCACTTTAAATTTTGAAAATTCAAGCATCCTAAAAAATCCTTTTTAGAAAGATATACTGATGTTCCCCAAAAAATTATAGGAACACAAAAATTCACTACTAGGATCAAAATGAACCTATTGAAAACATTATAACTCCTCTACAATAGTGATGCAAATGGATCTCACGGGAGGATTCAAAACATCAAACTTGTTCAAAATGCATGGATTAATAAGTACTATTACTAAATTTTATGAAATGACCAATACATTTCTAAGCATTCATAAAATAGATGGGTTTTGGAATGATTTGGGTAAACATAGAAAGATTTCCAACATCATCGCTATTGATGGATCCAGGTTCATAAAAAAACCCATAGGAATAAATAAAGAGGGAAAACAGAGTATCATCAATATGTTTTTTCCCTTCAACCATGTTAAATAAATATCATCATCATCCATGAGATAAATTAAAAATTTCTTCGAATAATTTAACCCTACCATTACAAGTCCTATCAAACCCTAAATAGTGATACTGAAAAATTTCAAAACAATCAATAGATGGACAACATCAGCTAAATTGATCTACTTATGAATAATTATATACAATTGAATCCTCTATAAATTATATATTATAAATATATATAGACAAAAATACATGGGATATATATATATCCTTTGAATACAGTGAGATGTGATGGAAATCGAAAAGATAATTTGGTCGGTTAATAGGGAAAAATACCTAGGATGATAAAGAAATGATGAAAAGTGGCCCTCCTACTATGAAATGGGAGATCCTAGAGGATAAAATATCATTTTTAGAGATGTAAAATAATTGAAATAGACATTTAAGGAATGATATAGAACTTATGGAATGGGAATAAATCAAGAAAGTGTGTCCTCTCATAAAAATATATCTCAGTGGAAAAATAATTCATCAATTTTCCAAAAAAGTTTGATAAATATATCAATGATTATGTGTAAAACATCATACAACTATTATATCATTCCATGGAAACTCATTCACAAATATTAATTTTAAAAAATTATAAACTTGGTGAAAAAATATTAGTCTTAAATTTTCTATCATAAACCTAAAAATTAATGTTATGAATATTTAAGATCTCTTTTCCATATCTTTATTCATTTTATAAATTGTTTTCTATTTTGTAACTTCTTTTATATGAATCAAATAAAATTTCTACAAATAAACACCTTAGCCTCATATTTGATAAAGTAATGGTATTTTCTCTTCTCTTAATGATTTATAGTTTACGCCCTATGTTGTATGTATGGTTTTTTTATTAACTCAATATCCAATTATTGAGAAAATAATTATATTCTTTTAATATATTTTTATAATATTTGTTTAATCTACCTTCATATTTTATTATATTATAATTACTCTTTATCTTATAAGAACATTCATTTCATTATCATATTTTATAAGGGGTATTCATCAAAATTTTCCTTCTTTGTGTCATGTTTTTTATGATTTACACACCACACAATTAAAATATCTTATTATAATTCAATTATGAATAAAATTATTTACAATTACATTTTAATTTTAACCTTTCATTATCTTTTGATTCATACAGTTTCAAAGTCATAAGGCTTTTTCTTGACACAATATCTTTTTCTTGAGTCAGAATATTCCTTCTTTTACTATTTCATTCTATGATTGATAAATTTTTCCATTATCTTTATCAAATATTATATTATTTTTCAATATGTTAAATTACATTTTTATGTTTCATTATTCTTCTTTGAAGATTTTTTTTGAAATTACAAAGAATAATCTCTCTCCTCATCATTGATTAGTTATCTCATCTATGTACATGTTCTTTCTTACCGTATTATTTTAATTTTATTTTATTAAAATATAAAAATATATTCTACTTTTAATAATTATATAACAATTAACCATTTAAAATTATCATGAATAATTTTCTATTGAAAGGATTTTAATTTAAAAGTTAAACATATTCTTTAATATTATTTCTTATGATGGTCTATTTCAAAAAAAATTATAATATATTTTATAAATGGATATTTATGATAACACTATACATTCACATTGATATTTATTATTAGGAAAATCTCAAAAAATAATCCTATCCTGGTATGAGGCAGGAATATGTTTTTTTCATTTGAAAAAGAAATAGTTTTTATTAAAAATAAATTGTTTCTTTTTGTATTATATAATTTTATTTAAAAATGAAATTTATAAAATAGAAATTTTAATTTTATAAAACGTAATTATTTTTGGAATAAGTATTTTAAAAATAACTTATGGTTAATTTTTTGCATTCCTTTGAATAATTTTATTTTTGGATGAATTGTTAAAAAATTTAGTTTTTATGAGTACCATATATTTTATGAAATAATCACGATATATATATATATATATATATGAAAAAAAAACTTTAATAAAAATTTCTATTTTCATAAATAGTTATTTATAATAACATTACACTCAAAAAATCATCCATTTATTTTAAATTAAATTTTACGTCACAATAAATATGAAAACATTTATTGGTGCTAACACAATAACTGTAACATTATAAAAATCAAAATGGATATCTTTAAGATAATATTTATAAGGGGATAAGTATAAAATATACATAAAATGTATATATGATTAATAATAAATTCTTTTTTATGTATATTTACAAATTTTAGAGTTATAAAGTAAGAAAATTATCTAGTTCCTCCACATGGTAGGAAAAATCAAAATAATAACATAGATATGTTTACTTACTAAGGATAAAAATAAAAATTCACCATGAACTATTATTTATTAAACTATTTGTGAATAATAGACTATAATTATAGTGTTAATATATTTTTTTATATTAAAAAATAGAATGATTACCCAAAACGCTTATACAATGTCAAAACAACACTTTTGCAAGCATGAGAAAAGTCTAAGTAATTGTTTTAAAAATATTAAAAGTAATAATTTTAGGATAATTTAGGGTTTTTGGTGGTTTTTGGGATTAATATAAAATTTTTTCAGTGTTTTAAATGTTCAAATACAAATTAAATATTTATGTAGATATTTTTAATGTCAAATTATGAAAATAACACTGAATAGGGCTTTAAAGGGTATTTAATGTTAAAAGTGATTTACACATTAATAAAAAATCATAAAATTATTATCATGAGTAAATTGAAATTTATAATGGTCTATAATATGATCCATTTTCTATTTTTGAACCATATTCCATTTTAATATTTCATTATTGTCCTTTAAAGAGTTGATCTTGTCAAAAACAACGTTGAATTTTTCTTATAAAAGGGGACTCATTTTATTACTTTGAAAACACATATCATGTTTTCAATTACATAAATATTCTAACCAAATAACTCTATAAACACCCATTTTTTCATTCATAGTCCACAATACTTTCCATAAATCCTTTCTCAAAGGTCATTAGACTTAATCTGTAGGAGGTTATTTGAAGGGCATGGTAAGAGTTTATGAGCCACTTTCTTGTTTGTTACTTATCACTATTTATCATAAAAATAGTTTATAAAATATATTATTTTCATTAAATGGGTATATTTAAATGTCATTAGAATCATTTTGATCAATAAATTTTGAAATATGATCCATTACCCTTCTCTAAACCCATTTCATAAACCATTACTACGTCAAAATATGAGTTTTTCTAAAGATGTATCATTTCATTTCAACTCTTCTATTACTATTTAAAAAAATAAATAAATTAACCCACAAATATAAAATTATTAATAATATATTTTTTTATAATTCTAAAATTTTTATTTATTATTCCCTTATTTTAATGTCTTTTTAAAAACAACACCCATTAGTGTGGTTTTATGCTACCTAAATAAACGATGATGTTTTCATAAACTCGCTTAATTCATGGTAATTATTAAAAATAAATTTTATTATCTAATATAACAATAATTTTAAATTTATTTCCAAATTATGATTATTGAATTGTATCATATCCATTGTAATAAATAAACTCAAAAAAATCATAGTCATTTTTAACCGAAAAGATATCCTTATCGAGGAATATTATCTGAATGATAACTATTCTATAACTTAACAGACTTCTTTGATTATGAACTGATATAGAAAAAATTCCTCAAAAAATATAGATATTATGGAACCATTATACAAGTAAATTTTACCATTATAAAAATTCCAATGCTATTTTTGAGATTATGAACCAAATAACCTTGGAATGAATGATATAAGAAATAATAATTTATTAAAGGAATAAAATTAGAAAATAAGTAAATTATGTTGAATGGTAATAAGGAAATTAATATTAAGGTGGTTATGAATATAGTATATAATTAATATAATTTTTTTATTTAGGATATTAAATTATGTATGAGGTGAGTCAGGACTTGAGGTTTGGAGTTTTCATTTAAATATTACATTTACGTATTTTAAATTATTTCTCAAAAAAACATCCTCTGTATACATATTATTTATATTGTTTCAATAATTTATTATCTATAATTAAAGGATTTTTCTATTATCATTTTATTTATTTGAAAAGTTTTTAAAAATAATCTTTTCAACATTGCTTTCATGAGTCATTTTTTGACTTTTAAAAAGTTGGTTCTTAAGAATATTTATATCAAGAAAGATAAGACCAATTTTTATCTAGTTATAGGGAGACCCATTAAATAGTCTCTATGAAAAATTCCATGTGACCTATGAACATAGAATGATGGACTTGGGGATTGAATGCCCTAATTATAGGCCTAAAAGACCATTTCTTAGATTGAAGTCCCCTTTAATGAATAGAACATCTATAGTTCAAGGTTGTTGTAGATACTGAGATAGTACGACCACTGCGATAGTACATTCTATAGTATCTGCCACTACTATATTTATACCATTTCTACAATTCCTCCAATTCTATCGTACTGTTATAGTGTCCTGTTATAATGCTACAATAGTACTCAAGAAATTTCACAATCTCGGTTTTGAATCTTGGACTTTTAGTTTCAACCGTCTAGGGTATACCACTCAAGAACCACCCCACATAAAAAATTACGTTTATGGGTAATTCTCTACATAGTTTTCTGAAGTTTTTATTGTGAATCCCATGAATTATTGTTTTAATTTCTCTTTAAATAAATTCTATTTTGAATAGAGTTTTTTTCACCCACAAAAAAAATAATATGTACAATGATTCATAAATCATCAGTATATAGAATAAAAATAAATTAAGTATGAGGATGGGAGAATAATCTATAATAATAATATTATAAGTGATATAAATTCACAATCATATAAAAAAATTCATGAACACATAATCTTCATTCAACTGGTTGTCCTTGAAATGAATGACCTCGATCTATACTATATAAATAACTCTAATCACTAAAAATATTAAAATCATGTTGATAAATAAGTGAATTATTGGGTTGAGTGACCTTAATATATATAGGATTTAATCCTAATAACTATAAATATGGTCATTAGGAATATGGTTGTTGGAAATATAGTTGTTGGATATACATAAATACAAAAGGTAAACTAATGTTGTCTGTCATTATAAACAAATTTAAAATAATATACTTCATTGAAAATAAATATTGAAACTAAAATATTGTATTCTATTAAAATATTTTATTATAAATAAATTAAACATTAAAATATAATTATTATTAAAGTATTATATAGTCTATTTGAAAAATTAATTTAAAATATTTAATATCAATGGTTTGATAAAGTTAAACTTTTAATAATATAAATAATTAGTTTTAATTGAACTTAGAAAATATTATTTAATAAGAAAGTAATGGGTATTTGAATAACTATTTTTTAGTGTTGGAAAATTTTTTCCTAAATAGAATTGATCCCAATTAATGGATTTTTATAATAAAATATTTTCAATAAAAAAATATTCAAACACTCATTTAATTAGAAAATAATATTAAATAATACTAAAAAACCTTAAATTTTAAAAGTAAAATTTCTTTAAAAGGCATGTTTTTTTATTATATTTAATATTTTTATTTAAATAATAAATTCTAAAATTAAAGAATTTTAATTTTTAAAAATTAACTTATTTTTTAAATCTATCAAATAATCTATTATCTTATCTTTAATTTTTTTGGATATTTAGAAAATATTTATTTTTATGTGAATAGAAATAAATATTGTTTTTATAAATTCCTAATATTTTATAACATCATTAATATATAAGTCTGAAAAAAAATAATGAAACCATTCCCCTAATATAATATTTATTTATTAATTATAATTATACATTTAAAATAGTATTTTTAATTTAGAAACCATAATTGACATTTCATAATTGAAGTGATATTTTTCCTATAAAAATAGTTTTTGGTCCCTTTTTTTAATTAAATATTCACATGGGGGATTTCAATTTGAAATTTATTTGAAATCCACATACCTATTATTTTTTATTAATAAACTAATAAATAATATCAAAATCAAAAACACTGATAATTTTATCCAAATTTTTTTTATTATTCTAAAAAATATGAAAATGGGTTTTTACATATAATGTTGGTTGATAATAAAATTCACTTTTCTCACCCTTATAATTTTTTTGATGAAATGATTTTAATATTCTAAATCATTATTTTCAAATTACATAATAAATTTATTTTTTTAGTTATAAAAATTAGTTACCGAGTTTTAAAATGTAGTTACTATAGTAATGGTAAATTATGGTAAAAAGAGTTCAACAAAGTTCAAAAGAGCTAAAATATCTTAGAAAATTGTCTACAAATGAGTGTGTGAGGTGAAAATCGAACTTAAAATATCTCATATCCATTATTTTCCACTTTGTATTTTAATTTCAATGTGAAATAT
Organism: Viscum album; assembly: GCA_963277665.1. Lineage (NCBI taxonomy): Eukaryota > Viridiplantae > Streptophyta > Magnoliopsida > Santalales > Viscaceae > Viscum > Viscum album. The sequence goes on along the minus strand of OY728146.1, from coordinate 1,449,638,588 downwards.
GTGTTCCTTTTATATTATCAAATTATATTTACAAAAATACCATTCCCTCCACGTATAAAAGTGTCCTTACACCACCCCTTCAATTTCACTCTAAAATTTTATTTCTTTATAAAAATCAAACATTTTTACTTCACTTATATCCCTATCCCATATTTTAAATCACCTTTACTCAAGAAAAATCTATAAATCCTCCATTTCTAATAGGTACTTAAGAGGTGGTTCAAAATCTAAATATGAGTACTAATCAATTCTTAAATATTTTCATCTCATTCATTCTCCTAAAAATATAATTTTCCAATTTTAATATAATTAAATAAGTTTTTTTAAAATTAAGAGTTTATATTATTTTAATGTTGTAATCATTATAAACCATTTCCTCTTAGAAATATAGAACATCATTCTTGCATAAATGTGAAACACAACCTCCATGAAGTTACAAATTTCATTTTTAAAAATCCCATATATGTAACATTATAAAAAAATTTAAATAATTAAATATGATGTTTATATCATTTTCAAGATTATTTATTGATAAATCATTTTGTACTTTTGTTATGTTCTATGGATAATGAAAGTGTCATTCGTCTGTACTTGTAGACTATCACCTCTAAGGAGCGACACATTCTATTTTTCATAATCAACCTCCATGGATAGTTATAAAATTTATTTTATTATTATATGTGATATTATTTAGTAAATATTCCATAAATATGAGTCTTATAGGATAACGAAAAAAATTACAGTTCAATAAAAAGTAATATTTTGATATCGTTAAATTACTTTAATGAATCTCATTATGAAATATTTTCACATAAACCTTGCCCATATTTTCAAAACAATAAACATGGGGATGTATACATAATTTAGAAAATATATTTAAATACATTTTATTATATGTGTTATATTATAATGGGGATCAATGTCGCCATTATAAAACATTTGTGAAATGAATGAAATATATGACAATGAAAATAAACATTAACCATATAATAAATATACAATTAATGATTATAATTAAATAATATAAATGGTAAGAGATAAGAATATTTTATTTTTGGAATTGGTTATGAAGTAGGTTTATTTGGTATAATAGATTAAAGTAATTTCATAGAAGATGAATGTGATGGTAAGATATTTTTATTAACTCAAATTATATTCTTTATTTATAATTATTCCTCTTTGACCATTGTTTTAAATGATAGTTTTATTATATTCTATAATGATATTATAATTCCTTTCCTCCATTTATTTTTATTCACATTAATGAATTTATTTATTCCTAAAATTTGATGATATTATGAATAATTACTATCCTTTCTAAATGATATATTCTTCTTCTATATCTTTATTCACTCCTCCTACTGATGTTATCCTTTAAATTTGGTAACCCAACTATGTTTTCTCTTATATGATATTCAAATTTCATTTTATTTATTTTCCAAAGAATGTTTTACTATCCCTTTTTATGATATAGGTTTTCAATAAATGTTTTTTTAAAACAATAGGGGGGTTTTTCCTTTCATTATTATATGTTTTACCTTATACTCCATATTTTATTTTTATAACAATTATAAATTTTCCAAGAATATGTTATTAAATTGTTAATATTAAAATTAAATGTATTAAAATGTCTTTACTTAACATTTTTAAAAATTAATTTTGGACGTGACTCATAGTTTCATCTCTTATAAAAATTCTGAAGTTGTATACTAAAAACTATTTTATGGTTTCTCTTATATGTTCATTATTATATCAAATGGGTTTATTACATTGGAAATTATTTGTAATGAATTACCCTCAAAATATCCTTCTATAAGTTTTATTCTGAGGGGATAAACTCATGGTATAAAATGATCTAATTCTTGATCCCATCTTCTATCATACTATACAAAGTGTTCTTATTATAAAGGTGTTTTCATATATCTTAACATCCTTTAATTTTTTTTAAAATTTGCTATGTATATTTCCTTATAATCCATTATCTTTATCTGTATGTATTATAAAATTTATAAAACCTATATATTTTCTATGTGTTAATTATTTGATGTTTCAAAGATGGAAGTTTTTATGTGGTTGTGGAATATATATATATGGTCATCATTATAGTATGATGAGACTAAAACTGTGTATCACTAAAATATGTTTCCAAAATTATGATATCTCATGAAATTATTATGGGAGGTTATTATTTGATTCTCAATCCACTATGTGATGGGATGTATGGATGTGATTCATTATCCACTATCTGATGGGAGGTGGGAATGTGATTCCTGTTCTACTATGTAATAGAGGTAGGAATGTGATTCTTATTTTACTATCCAATAGGAGGGAAGAATGTGATTCTTGGTCCACTATTCTATGATTTTATACACTTATGTTTATTCCATAGTTCTATCAGATTATATTTTAAATAAATGACAAACTTTAATTTAATATTCTTACAATTAATTCTCGAGGGATCAGGTTTGTTATCTCATTCTTACACACCATTTTTATACAGTATATGTTTGTTAATTTGATAACTTGTTTTCATATATCATTCCTTATGGATAACCCTTATTGTTCCATATTCTTTTAATAATATATTTATACTATGTTTATGTTTCCACATATACTTATAATATAACTCTTGATTACACATTTATGCGTTTTTCCCTTACTATGTTTTGGTGGTCACCCATTTCTTATGTTTCAATTCCTCAGGTTAGGAAGAAGATTATATCTTAAGAGAATATTAGAATAAAGACAAGTGTTGCTCAATTATATAGAAAAATTAAAAAGTGATGTAAAATAAAATTCTAATGTAGATAGTCCTCAAAGAAATTATACATCTAGGATTGTAGATTAAGTGATATTTTTGTGAGATGTAATGTGTAAATTATGTAAATGATAAAATGTAAATATATTTATATCTTGTGTAATCTAACTTGGTATTAAATCCTATGTGTAAGGTAAGTGTTTTTATCACCAACCTAGGAGTGTAGATCTAAAGTGCGTTAGTTTGTATCATAGTAATTAATAGTTATTTTTTAGGATTAGTTAAATTTATTTTTTGATATTTCTTTATAATGGAAAAACATTACTTAAAACCTTGGGTATAAGTCCATGAATTGGATAACATCCAAAAGATCTGGTAAAACTGAGATTTTTAATTTTTCTGATAAATGAAATCCATTTGTAGATAATATAAGTAGTTATCATCTCTAGAATAGATGAATCTATGAGTACTAACATTGAAAAGTATATATTGGCTATTAACTCAATTGTAACCCGGGGAACAAAAAAGAGGCCTAATAGCACACCCAGTTTTACACTCCTCTGGGATATTCTTTGGTTAATCACATTCTCTTTACAAGAAATTATGAAATATTTATTATGTTATGGAATTTGGTTAACGATTATTAGATAATTCAACCTAAAGAAACTTAGATTGAAACATGATTGATTTTAGTTGAACTAAAAGATAACATGATAGAGTCAAAGTGTAAGACATTTCAAGTTTTAGTTTTTAAAATTATTATTTATGATAATTATTTTATGATGTAAATTTTTAGTTGGTCATGTTTTTCCCATTTTTTGGTTTCAGTAATAGATAGTACCTATAGGAACCAAGTTTATAATGGTAATGATGGATAATATAATGACAGCCCTAATAAGAAATCTAATGGGATACAATCTAGTGTTGAAAATATTCTAGTTATGCTCACCCATCTATCTTGAGTAATTATTAACAATATGATCCTTGAATAAATTTATAACACACCCAAAAAATAAGGCGGTATTTTCATAATATAATAGATGATAAATATGATGAAGAAAATTAGATTCAATTGCCTATATATAAAAAATGTAGAAAGAGGAACCCAGAGGAATATCTCAATGGAACTGGTGTAAGGCCCCAAAAATTTCTTTTTGTTATTAATAGAAATCTTATTTTATAATGGATTTTTTATTTTTAGAACATTGAAATAATTTTATATATCATAATCACTTAACTCACCATGGAAAACTATAACTAGTAATAGTGAAGGGATTACTTAACAAAATAATCGAAATTATATTATTTTTTTGAGACTATAAACATATTCTGTTAAAATTGAGTTTTATAATAAATGTATAAGTTTTTAAAAAATAAATTTTATGAAATTATTTTATAAACCACTTTTAAAAATGATAATATATTTTTAATGAAGTCCTAAATAATTTTCATAATGGTCATAATGTATATTTTTCAAGGATATTGTAATGTTTCAATAAATATAGATATTTATTTAAAAGATAAAATTCTCATATTTATAGAGTTTTTTAATTAAAATTAAATTTTGAATAAACCACATAATAATTATCATAGAGTTATTTTTCTTTGTATTTTCAGGAATGTTTTATTTTTTAGGGAAAAATTGAAAATTGTCATTTTACAAAGAACCACAATTTTACGAAATAATTATAATGTTATAATGAATAAAAATTTATGAAACATTTTATTTAATAAAAATATAATTTAATTATTATAAAAATGATTTTTAAAATCATGATTTTAAATTTAAAATTTTACCTTATATTTTGGAACTAAAAATTGATATTTTAAGAGAGAAATTTTTTTTTGATTTTGCACATTAAATGGGTTGGTTATGAGGTTTGTTTCAATCTAGTAATGAATTGTACATCCAACTAATTTTTCCCACAAATTTTTAATCCAAAAAATTGTTATAATTTATTGTAACCACAATTTTTTAGATTTTATAATAAAACAACCTATATTTTAACTTTTAAATCGACATCTACTTATGTAAAAATACCCAACATTCTCTTATCTCTTTCCACACTAAATCCATTGAGCAAGAGTACTCTCTAAATTATCTCACTAAGAGTCTCTCCAATATGGTTTCAAGGTTTTAGGAAAAATATATATCTATCTTTCATAATCATCCTTCCGATGTAAGGGATCTGTAAATATGATTTTTTTTTATGATATAATTCATTTTTGTGTCATTATATGTTTTTTTAAGTCATTGTACTCTTAAAATAAGGGTTATCCACCCCTCTTTTACTAATACTTTTGCAATACATTTTAAATTCCTTCTTAATTCAATATGAAATAGTATTATATGATATTATTATAATTTCCTTAACCATTTTATCAATGATAAATAACCATTACCTATCATTGTACTACCTTCATAAGCTATTTTAATGATCATGGTCTCCCATATCCATAAAACCATCCTAAATTTTGAAAAGAAATGTATGTTTTGTTTTCCTATAAAAACATACCTATATAGAAAATACAATTGGATATAGTTTTATATCAGACTCCTATAGGGATTAAAACCATGAAAATTGTTGTTTGGGTATATCCCGACCATCATTATCATGCATGGTTAGTAGGAATTTATTGTGCACCTAGTTAGACACTCTTGGGGTATTTCATTTGGATAATTCACAAACACATTATGATCCATAATAAAGGATCAAATTATGTGGATTGATATTTACATTCAATTAATAACATTATTCAATGAATATACCTTTCACTACTTCTTGTTATAATTCTTTAAATTGGTTCACTACCCATTTCATTGTGAACATATTATAGTTTCCAAAGTATATTGTTGGATATTAAAAAAGATATCATCATTAATACATTGAATGGTTTACTTTCCCATCAAATTTTTAAACAATGTTCATGTTCTCTTTAAATATCTATATTTCTCATGGATTTTATCTTTCTTATGTGTTTCTATATTCCAATATACATGTGTTATGATGTAAATATGATCTCCCTAAAGATGATATATTACCTCCTTTGTCTTTTCTTATCAGTGTCTACATGTAATTATTCTATTAAATTTTAATTCCCTTCCATGTTTCTTCTAATTAAAGTCTATTCACCTAGATATACATATATAGATTGACAGGGGAAATTATTGACTAAATAGAAAAATCTTTATATATACAGTGCAAATATCGTAGACTTCATTATTTCAATTGATGGTTATTTACCTATAAAGTTGCAAAATTCCAATGGATACCCATTTAATTTCAAATGGTTTTATAATTATATGATTATTAATGTATTTAAGTATGTTTCCCATATATGAAATACATGAAGTAATAAATATGAAGGGTTCACCCTGATAACACTCCAATGCATTGGGTAATGAGATGGAGATAACTAGATGTAGGTAACTCCTAAGATACGGTGGAGTTAGGTTACTTCTAAAAGACAATAGAGTTTACCAATTATAGGTTACTCCTAAGAGATATGAGAATTATCTTGATAGGTAAATCCACTATGAATTCTCAATGTTCCATGCATTGGAAAAAGACACCTTGTATATAAGACTTGATAATATGTTTCAAGACACCCTAGTGTTAAGCTATGGTGATATATATATTAATGTATCATGATTATGTTATAGCCACATTTCAAAGTTATGCTTCATGTACTTATGACCATGATCATGGTATATCTCATCTGCTTATGATATTGTTATTACTCATGTACTTATGATCATGTTATACCTATATTATTTATGTTCATGTTCTTTTATTATTCCTCATTTCTTACACTTGATGTTCATTTAGTCACTATTTTTATTTTTTATCCCTTACTGTGATTTATAACTCACAAATTCTTTATATTTAGCCTTTTCCCTAATAATAAAAATGAAATGGATATGTATAAAACATTATATTTGTGGATAATACTTGTGATAGAAATGTATTTTGTGAAATGTGTTTAGATGTAAATGTACCAAGTTCCTAAAGTCACTAAACATTATCTCTTGGGAGTTTATTTTAATTATTATGATTTAATATATATTGTGTAAGTTTACCACCATATCTAAAAGTATGGGTAAGGGGAATATCATTTTGTATCAGATCAAATCTTGGTTATTTTTTTGGAATAAGTATTTTGAGTATTTGATTATAGTTCCATAATTATATAATAATTTTCTCTAGTTCACTAGGTTAAGTATTACTAGTATAACCCCATAGTATTAATTACACTTTTATATTTGTAATGATTCATTTTTATAGTTAACATATACATGAACATTTGGGTTTAGTAAGTGTTATTCAATGTGTAAAATTTGAGGACACAGTTTCTTTAAGGGGTAGAATGTAATGCCACACAAATTCCTTTATATTATTTATAAAACTGTTATTTTATAATGAATTATTTTTTATGAGCACATAGAAATACTTTTATATGTCATAATAACCTTACACATCAAGTATAACTATAACTAAGAATAATAAAGGGATTATTTAATGAAATAATCAAAATTGTATTATTTTTTAGGATTGTAAACATATTGTGTTAAAAATGTGTTTTATGATATATGTATATTTTTTAAATAAAACTAATTTTCATCAAATAATATTATAAAAAACTTTTTTAAATGATAATATATTTTAATTAATTCTTAAGTAATTTGTACAATGGTTAAAATGTTTAATTCTCTATGAAATTCCTAAATTTTAATAAATAAAGATATTTATTTAAAAATTAATATTATAATATTTTTAGAATTATTTTGATAAAATAAACTTCATTTTTATACTCAATACATCAAAACTATCTTAAGGTTATTTTGTGAATTTTCTAAAAAAAATTATCATTTAGTGAACAAGTGAAAATAGATTCTTTACAAAGTATTGTGGTTTGATAACATCATTATTATGTTGTCATGACTAAAAATTGATGAAATATTTAAAAATATATAATTTAATAATTATAAAAATTAATTTGAAAAATGTTATTTTAATTTATGAATTTTTACCTTAAATTTTTAAAACAAAAATTGTAATTTTAAGATCAAAATTATTTTTTGGATTCTGTACATTAAATCAGTTAGTTTAGAGGTTTTTCGATTTGATCAAGCCTTATAAATATACCTAGATTATAACATTCCTTTATAATGTAGATAATTGATTGTAATTGATTGGTCCCACAAGTGGTTGTCCTATATAAAAAACCACTTATATATTAACCCTTGAAACTACATATCCTCAAGTATAAATATCCCCATTTCCCTTCTCACTTTCCACTCCAAATCCATTTATCATGAATCATATATAAATTATACTATCAAGAGACTCTCAAATGTGGTTCCAAGGTTCTAAAAATTATATCCCTATATTTAAGAAGCACCCTCCCAAGGTAAGGTATCTTTTCTCCACTTTTATATATTCAAGCACTTATTTTTCATAAGCCTATTATTCATTATTTTTTATGTTTTCATGTAATTTTAAATACCCCTATTATGAGGAAAATTATTTATTTTTATTGAGATAATTAATTTTCCTTTCATTATAGCTTTTCATATTTTTGTTACTCTATCGAAATAAAGGTTCCCCGCCCCTCTTTTAAGATTACATTTTCAAAACATTTTTTATTCCTTCTTGTTTTAATATGAAATATTATTATTTTTCATTATTATAAATTCTATACAATTTTTTCAGTGAGATACCACCATTAAAAATAATTACAATACCTTCATAAGACCTTTTAAGAATCATGGTTTCTTGTATCCCTAAAATCACCCCAAATTTGGTTAATAAAAGTGTGTTTGGTTTTCTTAAAAATGACATAATTATCAGGATACTATAAGTGGATGTATTTTTTGATCACATGTGCCCAGAGATTAAAAAGTAAAAAATATTTAGTTTTTTATATCTCATATATCACTACTATTCATGATGAGTGAACGCTTACTTTGAATTTAGTTTGATGCTCCTAATGTATTTTCTTTGGATAATTCACAAACACTTTATGACCCATAATAAAGGATCATAATATGCGATTGATATTTATAATCAATTGATAACCATGTTCCATGAATATACCATTCACCACTTTTCGTTATCATTCCTTTAGTTGGGGAAGTTCCATTTTCATTGTGAACATCCAATAGTTTTTTAGGATGGTTTTTTGATATTCCAAAAGATAGTTGCATTAATCCATTGAAGGTTTTCTTTACCACCCAATTTGTAACCAATGTTTGTGTTCTCTTTTACTCTCCATGTTTCTCATGGATTATACCTTTTTTAAAAAGGTTCATGTTCTTAGGTACAAGTGACATGAAGGAATATAATCTCCCTAGATAAATCCATCATTACCTTTTTCTTTCTTTATCATCAGCTACATATAATCATTACATTCAAAGTGAATACCCTTTTATGTTTCTTATACTTGAAATTTATTCACCTATATACCCATACATAAATTGAATTGGTAAATTATTAACTAAAATAAATAAAATTTATCTATATGGTGTAAATACCCAAGACTTCATTATTTCAATTTATTGGTATTTACCTAGTACTCTACCAAATTTCATTTGATACCAATTCAATTTCAAAAGATTTTATCATTATATGATTATTGATGTATTTATGTATATTTACCTTATGTTGCACACATTAATTTATAAATATGAAGGGTATGCCCTGATAGCGCTCTAATACATTGGGTAGGGAGATGGAGTTAATCAGATGGAAGTTACTATTATGTGACGATGGAGTTGTGTTACTCTTAAGAGATGATGGAGCTTACAGATTATAGGTTACTCCTAAGAGATATGGGAATTATCTAGACAGATAATAAGATTATGAATGATTGATGTTCCATGCATTGGATAAATATACCATGGCCAATATTCAAGGCACTATATTTTACAAAACAATAGTTATGAGCTATTGTGATATGTTTTTTAATGCATCATGATTATGTTGTAGAAACATTTTTATGTTATTCCTCATGTTATTATGTCCACCTAATTATTATCACATTATGTCTCATGTAATTATGATCATGTTATGCCTCTTATACTTATGACTATGTAATGACTCTTTTCCTCATGTTCATTTTATTTTATCATACCATATGTCTTACTCATGAGGTTATTTTATGTTCTGTTTTCATTTTTTATCCCTTACTAATATTTATAGAAATCCCTTTCCTTAGGATTCATCTTTTCTAGAAGAATATCAATGAAATGGATATATATAAGTAATTTACATGTGTGCATAATACTAATGGATGAAATTTGTTCTGTTTAATGTGTTTTTTTGTAAATTTACCTAGATACTAATGAGAGAAAACTTTAGATCTTGGTTTTTTTTTGTAATGCATGTTATGTATTAAAAATTATCCATGTTTAGCACGAAATACTAAAGTGTGGGTTTGGGGAATATCAACTGAAATATGTTTTATTTTTTGTAATGTATGGAATAAATCAATATGTTTCTAAGAAAAAAAAAGGAATATTTCAGTAGACATAGTGGAGAAAAATGATTTTTATCCAAAATATCCTCTAGTAATTTAATGTTTTAGATGTGGTGAATTTGGAAACAATTGAATCTTGTTCAATATTCCAAGGGATTAATATTACAATTGACACTAAAAACCTCTTATACCATAGGAAGAAGAAAAATATTATTAATTTAATACACTTGATGTTGATAGTGATAATTAAGTGGTTCTTGGTACACTTGTTCTTCACTATAGTTTATTGGATTTGTTATGTCATATAAGTTTCCACAAACTATTAGATGTTTAATAATAAATAAAAACACTTAGTAGTATTATTATTATATCCATGTAATATTAGTCGTCTTTAAGTTTTGAGGGATAATTATTTATGAATATCCTATTATTATTCCTTTATATAAATTTGGTGTGATTTTTGATAATTATTGGTGATATTCATATAAAATCCATATTAATTAATGAAATAAGGAAATCGCTTTCATATTTTAAACCAACATATGACCATCTATTAGTGAAACTATAAATTTTAGATGGCTTGGAAAACTAATTATATTAAAGGATTTAAAATACCTAATCATGAGTTATGTTTAGCTCAAATAATTAGAGAAAATCTCAATATCAGGACTATGGTTTTATTAGAGAAGAAAGATATATATCCAATGTTTATAAAGTTGATATTTATCTTGAAATTATATCTTGAGTAAAGTTTATATTTTATATTCCCTTATATACTTCCATTATTAAGTGATAATTAAATCTTTTGAGGATGAAATTTATTTAACTGGTGATTATAAGTCCTTGAAATATTAATATTAAAATATGTTTAAATAACTGCTATTTTAAGTAACTTATTTCAAATGAAATACATAACTAAAAATAACCCTAATAAATTTTAATGATATAAAAAATTATAACATGGTGTAAAAAACAATACATTAGGAGGATTCATGAGTAATAAACAATAAGATAATTACAAGTGGAAGAAATGAACAACCATATAAAAATTTCATGAATATATAATATTCATCCTTGTGGTTAGCCATGAAACACATTACCACGATCATAATTACAAAAATAATGTTAATAATTAAAATTATCATTGTCATGTTGAGAAATAAGTATAAGAATCGGATGAATGATCATTATAGGATATATATATATATATATGTATATATATATATATGTGTGTGTTTAGAATGGAAATCAGATCATTATAAATATGGTATTTGGAAATATTGCATTAAAAAGTATGGTTATTGGAAATATGATCATGGGATATACATGTATCTAATAGGAATAATAATTTTCTATTTGATTAGAAACAGATTTGAAATTATATATTTAGTTGGTAATGAATGATTGGAGGAAAATATAGTATTTAATTAAAATATTATATTATAATTTTTTTTATGAATTAAAATATTATTATTGTTAAATTAGTATATGATATATTAATAAAATTCAAAGAAATATTTTAATGTCAACATACATATAAGATTAAAATTTTAGAATATCAATAATTAATTTTTTTGTGGTATTTAGTCAAGATTATTTAATATAAATGTAATATTTTTTTAAAAGAATATTTTTTATTGTTGTGTATTTTTTCTTAATTTTAATTTATTATTTTAAAATGCATATTCTAATAAAACTATTTATATAAACAAACTATTTTATTTGGAAATTGATATGAAATAATATTAAGAACGCATATAATTTTAACACATTTTTCTATAAAAAAGAGTTTTTTTATAATATTTTACCTTTTATTAAATAGATAAATTATCAAATTTTATAATTTTAATATGAATAAATTTAATTATTCTTACAATTTTCCCTAAAAATATTTTATTAGGATGAATTTTTTCTTTTTAAAAAGATATTTATTTTTAGGTGATTATTAAAATATACCATTTTTAAAAATACGTGGAATCTTAGGTCATCATTAAGATATAAGTTTAACTTTAATATTTATAAAAACTTTTACCAAAAAAATAATTATTTAATATTTAAAATTATACATTTTAAATAATATGTTTAATTTATAAATAAATTATTGACATTTTGGAACCTTCTGTAATATTTTTGGTAAAAGCACTATTTTTTATCACATATTTATTATTCACATTGTGAATTTCAATTTTTTATTTATTTGGAAGACACATAATTAGTATATTTTTATTTATATAAAAATTTATTTCATGAAAATCAATAACAATGATCATTTTATCCTAAAAATTATTTTTATACTTAATTATATACTTTATCTAAAAATGAGTTTTTACTCTTAATGTGTGCTAACATTAAAATTAATTTGTCAAACCATTAAAAAAATTCTAATATATTTTTTATACTTTAAATCATGATTTTAAAATTTTTTAGCAAGGTTCTTCTCATTTATAGACATAAATATTAGTTACCAACGTTAAAAATATTATTACCACAGTAAAGGTGAGTTTGAGTAAAAATATTTTAACTAAGTGTAAAAGATATAAAACGTGTATAAAAATGATATTTTCAGGTATAAATAAACCATACCTTATCTAATATCCATTATTTTACACTTGTGATTCTACTTTCCATATCAAAAATGTGTTCCTTTTATATTAAAATGTTATATTTCCCAAAAATTACATTCCCTCTATTTATAAAAGGGGTCTTCTAATACACCATTAAGGACATTATAACTAGATTTAATCTTCAACCACTGCCATTTTACATCACCTATACCCCTCTACCATGTTTGTAATACCCATAACCAAATGAAAATTTTTAAAACCTCCATTTCCAAGAGGCATAGTAAGAGGAGGTTCAAACTCTCAACATGAATATTAACCACTTGTTTTCATTTTCTTCATTATATTTCTCCAACAAATATATTTTCCTATTACAATATAATTAAAAAATTATTTTTAATAAATTAAATTATTATTATTATGTTAATGGTATAACCGTCATCTACCCCTTCCCCTTTGAAAAATAGATCTTCATTTCTATGTATGTGCGGAATATCACCTCCATGAAGTGATGAATTTAATTTTTCAAATTCTTATGAAAGGTTATAAATGGGTATTTTATAGATAAATATGATATTTATAAAAAATTTAATATACTTAAATGATAAATCTTTTCCTATCTCTCTTCTATTCTATGAAAAAATAAAATGTTTTTTGCTTGTATGTGCGGACTACTGCCTTTATAGAGCGATGTGTCCCATTTTTTATCACCACCCTAAATGACAAGTTTTAAAATGCATTTAATTATTATATATTATATTAACGAGTAAATACTCCATCAATGTTATTTTCAAAGGATAATATAAATAATAATTATATAAAGTAATATTTTTTTATCAATAAATTACCATAATCAAGATCGTCATGAATTTTTTCCTCATGAACCATGTCCACATATTCAATAATGTGAAAATAGAGATGTATAAATAATTTTAAAATTATTTAATTATATTTTATTACATATTAAATTTTAAATTTTTATCATCAATTAGGGTTCAATTTCACCATTATAAAACATATATGAAATGACTAGAACATATGATAATAAAAATAAATATCAATTACCTAATGAATGTGTAATTTATAATTATAATTAAAGTGTAAAAATGGTAAAAACAGGAATAATGTTTGGAAATATGTGATTATGATGGTTATTTTTATGATATAGTAAATTAAATTTCTCTAATGGAAGGAAAGATTAAAGATAAGGGGTTTCTATTGATCTCTATCACCTACAAAATAACTATCATGTACTCCCTCCCTAAGTAATTTTCCATCTAGGATTTAAATTCCTTATAGACCTCCTTATTCGGTTCATTGGGTGTCCCCCCCCCCTCTATAGGTCAAAAACTCGATTTTGTTAGCACCTTTGAGAATGAGAGTATGCGAAGTGGTGGCTTGGTTCATGACTCCCAAGGTTCATTGGTTTTTTCCTACACCTCATTTATGGTAGAGGTGATTATCTCTCAGTGTAAGATAAAGCTCTTATTATGGACCTCAAACTATGAAACTCTCACAGACCGCCATTGAAAAAATTGGAGACTGGTTTGAAAATTATTTGGATTAATTTGAAAATATTTGTTTACAATCCTTGTAAACTCTTGTATTTGATTAAAAAATGATGTTATTTTATCAATAACAATATGGATATCCTTCACATGCGGCAAAAAGGTAACCATGTGGTAGGTTTTATGGATACCATATCTTCTTATAATCTCACTCTGATGATTTTTTCTATAATTTTATCCCTCGAGGTTGTGTTGACATTATGATTTGAGATTCCCTTAGAATTTACTTTTATAGCCCCCCTAACTATTTGCTTTGTGTGTTCCCTCTACCTTAAATAAAAATTCCTTTTCTGGTGGATTTATTTGTTCATAAAATTTGATGATGTTATGAATATTTTTCATCATTGATAAATGATAACTTTTTCTTCCATGTCCATATTCACTCTTCCATATAATTTTTACCATTATATTTGAAAATTCAATTTTGTGTCATATCATGTGATATTTAAATATCTTATTTCCTCTTTTAAAATTGATTATTATTATACCATATGAAGTGGGTTTAAAAAATCGTTTTCCAAAAACTAAATGGTATTTTTTCCATTTCACGATCATATATTTTACCTCCCACATCACATTTCATTTATATAAAAAATATGGTTTTTTCATGACTCCATTATTTAATGGTTATTTTTAAAAGATAAATTTTTTAGTGGGCTTAATTACACCTTTTTGAAAATTACATTTGAATAAAACTTTTAAAATTTTCCCTTATGAAAATGTTAAAAAATTACTAAAAAATATTGTATGGTTTTACTTCAATTTTAAACATTATCTCAAATTAATTTATTAGCTTGGAAATTATTTTCCTTTGTTTACCCACTAAATTTCCTTATATTATTGTTCTTGTTGCAAATTAAACACATAGTATTAAATGATTTAATTTCTGATCCCATCTTGTTTTTTATCATTCAAAATGTTTCTTTTATAAAGGTGTTTTCACCATTGTTAATATCCTTCAATGTTTTTTAATATTCACTAGTGATATTTATTTGTCATAGATATTCTTTCTATAGATGGATTATGAAATGTTATATGGACATTTTTTTGAAACACATTTTTTTCGATGAGTAAATTAAGTGATGATTTAAATATGCATGTTTCCGTGTTCTTATAGAACACATGTGTATGGATTTCATTATGTGATTTTTGATACTAGAATTAAATATCCCTAAAATTCATTAAGTAATGTATGATATATCATGAGATAAGTATGGGAGGTAGGAATGTGACTCCCGATCTAATTTTCAAAGGGAGGTAGGCATGTGATTCTGAATCCACTATCAGATCAGAGGTAGGGATGTGATTGATGTTATTCATTTATTCATAAATTTTTATTTACCCCCTTTATGAATTTTAAATGAAAATTACATAATTGGTGTTTAAAATTAAATATAATATATTAGCATTATTTTTATTAATCCAGAATTGAGTCAGTTTACTATTATATATAGAAATATCACCATACTTATCAACGATTTGTGATTTTTTCTTTTTATGGTTCCTAATTTAATTTTCGACATATCATTAAACTGGAGATTCGGCCAATCGACCATTTGAAGGGTCATATGGTCCATGAAATAGTCCTAAAAAAACTGCACCAACCATGATGATTGAATTTCCAGGATCAATCTAGAAGTCCATATTTGATGAATCTTCTAAATATATTCTTTAATATAAAAACTAATTATGGATAAAAAATTTAAGTCCCAAATCCACCAGAAAGTGTCCCAACTGATGTTTCGAAATCTAGCACACTATTCTATCCAAGAATTAAAAACAACCCTTGATTCTTGACATTACACCCAATCCATTTTTCCAGCAGGGATGAGATTTTGTAGTATGAAATATTAGGTATAAAAGGGAGAAGTTTTATATGAAATGGTTCATATTTTAGGGAATAATCATGTCCTTAAATGCATTTAGATTTAGATTAAAGAAAAAATAGAAACAAAAATGGATAGTAGCACATGGTTTACTAAAATGACCATAAAATTTCCTCTAAAAGTACATTGGACACCAAATTAAGAGGTTATACTTTCCCAATATTTATCTACAACTTTTTAGAATAATATATTTCAATATTATATTGTATAAATGGTCAAATTAGTGACCCAAGTAGATCGGAAAATTTAGAATGCAAACAATCCACCACCTTTGGCTATAAATACATCCCCCTATTATCCTTGCAAGGATTTGGCATTTCAAAATATATGAGGATAAACTCTAATGACCAAATACTTTCAAAATTCTTCATAGAACCTTAAAAACTCGACTTTTTAATTGATACACCCTTCCTCCCCTCATTTTTCATGTTCATTTATATCCATCTTTTTTTGTAATGGTGTATGTTTTTTTAAATTTCAATTTAATTTTAATGAAGTTTTCTAATGTATAATATTCTATTATCATCCAAATTATATTTAATAATATTAATGGTATTAAAATATTTTAATCCAATCAAAATAAACCCTTTCCTATTATTCACTGTAATTCAATTGAATATTCATGTTTAATTTCATTCACTAATTGTGTGTGTGTTCGATGCACTACTCTTATCTTATCTCTTTGTTTTTATTCTATTTTTAACTCATTTTCCTAATCATAATAAAACATATTACTAACCACCTCAATGGATGAGTAAATATCTCATTGGTTTGAGTCATAATTTGGGGATGTCAAGTGTCTAAGAGTTTTTTCTCAATTTATATTCATTAAATTAGTATTGTGTATGTTGAAGTTGAAATGTAATGGATTAATTACATGTTTTGTTTGAAATGTGGATTTCATTCATTATGGGAACCAAAAGTTTGCTTGGGTTCAATAAATATTGAATCTTCCATAAAAAATAATTGACTGCGATCAATGCCCTAGTTGAGGCTTTGATTAAAGACAAAACATAGGGGAATTCCTATATAAAACTGTCTTGTAAATTGGATTTTAATATAATGAAAAATACATAAAATATCAAGGATATCACAAGATTAATTCCCTAATAATGAAATCACCCAAATAATTATAAAATTTTTAAAGCTGAGGATTCGACTTGAGTGCCTCTATATACATTATCAGAGCACCAAACCATTGGGTGGTTGATAGACAAAAAATTGATGTGTTTTAAATGGTGTCATTTTAAGGGATGTGAAACTTATTTTCGGTATTTTTTTATTTAAAAAAATAAACCAAAAAAATATAAAAAAATGAAAAGAAAAAACCGAGTTCTTATAAAAATCCTAAACGAAAAAATATAAAAAAGAAAAAGTAACCTTCATCATCATTTCCAAACTTCTCTGAATACCCTGCAGCCTTCCAAACAATCCATCATATTTGTTTAACCTAAAAATCAATTTAACACTTCACTGACTTGGGAGGACCATTAGAGATAATCAAATCATTATAGACTCATTCATTTCCCATCCATTTGTTCTAGATATGGATAATCTTAGGGAACAAACCCTTAAAGAACCCTCTATCCCTGATACGAATTACTGACCCATTGGTATTCAATATCTAAATATTGATACTGATTTCAAAATCAAATCATGTTTGATTCAAATTGTACCTCATTTCCTTGGGCTAGCCAGTGAGGATTCACATCTTCAAGTCAATGAGTTCCAAGTGGTGTTCTCTTAAATGAAGCCTCAAGTGGTTTCTAAAGAAAAAATCGAACATCGAGCATTCCCTTGATCCCTAGCTGACTTCACCAAGTCATGGATCCAATACCTTATTCTAGCTTCCATAACCACATGGAATGAAATAAATAGACTCTTATTAGAGAAATTATATCCTTCTTCTCATATTTCATCAATCTGAAAGGAAATAAGAGGTATCTATCAATTCCCTAATGAATCACTCTATGAGTACTAGAAGAGGTTCCAAAAACTTTTGGAAACCTACCCACATCACAAAATCATTGACAAACTCTTAATCCAATAATTCTAGGAGGGGTTATTAACAATGTCAAGAACTCTCATTGATGCCACAAGTGGTGATGCTCTTGTTTGAAAACCTCTTATAGCTACACAATATCTAAAAAGAATCATTCCTACAAACACACAAAAATTTCATACTCGATAATATGATCAAGTAAGAAAAATCCAAGATAATCAGTCCATATATCCCAAAAAGATGACTGAGTGGATGAGTGAACTTATATGTCTTTTGAATCAACAAGTCATGGATTCCAAAGACCTGGCCTCATATTCTCCACATTTGATGTTTCTTGGACCTATAAAAAAAATGGAATTCATAGCTCATATACTCATTCAACTGAAACATTTCAAGAAATTCAAGGGGATCCATCTAATTCATCTGAACCAATGGTGCTCAATATTGAATGCTCTCAGAGAAACATCAACCCTCGACACATTGGTCATTTCACTAGAATCTTCAACCAACCCCACTCTAAACATTTATCTTCTACCTATAACCAGGGCCTGAGGTATGATAATCCCATTTCTCACCCTGCTCAGTTTCCTCCTCAAAATCCAAACTAATTTAATTATGTACACGGTGGTGGTAACTTCCAATGATGTTGTCATTTTGTTCCTCGACCTTAGAGGATCAATCCTCCTCTTTCTCCTCCCAGATTTCACTATCTTAATAGGCCTTCCCAATTCCCAGCACAATACAAAAACTTTCCTAAGAACCAAAATTAGTGTAATCTCAATATATAACATGCCTCTTCTTCTATGAAACGGTGGGAAATACTTATAGAATTTATTTCCTCCATCACTTGTTCTAGAAATAAAAAAAATTGCAACAAAAATTGGTTAACTTTCATCCAATCTTATCCAACAGCAACCATCCAATTCTTTCCAACTACTAGGTCAGCCATTTCCTAACCCTAAGGGTAATTTAAGTGAAATTTCACATCTATCAAGAAAAAAATTCCAAGCATCATAATGGATCCTAAAATGAACCTTTGAACATTTATCATGAAAATGAAAAGAAATAAATCTAGAAATTAAACCTAAATCCACTCCCCCACCTCCTTCTATCCCTTTAAGGAACACAATTCCTTTTCCTCAAGCTATCTCTAAGACAAGGAAGTCCTTTAAACCCGATCATGAAATGCTCGACATTTTTATACATGTTGATGTTAACTTTACCTTATTAGATTCCATCAAAAAAATACCTAAGTATGCATAGTTTTTTAAGAATTGTTTCACTCGTAAGAGGAAACATGAGACATTTGATAATGTTTCAACTAAGTAGTACATACCCATGAAGTGCATAGATCTAAGGACCTTTTCAATTCCATGACCAATTGGGAGTTCCCAATTTTATGATTCAATTATAGACTTAGGAGCCTCGATAAATTTTATGACCAATTCCATCTTCTCTGACATTGGTCTAGGTCCATTACACCAAACTGGTATTTTCATCCAATTAACCAATCAAAACACATCTAGTCCTAGGGTAATAATTGAGGATGTCCTTGTCCAATGTAATGATATTATCTTACTATCTGATTTTTCTATCATGACCTGGAAGGTGAGACAACCTTGTCTCAATCTACCGTAATTAAAGGAAGAACATTTCTCCTGATGGATATAACTAAGATTGATATCCCTATGATAATATTATCCATGTAATTTTGTGACCAACTCATAAAGTTCAACATTTTTCAAGCCATGGGATACCCATCAAAGGATCACACTGCCTTCTCAATCCATGATTTTGAGAAAAATTCTGAGATTGGATTCACCCCAATTTCATGATTTTCATAATGTTATAATCATAGATGAGCTTGTAATATTGGCACCATTATTACTAAATCATAAATGGGGAATTTTATTTTGACCTCTCATTCATAGGCTCTATCAATATAAAGGATATTGAAAACTCTCTTGACTCCCATATCAACTCTGATGTCTATTGCTCCACCATGGAAAATATCAAGGAAAATGAATCAAACCCAACTTAAATCCCTTTGTACATTTATGATGTATCTAACTCACAAATAAAATATGAGATTGATCTAAAACCTCTTCATTTACACCTAAAATATGCATTCTTTTTCAATGATCACTCGTATCCTATCATTGTATGAACCACACTTACCAAAAACCAAGAGTCCAAACTTGTTAAGGTGTTAGAGGAAAACAAAAAGGCCTTAGGTTGGAACCTTGATGACATAATAGTGATCAACCATTCTCTTTCATGCATCACAAACATCTATCAGAGTCATCCAAACTATTCAGACAACCACAAAGAAGACTCAATCCACTCATCCTTGAGGTAGTTAGGGAAGATATCACCAAGCTTCTTCAAGCTTGTATTATCTACCCACTTTTCAATAGTTAATGGATTAGTCTGATTCAAGTGGTACCTAAAATGGATGAGATAACTATTTTTAAAAATTATCATGGAGATTTGGTCACAACTCGATTGAAATACAAATGGTTTGTGTGCATCGATTATCAGAAATTGAATGTCGAACATGAAAAGATTACTACCCTCTTCTTTTCCTTGGCCAAATGTTTAAACTATTAGCCATGAAGTCACATTATTGTATTGTTTATGGATACCTTAGCTATTTCCAAATATTAATAGCACCCTAGGACTAAGAAAAAGACAACATTCACATGCCCCTATGTAAAATTTTCAAATAGGAGAATGCATTTTGGCCTTTTCAATGCTCCCGCAACATTCTAGAGGTGTATGATGAGTATCTTTTCTGAATTAATTGATCATTTCATGGAGGTATTCATGGATTACATTAAAATTTATAGTGATTTATTCAAATCCTTCTTTCATTCATAGTCTTTGGTCCATCAAAATTTTGTCAAATGTAACGATATTCTGAATTATGAAAAATTTCACTTCATGGTTACTAATGGGCATGTCCTCAACCTTTGAATTGATGTGTGATGCTTCTGATATGTCCATTGGGGTCATTCTTGGTAAAGTAAGAGAAAATATTCTTCATGTAATCTATTATGACTCAAAAATATTGGAAAAAACTCAATCTCCCTACATTGAGACTGAAAAGAAACTTTTAGTTGTGGTTTTTGCCTTGGATAAATTTTGTCCCTATATCTTAGGTTCCCAAATCATCCTATTTACAAACCATTCAGATTTTAGGTTCTTATATTAAAAAATTGATTCCAAAATGAGGCTAATAATATGGATCTTAATACTCCAAGAGTTTGACATGTTATTAAATATAGACCTTGAAAATAAAAAACAATGGATCATCACCTTAGTAGAATTTCTAATTAATCTAATTATGAAATAATAGATCCTAAATTTCTTTTTTAACACCTCTCATATACCACTCTAATGTTACCATGGTATGCCAAAATTGTAAACAAATTTTTACTAGTGTTTTTCCTGAAACTTTTTTCAATGAACAAAAAGTAAAGATGAAAAGTGATTCAAAATTCTATTTTTAGAGAGATAACAAAGTTTTCAAAACTAGGGATAACATAGTAATTAAGGGATGTGTTGATGGATATGAACATTCCTTCACCTTATAATTCCACCATTCAATGCCTGGTGGTGAACACTTTAGACCACAAAAGTCCTCTTGGAATGTCCTTGACTCGAGATTCTTCTAGACTTCACTCTTTAAGGACTTAAATGAGTTCTGTAAATCTTGTCTAACTTTCTAAATGTTTGGAACAATTTATAAAATAAATTAAATTCCCCAAAATCCCATAATATTTTTTTTAGATCTTTGATGTTTTGGCCATCAATTTCATGGGACCATTTCTACCATCCAATGGATTATCATACATTATTATTATGGTCAATTATGTTTCTAGGTGGTTTGAGGCCAAATATAAAATAAAGGATGATTCACATACTCTTAGTGAGTTCTTAAAAACCCACATCTTCCAAAAGTTAGGAACATCACATGCCTTGATAAGTGACTTCAGAACTCATTTTTGTAATCATACCATGGAAAATCTTTTGAAAAATGATGGGTTTTTATATAAAACTTAAAATTCATATCACCCCAAAAAAATGAAATGGATGAAATTTCTAATAGAGAAGTGAAAAGAGTGCTTGAGATATTTTAAAAGTACTCCAGAAAAGACTGTCCTGAGAGACTTCTTAAAGCACTTTGGTATTATTGAACTAATTATAACTCACCCATTGGGATTTATACATTTAGGATATTTTTAGTAAAGTGTTACATTTACCAGTTGAAATCAAACATAATTCATTTTGGGAAAAATCTAAGGCACTCTGTGACAAACACATCCTATGAAAAGTATTCCATGAAGATGAAAATGTATTTTCTTCTCAACTCTTGATTACATCTTCACCCTGGAAATTTTAATTCTCATTCTTAAAGTCCTTTTATTATTACTTATGTAAACACATTTGGTGTAGTGTAAGTCCAAGACCCCAATTTCAAAAATAAATTCATAGTTAATGGACATCGGTTAATACAACACACTAAGAGGACATACATATCACGAACCACATCAACATCCATAGAATCTCTAACCACTATTTTAGACCCAAAACTATATAGATATAGTGACCCACCAAATACAAAATAGGGGCACCTCTTTCCCCTTAACTCTCCACCCTCTCCCGATTTCACTATCTCCCTATCTTTCTCTCTTTCTTCTTCTTCATCTATCGTTCTCATTTTTTAACACTTTCTTAATCTAACCTTTTTTATTTCCCCTTTCTATTTTTTTGTTGGTGTGTATTTTAAAATAATTAAAATACTAATAAAATTAGTTTAAAAAATAAAGAGTAATAATTACTCACTATTAAATTTTGAAATATTTTCCAACCTTTTTGGAGAGTCCAATTAATTTTTTCTTCTCAAACATTATTTATTTTCATGATAAATTTGGAAAAATTATTTTGGGTCAAGAATAATAAATTTTGAATGCTCAATGTTTTATTTAAAAAATTATTCTTCCCCAACCTTGAGTAATAACATCATCTTTCATGCTAAGTCCACCTATGGGCATCTTTTCAAAATGTGTATTTTGACCCCCATGTTTTAGTCTTTAGTTTTTTCACCTTCTATATGAATTTCATACTTTATTATACATTAATATGATAGAGAAATTTTATTAACCATATGAGAATCATAATATCCACATAGCCTTCTATTAACCTCACACTAATACTCATTTTGAAATCCCCTTCAATCTTATGAATTCTTTTTTTTTTGATATTCACATTACAATCCCAATACCTTATCATAACCAATATATACATGGATTTTCATTGTATGATTTATTGAAATTTATGTCCAAGGGGAATGGTTTACATTTTTGATATAATTATATAGATTTATAATATGTTTTCCTGTGATTGAAGGTAAGAATCAATTTAAGTGTGTTGGAGAGATTTTAATCAGGTTTGTTTTTGAATGGATTAATGTTTATGTAATTTTTTACATTTCATTAAAGTGTGTTCAAAAAACTGAAAAACACATCCCACAAAAAAATAATGGGTTGTGTCTAGGGTATGTCAAAAACTACTCTTCCTAAACCCTTGATATTGTTATAAATAGTAAAAATAACCCTTGCATCATATTTTATTGTGTTGTTAGAAAACGTTTTATGTTTTATACAAATTTCAACTTTTCATTTATCTTTTTGGTCTTTCTTACAACATCATATCTTCGTAAATATGTGTTTCCATAACCTTTCAAGTCTTATTTTAAAAATTATAATTTCTTTTTTTATATTAGTGTTTTACCTCTCTTTTACTATATTTTAGACATTATATTCCAACCATCTGAGAGCCACAGAAAAAAAACTTAAAAGACATCTTGATTATTGTGAACATTTGTATAGGGAATGTAAGGTGAGAGTTATTTCAAACTCTAACATTTTTAATTTTTGTGGGTGAATTTTTGATCCTCCAAAAATAAATGTTTTTCATCTTGAGATTAGTAGGTTCAGAGTGCCTACATTATCCATTTCAATTTTTGAGCATGAAAAAATGAATTTTTTTTAGAACATTATTACTATAAAATTTTTGATGGAATTCTTTATGGATGATTTAACTATTCTAGACCCCCCTCATTAGTGAAAATAAAATTTTAATATTTGTTGGAAAGTGAAAATGATTTAGTTATGATTTTATATTTTTTTGTATATGAGGACTTTTAGAAGACAAAGTATAGTAGAGTTAATTTCATTTATTTATTCATAAATTTTTATTTTATCCCTTTACTAATTTTCAATAAAAAGATAATAATTGGTGTGAAATACTCAAGTTTTAACATTAAATATAATTCTTGTGCATTATTTTTATTAATCCAGATTCAAGTCAGATTTCCATTTTCATTAGAAATCTCAACCTACTTATCAAAATTGTGTGATTAATCTTTTTTTAGGTTAATAATTTAATTTCTTACATATCATTAAACTAGAGTTGGGGATGATTCGGCAATTTGAAGTGTCATATGGTCCATACAAAAAGGGCCAAAGAATTTATCAATAAAACTGGAAAAACGATTATGATTGAATTTATGGGATAAATATAGAATACCATATTTTATTAAAATCTTAAATATATTATTTAATATCCAAATTATCCTGGATAAAAAATTTAAGGACCAACTCCACCAAAAAGAGGCTCAACTGATGCTTTGAAGTCCATCCCACCATTCAATCAGGGACTTAAAAATAGTCCATCATTATTGACATTTATCTCAAAACATTCATCAAATTGAGCTCAGACTATGTGGTATGAAATATTAGATATAGACAGAAGACTTTTTAAAATAAATACTTCATATTTGATGCAATCTTCATATCCTTAAATTCATTCACATTTAGACTAGTGAAAAACTCAACACAAAAATGGACAGCATCACATGGTTTACAAAAACATCCATAATTATTTGCTAAAAATCACATTAGCATCCAAATGATAGTGTATAATTTCTAAATATTTATCTGTAACTTTTAAGAAGAATATATATTGAAATTCTACTGTATAAATGGTCATATTTTCAATCCTATGGAGGGGTATATTTGGAATGAAAAACGTCCACCACCTTGGGCAAGGAATACATCCCCCTCATCTACTTGAAAGCAGTTAATATTTACAAATAATGGAGGTTAAATTAGAATGATAAATTCCTTATAAATCTCCTGGTAGGACCTTCTAAACACAAGTTTTCGCTTGAGAGACCCTTCCTCTTCTCTTTTTTCATATTCTTTTGTGTTCTTCTTTATTTGTAATCGTGTAACTTTATTTTAATTTCAATTAATTTTTAATGTATGTTTCTTATTTATCATCTCTTATTCTTGTAAAAATTATTTTTTATAATATTAATGGTCTTAAAATAGTTTAAACCAATCAAAATAAACCCTGTCCAATTTTTCTTCCTCATTCAATCGAATGGTCGTGTTTAATTTTCTTCATTGTTCGTGTGTGTATTTGACACACTACTCTTATCTTGTCCCTTTATATTTCTTCTATTTTTAACTTATTACCGTAAAAATAATAAACCATGTTACTAATCACCTCAATATCTAAGTAAGTATCCTATTTGGATGAGTCTTAATTTGGGATGTTAAGAAATTGATATTTTTTGCTGGATTAATATTCTTTAAATTAATATTGTGTATGTTGAACTTAAATTTCATGGATTAATGACATGTTTTATTTGAAATCTATATTCCATATATTATTGGTACAAAATGTACACATGGGTTCATGAAATATTGATCCTTCAATCAAATAGAATTATTTTACATCAATACCCTGGTTGAGGCATGGATTAAAGCCATAACATTGGGGAATTCCGACCAAAAATTATTTTGTGAAGTTGAGGTTAATATAATGAAAGATATAGAAAATATCAAGGATATCACAAGATTAACACCCCAATGATGAACTCACCCCAATATTTACAATTTTTTTAAATCAACCACCATCAACCAATTAATTTAATTAAACTCTGCAAAACAACCCCCGCCCCCTTTCAAATTATAAAACAAAAAGAAATCAACTACTAAAAAAAGTATTATCGTAAAGGATTTGATCCAAGTTCTACTATACAAATAAGTAGAGAACCGGACCTCTGAATAGTCAATAGGAAAAAATAAGTCCCACATTTGTGATTCTTGATCCATTAGGTGATTATAGTAAATAACATGATTCTCAATCCACTATTTCATGGGAAGTAGGAATTTAATTCCTGATCCACTATGTTATGAATTTCTATGATTATGTTTGTGTCATTGTTTCTTTCTATACTATGTTCCATGATATGAAACATGTTAATGTCATATTATTTCTATAACTCTCCATAGATAAGGTTTATTATAACATTAGTTCTTAATATTTTTTCATGGTTTTTGTTTATTCATATGAGATTAAATGTCCTGGTATAATACCTTGTGAACAATCCTTATTTTTCATGTTCAATTAATAAGATATTTCTACCATGTTCATATTTTATCATATGGTTATAATCTCACCCCCAATGACATTTTGTGGAATTTTCCCCTTTCTAAGAATTTGAGGTCACCCTATGCTCATGCTTTCATTCCCCAAGTTATGATGATGAGTATATCTTATGAGAAGTATTAAAAGGAGTCCAGTTTGGCTAAATTATAGAAAAATACTCAAAAGTGTCATAAAATTAGTTGATTATATACCTATTTCTCAAAGTAACTAAACTTTTGTGTTATGGGATTATGTTATTATTTTTTGGATACATTGTTTAACTTATGGAAATGATGTAAAACAAAGATATGTATAGCTTCAGTTGTCTACCTTGGTGTAAAATCACATTTATAAAGTATTTATTTTTAATACCAGAATAAGGAGTGTTGGAATATGGTTACTCGCCTATAATATTCTATGATTATATTTTATATTTCCCTCACCAGGTAATTCATTTAACAATTTTTTAAATTACCATATTTTGTGTCCTAACTTAATATTTTTTATTATGGGTTGAAAAGTGAATTTTTATGAGTTTTATGGTAAAATTAAATCTTCTATGTGTTCTATTAATGAAATAATTATTAGAAAATATGGATTTTTATGATTGTATGGACAAAAATATATCCCCAAAAATGCATTGGGTAATGATTTATTCTCTAGAGATATTATATTCAAATTAACTATTTATGTTATTCCATTATGGGTGAATATAAGTGAATATGAGTGATAAATATAATGTCTCAAAATATCTTCTTGATTTTTCAATGCTTTCAACAAGTTTTAATGGAAATATTTTTATTTAATGAAAATGTTTTTGATTTTATTCGTAAAGGGAAATTTTAATCATTTCAAATGTCAAGTAGTGTCCTTGATGGAAATTTTATCAATTTCTTTAAATTTGATGTTTTCATGTATTCATGAAAAATATTATAAAATAATAATCCTATTTGTCATAGAAGTACAAGATTTATATAAAATATTATATTACTTACATCTACATGACCTTTTAGGTTCTTATTTTTATAGAATTAGGAAAATCCTCACATAAAAAAACCCATCATTTTTCTATAAATGGAGATATTTTATATAAAAAACATATAGATTATATAATTACATTATTTAAGACTAAAATATCATATTCAATGAAAGATATCATAATCATTATTACTCATCTATAATCCCTATGAGAAAACTATTGAAATAATGGGATAAAAATAAAACATTATAAGTGGTATAAAAATAGAAGAGACATTATGCCATCAAGATACAAGAAAACCATTGAAAGTATTTCCTTTGAACGTAGAACCATGAGCTCATACACATGAAATACACTTCTCTTATAAAAAAAATTCATAAATAAAACTCATATTAAAACATATAAAATGTAAAGACATTGAATGTTATTTGAGAAAACATGAAAACTTTTGAAAACATTAAATCCATAGATAATCATAAACATTCTTCAATAAATACCCCCCCCCTCATAAAATTATTAAAGCCTCCCTTTAATAATAAAAACATATTCTTATTTCATGAAATCCAATGATTTCTATTAAAACTCATTGGAAGAAAAGAAACTCTATGAAGGCATCTCAGGATAATATACTCACCACCTGTATACTCTTGTATTCATCCATAATGAAATAAAATATAAATATTTATTTCCAAAATATATTCTATTGATAATTAATAACAACCTATTGCATTGGAGGAATATATTGTGGGTCCACTTATAATCATTTATAATTTACAATAACTATAAAACGAATAAACCATATAATAGATTTCGTTTTACCATAAAACTCACAAGAACATACTTTTCAACCCATAATCAAAAACTGTCAAGTAAACCTATAAATATATAATTATTTCATAAATGGGTTAACAAATTCTCTTTAGATAGGTAAATAAAAGAAAAACATAGAATACTATAAGAGGATTTGAAATTTATTTCCATATTAAGAATAAATAACCCTTTTAAATTGATAACCCCAAAAAAGGAAAAATTTACAACATAGTGGGAATAGAATATAATTTATAAAACCGTTATAATTTTGAATGTAAGATTAATAATAAATAATGGACATAATAATTAGAAAAATAATTCTTTGTGAAAATCTTAAAAAATATTTAATTTACATGATTTGAAGTATTTCTATAAATATTTTTGTAGAACATTTTACATGATTTAATTTTCCCACAATCATATCCATTATTCACCAAAAATATTATTTTCTATGTTTCCATGGTTTTATAAAGTAATTTATATTCCAGTTTTATTTGGGAATTTTTTATTTTATGGTTATAAAAAGAAAAGGGTTTTATTTTACAAATCAATTTTCTAATGATCGTATAATATTCTAGGTTTTTCTTTCATTGTCCACTTAACAGGGAATTAGTTAACATATATTTTAAATCATCATACTTTTATGGGTTACCTTAATAGTTTGTAACTATGGGATAAAAATTATTTTCTTATTATTTTTTTGTCAAATTTTATCTACAATGTGTTTTATTTATGAAATGGTTCTTGGAAATTATAGATAATTATAGGTGCTTATAATATAGAAATTTAATGTATTGGGTAATGATTTATTCTTGAAAGATTTGATATTGGAATTAACTGGTTAAGTTATTCTATTATTAGTGAACATGTGTGTATATAAGGGATAAATGTATTTTTATAAGATACCTTTATGGTTTTCTATCCTTACAATTATTTTTTATGAAAATCAATGGATTTCATTAAATAAAAAGTTAATTTTATGAGTGAAGGTAAGTTTTAATATTTTTAAAATTAAAGTGTTGTTTTTTATGGAATGTTTATGATTTTATATAGATTTAATGTTTCCATAAGTTTTTTTATTTTTCTGAGGATCTTCTATAGTATTTATATTTTCTATTCTTGATTATGATGTTTCCTTATGAAATTTTTTTTGGCAATGAAGTTCATTTCAGGTTTCAAATTGTTTTTATATAAAATGTTTTTTTTTGCTTAAAGAAAATACATTTCAAAGTTTTTTTAATTCTTTTATTGGAATTAGGATATTTCAATTTCATTTATACCCCTTACTAAGTTTTATGCTCTTCCCATGTTTTCAAGGAAATCTTATGGATTAAGGATGAGTGGGACTAATTATGAATTCTAGATATAAAAAATTGATATTAGTATTAAACGAATCAATTATTTCATTTAAATAGTTTTTAAAGGAAAGAATGTGCCCCAAAAAATAAATTATTCATCTCATCACCAAATCATTTTTCAATCCCCATCTATACCACTAAACTTATTTTCCAAAAATTAAATATTCTTTTATGATAATTAACCATAACAACCTCAACATCAAAGAAAGTATTAACCATACAAGTTATCTATACATTTCATCTTTTTTCCAGAAAATTATAATAACATTATTCTTAAATAACCTTCACACTAAATCACATATTAAAACTAAAGGTTATATATTCTTAAATAATTTATTCTTCTAAAACAATTATAACTTTCTACCAAAATATCACCAATAACTTAAAATTTTCGACCGCATAAAAAACATAAAATATTTTATATACCATTCAATTATGATTACCCATAAACTTATTAACAAGTATTAGTATCTAAAAATAATAAATTATCCTCAAAATAAAATATAAAACATTATAAAGTTAACAAAACACTTCTCTGGTAGAAAATATAACTCAAACATAATTATCCCATTATTATTGGATTTATAGGAAATAACGCATTAATTATATTCCCATGAGGATAATAATCTTGTTGTACATCTCTAAAATTCAAAAAAATGCATAAAATAATTTATTATTCGTCATATTTATCTTTTAAGTCAATCATACACTCTTCCACTTATAAATATTCTCTAAAATGATGCCATTTGGACTTTTCCATTAGTGTGTAAGTGATACATCAACATTAATATACGATTTCTTATTTATCTTGACAAAAACTTTTATTTATACTCCTTGGATAATATTTTTTGTATACTATCATGATATTTATCTCCTAATGTCAATAAATTTTTTTCATAAACTTTTAAGTCATATTTATATCATAATAAATTCATAAAAGAGACAATATTCTTAAAATTGAAGTTTTTTTAACTATTAATTAAAAATAAATTTATTTAGAAATATCCCAAAAAATCACCCTAAGAAAATTTAAATATATTAAAATAAAAATTATTTTTTAAAAAAATAATTAATTCTATAATTTTAAAAATTCACTTTTGAATAAATTCATATAAATCATGGAAAACAATTTATTTTAAATAAAAAAATATTTCATTATTAAATGAAAAATCATATTCTTGCCTCATACCTTGAAATAATTATTTATAAGATTATAATAATTAAAAATATCAACATTAATTTATAGAATTATCATAAATATAAATTTATAAAATATCTGATAATTAAATAATTATTCAAATAGATCATAATAAGAAATCATTTTAAGAAAATATATTTAACCCTTAAATAGAACAATTTTTTATCACAAATTGAACATAATAATTTTAAATGAATAATTGGTATCATGTTGAATATATTTAAAAAAAATTATAAATATATATGTAAATGGTTAAAAATATAAAATGAATTGTATTCTTGACCATTAGGAATCCCACTTTTCTTAAAATAATATTTTTATATGATTTTTACTAATTTATAAATGATTTTTATTTTTAAATACTATTTATATAAGTTTGTGAGTTATTTTCTTAATTATTCTATAGAAATTATTTAGATGACTATGAAACATTAATTTAAACATTGAAATTATTCATTACCTTTCATATTCCACCCTAAAAATAATGTGGGGATATAACTTATCCAAACTATAACACCATTAATATTTTTAAAACCATTATTGTGAATTTAGTTTTCATACCCAAGCCATTTGTTAATGCATTGTAAGAGTTTTTTAGAATAAATAAGTGCTATGGTTTGTGTCTATAACATTCCAAAATAAAATTGGTTCAATAAGTAATGACTTAGTTACCATTTAAGGAATCTTCCTTGATAAGCCTTTTTTATGGTTAAAAAATAACTACAATTGATTACCTTTAATTTCATTATTATGATAGAGAACATAAAATTATAAAATCATAATTATGAAATAAATTTTATATTAATTTTATTTCAATCATAAAATTAGTTTTGATGAATATTTATGATTGTCATAAGTCTACAAAAATATCATCATTCACATCGGTAGTGTAAAACAACTATAGTGAATGATGTTTTCAAAAATAATTTAAAATAATGAATGACCAAATGAATAGTTATGTTTTATAAAAATATTATATTATAAATAATATTTTTTTAGGGTTTATTTTAATGATTACTTATTTTATGTAATGGGGGAAGATAAGTGTTTAGATGAAAAGTTTCATTTTTTTAGAACCCATATTTAATATAGAAACATCTTATGAAAACAGTCTGGTGAGTAGTAATGGGTGGTATCTCATCATTATGGATAAAAATGTTTCTAATGTAATGATAACAGAGTCATTGAATTAAAATTATAGAAATATTAAAATACATTTAACATAAATAATCATAAATAATAAATGAAAAAAGAGGCTTGAAAACTCTCCCCTCTCTCTTTGAATATCCTCCTTCAGGTTGAGTGTGAAGCCTTTGGAGAAAGGGTTTTTGGAAATGAAAGAGGCTTATGAACATGGAAAAGGTTTCTCAGAGAATTGTTTTGGAAAAAAATTATTGGAAAATGAAATTGAGATGTTATTTTAAAATGTTAGAATGAGTCCCCATTTATAAGAAAAATTCATTAGTGTTTTCACGAATATAATGTCATTATGGGCCATGAAATTTTTTGTATGAAAACCTTGATACAAAAAAACAAGTTGTAAGTTGAAGGGTCTCATGGTCTCATCCACCTCTCCCCATACACAAGAGATAGATGACTACTATAAACTATCTAAGTCCATCAATAGGGAGATTATACCCTTGATATCATGTCCTAGAAAAAATAATAACATACAGAATATAACAAAATTTAATAACCAAAGTAAATATATAGAAACTAAGTTGATGAAATACCAATCAAATTATAAATAAAAGGGATCCCAATGGGTAAATCCAAACCATAAAAAATGAGAAACATCTAATAATTAAATAAAATAGAGGCAATCCTATTGAGTTTGTTCAGTTCCACTACCATCTCAATACTTCTCCTATGAACTATCAATCATGGGCCTATTTCCCTTACTCAGATCCCTATGTATTAATTATAGACATGCATCAAAATTCTTATATAGTGTGAGACAAATTATCCCAATATTAAACCACCAACGCATCCTAAACAAGTGTTATTAAGTATAAAAATTTTATTTTACGAAAATAATAAGTGTTTAACAAGCATAACAAACAAAACACAGGTACTAAGTGGTCATCATTTAACCAAGCCTCCAAAGATGAATGATTATAACTTCTTTGGCTCCATTTTAGTATGTTAATCATAGTTTTTTATAAGTGATCCAAAAAATAGCACTATGATCTTAATAAATATCCCAACAGTCTCAAGGAATTGAGTCAGATCAGGCCCCCATATCATTTCATCTTAGCTCCATCATAGGTCAGGCCTCCAGACTTTTGTACCCCATCTATTCGATCGGTTCGGACCCCATACCCATTCCTATAATGTGTTACCTCGATTCACCCCCCCATAATTTCATTCCACTAACGTGTGCTCGGGTTCATTAAGGTCAATGTCTCAAGTCATGCATCTCCCCCTCTAAGGAATATACATCAAATGACGGTCAACTTATCTCAGGTTCCAATAAAAACCTATAATGTATGGTGACACTCATAATAGGGTATATAATACAAGTAAAGTATATCATATCATCATTCGAGTATAATATTAACAAAAAAACATGTGATCATAAGAAAACATGCAAACAAGATACTCTACCAATACTCATAGAATCCAGTATCACAACGTGTCTCATGGGATACACACACCCACATGTTATCACAATCAAGCACAATAAACAAGGTATTCCAACAAAGGAGTTATAACAAGGAAACATGTATAAACAAAATCCCTAATATGTATGAAACTTCCAAACTCAATAATGTTGATGTTATAAATGGATTTTCATTAGGCAATCATCATTTGAACCAAATATACGTGTTCATCATCTCAAACATCTCACCATAGGTTCCTAGAACTGATTGTGTTATTTTATTTCTAAAAGAAATAAGACACAATACATGTGATTTTAGATTCTCTCCCCTAGATAATCTATAATAAAAATGATAATTGAAAATTATATTTCATTATAGTTAAAGAATTTTTTATTAGAGAATAATTCAAATTCCACATGTGATAATAATCTATATCTCTAGAATAATTTGAGACATCAATAATATTTGTCATTATTGATTTCCATAATTAGGGGTTTTTATCATTTCAATAAATATTCATCATTTTTTGGAAAACTTCATAGAACTTTATTTGTGAACTTATTTATGAAATTATTTTTATGGGATTCTTACCTGGGTTTTATCAATTTAAAATGAAACACCCAAAATGTAGAAGATGAAAATAATACAATTTAATGAATCTTTAAACCATGTGATAACTTGGTTTGGTAAAATATGACTTATTATGTTTCATGTAAAGGAATTTATAGATGACATGGACACAAAGGAATATGAAAAACAAGTACATAAGAAGTTTTTGGTAATTTTCAAAATTAAAAGGGTGAGGGCGGATCACAACATTAATATTCCAAAATTAAATTGATAATTTAATTATATATTTGGATTATTATTAAATTTTAATGTTTTAAAAACTTTTTCATATGTATTATAACCTTCAAATGATCCAAAATAATCAATTCCCATGATTTAATACATTTAAAATTTTAAAAAATACATTTATAGGTTGAAGAAGAAGAAATTATAAAAATCAAGGTAAAAATCATTACCTTTACTTATGGATTTTGTATCAGGTAATAGTGACATTGTTTTACCCTTATGTGGCTAGTTACCCTTATATAGGACATGGAAAACCCATGGTATCCTTATGTGAGACTCAAATGTCCATTACAAAAATTCACCCTCACACAAATTCAATTATGCAGGTCAACACTACCCTAAAATATCCTATTTAGAAACTAGGTTACCCTTACGTGAGAAGTGTATTACCATTACGCAATAAGGGAATGTTTGGATGGACCATTACATAGGAATTGAAAACTATCAATTTAACTTATGCAAGGTAAGTTTTACCCTTATGCATTGGGATTCCAAGATACCTTCATGGTGAAACCACCATCTATGTAAAGGTAATTCAATTTACCATCTCACGGTGGTTGAAATCCAAGGTTACCCTTATATAACCTTTGTAAAAAAAATAGGATTAAAAAACCTATAGAAAAACGTTTCTAACCTTATGATGACTATGGAAAATAGATTTTACTTATACCCAAGGTCTTTAAAAAACTCATTTCTCATACATAACCCTTGTAATTCTAGTGTTACCTTTACACAACATAATAAAACAAAAAATAAGGCCAAATTTTATTATAAAAATAACCTAAAGAGATATATAAAATATATCCAGGATATGGATTTAAGAACATTTAAAAACTAGGAATATTACAATTCTCCACCTTTAATGAATTATTATCCCCAAGAATTATCTCAAGCGGTCTTTCTCTAACAAGTGAGTCCATTGAGCCTGAACATATGACTCCCACTCCTATGTATCCTCCTAGATCCGTCCATGATTTGATTAGATCAGGAATAGTGGAACCATATTC
Organism: Viscum album; assembly: GCA_963277665.1. NCBI lineage: Eukaryota > Viridiplantae > Streptophyta > Magnoliopsida > Santalales > Viscaceae > Viscum > Viscum album. The sequence goes on along the minus strand of OY728146.1, from coordinate 1,449,603,019 downwards.
CCTAAAAGTACTTTCCCAGTCTAGTATATACTTCTCATTAGACACTCCTCATAAGCTACATCTCACACAAAATAAACATCCTCATAGTCTACAACAAGCGTAAGTTCGAGTATTTACCTCTGAAATTGAAAAACAAGGACCTCATCATACATTCCTTGATAATGTTTATGGATATCTAGATGGTACCTCATTACCTTAACCCATTCAGTGATATCAAAGGGTCTAATAATCCATGGTTCCAGTTTCTCCTGCTTCCACAAATGTTGATGCCCCAAAAAAGGTGACACATGTAAGAAAACCTAGTCACCAATAGTGAACTCCAAAGATCATATCATTCAGCCTAAATATGACCATTTTCTTCTATGATTGGTCACCAACTACATATTGATCAACTAATCCATCTTTTAAGTATCTTTTATCATACATGGCCCAACAACTGCTACCTCTCCCACCTCATTCCAACACATCTGTGAGTAGAATTACCATCCATAGATAACCGCAAATAGTTCCACTTGTATAGATGTCTGGTAACTATTGTTATAAGATACCCCACCAAGTATAAGTGATTATCCAATGCTACACCTAAGTATATAACATAAGATCAAAGCTTATCCTTCATTATGAAAATTGTCTACTAGTATTGTCTGTCAATATGAGGATGGTGCACTGTAGTGAATCCTAGTTGAGTCCCTATGGAATTTTGTAAGCACTAAAAAAATAGAAAAATAAAACATTTTTACCTATTATATATGATTCTCAGGGTAACGCCATGAATTTGTATGATCTCATAGACATAAATCTTTCATAACTCTTTTATGGGTGAGTATCTTGGATCGGTATAAAGTGTGAAACTTTCACCAATCGATCAATAATCACCCAAATGGAATCAAAACTCCTTGGAGTACTTGGAAGACCCATAAAAAATTATATCTTGATGTAATCCAACTTCCAAATTATAACTGGAGTTGGATGGAGTAAAATTCCCAATCATCGGTGGTTGACGTTTAACCTAGAAAAGATAATCCATCAGGAGACAAATACAATAATGTCACTCTTCATCCATGTACACCATAATTTTCTCATAAATTCATGGTAAATCACTTTCATACCAATATGTACCACCAAAGTATAGGTATATAAGGCCCTAATAATTTCACACCTTATGGAAATAGGGAATACTACACTCCCATGAATAAAAATCACATTATAGTCTCCTAAGGACCACCCGAGTATCAGGACACCTCTAACTAGTTGTTCTCGCATCATATAACACTTTGTTTCAGAGTCCTATTCTTCTTTTACATAGTCTAATAAAGAATATTTGACCACCATAGGATAAAAATCCATTGATCCCTGATCTTTATAAGCATCCATCTTCCAACCATCCAACAAGACCATAAGGTTTCACTGCTACTCAAAATGCTTCTAACCACAATCATACTAAACATACATCTTCAAAATAATAGAATATTCTTATGAACATTCCCTTACTAGGGCTATAGTCCATATAAAATTCAGAATTATATAGGTACTCAACCTAGTTCCTCTACCTCAAATTAAGGTCACACTATTTGAAGATGTAGTGAATACTCTTGTGGTCAGTGTAGACAACAACCTATCACCAAAAATGCAGTGTCACCAATAATTTAGAGAAGAGACCATAACTTTCATCTCCAAGTCATGAGTAGCATAGTCCTTGTGGTTTCATACAAGACAAGACCCATAATATACTACCTAATCTCTTTGTATTAGTACTTCTCTTAAACTAATGCCTGATGCATCACAGAACCCAATGTATCTGACCCATAGGTTAGGTAGTATCAAAACTGGAGCCATAGTCAACCTCATATTGAGATCAAGAAATGTCTCTCCACACTAGTCTGAAAACTAGAACTTTACTACCTTATTTTTTATTATATTTAAATGTTTTGATACATGAGAAAAATCTTGGATAAAAATGGCGATATCCGACCAAGCCCGGAAATCTCCTGATATTGTAATCATTTTGGGTACATGCCTGCGGCATCACTACCTCCACTTTCTTTGTATAAAAATATATATTTATGTCTCAAACACTACATGACCCCACAAAATTATCCTCCTAATTCCATAAATTACACATTTATAGCTTAGTATAAATTCAATTTGCTCTAAATGTACTCAGAACTATCTTAAGATGTCTAACATGTTACTCCACTTGTGGGGAGTAGATAACGAGGTCATCAATGAACACCGTTATGAATGATTCTAGGTACGAATGAAGTATATTGTTTATAAATTCAATAAATACTATCAATTAATTTATGAAACTAAATGTTTTGAATAGATACTCATACATCTCATACCTTCTTTTAAATTCCATGTTTAGGATTTCTTCCTCTCTAACCCACAATTAGTGATAGATGGATCAAATATCAATCTTGGAGAACCCACAGGAACCCCATAACTAATTGAAATGATCATCAATCCTTGAAAAAATATATATATTATTCATAATCACTCATTTTTTTACTTTTAGTCAATGAAAATTTGAAGGCATCCATCTACATTCTCAAAGAATGACAAAATTGCAACCCACTATGAAGTAATCAGTCAGATAATTCCATTGTGATCCATGTTGTTAAGCTGCACCATAAGCTACCTCAGCTCAGCTGATGACATATGATAAGGGGTGTCAAAATGGGTTGTGAACCCAAAACATGCTCTATCTAAAATTCAACTCTTCTATTTGGATGAAGTGTCATGAATTAGTCTGTAAATATTTCTTGATAGAGATCCATGACTAGAGGAAAATTCAAGGGGGTCAAAACTGATCTTTATGTGAGATCTAGATTTTCTATTTGAATAATAATCATTAGGAGTTGATTCAATTGTGGACTAAATCTTCCTACTCCCATTTCACATTCATCATTTGTCAAGAACTGCTATCCCTTTAGTGAATTATATGAAACTTGTCTCTGATAGGAGTCAATATGAGCTCAGAAGCTGTTCAACCCGTCCATGTTAAGAATTTAATGGAAGTTCTTCCACTCTAGAATCATGAAGTCCCACAAATGTATATAGATATTAAAGAATATAAGGAAATCTTGTAGTTTTTTAGTATGGTCTCCTTTAATTACAAAATGTGTATTAAGGGAAAGTAAATCAAAGTCTAACATGAATAGTAAGTCAATCTTGGCAGCTACATGTACATATATGAATGAATGAGAAGCACCAGGATCAAACAATGAATTAGATAATTTAGATGATATAAAAATTTTACCCATAACCTTAGATGGACTCTCACGATAATATTATAGAGTCTAATACACTGCATAAATTTTCCCTGCCACAACTTCGTGGCCCTGTCTATGAGTTTCATGACTAGTCTAAGTCGTCATCTAAATCTAACATTGATGATCCTGGATAGATTCTAAGTTCCCAAACCATATCTATACTCCCTATATATAGAATCTTGACCTCAAATATCTATGGAAAGACTTATGGAGAATTCCAATATTTCAACATTATTGTCTCTTTCTCTGTGATTCTGAAGTGGTCTTACAGTACTGTCCAATCTTCCCTAAGTTGAAGCATTTTTTGTTACCTCTTAAGTGAACTGAAGAAACTAAACTCTGATATACCTCTATACCCATGTTTTTATACACATATTGGGTTTTCCTCCACTTAATTCAATAAATTTTATTAACCATAGTAGTTGAGGTACACCCGTATGAGCACTGGAGTGTTGATGAAGACCAACTGATCGAACCTCCTCCAAGATCCTCTCAATGGTCCAGGACTTCTCTAGAACCTACATTTATAATGCTAGGTCAAATATCTGAAGATATTATATTTTTTTGAGATGAGGTTTGATATCAAACTTCCTACCTTTATGAGGAACTTTCTTAGTGAGAAGATGTAAAAATGGAATAATATTAGAAAAAGAAGAAGAATAGAAGAACACTATCATGGAACCCTTTTGTAGCTCCATAAACTCATGCACTATATTAATATTTAAGATATTAGGAAATAAATCCTTGAATAATAGGTCCTTGATGGCCTCCCAAGTGTGTACCTCATAGAGACCAGCATGTCCCATGACTCCCCAACAATTCCTGGAGAGTTCCTATAGAATTAACGCTACCATCATGAAATTCCTATTTTCTAGTTTCTCAGCAAGTCCAAAGATATCCTCGATGATATCCACCCAACCCTCAGTATCATGTGGTTCAATAGTTCTTGAGATGGATGGATATTGCATAAGATAGAAGTATTTGTAATAGTCAATGATGAACCTCGATGGAAGGACTCCTAACTTGAGTGGGATTACTGCATGCACCACTAGATCAGTTGTGGGAGTGTGCTCTATAGTACCCTCATGCACATCAAGTGGTGAAAAAGAGCATTGAGAGACCCCCTGACCACATCAGATGGTGGTCCCATCAGTCTTCTATGAGGTACCACCTTTTTATACAATTAAGGTTAATATAAGATCATAGTCCATTATATCGTAACTAGTCTAAGGTGTCACAAAAAAAATCTCTTTATGAGGATTCCTATAACCCAAGTTATAATCTTTCTATCATTAACGAAATTTATCTTCCCTACATGTTAGTCACAATCATCATATAAATATATATATAATAACATAAAAACCTGAACTGTTCAACTAATTAATGGAAACATATATATATATATATATAACAATAGTATGAACAAATAGATATATCAACCATTATAGAATATATCCTGAACAGATATCTCATATCAAGGAATTAAATTAAATAACTATTACATAGCACAAAAAAAAGTTATATATATAATATGTGATCCTACATGCCTGATCATTATTCATTAATTCACCCAAAAATATCCTAAAAGGTAAAATTAATTTCATCCACAGTAACATGGATTTATACACACTTTTACTATCCGCGCACATGGAAACTCCCCTACCCTAGTCCTAAACATCTATCTCCTCTCTAAAATGTTCGAATTTAGTTGAAAAATAAAAGTATAAAATTATTATATGATACTATTTTTTATGTCCCTAACTCAAACCACCGGGTCCATGCTATAGGTTTACATGACCTCGTGTGTGCCTCCTTGTATGCAAGAGTTTCTTAACTAGTAGTGAGTGTCTAGTTATATCAGTGTGGAGAATATACCCTAAGTGTCATGTCCTAGCTCAAATAATAATATAATAAAATATAATAAAATATAATAATTAGTGTAAATATGGGTAAACTAATTTTATGGAACACTATTAATACAATAAATAAAAGGTATCCTAGTGTCCCAATCCAAAACAGAGTAAAAGTGAGATGTGTAATAAATAAATAAAATATCTATAATCCTTTAGAGCCCTCCACTATAGGTTTTCATCACCATGACTCTCTACTCACTCATCTCCCTTAGGACCCTTTCCCTTACTAGGATCCCTATGCAAGGACTCTACATGTGCATCAAAACACATGAATATCATGTGGGTAATAAACCAAGTAGAACACCAAAAATGAATCCTTAACAAGTGTGATCAAGTATGAAAAGTTTATTTCATGACAATAATAAAAGTGTAACAAACATAAAAAATATACTACACATACTTAGTGTTCATGAACTAACTGAGACACCACAAACCCCTAGAAATATCTACATTATCTCCATGCTAGTAGGATAATCATAGGGTGTAAAAAGTGTAAAAACAAGAAAATAAGATCACAATCCATCTCTCAGAAGTCTCAAGGAATCGATTAAGATCACCCCCCATACCATAATATCCTATATCCATCACGGATTAGGCCTTGAGACCATCATATACCATTAATGCCTCTGGTCAGTCTCCCTTACAGTCATTCTTCAAATGTGCTACTTAGTATAGGATCCTAGACTGTCATGCACCTCCCCTTAAATTAGTTCCATCATCATCAAGATCACAATTCGTGTGTACTCCTCCTTTAAGTGATACAAATTACACGATGTTCCATCTATCACAAGTATGAATAACAACCTCCAATGAACCGTAACACACATAACAAGGTAGGGCATATAAAGAAACCATAACATATCATTATGAGAGTATAGTTGTAACACATAAAACATGTGATCAAAATAAAAAATTGAAACAATCTAAAATATAAATACTTATGGAATCAAATATCATAACAGGTCTTGCTGGCTACACACACACCCACATGTGATCACAATCAATCAGAGTAAACATGGTATTTCAACAAAAGAATTATACCATGGAAACATGTATAAAAAAGAGACCAAATAGTTAAGGAACTTCCTACCCCAAGATTGTCACTGTTATCACTAAATTTCATCAAGGGATTATCACTTGATTAATGTTCATGTGTTCTTCATCACAAACCACTCATTAAAGATTCCTAGAACCAATTATATTATTTTATTTCAAAAATAAATAAAAACACAACATGTGATAATAGGATCTCTCGCTTATATAATCTACAGTAAACATGATAATTCCATATTATAACTATTTACAATTTAAATTATTTATTTGAGAAAAATTATAACCCCACATGCAATAATCATATATATCTATAGAATAATTAAATATATATAAGAATAATTCAAAATATTCTTGCCCACAATTCCGATTTATTATCATTTTTATAATTCTATCATTTTTTCAAAAAACATAAGAGTTATTAAATCATGAATTTACTTAATAAATTATTTTTATTGAATTTTTACCTAGGGTTATCCTTTGAAAATTTAGAAACCAAAATAGAGGAGAGAAAATAGTAGAATTTTACATGCCTAGAAACTAGAAGAGAACATGGTTTAGTCTAATAAGACGTCTCAGATCTCACTTAAAGTTATTTCAAGACAACCTGAACTGAAATTAATATCAAAAATAAGGATAAGAGAAGGTTTGATAATTTTTTAAGGAAAATTAAATGGGTGGATCTCATAATTAATATTCTTTAATTTTATCTATCATTTAATTTTCTCTTTGAACGACTATTGGTTGTAATTTTTTTTAAATCATTTATAAATGGATTGAAACCTTTAAACAATTCAAAAAAATAAATCCACATTATTTAAGTAATTTAATATTTCCAAAAATGAATTTACAGTCTAAATAATAGGAAATTTGAAAAAAAAAGAGTAAAAAACATTACCCTTATGTATGGAGCATGTGTTGCATAAGGGTAGATTTGTCTTTCTCTTACACATCTTGTTACCTTTACGTGGTCTTTGGAAAATCTAGGGAACCGTTATGTGGGACTCAAATAACCCTTAGGAAACTACAACCTCATGAGAATACCCTTATGCAGGTTGATGACACCCTTACAAGGCCTATTTAAAAACTAGTGTACCCTTACATGAGAAATATATCACCCTTACACAATACGGGAAAGTGTGTCCTGACCATTACACATGAATTGGAAACTCCATATTACCCTAACGTGAAGTAAGGTTTACAATTATGCATTTGGAGTCCAGGATACCTTCATATAATGACCACCATATATATAGTGGTAATTCCATATACCTTTATATAGTGGCAAAAATCCAAGGTTACCCTTATGTAACCTTTAGAAAAGAGGTTTCCCTCAGGTAACCTATGGAAAAAGGGTTTTGCCCTTACACAAGCTAGGTAAAATAGCTTTTTCCCTTTCACAAAATATTTAAAACTCTCCTTTCCTTTACATTACCCTTGTATGTCTAGGGTACCTTTACAAAATAACATAAAACCAAAAATAAAGGTGACTTTTATTAAAAAAATATTTTCACATAAAAGGGTATATAAAATATATCCAAAATTTGGATTAAAAAACATTTAAAAATTGATAATATTATATTTTAATATGGAATTTGGTTAAAAATGGAAAATGGATGATATTTTTTACCATTCCATTTCCCAATTATCTCATTATGAGATTTAATTAATTCTTATCAATTTATAAATTATTCTTTAACATAAAATTACCATTAACGTCATTTTTTAGGATATTCTCTTAATTTGAATCAAAAATATCAAGATAACAATGGAATCATATATTTAAGATTTGAATCACTACTTATATATAATTTGGATCTCTAGAATTAGGAATGACACTAATTCAACCAAATAAAATTACTTTTAATATTTATAAAACCATTTACTTTAACTTGTATCCTACTTCACAAGAACTTCATTGAGGTTTCTCTATGAATTTTGTTTTGAGAAAAGATGTTTATTTCATACCTGGAAGTTTTTTTATAAGATTTTATGGTTATATGTTTAAAGGATACTATTTTAAAATATTTTCATGTATTTTTTAGGTCTTAATGGGATTTCTCTTTATTTTACACACCTTACTATGTTTTATTCTCATCCCATGTTTTCAAAAGAAATTTCAAAAGGCTTAAGTATGAGTAGTAATTATCATGACATATATATATTAATTGGAGGTATTTTTCTTTAATAAATTAATTGTATCATTTAAAGAGTTTTTTTAGTGGATAAATTTTCCATGTTTAGGAAAATTGTGAGGTTTTTATGTAATGGAACTTCAAATTCTATAGAAATAGAAACCTAAAAGGGAATAGGAATGTATGTAATGAAATATTTTCAATAAATATTATACTTATGGGATGATAAATTTAGGTATTTTATATTATTCAACATAAAAAATCACAAAATAATGAACATTGGTTTATTGAAACTTCCAAAAAATAATTCTCTACACAACTATTCATGATGGTTTTAACCACTAAAAATTTTAAGAAACACCACTAAATATATTTTTTCCATAGTGTAAGAAATAATATGCTTCCATTTTCATTATTCATTCTCCAATATACCTACTCAATTTTCCAAATTTAAACCTCACTTTAATTTTATGCAACACTTCATGTATTGGATGACTTGATTAAATATAATCCATCTCCTATCAAAGGAATGTTAGTAATAGTAGATATATACTATAAAATATTTCAAAATTGTTCGGAACATAAAATTTTTGGGATACATACTTTCATATAGAGATTTCATTCAATGAATCCTTCAAACCACTCGCTTAATTTAGAAATTTTAAATTGTTATTTGAAATTTTATTAATCATTTGAATATAAAACCACCATAAAATCACTAATAAATTTTCCTAATAAGTTTTGAATAAAAATTTGGAATTAAAACATAAGGGAGATGTGTACCGTTAATATTATATGATATAATATAACATTTAAAAAAATCTATCAGATCATACCTATAAGTTTTATTTCCTCTAAAATTTCTAATTTGTTGGTGATAATCATAAAATTTCACATATACTATCTTATTACATAGATTAGAATATAATTTTTTTTCACATTTTAATATATAACCAGGAAGAATAATCTTAGTAATTTAAATTTATATATTACTATAAACATTTATTAATTTTTATATGACCCAAATAAAATGATATCATCCCCAAAAATAATTCTTTAATCATATTCATAAAAATATTCAAATATGTATTAGTTTATTTGTTTAATAAAAGTGAGAAAATAAACATGACTTGTTTCAAAATTTTATAAAAATGATTATTGATTCAATTATGGCCTTTATTGAGAAACCAATATTTAATTTTACATGTGATTTTTCAAAAATAAAAAATTATATTTTTTACTACCAAAAATCTAGAAAGTTCTTGATTATTGTGTCAAATGATCATAATTTATTAAATATACACCAATTGTCACTAAAATTGATGATAATGGTTGATGAATAAATTTACACCTAGATGAAGAAAGCATATGTCAATGAAACGTGTTGTTTTAACTTAATGATATAAAATTATTTTCAATAATTAAATTTATATTATGTTTTTTAAACTTTTATAAAAAAATAAAAATTAAAAAAAATTTATCAAATTATTATAAAAATTTAGATGAATGATTCCAAATAATTTATTATCTATTGTAAAAACTCACACATCAATCCAAATTGTGATGTGAATGGAATGATTTGAATTATATTTATAAAGTTAAATGTATTTATAAATCATTAAAAGGACATATAATGATAATAACTCATGAAAAATATTTAAATTTTCATGAAATTTTAAAAAAATGGTATTTTATTTATTGGTGACCTCCAGAAAAAACCCTCACATTATTCTGACATGTTATGTGTTATAAAATATTTAAACTAAATTTTTAAATTTTATAAACATTAATCATGTGATCAAAATTAATTAATTTATATTATATTTTCATATTACTTTATAACAATGATCATTGAATCATTTTTTTCTTTTAGAAAAAAAATCATGCTAAAGTGACACATAAGTTTTCTAGAATGATGAAAAGTGTGTTTTTACAATAAAATGTATTTTTTAACTTTTATAAATATTTTTTAAGTGATCATTACGAAGTAAATATACATATTTTTTCAAAAAAATGGATATTATTTTAAACTAATTTTCCACCTATTTGGAAAAACTACACATTAATATGGAATTTGATATGAAATTAATGATCTAATTTGGTTTTTTAAGATTAAACATACTATAACTTTTATAAATATCCAAAAAAAATTAAAAAATCTAGATTAGATGGTCATGAAAATTTAGGAAACAAATATATGATTCATTTTGAGCTTTTTAGAATAAATCATGCATCAATTCTTATTGTGATAGGTTTTGAATGAATCAAAGTTTCTTTTTTACAACTAAAGTTCGTATTTATCATGATTGATCTGTATAAATTTGTAATAAGTATATTTATATGTTATGTTATCCTTTTTTAACTATATTTTATGTCTTATAAATAAAATATTCTGTAAATTAAAAAAATTATCACATATTATATAACAATATAAATATAATTGGTTTCCATTTCAATAATTAGTATGAATAAAATGAACATTTTTTAGTATAAGAACACACTTCATTAGTTTGTAAGTGGTAGATTTTTGAAAAAATATCTCTTACATGATAAATTCTCTTTATATTGGTTGTATTCGTTATTACTTGAAACTATTATATATGAACATAATTGTTTCAAAAAAATTATAGAAATTTTACAATGCAAATTTTTTATTATTTTAAAATATTATGATATTTTTTATAAATTGTAACTTGTTTTTTTGTTTGATGAGATACTACAGTTTCTATTATATGTTATAGTAAAATAAAATATATGGAATTATATATTTTAATTTCTAGTATATTGTGTTGATAAGACATGTACATTGTCATCAGAGGCATGATCAATGCTCTAAAAGCTCTAATAAAGGTCTTTGTGTTATGATAAAGGAATAATATATAATATTTTATATTTATATTATACACATATTAATATATATATTCTTTATATTAATGTTTACATATATATTATTTATATTCCCACCTATATATAAAAAATATATATATATTATTTTCATAAATTAAATATATATATATATATATATTTGAAAAATAAATATAATTTATGTAAATAATTTGGGTAAGTCTACGTATGTTATATATATATATATATATATATATTTGTAATAAATTTAGTCATATATTTATGAAAATAATATATGTGTGTGAGTGTATGTTTGTGTGTGTGTGTCTAAACACACACCCACCCACACACACACACACAGATATATATATTAATTCCATATTTAATTTGATGAACTATCTATAATGAGTGATGGAAACATATCTCCTTGGCTTAATAGTTACGAACCCTATTCCCACTAGTCAACCATTCCCAATTATTTCTTATATATTATTATACTTTTTCAATGTGAAAATTAAGTGTTTAGAAAGTACCATTTCTCTAAATAGTAAGAATTTTTTCAATAAAAAGTAATTCATTTTCATTTATTTTATAATATCATTGAGTATGGGTATCTTGTTTATAATTAAACTATAGTTTGTGGATTCTTATCCACCACATTTTAGTTTTTTTAGTAGTATGAAAAAAAAAATTGGCTAGATGATTAGAACTAATAAAAATATTGAAGCCTAATTTATAATTCTCAAATGTATATTGTTGAGCGACGACTAGAAATTTCTTAAATTTTAATAGAATGTATACTAGATTTAGGTAGTCAAAAGATGCTCCATTAGAATAAAAACATGATTCTAGATAGAAAAAATAAAGAGATGCAAAGGAATTCCATAAATGATAACTCTTGAATATTAAAGAGAATTTTAAATGATATATAAGGTTATTTTACTTTACTGTATTTTTTAAAAGATATTATGAATTGGTATTTAGAATGATAAATTAGAGTAAAATCATGGGGTTTTTGAAGCATGAAATTCTCACCAAAAGAAGAAGTATAGGTAGTTTAAGTCTTCAACCAAGTGGGGGATTCTTATTAAGAACAGATCTATGTGGACATTCTCACCATGAATATCAAAAGATGGTAGTGAATCGTTACACCAACCAAGTTATACTTTTTAGTATTATGATGGACCATTTGTGTGAAAGAGTGACTTGAGCTTGATTGTAATCATATTTTGTTTATTGAATAAAATTATGTAGTGTTTCCCTCAAGATGTAGGACTAAGTTTGAAATATGTAAACTTGTGTTATTATATTTCAATTGTCTTGTTTGTTCTCTATCTTTTAGAAGTCCATATTTATATTTTTTTCATGAGAATCATTCTTTGATGAATTTGGTATGACTTATCTTCTAAATTATGGTAAATAATGTATGTGATTTCAATCTAATTTAGTTATTCTAGAAATATTCCGCTTTATATGTTCTTAGTTTTAACTTCCTTTCAGTGGGATCATCGAACCCAAAAAGTGGTATCAGAGGTTTAGTTGTATTGTTTCGGATGACTAGGCCCTAGCCAAGGTATTTTAGAACTCAGTTAAATGGAATAATTTTTCGTTCATCCCTATATGAGAAGTATTGAAATAATTTCCTAATACCTTATATTTGTTTCATAATTTATTGTATGTTTAAATATTATATAGGTGTTAAAGTTTGGTGAGGCTATGGTCTGGGTGGAGAAGTTAAACAGAACAAATTTTGGGTTCTAGAAGATTTGGATGGATTATTTTATACTATATAAGGATATTGATCTTCTATTGACTATAACTAATCCATAAGTGATCAAGAATGAATAATTTGAATGGAGGGATAAGAAATATCTATGAATGATTTATATATAATTATCCTTTAACTTGTATTATATCATCAATAAGGTGAATATTACATTGAAACTTATGAAATTTCCTAGTGATATTTAGGAGAATCACATAATGATATATATGTTATTATTTCTATAGGTGGTATTTTCCTAGATAATGTTAGAAAAAATTTTGTAGAAGATCATGTAAATGACTTCAACATTATTAGAATTCAGTTAGAATCGGTGAAGATAAATATAGAATTTTTGGAATGGTTGTTGTTGTTACTCCAACCACTCCCAAAATCATGGGATTTTATGGTTACCATACTGACTAACTGAAGAAGTAAGATATATTTTTTATTTATGAATATTATGAATATAATTTTTAATTTTTAAATTCATTATAAGAAGGTTCATGAATATATTTGAAAGACATACAATGTGGAATCTTGGGGAAGATATATTTCCTGGAAGAATCACAAAGAGGAAAAATTAAGAATAATTTCTATCCATAGTAGCTTAGAAAATGGTGGTACCTTGTGTTGGAATTATATGAATAAAGTTAATTTTAGGAAATATTATAATAAGTATAGATTCAATTCTATTATATATGCATCTAGATAAGGATTCATGAATATTTTGTAGGAAGATGCAAGAGTTGTATTTCTTAATATTTGTAATTCACTTGATTCTTTGGTTATATCCTATAGAGCATATTTTCACTCAATATCCAAGATAAAGAGTGAGAGGGGCTATACATATAGATGTTTCGGTGGGGTTCATCTTATGGATGATAAATATATAATGTTTTTTGGAAAGGGTTATGTTTTCATTTAAATAAGTAATAATAGTTTGATAAAGATTCAAGTAATGTGGAATACACTTGGGTTAAGGGAGAAATTAATCTTAGTGGGGAAATAATATAATGATGGTTTCTATAAAACATTCATGAATGGAGTATAGAAGATAATAAATTTTTCATTGGTGGTGGACACAAGAGTGAAGGATTGAAATTCATACTTAGAAGGACTATCGAAAGGTTCAATACATGCTAGAAAAATAACATCCAAAAATTTATTAAATGATTATCTCAATTACATAAGTTAGAAATAGATGGAACTATAAGATACTAAAGGAAATTTAAAGGCCAAAATCCATGAGTAATAAAAATTCAAAGACTGTATCCTCATGAATAATATGAATAATTCATTAAAAATGAATGGAAGGACACCATAGAACTAAAAGTTAGAGTCAGTTTATATGGATTTATGTGGGAAATATTTGGTTTCTCTTCATAGAGGATCACCATAATTTTTTATATTCATCATTGATGTGAAAAAAATTGTATTTTTTCTTTTAAAAAATAAAATTATTTAGAACTATTGTTTGATGAAAATAATGGTATAAAAGGAGACCAAAAGCTAACTGAAATGCTTGATTTTTGATAATGATGTCATGGTAAAAAGTAAGAAACTTTGGAGGTTCCAATGGAGGAAATACATATGGTTTGAGAATATTATATCAGGTAATCTAGATTAAAATGGAATCATAAATAGGATGAATTGGATATTTTTAGAGAATACAAGGGGAATGATAATTTTTATGGGGTTTCCAAAGGACTTTTGGAAAGAAGCAGTGAATTGTTTGACCTACTTGGTAAATAATATTTCATAATCTCTAATAGGGAACGAACTTATAGATGTTATTTTTCCCAAAAAAATGATGAAATTACCAATCCCAATATATTTGTTTCACTAACCATCTTCCAAATTAATGATAAGGAAAAGGAAAAGAAAGATTCTATATTCTGATCATTTTTTTTAAAGGTATAGCGATGTAGAATTTGGTTTTTGACTATTAGTAAAAAGTCTAAAAAGGGTTTCAAAAATAAAAATTTGATCTTAAATAAAGATATATCTTTGAAATAATGGAACTAAGAGGATGTTTCAAATGGGATTAAATTATTATCATAGACTGAGGTTCATCATTAAAAAAATTCTTGAAGTTATGGATGTTTTGAAGAATTTATGAAGTATTCCAGTTCCAATAACCCAAAAAAATCCTCAAAAAAATTAATTAAAAGGGGTCATTTATAGATGGTGTTTTCAAGGTTGCAACTACCTGAGAGTTCATGGACTATAGGAACCCAAGGAAGATATTTTAAAGGTGATGTTCTAAAAATAGTAGTTCTTGAAGGAGAACAGATACAAGGACAGTTGTAGAGGTTGACAAAGATTAGGTTCCAAGTGTAGTGATATGAATGTAACATTTTCCATTTAAAACATAAGTATGATGTAGAATATAATATCCTGGAGGAGGATATGAATATGAAAGACTCAAATCAATGGGATTTATGCATGATGGATGATATTTATTTCTTATATGTTTTTAGAACATGAAATTTAGAAAAAAAGTCCTATTGGGAAATTATTTCAGAAAAAATGGGTTTAATAGTCAAAGGATTATGTGGACAGTGGATAAAGGTACCAGGAAAGGCTTTTCATGAAGAGTTAAACAAATAGAAGGTGTATATTTTTCTATGATATTTTCTTTAATTGTTAAATATGTGACAATTCATATGGTACTCAATATGGTTCCCAAGGGAGGTTCATATTTTTAGTAGTTAAATGTGAAGAATATTTTGATCATAAATACCTAGGTAGAAAAATTTATATGGATGGTCAATAGTTTTCATGGATAAATAAAACTGAGATCTTTTTTACATGATAAAGTTGAGCTTTAATGGATTGAATCAATCACTAAGGCAGCTAAACCAAAATTGTAGTACCTCAATTTAAGAATATAATTTCATGTTGATTAATGTTGTTTATTTCTATTACCATAATTTGTTCTATGATGGGATATTTATCATCTTACATCTCCTAATTAATGAGAAGAGTGTTTTTGTTTCCGGGAAGGAAATGACCAAAGATCTAAAATAAAAAAAATTTAGGAAGTTATGAGATAAAGGAACCTAGTCTAGGAAAATTGATTTTAGGGATGTGAATCTTAAGTGACTTAAGTTATGGAACATTGTCCCATACATAGTAATACTATATATGGAATGTGGTGGAAATATTTTGGTTAAGAAAAGAGAACATGGTTATCACTCCCTTGGTTGGGAATTTCAAATATAGTTAGGATAAGGTACCATGAATCGATGTTGAGAATGTGTATATGTAAAAGGCGATAGAGTTGGTGTTCTAGGATTAATTGATTTTACTTTGATTACATGTATATTCGATGAATTTAATATCAATTAAACATCATATTACATAATGTTAATTGTTCTGCATGGATTTGATGTAATAATGGCCAAGAGTATTTTTCGTAATGATTAGGTCATACCAGTTCCACGCTATGATGACAAACCTAATGTGTTATGAAAATATTATTAATAAACTTATGTATTTTAATAAAATACTATGATGGGATACATAGTATTTATAATTTTAGGTGTGAGTACTCGTAATTAGATGAGGTTTATTCTCATGAAGTTCATACTTAGAAATATCCAAGATGAGTGATTATAAGATCAGACCCACCAGTAGGAATTCTGCATGTTTTTTTTCATTTTATATTCTTATTTGTGATCATGTGTAATGACCCTTAGTCTTTTATATTATCATTGATGCATTTCATTACTCTCTCACTTATATTTACTAACAAAAATGACATGCCATATGTTGGTAGGAAGTTGGGTACATTGGTTTTGTCAGGTGTGTCATGATTAACCTATCATTAATGGATATGTAGTTGAAGGATTTTTCCCTTCCATATTTATGGGATTTTATATCTTGTCCCTTTTATTATAATATAACTATCACCCAAATTCTATGTCCATGGCTTAACAATGCACTTATTTCAAACAGTCAAAGAAAGTTATATCGAGCAAATAGGTTCAGAAGCCCCTCATGAAACCTTCTTGAAGAGATTTTATGAAAAGTGGATTATATTAAAAATTGGTCATTTGTATGTGGTTTTCATCATTGAAAAATTAATTTATTTATCTTGGGAAACATGACTTGTTTCTAGATAGTAATTTTGGATGTCGGGAAAACTCACCTAATTCCAACAAGAAAAAATCATAGAGGATCACACACTATGTGTTTCCATTGATCTTGGTTAAATTATATTTGAATTTAATTAATTGAATAAATATTATTATCAATACTAAATAATAAATTTAATCAGCATATATTGATAACATAGATTAAAAAAATATTTATTAAACGGAATGTGAATAACAATATTTTTATTTTATTTTATTGAATATTTAATAATTATTTATTATCTAGTAAGTGAATGAAATATTTATTTTTGAATAAAATATTTATTTAAATATTAAATAATTACTGATGAGTTTGAATAGGCTAATACTACATTTGGTGACAAAATAATTATTTACAAGTTGGTAAATATTATTTATCAATTTTCACAAGTTGGCACAATGAAAAATATTATTATTATTATTATGTGGCATGGGGTTTATTAATGGTAATAAATGTTATTTAATGGATAAATTTCAATTAAATAATATTATAACCTAAATCTAAACTCTATAAATAGATCACTTTGTCTATAGTGTATTGCATTCAAAAGTTGATAAAGGAGAATTGTTGCACACAACAAATTCTCTCTCGACTCCTCCCCTCTCCCTCTCAAGAATTATAAATGAAATAGATATTTCTTCAAGACCGAAGAATAAGTAGTCAAGAACAAACAATGCAAGACAACCAAATAACCATAATATAACCCATATATTGAGTGGTGTTTTTTATAGATCATTGGAGAATATGTGGATCATCGCTAGGGGGATTCTATCCTTGGATCCTCACAACACAAATAAGGCAATCTAAAATGGTCTTTTCAAATACTCAACATTCATATGAATAGAAAGTTACTAATCCCAAGTATTTTTTTGTTATATATTAACTAAATTAATGATAGATTTGACATGAAACATCCTCTCTCATGGTATTTGACAATTATTCTTAAAAAAAATATAATATAACTCCTAAGACCACACGCTTCAGCTTCACCTAGAATCAAAAATTGGTATTATAGGGGAGACATTTAAGTTTTTAATTATTTATTTTATTGTTGATCTATGCACAATCTTGGTTATATTTTAATTACATGTTATTTTTTCTTTAATTCAATTTTAATTAAAATTTTATAGAAATACTAATATTGTTCATTCAATGTTTAACTTTCTTTAAGGTTTAAGAATAAATTAAGAACAACCATAGATGCCATCAGAAAGTAACAAATATTTGGCCTATAAAACAGGGGTACATGAAATGTTGTTGGAGCACACAATGTTTACCCATGCACATTGTACAATGTTGTGTTGAGAAATTAATTACATGTCGTTCATTTATTTCACAACATCTATTGACTGGGCCAATTTGACACACAAAAAGAAATTACCTGGCATGTAGCTTTCTTGTACAAGTCATGCAATCCATCCGATTTAACAAGAAGAATCTTTAATCTTGTGACATGGATACATGACAACCGAGGTCCATAGCCAGTATCTGGGTTTTACATGTCTTGCCATTAACCAATTAATGAAATAATTAAATTACATTAAATTGAGAATTATATCCTCAAAAACATAATTTATTTATTGACACATGTTTTGTGTTTTACAATTTAATAATGGTTTTAAATATTTTTAAATGAAAAAAGAAATTATTATAATAAATATTTCTTTACTGATCATCCTATATATTTTCCATGATTTCTATAAATTATGGGCATCTCCATTTAAGTTTGGATGATCATTAAGATGAAATATAATTAATTAATTAATTAATAAAAATTCATGTATCATAATAAATAACAAATAAATTAATTAATTATATCTGGTTAAATTTTCATATTCGTTGTATGTATGACCAATCATGAGCTTCACCAAGACCTGCATATGTTTTGGATGTTTATATTTTATTTATTACATGGTTTTGTAATTATTTATTCTTAAATTAATTATGATTGTATGTGTGTTTTACCCCCCCCCCCATTATTATAAAGAAACCACGTGTCCAAGGATATTTATATAATCCCATTTTAACCAATAATTGGGTTCCCCTCACCTGTGTGTGGGTTATAAATACATTTAATTAATAGAGTATCCTAAGCCATGTGGAGGTGGTTCAATATGGAACCATAATAATGCCAACTCCGATAATACACAAGTGTGAAAGTGGAATGTTGTAACTCAGACCAAGACCAGGAAAAAGGATTAATTTATCTTATGTAAGAGATCGATTTAATATCTTCTCATTAATTAAACCATTCTATAAATCTCATGAATGAGTCATTTAATTAGTTATTTATTCATGTCTATGAAATTATTTATTTTATAGATACAAGGACGTGGTCATATAAATAAATGAATTTATTTGAAAATAATTAATTTAAATAATTCTATTATGTAAAAATATTTTATCCATAATGGTTAATTAATTATGTAACATCCGATTAATATTAAGAAGAAAGGTAAATGATAAAACAAGATAAAATTAATGCATAATAAATTAAATAAATTAACTTTGAATAAATGTTTTGTCCAACATGGTAAATTATTCACGTAACATAGACATAATATTAACATGACATGTCAAGGAAAAAAATATAAAAATGTCATAATTAATTAAATTCCATAAACCAAATATTAATTCATACTTGGTCTTCTATTACTTTATTGGGAATGAAAATCAATAGAAATAAGGGGTTTACCAAACCTTGTTGGGGCACTAACTTTTATATGGGGTTTATTATAAAGGTTTTTCGTTGAATTAACCATTTTACATCAAGAGGAGTATCTCTTTCTAGAATTGGTGCATTGTTTAGGCAAATATTGAGGAAATACATGTTAGGATTTCTAGATATGGGAATCTACTCAATGGATCAAGGAGATACAAGCCCATAGTTTTCAATGACCTACCTACCTAAATACCTTCAAGTAGCTTCACCAACTATTTATGGGGTTATTTAAAGGGGAATATGAATCGTTTCGACTAGATTGTTAGAGAAACTAGACATTCTGAGTTCAATAATGAGGGAAATTGGAACTTGATAAAATAGTAAAAGATTTAATAAAAACAATTAATTTATTAATTTCTCACTCAATTTTGAATCAAAAAATGTAATAATAATATTCTTTTTTAATTTTATAATAAAATAGATTCTATCCATTCATAATATCCATACGATCAATATTGGATAAATAAAACCTCCTAACGGAAGTAACTTCTAGGAATGGAGTAGACGCGTCAAGGTTGTCCTATTCCATGAACAAAAATCATACCTTATAGAATCATCATTTCCTGATCCTCCTACTGAAGAGGTGAGTGATGAAACTGGTCTATGAGAAACATATGAATGACACAGTCAACATACAATGATTGAAACTTTCATCAATTTCTAGTGAACTCATAAATTCTCATGAAAACATGGATGCATATTGCAAGCCTAAGAACCTCCATAGTATTTACTATGAGAGACCTAGACAGGAAAAATTTGAGATTTCCAAGGTGATCATTAAGACCAATCTTGGAGAGAATTTCCTATATGGGCCTTATGTAGTCAATATTTGGCTACATTTTGATCTAAGAGGTTCTAGGGTTTAAAATTCCCAAATAACTTGGCACCAATCTCATTCTGGTGTCACTCCCTAAAATCTTCTCCAACTTTGTTATGAATTTAAATATTAAGAACATTGATAAGTCTCTACCAGATCCTCACACTCTTATTTCAAAGTAGTTAAGGATATAAAAAATGAAAGTCTTCTATCATTATAGTGAAAAAGGGAAATCGAAAGATAAGGGCTTTAATCCCCAAGATTCTTTACACCCTTCCAAGAATAGGAAGATCAAGGGGAATTAAAGGTAATAGTATGTAGTCTATTTCACATGTAGAAATAAGGACCCCAAAAAGATAAACTACACCCATCCAATGAAGCAAGGGGAAGATTCAGGTTCATTTGTTATTGACTGTAATATATCAATTTCTAAAAATTTGGTATTATATATAGATTATGGTGATCACATGTGTACTCAAATGTAGAAATCAAGTATATTCAGAATGATTTATTGAGAAGAGGTAGATTTATGATCATCCAATAAAGTGAAAATTATTTTTGTAGCTCTTAGGGACTACAACCTCATATTGTCAAGGGGAATGATATTGGTCTTAAAGGGTAGTTACTATGTTACTTCAGTTACTAAAAACATTTTTTCTATATCTAGACTAGATACAAATTTATTTAATTTTCAATTTGGGAAGAAATGTTTATTATTTTATAAATATTGCATTTTATATGGTATGGAACAATTAAATAATGGTATTAATGTATTGTATTACAGAAATAAATTAATGTAAATTGATAACAAAGTAACTTCACATGAATCATACCACACCCAACATTGAAATCCACATCTAGGTCATGCAAAAAAAACTCCTGCCTATATTACATCAATATATATATATATATATTATTTTGACCTAAAACTACTTGGTGTATGTCACGCATGTTAACAAGTAAAAATGACCAAAGCCCCATTTTGTGGGAAGTGTGAAAGGGATAAATATCTTCTTAAATTAGTTCATAGTGATATGTGTGGACTATTTCTTATTTAATAAAGGGGTTATCTATCATACTTAATAACTTTGAATTATGATTTTAGTAGATATAGATCTATATACGTAATGAGTAATAAGTCAGATTCATTTGATAAATTCAATGAATATAAAAAAT
The DNA here is from genome assembly GCA_963277665.1 of Viscum album. Taxonomy (NCBI): domain Eukaryota; kingdom Viridiplantae; phylum Streptophyta; class Magnoliopsida; order Santalales; family Viscaceae; genus Viscum; species Viscum album. Next base: position 1,449,581,182 of record OY728146.1, on the reverse strand, counting down.
AAGTTGGGAACCAGGTAGGTGGGAAGATTAACAAACTCCTCTCAAAACATGGTGGATAATATCTTAATCAAGACTTCATTGATTACCTATGGGAGTTGGGGATCCTATCACAAATCACACTCACTTAAACACCTTACTGAGATGATATAAGAAAAAATTGGAAACACACCTTATTAAATATGGTGAGATCAATAATGAGTCATGTGAGTCTTCCATTATCCTTTTGGGGATACGTGTTACAAACAACATCACATATACTAAACCAAGTACCAACTAAATTGATAAATGATATTCCATGTGAATTTTAGACTGGAATAAAAACCATTTTAGAAAATTTACATGTGTGGGGAAGTGTAGTGTTTGTTAAGGCCTCTTTAGGTATCAAACATGCACCCTGAGACACAAAGCATGCCTTTATTGGATACTCCAAGGAAACAAGGGGATATTAACAATATGACCATCAGAAAAAAAATTATAGAGGAAATACATGCCATATTCTTTGAGAGGGATCACATCTCCAAAATAATTAGTAGCAGAAAGATATATTTTGATGGATTCGAGGCTCATGGAACACAACAGTTGGGACAGGAATATATTCCACAAAGACCAGTGGAAGAATAAATTGTTCCATAGACACAAGTACAACATAAGAGTACAAGAGAGGTTAGAGAAACATAATGTTATGATTTTATTTTCATTCAGGATGGTGTCTCATTTTTAGTTGATAATAACGATCCTCTAACCTACAAGGATGTAGTAAGTGGAACATGAGTTTCCAAGTGCAAAGAAGCCATGAATTCTGATGTGGATTCCATGTACCAAAACCAAGTCTAGATTTTGGTATACTTTCTATTAGATATAAATAATTTTTTTTGAAAATGGTAATTAAATAATAAAATAGACATGGAAGGAAAAATTATCACTTATAAGGATTGAATGGTTGAAAAGAGTTTTAGACAGCATCATGGAATTGACTCTAAATAATCCTTTTCATTATTTTCAATGTTGAAGTCCATTAGAATTATACTTTCCATTTATGCTTACCATCAATGTGAGACTTGGAAAATAGATATTAAAATAGACATCCTTAATGGGAACCTTTATAAATATTTCTATATGAAGAAACCTAAAGGGTTTGTGACTCCAAATGATGGAAATAAGATATAAAAATTTCAAAAATCCATTTATGGATTAAAGAAATCATCAATTTCATGAAACATTCATTTTTTTAATCCATAAAGGGATACAGTTTTATAAAAAATTAATGTGATCCCTGTGTCAATAAATAGTTTAATGGATGTGAGGTCGTTTTCATAACAGTATATGTTGATGACATATTAATCATTTGAAAAGAAATTACAACTTTACATTCTGTTAAGAAGTGGTTGAGTAAATGATTATATATGAAAGACTTGGGTGAGGCATCATATATTCTTGGGATCAATATCCATCATGATAGATCCAATAAGTTTCTCATCATAAGTCAATGTACATACATTGACATGAAACTAAAGATATTATGTATGGAACAATCCACGAGGGGATTGTTGTTAGTGTCACACGGCATTCATCTTTACCTAAAATGTTTCCTCACACACAAGAGGAAAGAAACAAAATGGAAAAGATTCCATATGCATAAGTAATTTTATCAGTCGTGTGTTCTATGATATATACTAGGATAGATGATTATTACACATTCAGTGCAGTAATAATATATCAATATGATCCAGGTGACCGCCATTGGATGGAACTCAAGACTATCATTGAGTATCTGAGGAATACTAAGGATATATTCCTAGTCTATGGAGGAGATAAGTAATTAGGCATCATAGGATATATATATTCTAGTTTCCAAAATGATCAATATTAAATGATTTCATAAATGGAAAAAAAATATTCACTTTAAAAGGAGGTTTTGTGAGATAGAATAGCTCAAACTGGCTATGGTTGTAGATTATACAGCAGAGTCCATGTATATTATGGATTTTGAGGTAGATAAAGAAGTAGTATGAATGTAAAATATTTAAAAGATCTTGATGTGGTACCTAGAATTAAATATCCTATCACACTCTATTGTCATAATACTATAGTGTTGGATCTCGCTAAGGAGCCATGGTCACATCAGTGAACAAAGAACATACATTGAAATTATCATCTATTGAGATTTTTTTCTCAGAAAGGTGATATTTCATTGAGAATTATTTCCATAGAAGACTATATGGTAGAACCATTTGATAAATCCTTGAATCGGTAGAAACATGATTATCTTGTGAGGTATAATGGACTAAAAGTTATAGGAATTTAGATCCAGTTCAAGTGGGTGTTTGTTAGAGTTGGTGTCCTAGAACCAACTAATTGTAATTTTATTACAAGTATATTTTATGACATGAATATTAATTAAATATCTTATTACATAATGTTCATTGTTATTCATGGATTTAATGTAATATTGTCCTGGAGTATTTTTTACATTGATAAGGTCATATAAGGTCCCCACAATGATGACAACCTTGAATTGATTTGACAATCTTTATAATATAGTTTTGTGGTTTTATAACATACTATGATGGGACACATAGTATATAGACCTTGAGGTGAATGTAATAATAAGTGGATGAGGCTTCTTCTCATGATGTTCACACATGGTAATATCCAAGATGAATGATTATGGGAATAGACCCACTAGTAAGAATTTTTCTTGTTTTGGTTTCATTATATATTTCTATTTTTGAGTTTTTGTAATGATCCTTAGACTTTAAGATTATAATTGATGCAAGTAAATACTCATGAACTAAGATTTACTGATGAAATAGTCATGTCATATGTTGGATAGATGTAGGGTATATTGGGTTCATCATAATTGACATGTCATTAATGGATAAGTTGAGACAGTATATGTCTCATCCATCTTTATGGGAGTTGAAATCTTGGATAATTTTTTGGAATTTAACAATTACTTAAATTATATGTTCATGGTGTAATGACGTCTTTATTTTAGATAGTCATAGAAATATGTATAGAGAAAATTGGTTGATATAGCTGTTTTGAAAAAATCATGATGAGATATTATGAAAAAGGGATTATATTACATTGTGAGTAATCACTGTGGTTATTACCATTTTGAAATTATGTTATTTATCTTGGTTTCTTTATCTAATTTATAGACATTAATCTAGGTCTTTTGGAAAACCCATCTAAGGAAAACAAAAATAATCCTAGAGGGGCACACACTAAGTGTTTCTATTGATCTCAATTAAATTCTATTTTAATTTAATTAATAGAATAAATATTATTCACATGATTGAGGACTATTATTATTCGCGTTATATTGATCGTGTAAATTAAATAAATTTGTATTCACTCGAATGTGAAAAAAAAATATTTTTTTATTTTGTTGAATATTTAAAATATATTTATTCGTTGATATTTGAATTAAATATTTATTTATGAATAATATATTTTTTGGATATTCAATAAATACCGAGGAGTTCAAATGGTCTAAGACCACATCCAATGATAAAATAATTATTTACATGAGGGAAAATTACTACTATAAAATGGGGTTATCCCCACACTTCGATACCCAAGTTTATAGAATCTAGGGGAATAAGTTTCCAATCAAAAGTTACACCCATGGTTTTAAAACAACCATGAGTATAAATATCCTTATCCCCTCCTTCGACGAGCCCTAATCTTCCCTCATCCTACATGCCCTAGCCTCCCTAGCCTCCCCTCCCCTACCCACCTATGACTCTAACTCAACCTCTCAGTCTCCACCTCCACCTCAACCTCCCAGACTACGCCTCCCCTCCCAGCCTCCACCTCCTGGACACCGCCTCCCATCCTCTACCTCTCTACCCTTGCCTCCCTCTCTCTACCTTTCTATTGCCTCCTCTACCACCGCCTCTGCCTCCACCTCCTTCTCCCTGCCTATTCCTCCCTACCTCAACCCCCTTGCCTCCACCTCCTCCTCAGCCTCTATATCCACCTCAAATCACTCCCTAAACATTCAATAAACACTAATTTTCATGGGTCTCCATGATTACTAACCAACTCAGTTTTTTTAGTCCATTAGTTTGAATCATTTATGATTGTTCGGTAATACCACTACCATAAACTAGTTAAAACCTATTCATTATAATTTTTATCATTCTAAATATTCATTGAATGTGTCATAGGTAAGTTATCTTCAAAATATATTAATGACACCTTGATTTTAAATTTCATCTAAAATCTTAAATATGAACAATGGAATTTCATTTTAACATTTATTTGGAAAATAAAATTGGAGTTAATATCTTTAGTGGTTCTAGAAGACACCTCCACGATCCCTAGATTCTCTGAAGATCCCTTTGGTTTGGTGTATCTTATATTGGACTTCTGATATGTGGTATTTTTTTATTTTATTGTGTTATCCTACTCGAATTTTACTATGTTATTCTGATTTCATTGTTCTCATTTCTTATTTCCCAAATACTTGATCATTATCTTAGGTTTTATCATCTATACTTAATATTTCATGTAAATGTTTTAGAATATTTTTTTCCCTATATTGATAGCTTCCACCTTCATTATATTTTAAAAAACCTATGTTTGAAGTTTGTTTTTTCAGTTGTGATAAGATTAAATCATACAATTAACAATGATATTATTGTTGGTGTTTATGATTCTTCAATTATTTTATTCACTACATATAATTAAAATTCTTATTATTCCATTTATATTCCTATCACATTTATTCATGATTTATTTTTTAGTGAAATTAGTTTTCATACAAGATTTTCTTCTTGTGAATTCCTACTCTTTTGATAAAAATAATTAAATTTTTTCATTTTGAATGACCTCATTATAAACTAAATTGCTACACCACTCTTCAACTCCCTCAACATATATTTTTATATTTTTTTTATATTAAATCAAAATAATTGTATTGTTGATAATTTGGAATATTTCAATAGATCTGTATCAATTTTTCCTTAGACTTGGAAAAATTGGTATAAATTTTTCTTCACTTTCTATATATATATTTTTACCTCCAACTCAGAATTGATGAAATTTCATTCTTACACTATAATTTGAATTGTTTATTTGGTATTAAATTTTATTCATTTATATTTTTTTCCACTAAAAATTGTATGTTTATATTTTAATATGTTTTCTAATATTTGTTGGTGGACAATTTTGAAGATGAGTTTTTTACATCAATTGATGCATGTTTTTTACTAACAGTTTCTTATTACTCTTTCTAAAACAAATGGTTTGATTGTGAAGAAATGTTTCATGTATGTTTGATTGATACATATCACATGTAACACTTAGTCATAAAATTTTTAGTATAGATTTTAATTTAATGATCAAAAATAGATACAACAGATCATCATAATAAATTCATATCAAATGATATATATCATACTAATAGATTATAGATTGTATTTTAATATTTTATATTGTTATACACTACCCATTTAATGTTATTTATACTATTATACACTCTAGTTTTTTTAATACTGGGTGTTGTTGATATTTATTAACTTTAATGGATGACCTACCCAACTATTTTTCTATATGTGATATCTTGAAAATCATAGAATGTAATTGTTTAATAAATAATTGATATATTATGTTTCCCATCTCTTAGAATTTATAGTAATAAATGGGAATATCATTCATCTATTAGTTATCCCATCACTATTATATGCCACTAAAATGTATAGAAATATACCAAAATTTACCTATCTACCCAAATACTTGCTCTTAAAAATACATATTTTAAATTCAAAACCCAATGTATATAAATGCATGATTATTTGGTTTATGCTAATATATTGTTTTTCCCATTATATTTATTTTATAAATGAAATTTTGGTACGATTTAAAAGTTTTTAAATAAGTTTTTATTATTAAAATTTTAAAAAATGATATCTTAGTATACTCTACATATGAATTCCATGTAGCCTACTATTTCATGTTATCATTTTTTGATGTTTGAGTATCACTAAGTCAATTTTTTTAGTATGATTTTTTTGAGTTGGTATTTGGTTTATAATCTTCCTAAAAAAAAATTCTATGTTTAGGGACACCATGTTATTGGGTGATCATATTTTATTTCTTGATGATAAACTGAATGAAGGAGTAGTGTTTTATTTAGAATGTTTTTTCTTTATGATTGATTGAATTAAGTGATATTTTTGGTTTCCGATTCATTGTTAATTTTATTTTATATCCCTACAATTGAATCCTAACACATTTTGGGGTGTTTTATTTTCTTTGATTCTTTATATTTAGGTCTCTTGGGTCCCATTGAGGCCGTTTCTAGAAACCGCCATCAAGGGAAGTGGGTTCATAATTTGTTTCCAGTATGTTTTTTTCATTTCAATTGTTTCCTTTTTTTTAATTTAGGTCTTTTAGGATTTTGAGTTTTTTGGTGTTTTTCTAGAGTGTTTTGGACCTATTGCGGTGGTTTCGGGTTGTCATATTCAAAGGAGAATTTCAAATATAGGCATAGGTAGTGATATATATATATATATATGTTCCCTGATATATATATTCACTCATGCATATAAGAATTAATATATTTCAGTAGGTGTATTTATGTATATATATGAAAAATCATACTGGTGTAGGGTAAAGAGGTATATGCAAGTATAACCATACATGTAAGGATCCCCTTGTACAAATTGTTTCATGGAAATATGTATATAGGGGATAGGTTTCCTTATATATATATATACGTGAAATTTCATATTCGTGTAAGTGGTAAAGGGAAGATTCATGATTCCATCGTCAAAAGAAGAATGCCTTGAGTTTGACGTAGGTTCCCTTATGAATTGGCCTTTAAATTTAAAAAATAATTAAATTATTATATTTTACAACATTCTTTTATACTAAACAGTTCTATAGATTTCTTAAATTAATTTTCATAAATAGACTCAAAGAAAAAAACTAACCTATATAAAATTGGGCTACATTGAATTATAATAAATTAAAGGAGATTGTACATAATATTTGTAGGAAAACCCAAAAAAATATGAATTTTATTAACCTATAAAGAGAAAATATGGATATTACTAAATGATTCTATAATATTTTAAATTATGCTATAATGAACAGATTAACTAAAACTAATAAGATATAAAACAAATAATATCTTGTTATACCAATGTAAATTAGACCTAATTAGTATAATCCAGTGAGACAACTCTTGACCTGCCTCAATTAGTATTGAATCAAACATAATGAACCAAGATGATGCATATGAAACCAAACCAAATAAGATTAAGAAGAGTTAACCCAAAATGAATTGAATTAAATAAAGTGGAACCATACAAACACGCAATGGATAGAATAATACAAAATAAAAAATATAATAAAATATTTTGAAAAATGAAATTCCCCAAATAACTGAAAATTACTTGTATAAATGTAAATAAGATCAACCAAATTGATCTAGAAAGATCAAAATCAATAAAATTGAATTCAGATAGAAAAGAGTTGGGTGAAACTAAATTGGACTAATTCAAACTAATCTAACTTGAACTAATATCATATTATGAATGATGAATGAAATGAGACCAAATATAATGAATTCAAATCAATATGAATGCAATCGAAATGAACTAAAATGAACAAAACAAAACTAATATGAACCAAGAATAATCAAAGTGAAATGATTAGAACCCAAATGAATGATATTTTTCAAAATAATATAAACAAAAACAAGACAAACTAAATCAAATAAAATTTCCCGAATATAATTGTATTGAAAAACCCCACCCAACATTTCTTGGTATATGATAATTCAATCCAAACAAAAATTAATGAAAAAAAACATAAAATGAACTATACATTGAAAATTGGTAAATGAAACAAAACAAAATGGAATTTAATTAAACATAATCAATTAGAATTATAATGAAATAAAAAAAATTAAAGTGTACCAATCTAAAGCAATGTGAACTAGTCAAAATAGAAATAACTAGTATCAACAAAATTAAACTATACATTAAATGAAAAAGAAATATATATCCTACAAAAAATTCCAAAAAAATATATTGAACCACATCCTCTTGAACTAATCTAAAATATTTTCCCTTGCTTGCCGGAACTTGTTCTGACCCATGGGGTGTAGTGGTTCTAAACTTTTGGGTGGTAAACTTTATAGTCATATGAGATAAGTATATTATAGTTTTTATTTTATTTTATTTTCATTATTTCATCAATGACTTATGCCTATTACCTCTTTCTATGGATAGAGGTTATTTATATTATTTAGCGCGTGCCAGAAGGGAACTAGTGATAGTTATACGATTTTAATTGAACGGGAGGGAGATCGGGGTAGTAAAGGTATTAATTAGTGTGTTTAAATTATGTTTTCCTTTATAATATGTTTCTTTAATTCATTTTATTTTCCTTAATAGTGGATGTATGACATACATATGGGTCATGCGGAAATTTTATTTATTTTTAAATACTATTTTAATTAATTGTTTTTGGGAGAAATCATTCCCAAGTGGTGATTACTCGATTCCCATACACTTGTTCCATCCCATGGGCATATACCATCAACCTAAGTCCATCCTATTAACTCATATATTAGATTCTAACTATATATTTAATATTTTGAACCATATGAGGGCCTCAAAAACATAGAATAACTATGGAGGGATTGGGAATGTCTTGGAAGGAATTATGAATTCCCAGTAATAAGGATACACAATGGAATTTACAATGAGGATATATGGGAGACCATGAAATATATATTGATTATGAAAATTAAATAGGTATAAAAGGTGGTGAAATGGTAATTAATTAGGACTAATAATTAAAAATTTAACAAACATAAACTGTTTTATAATGTAAGATCATATCATGATCTACTATATATTGTTGGAGTTGATGATTAGAATCTAACACAATAAAACTATAGAAATACATTGGTTCCACAAATACGCTATCATACACTAGATAGTTTGGTTTTAAATTATAAGTAAAAACTTCGTTGATCTCCAATAGAGTTTAGTCAAATTTTATATTAATTTTTTCCCTTAAAATCACTATTCATCAATTCCAAGCACTAATATGGTCGTGAATCAACTAGAAATCTCAGTCCACTATTCTAGATGGATATACTTGTTCACAAGGCTAGTGATGGAGAGAAACTAAACCTATATGATGGATCAAGTACTATAATTTATTATTCATCATCTAGATGGGTTTAAAATGAATTTATTGAGAGATCAGTTTCTTTTGATGTTGATAATTATTAAACACCTCTATTTGGAACATTTAATTAGACTACCACAACAACTTCATTATTTTGAAAAGATGATGTGATTTCATACACTAGTTTCTCACTAATATATGTAGGAGTTTCCCAATGAAATATTTTGTTCTCAAATGAAATTTTTGGTTCTTAATAGTTTTTTACATATTTTCTCAAGAGAACGATGGAAGTATAACTTATAATATAAATAAGATGTTTCATAACAATTTCACAGTTAATATCATTATTGATAATGGTGAAATAAGGTTTTTTATGTTCACCATAGTAATCTATGTTCTTCAATAGGAGTGGTCACATCATGCTCTCTTTGGAATCTAGCTTCCTAGATCAAGGTGAAACCTAGTATGGGTGTCCATGGAGTACTTTGTAAATTCTTTATGGATAGTTCTAACAATAAAATTATATAGTGTGGGAAGTAATTTAATGAAAAATTCAAAAAATTAAGATAGATGATATAATCCCAAAAAATAGACTCAAATAGAATGTTTTTTGGTTGGACAATTTCATGTTGACAAGTTGAATAGGTTTGTTTTTTACCCATGATTATATGTAAATTGATTCTCGTACAAGTTGGTATGTTAATAGTTTCCATTTAATCATGATATCACCCATTTACTATGGTTTGTTTGTGCTTTAGTTTTTTAATAGGTTTAGGATAAATGAAAGGATGGGAATTCTTGTTTTGGATGGGTATTTATATCCACAGTTCAATGAAGCGTGGATATATTATGTCTAGTGCAATAATCTAGACCCATGGTTTTATAAACTATGGGTATAGAAATATTCCCACAATTTAACTAAAACTGTAGGTATTATGGAAATCTCTAAGTCTATACCCATGGTTTCTACATAAATTGTGGGTATAGATTTGTACTGATGCCTCCAACGGCCATGGTTCATGGAACCATGGGAATAGCCTATACTCAAAGATTTAGGGGCTATACCCATGGTTCAAGTCCATGTGTATATGTGATATTTCAAGTAGTAATTATTATTTACAAATTTTTTAAAGTTGGCACAGTGGAAAATAAAAATATTATTATTTGGAACGGGGTTTTTTAAATTTAATTAATTTTATTTAATGACAGGCATGAAACTAAGTAATATTCTAACCTAAATCCTAACTCAACAAAAATATATTAATTTTTACTATGTATTGAATCCAAAAATTAAGAATAGATAATTTTTGCATATATAAAATTATCTCTCAACTCTTAACATCTCACTCTCAAGAATGAAAAATAAAATAGATGTTTATTTAAGAAAAAATAATAGAAACTCAATAATAAACAATGAATGACATTTTATTTTTCTTACTAGCACTCCAAGATCGGGCGGTGTTACTCGGATATCATTAGAGCACATGCGAATCATCACTAGAGGGATTATATCCTTAGATCATCACAATGTATTGAAGGAATTTCTAAAAGTGACTTTTTGAAAATAAAAAATGTAATGTGGGTTATAAATAAATAAATATCCTAATCAAAGGTATTTATCTATTTAGATGTTAAATAAATTAATTGCGAATTTTATATACAAGATCCACGATCATGGTCTTGAGAAATGATTATTATAATAAATTTTAATATATTTCACACTACCACATGATTTCTCTATGACAAGAAGAAAAACAAGGTTCCCCATAACACCCCAGATACTTTAATTGGACATTATGTTCACTGATGTATACAACATGCAATAGCAAGATTTAATGAATAATGAAATATTGTTATTTGAATATGACCAATATAAACTAGTTTTTGAATTAGTTCATATGAATATGACTAACCAAATTATGATATATATATATATATATATATATAGATATAAGTATTCTTATCAATACAAATTTATTAATCCTTTGGAAATAAACACTGAATTTTTAATAAAGTCATTTTATGCTTCAAAAATGGGTTTTCTTCAAAAATGATATTTATTGATTTTTTGTGAAGTAATATTATAATTAATTTCTTGTAATTTTAGAATTTTTATTTTATAAAAAGAATTTCATTTTACAAATTATCAAATCAAAATTATCTTAGAGTGAAGTTTTAAATTATTTTTGAAAGGATTGATTTTTCTGTGAATTATGGAAAATACTGATTTTTGAATAAATATCATTTATTGTCATTAAAATTTATCATTATTATTTCAATTTTATCTCAAAGTAATATAATTATTATTTCATTATATATAATTTAATTAATTACAATTTAATCATCATTATACCGGATTTGGTTTTATGTTTATTTGTGGGGCTTCAAAACATATTTTTCTAAAAATTGTTTTTCGTTATTGTCACATACATGACATATTTTAAAGGTATTTTATTTATTTAATTTACATTATTGATTTTTTGGGGGGTTTTCAATGCATTTTTGAAGGAAATGGTGGGTTTCCATAATTTGGGTCAACTCGAGAGCCCATTTCTAGTTTTGACAATAAATATTGTTTGTTTGATAACTCCCTCGTTTTTCAACATTTTTAACCAATTCAACTTCCAAAATGACCTTAATTTAACTATTATAACCACCAATGAATTTTGGCCCCCTTAAAAATTCATTTGTATCTTGGATTTGGGTGATCAAGTTAGGTATTGGGCCAACCCGAAAGCCCATTTCCAGTTTTAAAATTTTTTGTAATTATTTCATAAAATATTCAATTTTTATTCTTTTTCGGTGATTCCACCTCTCACCTTCTCCCACTGTACCTGGCCGCACCCCCAGCTTCGTTTCCCCCTCTTTGAAGATCGCATATGTCGTGAATTAGGTCCTAACTTCTCTGGTTTCTAAAAACGTCCAGTTTTCTCAAGTAAGTGACTATCCTTCTAGTTCTCTCCTTTTCCTTGAGATTTATCTTTTTTTTTCTTGAATCCCCAAATTTCCAGAAGCTAGGGCTTCGTACCTAGGGTTTCATTTTGGATTTCATGGTTCAATCCTCTGGTTTTAGGTTTGATATCACTTCCTTGTGGCGCGGTGGTCGTGCGGTTGAAGTTCCGCACTAGGATTTGCGGTTCTTGAATCTTTTGGTAGGTGATTCCATTGTGTGTGCAATTTTTGGGAATTTGCTTGCTGTTTTGAGGGTTAATTAATGCTTATTGAATTTTAATGTTTCTGTAAAAATTTGTTTTAGTTTCATTTACAATGCAAATGAATTTTATGTTACAATTTTTGGTTAAATTGAGGGTTTTTCATGCAAGTCTTTTATTGGTTCATTTTGGGATGAACTCTAATTACATAGTTGATTTTATTGAACTGTATTAGGAATTAAAATAATGTTTTAAATATTTATTATTTTTGGTTGTGGCTGCAAAAGTTTGTTTAAATTGTGTTTGAGAAGCAAATGGGCATTAAGTGCCATGTTGGTTTGAAAATGGTGGTTTTTAAAATATATAATTTCTTGGTTCACATTGGGCTGCCCCATAACTTAATTTTTGGTTTTATTAAATTGTGTTGAACTGAAATTTTGTTTTGATGACTTACAAGTGTTCACATACTGTGAAAAGTGGATATTTTAAAGAGTTTTGGGTGCAAAACAATGTGAAGTTTTGAGAGGTTGTTTTATTGAAGATCAAAATATTTTATTGACTATTTCAAATGATATAAAATGTGTGTAGCTACTGTACTATTTGTTTGTGACCAGTAGTTATACTTTACATGAAAAAATATGTGTGTTGTTTGCTGAAATTGTTTGAGCACAAAAGGGGGAATCCTGGGTACTTAGGTGGGCGGATATGTACGAGTACGGCTAGTGGACCGGATGGGTTGTGTCCCTGTTTCACTGAGCAAATGGATAACGACAACACTAACTGAACTATGTGGATTTTATTTGGGGACCACTAGGTTATGGGTTTGTTCCCTACTAGTGGCTCGTGCACGGGAAAGGATTGTGACTTGGATACTTTACACTGAGGTACGAGGTACATAGGGCCCGAGACTATCTAGTTGCCTAGGGGTGTTCCCAATTTTTGTGCTCATTAGAATTGTAGTATTTACCCTTGTTGTGGGATATTTTGGCAGTACTTTACAGTATCTCACATGTTTATTTAATGTGTTATCATTCTGAAATTCTTGGATTGAAAACTGTTTTCATTTGAAATTTGCTTTTCTCGAAATTTTTAACATTGTTTCACCTTGTGTGTTAAAATTGCTAGTTTTGTTCCCATTGTGTTGCATCCTCTTTGGAATCATCTGGTGGTATCCTATTGGGCTTAGGCTCACACCCTACTTACGCCCCTTGGGTGTAAGTATAACTTCTTATGCTTGACTCAGGTAAAGGGAAGGCTAAGGGTGATGGCGCTTCAGGGTGTTAGTCCCCATCGTTGGGGCAGGGTTGTGGAGAAGGCTTGCGGGTGATGACACCCTTGTTGTGTGAAGTGATTGGGGATGTCTTGATGTTGTCATTATTTGTATTTGGACCACTTGTAGTGTCTTTAAACATATGTATTCAGATCTGGTTTTGTTAAGAATGGTTTAGCATGGAAATTTCAGATTCTTATTATTGATTGTTTTATTTGTTTTATGCTTTCATACTCGGGTAAATCGTTCCCAAATCATATTGTTTTATACCCGGGCACTTGTGCCAGCCCGTGGGGATAGGGAATGCCCTTCGGGCCTTTTCATGGGCCGGGTTTGGTGCCATTAATGGTGGCGACCAGATCTGGTACGTGACAGTTATGTTTTATGCATTTATATTAAAAGTAATTTATATAAGTTATAGGCATTTAATTATATAAAATGGAATTAATTTTTCATTCTTGAATTAAAATTTCTCTTATGATTAATATTTTGTTATTTCTTCAAAAAATTCAAAATTTTTGTGAATAGTACAAAATACATTTTTTTATAAAATATGGTTTTTTTATTATATCTCCAAGAAAGAAATATGATATAAAAATTATTAAACATTTTTAAATAATCATGTATGATAATATAATGAAATTTTCATACCAAAAAATTGAAAACATTCATATTATAATTTATTTCATGAAAAATAAGAATTTTGTTTTCAGTGTCGGCGATGTGCTTGTGCAACCCTAGAAAAGACAGTTTTTCTGTTATAAATAAAGAATTTTAAAGATAAATAGTATTTTATTGACTTTTTTATTAAATATGAATTCTTAGTTAGGATATTTATATATATATATATATGAAATTTTGAGTAATATAAAAAGTGACTAATCCAAATGCATGTGTATTTGCTTCTATAGGGCTAGAAAAGTCAAAATAACATACTAAATAAGTTTAAATGAAATATTTGTGAAGAAATATACATGTTTAATAAATGAAAAATTTAATGTTTAAATTAATATATTTATTTTATTATGTTAATTTTTTTTATTTTTTGGTGATGAAATAATTACCTTAAATGTTTATGCAGTGCTGACACAATGCTTGTACAACAAGTAGAAAAATCATGTATATGATTACAATAACTCTAAATGTAATATTTTTTTGGACAATTATAGTGTTCTATTAATTTTATTTATAATTATATTATATTATATATTTTTTGAAGATTAATATTTTAATTTTATTATTTTCTTGTTGTTTTCAAAGTCAAATTATGTCAATAGTTCTTAAAAGGACATTAATTGTATTTTATATTGAATATATTTTTTTAAAATTATTTGAAAATCATAAAAATATTTCAATAAGACAATTAGGATGATATATGGTATAAAGTTTTATCCCTTTTGAATTTATGTGCCCAGTGTCACCTAATATATAAAATTATAACCCTTTAATATTGAAAATTCATTACCATGGATAAGGTTAAAATTGGTTTACCAAGGGATTAAACTAAAATATAAGGATTAAAATGATAAATAATCCTATAAAACATTGGTTTTATGGTTATATTAAGACCATATCCTACTTATATTATAAATAATTAAATTTTTTAAACATTTGGTATGAGTTAGACCCATGTTGAACTATAATCTTTCATGTATTTCTGAAAAATGAAAATAATGATATTTTATAAAACAAATTTTTTATTAAATTATTTAAAGTTGATAAAAATCATATCCTCAATAAATTAAATGAGATATGGTTTAAAATATTAACCATGTTCTATTTATATATTACTTTTCCTTTTATAGTAACTTTCTTGACCCCTGAAGAGTAAAACATATTGATATCAGAGTAACTGTCAAAAATGGTCAATGAGGGTTAAAACAAGGAGATAAGTGTGAAAACATCACTAAAACATGAACAAATATTATTGGATAATAGGATTTAAAATAATACAAATATTATATTCTAATTATAACAATTTGGATCCATTTTTACATGAAAAACATTTTATATTAATTTAATACTTTACGGAATTCCAAAAGTGACCCTCTCCTCACATATAAATGGGCCCCTCCTCTCCTCTCTTCATCACATAAGTTGACCTTTTTATTTCAATTGATACCTACCGAAATCACTCTAAAATTTCCATCCCCATGTCCTAAATTTATTATTTTTATCAAAAAAAACTATCTTAGTAAGGTTTTAGGAATAAACCTAAAAAAGATGACCTGAAGAAGAGTTATAGTTCTTAACCAAGTGTATTCATTTTATTCATTATTATAACTACTTAAAATATTATTTAACCATGATTAAATAAAAAATCAGTATATTCAATATATTTAGATGTTATTATTATCATTTTAAATCCCTTTTTAATCTTCTTTTCTATCCGATGGGAAATGAAAACATCGCTTGTGCATACATATGGATTACCAAATCCATGAAGTGATGTGTTTAATTTTACATCACTACCTCTCATGGATTTTTATTATGATATATTTAATTAATATAAATTATATTAATTAAATATTTAACATTCTTGAAGAAAATATATCGTCTAATTTATTACATTTTAATCATATTATGAGTCAAATTAAAAGGAAATTAGATTCTTGGAAAGGTAAGTCCATTTTGATGGATGGAAGGCTTTGTCTGGTCAGCACATTATTGTATCGAAATTTGTTTATTCTCTTATTATATATACATTTTTAACTAAATTATTGAAAAATATCAATACATCTATTAAATAAATTGGATTGGAATAATACTTTAAAAAAGAATCAACATTGTACATTAGATGAAATGTTACAAACTTATATCCCTTAAAGGATTTGGAATTAAGAATCTAGGTTTCTTTAATTAGGTCTTACATGCTCAATTCATCTAGATGATGATTAATAAAAAAATTAGAGGTTATTATCTTTATCAGATCTATAATTTTAAATAATCTCAATTTTGGAAATCTCAACTATATGTATTCTTATATTTTTTCATCACTTAAGGATTATTTCTACAGCATTATCTCTCAAGCCCACCGATTAGTCAATAAAAATTCTTCCCTTAAATTCTGTTTTTATAACCATATAGGAATGATTTTTTTGGATTTAATGAATTCCGGTGACCCAGTTGAGGATCTTAATTCCACAAAAAATTGAAAATTGAAATTTTAAATGACTATCTAATTAAAATGAAAGTTATCATTAGTAGGAATACAGTCATGAATTAGGATGATATCCGTATTTTGGAACCATTATTTAATAATATACCCAATTGAAAAAAAAAATTACTACAATTCAATTGAACAAAATAATCACAGTTTGATTGGAAAAATATAAAAAAAATGGATCTCTACATCTTGATTCTTAAAACTATGGATAATTTAAAATTCCAAAATTCCAGATTATAGTTTCTTCTAGGTAGTGGGTATTACTCTTTATTATATATTTCCATCATTTCATTAGTATAGGGAATTTATTAATCACCTATTTTTTAGTTGTGATACTCCTACTACATTATGGAATTTCATATTCGCCCTTTTTGATGGGTGACTTCCTGGTTCTGATTATATCTCGGTGTACCTATTTGGTTGCAATAAAATCTCTCTTTCAATTAAACTCTTCAACCTTTTTATGTGTATTGTGTTGAACTCACACACATAATATAAAAAATCTAAATTATTCTATTCATAAGAATGATACCTTCAATCTACATCCCACTAATCTATATATTCCAATGGTAGTGAATGATACTAACTCACTATATCATGGTCGATGCATAAACTCTCTGAATTCCCTAATGATTTTGATACATTTGGAAATCTATGAATCCATTCAATCTTTGTAATAAATCATGATGTTTTTTGAAACCCACCATCTAGGGGTTGGCTGAAATGTAATTCAGATGGAGCTTCCAAAGCCAATCTAGGTTCATTGGGATTTGGGTTATTATTTAGAGACCAAAATTTCAGCACAATTGGGTTATCTTATGGTCCTTATGGAATTGACACATCCTTGGTGGATGTGATTCTAGTTCTAATAAATACAGTGGATATTTCTAAAAAAATAGGATGGAATAAAACTTGTTTTGAATGTTACTCTAGTGTTATTTTATAGGGGGTTTTAAATGGTCAATTTTATCTTCCATGGGGACTCACTACCCAATATATAAACTGCTTGGATATTTATACAAAAATGAATTATTTAATTACCCATACATACTGACAATCCAACCAACTTGCGGATGGGATTTAAACAAAGGGATAAATTGGGGTAGTTGTAGTTTTTTTGATGTTTTACCTTATGATCTTATGTCCCTTTTCAAATTAATTTTTATAAAATCCCATTAATTCATTTGATGTAATTTAGTTTTTTCATAATAAATGTGAATTTTAACCCTTGAAAAAGTTCTCAACTATAAAAAAAAGAAAAATGAATGTACTTAATGATTCAAAATCAAGGTAAGGGAAAATTTTCCTTAAAACCCCCATTTTAAATGTTTTAATGATTTATGTTCTAATTGAGTTTCTTCTTTTCTATACTGCTAATATTATTTTTTGAATTTATTTATATAGAAATAAATTAATTATAATATAAATTTTATGTCAATTTTTACTTTCTTTATGGTTTTTTCAAAACGAATATTTTTATATATTTTTTGTGGGATGTTTTGACTTTCTTTACAAAAAGAAAATATAATGTTGCATTTTATCATATACAGACTCAATGGATTTTCCCACTACCATAACTATTTTTTTATTTTTTTATTCCTCAATATGTTTTCATGTTTTCTTCAAAAAAAATTATTCTTACCTTTATTCTTTTCATATTAGTTTCAAACATGTTTTTTTAAACGAAATGGTATTTTGATATCTGGAAAAAAATCATAGGTTTTAAAAATAGTTCTTTAATGGTTTTAAGATGATATGGTGAAATCTTAAATTTTTTTATTTATGACTTGTTACTTGAAAATTTTTGATAATGGTAGGTGATCTTGACACATCTTATATGATGGGAGATCAAAAAAAATTATAAAATGGGTGATCCCAACACAACTTACACCCAGGGTGAGCCCGATACAGCTTATATGATAGGTGAGAATGATATATATATCAAATTCATTGGGTAATGTTTCTTGTATTCAAAGTAAATAAGGATATAGTTAATTAGGGTGGTTTATCCTTTAGATTTAACTAGGATCTTGTTATTTCTAGTAAGAATTTAACATGGGTTATGAATATAACTCTCAAAGTTTCCAAAAAGGGTTTCTATTTTATTGTTGTCATTTTTATAGGTTTTGTTTGAGAAAAATTTATATTTTTCATGTAGATATTAATTATTTGTTACACTAAAAGAATATTTTTATAAATGTAAAAATGTTCTTGGTGTTCATGTTTTTCACTAGACTAACTAATTTCTTTGTTTTATGTCCCTTGATGAGATTTTTATTCTCAACCCACATTTCTAAATGTTTTTACCAAGGCATAAGGATGATTAAGAACAATTAATAGGTCAAGTTGAAATTCATTAATAATTTTCATGAAAAAAAATGTGTTTAATTTTAAAAGTTTTATGTTGTGGGAAAATGGACATTGAGTATAAGTGTTTTCATTGTAATATATGAGTTTTTATTTAAGATTTATAACCTTATTATCTAAAACTATAAACCTAAAAGATATTTGGGAATGAAAGAAAGTTAATTATAATCTAAAGACATCATATTAAGTAATGTTTAATATTGGGTCCTTAGAGTTGGTATCAGATTAGATTTTATACAATGTCACGACCTCTCCCCTAGGGCCCTCATCGTGACTACCCCAAACCCACCTTCCATAGGCCAGGGGCTGAAGACTAGCCCCAAAGGAATAATTCCCTAAAATTGGGAAGTCATTGCCTTTATAAATCGTAAACAACCACAACTAGAGTTCAAGCAGAAGTAAAAACTAAGTAAAAACTGTGTAACAAGCATGCTGAAAGTAAAGGGGCCGGAAATAGAAGCCCAACAGTAAAGTACAGGGAAAGGAAAAATGGGTACAACTAAAAGAAAAAAAGCTAGAAGGTGGAAGCAGCTTTTGGATCATCCTCTGGGGTTCCTACCTGAAGGGTAGATACATATGGCCTCCTCAGCACTCCAGGTCCGTCAGAATCCACCATGTACCGATACGTCGTAAGGTTCTCCTCTGGTGCTCTCGGCCTCCGTCAGCGCTGTCTGTCGTCTTCATCCAACACAACGAGGTGCGAGCATATCTTATGCAGGGGTGAGTATAAAGATACACAGTAGGGACCCCGATACCCTCATGGTCTCACAAAATCCAACAAGGATAAACCACAAGTAAGATTTTAACAGATAACCATTACTTAGGTATATTCCCATAAAAATACCTAAGATATCAAGTAACCCATCTCAATAATGAAGATAACACAAAGGCCTCTATGCCTAGAGCTAGTCCTCCTCCTATCCACCTACTTCAAGAGCTCGAGGTGAACCTTCTCGGGGTGGGATTAGTAGTGCTTGATGACTCTCACCACCATCCGCTGAAGGACCTGCTCCACTGCCTCGTCCACCACTCGGCTGATGCTCAAGCCCCTGCCACTACCTCTGTCTCGATGGCTCCTCGAACGCTTGCTGATCAACTGTGCGGGGAGTCAGACAGTCACCCGCTCTGTGACCCCATTCCCTGCAGGAATAATAGAATCTTCTCTATTCAGGTCTTCCTCGGCCTCGGGTGCCCCACACCCCCGTTGCCAAATCTTGGGGTCGTCTATCAGTAGGTCTAACCTGCTCGTGCCCCCGTTTCATCTGTCTACTGCCTGCTATAGATGACTCTACTACTGACGGAAAGCCCTGCGGCAAGAGCAGAAGCTCCTGAGCGCACATAGAGTGTAGAGTCGCTGGTATAAACTCTTCCCTAAAAAGACCCTCAAAGTTTCCCTAGGTGAGGGTCGCCTCATCGTAAAACTTGATCATCGGGCTCCACCACCTCTATGTTGCCCCCTAAAAGAGACTAACATCTAGGTTCACCATCAAGTCAGCGAGTGTAACACCCCGAAATTTTATAAGATATATTCTTTTTTATTTCTTTCATATCTTCTTTTGTACGCTACACCAAGATTATCTTGCTCTATATGCAACACTGTATTAGCTTGCAGTATACACAACACTAATCCTGGATCGTGTTACACACAATTACAAGTTCGTTTGATAGAAGTTATTTTACGCAACATTAAGTGTGTATATATATATATATTCAATGTATAAATGAAATATTGTGGTATTTTATTATACGTAACAAAAAATGAATCTTTCACTACACGCAACCCTGACTTCGCTTTCATTACATACAATTGCGACCTTCCACGATAGCGTGTGTTGTACGCAATACCTAGTTTCACTAAACAACGATATGTTATTAAAATATTATATAAACTAGCAGTTTTGAATAGTAATACCCAATTTTTGAAATTTTTTAAATTTTATCTTTCAAAATTGACTTCATTTTTGGATTCGGAATATTGAAATTAGCCTAGGATGATTTTTTTGTATTTTTCTGAAAACTTTCAAATTTTGATGAATAGTGAAAACACTGGGTTACTAATTAAAAACTGACTTTTTATTTAAATAATTATTTATTTTATTTAAATTTATTTTAGGTCAAAATTGATACATAATAACTATATAAGTTCAATGTAATTCATTGGGGTCATTTTATAATAATTTTAGATATATAAAATATTTATTGAACTTTTCACCGTCTTTTACCCACCTCCTAGGAGAATTTGAAAATTTACATAAAACATAATTTTACCGCTTCCGTGAGTGGAATTTCGAAAATCCTAGAGACACAGTTAATATCAAGAAGTAAAATGTGGTTCAATAAGATAAAAATAATTTTTGGTGAATAGTAACTTTTTACTTTTATTTACCATGGTTAAAAGTAAATAGGGTTATTAAGGGTAAAAATGATATTATTATTACCCTAAAACATGTCCTAATTCTATTAGATAAGTGTATTTCGACCAAAAAAACCTTAGGAATAAAATATTACCCTTTACTTCCATTTGGATTAGATTAGGAAACTTATTATTATTTTATTTAAAGAAGAGTTAAAAGAGTTAAAATCAAAGTTCAATAACTAAAACATTTTTAATATAGGGTTATACATAAGATAACATCGACTATAAATATTCATTAGAAAGCTAAAAATATTTCCTACATAATGGTATTTTATTTATAACTTTTAAACATTAAATAATTTAATTTATTTATGACACAATGGTGATGCAGAAATTACCTTATTAATAAAATATTAACATAATTGATATTATAAATACCCATATAAATGTAATTTGAGACTTTTTATGAATTACACTAATTTTATAGGTTAATATTACATGTTATTATTAATTTAATTAACTGTTTTAGAACTAATCATGTTGTTATGGTTTTCACAAAAATCAATCACCAAATAGTTTCAAAATTGACATAAAACAGTTTTTAAAACAAATATTATGTTATTAATTGTTATTTTATTTATAAAAATATAAGGTTCGGCCAAATGACTTAGATAATATTATATATATTAATAATGAACCACTTGGGTTTGTTTGGCTTGTTATTTTAAGTTTATTAACCATATAGTGTAAGAAAACAAGAAGACACGGTAAAAGTTAAATTATTTAACTTAACGTTAAATCTAAATGATAAGGTTAAAATAGTAACTTAAAATTTTCTAAAACCTATTGGTTGAAATTATTGCGACCCATACCCACTTTAGCTTCGAAATAAGTCACTTTGGAGCCATTATAAACAGAATATTACTTTATTATAAAATAATATTTCAAGTTTTTTCTAAAGTGCCCCTCTCCTCCCTTATAAAAGGGCACCTCCTCCCTCTTCTCTTTACACAAATTTGAGCCTTCAATATTGACCAAACCCTGCCAATTTCCCTTATCAACTTCCCTAGAAACATTATAGAGGTCTTTCGTTTCTTCAAAGACCAATTTTAGTGCCCTGAGAGGAGCTTTCAAAGAGGTGTGTCGAAGAAGAGGTAATATCCATTACCGATTCTTTCAAATTTATTTCTTCTTCTACTTCCTCTTCTTTAGTTGTTTAATTGTGAATTAATAACATCAGTGTCACTAATATACTGATATGTTATTATAAATATGAAACAACCCTATTTAACCTTCTATCCATCCTAGGGAAACTTAAATCACCGCGCGTGCGTACGTACGGAATACCGTCTCCACGCCGTGGTGTAATCTGTTTTTCCACCACCTCCTTACATGGATGGGTATAGTGGTGTAAAGAATAACTATATATGGTTATTATAACATGATACTAATTCTGAGATATAATATCATCCACTCTAATTTCATTCAATAATTATGGGAAGGATATCATCACTCATGCGTACGTACGGACTACCGTCTCCACGAACGTGATGAGATTTATTCTCCATGTTATCCATTCAAGAATGATTATAAAGTATGTATATAATAAGTAATCATGAAACATATGACATAATAATGCTACTGGATTTATTTGTATATATATATATCATTTACTTCTATTCAATTCAATAAGGAAACAAAAACAGCGTTCATGCATACGTACGGCCTACCGTCTCCATGGACTGTGTATTTCATTCCATTTATCGATCTATTATATATATTATATTCTGAATATATTATATATATAAATTATGTTTTAAATTCTGGAAGTAATTAAGTCATTACAAAAGTAATGATATCATGAACAATAAGTCCAAACACGTACGATAAATGAAACGATTTTACCCAAAACGATGCTTTAACATGGAATTTACAAAACAAATGGTAATATAAAGTCATAAGTGAACCACATATGATATCATAACAATGAATATTATTCTGCAATTATTCAATGAAATTATTTAAATCATTATAAAGTAGTTTTGGATACATACGAAGCATATCGGATATAAGGTAAGGGATAACTTTTCCAATCTCGTTTTTATCCGAGATTGTTTATCCGTAAGTATTTATTGGGGTTATATTTATCATCCATGTCCCTATTTTATAAAAATGGTATCATGTATGTTTAAATTCATCTTTACCCATTTTTGACTTTTATCACAATTTATGGAAAAAATATTTCTTTTGTTTACCATACGAGGAACTTTTTTACTTTTCCGACAAAAGTACGAGAAGAATGTTTTTTTTTACTTATAAGGCATGAACGGATTTTTATGGTTTTATAACACATTATTTTCATGAAGCTTAATCTACAAGATTTCATTCTTATTTTTAAAGAAATCTTTTTCTTTTAAAATTTCATTTCATTTTGTGAAAATAAAATTATTTTGAAGAAGAAAGTATATTTTCCTCAAGAATTCATTTCAAGTGTTTTATCAAAACCATTTTTTCCATCTAAGATGAAATTATTTCATATGTGTATGTTTCAAGTATAATGTCTCTATGATTTACATGGTTTCACTTTTCTTATGATGAAATGATATCCATTTGTTTTATATGGATTATGTGATGATGGGATGATGTTTATGAAACCCATTTTATTCATTGGGTTATGATGAATGTATTAAGTTTATTTTGTGGCACAAGTACGAAAGATTTCATTATGAGATGGGTGGGAGCTATATCTCCCTCTAATGCATTGAGTAAAGATTAATATCTCATGAGATAGACATGGCCGGAACGGTAAGTTAATCTGGTTCAGTGATACAGGACTGGAACTAGGAGTGAACTCGATTCATAATGGGACTTTGTCCACTAAAATGGTCTTGTCAGCAATGCCTTGGCTACTATGGAAATTATATCATTTTATTAATGGTTTTACACAATTACATGTTTTATTCCATGATATTTTATCATGATTAATGTTCCTTTATGATATATTCCTTATGTACATCCATGATTTATGTCTTTGCTCAAGATTTGGATGTTTAGATTTTATGTTCAAGTTTTTGCATTCAAATGTTTATGGACTGTTTTATGTTCTCTATGTTTACCATTATTGAGAATTTGAGCTCACCCTTTTTATGCTTTCTCTTCCCCATGATATAAATAAAGGTTTTAGGTAAGAAAAAAAAGGGGAAGATCTTTATGGGAGATGTTGAAGATCTTTCACCGTGATTAGTAGATTATGTTCCAAGTTTCCAAAGACACTAAACTATTACGGTCCTTTGGTGTCTATTTTGTTATGTATTAAGTATTCTTCAAAAGTAATGTAATGTCTATTTACGTCAAGATTGGGTCTCTACAGCGGGTGTTCCAACTATGTGGAAAACTCAAGCTACAAACTCCATCCAGTACCCAGCCGTCTGTAAATCCATCTCACCTCGAAACTTTGGAGGCATCTATCATAGGAACTCATGCAATGCGTTCAAGAAGCGCGCACCCTCTTCTGTTGGGGCTAGTGGTAATGGTATCCCAGTGGGTAATGGTACAGCTGGGGCCTCCGCTGTGATGGGGCCCTACACTGAGGCCTCGTCGCTCAGCAGGCTGTCAGTAAGTACAACTCTTGGGGCTCTAACTGGTCGTCTGTGGGGAGGCATCCTAAAAGAAACTGATGTGACACGGTCAAAACACTATACCTGGTGAACTGACCTGGTTTGAGCTTACTTAAGGAAAACTTTTGAAAACACACACGCAGTCAGTGTTTTCGTGCACGGAGTCGGAAATCAAAAGTCAGGGTCCTGGTGTATGGATATGTTGGCCGCCGGCACCAACACTGGACTCCCTGAACTAAAAACCACACTTAGTACCCTTAACACTGTTACTTCACAAAAAATAAATATCAGAGTCCTAAGTTCTGCGGTAGAACCTAATCCTTTGATACCAATTTTTCATGACCCGTCCCCTAGGGCCCGCATCGTGACTACCCCTAGCCCTCCTTCCATAGGCCAGGGGTTGACGACTGGAACCAAAGGCGTAATTCCCTAAAACTGGGAAGGTGTTTCCTTTATAAATCGTAAACACACACAACTAGAGTACAAGCGGAAGAAAAAACCTGAGTAAAAACTATGTAACAAGCATGCTAAAAGTAAAGGGTCCAGAAATACAATCCCAATAGTAAAGTACAAAGAAAGGACAAATGGGTACAACTAAAAGTCAAACAACTGGAAGGTGAAAGCAGCTCTTAGATCGTCCTCCAGGTTTCCTACCTGAAGGGTAGGTTTAGATGGCCTCCTCAGTACTCCACGTCCTTCAAACTCCACCGTGTACCAATACATTGTAAGGTCCTCCTCTGGCGCTCTCGACCTCCTTCAGCGTTGTCTGTCTTTTGCATCAAACACAAAGAGGTACGAGCATAGCCTGTGCATGGGTGAGTATAACGATACTCAGTAGGGACCCCGACACCCTCAAGGTCTCACAAAATCCAACAAGGATAAATCACAATTAAGATTTCAAGAGATAACCATTACTTAGGTATATGCCCATAGAAATACTTATGTTATCAAATAACCCATCTCAATCATGAGGAAAACACAAAGGTCATTGACTCAGCTCAAACCAGGATTTTTATTCACAAAACCACAGCTACTGGAGAACTCCTCCTCTGTCGAGTACAGTGGCCCTATCGCGACTCTGAGGCACTACTTAATAACCTTAGACTGCTGAGGTACTCCTCTTGTTGAGTACCGTGGGTCTTCTGCCAAACCGGGCGCTCCTCCACTGTGGGTCTACCGCCAAACCGGGCGCTCCCCCTAATAGCCATCAAAGGTACTCCTCCTGTCGAGTACCGCAGGTCTGCTACCAAACCAGGTGCCCCGTCTTCCATGGTTCTTCCACCAAACCGGGTGCTCCGTCCACAGGACTAATCGAATCACTCCTTGCCGAATCGGTCAAGTAGTCGTTAGGTCTCCAGCTACAAGGTATCTGCACTCCATCTGCTCATCTCCGGGAGGACCTAGTCCACGAGTTACAGGTCGATACTCCAAGTTTCACGAAAACGCAGGTGGAATTATCTCAAATGAAAACCACGTCAAAGGGGTCTCAACGCAACAGACGGCGCATCAATCAGACACTGGGTCTGTGATTTATTAGCATTTTAGTCTCGGGGGCCCGGTTGGATTCATATACGAACCAACCTGACCATGACTCAACTATACCCGAACTCCAGTGGGGTATACTCAAAGGGACGACTATGCTCCAAGAATACTAGTGCTGCTGACGGTTCTTCAAACGAATGTCCGGTGCCAAATATATGGCCCAAGAAAGTAAAGGGTCAGTAATGGGCCCAAGTCCGGTCCGACCCGGTCGGACCGACTCGGCCCCACCTAGTCTGGGTCAACCTGGTCTGGGTCGACCCGGACTGACTTGTTGGGTCTAACCCGGCCCATTGGGCAGGTCAGTCTGCTCAGTTCGGCCCAGTCCGCTGGGCCCAGCCCAGCGGACTGCGTGGACAATTTGGGCCGAAAGTCGCCACGTTGGAGACTCGACCCAAAGGCCTGTGGCAGGTTCGGTCGGCACCGTGAGGGGTGTAGCTCGTGCAGCTCGGCCCGAGAAGCCAGCAGCAGGCCGCGCGGGGTGCGGGCAGGACGCGGGTAGGCCGCGGGGGTGCGGGAAGGCCACAGGATGCGCCGGGCAGGGCAGCATGTGCGCGGGGGCACCGGGTAGGGTGGCAGGGCGCCACGGGGTGCGCCAGTGTGCACCGGGAAGCACGGGTAGGGCGCCATGGGGGGGGGCACCGGGGTGCACCGGGCAGTGCGGGCAGGGTGCATGTAGCCCAGGCATGGCACCGAGGTGTGCCGGGCATGGCGCCGCGGGGCGCTAGGGTGCGCCGGGCAACGCGCCAGGGGCGCGAGCAGCACGCCAGGGGCGCGAGCAGCGCGCCAGAGAGGCGCAGGCAACCTGCCGGTGAGGCGTGGCGGGCCGTTGGTCGGGCCGTGGAGCAGCACGTGGGGCATGGGTAAGGCACCTCTTGGTCGGCGGTGTTTGGTCGGGTGCACCGGTGTGCCGCGGGGAGGTGGGCTTCACAGAGGTTGCGGGTAGCGTGGCCTTTGTCGTTGTCGCCACTGTTTCCTCTTGCTTCATCGCCAAGTCGTAGAACAAACGAAAACAAAAAAGGCAGAGGGTTTCGGGTCATGTTAGTCAGCCCGCACCATCTGCGTTTAGAGGGTGATAACAATTGTCTCACATGGTGAAGAAGAAAGTTCAACATTACGTCCGCAATAAACCCTTATCATTCTTTGAATAAGGAAGTATAATGGATAAAGATTCAACATGTATAAACCCCCTACCTCGATTTCAAGATCATTGCACGCCGACGAGCCATAAAAGACGTTGTTTCGAAAGTCGGGCATCGTGGAATACATACGTTGATTTCGTTGATGTCGGGGTGCATCCGAAGAGGAAGCTCCATTGGAGTAGTCCTTTGCATTCTTCGTCGGATATGTTATTTCTTGAAGAACGGTGTTCTTCATCGAGAGAAAGAAGTCTCACCAAGTGTTTTTCTCCCAAAGTCTCCCCACAAATATTTTCCAAGGAAAAAATAATAATAGGCTTCCCCCAATATTATAATCTTTCCATGCATTTCAAATTAATTCAAATGAACTCATGACACCTCAAAATAATTAATAAAGGCTTTAATTATTCTTGAGTTGGAAACACTATGAGGGGGAAGGTGAAAGGCTCCACTTAAAGTTGGAGTTAAAAAGTTAAGAGAGGGGTTTCAAGGGGAGTTTAAGGGTTAGGGTTCATGTGGTCCCCACAAACATTATTCTCCCATGATAGGTTATGTGGTTTGTGGTCCCCACCTCCAACACCTCCTTGGAGGAAATAACCACCCCTTAACAATAAAATTGTGTACACAAAAATTTTATTTAATTTAGTATGAATCCCCAAAATAAAATGTCTACTCTTGACCAAATGAAATTGCGGTAAAGGTCCCCTTAATCGAATATAGGAGCTATGAGTTCATCGGTGTCCTCGGATTTCAATTCTGAGCATTAGTTCAAAAGTTATAAAAACTCGAATGTACGTTTACTGAACGTACCTAAAAAAAGTTCGGAAAATTATTATCGGTCACCCTCGACTTGCACCATTTGAGGTTAGGCTCTTCCTAGGTGAAACATGCCCCAAATAACCCAACGGTACTCTTGGATTTTTAATCCGACTCACCGTTTAGAAGTTATGCATTTTACAATAAAATAATTGTCACTTAATTATTTTATTCACGGCCAAAAACTAACTTTTTCTAGTGGTCCGGACCTGCCAAAGTTAGTATCTTCTTAAATAAATCAAGCCCTCACGAGTTCAGCGGTGGTCTCATTTTTTCAATCTGTGCTACCGTTTGCGAGTTATAAGCATTTGAAAAATAAAATAATTTATTTAATTATTTTATTTACGGTTAATCCATTTCTGGGTTTTCTCACAGGAGGCCCGTGCCGACTAAACTTAAGTCGTGCCTAGGGTAAACCCGCCATCCTGAGTGCAACGGTGCCCTCGAATTTTTGATCTAAGTAACCATTTACGATTTATTCCAGTTTTTTAGGAAAACTTCTCAGGCACGTTAATTTAAGCTTAAAAAAACTTCGATGGATCATTCCGGGCACTTCGGGCCTCAGAATCCGGTGCCGTCAGAAACTGTAGACTCGTAAAATTATAAAGAATTTAAGAAAAAAATTCCATGAAATTTATGGGTCTTTACATAAAACTTTGGAGATTATTATTTTTTCATGATAAGTTGTCTTAATAGTTATGGATATTATCATGGAATTTTAAGTTTAGGGTTGATCATAAGTTCAATGTCTTATACCCCAATTTTTAGGTTATACATAATGGATGTTTAAGATGGTTAAGTTTATTTTGGGAGTCATTTATGGAAATATAACCCTTGAGTTTAGTATGGGATTTTTATGGGTTTAGTGAAAATGGTATACGAGGAAGAATGTATTTACACTTTTTAGACATAAGTTAAAAGCAATGATAAACTTTAGGGTTTAAATTATATTTTATTTTTAGCTTATTATGTGTTATTAAATTTTTGGAAAATGTGTTTTATCATATAGATAACCATGTGATCGAAAATGTATTTGGTAATTAAGTGATTAATGTTATTTTTGAAGAGGTTCATTATTTTGGTTACTTTATAAGAATAAGTTAAATGGAAATATTTTTTGATAATATGTAATTTAATTTATATAATAAAGGTTGAATTATATTTTAGAATCATATATGATTTTAAGGTGTATTTTTGGTTATTTAGTTGATTTATGGAAAAGAAAACCATATCTCTAAGATTATATTATTAGGGCATATACATTTTTGGTATGAGACATTAAAATTCATTGATGTTATTTGGAGATAAACATTAAATTTATCATAGAAGAATATCTAATAAAATAATTTTAGACTCTTTATTTCAATCTTAGTGAAGATTATTTTGAATAATTTTTAAGGATAGTTATTTATGTAATGATTTAGTTCCAAATTTGGGTTTTACTGTTGAATTATGGAGATCAATGTATTATTTCTTCATATAATGTTTTATACATTTTGGATATTTTCTTACCTTGTGATAACTATTTTTTTATTAAATATATAAATATAGGAAAAATATAATGTTATAATTTTTTGTATTAGTTGATCTGATAAAATATTATTTTAGTTATCTAGGCCTGAAAAATTTTTCTTGAATGCTACTTTTATGGAGAAAAAAATGTGGTTGTGGTGGAAATTGATTAAATGGTTAAATTTCATTTATGGATTTAAGGAAAATAAAATCTGTATATTTCTTTATGTTATTAGTTTAGATGGAAATATCATTTATCAACTATAGGAAAAGGATCTTGAAACAAAAATGTTATCCTATTACATTCATTTATGATGAATCGATGTCTTTTCTCACACCACATTGATTTATAGTATTTTGGTCATTTGCATTTTCTTAATAATTCACTTTCTTATAATCAGTTTTCTCTGTCACTATCATTCATTATCTGGAAATTATTTTTTCCACCTTGTCTATTTTTCCTTATCACTAATGATATCCTATTTTCAAACCAATTATGTTTTATTCCATATGACCTTCATATTTTCCTTTCATCTTTTAATGAAAATGTATTATTAACCCTTTTTATGATGTGGGTTTTCAATAGGATATTTTCAAATGTAAAAACCTTGATTACCTAGGAGAATTTTGAATTTATAGGATGCAATTTATTGAATGGAGAATAACATAAATCTCCAATATTTTAAAATAATACTATGTTTGATATTATATAAAACATGTAGCACAAATCTTAAATACCATGAAATATTATTATTTAAATATAATCGATAAAACCTAACAGTTGAATTGGAAGATATAAATAATAGTAACAAAATAACCCAATATATACATATATGTGGTTTCTAATCCAAAAAAAATTATTAATTCTTAGTAAAGTTTCCCATAATTTTTAGTAAATTCATTTTATGTTTCAAAATTACAATTTCTTCAAAAATGTTTTTTATTATTTTCATTGTGAGTGAATATTATGAATTAATATTTGGAAAATTCATAATTTTTTTTAATAAAAATTATATCATTTTTGAAATAATCATATTAAAATTATCATAAGGTCAAATTTTAAGATTTTCCTAAAAATATTGATTTTTCAATGAATAGTTGAACAACCGATTTTTGTAAAACTATCACTTATTTTCATTAAAATTAAATATAACATTTTAATTTTATCTATAAGTGAAATATGTTTTATTCAATTATATATAATCTAATTATTTACATTAAAATCAATGTTATACTTGACTTTAGTGTAAATCATTTTTAGGGCATAAAACCCCATTTTTCTAAAAACTGTTTTCATAATGTTTTAGGCCTTTATATTAAAATTAATTTCTATCACATATAGGAATTTAATTTAACAAAATTGATTTAATATTTTAATTAATCATGAAAAATTTATCTTGGGATTAATTTTTGATATTTTTTTGAAAAATTTAAATTTTTGTTGAATACTAAAAAAAATACAGTTTTTAGGAAATACGGTACCTTTTATGTTATATCCAAGACATAAATATTATATTAAAATTATTAAACATATATAAATAATAATTTATTATAACATAATAAAAATTTAATAAAAACAATTCAAAAATTTTAAATTATAATTTATTTCATAATAAATATGATAATCATTTTCTATGTCAGTATTTTACTTGCACAGAATTGGAAAAGTCAGTTTTGGTGCCCTCAAGATAATATTTGAGAAGTAAGAAGTATTTTATAGAATTTTTTAATAAATATGAAGTATTAATTATGATATATATATATATATATTTGTGTTATATAATGAGTGACATAGCCAAATTCTTGTGTAATGCTTCTACAAGGCAAGAAAAGTCAAAATAACATATTAAATGCAATTCCTTGAAGTAGATGTGAGTAAATATAAATATTAAATAAATATAAATTTTCATATTGAACTTAAATTTTTTATTTTTTTTACAGTAATTTATTTTAAATTTTTAGTGATGAAATTATTTCCTTAAATTCTTATGCAACACTGATACAAGGTATGTGCATGCTGTAGAAAAATAAATTAAATGATTTTAAAAACACTATAAGTAATATTTAACGAATTAGTTATAGTTTTA
This sequence comes from Viscum album, assembly GCA_963277665.1. Taxonomy (NCBI): domain Eukaryota; kingdom Viridiplantae; phylum Streptophyta; class Magnoliopsida; order Santalales; family Viscaceae; genus Viscum; species Viscum album. The sequence goes on along the minus strand of OY728146.1, from coordinate 1,449,548,999 downwards.
AATTAATTTTATAAATTTTGGTAGCATGAAAGGTCCACAGAATCTATCCTTGGGATCCTTAATCAACATAATTCACAGTCAGAGTGGGAAACTACCGATGATGCTGATGAATCTGGCTATGATTATGGTAAAGATCCTTCATTTTTTTGTCAGTAATATACTTTTTCTAGATAAGATAATGTACCTAGGTTTTACCGAATCCACTATTTTGATTTCATGTTTTTTCTTATTTCACCTTTAATAAAATTTTAGGAGTTCTGGCTACTGGCTTGACCTTTTTCGTAATAGTTCTTAAAATGATATTAATTGTACATTTATCTTAAATATATTTTATTAAATTGTTTAAAAATCATAAAAAATGAAATAATAAAATTTGGATGATAGATGATCGAAACATTCAGCATTTGGCCATTTATTATCCAGTTATCACCTAATAAGTAAAATTATAACACTTTAATATAGAAAATATCACAACCACGGTTAAGGTAAAAATTGGTTAACCAAGAGGTTAAACCAAAATATAAGGTTTAGAATGATAAAAAAAATCCAATAATGATTTGATTTTATGATTATAATAAGACTATATCCTGTTTATATTTAAATTAATAGCATTTTGGAACCAATTGGAATAAATTATACACATATTTTTATAATATTTCATGTATTTCCAAAAAAGGCTTCAATGATAATTTATAATAAACAATAATTTATTAAATAATTTAAAATTCCAAAAAATATTATATTTAGAAAGTTTAATTATATATGGTTTACAATATCTTCCATGGACCATTTATGTGTCACTTATCATTTTATAGTAAATTTTTTGACCCCCTAATGAGTAAACATTGATATCATAGTAATTGTAAAATGTGTAAATGCGGATTAAAATAGAGAGATAAGGGTGAAAAATCACTTAAACACGTTAAATTTTTATTATATGTGATTATTTGGACTAATAAATATATTAACTTCTAATTATATCAAATTGGATCCATTTTCTATGTAAATTAATTAATATTATTTAACACTATGAAATTCCTAAATTGCCCCTCCCCTCACTTACAAAAGGGAACCTCTAATCCTATCTTTCTCACATATTTTTAGAAAATTATTTCAACCAATACCTTTCCATATATCTCCAAAAATATCCCCATATATTATATTATTATTATTTTTGATAAAAAAAACTTTTCTAGGAATGCTCTAGGTATAAACCTAAAGAGCTGGTCCAGAGAAGTGGTATAGTTCTTAACCAAGTGTTTTTATTTTATTTATTTTTATACCTACTTAAAATATTTTTAAACCATGGTTAAATAATAACATAATTATATTAAATATATTTTGATATTATTATTATTATATTAAAAACCTTTTTTGTATCCTTTTACATCCTATGGGAAATGAAAACATTACTCGTGAGTGCATATTGTTTACCACCTCCATGAAGCAATGTATTTCAATTTTCATTACCTCCTATCATGGGTATTTATTGTGATATATTTAATTAATATATATGATATTAATGGGATAATTTACATTCATGAAAAATAATATATCATCTAATTTATTAACATTTCATCGATTGAGAATTGATGACGTCCTTTGTGCATACATGTGGACTACCACCTCTCTGAAGCATTGTGATTTTTTTCATCTCCACGTAACATGGATATTATATATAATTTTATTTAAAAATAAAATATTATATTTATTATATAATTATCATTATGTAAATTTAAAATAATATTTACATTATTCCCATCATATTCGTTGAAAAATGGAAATGTTACTCAAGTATATGTATGACGTACCATCTCAATGATTGTGACGTAGTTCATTTTCTATAACCATCTTTAAATGTTTCATTTTTAAAGTATAATTGATTTTTTTAAAAATGAAAATTATGTTATGATTATTATTTTTCATATTATGGAATAATATCCTTTTGGACCAAATATGACATAACAAATTCATTTTGGACATATGAGCTTAATATCATTAAAACATATTACATGAACTTAATTGATTAAGTAATTACATATAACATAATAATAAATAAAATACAAAGAATAATAAACTTGGAAAAGGTTATTAATCATGTAATTAATTACAATATTTTTATTATTTATGATGATAATACATGTTCATGAAGATTCAGAATCATGGTAGGGGTCATTATACCTTAAAATCCACATTTCAAATGTTTTAACGATTTAAGTTCTAAACCATTTTCTTCCATGTCCATATTCATAAATTTATTTTATAGATGTATTTATATTCATATAAATGAATTATAAAGGAAATTTCATATTAATTATTAGTTTCATTAAAAAATTAAAAGGAATATTTTTATGTATTTAATACTGGTTGTTTTTACTTTCTTTACAAAAAGAAAATGGAATGTTATATTTTAACATATAAAACATCAATTTATTTTTCCTCCACCACAACTGTTATTTGATTTTTTTTATTTCTCTATAAAATTTCATTTTATTTCATAGAAAATCCCTCCTCCTTTTATTATTAGTATTTTTTTGAAATTTTTTTAATGGAAATGGTATTTAGATATCTGAAAAGGTTTTTCATATGTGTTAAAAAGAGTTCATAAATAGTTTTAAGATGAAAAGGAGTAATAAAAAATTATTTTATTTATTATATGGTTGATTATTATTATAGATGATGATGGTTGTTCCTAAAACAGCCCAAAATGTTTGGTGAACCTGAAATATCTTTATGATGGGTGAACCCAATTCAACTTGCATGATCAGTGATCCTCATACATATTATATGATGTGTGATCATGATATATATCGCTAATTAATTGGTTAATGCTTCATTACTTCAAAGGAAATAAGGAATGAGTTAACAGGGGTTATTTCTAAAATAGATTTATCTAGGATCAAGTTATTTCTAACACGATTTTAATACAAGTTGTGAATATAATTCTCTAAGATTCCTAAAAGTGTTTACTTTTTATTGATATGGGTTTTAAAGTATTTTTTTCATAAAAAAGTTTTTTTGTTAATAATATAAATTATTTATTAAAATAAAAAAATATTATGATAAAGTAAAAATTTTGTGGGTTTTCTTGTTTTTCATTATACTAGAAGATTTATTTCTTTTATGTACCTTATTGTTATTTTTATGCTCATACCACATTTTTAGATTTTTTTCACAAGGATTTTGGATGAGTGAAAACAAATACGAATTCAAGTTAAAATTCATGATTATTTTTCCTGAAAAGAAAACAAGTTTCATTTTAAATGTTTTATATTGCTGAAAAAATGGATTCTAAGTATAAGTGAATTTTTTTTAATCCATGGCTTTATTAAGTATGAGTTATGACCTAATTATCTAAAAATATAAACCTAATCGATATTTTATAATTTAGGTAATTTAATTCAAGTATTAATACACTAGATTAATTGTGTTTTAAGATTGGGTTTGTATAGTGGGTATTAGAGTAGGTTTTAGGAAACGTTGTAGATTATGATGTTACCATGAGAGGTTATCTTATGAGATGTGGATACTATCATGGGTTTTTAAGTTTAAGGTTGATCATAAGTCCAATATTTTAGACAACCCTTTTAAGGTTTTATGTAATGTAATTAGAAGATGATTAAGAGTATTTTTGGAGACATTTATTATAATATGAACATTGGTTTTAATATGGGTTTAGTGAAAAAATCATTTGAGGAAAAATGACTACATTTGGTGGATGTAATATTAAAGGTATCAATAACCTTTAGGGTTTATAATAACTTTTATGTTGAGAAAATTATGGGTTATAACAATTTGGGAACATATATTTTATTTTATAGATAACCTTTGGATTGAAAATTGATTTAGTGATTAAGTAATTAATGTTATTTATGGAATACGTTGACTATTTTGGGGGCCTTATATGATTAAGGTAAATGAAAATACTTTTTGGATAAGATGAGAATTTATTTGTTGAATAATGGATGAATTATTTTCTTTATGAAATATGATTTTAATGTGAATTTATGGTGACTTGGGTTATTTATGGAAAATATTATCTTGTCATGTGGACTAAATGATTAGGGCATATACATTTTTGGTATGAGACTTTATGATTTATTCATTTTATTTGGATATAAATGTTAAATTTATCATGGAATAATATGTGATCAAATAATTTAGATTTTTTGTTATAATCACATAAAAGAATAATTTTAATAGTTTTATGGGTATTTATTTAAGGAATGATTTTCTTGAACTTTGGGTATTATTATTTAATTTTGGAGACTAATGTATTATTTATTCATGTAAAGGATTATATATTTTGGATATTATCTTACCTTGTGATAACTATTTTCTCTCCATTTAATATCTAAATATAGTAGGAATATAATGATATCCTTTTTTGGATTATTTGATATGATAGAAGTTGATTTTAGTGCTTTAGGTAGGACAATTTCATCTTGAATACTGATCGTTTGTATTAAAAGATGAAATTATGGTATAAATTGATTAAATTATGAAATTGATTTTATAGATTTAAACAAAATAAAATAATAATATTTCCTTATCTTCTTAGTTTAGAAGTTAAATTAATTATTCAACTCTAGTAAAAGGATCTTGAAACAAAAAAAATTATCTTATTACCTTCATTTTTAATGAATTGATGAACTTTTTCACACCTCATTGATTTATGTTATTGTCTTCCTTTACTTTCCAATGATCATTCACTTTCATGAGATCATTTTTCTCGTACACTCTCTATCATTATTGGGAAAAAAATTTCCACCATTCCAATATTTTCAATTACCACTAAAGTTATCCCATTTTTAAACCTAGTATATTTTATTCTAGATTCCCTTCATATTTCCATTTCTCTCCGTTAAATAAAATTTTTTATTAACCCTTTTTATAATGTGGATTTTTAACATGGTATTTTTGAAATTCATACACTTGATTACAGAAATTAAAATAAAATTTTAAATATAAAATTTATTATAGGTGGGATAATGTAATACCTTATATTTTAAAAGAACACTATGTTTGATAGTGTGTGCAAAACATAACACTGAGCTTAAATGAACCATGGAATATTAGTATTTAAATATGACAGATATAATATAGTTGATGAATTAATAGATATGAATATAGGTAACCAAATTATTACACACATATTTATATATAAGGTTTATATTTATTAAAAATATATTTATTCTAAGGTAATAACAACTTAATTTTCACTATAGTCATTTTATGATTAAAAAATGTGTTTTCTCCAAAAATGATTTTTATTGTTTTTTTTGGTGAGTGAGTATTATAATTAACTTAAGGAATTTTTAGAACATTTATTTAATAAAAAATATATAATTTTTTAAATTAGAATATCAGAATTATCCTATAGAGAAATTGTTGGATTTTTCTGAAAAGAATTATTTTTCAGAAAATAGTAGAAAATACATTTTTTGTAAAACTACACTTTTTCATTAAAAATTTGAATAATGGTTTTCATTTTATCACAAAGTATAATATGTACTATTTAATTATATGTAGTATAATTAATTAAACTTGAATCTTCATTATACCTGATTTTGGATTGAGTTTTTTTTGTGCTTAAAACCCCATTTTTATAAATACATTTTTTAATTGTGTTTTATGAATTTATATTAAAATAAATATCTATGAATTATAAGAATTTAATTTTATGAAATTTAATTAATTTTTGGAATCATAAATCCTAACTTATCTGAAGATTATTTTTTATATTTTCTAAAAAAGTAAATTTTTTGTGAATATTAAAAAATACAGTTTTTATTTGATAGGGTATCTTTTATAACATCTCCATGGAATAAGTATGATATAAAAGTTTATTAAATATATGAAAAAATATCGAATTTTATTATATTAAAAATTTCATAAAAAATCATAATATATAAATTATAATTTATTTCATGATAAATATGTAAATAATTTTCAGTGGTGGTTCAGTACTTAATTAGCACTAGAAAGTTCAATTTCAGTGTCCTGAAGATAATATTTGAAAAGGAAGAAGTATTTTACTCAAGTTTTTTTGTTAATATTATTTAAAATTGATTATTTTTATTAATAAATACAAATTTTGGAGTCGTATAACAACTTAATTATCCAAGTTCTTATACAATGATTTTGTAAGGCCGAAAAAGTAAAAACAACATATTAAATAAGTTATCATGAAATAGATGTGATTAAATAAATATTTAATTAATATAAAATTTTATGTTAAACTAAAATTATTTATTTTTATGATGGTAATTTATTTTTATGGTGGTACTTAAATTTTATTTTTTAGTGAAGAATTAATTACCTTAAATGCCTTTGCAATGCTGACTTAGTGTTTTTGAAAGTAGTTAAAAATCAAGTAAATGATTTTTAAAACTCTAAAAGTAATATTATATTCATAATTTATTACATCCCATGAATTTTATTGAAAATATATAATACTTGGGATATTTAAAATTGTTATATTCGAATTCCATTTCTATCATCTTATATTTGAATTACATTTCTATCATCTTATTTTCAATGTCAAATCCAGGTGGAGGCTAATTTCCAGTACTGTAGAAGTAATGTAGTAGGTACTGAAGCAGGTATTGTGCAGAAGTGTAGCAGGTATTGTAGCGAGAAGTGTAGCAGGCACTGTTTGGTAGTGTAGTAGCCGGGAATATTCCCCCATTTGGGCCATCGGGCCACTGATTTGGTCCCTGAGTCCTTTAAGGCCTTCGGACCACCCAGGCCTTTGGGTCACTAAGGCCTTCGGGCCACCTCAAGTCCTTCAGGCCACCTTAAGTGCAGGTGCAAACCAGACAACCTACAAGGAACAAAATTCAGAAGGAAGGAAGAGCAAGGAGATTTCACCATAGCAGAATCTAAACGAATTGCAAGAGTGAGAGGGTATGACACCTGCCATTGGTAAAATCATGTGCATGCATGGGAAATCCTAGATAAACAACCATGCGAAGGTGGAGATCTGATTTCACGATGAAGATGCTGGGGAGGAGTAGTTCCAAGTAGTTAGTCTGGGTTTTATGTAATGTTTGAAGCCTACGAGAAATGAATTACTCTAAGGCCTATGGGTCATGTAATACTTATTCTTACAGGCCTTGTAAGGGTTCTACCTCACCCCTTCAAAGGTGGATTATCAACAATCAATAAAAAATGAAGGCCTTCGGGCCATTGTAGGTATTTTATGTTGAATATATTTTATTAAATTTTTCAACAATCATAAAAATATTAAAATTTTACAATTTTTAAGAGAAATGGTATAAAATTTCGTCCTTAGTCCATTTATAATCCAATTTTTACCTTATAAGAAAATTTATAACCCTTTAACATAAACAAAGTCATTACTACGCTTAAGGCTTAAATTGGTAAAATAAGGGGTTCAATCAATAGAGAAGGTTTAAAATGATTTATAAAAAAGTAATATTTTAATTTTTATAATTATATAAAGACCATATCCTACTTATATTTGAATTCATATCATTTTATAATCATTTTACATGAATTAGAGACATATTATTTTATATTATTTTATGTTTTTCCAAAAATGAAATTATTGTTTTTTGTAATAAAAAAAATATTATTAAATGATTTAAAATTCATAAAAATAATATCATAAAACAATTGAATGATATATGGTTTTAAATATCAACCATGTTCCATTTATAGGTCATTTTCCCTTTTAGAGTAACTTTCTTGACCCCTAAAGAGTAAAAGACATTAATATCACAGTAATTATTAAAAGAGTTAATGAGGGGTTAAAACAAATAAATAAGGGTAAAAATAACCCAAACATGTCTAGATTTTATTAGATGAAATTATCTAGACCCATATAGATATTATATTTAAATTATATCTATTTTATTACATTTTCCATGAAATTTAAATTATATTAATTTAATACTTTAATAAATTCCTAATGTTCCCCTCCCTTCACTTAAAAAAGGGAACCTACTCACCTCTCTTACTAACACATTTTTAGAACAATATTTTGTCCCATAGCTATAAAACTATCTCCCAAAATTAACTTACCAAGTCTTGTAGGCGTTGGTTTTATCAAAAAACCAACATAGAAAAGATTTAGGTAGAAACTTAAAGAGGTGGACCGAAGAAGAGGTACAGTTATTAACCAAGGATTTTCATTTTATTTATTCTTCTACCTCATTGAAACATTGTTTTAACATTATGAAATAATAATATAGGTATCTTAATATTACTAATATTTGTTATGATTATTTTTAAACCCTTTCATCTTCTTTTCCATTATATAGTAAATTAAAGTATCGCTCATGAATATGTGTGGATTACCACCTCCACAAAATGATGTGTTTCGTTTTCCATCACTGGCTCTCACAGATATTTATAATTATGGATTTAATTAATATATAATATAAACAAGAAATAATTAACATTATGGATATATAATATATCATCTAATTTCTTACCATTCTATCCATTGAAAAATGATAAATTCTTTAGTGCGTACATGTAGACAACGACCTCCATGAAGCGATGTGATTTGTTTTTCATCACCACATCACATGTATGATATATATATACATTAATTTAAATAAATAATAATTTATATATAATATAATAATAATTATATAAATATAAAATAATACTTAACTTCTTTCCATCATGATCTTTGAAAAATAAAACATTACTCCTGTGTATATAAGGTACAGCATCATCATGGTTGTAACATAGTTCATTTTTCATAATAATCATTCATGGTTGTATTTTTAAAGTATAATTGATGTATAAATTTTATAATTATATGATGAATATTATTCTAGATATTATTAAACAATTTCCTCTTCTATAATAACCAACTTACCATATTCATTTTGGACATATGAGTCTAATATCACCAAAACAAATAACCTGAACAAAATTTATTAATAATTTAATATAACATGGTAATAAATAAAATTAAAATTATTGATAAAGGTGAAAATTTTATTAATATAGTAAAAAAAATTATAACACTTTTATTATTTAGGAAGTTAAGAAATGTATATGATGATTCATACTCAAGGTAAGGAACATTTTACCTTAAAAAACACATTTTCAATGCATTAAAGATTTATTTTCTAAATATTTTTCTTCCATGACCATATTCATAAAATTATTTTGTGGATGTATTTATATGGAAACAAATTAATTATAAATTAAAATTTTTTTACTTTATTTCAAAGGTTTTAAAAAGGAATCATTTTACATATTTTATATGAGATTTCTTGACTTTCATTACAAAATATAAAAAAATATATTCTATTTTAACATATAAGATGTCTAAATGTTTTGATCCCCCAAAAAATTTTATTTAATGATTTTATTTAACTATAATATTCCATGTTATATTCTAATAAAACCCCATTTTTCCTATTTTTTTCTTATCATTTTAGTTTTGAAAATGGTTTTTTAAAAGGAAAGGATCTTTCAATATATGAAAATGTTTTTCTTATAGTTTTAAAATAGGTTTTTAATGGTTTTAAGATGAAAAGATAAAATATTAATAAATATTATGATAATGTATTTAATAATTATATGTGGTGATATGTGGGCCTTATATATCTTATATTATGAGTGATTTTGGTATAAATTATATTAAAGGTGTGCCCAATACAATGTATACGACTGCTGAGTTTGATACAGCTTATAAGACATGTGAGCCTCATATATCATATATTATGGGTTAGCCTCATATAGATTATATGATGGTTTATCCTGATATATATCTCTAATTAATTTAGTAATATTACTTGTCTTAAAAGTCAATATAGAGGAAGGTAACCAAGGTGGTTTCTTTAATGGATTTAACTAGGCTCTAATTATTTCTCACAATATTTTAACATAGGTTGTGAATATAATTCTCCAAGTTAACTAAAAGGATTATATTTCATTAATATGGGATTTAAATATTTTATTTTATAAAGATTTTTTATTTTTCTTGTGGATATGATTTATTTCTGACACTTGATGAAAGTTGTGGAAAAGGTAAAAATTTTGTGGGTTTTCATGTTTTTTACTAGACTAACAAATTTATTTATTTTACATCCCTTAGTATGATTTTTATTCTCACCACATATTTTGAAATTAATTTTAGAAAGACTAATTTTTATTAAGAAAAAATAATTTTTCATTATTAATGTTATTAATACTTTTCATGAAAATGAAATTTGTTTCATTTTAAACATTTTTTATTATAAAAAAATGGATACTCAGTAGAAGTGTCTACTTTGAAATGTATTGGTTTATTATATAATATTTATGATCTAGTTCTCTAAAAAACTAAACCTAAAAGATATTTGGGATTGTGAGAGAGTTAATTATTTTATAAATACAAAATATTAAGTAATTTTTTATTCCATGTCTTTATATTCACTATGAATGGATGGTTGGAATATTAACACATTCCTAAGTTAGTATGTTTCCTAACATTACAGAAGTAGTGGGTGTTTTAACCAGTTTAGGGAAAATTACAGAAGAGAGTATTAGTAAGCATTAAATTTCATTTTTTGGTATCTCAAAGGTTCTAAAAATTCCTCTCTCTACTTTGGTATGGATTAATCATTGTAAGGGTTTATAAACCCATACTTCCAGAAATATTCAGACACATGTAAGAGTATCACATGCGATGTTTTCACTTTTAGGTTCAAAAATATGATTTTGATGTTAAATAAACAATAAATAATTGAATTATTTACAATAAAAGAGGATTAAATAGCCTTAATAGAATATGGGAAGGATTTTATCTGGATAAAGGGTCTATTATAATATCTTGAAAGAAGGAAAGAATTTGGGATATTATTCCTTTAATCAAAAAGTGGGATCTACTTGGCCAAAATTCTGATGTTTCATTAAAGGAAAAAGTATAATAAAATAAATTATAAATTCATTGAAATTTTTATAGAGGATATAGTAATGGATTTATGGAAGTTTTATAAAATTTTATAACCAATAGATATGTTAAAAAAATTATATTTTGGGATGTGTTGAGGTGGTGGTGTACCTCAGTTGGGCTCAGATAACCAGAAGCATGTTGGGTAAATTGTGAAGCTACAAATAAAAATTTTTATAGAGTAAGTAGTTTTGTAGATATTGATGGAGTAATTAGTGGTGAATATTGAAAATGATTCTAAAGTGGTAAATTGTTAGGTTCATCAATATGAAAACCTTTTTCTAGCAATATGACTAGAACTAATAGCAGAAGAGATTCTGTAAGTTTAATTTGTAATTCTGGGATAGAGATTGTGAAATAGAAGTTAAAAACATCCCAAATTTTAGAATCAAGTAGAATAGATGTAAATAGTCTGAATAATATGCATTAGAAGTAAAACTTAACTCTGTGTGGAGAAATTTTAGAGATGAAAATCTCTTGTGTAATGGTTTCCACTTAGATAAAAATGATTCTTTCTAATGTTAGGTATTTTGGAAAAGGGATTATGTATGAGTCTTCAGAATGATATATATGTAAGGTCTTGGTCTTCATGGAGGTATTTACCAGCTTAAATATTGGTTTCAATCTCTTTTTTTCAACGAAATGATTATTAGGAGTATGAGGAATGTCGGGGTTGTTTCGAGGGTTCGAGGTATGAAATAAAAAGAAATATTATCATTTTGTTAATGCTCTATGGTTTGTTCACAGTTAGCGTAAAACGTGCAAGGGGGGAACCAAACCATGTGGTTTTATATAGTGACATTCTTCATGGTTGGAGTAAGCTTTTCAAACCATGTAGAGCTTCATCGGTAATTGTGTGACCTCACTCTCCTTGGATAGTGTTTTGTGCATGGTTTGGAAAACATTGAGGGTAAATTGTCTGCCCCATTAAAAGTTGAAATTTTTATAGTTTTTTCATCTCAAGTTTTTTAATTTTCCACCTTATTTTCCTCCCCTTTACTCTAACTCCATCCATAGTGATGAACTCAAATCCACAAATCTTCTTAAGTGTGGTTCTCCCTCAAATCTAGGCCGTTTGGATTGCCATTAGTTGAGGATTGAAGCTCTGGGTAAGACTAATCTCTATCTTGCTTCTCCTTTTTGTATTAGGGTTTTTGGTTTCTCCCTTCACCATCCAAATCTCTAAAACCCTTAATTTTTAGTGGATCATAGTTTGGGGGATTCAAAGGGTGGTTGAATCTAGATCTATGTAATGTTTTAAGCATGTGGTCGTCTTTGTATTCCGGGAAGGTGGTCTAAAAGTTATATCTCATAGTCTTTTGTTGATTTATGGTTTTATATTGGTGTGTTTTTATTTCAATTTTTGTGATTTTGATTACTTTATTGATACATGGTCAAATGGTTTTCAAAATGAAAATTTCAATCCCTCACGATACCTGTGGTATGTGTTGAGGATGATGGGACCGATTTAAGGCCACCCATGGTGTGCGCCGAAATTTCGGAACATTTAACTTGTAATGTTAAGCATTTTTTTGACTTTAAATTAAGTAGATTCCAAAATGAACTCTTTAATATGTTGTTATGATATTAAAAAGTGTATTTGGTAGTATTTATATACATTGATAATGGTATAGTGGAATTTTGGAAAATTTTGAAAAATGATTAAATGGATCATTGTGAATATGAAAATGGCATATGAACATGTAATTGAAATGTATTAATGGAATAAGGAATATGAATTGCAGAATATGATGAATTTACTAAAGTATATAAATTTTTTATATTTATTAATGGGTTAAAACATTGTAAAGGGGAATGGGTTAAATGGACTATTCTAAGAAAATAAAATATTCCCCAATGAGTAAGGCATAAGGATGATTTTTGTGTTAAATAAACTATGAAATGTGAATGTTATGTGTGTTCATTTGGTATGGTTTGTGATATGGGATAAATGTTAATTGGATAAATAATAATGTGTACAAGTCTTGGTGTGGGATAAAGGATTGAGGCACCTCTCATGGGTTGGGTTGGACTGATGACCTAACCCCACCAAGGAATGAATGAGTCAGGGAGTCGGACTGATTATATATGCCACCAATGGTTTAATTAAATGAGTTACTTGGACTGAGGCTTCAAGGTAAGTGTGATGTATTGTTATGAAATATTTATCCCTAGTGATAAGGGGAATATGACTTATACCCTTATGCATGATGGTTTCTAGATTAGGATATTGTGTAAATGATTTAAAATCCGATCCCATGGAACATATAATGAAATGAGTTTATTAATAATGATTGTGTAAGTGATGAAAATGGAAATACGAATGGAAATAGTTAAAGTGAACTTTATTAGATAGTGTCACCCGAGTTATATTTTAATTAAATTTTCATTTACTTGATACTTACATGCACTACTTGTTTAGACTAGATATTTTTTGGATTCCATTGGTGGTGGCCTACTGAGTTATACTCACACCTTGTTTGGGATGTCATTCGGTACCCGAGCATATTTCTTGGTTGTGGGTCAGGACAAGGGAAAAGGCCATGTTCTAGGGAGTTGATATGTGATGGGATGTGCATGGATGAGGTTTTGGACTTGGATTCAAGATCATTTTGGAAATGCTTCTGTTACCCTTGTTTTCGGTTTCTCTCCCTTTTAAAACTGTAGCATGAAATGACATATTTATTGTTTATTGTGGTTTGTACACAATTTTGGGAAATAGTTGGTAATTCATAGTTCTTATATTTTGTTTATTATTTACCTTATTTCTTGTTTTTATCTACTTTACATACTAAAAATAATTGGATATAGTCTCTCTGCATGTCTAATTAGACCCTCACTATTAGTCGACAACTTTTGGTGTACGAGGAGGCACGATTAAGGTTACGTGGTGACACGAATTGGAGAACTAATTTAGTGGTTTCTGGGTTGGGGATGTTGAAAAGTGGTATCAAAGAAGGTATTTCTGCGGAAATACTATTTAAGATGGTAAACAGAATATTAGAATGTGTTAGGGCTTGGAAATGATCTAATTCATGGGAGTATCTAACCCATGTATGAGGAAAAAAACCATGTTCCCATGGTGTGAATTGTTGTTCTTGATGTGTGTTTTTTCAATTGAATGATATTTCACCATTGGGTAATGCACTTGTTGTGTAATGTGGCCATATTATGATATCTTTATCATGGTTATAATTCCATGAGGTTGTGCATTCATGCATCATTTTAGGCACCTGGGGGTTGAAGGAATCATGATAGGCACACATACGGGATAGGTGTGTGGGGCATAAAGAGTACAATGTTTTTCACTTCCATAAAGTTTTGAAGAAAATTTTTTCTAATAAGGATGATAAAATTGATTAAATAAAAATAAAGTTATATAATTGTTAAATAATTGTGTTTAATGAAAGGTGAAAATGAGTTAAAATGAGGTTCATAACATGTTTTAAAATGGGAAATATGCCTAAGAGGAAATGGTTTAAGGAGTAATCTGATGAAAGACTCGTGACTAATTGATATGGTTTACCTATATTGACTATGAATAGTATTAGGGATGACTAAGGGTAGTGTTTGACATTTTATGGTATCTGTTGGGATAGTATATACAAGATGGGTTCCTTATGGCTAGTGGAAATCCTTATTTTTTATAAACTATGAAAGCCTTTTGTTATGTGTTCTGAGATGTGTGCTTGTAATCGTAGGAAAATACCACCCTAATGATGTGTTCTGGTAGAGAGACAAGAGGATTTCACTAAGAAAGATCCTCCATCAGTAGAGAAATAAATCGTAGTGATTCAGGGTAACATGGGAGAAGAAAATTTCCTTAATAACTTTTCTCATTTCATATAGATGATGGAAAGGGACTTAGGGTTGGTGGTTTCGAGTATGTTTGAGATAAAAAGAGAGTTTCAACTATAACACCCTCCAATGTTTGTTGGAGAAGGTGAACCTGAAGATGTACGAATTATGGATAGTGTATATTCAGAAAATTCTTCAACACTTGGAGACTCCTCAGAGAAGAGAGTCAAGTTGGAAATTTACATGTAGAGGGGTTAGGAAAAACACTGGTGGGATGTTTTGGTTCAGAACTATCAATCTGATAGTATGAAATGGAAATATTTTCAGGATAAGTTTCTAGAAAATTTCTATCCAGAAACAGTGAGGCAGGAAAAGGAGGTGGAGTTTATATAATTAACCCAGGGGTATATGACCGTAATGGAATATGAAATCTATTTGAATGACTTGTAATGTTTTGTTCTATCCTTGGTGGGTGATGAAAAATCTATGGATATACTTTTCCAAGATGGGATCAAGTATGAGATCAAGTCACAGGTGAATATCTTTCACTTAAAGAGGATCACTGAAGTGGTGGATCATGCCCTTATATCAGAAGGAAACCCCAAGGAGGATGCCGGTAGTAAACATGAAATTATAGTGGGGAAAACTAGTGGTGTAGATTAAAATAGTAAGAAGAATTTATTAGATATTTTTCACCAGGATGGTGGTAGAAAGGGAAGCTAAAATAAGGAACCAGCCTATTAGGTTAGTGATCGAGTTTTCTACTTTCAGTGTGGTGGGATGGAAGACGTGCCTGGTCAATCTTCCTGACCACCAGTTGAGTGTCGAGCATAAAATATATTGGTGAATATGTATAGTTTCCATAAGAACATGTGGTAGATGAAAATAATATAGGGATGAGGATATTGCATAGTACAGGTTAGGGGTTGGTTACCCCATATCAGGTGGGTAGTTGGAGCTTGATTAGTTGTATTGACAGAGGTGGTGAATGCGGCACTCCAAGGTGATAATTCCCATATCAGCAGGGTAGTGCAGTACTAGAAACTTAGACCGGGTTTTATGGTAGGGGATTATGTTATCTTTATGTAGTTTAGTCTACCCATGGAGGCGGTAAGGTTTGTCCATCTACGGTGCGATGTACGATCCTTGTAGATTCCACACTTTCTAGTGTATTATTTGATACAAGTGATTTATATTATTTATATCTTCTAAATTTGTGGTTGTGATGGACCTATTTTTTGAATGTATGGGACAATGTTTTCTTATTGACACTCCATTAGGGGTGCATCCATAGGAAAATAGGCAATGTAAGGTTTTTTCTCTCATGGTTTGTGGGTACCGCTCTCTATGGGAATTGTTTCTGCTAGATATGTTGATTGTTGATCTGATATTGGAAATGAATTGTCTAGTGTTTAATCATGCCCACATTAATTGTTACCATCACATAGTAATGATAACATCCCATTAGAGAGATATGTATGTCCATCATGGTGAATTAGATGTCCAGGAAAGCTGTCCATGGTTGGTTTGTCAGCAGTTGGGTGAACTCATAGCCCAAGTGGCATGTCTCATGATTGAAGATAGATAGGAAACAACTCATATTTCCTCCTGTCATGGAATAGTTTCAAGAAATGTTTCCAAAGGACTTCTTGGGGATGCCGCCCGAGAGAGACATTGAGTTCTTGATAGAGTTGCTGGCGGGAGCAGAACCAGTTTCCATTCTTCCATACAAAATTGTTAGACTCACCTGTTTTGATAATCCCAAATCATGTTTAAATAATTTACCATGATATATTAAGCCATTTTATAACCATTTTAATCTGCATTTATATTGTTTATCCTGAAGAATTTATATTCATAGTCTAATAATTTAGTTGCATCAGCTTACAATTTACATTTATCTAAATATAAGTTTATTGTTAAAGGCTACTGGTAAGAGCCTTCTGTTCAATGTCACCATTATAGCTCATTGTTACTCTAGGCCACTGATCCTAGAAGGTTACTATTGAAGATCCATTGTCACTAATATACTAGTACAAGGTTAATGTAACAAGTCTATCGTTGATCTGGTTATCAAAACTCACAGACAAAGAGTCATCTTCACAAGGTCACTACTGTGGCAAGGCTTCTGTTAGAAGTTCACTGTTAGACTCTTTCTCAAGTATTCTATTGAGATCATCACTATTCAAGTCTACAGTTGGACATGTCTACCATTAGTAGAAGGATACCGCTATACAACTCCTACTATCGAGATAGTCAACTGTTGTTCAAGGTCTACTGATGGACATATTCCATTGTTAATGAAATTACCTGTTGAGATAAGTCTACCATTGTAAAGGTCAATGTTGAAGTAGTCTGATGTTACAAAGCTTCTGTTAGAAGCTTAATTTTGGAGTCTACTACTGATTAAGCCTACTGATGAAGCCCACAGTTGAATAGCCTACTGATGAAGTCCACTGATGAGGAGATACTGTTACATAGAGTAACAGCTACCGTTACAAGATATCCACTGACACAAAGTTCACCATTACAAGCCTACAGACAGAGAGCCTATAGATGAAGTCCACAGTTATAGAGGCTACCATTGAAGTCTACCATGTGACATGCATCTGATACCAGTCTAATGATATTCAATTATTTTATTTACTAATTTTATTATTATTATTATAACGGTCATGTCTGGACAAATTAATGCACCTGACATTATTTAATGTTATTTGTAGGCATATCAAGAGACAGTACGAGGTACGAGGGGGCCACATGTGGTTGAAACATTTCTCTTGTCGGCCCCTGCTGAACCAAATGAGAAGAAGCTGATCTGGAGAAGTATATATATATATATATATATGAGTAGAGACAGACATCGAGAGAAATACATAGAAGACACAGAATATATCGAATACACACAATAGACACAACACCAAAAATACAAGAAAGAAGAAGAACACTCAATCACCCATTCATAGGAACATATAAATTCACGAAGATCTATTGAAAGAACCTCTTTCAAGATGTAGTGGTTTGATAAAAAGAGCATTAAACCCAAGAAGTTGATCATCTCTACATCAGGAATTCAGAACCTGGAAGTTGCGACACTCTGTTTTGGAGTCAACTTGCAGAGAAGGACCAAAACTTCATTTCATTCATTCCAACGAGTCCAGAGCTGATCTACCAATACAACAGAGCATTCTAAACTTATCCCTATTATATTTAGCTCTACTGGGTATAAGTATTTTTCATTTGTGAGCAGTGTGTCTGTGTTACACACACTAACTCTTGTGCTTGAACTGAGGGATACTGAAAATACCCATACCAAACTCTCTTTACATTTGTTTCCCACGGATAACTGTGGAAGAAGCCTAGTGTGTCTTGGTAGTTCATTTTTCCCATGTATAATTGTGGTAGAGGTTGCAAAACCTGGACATTTTGTGAAAACTATTGTAAAGCCTGATACAGGCTGTGTATCACTTTTTAATATAATTTCTTTGTGGAAGGTGATCACCAAGTGGAGAGGACTAGTATTTAACTTAAGACTGAACCTCTTGTTTAAGTTGTTGTGTTCATATTTCCATTACTCTGTTTTACATTTATCCGATTTGCTTATATTAGAAAAGACAAAAATCTGTTTTTACATTCACTCTGATAGTTATTTCTGGTTAGTGAGTATATGTGATTCGTTTATTAAACTTGTTTCAAAAGTGTAATTAGTTCTCATACAGATTCTATTGAGGAGTAATCAACCTTTGAGAAACATGTTGAACAATAAGTCACTTATATCTCTACTACCTTAATTGACTGGGATGTTTTAATTTGGGGGATTTTAACCCTAAAAGTTTTTAACAGAAATTTTAATTGGAACTCAATTCACCCCCCCCCCCCCCCCCTCTTGAGTATCCACTCTAGAAAACATTTCATATCAGAGGAAACATTCTTATTTATAAAAAGTTTTCAAACCCTCTTTTTTTTAAACTGTGATTTTATTTTTATCTTAAGGATATTAAATTTTAGTTAGTTCTAAATTTTATCTCTTTAATATATTTTCTAAAATATATTTATAGACAATAGACTAGAAGGTTCTTCTACTAACAGGCCACCTTTCTTTAATGGTGTGAATTATTCTTAATGGAAAATTAAAATGAAAATTCATTTGGAAAGTATTGGTTTTGATATTTGGTCTCCTATAGAATCAGAATATGAGATACCCAAAACTGCTAGATCTACCTGGGATGATGCTACAAAGTCTGACTATAACAATAACTATAAAGCTATTAATGCCCTTTACTTCTCTTTAGGAGATGAGGAATTTAACCGAATTTCTGCATGTAAAACAGCTCATGAAATCTGGGACACCTTGGCTGTTTCTCATGAAGGAACAACCAATGTGAAGGAAATGAGATTAAATACTTATACTATTAAATATGATAATTTTAAAATGAGACATGATGAACCCGTTTTTGACATGTACCTTAGGTTTAATGAGATTTTCAACACCATGAGTTCACTGGGAAAAGTTATTCCAGAAAAGGAGCAGATCATGAGAATATTGAGATGTTTCCCAGATAGATGGAGAGGCACTTGTGTGTCTATCTGAGAGTCATGTGACATCAGAAAGCTACATGTTAAGGAGTTGATTGGTAAACTAATGATGTATGAAGAAAACCTGAAGGTTTACAAAGAAGAATATGGTTAACCCAAGAGAAAATCTGTGGCATTCAAGTATACTGCTTCAAAGGGAAAAGACAAGGAGAAAATACATGTACCTACTGAAAGTTCAACTAGTGAAGATTCAGATTCAGAAAGTGATGAAGAAATGGCTCAAATAGCCATGAGATTTAATAAGTTATATAGGAAGAAGAAGTTTTTCAGAAAACCAAACTACAAGGGTAAGTATGATCAACAAGGTAAGTGGAAGAAGGATTGGAATAAATCTGATAAGGAAGATGATATAGTCTGCTATGAATGCAAGATGAAAGGACACATCAAGGATGAATGTCCGAAGTTAAAATTCAAAAAGAAATATTATTATAAGGGAAAAAGTTAAAAAAAGTCTATGAAAGAAACCTGGAGTTCTTTGGAAGAGAGTTTGAGTGAATCTGATGCTTCAGACTCAGAACAGAACAAACATGCCAATCTTTGTTTTATGACAGAGACATCCAAGGTAACAATTAATTCCCCTGTGCATAATACTTATTATTCAGGGAATGAAAGTGAATCTCATAATAATGAAGATATGACTAAGGAAGAATTATTTGAATATTGAGAAATGATTGAGGACACTTTTAATGAACTCAAGGACAAATATAATTCATTAAAAATACAGCATGCTTTAAATGCGAATTACAAGTCAAATATGGACATATAAAAAGATAAATTTTCTACACTGCTAAAGGAAAATAAACAGTTAAAACTATCTAATGAACAATTAAGAAAGGATATTGATAAGTTCACTGCTGGCAGGGATACCTTGACCCAGTTTCTAGGAAAACATATTGCTCCAAAATATACAACTGGTCTAGGATATCATCCTGGACAGAGAAAAATTAGCAAAATCAAATTTGTTCCAAAATCTGGACAGTTCACTGCTAGTTCTGGACCATCGTTTGAGAAAATATTTTCTAAAGGACCTAACAAAGTATTTATGTCTCAAAATTTGTTTGTTGATCTTAGAAAACCTATCAAGAAAATATGGGTTCCCAAAGTTTTACTAACTAACCTCTCTGGACCCAAGAAGATCTGGGTACCAAAATTACCCCTTGTTTAATCTGTTTTGCAGGGAACTTGATTAAAGAGTTCCTATAAGACCCTATGGTACATGGACAGTGTATGTTTAAGACATATGAAAGGAGACTATTCTTGCTTCAAGAGTCTAATTAAATTTGATGGTGGGCATGTCACCTTTGGTGACAATGCAAAAGGAAAAATTGTCGGCTTAGGCCAGATTGGTAACCCTGATACAATATTAATCTCTAAAGTACTTTTTTATGGATTAAAGTATAATTTACATAGAATATCACAATTATGTGATGATGGATTTAATGTTAAATTTTAAAATGATTCATGTAATGTTTTTAATTAAAAAAATAATTTAGTTTTCACTGCATGTAGAAATGAGAATGTATATGCTGTTGATTTAAATTCCTTAACCAAACAAAATGTTTCATGCTTAAATGATTTTCATAAAGAGACTTGGTTTTGGCACAGAAGGTTAGGACACTATAATGTGCACTCACATAGTAATATATCTAAGAAATGTTTAGTTAGAGTCTTACCTAAATTAGAATTCCCAATTGATAAAGTGTGTAGTACCTGTCAAAAGGGAAAACAACACAAAGATTCATTCAAACCAAATAAAGAAGTTTCAAATTCTCAACCACTTGAGTTGGTTCACATGGATTTGTTTGGACCATCAAGAGTTTCAAGTTTAAATGGGAAGCACTATGTTTATGTTCTTGTAGATGACTTTTGTAGGTATACTTGTGCATACTTTCTAGCTCACAAAAGTGAAGCTTGTTCCTATTTTGTCAAATATTCCAAGTCTATAGAAAACCTTAGTGGACTTAGAATTAAAACCTTGAGAAGTGATCATGACCATGAGTTTGAGAATCATGAGTTTGAATCCTACTGCTCACATAATGGCTATAATCACAATTTCTCTTCTCCTAGGACACCTCAACAAAATGGAGTTGTAGAAAGAAGAAATAAGACCCTTCAAGAAATTTCTAGAGTTATGTTTAATGAGTATGACTTACCTGTTTATTTTTGGGTTGAAGCTGTAAATACAGCTTGTTATGTTATCAATAGAGTTTTTATTATACCTTTTCTAAAAAATAACCCTTATGAACTTTGGAATAATTGGAAGGCTAAGGTTAATTACTTCAGAGTTTTTGGTTGCAAAGTCTGTATTCTTAATACTAAAGACAATCTTGACAAATTTTCTCCCAAAAGTGATGAAAGAATTTTCCTTGGTTACTCTATCTCAAGTAAAGCCTATAGAGTGTTCAATAAGAAAACCAATTGTGTGGAAGAATTATTTCATGTTAAATTTGATGAGACTGATCCACATGAGCCTAAAACCTCTCTTGAAAATCTTGAGGAAGATTTGTCAAATCTGAACTTTAATGATAAGGATTGTGAATCCCCTGTTAAAGTATCCAGTTCTGGAAATTTTCCAGAATCTACTCCTTCTGATTCTGAACCAATAGACAACAATGAGGAATCTAGTTCAAACCTTCCTAGAGGTATTAGGACTCTCCAAAATCATCCTCTACATGCTGTTGTAGGCGATTTAAATAGAGGAACATAGACTAGAGCTTCTCTAAGAAACCAGGTTGAACATCAAGAATTTCTTTCACAGCTTGAACCCAAAAGTATTAATGATGCTATCAATGATGAATTTTGGGTAATGGATATGCATGAAAAACTAAATCAGTTCGAAAGAAACAAATTTTGGGAATTAGTGGAATGACCTAAGGACGCATTTACAATAGGCACTAAATGGGTGTTTAGGAACAAAGTTGATGAGTCTGGGAATATAGTTAGAAATAAAGATAGGCTAGTTACACAAGGATATAGTCAAGAAGAAGGAATAGATTATGAGGAGACCTTTGCACCTATAGCTATAATATAAGCTATTAGGATACTACTTCCATATGCAGCTCATCTAAATTTCAAACTTTATCAAATGAATGTTAAAAGTGCTTTTATAAATGGGTATATATTTGAGGATGTGTTTGTTGAACAACCTCCTGGTTTTAAAAATCCCCATTTTTCCAATCATGTTTTTAATTATCTAAAGCTTTATATGACTTAAAACAAGCTCCAAGAGCATGGTATGATAGGATTAGCTCTTTTATTATCTCAAAAGGTTTTACCAAAGGGATAGCTGATCCTACTCTTTTCATTAAATGGATTTATAAAGATGTTTTGATAGTAAAAATTTATGTGGATGATATTATTTTTGGATCTTCTAAAAATTAATTATGAATTGATTTTTTAAAAATGATTCAAAATGAGTTTGAAATGAGTTTAATGGGAGAAGTCAAATTTTTCCTTGGATTTCAGATCTTTCAAAATAAAAATGGCATTGTTTTGAATCAAAGTAAATATATTAAGGAACTTTTAAAACGTTTTTCTTTGGATGGTAGTAAAGGTAGTGACACACCTATGAGTACCACCTGTAAGTTGGATACTGATGAATCTGGAGAACCAGTGGATCAAAACAACTACAGAGGTATGATAGGGAGTCTACTCTATCTTACAGCTAGCAGACCTGACATTATGTTTAGTGTATGCATGTGTGCTCGCTTTCAAGCCAATCCAAAAGAGTCTCATTTAACTACTGTAAAAAGGATTTTTAAATATCTCAAAAATACTCCCAACTTAGGATTATTTTATCCAAAAGTACAATCATTTTATTTGTTGAGTTATTATGATGCTGATTTTTCCTGTTGCAAGTTAGATAGAAAAAGAACCTTTCGGACGTGTCACATTTTAGGAAAGTCACTAATATATTGGTGTAGTAATAAGAAGAAGAATTCTATTGCATTATCCACTTCCAAAGCTGAGTACATAGCTGCTGGTAGTTGTTGTGCTCAAATTCTATGGATTAAACACACTTTACTAAACTATGGATATCAATTCAAACATGTCTCTATAAAGTGTGACAATACAAGTGCTATTAACATTTCCAAAAATCCAGTATCTCATGCTATGATAAAGCACATTGATGTGAGACATCCCTTTTTGAGGAATCATTATCAAAAGGGTGATATCACTCTTGAATTCATTGGCACTGAACATCAATTGGATGATATATTCAAAAATCCTTTGAATTCTGAGAGGTTAAATTACATCAAACATGATTTAGGTATGATTAACTTTAGCATAGGAGACCTCATAGTCAGACCTCACAGTTAGAACTCACCGATTGGACCTCACAGTCAGACCTCACTGTTAGAAATCACCGATTGGACCTCACAGTCAGACCTCAATATTAGAACTCACTGCTGGACCTCACATTCGGACCTCACTATTGGACCTCACTATTAGACCTCACAGTCGGACCTCACTGTTAGACCTCGCAGTTGGACCTCATAGATAAACCTAACTATTACATCTCACCGTTGCACCTCACTGGTACATCTCACAGTTGGATACCTCGCTGTTTGTCTTTATTTTTGTGGGAATTCGAACCGTTCTTATTCCTATTTGTTATTTCTATTTTATTTTGTTCTAATCCCTAAATGATAAAACCAAAGGCGATGAACATATCTCAATCCACCTTCCACTCTCAATCTTGAACCTTGCTCTCGAAATCTCTAAACCCTAACTCTTCATCTGAACCCTTGAACCTCCTTCAATCTCCATGGCCAGAACCAAGCGACCCCTGACTGTCAATGAAGATGCTCCAAGGCCAAAGAGAACCCGAGCCGAATCCAGTGGCACCAGTAATACCCCTACGGGACCTTTCAACCCGCATCTGACCAAGATAGAAATCTTTGCTAAGAAGGAATTAAGTGAATAATGGTTTTTGTCGATCAAGTCATTAGTGCTGAAAGCACTAGATGCCCAAGGATGGACAGAATGTTTTTCTAAAAAAAATGGACCGTACTACCCGGAGCTTGTGAAATAATTATATGAATATATGAAGTTCAAAGAGGAAGATGATGTGCATAAGCTAATATCCAGAGTCAATGGCAATGAAGCAAGCTTCTCATCTGCTGAGTGGGCTTCCTGTTTGAGAGTTACTCATGAAGGAGTATATGATTACTACTCTGGAGTGGCTCCTCCAGACAGTAATTTTTTTGAGTATGAAAAATCTCTGGAAGAACTGACAGGAAATGGAAAATCAAGGAAGATCATTGCAGCTTAGATGAATGGAGAAGACCACATTTTGTTCAAATTCATTCAGTATGTAATTAGTCCCAGGAGAGGAGATTTTGCAGTTCATAAGTACCAGGACATATTCCTAATGTACTTACTGAAGCATGGAAAGAAGATTAACCTATGTAGGTTACTGATGGAACAATTGGAGGATATGAATAAGGAAATCTCAAATTCAAATTCTCTATTTCATGCCAATATTATTTCAGTAATGCTAAAGGTAAAGGGTGTGGCTGGAAATCAAGAAGAGATGATAGTGGCCAAGAACAGTGTTTGTATCTCCAAGGTGATTTTCAAATTCATGAAAATTAGCTGGAATTCCTGGAAGAAGGCATGGGTGAATGATGAAGGAAAGGTATATGAAAAGTTTGACCCTACTACACACCCATCTAGGCCAAAAGACAAGAGAGATCCAAGTCTGAAGCCTGATGATCCAGAACCATCTTATTCCGATGAGGAGGAGTAAGTTGAAGTTGTTGTGGACCTTGAAAGAGAAAACACCCCCATTGATGATGGGAGTGATCTTGATTTGCCTAACAGTCCTGTAACGACAGTAGCTTTCGGAGCAGGTAGCCCTCCAAAAGAACTGCCAATAAGAGAGACTGTTCTAAAGGACAGTGATATTGTGACCACTGAAGAAGAAGAAGCATCTCAGAATATTGTCAAGGACACCTCTGAAGAGGATGAGGCCATCAAGTTAGATCATTCTGCTCATGAGACAGAGGAGGCCTGTGATAAGGATGAATAAAAAGAGACTATTGCTGAAGCTGATGATGAGGACAATGAAGAAGAAGAGCTCAGTTTGAGCCCTCTAATAGATAATATAGATAAGACAATGTCTGATCATGAAGCAGGAGTGGCATCTACAGCCATTGATATGGAGGTCATTTTTGACTCGGTGGAGGCTATGACTCACCCCACTGGTGAACCAACAGTGAAAACTGTTGTTCAATCTGCTGGAGTTGCAGAGGAGGCTGTAGAGTTACCTAGAGCAGAACAAGTAAATTATAATACTCAGGAGAGAGCTCTACGTGAGGGGGAGCATCTTGGTTCAGTTTCTATGCTATATGACATAGAGGGTTGGTCATCAGATCCAGCATACATGGTACTTGGACTCAATTATGGAGATTCCGATGAGGAAGACCAGCCTCAAAGAGATTCTGTTATCCTACCTGAAATTATTCCAATAGTTGTGGCTGAAAATTTGGAAACCAAGGAGGACCTTGAGTCTTTAAAAGTTGAAATGAAAAATACAGTGAGAGAATCAGTGGAAGATTTGAATAATAGCCATGTTGAAGAGGTGAAAAATGCGGAGCAATCCCTGGAGCTATCTCTAGGATGTGTTGTGTCTAGTCTAGTGAAAGAAATACTGAATGATATTAAAGTGTTCCATACTCAAATTGAAAGCTGGACATGAGCTGTGGTTGCTCTAAGATAATCGGTTGCTTCATTGACTACTATGTGAAGTTATCAAAACCAAGTGAATGTTGAGATTCGATATATCAAAGAGGTAGTAAAGCATTTTGTGGAAGTTTTGAGGCTTTTAAGACATCATTAAAAGAAAACATGAACAGTCGGGATGCACTTGTTTAGAAGGTGATTGGTAATTTGACTCAGTCTTTCAAAGAGACAGTATCTTTCTCGGTCAAACCCCTTCCCTCATCTTGCTCCTCTGTGAACATTGACCAGATCAGAAATGTGATCCAGGAAGAGCTTTCTAAGGCCAGTACCATTGGCACCTCTGATTCTCAGGTACTTGCTACCACTAGGGAATTCAACAGTTAGGTTTGTGAACACTTGCGAGCAGCTACTGCTACTCAGGAATCTATAAAGAATAAGGTAGATTCTTACTTTGAGAAGATCTATACCAAGAACCAAATGACCAACCACTTCAAGATTTTGATAGAGAATATGAAGCTGCCTCCATTGTCTCTGGATTTCAAGGATCAGGTCAGGAAACTAAGAGAATTGACCCCTGCTTTGGATAAATTTATGGAGAATAAAGATGATTTTTTATGTGCTATGGAAAGAGGAGGAAGCTTTATTATGGATTTTAGAAAACTTCTTCTACCATTTCTCCATGTGGATTGTACCCCTGTCATCATACCCCTGCCTTACCTGCGTCTCAACCCAGTGGTTCTTCCACGATTTCTCTTGCTGAAGCTATCAGAATCCTTTCTCCACTGATCCCTCAGAGAGCTACCCACTACAGACCCACCGGAGCTTCTGTTGCTGCCCCTCCAGTCATTCCTGCAGTAATTCTTAAACCTGCTGATCCACCAGCTCATCCTCCATCTTCTTCTTCCAATGATAAAGATCCCTTACCTACGGATAATGTGTATTGAGTCTATTTATATCTTTTGATAGGTACTCTGTATTATTTTTGGGTCATTTAATGTACTTTCATTAATACAAGATTTCTCTGTTTTCTCTATTTTGTGTTTCTTTTTGCTAATCACAAAGGGGGATAAATACTGTGCTAATTCTAGACTAATCATGTGATTGGGGAGCAATGTGCTAATATGATCCTATGTTGAATCTTTTCTTCCTTTATCTCTGATACCATGTACCAATATTTTCTGGTTTTACACTCTTATTAATCTCTGATTACTTGAGACATTTTTTATCTATGTTTAGTAACTATATTATATATGATATATATCATTAATACATACTGACATAATTTTTGATTATCAAAAAGGGGGAGATTGTTGGACTCACCTGTTTTGATAATCCCAAATCATGTTTAAATAATTAAACATGATATATTAAGACATTTTTTAACCCTTTAAATCTGTATTTATATTGTTTATCCTGAACAATTTATATTCTTAGTCTCATAATTTAGTTGCATCATCTTACAGTTTAAATTTATCTAAATATAATTTCACTGTTAAAGGCTAATGATAAGAGACTTCTGTTCAATGTCACTTTTATAGCTCACTATTACTCTAGGCCACTGATCCTGGAAGGTTACTGTTGAAGATCTACTATCACAGATATACCGGTACAAGGTTACTGTCACAAGTATAACGTTGATCTGCTTATCAAAGCACACAGACAAATAGTCACCGTCACAAGGTCACTATTGTGGCAATGCTTCTGTCAGAAGTTCACTGTTAGACTCTTTCTCAAGACTTTTGTTGAGAGCATCACTATTCAAGTCTACAGTTGGACATGTCTACTGTTAGTAGAAGGCTACCGCTAGACAACTCCTACTGTCGAGATAGTCGACTGTTGTTCAAGGTCTACTGATAGACATATTCCACTGTTAATGAAATTACATGTTGAGATAATTATACCATTGGAAAGGTCACTATTGAAGTAGTCTGATGTTACAAAGCTTCATTTAGAAGCTTACTATTGGAGTCTACCACTAATCAAGCCTATTAATGAATCCCACAGTTGAATAGCCTACCGATGAAGTCCACTGATGAGGAGCTACTGTTACATAGAGTAACAGCTATTGTTACAAGACATCCACTGACACAAAGTTCACTGTTACAAGCCTACAGACAGAGAGCCTATAGATGAAGTCAACAGTTGTAGAGTCTACTGTTGAAGTCTACCGTGTGACATGCATCTGCTACCAGTCTAATGATATTATATTATTTTCTTTACCAATTTTATTATTATTATTATAACGGTCATGTCTGGAAAAATTAATGCATGTGACATTATTTAATTTTATTTTCAAGCATATCAAGATACAGTACGATGTACGAGGGAGACCACATGTGGTTGAAACATTTCTCTTGTCAGCCCCTGTTGAACCAAATGAGAGGAAGCTGAGCTGGATAAGTATATATATATATATGTGAGTAGATACAAACATCAAGAGAAATACAGAGAAGACAAAGAATATATCGAATACACATAAGAGACATATACAGCACCAAAAATACAAGGAAGAATAAGAACACTCAAGCACTCATTCAGAGGAACATAGAGCTTCACAAAGATCTATTGAAAGAACATCTTTCAAGCTATAGTGGCGTACTAAAAAGAGATTTAAACCCAAGAATCTGATCATCTCTACATAGGGAAGTCAGCACCTGGAATTTGTGACACTCTGTTTTGGACTCAACATGTAGAGAAGGACCAAAACATCATTTTCTTCATTCCAACGAGTCCATAGATGATCTGCCAACAGAACAGAGCATTCTAAACTTATCCCTACTATCTTTAGCTCTATTGTGTATAAGTATTTTGCATTTGTGAGCATTGTGTCTATGTTACACACACTGACTATTTTTCTTGAACTGAGGGATTCTAAAAATCCCTATACCAAACTCTCTTTACATTTTTTTCCCACGGATAACTGTGGAAGAAGCCTAGTGTGTATTGGCAGTATATTTTTCCCATTTATAATTGTGTTAGAGGTTGTAAAACCTGGACAGTTTGTGAAAACTGTTGTAAAGCCCGATACAGGCTGTGTATCACTTTTTAATATAATTCCTTGGTGGCATGTGATCACCAAGTGGAGAGGACTAGGTCGTGACTTAAGACTGAACCTCTTGTTTAAGTTGTTGCGTTCATATTTCCATTACCTTGTTTTACATTTATCCGCTGTTCTTATATTAGAAAAGATAGAAATCTGTTTTTACATTCACTATGATAGTTAGTTCTGGTTAGTGAGTATATTTTATTTATTTAGTAAACATGTTTCAAAAGTGGAATTAGTTCTCATATTGATTCTACTAAGGAGTAATCAACCCTTAAGAAACATGTCGAACAATAAGTCACTTATATCTCTACTGCCTTAATTCACTGGGAAATTTTAATTTCGGGGATTTTAATCCTAAAAGTTTTTAACAGAAATTTTAATTGGAACTCAATTCACCCCCCTCTTGAGTATCCACTCCGACCAACAAGAATGAACCAAAAGAGCTCCAGGAAAATAAAAATATGTTGGAGTAATTATATATAAAGTGTTTCATTCATCCTAGTACATAAACTTTGGGATCTATGGTATTGTTTTCTATGAATTATAATGGATCCTTGTAGTTTTGTGTCGATTACAGGAAAATGTATCAGATGATAGTTAATAATAGATACCCTCTTCCTCGAATAGATTATCTATTTGACCACCTCAGAGGTTCTTAAATGATTTACAAGATTGATCTAAGATTATGATATTACCAGCTTAGGGTAAGACCTTTATATATACCATGTAATTCCTTCAAGTGGATTTATATATTATATGTGTTTTTTGTGATGTCGTTCGGGTGGAAAAATGCACCAGCAGTGTTCATGGCCTTAATGGACTGAATCCTTCACCCTTATATTGATCAGTTATTAGTTTCTTTTTTTTTTGATGTTATCTTTGTGTACTCTAAAACTCATGAAGTTCCTGAAACGTCTTGATATAATCTTTAGTATACTAAGAGAATATAGGTATAATTTTAAGCTATTCAAGTTTCGATTCTATATTGATAAATTGAATTTCGTGGGTCATATTATTTCTAAGGAAGGTGTGTCTGTGGAACCAAAGAAAATGCAAGAAGTTGTATCTTGGAAACATCCCAAGAATGTTTCTGATGTTTGATGTTTCCTATGATTGGTTCATTTCAACTTAATATTTATCAAGTACTTATCCCATTTGGAAGTTCCACATTCAATCTTGACCAAGAAGGGTTTCAAGTTTGGGTGGTTTGAGGCATGTGAGAATCTTTTTTTATAGTTAAACAAGAAGTTGACTACTACAATGATTATGATATTTCATGATTCGAGCAACGGGTATACCATGTTTTTTGTTATGTCTAGTGTGGGGTGTGGAGTTATGTTTATGCAGGGTGATTGGGTTGCTGAATACAATTCAAGGTAGTTTAGGCCTCGTGAATGAAATTGCCTTACCCATGATATTGAACTAGTCGTAGGGGTTTATTCCTTGAATTTTTGATGAAATACTTGTTATAAGGGTAGTTTATGTTGTATATAGATCATAAAATCCTTAAATACATCTTCTCTTAGTGCAATTTAAATATTCAATAGAGAATATGAGTTGAGTACATGCAGTATTTTGACTTTGAACTAGTTTACACACCGGAAAGGGGAATAATATTTCTGATGCTTTGAGCCAAAACACCCAAAATCATGTGGTTCAGGAATCTAGTTTCGAGTGGATAATGATATCATTGTTTACTGAGATGAATTTGTAGGTGAAGGATGGGAAGGGGAAGGTGAACCTTGCATCCATGTCAGTTGATTCCACACTATTGGGTCACCTAAATGAGACTCATCTTGAGGATCCAAAATTTTTAGTTGTGGGGAAAAGTCTTAAATGTTGGGAGTCAACCTCTAGATGGACCATTGTATATGATAGAATCATTCGTGTCCATGGTCATGTGGTTGTTCCATCTTATATGTGAGAATTGTTTTTGTGTGAGTTTCATGAATCAATGTGAGTAGTGTATCATGGATTAAACAAAATGTATCATGACTTTCATAGGCATTATTGGTGGCCATTAATGAAATAAGAGGTTGCAGGTTTCATAGCATGATGCCTTACATGTTAGAAGTTGAAGTCTAAACATTAGTGACTGGGTTATTTTTGTATAGAAATTACCCTTTCCATAGTGGGAATGTTGTAATGTGAAAATGGATTTTGCGGTGGGTCTTATGAGGATGCCTCAGAATAATAATGTGATTTGGGTAGTTGTAGACCAGTTGACAAAGGTGGTTCATTTCCTACCAATTCATGATACATTAACCATTGACTAGTTATGGGAGTTATATGTTCAGAATATAGTATGGTTACCTGGGGTACCACAAACTATTGTGGTGGGTCATGATCTTCATTTCACTTTTCACTTCTAGAAGAGATTACAAAAGGAACCTGATACTCATGTATGTTTTAGTACGGCTTTCCACCCACATATGGACTTGTAGTTATAATATATAAATCCCATAATAGAGGAAATATTGAGAGCTATCATGTGGTATTTTGGTGGATCAAGGGAAAAAACTTATCTCTTGATGTGTTTTCCTGCAAAAAAATCCTATAGGTTATGATTCAGATGGAACAATTTGAGTAAATATATTGTAGACCATGTAGATATCAATTATGTTGGTTAGAGGATAGAGAATTAGAGTTGTTGGGGATTATTATCATGTAGGAGACATCAGAACGGATATAGTTAAACCAGAAAAGTATGGAAATAGCTCATATAAGGCAGAAGTTTTATGCAGATAGGCATTCCTGAACTCCTGAGTTTATGGTGGGTGATCGTGTGTTCCTTTAGGTGTCACCAAGGTTAGGTCATCATGGGATTCAGTAATAGGGAATGTTGGTTCCCAAGTATGTGGGTTTGTTTGAGATTGTGAAGTAGATCATACTGGTGGTGTACTAATTGTCTCTTCCATAGTGATATAGTAAAATGCATGATGTTTTTCTTGTGTCGTAGCTTCAACAGTATCACCCTAAACCATACCAAATGATTTATGTTTATGATGTAGTGTTTGGGGAAGATTCATCCTTTGAGTAGAATCTGGTTTGTATTATGGATCATAGTGATAATGTCTTGTTGGGAAATATTATTCTTTTGGTTTGAGTTTTAGGGAAACATGGTAATGTTTTAGAAAAAACATTCTAAAGGGATCCATATATATGGACATGGTGACCCGATATTTTTACCTTGAACGCTTAGTGATGCTCTAAAGTCTTGAGGATGATCTATTATAAGGTGGTGAGGATGTAAAATCCCGGTCTACATGGAGGTATGTCCTTATTTAAATTTTTGTTTCAATCTATTTTTTTCAATAAAACGTTTCCTTGGAGTATGAGGAATCTCATTGGTGTTTTAGGGGTTTGGGGAATGAAAGAAAATGGAAAATGGCCATTTTGTGAATGTAGCACGGTTTGCACACAGTGTGCACTAACCATGTGGTTTGAGACAGTGGTATCCTGCACAGTTGACACATGGTTGTCAAACCATGAGGATCTCTTAAGGTAACCATGTTAACTCTATCCCCTTGGACAGTGGCTTTCACATGGTTTGGAAAACCATGCAGGTAAACTGTGCTTTCTATTAAAAGTTTAAAATTTTACAATTTTCCATGTCATTAGTTTTAACTTTTCCAATTCTTTTCTTCCCCTTTCTCCTGCCTCCTAAACTGGTGATGAACTAAAAGCCCTAAATCTTCCCAAGGGTATTTTTTCCTCGATTTCAGGCTATTTGGAGTGTCGTTGGTTATGGATCAAAGATCCGGGTAAGTGTAATCTCCCACTTGATTATCTTTTTTAAGATTAGGGTTTTTGGTTTCACTCTTAACCATAATAATCCCAAAAACCCTAATTTTTTATCATATATTAAGTTTTTGATTTCAAAGGTTGTTTGAATCCGGATATAAGGAAAGGTTTAATCATGTGTTTTTCTTCACATTCAAGGTAGGTTGTCTGCAAGTTATGTCCCATAATCTTGATGTTGATTTTTGGTTGTATGTTGGTTTGTTTTCCTTACATTTTTTTTAATTTAGATTCCTTTAGTAATACTTGGTAAAATTATTTTATAAATGATTATTTTAATCCAATATGATCTCTATGGGATGTTTTGAAAATTACGTGACTGATTTAGCACCACCCATGTGTCATCCCAACATTCCCAAACATGAAACTTGTAATTTTAAACATAGTTTTAGTAAAAATTAAATAAAACCCATAACTAACATATTAATATATTGGATTTTAATTAATAAGGGGATTTGGATTTTTGTATAGACTTTGAAAATGTCATAGGCGATTGTTTGGAATAATGTCAAAAGGGATTAAATGGATCATTGTGAATGTGAAAAATGGACTATGAACATGTAATGGATGTGTATTAATGGAATAAATAATTTTAATTATTGAATATGATGAATGGGATAACATATGGAAATTTTTTATTAAGATTAATGGGTTAAATCATGGGAAAGGGAAATGGTTTAAATGTAATGTTATAAGAAAATGGAAGATGTGCCAATGGTTAAGGCATAAGGATTATTTATGTGTTTAATTAAATGTGCAATGTGAATGTTATGTGTGTTGATTTTTTGTGGTCTGTGACATGGGATATGTGGTAATTGGATAAATAATCATTTGAACATGTCTTAGTGGTGGGATAAAGTACTGAGGCTCCTCCATGGGTTAGGATGGATTGATGCTCTAACCACTCCTAGGAATGCATGAGTTAGAGAGTCAGATTGATACTCTATACCCCTAATGGTTTCATTCTATGAGATTACATGGACTGAGGTTCCAAGGAAAGAGTGATGTATTTTTATGAAATATTTATCCCTAGTGGGATAGGGAACATAAACTATACCATTATGTATGATGGTTGTCTACTTAGTCTATTTTTTAAATGATGTAAAATCCTAACCCATGGAACATGTAAGAAAATGAGTTTAGTAACAAAGATCGTGTAAGTGATGAAAATAGAAATATGGAAGGAAATGGTTAATGTGAACTTAGTTATCTATTTTCACCCATGTTATATTTTTCTTTAACTTTTCATGTACTTGATACATTCATGACCTATCTGTTTAGACTATATATTTTGTAGAAACCATTGGTGGTGGCCTACTAAGTTGTATTAACACCCTAATCAGGCCCATATTGGGTACTCGAGCAGATTTCATAGTTGCAGATCAGGATAAGGGGAGAGGTCATGTGCTAGGGAGTTGAGTTAAGCTGGTATATACATGGATAAGGTTCCATACATTGATTCAGGACCATTTTGAGTATGCTTCTGTTAGTCTTTTTTTGGGTTTTTCTCACTTTTGAACTGTATCATGACATGACATATTTATTACTTGGTAGTGGTTTGTACCTAGTTTTAGGAAATGGTTGTTTATGAATGTTTCTTAGTTTTTTTACTATTTTACTTATTTAAAGTAGTTATATGTTTTGTAATACTGTGATTAAGAGGGAATAGTCCCCCCACATGTCTAATTAGACCCTCACTACTAGTCGGAAAACACTGGCATAAGGGGAGGTGCACTTGAGGTTATGTGGCGAACTGAATCGGAGCACCGGTTTAGTGGATTTCAGGTTGGGGATGTTACAATGTAAGTGTAAACTCATAAGGCTTCCAGATATACACATTTTTTACTAGAAGAAGGATTCTAGTTGGTTGATTCCTTTGATCGAGTGGAGGGATGTCCATGAATATCATATTTGTGTGGAAATTATCACTATGATGATCAAAATATTATAGTGGTTAGTTTCCCCATTTGAGTTTTACTATTTAGTATTTGGATGTATCACTTATTTAAAATACATAATTGGGATTGATTTTAATCATATTTCATTTCTTATAAAAAATGTATTATAGAATTTCCACTATGGTGTCGGTCTAAGTCTGAACCATGTAAAATTATGTTATTCTTTTTCTTTGTTTATTTCATTCATAATATTTCAAAATTTCTGGTTTGGGCTTGTTTGTGTGTAATGTGGTGTGATGAATCAGGTGTGTCTTGTCTTCTAATTGTTGGAACATCATTTAAAAGGTTTTGTTCTGATTCGGTGGATCTAAACCTGTTCTACAACATATGTTTTGGCTATTAAATTTCAATAGAGGGTTTCCTAGAAAAAACATTAAGTACAAATATAACTGGATAAAATTTGATGATATATTAATGGATGTGCCTCTCCCTATATCAATAATTAAGAACCCTATTCCTACTAGTCACCCAAGACAAATTATTTTTTATATATTATTGGTATTTCTCAATTTGAAAATTAAGTTCTATGAAAGGACCATTTTTCAAAAAAACAATAATTTTTAGCATTAATGAAAATATTTTTATTTATAGTTTTCTATGATACCATTGTGAATAATTATCCTAATAATAATTAATCTCTAATTTATTATCATATTAGAAATATTATAATAGGGAATTGTGGGAATATGTTTTAATACTAACCAGTGTTAAGAAATAAAAAATGATCCAATTTCAAAATCTATAGATATTTGTTATATATGTACCATCCTTATAACTCCATAAGTCATCTAACCTTATTGAAGAAGATATTCTTACTATATTTCCTTATCTTAACCATTGTAAGGTGATAAAAATTTCATGTGGGTCTTCATTGACAAGGAATTGGCTCTATATTTATTCTTCATTAAATGTTTCATTAGGTTCAAGAGGAGTGATTTTTAGAAACTCTAAGGGTAGTTTTATGGATGCATGTTTCTTCCCTATCACTATTTATTGTGGTTCGATGTTGAGTATGAAACTTTTAATAGGAGTATTAAAGGTATTATTGGATGTATTTTTTCTTTATTTTTTGTTGAATCTAATTAAAAAACACTACTAGAAAAAATTATTGAAAAAGATGAGCTAGACCCATTCAATAAATAGCTTTTAGACTTTGAATTTTCTCATAATATCAAAATACAGTATTGTTATAGGGAAGGTAATTAGTTAATGCACACATTTCTAAGTCAATCTTTCATGGATAAACTTTTTTTATTTTACTATAACTGTATTTATATACCTTCTTTTCTAAAAAAATATCAATCATGATATAATGGGTGTAACTTATATTCATTCATTAATGAAGTAATTTATTTTTTCATAAATATTAAATATATATACCTGAAATATGTGGGTGTGTGTGTGTGTGTGTGTGTTAATATAAAATAATTATATATTCATTACTATCCCATATATGTATGTGTAGATGATTATATATATATATAGTTTGTATACATTATTGTTTATTACTAGTTTATGGGAGAAAAAAATTATTTATATGTATTATTATACACATTTTTTGGAAATATATATAAGTATAATATATTTTTTTCATGTATTATTATCATCTATTTTTACCAAATTTATATATTTTTATTTTTTTATACCTTAAATTGTTAAATTGAAAATAAAAAATCACACTTATTTTAATAAAATGTTGTTATATTATAATTTTCATACGTTATTAATTATTGTTATATAAATAACAAAAAACCAAGAATGTTGTTATCAAATATTGTTACTTTTTTATGATATATTACATGTTATAACATAAAATTATAACTACTATATTAAAAAAAATTGTAAAAAAATTTGGATACATAGATGAAAAATAAAAAAATGTCAATCATATATTAAAAGAATATGAGTATAGGGTCAAGGAGTTCATTAGGTTTTCAAAAAACCAGTAACTGATCATTCTAGAACTATGTTTCATTATTTATGTTACTTTTAATAAATGTAAATTGGTTAGTTTAATGTTAATAACACTTAATATCTAATAAAATTATTCAAAGTTATAGATATTTTTCTAAACGTGGGGGAAACTAAGTATATCTGGTAAGTAAAACCACAAGATGAGATACAAAACACGTAATTTTAATTAAAGTTATATAATAACATATATTTTAATAATTAAATTATAATAGTGGGTGGAGGTAACCTTTAATAATAGAAAAAAAGTTTAGCAGATGGATAACTGTGAAAATATTCCATTGTATGATGTAATGAACCCATACATGTCAAGGGATATTAAATTTCCCAAGGATTTTTAATGTTGTATTTGGTGTTAATATATTATAAGATCCAAATATATGATGATTTGAAGCATTACACTTGTGTAAAATATCAAATGATATGATGAGTATTAGAATAGATGAAAAAGTAGTATGAAGATTCTCTAAGAAGAATATGACTCTAAAAAGTGATCATCTTGGGGAAACAACTCACAAAATATGTACACAAAAAATAATGTCTAAGAACACAAAAAAAATGAATAAATATATTATATATTGGATATGGTAACATTTTTATGTCTTTTAAATTATTTTGAAGTTGTATTAATAATTTGGAATAATTTTGAGTATTCTAGATTTTCATTAAGGATCACATAACATATTTATATACACCAAACATATGTTATGTATATCATGTAAATCTTATTTTAAATTTTTGTTTTAAACCACTATGAATATGTTAAAATGGATAAATGAGAAATTTAATATTATTTTAGATATTTATTCAAACTATTTAATAGTCGTGGGCATCTTATTGATTCAATTTATAGATTTATAAGGAAAAAAACATGTTCTTTTCAACAAATACAGTCTTAATGAATATAATATTTACTATGTAGACCATGGATAAATAACATAGAAAATTTATTTATAAAACTTTATAAAATCAAAAATATATATGATTTATTACATTAATATAGAGTTATATAGGCCATAAAGATATGTTGGGGTGGTGAATGTATGAATGAATTAGTACATGAACTTAGAGAGCATAGAAAATTCAATCTCAAACATAGTCTAGAGTCAACATAAATTATTTGTCATAATACATAATAGTTACTTGAGTGAATAAATAGTTATAAAAATTATGTGACATCTCTATTTTATAGAGTATTTGGTACTGAGATGGTGATAATTCATAATTATATCATGGAATATATTTTAAATCACTATAAAATAGTTGTTTGTATGAACATATATTATTCCCCTATATGACCATGTAAATATTGTCCTAATTTGTTTCTAATGTTTTTAATATTAAGGGAAAATATGTCGGTTTTAGAGATATTTTTTGATAATGGGACATACTATGAGAAATCAAGGATCATTTTATCTATAACGATCTTAAGGTACAAAACAATTGATTTGATCCATGTATATAAAAAATTAAATAATTATTAGGATCATAAGGGAAATATAATAATAGGGGTGAATTAGGGTATCATGTTTATAATTTTATTCTTAATTTCCCCCCTTTTGTATCATATTTGGACAATTATTTAGAAATCACAAATCAATATCAATGTATCCTTTCAAATATAAGAAAGAAAATAACACATCACAAAAGGGAATTAAATTGTTTCTCACCTAATGAAGATATTACCTTCATGAGTGAATGAACAACTCATTCTCACTAAAACTAAATAACTATAAAAAATATTTTATAATAAAGGATTTTCAGAGAACTCATTATCCCTTGAGAATTACTTACCTAAAAAAGAATTAGCTAACAATTTTTTCAATTCATAATTCAATCATAAAGAAAAATTAAACCTTTTTGTGAATGTGAAATAATGAAATACAACTTCTGTAGATATTGGAATTCATTAACAACTTTTAATCTTGGTGAAATGAATTTCACCTTAAGGATACTCTCCATGAAACATCGTATTTATTGATGAACTCCCTTAATCATGTTTTATCTCTCTATCTTCCTAGATGTAGTAATTCTATATGTAGAGACTTTCATATCTTCATGAAAATCATCTCCTTTATTTTTTCATATTCAGTCTAGGTTTAATGGTTTTAAAATATCTTTTATTTAAGACATTTAAAAACATTGGAATTTTATTGTTTAATTTTAAATATTTCTAATTCTATATTAAATAATAAATTAACTTTTAATT
Source organism: Viscum album (assembly GCA_963277665.1). NCBI lineage: Eukaryota > Viridiplantae > Streptophyta > Magnoliopsida > Santalales > Viscaceae > Viscum > Viscum album. The sequence goes on along the minus strand of OY728146.1, from coordinate 1,449,510,009 downwards.
CTATTCTAGACCAAGTCATGGCATGGTTTCAGGAACCATTACCATATTTATTTTGGTTCATGATTCCCATTGAAAATCCATAAGCATAAATCATGGATTTTATAACTTTAAAATTGTTTACTTTTTTGAAAAAATAATATTATCAACTCACAATGACCTTTTTACATTAATTGAAACATTTTGATATTTTTTATTCAAAGATTCTTATTGATAATTTTTTTACAAAAAATATTCATCTAAGCACCTGCATCGAGGTGAGAACGATGAGGTGGTTTCCTATGAAAGTCATGGAGACCATGAGTGCTTCAAAAGGACCTCTGTAAAAAAAATCAGAAAAATGTATTTTCACTATATAAATGTTGTTTCTTATAATCCTTATGAAACACTTTATTCATATTATTTAAATCTATAATAGGATTTGATTCTCTAGGTATGGAATGAAAAAGCATCAAACAAGAATCCTTCTTAATGGACTATACCTATAAGAACCTGGATCTTCATTTCAGGTATGGATCTTGATTTCGTGTGTTTTGAGAAAAAGGGGAGTTTTATGAAATGTTAGAAGTACAGGTAGTGTACTTCAGAGTACACATCGTGTACTAGGTTTTCATGGGTATCCATGTCTTGTATGTGTAACAGATGAGACATGGCCATGTGGGGAGACCTAGAGACTTCCTAAATAGGGGGTTGGTTGAGGTATATACATGGAATATACATTAAATGAACATACAATGTACTTTTTATTTTATTTTATTAAATGGATTAGGGTCTCGTCTAATCGTTAGATTCATCTTCTTCTGGCCTTGGTTCGTCTAGGAGCAACTGAGAGGGAATAATCTTCTCTGAGCCACCATATCTCCATCCAAGGTCTGAATCGAACTTTGGAAGGTGCGTTGGAGTCCCACCAGTGAGTTCTTTTTTATTATAGAACTTCTCCTCCTGATTTCTCCTCTTTATAAAGTTATTCTAGGTTGAATGTTTTTGACATTTTTGTAGATCTATGATGTTCTAGGCCAATTCAAGGGCTGAAGTTTGAGAGTGTTCATCATACAGTGTCAAGGTAGGTGGTTTGATTCCTTTCATTGGTTTTCATTTAGTTTTATTTTCCAAAGTGCTGATTACCCATGTTTCAGGAATTTCAAGTTAAGGAAATTGAACCTGGTTTTATCTTCTTTAGATTGATTGATGTATTAAGGGTTTATTGATGTGATATGATGTGTAATTTTATGTTTAAAGAACACACCATGGGTGATTTTCCTTGTTTGAATGATTTGGGTTGTTTGGTCCTGGTTTCCTATGATGTAGACCTTGTTTCCTTGCCTTGATTGATAGGATATAACTGATTTCCTTTTTTCTTCTTGTTAAATTATTGTGATATGAATTTTAATTTTTTATCCATGTAGTAGTTGAGAATACTTTTGGATGCTTTATATCATTTATGTATGATTGAATTGCACAAAGATTTGAGAACCTGGCGTAGTTACACCATAGGGGGAATTGACGTTGAGTTCCTCCTCAGAGTGTCTGTTATATTTCACGCTATGAGAACGTAGGGGGGTATTGATGGTGAGTACTCCCTCAGAGTGTCTATAGTTTATGTTACGAGACCATAGGGGGAATTGAAATTGAGTTATTTCCCGAAGAGTCTGTATTTATTCTGGAAATACCATAGGGTGAATTAACGGTGATTTCTTTATGAGAATGTCTTTGCCCTTTTATTGCATTACTTGTCTAGAGGGGTTAGACTATGTGACCTATCCAAAGGGTTAACTTAAATATTGAATGTTGTGATTCATCTTCAAAGCCAAATAACAAGCTTGGATTCAGCCCAGTTAGGTAGTCTTCTAAGATACATGTTGTAATATGTTATTAAATAATGAGCATTAAATGCTAATGAATGTAAATGGAAACTGTAGGATTTGGTTACTTTTGTGTACTCCTAGTTTATTTGTTTCATTTCCATTATTTTCTGCTATATATAATCACTGATAGTTAGGAAAAAATCTTGTGGTGGTTTCCTACTAGGATTCGTCTCACACCTTGTTTGGGTCATGATTTTGGACCCAAAATTATTATATAGTTGCAGGTGTAGATAATAGAAAGTTCCCTTCTTCCTCAGGTACTTGATTGTTGTGGATCTGAAGAGCATGGGAGCAAGCTGAGGCTTGAAATGCTATTAGAGTTTATATTTCTTCTTTTTTACTTTGGTTTAGTACTCTATTTCAAGCATTGTGACTTGTTTGGATGTTATCTTAGACATATGTGACATGCATCCTTTATATATGTGCTTCAGTTGTTTATTTACTATCAGTCTTCAGTTGTTTACTTGTTGTATGATATTATTTCTTCCACTACAGTTTATTTTTTTGTTATACCACTATGAAAACTCTGTCAATGAGGTAATAGTTTACCCACCATCAAACCCAATGCTATCACTGCTAGTCGGCAGCCTCTGGCTTTTGGGGAAATTCACTTGAGGCCATATGACCAACCGGGTATGGGGAACCTTTGGGCGACACCCAGAACCAGGACATTACAAGACCATGGAGTGCCCTTTTATTTAGATGTATGGAATCCATTCTCATTATATTATTTTTCTACAAGTACACATATTTTTTTCATCCATAACAATATACAACATGATGTAACACAATTAACTATGATATAGATTTGGTCATAATTTGCAAATTTCCTTTAACAACGTCCAAACTCCAGTAAACTTATATATTGAATTTTCAATTTCAATATGACTCAAATATTAATAATATTTCTTAAAAATAATATATCAAACAAAAAACGTCATTTTTTATCAACAATAATATGATAAAATTCTAATTAGGTGTTGAAATATGACTCATAATGTTTTTATATTTGGCATTTCGTAACAAAATGTTTATATTATTATCGAGTATTTTATTCTAAGTATGTGTTATGATAAAAATAATTATTCCCATTCTTAATTAGTTAAGTAATGATATTATAAAGGGATGGATATTAATTCAAAACATGATTAAATGAATTAAAAATAACTTTTATGAGATTTATTTAGTTTCACATACATTTTTTTAGATATGATATGTATAAGATTAATTGATAAAACATTTTTATTAAGTGATCTGCAAGTTATGATTTGAATTTGTAAATTATAAGTGGATTGTCTATGATATATACCAATTATATTGGAAACATTAATGTGATGGATAAATAACTTCATAACTTATGATTTGATTCAAATGTAAAAACATTGAATAAAATTCCCTTAAAAATTTAAGATTTCTTGGATAATGTCATAAAAAAATTATGTTTGAATATTCATAACTCACAAGGATAATTTGATAAATTAAATGTTATGACATTTAAATTTCATAAAAAATATTTCAAAAGTTTTTCTATAAATTTTTTAAGGCTTTAAGAAAATGGTTTATTATGACACAAAATATTTTCAAATATAGAGTTACAGATAATGTTTGGATGAAAAATAGATATTTTTAAAATATTCAAGATATGATTATTGAATATTTAAAAAAAAATTAGATTAAAAAAATTAAGGATTAAATGAAAAAACATTGTAAATATTTAAAATCAAAAAATTAAGTATAGATTTATTTAGGTGATATAATAGAATTTAAATCCAAGTTTCTTAACAAAATATTAAAACATTTCTTTGCGATGTAAAAGGTGACAGACTAGATTTAATTATATACTATATTTGAGTATTAAAGTGATTAAATTTGTCAATATTATTGAGATATAATTATAAAAATCAGTTTCCATATTTCATTCAAATCACTCAGTATTGGGTACTATTTTTATTAAAAAAATTATGAATTAATTACTAAAAATTATCAATAAAAAATAATGGAATACCGAAGGATAAATATGAGATAATTATTGATCATGAATTATGTTAATAATTTATGAATATTTAAGATGAATAATTAATTAGAGAATTCATGGGAGTATAATTTTAACCTACACACCAAATATACTATAAACAGTGGCCAGTTTGGGGAGTTACTAAACCTTTAGTGTGTCTCCCCATATGCCAAAGGCTTCTGACTAATAGCACATGTCTAAGGTTATATAGTGGGAATACTATACATGAATAATAGACTAACAAAATAGTGGAAATAAAGGAAATAATATACACCAATGAGATAAATAATCATTAAAATAGATATCGATGAATGTTATGATAAATAATTATCACAATCCATACTATATCAAAATGATGCAATAAATTGTTTTCGAGGAATCTATACATAAAAATACAAAATAAAAAATGGTAAATATTCAAAAAAAATTATCAAAATAGTCATAATTTATACCCTAGACACACAATCCCATGTTGTATCCTAGTTTTCCTACGAAGCATCGATAATAGGGAATTTTCACTCATCCATAATTACAATCAAGTAGCATCTACTTGGGTGATTGAGTCCCATGGTAGACTGAGAACAGTGTGAGTAAAACTCAGTAGTCCATCACCAATGATGTCCCTAAAAATAAATAGTATGATAAAATAAGATCATTTGAGGTGCTAAGATTTAATAATTTAACAAATGAATCCAAATATTGAACAAATAACATTGAAGCTCAGTATCTGTGATGACAAACAGGGACATATCATACCTATTTTTTCTAGTTCCAGATGTCTCTAATCATTTATTGTTACCATGATAACCTAAAACCTATATTGTTTAATAACTAGAAAAAATGTTATTTTTTAACCACCTTAGAAGATGTTTTTTATAAGGTAATCACATCCACCTTGAAGGGTGTTTTCTAACCACCCCATATGGTATTTTCCATTTGAGTATCACTACCAACTCAAATGGTGTTTTCTAAATACCTCTAAGGGTGTTCTCTTACCAACCCAAAGGGTATTTTCCATATGAGTATCATGAACATCCTTAATATATTTTTTTAACAACCTAGGATGGTGTATTATGACCTCCCTGGAGTTTGTTTTACAACTACCCTGAAGTCTTTTTTCTCACCACCCTGGAGGGTTTTTAAGTACCACCCAAAAGGGTGTTTTCTATCCACCATGAAGGGTGTTTTTTAACCTCCATAAAGGTTGTTTTATAACCACCATGAAGGGTGTTTTCTATTCTAATATATCAGATTACAAAATCAATTTTGTTTACAAATCACCATTTCTCATCATAAAAATCATTATCACTTCATGGGTCATTTTTTAACCATTGAAAACTAACACCATTAACACATTTTCATCATGTTCTTAATTTAAAATAAAAAATATACAAATGCATACCATTTCATTAATGAATTCAGAAACATTTATCATCTACAACATTGATATCATTTCAAATTTAATATTTACCAATACACTTTAAATTTTTATCTCAAAAACCAATGTTCTAATTCATATCATAAACATCATTACCCTTTTATAATCCATGGTTTATCCATTTAACATATTAATATCAATTCATAATCTCACCTTTCATTTCATATGAAGTCATACCAGTTTCTTGTTCTATTTATCCACTTTAAGGTTCCAACTCCAAACTAAAGCATATTCCAAAAATTTCCATTCACAAGAGACTAGTTAATTTCAAGACACTCTCATTATTTACCATTTCAAAACAACCATATAATTTCACAATTTACTAACCATTAATAAAATTAATTTGATCACCCTATGAAATGAACCATTAGGGCCACCCATAATTTTATAAAGAATCCATATCAATATTTTCAAATGAACTATTTATATAGTGAGTCAAATTACAATGTATGGAACTAGATCAATACAAAAAATATTAAATTGTCTAATTTAAATATAAGGTTATCTCTCAAAAAATAAGTGAGACTTCCCAACACACACATTTAAAATTTAAGTGAGCCTATGGATAAATGTTTAGGGACCATCTACCTTATCCTCAAAGAAATCCACTCATCTTATATTGTCCTTTGGTTCAAGGTTAAATGATATAAAATGAATAAGTAAAAAATCCTAAAAATAAGGCATATTATACATAAACAGTAATGTCTCTCTTGATGGTGATAGAAATTAAGATGTAGAGAAAATAGATTTACACCCTTATCCTTAGGTATAAATTTCAATCGAAGATCATCCAAACATCCATGGATCAAGAGAAATCTTCCTTAGAAAATAAAATAGATAGAGATAGATAGAGGGATGTGACGGGATGCTATTGGGTGAATGGGGAAAAAATACCTAGTAAATGAATAAATTTGTGGACATGGGTGTAATTAAAAGGATTCCCCCACTTAAAATCTATTAATAAGGCCACCGACTTTCCACTACCCTCCACTGGATAGCTGGTGGATCACCACTAGTTTAGAGAGATACTATACCTCAAGCATGACTCCTGGTATTCTAGTGTATTATGAATAATATAATGGGCATAAGGTGGTACAGTGGGGACACTATACCAACATATCAGAGTAAAAAAATAGTATAATTAATGAAAATTAAATACACCATCTAGATAAATATGTAGTGCAATAGATAACAAGGAAACTCATAATAAATAATAATCACAATAAATGATATATCCTAATGAGAATATAATACATTTCAAGTAGTCATACATAAAATCAAAAAAAATAGATAGGTAAAGACTGAAAAAATTCATCAAAACAGTCTTAGGCCTTAGCGTAATCTCTAACACCCACGCATCCTCTTATCTATCCGTCAAAGATTCAATCACAATGCACTTACCCTTGTCTAGCCGTGTGATCAATTATAATCTACTTGGGTTCCCAAATTCCATGGAAAACCAAGTAGGGTGTGAGTATAAATTAATATACCACCACCATGACATCTCTAAAAATAATCAGTATAATAAAATAAGTGCACATAAGGTGATAAAATTTTATAGTTTAACAAATGAATCCCTAAAATAATTACACTGATTCCGAAGATATTTATTGAAACTCGGAGTTAGATTATACCTACTTTTTCTAGTGTTAGATGTCTCCAACTATCTTGTGTTAACGTGATAACCCAAAACCATATCAAGGGTCAAAACCACCATGAAGGGTGTTTTCTAACCACCAATGAGGGTGTTTTTCATATGTGTTTCATGACCACCCAGAAGGTTTTTTTCTATATGATTATCACGGCCTCCTTGAATATTGTTTTACGACCACCCCAAATGGTGATTTACATATGATTACTATGACCACATCGAATGGGTTTTTACTACCCTAGTGGGTGTTTTATATATTACCATATCAGATTAAATTATCAACTTAGTTCCCAAATCACCAATTTTCATCATGAAAATCATTATCACTTTATGTCTCATTGTTTAGAAACTAAATAACAATACCATTAAAACTTTATCATTAAGATCCTCATTTAAAATAAAAAATATAGAAAAAATTTCCATTTAATTGACCAATTAATATTTATTTACATTATAAAACATTAATCTCATTTCAAAATTATCATTTACCAATTGAATTTATAGTTTCATATCAATTTTCAATGAGCCAATTCACATAATAACCTTTATTATTCAATTCATAATCCATGGTTTACCAATTTACCATATTAATATTATTTTATAATCTCACCTTTAATTTCATATGAATTTAATTTAGTTTCTCATGATATTTAGAAACTTTGAGGTTTTTACTCCATACTAAGAAATATGTGACCAGTTTCCATTCACAAGGTATAATTTAATTTCAAAACACTTACATTATTTTCCATTTCACAACTCCCATGTCGTTTCACAATTTTTTGACCATTCATAAAATGAATTTCTTCGCCATAGGAAAAATTTATAGTTTTTGGTTTAATTTTTAGTATTTGGAAAACCCTTGAGGCCACCTTCATTTTTCTATTAATCCATATCAACTCATCAAATAAACTTTCCATATAAGGTGTCTAATTCAAAATTAAGTAATTATTTCATGACAAAAAATATTTGAATGTATAATTTAAACTTAACAACACTTCTTAGAAAACCAATCATACCACCATACACACACATAAAATTTATAAAATAATCTGGTTAAATGATTATGGACCATCTACCTTGGAATTATATACTTCCACTCATCTAATATTGACCTTCTATTTGAGTTAAATTGGAAGAAAACAAAGAAGAATAAAAAACCAACAAAAAAGACATATTGAACAAAAATAGTGAGTGAATGGTAGTGAGAGAAACTAAGGATAAAAACTGAGTTCATGACTTGAATTTATCTTTGAATCTCCACTAATGAAACTCCAAATGGAAAAGGATCTAGAGATATCCACCTTGTAGAATAAAATAGATTGAGAGGTGTGAGGGGATGCTACTGGGAAAATGGTTAAGAAACATCCTATGTGGAATCCAAAAGGGGTATACTTTGGTACAATTATGGGGATTCCCTGACATAAAAACTATCCATGAAGCCAAAAAATTTCCACTTTCCTTCACCAGTAATCTGGTTCACCCAACAACCATGCAAGGCTACTAGTTAGCCCATCAGCTGGCTGGTGGCCCCCCATTGGAAAGTTGGTGGACCTATTATATATATTTTAGTTCTATTTTTTGTCCTCTACTAAAACTAAAATCCACAATACCCCTAATAACACTCAAAATGCCTCTTCTACCTCTAAAATCTCACCCAACCAAGGCACAACATGAGGCCCTGAAAAAAAATAGATTCATGTATTAAGGTGGGGACGAGATCATACATGAATGCAGACCCAAAGGGAAATAATAAAGGAGTTATATTTTAAGAAAAATAATATACTAAAAAATTTATCTTTAAATTTATTATAATTATAAAAATATTAAAATTTATGTTGTAGAGTTATTGAATTTTCAATGGAATTTTCATAATTTTACACCTGAAGGGTAAAATGGTGATTCTAACCTAGTAAATGACTCTAGAAAAACACTTATAATTATTAAATTGATCATATAACATGGGGTTTACCTTATGGTAGATAGTTTCCATAAATTAAAGGAACATTAGTGTTTGGTGTATTATTATATTAATTATTCAATTAAATATATATTTTGCACAACATTTTTTTAGTTTTTAAACATAAAATTTATTATATTGAAAATTTTATCTCAAATTGAGAAAATACTATCATGGTATTTATCAATAAATGGTGTTTCATTTAACACAAAAATAATTTCAATCATATCTACAAGCTTTACCTAGAACTATTTTTATGAAAAATGCAATTTCTTTCCTTGAAACCTATTTTTATCTGTTTTAACAGATGATGAATTCCAAAGGATTAGAGAAAGGAGACAGTGGTCCCATGTGATAGAATCATGAACCCATTTTCAATTTCATTATGATGTTTTTTATATGGTAGATGAATATATTACATTATTTAAAATTAAAAAGTTGAAAGAAAGATATTTAGATGTTAAATTATTTAACTAAAATAATTCTTGACTAGTGGTACATCGGTTTCTAAGCCTAATCGTCCCTGTTTTAATGGGTTTCAACATCAAGTATATCCAACATTTGCAAGTTTATTTCGTATTCCCTTCCACTTATATAGTATCCTTCATTTCAAACACATACTATTAAATCCTTTTGTAATATAAGTATCTATAAAAACCCTAGTGATCTTGAGGTCTAGTGTCTTTGGGTGATTAGCTTTGTAATACTTGATCATAAAATATAAAAAAACACAATAGTTTTCATATTCATATAGTATTATATATCTCATTATACTTCTATCATGACATAGGATATCCTAGGGATATACAAAAAGAAAATGGTGTCCTATAATGTCCTTATATGAATAATGATAGTAAAGAATGATGATGAAGAATAACTTATGAATCGAAATATATGACATGGTATCATATAATATAAGGATCATTTATAATAATATAAAAAGATTATATAAATTAAAAAATATTTTCTTATCATGGAATCGGAATAATATGAAACATGTATAAAACATTTCATCATAAACATATGTCAAGGTTCACCTTAAGACATCATGACATAATGGGATAGGCTGACTACCCCTCCACAGTACATACTACCCCATGAGATGTTAGAATTACCAAATAGATTGAGGTTATGTATAATTATTATATCACCCATAATAATAAAATATTTTATGCATATGTGCTTCATATCGAAAATAAATCCTATATAGATCATAAACCAGAGAAAGTCCAAAAGAAGGAACTAGGTTACATAATGATGTCACAAAGAATAATTTAATGAAGTATAATAAATATTCTTAATTAATGTAAGGATTAATTAATATTATATGTTCATAATTTAGTGAATTATCATAGCCTATTAAGGTATATATCAAATTAATTAAAATCATAAGAAAGGGGTGAATGATAAGTTTATAAATGAACTCCTTAAACAATGTTTTAAGAAATGGGTGAAGAAGTTTTAAAGGTGATATGGGCCTATAGATTTATTCAAATATATAAATTAACCAACATACTTAATGATTAAAAAATGGGTTTTAAAAAATATACTTTATAAGAGAGTAAAATATAAAAAGTAATAAGTAAATAGGAGAGTTCATTTTTCTTAGGTTTGATTTAAAGAAGAGAATGGAAAGGGGGATTGTAAAGAATTAATAACCCTAAAAAAGAAATACAAAATAAAACAGTATAAATAAATATTATATTTATATATATAATTTAAAGTAAATAATTTAAATAGATAAATAGGATAAGATAAAGGGGAAAAGAGATCATGTATTTAAGAAAAAAAGTAATGTGATGAAGTTTCCATATCTCGGCTCCTAACTTGTATTAGTTCATGCATCTAGATGCTAGAGTAATAAAATTAAGTTTATTAAATACATTATTAATAAAATTATTCTTATTTTATTTATTTTTAATCATATTATTAAAAAATCATGTTAATGTACATCATCCCAGGGATGATTGTTTCTCTTTGTTCTCGACACATAGTGGATGCCCTCAAAATTGGGATTTTAAAAAATTTCACCTGTGATCGATGTAACTACACATTCTCTAATAAAGAACTTCCTGGTTAAAACCAAATGATCTTTATGTGATGAATTTTAAGAATGAAAAGTAAACTTAAAATACCTAGTTTAATGAAATGTAGTGTTGAACATCTTCTCATCACTGGCGATCGTCACGTGAAGGATCAGAATTTGAGTCCCTCTAGATCATCCACACATGCTTCTCAAGAATATGGGAGCATTGATCATTATAATTTGGGGTATAGCACGTAGGTTTAATGACTCCTTTAACGTCCTGACAATCACATATTTTTGTTACATTGATCTATGGAGAATCTCTTTGATCGATTCCTTATAATGGGAGATTCTCTCTCTATGAATCAAGAGAGAGGATAGAGAATATTTGGATCCCTTGTGATGAATAGTCCATGCCATGAGAGCCTATTTCTCCTCTTTATAGAAATTTTCACAAATTACTCAGAAAGGGTACATATCCCCTGAATAATTATTATTCATTATAAATGGAATCTTATGACAACTTTATTGAGTTATAAATATCATTTATACATTTATCACTTAACAATAATATAATAAGTATATTATGTGATCAAATTGATTCATTAACTCGACTCTCCTTTCCTGAAAATATTAAATAAACCTTGAATATTAAAATAATATTCATTCATATAATATGTTTTCATGTATTTACATAAATATTTTTAAATAAATTTAAAAAAAATATTCAATACTGATTTTTCTAAACTTGAATAACAAGAATTTACTTCAATGCTAAAAAACATCTAATATATTACATTATATATTATCAACACTAGCGAAACCCACTAATAAAGGATACCTTTATCAGTGCTTCTCTTTTAGCACTGACAAAGGGTACCATTATTAGGGCTTTATTTGAATCACTAATAAAGGATAACCTTTATAACTACATTTTCTAGAACTAATAAAGTTCTCAATCATGCGTGTGAGTCTCAGATCAAAATAGCAGAAGTTCAGCTACTTCTCTATATATTATTCTACCGCATTCCAAGCTTGGAATCCTAATACGGGGATTATCTCCTGCATAAACTCTCCACACACACACATATGAGCTTATTCATGCACATATGGGCATGTGTGGGCCCTGTCCCACCCTATGATTGCCACAGGCGCCCACCCGTGAATACACATGGTCAGGTCCTACATAACTTGAGCCACCATCACCCCCCATCATCTAGACCTATACATAGACTGACTCACCTTACCATGTGGTCCATTGGTCCCTATTTTTTGTATACAAATAAAAATAATCCAATAAAAATACAAGTGTTAAAAATATTAAAAAATTGAAGTAATTAACCAAATAAAAAATAAAAAATAAAACACTATATTAATTAAATCATTATTAATAAATTTAATATATATATATATATTATAAATATTAACAAATATTACATGTTAATTATAGATATATAAAATGAATAATTTGAAATAATTCAAAAATTAAAAATGAGAAAATTTAAAAATGGTCTAGTGTAGTGCAGGAGGCCTTTGGTGTCTAGAGTCTCAGTAAAGATATTTATTTGGGTGAAATTATTGCACACGAATTTGTAGATCCTCAACTAAGATAGGTGAAACTTATTTTCTCAAGTAATAGTAAGGGAAATAAAAAAATTGATTCTAAAACTCTGCTAAGGTGTAATTCCAGGAAGCAGGATGCTGCTAGAGGTATTTCTTCTGAGAGACTTTCCACACAAGCTCCAGCAACTAGTATTATGGCGTATCCAAATCTACTAGAACCTGGTAAGAATACTTTTAGTCTACTCATCATATTAAAAATTTCTAATAGCATGAATGTCTTCTGTGAAAAATTTAACCATGCTCATGGAGTTCCCCTTATTATATAAGTATTGGAGGGTTGAGGTCTGGCAGAAGATCCCACCCCGTTGGATGATAATGATGATGTGACATGGAAGCGTCCCAAAACATGGAAGAGGGATCATCACCTGAGGGGTAGGGGAAGTGGATGATCCCACATAGGACTTTTCTAATTGCGAGAAAGTGGTCTGTCATCAGGTTACATTCCATATGCCCTTGTTGTAATTTGTAGTTATTTTATTTTCAATAAATTTTGGAACCATGGTCTACAACCCATAGTTTACACTCACTTTTTTAAATATAGATATATAAATTGAGTAAAATGAAATAATTAAGCAAATAAAGTACTAAAATGAGTAAATTTAAAAAAAATAAAAAAATATTAATTAAATAATTATTAATAAAAATAAATAAATTTAATATACATATATATAAATTAAAAATATTAATAAAGAGTATATATTAAATATAGTTCTAGAAAATTAATAATTTAGAATAAATAAAAAAATAGAAAATCAAATGAGTAAATTAAAAAATATTAAAAAAATAATTAAATAATTATTAATAAAAATGAATAATTTAATATACAGATATATATATTATAAATATTAATAAATATGATATATTAAATATAAATAAACTAAATAAATAAATTTTAATGATTAAATAAAATAATTTAAAATGAATAAATTACAAAAAATAGTAGAAAAATTTATTAATGATCCTAATTATTTTTTAATATTTTTTCATTCATTTTTTTCATTTTTTATTTTTTAACTTATTTTTAATTTTATACATTTTCAAAATTTACCTATACATTTTTATTCCAGAACATTTAATTTTTTTAATATGGTTTTAATTTATATAATTAATATGTTTTCATTTTCAATTTAAACGATATAAATATTCATTTGTATTTTTTAAAATCATCTATATAATTAAAAACCATTATTAATTTTTAAAAAAATTTCATTCTTATTCTTATTTATTTTATTAATAGAAACTACATATTTTATAGTTTTATTTTTCAATTTATCATATATCAAACTTGTATGTGTATATATATATATACATTAATTTCACACACACAAATGTTTACATAATTAATGAAATATTATATAGAAACAAACAACAAAAATGTATGCAATTTATTAAAATTTTAATATTAATTTTAGAATTTCATTTAGTAACATAATGTATTTTAGATATTATGTTTTTAATTGGTAAACTTTATTTATTTACTTTTAATATTATTATAGTTATTATTATTTATTCATTATTAAATGTTTTTTATTTTTATTCTTTTTGAACTTAATCATTTTATAATATTTATCTATACACATTTATTTTTTATGTTTTAATATTTTCAATTTTTACTTATCTTCATTTTAATATATATTCATATTTTATTGTTTTAATAATTTATATAATTAATAAAACTTATCCATTTTTTCAATATATTTAAAGACTACTCATTTTTAATTATTCAATTTCACTCATTTCTAAAATTCATACATTTAGAATTATATATCCATTAATAATGTTAAAAATATATTTGTAAATAAATATTTATAAATAAATATTTTTATAAATGTATATTTACTATATTTATAAAATTATATATTTACAGTTATAAATAAAAAAATATAGATTTTTAAAATTTTTATATAAGTATAAATAATAAATTATATATTTAAATAATTATAGAATTATAATAAATATATTTACTATATTTATATTTGTATTTATATGTATTTATTATATATTTATTTATTTATTTATTTATTTATTTATATAAATATATATTTATATATTTATATATTTATAATTATAAAACTATAAAATATATATTTAAATAATGAATATATGTACTATTTTTATTTTTATTTTTATTTTTATTTATTATACATATATAATTATATAGATATATAAAATGATATAAATATATTTAAAGTAATAAATAAATAATAATAAATATACTTAATAATGAATTTATTTATGAATATATCTATAAATGTATATTTATTATATTTATAAAATTATATATTTATAATTATAAATATTTATATTTTAAAAAAAATTATTTATATAATTATAAATAAATAATTTTATATTTAAATAACTATAAAATTATAATATACATATATTTATTAAATATACATATAATTATATAAATATATATAATGATATAAATATATTTCTAATTATATAAAAGTATTTATAAACATATTTAAAAATATATTTATTTATAATTATAATTATAAATCTGTATTAGTGCAAAAAAGTGTAGATAAAGATGTCTTTTATCAGTGCTTATTATATTATCATTGATAAAAGATCTCTTAATCATGTACTTTTTTGGAAGTGCTGATAAAAACCTCATCGATCTATGAAAAAGAACCTTAACCAAAATAATTACCATCACGCTATTCAAGATCTTATGAAATTTCATCTCTGCAACCACTCCCACTCAATCTTCTCTTGAAGGAATCAAATCTCAAATCAAAGGTATGTTATTTTGTTCTCATCCTCTATCATTGATTGCTTGTTCAAGTTCAGCAGTGTGCGATGGTGCAATGTTATCTTGTCTCAATAGACTAGTGTTTCCATATTTATGAGCTCTGTTGATGAATTCATCAACATAGTTTATCTTCCTCTGATAGTTCCTGGTTTTTGGGCCTCTATATTCCTTATTTAACCCTACAACGGCTCACATAGGTCATGTTCTGATGACATCCAGTTCATGGTGTTCTGTCTTGTTTTTTGTGTTGCCCTATTTTTTTATAATTTCTCTTGAACCTCATTTGTTGCATTGTCCCATCCACATCACATGTGCCCCATTGTTGTCTTGCTTTTCGGATTCAAGAATTATTTAGGACGGTGTTGGGGGCTCCTGTGGAAGCAAACATATATAAAGTGGTGATTACGAAGAAGAGAATTGCTTTGTTTCTTATCCAATGTAACGCATGTTTTCCAATCATCGGGAGAGTTAATAAGACGTTCAATTTCATGGGCGACAACCTTTAACATGTTTTTAATAAATGGACTATGACACGTCAATTAACATCATAGGGTGAGATGGAAAAATATTTTTATTGAAGTCTCGTTTCAAAATTTAAAATTTTATTTATATAATATTTTATTTTAAAAATAAATTATTTATGTAAAGGAAAATTGTTTTCAAAATTCTCATTTTAAATTTACAAAACCCTCCTTAGGGGGTATAATTTAAAATATATTCTAATTTCCAAATTTATTTTTAGAAGTTTAAATAAAATAATTTTATGTGAAAAGGGGAAAAATATATCTTGTTTTAATTTCATTTGAATTTTTTTAATTAATGTATAGAAAATATAACTCCCTTTTAGAGGATTTTATTTTTGGAGTATTCGATGTTCAAAGGTATTCAAGAAAAAATAATTGATACTCGTGTTTCTTTCTTTAAAATTTTATTATGTGTTTTATTAATTTAGATTTTTAGTTTTCATGTATTTATCTAAATTTTTTGACTTCCATGTATAGTGATTTTGAAAATTAATAATTATTAGTATAAAGGATACTATAATTATTTATTAAATTATTCTTATTATGTTATGAAATTTTTTAAATGAATATTCTAATTTGGTTGTTTCTTGGGATAAATCATAAAAGAATTAAGTGGTGAAAATGGAGTATGCCTCATAGAAAGAAAAGTGAGACAAGAATCCATTACCTTGCATTTTTTTCGGTTGAAAGTAATTTAACCTCATGCATAATGGTTTTTAACATGTAGCTAACTTATAAAATAACCATAATATATTTATTATATCATTTATTAACTTATTATTATATCTTATTACACATTTGTTTATAATATTTCATTATTTTCATGATTTTGAGTGTTAATTGCCTAGTTTGTTGGGTATGTTTTAACATGTTATTTTTATTCCTATTACTTGGATCATGATTTCATAATCTGAAAATTTTAAAACTTTATGTAAATATTATATATATTTAGTATATATATATTTATAATATTCTATAATATTCAGATATTGGAAATGAAAAAGCATTGTTTATAGAGATGGTAAGTCGTACGTACGCATGAATACTACTTCCATTTATTTTTCATATTTTAAAAGAATTAAAGTGAATGATATATATATATATATATATATATATATATATATATTATATTTTAATGTCATGTTTATGTTATATAGGTTACATATTATTATTAAAACCATCCTTTATATATTCCATGTATAGCATGAACGACTCACATCGCATTGAGGAGTCGCTAGACCACACTTCCACAAGCAATGTTATCGAATTCCAATAAAATAGAAATCATAAAGGTATGTGTGATATAATAAATTCCATAATCATAAAAAACTATAAATATTATATATATATATAATATAAAAAATGTGTTCATAATAATTACCAACCATGATATGTGGTAAATGAATAAACGAACAATCATCATTTCGCGAGGCGGTAGTTCACTATACATGAATGGAAAGTTTGTTACCCATTTGATATAAGTGTGTGTAATTATAGGTTAAAAAATTAGAGTAAAAAAATAACAGCATATTTATGATACTAATTTTATTATATAATAATGTAATAAAAAGATTTTAGGGGGTGGATAATGAAAATAAAATAAAATACCTTGAGGAAGGATGTTACCTATTATTCAGGTAACTCCTTTTGGTTTTCACTAAAGGTATTCCCTATATTTTATTATACCCAAGTGGAGGCTTCCAATTTTAGGGTATATATCTTCAGAGTTTATTTGAGCAGATATTGGTAAATAAAAAGTTGCTTGAGAGGTGTAAAGAAGTGGGTGGGTTGAGTGCCTTTTTATAGTGGAGGAGAAGTGGAATTCTTATAAATATTTGAAAAGGGAATTCCACCCACATTTTTCTTATGAAAATTATCTCAGATAATGGTATAAATTATATAAAATGTAGTATAGGCTCTAAATATTTCCATAAAATGGATTTTTTAAAAGTTTCTAGGTAATTATGGATCTTAAGTTTAATGTTTAGTCCCCTGGTAACCTAGTTCTTCTCTTAATAACTGCAACTAGTTTTAATCATTTTCACTAATATTTTAAAAAAAAATGTTGAACATATAAGATATTATAAATTATGATTATTACAACTGTTTAATCCATTTTTCCAAATTCAAATCACATAATTGGAAAAAATTAATTTAAATTTAATCCTGCAGATGGGATGACAAAGTAGGTTTTTAAAGTAAAATGTTCAAAAGTTTTCAATATTTTAATATTAAATTTCAAAGTTAAATTGAATAAAATTACCTAAATTGGATTAATAGATTTAAAATTTATCTAATTAAACTTTAAATCCAATCAAAAATATAATTTATCCTTATAAATAAATTATAAAAAATGCATTTTTGAATTAAAATTCAGTATTCATGACTATTCATTAAAAAATGAAACCTCACAGAAAGATTCCAAAAAACACTAAGATATTTTTTATATTTATATTTAAAAAATTAATTCATTGTTTTATATTAAATTTATAAAAGTTAAAAAATTTTAATTTAAAATAGGTTCTCCATTAAAAGGTGGTAAATTTTCCTTTTTAGAAAAATACCATTTTTAAGCATAAAACAGGATTTATTCATTTATTAAGAATATAAAATATATTTGATTAATATAAAAAATACTTGATTGAATATATAACATATATATTTCATTAATATATTTAACTAATTATAATTAATTTAATTTATTAGGATAAAATACATTTGTGAGGATAAAAACATTTAATTATATTGAATTGGTTTTTATATTCATTTCTAATTAATTGTTAACCTATGAATTCATTTTATATTTTTATAACCCACATATTTTCATTATTTTGTTAATATTATTTATAAATTCCAATTTAATGTCTATTTTATATCGTATTATATTACTTAATAATATTTTAACAATATATTGTTGCTCGGAAAAAATCGGTCTTTAGTGTAACACAAGCTATCAAACAAACTCATTATTCTGTATAACGCATGCTAACTCAGTATCATGTTCATTGAAAGATATATCATATATTTAATTTATTTAAAATATTAAATATATTATAAAGTCTCAGGATATTGTATTACCTCATGCGCTTGGTGTTGTGTGTCATACATGCTATTGAATACAATGTTCTTACTTTAGAATTTCGAAGCATTGCATTCTCTCCACCTTAATTAATTTGTGTACCTACAATTTAAACATGACTATGGTAAAAAATTGTTTGATATACATTATGTTTAGATACAACATAATGAGAAGGGTTAAATAAACATCCTCTATAAAATAGATAATGGGAATTACAAAGGTCACATGGACTAAAAAATAACTAGGTCTTTGAGTAGGAGAACATTTGGGAAACATTAACATACAGACTTGGAGGGAAATGTAAATATTTATAGGGATTGATTTATGTCATAAATAGAAAAAATTAATGATTAATGGAATATTTAGGTCCTAAAATCCATAAATCTGTGATAATTTAAAAGACCATCGGTTCAACCAAAATTAATGTATTAGGACAACATTTTTGTTTTAAAATTATCTTCCAAATGTTGGGGAATTATTTTATTAACCAATAATATAGAAAATATATTTACTTGATATGTTTAGATTTCATATTAATGATTTTATATTTTATTTATTTTTGGAAAAATTATAATTCATCCCTTACTCTATGAAATGGATATCCTAGAATGAACCCCTTTTTAAGCACTAAAATCTTATTTTAACTGATAGTAAGGCCCATAAAAGAGTGGAAAGTCTTTAAATTTGTCTCTAACTATTCCCAAAATACAATATGGTCAATACATTATTCTCTAAACCTAAAAAATTCTATTATGGGTTTGTCAATAATATTTATTCATCAAATTTTTTAATTAAAAACAATGTTTAATTAACAAGGACATTGTGTAGATCTGTGGTTGGCATGAAATCCTTGTCGTACTTCGGTTGTGGGTTCAAGATCTATTGGATATCCGGATATGATGGTTTGTCACCCGGCATAGGGCTTATAATTTTTCTAAATTATATTCCTATAATTTTCCCAAAAAATATAATGGTCATTCTTTAAATAAAATTAACTTTTAAATATCATTTTCACTATGGTTTTCAATACTGTCCTTTTTTAAAAAAAATTAATAATCTCACTTCTATGTCAACCATAAATTTTATCAATACCTTTAAACTTATTTCTATAAAATATAAAGGAATTATTACTCAAATAAATTTTCCACTAAAACATGTACTTTCCATAAATTTGTCTAAAATTTCTATAATAATGCCACACTCCCATTACAAAAATCCTAAAAAGAGGTGTGTAATACTTAGAACATATAATTAACCTTAATATCATAATCATGTGATGTTATTTATAACTCTTATTCTAATGAATAAATATGTTCTTCCAAAATTTTCAACAACCCTTATATGTTTCATGATTCTTATAACTAAAATACTGTTGTTAAAAATACTTCTACAATTTAATTATAGAATCCGAGTAAATACTTCAACCATTTTATTTCAATCCAAGTCATTCATTGGTCTACGGTTTAACCTAGGTAATTCATTTTCATTATTTATTCAAATCCTTCATAATGGTTTCTAAATTAAATGTGAATTATCCAAATTATATCACCTAGGAGTCTCAAACTAGGTGCACAGTAAGGCCCATTGTCATGTTCTAGGTTACGCTTGAGTCATGCATGATGTACCTTACCAGAGTTGTTACCTCTAGGTACATCTATTCAAAAATACATCCACATATAGTATTTAGAAAGTTATGTATTGTTAATAAAACCCACATAATCACTACCTTAACAAAATTCTATGATGTTTTTCTATACTCATCTTCAAAGTGTACATCGGGGTTATGTTCTCTAATCTATGTTTTAAAAAATTTATTTCTCAAGGTTGGTAATAAAATTCCTATGATACAAAATGTAGTGACCCAACCCTAGAATCTCGAACCCAATGTCTACTAATATTACATTAGCACGATTATAGGGAATCAAATCCTAAAGGATCTAAGAGCTTATTAGTCTTGGTAAACTAGATACATACATGAGTCATGTATTATAAATAAAAAAATACCCTAATTACAACATAGTTTTTTTTATTGAGGAAAACTTTATTTCTAATATTTTATCCTTGAATATCTTTCTTTGTACATTTCTTAGATTCCTAGGTAAATGAAACAAAATAACGGTTATCTAAAATTCTATGTAAGGGTTAATATAAGTGGAAGAAATAATAAATTAATGAGAATAATCAATATGATAAGGAAATAACAGAAAAAAATGAAATATAATCAATAAACTGAATGGATAAACTATATGGAAAGGTAAAATCATAGCACATGCCATTAAAGTAAATATATAAGACATAATCAATTTGTAAAGGAAAATAACTGAAATACATGCCATTTAAATCGATTATCTTAGAATGAAATGGATCTATAGATATTTCGACACAAAATATAATGGATAATAAATACTGAATCAAAATGTTGGTGGTTCTTATTTATTGGACATCATGTCTCATGCACATGAAAACTTCTACTATCAGGATATATCCCCTAGACAGTTTAAAATTGTAGGTAAAAACCCGTTTAATTTGGATAACTAATTTGTATCATGAAAACAAATCAATGCATAGAGGGGCTATATAAAGTCTATGCCCCTCCCGTCCCTAAATTTCTAAAGTATTCCCCATATTGATTAATAGATTTAATTAATAAATAATATGTCTTATAAAATATTTGTATTGAATTAACAATACGTATTTATCAATATTTCCCCAGATAATCAAATTATTGTTAAATTAAAATCTATATGTAAAAAAATATATGGTTTAGGAAATAAAAATATCCATGGTAAATGATATAGATAATTAGGGGAAATTAAATCTATAATGGTCATAGGAAATTTAATGTTTCAATGGTACTCACAAAGGAATCAAGTAAGTGAATGTCAGTACTCTCATTTCCCAAATAAATCATAAAATATATAGATGAATAATAAAGATGGTATGAATATAACATATTCCCAGTGAATAAAAAATAAATTATTATTGTATTTTTTTAATGGAAATACTAAAAAAATATCTTTTAAACTGGTCTTTATGAAAATAAACTTGTTATTTTGAAAAGAAAATTCAAAAAAAAAATCATTGAAAATAATTTTGTAAGAACCTAGTTTATATTGTTGATGTACAGGTTTCTTATTTTCCTTTTTCCTTAAGTGTTTTTGAGAAAATAAAGAAAATGAGGGAAAATCCCAAAAAAATTGGGCACACGTCGTGTACTTTTCCACTCGTCGTGTACTTTGGCCTTGTGGGATGAGTACACAGGGCAAGTATGCATGTCGATGATGAAGGGTGTAAAAACTGACTACATGCCATGTAATTCATATATACACGTCATGTAATCAGTCGGAAGGTGAACAGTAAGGCGGTGGGATTAGATGCCAACAGAATAGTAGTACACGCCGTGTACTAAGAAATACACGACGTGTAATAAAGTTGACAGATGAACAGCGAGGCGGTGGAAAGTAGCTGCCATAGGAACAGTAAAAAAATAGAAAGTAAACACCGTGTACTTGAGAGTACAGCTGTGTAGTTCTGTTTTTTCGCTTAAAACAGGCACTAGAATCCTCTTTGGATATATTAAGCTTAGAACAAACCAGGAGAACCGGGAGAGATGGCCGAGATTTGGAAGAGCTCTTGATCGCATGTCGGAACTCGGATTCTTCCGTCGTCGATCATGTTTAGACCGCCCGGGTAAGGCCTTCCCTCTCCTTGAGTGTTTCCTTCCAATTCATTCCCTAGTGGAAGTTATTTGAGTTTGAATGGGTAAATGTTTAACTTAGATCTACGTCGTTCTTGGTTGTTTCGAGAGGCGTCGTTCACTTATATCGATCAGAGGATATCGAGGTAGGTGGTCGGGTGTTTATTTACAACTGTTGAGTTGATTTTGTGTAATATAGTGATACGCGACCATGTTTGGGGTGTCGTATGGATGAGGCCTTAGCTGTTATGATATCTAGTATTGCATAGATAATCTATTGATAAATATACACTGCTGTTTGGGATTGTTGCTTTGATCTAGGCCACCACGTGGGTGTGTTTCCCGTGTTTAGCCATTTGGCCAGGATACCCATGGGTATGCCATGTTTATAGCATGTTTGAGTTTTCATGAGATGAAACATAATTATATTGGATGCTTATGTGTTGAGATCGACCCGGTTACTTTCTTATCCTCAGGGAAATGTTTTGCTTAGCCCTAGGGAAATGTTTTTCTTAGCCTGAGGGCAGTGTTTGTTTAGCCTGAGGGCAATGTTTCTTTAGCATGAGGGAAACATTTCTTATGTCTCGGTGCAGTAGTTTCTATGCCTGAAGGTAATATCTCATCTGCCTAAGGTAAATATTCATTATGCCTAAGGGTAGTTACCTAAGGGTTTCGATTTTGTTTACCTGAGGGTAAGGATTTTCTTGTCTGAGGACACATTTACATTGAATATTCACTGTAGTGATTTATTATGTTGTACCTACCAAGCTAAACCACAAAAACGTAATTGATAAATAATTATTAAAATGGCAATGTAACTGCTATAGATAGTTACATTTGAGTACTGCCTAGTTTACTGCATTTTTTTTATTGTACACTGTTGTTTCACATTTTCACTAACAGTTGGGCACGGGCCATTGGTGTTTGCCTATTGGGATTTATTTCTCACACCCCTTTTGGGTCATGTCTTGGGCCCAAATAGATTATATTGTTTCAGGTTTCGATAATGGAAGGGGGCCTTATACAAGTATAATATTGTTGCAGAGGAGTAGGAGAGCATGGGACCAAACTTAGGCTTGTGATGCTGCTGAGTTCCCGTTGCCCTATTTTGTTTTTCTTCGATGTACTTGGTACTTTTACTGTATTGTATTTGATTGTAGTGTATCGTGTTTTGACTAATTTCTTCAAAATAGGACATATTGCATCATCATATATATATGACTGTTGGTTGTCTTTTACTTTAGTGTCGTTTTCCTTTCAGATTTTAATTGTTTACTGCTTCCTATTTTTGTATGTTTATATTTTTCCGTTGCGCTACACTTTGAAAAATGAGGTAATAGTTTCCCCACTATCAGACCTAGGCCCTCGCTGCTAGTCGGCAGCCTCTGACGTTTGGGGAAATGTGCTGGAGATCATGTGACCAACCAGGTTCGGCGTACCCGTTGAGTGGCACCCAGATTCGGGACGTTACAAAGTGGTATAAAATGATTTTATTTTCTTTGACATACTATTTAGAGCCTATAGTTAAAGATAGGATATAAAATGTATTTGTTAATAAGTTGTGCCTAGGAGTAGCTAACCCGTGTATAGGGAAAAGCCAATTTACCTAGTGTTGCAATTTTTCTGATTTTGCACTTTTACAGTTGATTTGATTTCACCATTGGGTGATGCACTTGTGGTGTGCTATTTGTATTTTTATATTGGGTTCTATTTAGTCACAACCTGATGAGATGATGGTATGCCATCTCATGCATCATTTAGGCACATGTTAGAATCACATTCCATTCATAGTTTCCATGCCATGTAGGTGCATTAGAAATTTCATGTTGTTGTAATAGATGTTGTGCTAGTAAAGTCATATTGTTGTGATAGTTGCCTGGATAAAAATACTTGCTATTTGATAAGGTATTGTTGTGTGAGGTTTTTCAGAATGAATGCCAAAAATTGGTTCTTGAGGAGTATGGGCCCTCATTGACTAGAATTTGGTGGATCATTGAGTTGTTTAATTTTTTTATAACATGTATAAGATGTCAAGCTTTGATTCACTGGGAGTATGGGCCCTCACGGATCGGAATTTGGCACTTAGGTGTTGGTTTCAGTGTTTTCTGGGATCTGGAGTAGTTTCTAAGGCTTACTGTACAAAAAAATCCAGAATACACACCGTGTAGTTTTGACTACACACCATGTGTTATTCTATTCGGGAAGAAATGAAAAAAAAATTAAGTACACGCCATGTACCATATATACACGCCGTGTAGTTTCTACCCGTGTCATAGGCTGCGTGGGAAGAAACATGGGATAGTGAAACTTTGAGGGAATATGTCATGTACTGATTGTACACGCCGTGTTGTGTTGACCCTATGTCTGCTGTGTAACTAACAACACAGATGGAGAAATATTTGCTTAAACACATCGTGTCAATGTCGAACACGCCGTGTAGTTTAATCTAGGGACCCGACTGTGTAACTAACAACATGGGTCGGTGTTACCTCTTCTCATACACGTCGTGTAGTGTGAGCCATGTATCCGGTTGTGCCATAAACAACACGGGTCGGTGAACCTCATCTAGTAAACGTCGTGTACCTGTGGTACATGCAGTGTAGTCTTGACCAGTAAGAGACCGTGTAGGCTTGGTCGTGTGGCTGGGGAAATGGAGTGGTGTACATGTTGTGTGCGGGTGTAAAACACTGTGTACCTAGGGTTGATACATGCCTAGGCCGGCAACAGAACATGGCCATGTAAGATCCTAAGGGTACACGCCGTGTAGACTTTATACACGCCATGTAGTCTCGTTCAAAAGAGAGTAGTGTGGCTTAACCGTGTAGAAGGATTCAGGCAAGGGAAGAAAATTCAAGTACACTCTGTGTGTGTGGACAACACGTTGTGTGTTTGGGGTGTTACACGACCAGTTCTGGTAGAGGTACATTCCCATGTAAAAGACTTAAGGGAACACACCGTGTAGTTATTATACACACTGTGTAGTCTTGTTTTGTAAAAACATGAATGTTTTCTTTCTCTGGATCCCTTCTTACATTTCAGTGCTTGGTCTTTAATGATATTAATCTAAGGCATGTGTTTGACCTTGTAGATTCATGCCACCTAGATGACCACTAGTTTTTCGCCAAGAGACCGGCAATGATTATACTCCAGACATGGTAGGCCATGGGCTACTGATGGATCCTCTAGTAGTGCCAGATATGGTGCCAGCCATTATACCAGATGCAGGCACGGATGTGCAGTTCCATGAGGGATTCATGTGGTTCATGCAGACCTTCCAGGGAGCACCATTGGAGGCTACATCAATGGCGGAGCTAACACGGATATTCCAGCAGTAGCATCCACCTACATTTTCAGAGGATGGCGGACCACAGGCTGCGGAGTTAGGGTTGGATCCATTGCAGGCTATCTTCGAGCATCTTGAGACGCCTCCAGGGAGGAGGGTCAAGCTCGCTACTTATATATTGTGTGATTCCTCTAAGAGAGGTTGGGATTTTACCACCCAGACTGAGCATCACCGAGACATGGCGTGGGAATATTTTCAGGCAGTCTTCTATGACTTTTTCTTTCCATAGATGCTAATGGAAGATCGAGCTCGAGAGTTCATGAATCTGCAGTAGGGTGCCATGTTAGTGATAGACTATTCTTCCCACTTCACTGAGCTACAACATTTTTCACCTGTTCTGGTGGGTGATGAGATGTTGAGGGCTAGACTCATTGTGGATTGTCTTCGATATGATATCCAAGCAGTTTTGAATGTTTTTTAGTTTCCTACAGTACATGATGTTGTGAACCAGGCATTGATTACTGAGCGGAACCTGCAGGATGCTAGTGGTGCAGGTCAGGGCAGTTCGCCACTAGTTTCTGGTACTATTTCTACCGGTAAGAGGAAGAGGTAGATGGATTTCTCTCACGGTGGTAGTACTAGCCATAAGACTTCTTCAGGTGTCCAGGTAATATGCTACCAGTGTGGTAAAGAGGGGAAGAGGAGACCTCAGTGTCCACGTGACCCAGTGGAGTGCTGAGATTGCAGTAATATGGGTCATCTACAGCGTTTTTGCAGGGAGTTTCCACCAGCGACTAGTGGGAGGGGTTCTGTGCAGACTCTGCATGTGGGAGAAGGGCCAACAGCTTCTTACCATTCAGGTAATTGGAATACGTCAGGACATTCAGACCAAGGAAGTGGTCGTGGTCATGGTATCGGGAGACCAGATTCCCAGAGATAGTAGGGAGGGTTAGCTCTGGGTAGCCAGGTAGTGTCATAGGGTCGTGGCACAAGGCAGGCATATGTAGTGCAACAGACCCAATAGAAGTAGGATCTTGGACTTTCCACTATCAGAGGTACTATTCTTGTTGCTTCTATTTTATCTTCAGTACTTTTTGATACTACTTCTATGCATAGATTTATATATGTGCCCATTGTGGAGAGCCTTAGGCCCTGTGTTTCTTCTTCTTCTCATATCATGACGCTAGACACTCTATTGGGTATTAGAATGTCATGTGTGTGTCAGTGCAAGGAGTTCCCCCTAGAGGATGGTGGGTGTCACTTTCTATGATACCTCTATGTCTTAGAGATGACGGGCTATGATGCCATCCTCGGGATGGACTGGTTGTTACCCTTTCGAGCCTTTGTAAATTGCTATCGTCGTAGGGGGATTTTCACATCACCAAAGGGTGGAGAGTTTCTATACAAGGGCGAATGGGATGTCTAGGAGAGCCGACATGGACCTGAGGATCGTGGGAGAGGTGGTGTAATAGCCCATATTGTGAGTTTATATCTGGATGATCAGGGAACTTGTCATAAGGATTTCCCTCTACTGGTTGATCATTTTAGGGATGTCTTCCCAGATGACATCTTAGGTCTACCTCTGGAGCGAGAGGTGGATTTATCTATTGATCTTGTGCTAGGAGCGGAATCGATGTTCATTCATCCTTATAGGATGGCTACACCAGAATTGAAGGAGCTCAAGAAATAGTTAGAGGAGTTACAATCGGAGGGGTCCATCTGACCCAGTACTTCTCCTTGGGGTTCGCATATCCTATTTGCGAAGAAAGAGGATGGTACCCTCAGACTCTGTGTGGATTATCAGAAGCTGAACCTGTTGATGGTTAAGAACCGATATCCCTTGCCAAGGATTGATGATCTTTTTGATAAACTTCGAGGAGCACAAGTGTTCTAAAATATTGACTTGAGATCTGGATATCATCAGTTGGGCGTTAGTCTATCGGACATAACGCTTATCACCTTTTGGATAAGATATGGTATATACGAGTACTTGGTTATGCTGTTTGGACTCACAAACACGCTAGTGGTTTTCATGACTCTGATGAATCATGTGTTCCATCCAAATCTGGATTCTTTTGTGGTAGTATTCGTGGATGATATCTTGGTGTACTCGCACACTCGACACGACTATACCACCCATCATGAGATAGTACTGAGTTCACTGAGAGAGCATCGGTTATATGCTAAGCTCTCAAAGTGCCACTTCTGGATGGACCAGATACACTATCTAGGTCATATTATCTTAGAGGTAGGAGTTGCAGTAGACCTAGGAAAAGTAAGAGCAGTAGTTTTTTGGGAGTATCCTAAGAATGTATTTGAGATATGGAGTTTCGTAGGGTTTTCTAGTTACTACAGGTGCTTTATACAGGACTTCTCCCTCTTAGCAGCTTCGTTGATAGGTTTGACTAATAAGGGTGTGAAGTTCATTTGGTCAGAAGATTGAGAGACAGCCTTTCAGGAACTGAAGGGAAGGTTGACATCAGCACCAGTCCTGATACTTCCAGAGCAAGAGAAGAGCTATACAGTTTACTGTGATGCATTAGGTATTTTTCTTGGAGTAGTGTTCATGCAGGGCGATCGAGTAGTTGTGTACGGGTCATGGTAGTTGAGGACACATGATAGGAATTACCCAATGCATGATCTCGAGTTGGCTACAGTTGTTCATGTGTTATGTTGTTGGACACATTTTCTCTTGGGAGAAAATTTTGTGGTGTTTACGTACCAAAAAAGCCTTAAATACACTTTACCTAGCGTGAATTGAATTTGAGATAGTGAAGGTGGGCTGAATACGTTCATTCCTTTGACTTTGAGCTTGCCTACACACCTGGTAAGGGTAACGCGGTAGCTGATGCACTAAGTAGAAGGACTCATATATAGGCAGTGCAGGAGGCCAGTGGTGAGTGTAAACTTATGGATTTGTTCTCTGAGATGCATTTGAAGGTTCACAATAGTCAGGGGAAAATCTATCTCTCATCATTAACTATGACTTCTACCCTACTGGATAGAGTGAGGATGAGACAGCTATCAGATTCATAAGGCGTAGTTCCAAGGGAGTCGGTGGCAAGTGAGGAACCTTCTCCTGGTTTGATAATAGGTGATGATGAGGTACTACGTATACATAGATGAGTGTGGGTTCCAAGGGATATACATGAAGATTTTATGCGGGAGTTTCATGCTTCAGCTTGGGTAGTGAATCTTGGAGTTACCAAAATGTACCGTGACTTGAGACGTGAATATTGGTGGCCAGGTATGAAAAGAGAGGTGGCTAGTTTTGTTACGAGATGTCCCGCCATTCATCAGGTGAAGGAGAAGCATCAGAGGCCAGTCAGACTATTACATCAGTTACCCATTCCAGAGTTGAAATGGGATGATGTTTTGATGGACTTCGTGACCGGGTTGCTGAGGTCACCTCTAGGAAATGATTCCTTGTGGGTTGTTTTGGATAGACTTACGAAGGTAGATCACTTTTTTCCGATCATGGAGACTTTCGGTGTTGACGAGCTCAGAAAGTTGTATATCCATGAGGTAGTACGTCTTTATGGGGTCCCTCGTTCTATCATTTTAGATAGGGATGCCCGTTTTACATCTCATTTCGGGCAGAGTTTTCAGAGGGCACTGGGTACACAGGTTCTTTTGAGCCCATCTTACCATCCTTAGACCGATGGCCAGTCAGAGTGTACGATACAGGTGCTAAAGGAAATTTTTCATGCATGAGTCCTAAAATTTGTGGTCTCTTGGGATAGACAGATACCCCTAATCATGTTTTCCTACAATAATAGTTTTCTAGAAACTATTGAGATGGAACATTATGAGGCTTTATATGGTAGTCCATGCCAATCACCTTTGTGATGGTTGGAGGTAGGTGAGGCAACATTACTGGGACCAAATCTTGTGCAGGAGACTTCAGAGCAAGTCCAGTTGATTCAGAAGCAGATGGCTACTGCACAGTCTCGTCATAAATCTTATGCTGATCACCACAGATGACCCTTAGAGTTCGTGGTCAGGGATTAGGTTTTCTTGCGTGTTTCACCAAGGTTGGGACACAAGCCGATCAGGAGACATGGTAAACTTTCACCGTGGTATGGGGGGTCGTTTGATATTATAGAGTGATTCGGGCCGGTTACCTATCGGTTACAGTTACCATAGAGGTATCGGTCCACGCACGACGTCTTCCACGTATCTCAACTACGCCATTATCACTCAGACATGACTAACGTTTTTTATCCTGAGGAGGTTGAACTTCAGTTCGATGCATCCTTTGAGGAGCATCTGATTCGTATTGTTGATAGGAGCACGAAGGTTCTCTAAGGCTGGTCAGTTCCTCTCGTACGGGTGTTATGGAAGTATGGTCGAGCGCAGGATGAAACCTAGGAGTGGGAGGCTGACATACGTGCTCAATGGCTAGATTTGTTCACAGATTTATCTTCACCGCCCGTGGAAGGGAAATTCAGGGATGATTTTTTTAAAGGGGGAAGTTTGTAAGAACCTAGTTTTTATTCTTGAGGTACGGGTTTCTTCTTTTCCTTTTTCCTTAAGTTTTTTTTATAAAATAAGTAAAATGGGGGAAAATCCCAATATTTTTAGGTACACGTCGTGTGCTTTATCCGTGTGGGATGAGTACACAGGGTGTGTAGGTTTGTCGATGATGAAGGGTGTAAAAACTAACTACATGATATGTACTTAGTATATAAACACTGTGTAATCAGTCGGTAGTTGAACAGTAAGGCGGTGGGAGTAGCCGCCAGTGGAACAGTAGTACACTCCATGTACTAAGAAATATACATTGTGTAATCAAGTCAACATATGAACAGTGAGGCGGTGTAAAGTAGCCGCCATAGGAACAGTTTAAAAATGGAAAGTACACGCCATGTACTTGAGAGTACACACCGTGTAGTTATGTTTTTTCACTTAAAACAAGAAGTAGCATCCTTTTTGGATAGAGGAATCTTAGAATAAACCAGGAGAACTAGGAGAGATGGATGAGAGTTGGAAGATCTCCTGATCGCACGCCGGAACTTGGATTCTTCCGTCGTCAATCACGTTTGGACCACGCTAGTAAGGCCTTCCCTCTTCTTGAGTGTTTCATTACAATTCTCTCCTGATGGGAAGTTATTTGAGTTTTAACGTGTAAATGTTTAACTCAGATCTACATCGTTCTCGGTTGTTTCGGGAGGCATCGTTCACGTATATCGATCAGAGGAGATCGAGGTAGGGGGTCTGCTGTTTATTTCCAACTGTTGAGTTGATTTTGTGTATTATAGTGCTATGCGCCCATGTTTGGGGTTTTGTATGGTTGAGGCCTTAGCTTTTAAGATTTCTAGAATTTCATAAATAATCTATTGATAAATATACACTGCTGTTTGGGATCATTCCTTTGATCCAGGGACACCCTGTGGGCGCGTTTCCTTTGTTTAGCTGTTTGGCCAGGATACTCGTGGGTATGCCGTGTTTATAGCATGATTGAGTTTTATTTAGAGGAAACATAATTATATTTCATGCTTATTTGTTGGGCTCGGCCTGGTTACTTTCCTAGCCAGAGGGTAGTGTTTTTCTTAGCCCGAGGGCAGTATTTATCTTGACCTGAGGGTATTGTTTGTTTAGCCTGAGGGCAAAATTTCTTTAGCCTGAGGGAAATGTTTTTTATGCCTGAGGGCAGTAGCTTATTTGCATGAGGGAAATATCTAATATTCCTGAGTTAAATATTCTTTATGCCTAAGGGAAGTTACTAGAGGGTTTTGATTCTGTTTACCTGAGGGTAAGGATTTTCATGTCTGAGGACACGTTTACTTTGAATATTCACTGTGGTGATTTATTTTATTGTACCTGGAAAGATAAAGCACAAGCTTGGAATTGATAAATAATTATTAAAATGTCAATGTAACTAGTAGAGATAGTTACTTTTGAGTACTACCTAGTTTACTGAATTTTTTTTATTGCACATTGTAATAGCCCGAGATTTTATGAAAAATATTCTTTTTATTCTACTAATGTCTTGTGTTATACGCTACACCAAAAGGAGCTTGCACAACACGCATCCTTGACTTGCCTTGCATTACACGCAATCGTAACCTTCCTCGATAGCGTGTGTGGTACGTAATCCTGAGTTTCACGAAACAATGATATGCTATTAAAATATTATTAAAACTAGCCGTTATGAATAGTAATAACCACTTTTTAAATTTTAGAAATTTTAACTCTCAAAATGGACTTTATTTTTGGATTCGGAGTATCGAATTTATCCTAAGGCGAAATTTTGGTACTTTTCGGATAACTTTCATATTCTGATGAATAGTGAAAATTACTAAATTATAATTAAAAACAACTTTTTTAATCGAAATAATTAATAGTGATAAATCATTAATTTGAGTGGTTTTAAAGTATATTTAGAATATATTTTTACAATTTAATACAATGTTGGTCATTGGATGTAATTTCACATTTAAACTAGACATAAACAAGTGTCAATCTTTTGATAGATATTGTTTCTTAAAAACACGCTATTTGTTTTAACAGCGGGATTTAATTATAAAATTAATTAATGCAACTTTTATGTTATGAATTTGGTAAAATAGACTTCATTTTTGAATTCGGAATATGAAATATAGCTTGGGATGAAATTTTGGCATTGTTCTGAAAAACATCAATTTTTGATGAATAGTGAAACTACTAAGTGGTAGGTTAAAAACTGAATTTTGCATAAAACTTAATTTTACCGCTTCTGTGAATGGAATTTCGAAAATCCGAGAGACACGGTTAATATCAAGGACTAAAATGTGGTTCAATGAGATGAAAATAATTTTTTGGTGAATAGTAACTTTTTACTTTTTTTACCACGGTTAATAGTAAATAGGGTAACTAAGGGTAAATATGATATTAATATTACCCTAACACATGTCCTAATTCTATTGGAAAAGTGTAATTCGACCAAAAACAAACTTAGGAATAAAATATGACCATTTAGGCCCACTTGGATTAGATTAGGACATTTATTATTAATTTATTTAAAGAAGGGTTAAAATAGTTAAAATCAAAGTTTAATAAGTAAATCATTTTTAATATGGGGTTATACATAAGATAAATTCGACTATAAATATTCATTAGAAATCTAAAAAGATTTCCTACATGATGGTATTTTATTTGTAATTTTTAGACATCAAATAATATAATTTATTTATGACACAAAGATGATGCAGTAATTATCTTATTAATGAAATATTGACATAATTGATAATATAAATACCAAAATAAATGTAATTTAAGACTTTTTATGAATTACACTAATTTTATAGGTTACTATGATATATTAGTGTTGATTTAATCAACTTGGTTCGAACATATAATTCTGTTATGACCTTCAAAAAAATCATATATCAAATAGTATCAAAATTGACACAAAATAGTTTTTAAATCAAATATTATATTATTAATTGTTATTTTATTCCTAAAAATCTATGGTTCGGCCAAATGACTTAGATAAGGATATATGTATTAATAATATACAATTTGGGGTTCGTTTGGCATTTTATAGTAAGTTTATTAACCATATAGTGAAAGAAAACAAAAAGACACGGTAAAAGTTAAATTATTTAACTTAGAGTTAAATCTAATTGATAAGGTTAAAATAATACCCTAAACTTGTCTAAATCCTATTGGTTGATAGGATTTAGACCCATCCCCACTTTAGCTTCGAAATAAGACCCTTTGGAACCATTATAAACCGATTTTGACTTTAATATAAAATAATATTTTGAGATATTCCTAAGGTGCCCCTCTCCTCCCCTATAAAAGGACACCTCCTCCCCCTCCTCCTCACACCAATTTGAGCACTCAAGCTCGGCCAACCCCTGCCAATTTCTCCTCTCCACTTCCCTAGCAAAATCCTAGAGGTTCTGGTCTTCCTCAAAGACCAATTTTAGTGCTCTAAGAGGAGGTCTCAAAGAGGCACTTCAAAGAAGAGGTAATTACCGTTACCAATTCTTTCATCTTTATTTCTTCTTCCACTTCTTCTTCTTAGGTTGTTTCATTATGAAGTAATAACATAAGTATAACTAATATACTGATAT
Organism: Viscum album; assembly: GCA_963277665.1. Classification (NCBI taxonomy): domain Eukaryota; kingdom Viridiplantae; phylum Streptophyta; class Magnoliopsida; order Santalales; family Viscaceae; genus Viscum; species Viscum album. The sequence continues at coordinate 1,449,476,034 of OY728146.1, read as the reverse complement.
GTTATTATAAGTATGAAACAACCCTATTTCACCATCTATCCATCCTACGGAAAAAGAAATCACCGCGCATGCGTACGTAAGGAATACCGTCTCCACGCCGTGGTGTAATCTATTTTCCACCACCACCTTACATGGATGGGTATAATGGTGTAAAGAATAACTATACATAGTTATTACAACATCATATTGATTCTGATATATTGTATAATCCACTCCAATTCAATTCAATATTTATAGAAATGATATCATCGCTCGTGCGTACGTACGGAATACCGTCTCCACGACGCGATGAGATTCATTCTCCATGTTAAACATTTAAGAATGATTATAATGTATATATAAGAAATAATAATGAAATATATGACATTATAAAGCTACTGTATTTATGTATATATATACATATGTATTTCATCTACTTACTTCCATTTCAAGACAATAAGGAAAGGAAAACAGCGTTCATGCGTACGTACGGACTACCGTCTCCATGAACGGTGTTTTTCATTTTATTTATCTACCTATTATATATATATATATAATGAATATATATGATATGTAAATCATATTTTATATTCTGGAAGTAAGTAAATCATGATATAAGTAATAATGATGTCAAGAACAACAAGTCAAAACACCTACAATAAATGAAACGATTTTACCCAAAACGCTTCTTTAACATGGAATTTACAAAAGAACGGGTAATATAATGTCATAAGTGAACCATATATGATATCATAACAATGAATATGATTCTTTAATAAGTCAATAACATTATTTAAACCATTATACAGGAGCTTCGGACACGAACAAAGCAAATCGGACCTAAGGTAAGGGAAATATCACAATCTCATTTTTATCCGAGATTGTTTATACTTTGGTATTTATTGGGGTGTATTTTATCATCCACATCCATGTTTCTTCAATATGTAATATTATTTCCATCCACCTACAATTTTTTAAATCCAATTTTACCCTTCGGTGAGTTTTTAGTAAAAGATATGAAAGGAATCTTTTGTCGTTTTTTTATACGAGGTACTTTTTGACTTTTCCGACAAAAGTACGAAGACTGTTTTTTTTAACTTATACGGAACGAACGGATTTATACTGTTTTATAAAGCCTTATTTTCATGAAGCTTCCTCTAAAATATTTCATGACTATTTTCAATAAAATATCTTTCTTTTAAAATTTCATGATGTTTTGTGAAAAGAAATTGATTTTGAAGAAGAAAGGATATTTTCCTCAAGAATTCAATTCAAGTGTTTTATCAAAATTATTTTCCATATAAGATAATAAAGGGTTCTGTTTCTATCCATGTTTTTACATCGATTTGACTATGTTGTGATGGAATTATGTTTATGAATTCCTTTATCTTATATGAATGGTTTTAGGATGTCATGTTGTTTAAGAATCCCATTTTTATTACATGGGTTATGCAATGATGTATGATTTATGATTTTGTGGAACACATAAGAAAGGATTCATTAAGAGATGGGTGGGACCTATATCTCCCTCCAATGCATTGGGTAAAAATTTTATATCTCATGAGATAGACATGGCTGGAATGGTAGGTTATACCGGTTCAGTGAAACAGGACTGAAACGAGGATTACTCGATTCAGAAAGGGACTTTGTCCACTAAGATAGTCTTGGCAATGAGTCTTGACTAACAAGAAATGATTTTCTATGATTATGTGTGTATGCCACAATGAGTAATGTTTTAAGTTATGATTTCATTTTCACTTCTATGATTTATACCATGTTATGATATTATGAGCTCTTTTGCAGGTTAAGATTTCCAAAAGCTATGTTCTTATGTATATGATGTGATTGATATTTCTTTTGTTTACCCTTACTGAGCATTTGAGCTCACCCTTTTATGTTTTCTTTTCCCCAGGATATAAAGAAAGGTTTTTAGGTAAAAAAAAGGGAAGATATTTATGGGATATATTGAAGATCTTTCACCACAATTAGAAGATTACGTTCCGAGTCTCCAAATACACTAAACTATTACGATCCTTGTGTGTGTGTTTTTGTTATGTACTAAGTAATCCGCAAAAGTAATGTAATGTCCATGTACGATAAGCTTCGGGTCTCTACACACATTGTTGTTGCACATTTTCACTAACAGTTGGGCACGGGCCTTTGGTGGTTCCCTATTAGGATTTATTTCTCACACCATGTTTGAGTCATGTCTTGGGCCTAAACAGATTATATTGAAGCATGTGTCGATAAGGGAAAGGGACCATATACAGGTACATGATTGTTTTAGAGGAGTATAAGAGCATGGGACCGAGCTTAGGCTTGTGATGCTGCTGAGTTCCTGTTGCACTATTTTGTTTTGGTTTGCTGTATTTGGTACTTGTACTGTATTGTATTTGATTGCAGTGTATCCTATTTTGATTGCTTTATTAGAAATAGGACAAATTGCATCATCATATATATATGACTATTGGTTGTATTTTACTTCAGTGTCGTTGTCCTTTCATCTTTCTATTGTTTACTGCTTATACTTTTTATATGTTTATATTTTTCTAATGCACTACACTTTGACAAATGAGGACATAGTTTTCCCACTATCAGTCATAGGACATCGCTGCTAGTTGGCAGCCTCTGGCCTTTGAGGAAATGAGCTTGAGTTCATGTGACCAACCGGGTTCGGGGAACACGTTTAGTGGCACCCGGATCCGGGACGTTACAAATTTTAAAAAAATATTTTGATTAAAAAGTAAACTTTTAAACTAGAAAATGATGATTCTAATAAATGGCAGAGGGTAAATCTATACATGTCATACAAGGTAAAAAGAATATTCTTTTTGCATGGTAAAGGGTTAGAAAAAAAACTTGTTTGGAAAGAAATAATAACATTCCTTTGAAAATATATGTAAAATATAAAAAGGGAAAAAAATTATTTAATAAATCACTTTCGAAAGGTTAAAAACATTTTTTAAAACCCATTTAAAAAGCATGGGTTTTTAGAAGAAAACATTTTCTCAGACTAAATAGAGAAATGATGTTGTGTTTTATTTAAAACATTTTCTAAAACATTTTGAGTAACAAAGAGTGGAAAATGGTACTATTAATTTCAAAAGTTTATGAATATCCATAGGAGAATAAAATTAAATGATTTATTAAATAATTATCCAATAAATTCCACTTATGTAAATTCAAGTGTAAATAATCCCAAAAAAATGAGATTGTGAAGTAAACCCTTGAAAAGACTATAATTTTTATGTGTGTATAAGTAAATAAATAGATTATGTGTGTCAAATTTAAAGAAAAATAAAAAAATAGGAAATAAAACGATATAAAGTAAAAAATATATTACCAAATAATCTTAGAATATTAACGACAACAAGTATAACAACCCTTCTCTTTATAAAACACTTAAACATGATTTATTATATAAACATGCACTTTAGAAAAATCTGAGGATTTATAGGTGTAGTTTCTTGGGAAATTAGTAACATTACATGACAACTTAATCCATAAAATAAAATATATTCATTGAAAACTTCTTTTACATGACTACAATATTCCTTAGTAATTAGCATTGCATGGGATAACCTGAGGATATACATAAGAAAATAGTGATATATAAATCCCAGTAAGAGAGTAAACAAGGAATAACATGAATAATACAATACATGTTAGGAAATAGGCATATCAAAAGATCATAAGAGAAACATTAACATAAAGGCATGATATGGCAATATTATCATAACATAGAGATGTGGCAACAACATTTAACATGATATTAGCATGATCCAAGGCTCATTGCACATAGAGCATGAGTAAACCCTAACTAAACTTTGAATTATCATGATTGAACCCTCATTTCACAATTTTTATCATGATACTATTCTTTACTCAATTCATTGGAGCGCTATCAGGGCGCACCCTTAATCATTTCAATTCATACATCAGTGTTCTACATTGATCATATAACATGGAATCATTCAACATCAAAAGATATTCAATGATTAAATAATGTGGAATACATACATGAAGGTACCATTAAATAATTATATGTGCATAAATGTTCATACCCTTGATAGAGAAATGGGTACGTTATTCACTACATAAGGATTTTGGCTTGGAAAATCGTGGTGCAATTTCGGTAGCATAACGACGTGACATAAAAATTCATAAAAATGGTTTATGAGAGAGAAATTGTATCTCATAATATGTATATGAAATATAAAGTAAAGTTTTAATATAGATACATTCTATAGCACATTTAATTTGAAAAAAAAGGCGTAACATAAAAAAGAAACTTGAAGAAAGAGGAGAAATGAAATAACTCTTACGAAATTTTGGCATGGTAACAGGTGTTCATGGGAGGGATTAATGAAGGATAAATAGGTATCTCATCATTAGAACATAATTAGGGAAGAATGGGGGAGGTAAAAATCATACCCCAACATTTTTAAGTTAAAATAGAAGGGTATAACAACATAAAGAAACTTAGAGAAAAATGAGAAAGAAGAAATCCCTTACTTGGCAGTGTGATCTCAAAGGCTTGTGAGAGGCTTGAGAGAGGATTCTTGGAAGATTGGGGCAACTTGAGAGGTTTATAGAGAGAATATGGTATAGTAGGGACATTCTCCAAGTATTTTGAGTGAAGAGAAGTTGGATAATGGGTGGGTTTATATAAGAAAAGATGTGGGAATTCTTTAATATTTCACAAACTTATGTTTTGGAACCATATAATTAAATATTCAAAATCACAAATCAACACATGGTTTTTCCCATGTTTTTTCCAATGGGGAGTGTAAAAAATTATTTTATAAGAAAAATTTCCAAACTTATAAAAATATTAGGCTTTATTATGTGGAGGTGAGTAACACTCTCAAGGAAATCATTTTTAAAAGTTAAAATATTTTATTAGTCTTGGCGGGTCAACTAAGGAACCATAAAATTATTGAAACAAATCTGTAATAAAATTATATTAAATTTAAAAGATATATTGTCTGAATACCCATTTCATATTATTTTATTACATCACTATTGGGTCATTATGATGTCATAAAACACATTATATATTTAAATGATATTTAATTTTTACCCAAAAATTTGACTGTCTCAAAAAATTATGAAGAATTCACTGTTAGATAATTTTGACATCCTCAATCCACAAATAATATTCATTTTATCTAAATAATTTTTTAAATATGTGAACTTTTACTTTTAAAATAAAAAACTAACATTTATTGAAAATTCATGCGTTTTGACAAAAACAGCTTTGAAACCTTAATAAAAATTACAATTGTATTCATAAAAATTATACGATCATTTAAATTTAATAAAAAATAATTTAGTAATAATATTTTATTAAAAAAATTATTTAATTCAAAAATCCATTAATTCATCAAAATAGATTTATTAATTAAATTTTAATATTAACTAAAAATAGTATTTGTTCTTTAAAAACCATATACAAAGTAAGAATAATAAAATGAAAGTATATTATTTATACAAAAATAATGCACATAATAATAGTTCTAGGTTCTTATTACATAACCCCTTAAATACCCACAAATGAACTAACGGTTTGTGTGTGATGGTGACAAACTATTGGGGTGGCTTGGATAACATCACTCGGGTGGTAATCTCTATTAACTTACACTTCTTCAATAGATAGTTCCATTAAAGATTAACATCATGTAGCTTAGGTTGAGATTGGTCAAGAGAAAATCCCAGTGATGCAACCTCCTTTCCAAGCTCTGAAAAATGGGATTCGTATGGAGTAATTATATTCGATGAGGCCATCGCTTCCTTTGTCTCAGTAAATAGGATTTAATAAAGCCCTATATTTATACTAATCATGTGATCATTGTTCATCAAATATATTAGCAATGGTAACAATTCTTATTAGTATTTCTAAATCGAAAATCATAATACCAAGGAAGTGCATGTGTTTTATATAACCATTTTACATAATAATACATTTAATTAGATTAATAGAAATTTCATTAATAAAAGTTTCGGTCTTCACAATATTCCCCCCTTAAGAAATTACTCCCTCGAAATTTCATTTTACCACTCAAAAATAGATGAGGGTAACTCTACTTTATCACTCCCTCTAATCCGCACGTTGGCTCTTAAAACTTGTGGTTTCTCCACAACACCTTGACGAGGGGCATTGTCTTATATCGTAGAACTTTTTTCTACGATCAAAGATCTTTACCGGCTTCTCTTAATAAGAGAGTTCACTCTCAAATGGTACTACCTCTAGATTGAGTTCATGCGATAGGTCAGGTATGTACTTCCTCAATAGTGATACATGGAATATATCATGTACTTGAGATAGGTCTGGTTGTAGTGATAGTCGATAGACCATTGCTCCAATGCGATCACAGATCTTAAAAGGGTCGACATACCTTGGACTAAGATTTACACTCTTCTCAAATCTCATAATTGTCTTCCATAGTGATATGTGGAGGAATACCATGTCTCTAATATCAAACTCTATGTCTCATCGATAATTATCAGCATAGCTCTTTTGTCGACTCTAAGAAGTTTTATTGTCCTTCTAGATGATCTTATTCATCTCCCCCATTTCTTAGACCATTTTTGGACCTAGGAGTTTTCACTCCCTAACTTCATCTCAACATGTTCGTATTCTACACCACTTCCCATAGGGCTTCATGAGGATCTATTTGGATGCTTGAGTGGAAACTGTTATTGTAATAGAACTCAACCATAGGAAGATATTGATCACATCCTTCTTTGAAGTTCATTGATCATGATCTCAATATGTCCTCAAGTGTTTGGATAGTTCACTCAGATTGGCCATTATTATGAGGATGATAAGTTGTACTGAAGTTCATCTCAGTATTCAGAGATTGTTGGGGACTCTTATAGAACTTAGAGGTCAATCTTTGATCTTGATCAGATACAATTGATAGTGGTACTCCATGCATCCTTAATAGTTCTCTGATGTATATCTGTGATAGTTGATCCAATGATAAACACTCTAGAATTGGAATGATATGTGCAGTATATGTTAGATGATCCACAAAAACCAAGATAGCATTTCTTCCTTTGGATGTCTTTGGAAGTCTAGTGACAAAGTCCATGGTGATGTTCTCCCATTTCTATATTTGTATAGGTAAAGGTTACATCATCCCCTTAGACTTCTGGATCTCAACCTTTACTTGCTGATATACCAGGTAGTTTGATGTATACTCAGCAATCTCATTCTTCATGTTATCCCACCAATAATTCTCTTGGAGATCTCGATGCATCTTTGTGTTTCCTAGGTGAATGGAGAAATTCAAACTATATGAATCATCAAAAAGTTCATTATTTAACTCCAGATTTGATGGAACACATTGTCTTGGCCCAAATCTCACAATTCCTTCTTCATTAACATTGAAATCTGAGGATTTTCCTTTTCTGATAGATTCTGCTTTCTTCTGAATTCCCACATCATCCTTTTGAGCATCCTTTATCCTTTACAAAAGAGACAATTAAGCAATAATTTGTGAATGGATTGAAGATTTTCCCTTCTTTATGATTCCCATGTAAATATTCATGAAATCTAAGAAGATTGGATCCTTTTAAATTCTCATCAATGAAAGATTTTATAGATCCTTTCTACATAGATCATCTACCACCTTGTTTTCTTTCCCCAGATGGTAGTGAATTGAGCAGTCATAGTCTTTGATCAGATCTAACCATATTCATTGGCATATATTCATCTATTTCTGTGTAAAAATATACTTGAGGATTTTTTTGATTCTTATATATTTCAAACTTCTCCCAAAAGAGATAATGTCGCCAAATTTTTAAAGAAACTATTACTACATCCAACTCCAAATCGTGTGTTGGACAATTTTTCTTGTGAAATTTCAATTTAATTGAAGCATAAAAAATGAATTTGTTATTTTTCATCAACAAACATCCCATCCCCTTCTTCTAATCATCACTGAATACCACAAAAAGTTAGCCACTTGTGGGTTGTGTGAGAACGAGTGCAGTGATAAGCCTCTTTTTCAACTCCTTGAAGCTAACGTCACATTCATCACTCCAATCAAACTTGAATCCCTTCCAAGTTATCTTGGTAAGATGGTTTTTCAATAATGAGAAATTTTTCACAAATCGGTGATAATATCCATCTAACCCTAGGAATCTATGGATATCTATCACCGATGTTGGCCTCGGCCATCCCTCATTTCATTTTTCTTGGAGGGATCTTGAAATATCCCATTTCTTTTCATGATATGACACAATAATGAGAATTACTTCAACCAGAACTCACACATGTTGTAATTTTCATAGATCTTCTCCTTTCACAAGGTCTCTAGTATAGTTCTTGGATGCTTATCATTCTCCTCCTTGGTTTTAGAGTATATTATAATATAATCTATAAAGACTACCACAAATATTTCAAGATAATATCTAAATACTCTATTCATAAAGTCCATGAATATTTCTGGAGAATTAGTGAGTCCTAAAGGCATTACTATGAATTCATTGTGCTCGTACCTTGTATGAAAAGCAATCATGGGTATGATCCTCTTTCTTTACCCTTACCTGGTAATACCCTGAATGCATATCCACCTTTGAAAAGTATTTTTCTCCATTTAGCTAATAGAACAAGTCATCAATTTGTGGAAGAGGATACTTGTTCGTTATCATGATTTTGTTGAGATCATGATAATCAATGAAAAGGCGCATTTACCCATCCTTTTTCTTGAAAAATAGGATCAGTGCACACCATGGTGAAGCATTAGGGCATATAAACCTTTTATCTTGATTATTCTCTAGTTATTTCATTATCTCCTCAAGCTTCCCAATACCCATTCTATACAAATTCTTGGATATTGGCAATACCCCAGGTATATGATCAATTAATAATTAAACATCTCTTCTAGAAGGAAGACCAGGAAATTCTTTTGGAAACACTTTAGTGAATTCCCTCAATTGGCATGTCATAAAGGATGGTTGCTTCCTTATAATCAGTCATTTGAGCAAGATACGCTTGCTCATAGGGTAGTAATAACCATACTTGAGATGATTGTGCTAAAGAAGATTCATCCAATTTCTTTCACTTGTATAGAATTGGGGGTTGATTCGCCATACAAAGAGTGATTTCCCTCTCACAGAAATTTATGTTGCCTCTATGGAAATTCAATCCATGCCAATAATTTCATCAGATTCCACTAGAGGGAGTATAATGAGGTTCACTGGGAAGCTCAATCTACAAATTGTGGCAGTGGAGAAGTTTTATTCATGTGATGCAATAATTTCCCTATTTTCTGTTCTCACCGACATCTCTACTTCCATGATTTTTGGTGGTGTTGGGATTGTTCTACTAAAATTTCAGGATATAAAAAAAATGTGTAGAACCATAATCAAAAATTAAGTTCTCTATTCTTGAATTAATGACCATTGTTCCTGTCACCACTTTTTTTCAGGGTTCCCTTCGGTAGTAGTGATGGAAAAAGATTTCCCTTGCTTCCTTAGAGGTTTTTGGTTGCCTCCAAAAACCCTTGGCTTAGGGAACTAGTCTGAAAAGTTCCCTAGTTATTTGCAGTTAAAGCAATGAAAAATACATTTAAAGTAGAATGGAGCATTCTTATCCTCTATCACCGCAGCGGGTTTTTCTTGTCGGAAATTAATGTCCATGTGCCCTTCTTTTTCACACCTAAATCATTTCCTCGTCCCCTTCAGGCAATTTACAAGGTGCTTCTTTCCACACCTTTGGAAAATTGGGTGCTAGAATTTCTTAGCACCATTGGATTTATTCATCAGGCCACTAGAATTAAAGTCCACTTTCTGCTTCTTATCCCCATGATACCCTTGAGATTTTCTGATCACTATTTTGACTTTGAGGTCACATCGGACAATTTCATCATAGCTGTAGAAGTCATGGATTGCTAGGGCTTTATGTAGGCGAGGTTTTAGCCCACAAAAGAAGTGTTCAAGCTTGAATTCGGGGGTAACGACAAAGCCATAGCCATATCATGAAATCCTTGTGAACTTTTCCTCATATGCTCTGATGGATTCATCATATTTTTGTTTGAGGGAAAGGAAGTATCTTTCCATCTTAAGTCATAGGGTGCGTTGAAAATACTTATCGAAAAACATTTTCAAAAAATACTTCCATTAAAACACCTCGATATCTTTGTCAGGCTTCATATTTTTTATCAATGTCCACCATTGATCAGCTTCACCCTCTATATAATAAGAAGCTAGAAAAATCTTCTCTTGTTCAGAACATTTAAGGATGGAGAAGATCTTCTCAATGGAGTTGATCTATTGTTCTGTGATCGAGGGATCAGATGATCCATTTAATGTAGGAGAACTTTTTCTCATGAAGCTCTCAATTACGGCTTGTTATTTCATAGGGGGGGTGTTGAACATTCATGTTGACCCATGTTTCTATTCAAAACTTGATTTTACTAAGAGAGTATCATGAAAAAGTCTGATATTCCTGCTCCGATCGGATTGGGAGTCTCATTAGAACAGTCATCACCTTGATCTTCACATCAATTGTCAGCTCGATTCCTCCTATTAGTATCCATTGGCTGGAATAAAATGAATTTTATTGGTAACACATAAAGGAGAATCCAGTGACAAAAAAAGGTTGACTTATAAATTACATTACTTTTCTTAACATACGAATTTATAGGCTTTAATGTATGTTATTCATGATCTACTTCCCAACATAAATTCTTAAGGGAATTTTTTTATTCCCTTAATAATGGTTCGTAATAATATTATAAATGTACCAAAGCATATCCCCCGGTAATGTCTAACCAGGAGTGATGTAAGGCTCTTTTTCGTGCACCATTTCCCATTCAATTCTATATCAAAGCGATGTTTTCTGGTTTTATCCCTGGATATGTTTATGTTAGAGCCGCCTCTACTTGTTCGTATACATATAGGGATGTATTTTCTTGATAAACCAATTACTCTACTCTGACCAAAATTTAGGGATGTTTTTATTATACTTAGTCTTATCCCAAAGGCTTTCACTAGGATTTTATAATCCAAATCCCAAAAATAACTAAACCTATCCTTTGATACCAACAATGACAACTCTTCTCTTTATTACACACTTAAACATGATTTATTACATAAACTTGCACTTAAGAAAAATGTGAGGAATGAGAGGTTTAGTGTATTGAGAAATTAGTATCATTACATGACAACTTAAGACATAAAATACAACATATTTATTGAAAACCTCTTTTACATGACCACAAAATTCATTCGTACTTAGCATTGCATGGGATAACCTGAGGACATACATAAGAAAAGGGTGAGTTATAAATCACAATAATGGAGTAAACAAGGAATAACATGAAGAATAAAATGCATGTAAGGAAATAGAAATATCAATGGAGAATAAGATAAACATGAACATAAAGGCATGATATAGCATGATTTTCATAACATGGATATGTGGCAATAACATTTAACATGATATTAGCATGAGCCAAGGCTCATTGTACATGGAGTATGACTAAACCCTCATTACACTTAAATTAGCATCATTAAAACCTAATTTCACATCAATTAGAGTGATTAAAACCAAATTTCATATGGATTATCATGATATTATTCTTCAACCAATGCATTGGAGCGCTGTCAGGGCATACCCTTCTTAATAATTTTATTTCATGCATAAGTGTGCACATGGATCATATAACATGGAATCATTCAACATAATACGATATTACACGATTAAAGAATGTGGAATAAATAAATTTAAGTACCATTAAATAATTATAAGTGAATAAAAAATAATAACCTTGATAGAGAAATGGGTATGGTATTCATTACACAATGATTTTGGCTTGGAAAATCGTGGTGCAATTTCGGCAGCATAACGACATGACATTAAAATTCATAAAAATGGTTGATGAGAGTGAAAGGGGTATATAATAATATATACATGAAATTTAAATTGAGGGTTAATATAGATACATGTCTCAATATATGGTATTTGGATATAAAGGGCGTAACATTATAAATAAACTTGAAGAAATAGGAGAAATGGAATAACTCTTACAAAATTTCAGCATGGCAACGGGTGTACATGTGAGGTATTAGTGAGAGAGAAAGAGGTCTCTAATCATTAGAATATAAGTATGGAATTATTTGGGAGGTGTTAAATCATACCCCACCATTTTTAATTGAAAATAAAAGGGTATAACAACATAAAGAAACTTGGACAAAACTGAGAAAGGAAGAAATCCCTTACCTGGAAGTGTGATCCCAAAGGCTTGGAAGAGGCTTGAGAGAGGATTCATGGGAGCTTGGTGTTCCTTGGATGGTTTTTAGAGAGAGGAGGGAAGATTATAGACGTGATACAAGTATTTTTAGTGAATAGAAGTGGGATATTGGGTGAGTTTATATAGGAAAAGGGAGGGGAATTCTTTAATATTTCACAAACAAAGGTTTTGGAATATATATAATTAAATATTCAAAACCATAAACTAACCCATGGATTTTGCCCATGGTTTTTGAAAAAAGGGATTTGTAAAAAATTATTTTAAAATTACAATGTCCTAACTTACTAAAATATTAGGCCTCCTTATGCGTAGATGAGTAACACTATCAAGGAAATCATTTTAAAAAGTTAAAATATTTTATAAGTCTTGGAGGGTCCACTAAGGCACCATAAAATTAATCAAAAAAATATAAAATCACATTATTTTAAAATTAAAACATATATTGGACTAATACACCTTTTATAGTATTTTATTACATCACTATTAGGTCATTATTATGTTATAAAACACATTATATATTTAAACGATATTTAATTTTTACCCAAAAATTCGACTATCTCGAAAAATTATGAAACATTCACTATTATATAATTTCGACGTACAGAATCCCAAATTAATATTCATTTTATTAAATAGTTTTCTAAATATTTGAATTTTTAATTTTAAAATAAATACTCATATTTATTTAAAATTCATGGGTTTTGACAAAAATAGCTTTCAAACCATAATAAAAATTACAATTCTATTCACAAAAATTATACGATCATATATATTTAATAAAAATTAATTTAGTAATAATATTTTATTAAAAATATTATTTAATTAAAAAATCCATTAATTAATCAAAATATATTTCATAATTGAATTTTAATATTAACTAAAAATATTATATGTGCTTTAAAAACCATTTGCAAAGAAACAATAATAAAATAAATGTATATTATTTATACAAAAATAATGCACATAATCATACTACTAGGGTATTATTACATAACCCATTATAACTCATGTATAAGTCCTAATGATAAGGGTTGTGATGGTTACAGACTCTTGGGGTGGCTCGGATAACATTGCTCGAGTGGTAATCTCTATTAACATCCACTTCTCATATAGGCGGTTCCGTTCAAGCTTAACGTGTTGAAGCTCAGCATGGGCTTGGTCAAGAGAAAATACCAATGTTGCTACCTTATTTCCAAGATCCAAAAAATGGGTTTAGTATAGAAAAATTCTACTGGATGATTCCATCTCTTCCTTTTTCTAAATAAATTGAATTTTTTGAAGACCTATATTTATACAAATAATGTGATCATTGTTCAACGACTATATTAGAAATGGTGTCAATTATTAAGGGTATTTTAAAATCCAAAAACATAAAACCAAGGATGTGAATATATTTTATATAACCATTTAACATAATGAGATATTTAATTATATCCAGAGAAATTTTCATTAAAAAGTGTTTGCGTCATTACAACAAGGAAGTAATATAACCCAAAGAAAAGAAAATGGGTTATGAAATTCTTTTCCACTTAAAAATACTTAATTAAAATTAAATTGGATGAAATAATTAAAATTTTAACTCATAGTATCATGAATAATTAATTAATCATGATATTAAATGTAAAATTGGATGTATTTACACCATATATAATAAATTGGTGCACATCAATAAATTATGTCTCAGAGAATGGAAATTGAGACGAAGTACCTTACTACTTATTAACATTTGAATCACAATCCCCATGAAAGAGATAACTACAAAAAAATAAAATTCCAAAAATATAAAATAATTCATGATATAATATATCAAAATTGGTATTATATATACCACACAAAAGAATTAAGTTGTGAAAATGGTGTATGCCTCATGGAAAGAAAAGTGATACCAGAATCTATTACCTTATGTTTCCTTTCGAGTGAACATACTTTAACCTCATGTATAATGGTTTTAAAAATGTCACTAACTTATAACATAACCGTAGTATTATTTATATTATCATATATTAACTTCCTATAATATCTTGTAACCCTTTTGTTAATAATCTTTCATCATTTTCACTATTTTCTGTCTTAATTTCCTAGTTTGTCGTGTTAGTTTTAAACTGTTATTTTTGCTTCTATTACTTAGATCATGATTTAATCATCTCAAGAATATAAAACATGATGTAAATTTTATATTTATTCAGAATATATTTATTTATAACAATCCATAATATTTGGAGATATGAAATGAAATGCATCGCTCATAGAGACGATAGACTATACATACGCATGAATGCTACTTCCATTTCTTTATCATATTTTAAAATAATTAAAATTAAATGATATGTATATATATGTATATTATATTCCAATATAATTTTTATGTTATATATATTAAATATTTTTATTAAAACCATACTTTATACATTCCTTGTATAGCATGAATGAATCAAATCACTTTGAGGGTGTGGTAGTCCACACTTCCACAAACGATGTTGTCGTATTCCAACAAAATGGAAAGGATAAAGCTAAGTGTTATATAAAAAATTAAAAAAGAATAAAAAAATTATAAATATCATATTTATCAAATATAAATATTTATCATATCATAATTACAAAGCATGAGAGATGGTAAAGGAAAAAAACGAACTATCATAATTTCATGAGACGGTAGTTCGCCCCGCACGAATGGTAATTTCATTACCAATTTAATGGAAGTGTGTGTAATTTTAGGTATGAACCATAGAATAAAAACAAATAAGTATATTAAGGATATAATTTTATTATATAATAATTAATTAATAATATTTTATTGGGTGGATAATTAAAATAAAACAAAAGATCTTGAGGAAGAATGTTACCTCTTATTTGGGTAACTCCTTTTTCTTTGCACTAGAGGGATTCATTGGTTTGTTTTATGTCCAATGGGATAATTATAATTTTATGAGAGGTATATTATGAGATTATTTTTTTAATATTTAATTCAATAAAATGTGGATTGAGGTTTGTGAGTAAGTGGGAGGGGTGAGTGCCTTTTTATAGTGGAGGGGGAGTCGTATTCTTTAAAATCATTGGAAATTGAATTCCACAAACTTTTTTCCTATAAATATTGTATAAAATAATGGTTAAAATTAGATAAAAGGGGTTATAGGCCTGAAATATGTCCATATAATTGATTTTAGAAAAGTGGATAGGATATTTTGGCACTTAAGGTTATGTTTTAGTCCCTTGTTAAGCCAACCTTTTCTTACTCGATGTAATTAATATTAATCACTTTCACTAATATTTTTTTTAAAATAAGTTTAACTTATGATAAAATAAAAATTATTATGATTCCAAATATGGAATCCATTTTTCCATATTCAAGTCACATATTTGTTAGAAATTAATTTAAACTTAATCCCACAGACGGGATGATAAAGAGGGGTTTTAAAGTGAAATGTTACAAAGTCTAGTATGTTTTTTATATTCTATTTCAAAGTTAAATTGATTCCAATTACCTAAATTGTATTAATATAGATAAATTTTATCTAATTAAATTTTAAAACTAGTCAGAAATATAATTTATCCCTATAAGTAAATTAGACGAAAAAGCAGTTTTGAAATAAAATTCAGTATTTTTCAGTATTCATCAAAAAAATGAAACCTTGAAGAAAATTTCCAAAAATTCACCCTAAGATAATTTTTATGTTTCTATTTAAAAAATGTATTTTATTTTTTCATATTAAATTTATAAAAGTTCCTAAATTTTTTTTGAAATAGGTTCACCATTAAAAGGCGGTAAAATTGTCTTTCTAGAAAAATACCATTTTAAGCATAAATATGATTTATTCTTATCTTATGACTATAAAATATAATGGATTAATATAAATTATATTTTATTGAATATATAAGATATATATTTCATTAATATAATTCAATAATTTTAATTAATTTAATTTACTAGTATAACATATTTTTGTGAGCATAAAAACATTTCTTTTTTATTCAATTGGTTTTTATATTCATTTATAATTAATTGGTAACCTATGAATTCATTTTGTATTTTTATAAAACATATATTTTCATAAGTTAGTAAATAATATTCATAGATTTAAATTTA
This sequence comes from Viscum album, assembly GCA_963277665.1. NCBI lineage: Eukaryota > Viridiplantae > Streptophyta > Magnoliopsida > Santalales > Viscaceae > Viscum > Viscum album. The sequence goes on along the minus strand of OY728146.1, from coordinate 1,449,459,705 downwards.
ATGGATGGGTTATAACTTATAATATTAAATAATAATATTTTAATAATATATCATTACTCAGTAAAACTCGGTCTTGCATGTAATGCAAGCTATCACACAAACTTGTTGTTGTGTGGCACACACGTTAACTAAGTATCACGTTCATTGAAATAAATATCATAGATTGAATTTATTTAAAATATTATATATATTATAAAGTCTTCAGATATTATATTCCCTTATGCACTTGGTGTTATATGTCATACACGTTATTTAATACAATTATATTACTTTAGAATTTTGGGGCATTACATTATGTGTTCAATATTATATTTACATAAAATAAATAAATTTTTTGAATACTTTTGAATAAAATGTCTTCTGAACATGATGATGTTACCAATATTAGGGAATAATAATAAGTTGATGATGAAGTTGTAGGATTTTTATGGGATCAACGCCATATTAATGAAAAAAATAAGAATGATGCAACATTATAGTGCTGACAAAAATTATCAAGGTAAGATGTAAGGGTATAAAATGTGAGGTTGGATAGAATCAACTCGACCAACCTGTTAACCCCAATAATTAAATGTTCATTAGTTATGTTGGGGTCACAATGAGGATTAATATGTCGATTGATATAGATTCAAGGAACTATGTCCAACCTGTAATGAAGAAAACTCTTTGGGAATATATTAAGGTATTGTTATGATATAAATTCTCTATCTTAGAAAAAAATTATATAATGAAACTTTGGTTTAATTTTAATTATCCTTTGCAGAGTTTGTCTATTTTAAATGATTTTTGTAAGAAATGTGTCTTAATGGCTACCAGAAAAGTTCATAGAGGCTTCAATACACTACTTAATATGCTTTATCTTAGGAATGTTGAGGGGAAAATAAATCCACACCCACTAGTTACTTATGCACACATTATAAATCAAGAAACATGGAATACCTTCACGGGTCATGGTAACATACTATTATAGTTTTTAGGTATTACTAAACCCCTATTTTTTAACTTTCTTTGGTTGGTTTTTATTTGGGGTTTCTTTGGGAGAAATTCTGAATTTTTTGGACGTTTTTTGGCTAGTGCATAGTTGGTGTATGATTTTACCAAACTGTACGCCCTACTAGAGAAACTGTGAAACCCAAGGTAGTGGGATTTTTTAAAGTTGGTTCATGTTTTATGAATTTTTTTCCCTCTTAGGAGAAACCATGGGTCCCATTTAAAATAGGAATACGGTTTTCACATAGTCTTTCTAAATTGTGCACCTATACACAGCAAACCATGTGAATGACTTTTAATTAATCTGATAATTGGTCAAAGAAATAACCAAACATTGATTTCTGACCCCTGCTCAGGGTCATTCAACCCATAGATGATTTATATAGGTTTTTGGGATCCCAATAACCCTTTTTGGCTCCTCTAAACCCCTAACAAGGTGGATCAAAGCTTGGAGATCCTTGTTTGGTCTTGTCCTCCAAAGGTTTCTCTTCCTAATCTCTATCTACCACAATCACTCTTCTCCTCCCTAAGGTTCTTTAAATCCTTGTGTTGATTTTTAGATCTAATACTCACTATTTTGGATCTAAACCTAGGTTTTATTCATAGATCCTTGTCATCATTGTTCTCCATTGGATTTTTCCATTTACGACTATACAATTTTAGATCTATTGATACCAAGGTAGGTGGTTTCAGTATGATTCCCAATTTATATTAACACTAAATTTTGTTATTTAATTTCAATAGTTTCAATTAATTTAATTTCATTTTTTTAATTATGTGTCTTATAATTTTTTTTTGTAACACATAATTTCCCTGAATTAGGGTTTTAAAAATAGGGTTTGGGCATGAAATTGGAAAACCCCCCAATTCCATTGAATTGGGGTGTAGTTATGGAAAATTGTGAAATTTAAAATATTTATTTTAAATTGTGAATTTTGTGGAAATTGTTTCAATTAAATTGTTGAATTTAATTATGAAATTTATTTGATATATTTTTTTTAACACCCCCAATTTCATTGAATTGGGGGTTTATTGTGAAATTGATGGAATTATTTGAAAATTAAATTATTGAATTAAATTTTTGAAAATGGATTTGGAAATAGAATTGTGAATTCATTTCAAATACCTATTAGTGAAAATGGATTAAAATGGTATTGATATAAATCTAAGGGTTCTATCTTGATAAAAGGAATGTTTTTTATTAAAACACATTATGGTTTTTAAATATAAAATTTGAATATTTAAATGGAGAATATGATGATTTCTATTTTAATAATTCTAAAAATACATTTCCAATAATTTTTTTTACTAGATAACATGAAATAATTAGTTAGTTAGTGAGTTATTTGGATGAAACATTATGATTTTCAACATTCTAAAACATCATATCATCACATCACATCCCTTAGGCAATTGTGATTAGTCTTATTTGGACTAAGATCAAAGTTGTGTATGTACATATTTTCCATATCACATTGAGTGTGGGGTCCCTATAGTATGGAACTATCAAACCTTCTTAGGAATATGACCATGTTTCTCACTTTTTTGTGTTTAAAATGAATATACTCCAGTATTGTAAACTATTTTACATGCCGTTTTATTTTTATTAACTATTTTATATAAAAGTGATCTTAAGAAATTTTTGAAAAGTTTCATTGTTTTAGAAATATTTCATCATTTGTAATGTGATGATTATGTTTGAAAGTATTTCCATATTTTGAAAACTATTTCTAGATATTGAAATTTAAAACATGAATTGTTTTAATTATCCTTATGAAATTCCGAAATTATTTGTTTTAAATTGGAATATCTCTTTTTTTAATTTAATATTGGAATCTATTTTTGTAATCCTTGGTGAGGCCCTAATAATATTTTTATTTCACACCCTACCTGTAATTTCAGGTGTTTATAGATTATCTCCTTTTAGTTTCGAGCAAGGGTAAAGCACCACTTGGAGGTGGTTCTTTATATTGATCTATAGACTTAGTGAGTTGCGTTCATTGGGACATAGCAAGTTTCTCCTATTTTCTAGTACATTGGGTTATTATACGTGTTTTAATTATATCACATTACTCTTAGTGGAGTTTCATTTTTATGCACATTGATCATTTATCGTTATTTTGTATTGTTGGTGGAAAATTTATTACCAATTTCTTTATATATGATGACAGGTGCTTGTTTCTGACCCATGGATATTAGGAACACCCATTGTGTTATGTCTGGGTTTTCTTAGTTATTAGGTTACTAGGGTACCCAAGATGGTTCATGAAAAAGTGGTATCAATGGGTTTTATGTACACATTTTTTATATCACCTTGAGTGTGAAGTACCTGTAACCTAGAACTATCATACCTTCTTAGGCATATGACCATGTTCCTCACTTATTTGTATTTCAAATTAATATATGTCATTGTTGTAAAATGTTTAAAATTACTTCTATTTTATATAAATTATTTTATATAGATGTGTATGTTTAAGCCTTTTATGAAAAGTGCCATTGTTTTATACATATTACATCAGTTGTAATGTGAATATTTTGTATAAAAATATTTCTATTGTTTGAAAATTATTTCCATATTTTGAAATGTAATGAATGAATTGTTTTAATTATGCATATGAAATTCCAAACCTGTTTATTTTAAATTGAAATATCAATTTGGTTAATTTAATATTTGTATATGTTTTGGAATCCTTGTTGAAGACCCTACTATAATTTTAAACTCACAGCCTACCTTTGCCTTTGGTTGTTTGAAATCTAAATCTTATTTTCTCATCTGTTCAGATTAATTTTCCCTCATTTCTTCATTTGAGTGTTATATGATGTCCTTTTTGTTGTCTTCTGATGTTGTATAGCATCATGCCTCCAAGAATACATGTTAATCAAATCTAGGAAGAAGTTTTTGGTAAACTATGATTAGTTAATCCTCTAGTAGACCCAAATCTAGTGGACATGATTGGGCATGTTGTCCATGATTTGGGATAGGCACCACGTCAATTTCCCATTTAGGATCCAGTTGTGGATCCTCAAAGGGATACTCTCAACATGTGTTCTTAAGAGTTAATTCACCAGAATCTAATTCCATTAAAAGTATCAAATGATACTCAAGAGTCTTAGGAGTGGTTAAGCATAATGGATATTTTTTTGGTTCTTGGATACACCCTATAAAATAAAGTTGAAGTGTGAAACCTTCATGCTAGAAGGACTGAGAAGGAGATTATGGGACACCATAGAGATGGAGAAGAATCATGAGGGCTAGGAGTGGGGAGACTCCAAAGTTCTTTTCACTGACTAGTTTTATCCAGAGTCAATGTTGTTTTCCAAGTCTAAAGAGTCTTTCAAACTTAAGTAGGCTGACTGGACCATCACAGAGTATTAAAATTGTTTTGCTAAGATCAATAATTACGCACCTGATATTGTATCAAATGTGAATTTGAAGGCTCAAAGATTCCATTTGGTACTTTTTTAGGATATTCTTTATCACATTTTCTTGTTAAAAATACCATTTTATACTAATGTACTAGACACATTGATGGTCAAAATAAACATGGCATGAAAGTTGGGGTTATCAGGAGTTTCTTTTTCTCCCATTAAAAGTGTGCATTCCTCTAAGGAAAATAGAAATGATGATAATTATCATGGGGGTTCTCAAAAGCAAGTTAATTCTACACCTCTTGTAGTTTCTAGAAGATTCCTTTAGTTTTTTACCAGTGTGAAAATCTGGGGAATTCAATGAGGGGTTTCACCAAGGCAACCCAGAACGGTGGCCCATGTAGATTCTCTAATAACTTGAAAAGGTTTTTTCATGTTTTTTCCACTCTGCATGTGGCATGGGGTCATCAAAACCTTCTAAAATTATGGTGTAATTAGATGATTCACATGAAAAAGGGTTCCAACAATAGGAATCTGAAACAAATATTCTTCACACAATGGAAGAGTCTCCATAGGAATCATATATGTGTCCATTGACTATGAGAGGTACCATTATTATAGCTTCATCTTTACTAATTTCTATATTTGATACTGGTTAATCTCATTTATTTATTTCATCCAGTCTTGTTAATATCCTAAATAATCCTATGGAGATTTTATCTTTTTCAATGGATATTACTACGCCCCATGGTACAAAGAGAGAGTAGAGTCTTCATAGTACCTATTGTGTTTTCTCTCTATTATATGTTGAGTTTGCTAGAAGTTTTCAGATACTCGATATGAAACCTCTTGATATATTTTTTGGAACGTATTGGCTCTTTTCCTATAAATCCTGGATTGATTGTTATCATCGATGGGTCTCCTTAACTACACTTGATTATGTCTGTCATTGTTTTTCAAGGAGAACGGAACATAAGGTTGAGAAGAGATTGACCATCTTATACAGAGTTATGGAAAGTGATATCTTTGTTTTCGTTTAATCTGGAGTGAGAATATTTGAGTTGTGATATCTCTCCAGCTTTCATCAAGTTTCTTGATGTGTTTCCTTCTGACTTCTCTCGTTTTCCATCGGTAAGGGAGGTAGAGTTTTCAATTTAATTAATTTTTGGTACTCAACCAGTATTTATTCCCTATTACCATATAAAACCAACTAAAATGAATGATTGGAAGTCCCAGTTGGATGACCTTCTTGATAAAGGTAGAAAACTCTCAAGTGTGTCACTTAGGGTGGTGCTGGTTCTCCTTATTAAGAAGGTTGACGGTTAAATTCTCCCTTTCATTGATTACCAAAAGCTCAATAAAGTAATAGTAAAATAATAATCATTTTTTCCCATGAATTGGTGGTCAGTTTGATCATTTCAACTAGACAAGTGGTTCTCGAAGATCAAGTTTCAATCTGGTTATGATCAGTTGATGATAAAAGAGTATGACATTTAGAAAAGTGTCTTTTAGAGTTGGTATGATCATTATGGTTACCTTTTAGTTCCCTTTGGTCTAAATAATGTTCCTACAGTTTTAATGACTTTAATAAACAATATTTTCCATGAGTATCTAAATAATTTCGTGGTAGTATTTTTGAATGAAATCCTCATTTACTCTAAGTCTGAGGAGGATCATTTTAATAATCTAAGAATAGTTCTAAACTTGTTGATAAATCACTAAATTTATAAAAAGCTTTCAAATTTTGGTTATTTTATTTAGGAAGTAAAATTTTAGGGACCTGTGATCTCATAAAATGGTATTTCAGTTGATCCTAAAAAAGTATAATATTTTATGATAGGGTAACAACCATAGAATGCTTTTGATATCTAGAGATTCTTGGTACTATCTGGGTATTATCACCGGTTTGTTAAGGATTTCTCAAATTTGGCTTCCTTGATAACTTCTCTAACTCAAAAGGGATTAAATTTTTATTAGAATGATAAATGTCATAATTATTTTTATTGAGTTGAAACTTCTTTTGACTAATGAACTAGTTTTGACACTTCCAATTGCTGGGAAGGGCTATGTGGTCTTTTTTTATGCATCGGTTATAGTCTTGGGTGCGTTCATATGAAGGGTAATAATGTTTTTTTTCATATGGATCTTGTTATATTAGGCCACATGAGAAGAATTATCCAACACATGACCCTGAACTTTCATTTTTGATTCACGTGGATAAAAGTTGGCAGTACTACCTTTATAGATAATATTTTTCCATGTTTTCCAACCACAAGATATTGAGTTACATCTTCTCTCAAAAATATTTCAGTTCATTCTAGAGGTGTTTTTTAGAATACCTATAATCTTTCAACATCGACATCACCTATACCCCAAGGAAAGAAAATGTCATTGTAGATTCCTTGAGCAAGAAATTTCCAACCCAAGCAGTGAAAGAATCATTAGAAGAGTGGAACTTGATGGCTCTTTTTGCACAGTTGCATATTGGAGTCCATGAATCAGGGATCGATCTTTCTGGGGATAGTATTTGGATAACATACTATCTTCTCAAATTGATTCATCGGAGCAACATCTTGATGATTAGTTTCATAGCATTAGAGACTCTCTTACTAGTGGGGAGACTGTTTCTATTTTTTCATTCTCTAAATAAAGAATTATATTTTTTAAAAACCATTTTTTAGTATCCTATTTTTTAATGATAGTTGTGATGGGGGATTTCCATATTTCCAAGTGGTTTGTGCACCCAAGAACCAAAAATATGCTCTATGAAATGAAGTAGAAGTTCTGGTGGCTAGGTATGAGATGATGCATTATTGAATTGTTTTCTCAATGTTATATATTCCAAAACGATAAGGTCGAGCACTAGAAACCTTTGATTTTACTTCATCCACTTCTAGTTCGTAATCAGAAGTGGGATGAGATCTCTATAGACTTTCTGGTTGGGTTTTTACATACCCTAAGAAAGAAGAATGTGTTATGGGTGGTGATCGAACGACTAACAAAGTCAAATCAATTTATACCCATTTGTGATAAAACCAAAGTTGAGGAGTTGGAAAATCACTATGTGAAAGAGCTCATTATTTTGAAGTTCCTTTTAATAGTGTTTATGATAGGGATCCTCAGTTCACTTCTCACTTTTAGAGAGTCCATTAGGAGGTCATGGGATCTCATGTCCATTTCATTATGGCATACCATCCATAGTTGGATGGACGGACAGAAAGATCTATACAGATTCTTAAGGATATGTGTTGCCCTTATATTCTCAACATTGGTGGGGCTTGGGATAATAATTTGGGGTTGGATGAGTTATCTTATAACAATAGTTACCATCATGTGATCAGAATGGATCCTTTTGAGTCCTTATATGGAAACCTGTGAAAATATCTATTTTGTTGGTTTAATATTGGTGAAAGTTCTTTGGTTAGACCAAGCATGGTCTAAGGGGAGACATAAAAGATTCATTTTATTCTATATAGATTGTTGACGGCCTAGAGATAATGTAAATATTATGTTGATCATTAATCTAGATCATTAGAATTCTCAGTCGATGACCAAGTGTTCTTGAAGGTTTCACCTTAGTTTGGTCATCGATGTCTTGGGAAGAAAGGGAATCTTACATCTCATTTTAAGAATTTCCATTGAAGAAACCCAAATTGAAACCTAACCAATGAAAGTCCATAAAGAGGTGTTTAAGAATACCTTAATTTTACAACACCCAATTCCATTTAATTGGGGTGTTTTTATGGGAAATTGGTAAATTTATATTGATTAACATAAATTTTGGATTTGATGGAAATTGTTTCAATTAAAATTTTGAATTTAATTGTGAGAAGGATTTGATGTAAAATTTATGAAAAACCCCAAATCCATTGAATTGTGTGTTTGTTGTGAAATTAATGAATTTTTTGGGGAAATTAAATTTTTGAATTAAATTGCTGAAAATAGATTGTGAAATTTAATTATGAATTAATTTAAAATTCTTATTAGTAAAAATGTATTTAAATGGTTTTGATATAAACCATAGGGTTTTATCTTGACAAAAGGAATGTTTTTTATTAAAAAATGTTTTAGTTTTCTAATGGAAAATTGGAATACTCAAAATGGAGAAGGAGATGAACTGTAGTTTAAGAATTCTTAAAATAAGTTTCCCATAACTATTTTGTACTAGATCATGTGTAATCCTTAGGTAGTTAGTTAGTTTTTTGTATGAAACTTTTACAACGTTCTAAAACATCATATCCATACTTCACATTCTTTAGACGATGGTGATTATCCATCTTTGACCTGAGATCAGAGGGGTATAAGTATATATTTTTTGTATCACCTAGTGTGTGGGGTCCCTATAGCCTAAAACTATCATACCTTCTTAGGCATATGACCATTTTTCTCACTTGTTTTTATTTCAAAGGAATATATTCCATTATTGTAAACTATTTTACATGCCTTATTATTTATATAAATTGTTTTATATAAAAGTTTTTGTTTAATACATTTGTTAAAAGTTCAATTATATATGAAATCTTCCATAAACTTTAATGTGAATATTTTGTTATAAATTATTTTCATAGTTTGAAAAGTATTTTCATCTTTTGAAATGTAAATCATGAATTTTTTTTTAATTATGCTTATAAAATTCAAAACATGTATGTTTTAAATTTGAATCTCTCTTTGGTTATTTTAATATTGGAATCTGTTTTAGAATCCTTGGTGAGACCCTACAGGGGTATTATATCACCCTCTACCTATGCCTTAGGGTGTTTGAAGATTATCTCTTTCCAGGTTCGAGAAGGGGTAGATCACCTCTTGGAGGTGGATATTTTTATTGATATATGGACTTGGTGAGTTGAATCCATTGGGATATAGGTAGTTTATCCTATTTTCGGGAACTTGGTGGTAGTACATTGGGTTTTTATACCAATTTTACTTCTGGTACATTACTCATAGTGTAGTTTATTTTGTATGCACACTGATTTTTTATCTTGATTACACATTTTTTATTAAAAATTCATTCCCAATTTCTTCGTGTATAGTTCCATGAGCTTGTGACTGACCCATGGGGGCTGGGAACACCCTTCAGGCTATATCCTGGCTAGCTTGGTTATTAGGTTACCAGGGTACCCATCCCGGTTCGTGATAGTCATCGTGATGAGAAATCATTTTAGGTGAATTTTAGTTAATAATATATTATTAGAAATTATTTATTTTATCCAATTTGATTAAAAAAATTAGTTTATGAAATAGTGAAGGATTAATGAAAATAAACAACATGCATTAAAACCAATGTACCTCTATCATAAAGTAAGGATGGGGTATGCTTCATGAGAGAAGAAAATAGTATGTATTTTAAACAAATAATAAAATATATACTTGATAAGAAACAACATTTTTTCCTTTATTTATTTGTAAATAGATATATCAAATTTAGAATCCACTTTCATCCCACATAATTTTCTATGGAAGGAGGCCCGCGTAAATAAGAAGGGTAAACTAGTTGATGAAAACACAAAATCATTATGGTAAAATGTGTAAGTTTGATATAATAGTAATTCTTTATGATTTATAAAAGTATTACATAAAAATATATATTTATGTTAATATTGTTTTATATAGTTTAGACACATGAATCATTAGTGAATGTACTAGAAGAAATCTTACTTTCAGTAGCTTTGAAGTGGATGAAACAATATGGTCATTTTAGAGGTGTAGGTTTGGGAGTGTCTCCTAAAACATATTTTTAGAAGGAAAAACTATAATATGATACATATAATTTGATTAAAGGACTTCAAGTAAAAATATATTATTTTCAAGATATTATTGTATCGTCTAGTTTGGAAGACCAATATATGAAGAAGGATCAAAGAGAACTAGAAGTGGAAAAAAGATCAATATATGAACAACCAAATGACCCTACATTATTTGAGGATATACATTCCTCTAAAATAAATACCTTACCCAAATAAATAAATTTTTTAATTACACTTTATCCTTAATGTGAATAAAACAACTTCCAAAAACTTTATATTACTAAAATTATACATTGTAATTTTGTATGGGATTTCTATCTATAAATACCCATGAAATACCTTGTATTGAGAGGTATGGTGTATAATATCTGAGGTGACATACTATAAAACAAAGAACTCCCAAAATATCACATGAGAGTGGGGTTTGAAATAGATTAAGAGCTGAGTGATGAGTTTATTATTCCACTTAATGATCTGGATATTTCAATAGTCAACGATACTATTGGAACATTCATAGAATGGTTGTCTAATATTATAAAGATAAATGAGGTATGTCCTTAAAAAATATTATCAAATGAAAAAATTATTACAGATAGATAAAATGACGAGTAAATGGAATGTATGATGAATAAAATCTAGTTAATCAACCAATAAAACAAAACGACCTTCCAAAAGTACCTTCTCCTCACTAGTTCCACTGCAACATATATTATCATTACAACTTCATTCATACACCACATTAAAATATGAATATTTATCAACATCCCAAATAAATAAAAAATACTTTTAACTTTTGTTACATATGTGCTTGGTATCGAGAGTATAAATGATATTCTCAAATTTTAATTTCTGGGAGTCACAATTGTGAATACATATTTAAGGAACATTTTCTTATTAAGTATTTCCAAAAAAATGATCTTATATGTTCATTAAAGTTAATAAATATTCATGTTTTCTAAAAGAATTTATATTAGGACTATAAAAAAGGAAAACAATTTCATGCACGATTTTGATTCATTAATACATATATCATTTCTATATAATAAATTTCATTTGAGTTGAAATAAATTGATAATAATAGAGATGAGATAAACAAGACATTTAGGAATAAAATAATACATGTCACACTCTTTTTCATTCCTATAATATAGGAGTAAAAAATTTTAATAAATAATATAAAATATATTTTTATTTTTTTCATGAATTATTTTTTTAGGAAGCACCAGATGCTAATCACAATCAATCCAGATAATCCAAATATTTATTTTTTGGATCTAATGAATTTACTCCCAACAAACCAAACACACATGATGTGAATTTTAATTTTTTATGCACTTTAATCAATATTTTATAGATAATATTTAAATTACATGTTTCAGTTTGTGTTTTAACAAGAATTGTTATATGTTATGGAGATATCTAAATATATTCTAAATCATGGTATGAGGTTGGTGACTAAAAACAAAAAACATACATATTAATTAAATTATAAATTAACTAATGTATATATAGAAATATTTTACTATCAAAACATATTTCAAAGCAATTTAATTATTTTGGTCATTCTTTCTATAGTGTACAAAGAAATATAACAACTATTACTATGGATTGAAAATTTATGAAAGATATCATATGCCATTAAAATAATAGCATACCCAAGTTGGTAATTTCTTAAGGTAATTAAAATTAAATTAAAAAAATATTAATCATTTTTTTGGCTATATTTTCTCTGTACATCCAATATTTACAATAATCTACATACTCAAAAGAAGAAGTAAATTTGTTTAGAGATGTGTAGGTAATGTACATAGTGTCAAAACGTTCTCTGACATCAATTTTAGTTGATTAACAACTAGTTCTATGATCTAGTACATGCTATGAACTTATAAATATATTTGGGTTATGAAGAATTAGTATCAAAATTATTTTATATTATTTTTGATCAATTTCTCAAGGAGAAGTATAATAGACGAAATAATTTTTTAAAAAACAAATGATCGGAATACATGGTGTAAGAATTTATAAAGAAAAAATTAAATGGTAACTCCCTACTACTTATTCAGTTTATTTTCTCGTCATTTCACCTGTTGTTTTTAGGTAATTTTATTATCATTTTAATCAGATACTTATTTTTTAAAAATTTATAGATTAGTTTAGAACACACATCAAAAGCTCATAATCCAATAAAAAAATGGATTGTTTTTATACTTTATGAAAACAATTCATAAGTGATTTTTGATGTGTATGAATTTATTATATATCAACCTGATGCAAGATGTGTTTGGTGTGACTTGAAGTGAATATTTTCAATAAAAAAGTGTCATTTTAGTTTGAAAAATGTTTCACATTTCCAAAACCTATAAAACGATCTCGGATTATTTTTAAAATTTATGAAAATGATCCATAATTTATTTTCCATGTATAGGAATTGACCATACAAAAATATAACACCTCATGTAGTTGGTGCGACTCAAATTATGTGTTTTTAATAAAAAAGTGTCATTTTAGTTTAAAACATTAATAAAATAGAAATAAATAATCAAACAAGCTTCAGTTATTTTCAACATTAGGAAAAAGATTCATAATTCATTTTTTGACATTTATGAATCGACCACACATGAATCTAATACATGATGTGGTTGGTATGACTTTGAGTGTGTGTTTTAATGATAATTGTGTTGTTATAGATTAAAAAACATATCACATTTCCAAAATCAAATGATCTTTTATTATTTTAAAATATTATGAAAATGACCCACAATTCATTTTTCATATGTAGGAATTGACTGCATGTCAATATGTAAAATGGTTTGGTCAGTATGTCTCGAAGTGCGTGTTTTTATATAAGTGTCAGTTTAGTTTAAAATTAATTTCACATCACCAAAACTAAGTAAATGATATTATATTGTTTAAAAACTTTATTAAAATTATCCATAGTTCATTTTACATGTGTAGGAATTAACCGCATGTCAATCTGATAGATTATGTGGTCAGTATGCCTCAAAGTGTGTGTTTTTAATATAAGTGTCACTTTAGTTTAAAATAAACATTAAATAGAAGGAAAAAAATAAAATTAGATTGTATTATTTTAAAATTTTCGTAAAATGATCTTTATTTCATTTCTGACATGTAGGAATGGACCGTATATAAATCTGGCAGATGATGTGGTCAGTATGACTTGAAGTGCGTGTTCACAATATGAAAGTGTAATTTTAGTTTAAAAGTTCATCACATAACCAAAAAAGATAAAATTATTTTTGGATTATTTTTAAACTATAGGATAGAAATAATTAATTAATTTTTTATTTTTATGAATCAAACTCGTTTAATTTCAACATGTGATGTGGTTAGTATGACTCAAGCTGCGTGTTTTCAATATAGAAGTTTCATTCAAGTTTAAAACAAGTATCAAACAACCAAAAATGATTTAAATATTTGGGATTTTTTAAAACATTAGAAAACTTATCCACAATATATTATAGATATATAGTAATTGACCTCACATAAATCTGACACACAATGTGGTCAGTATGACTCAAAGTGCGTGTTTTTATTCTACGTACCATTTTAGTTTAAAATGATTATCACATATCCAAACCAATAAAATGATCTTTGATTGTTTTTTAAAACAGGTAAAATGACCCATAATTAATTTTTAAGGTGTAGGAATCAGCCTCACATCAATTTGACACCTAATGTGGTCAGTATGACTCTTGGTGTGTGTTTTCAAAATAATATGGTCATTTTAGTTTAAAATAACTAAAAAATATCCCAAACTAATAAAACAAAATTAAATTTTATTTAAAAATTATTAAAACAATCCATAATATATTTTTTATTTGTAATAATCAACTATATGACAATGTGACACCTGATATACCATGTATGACTCGAAGTATGTGTCTTTAAAATAAAAGTTCCATTTCAGTTTAAAACACATGTTGCGTGACAAAAACCAATAAAACAATCTCATATTGTTTTAATAACTTAGGAAAATAATTCATAATTAATTTTTGATGTGTATTAATTCACCTTATGCTAATTCGGCACAATATGTGGTCTATTTGACTCGAATTTTATATTTTTAATATAAAACTTTTATTTTAGGTTAAAATGCATCACATTTATGAAACCAAAAAAATGAGTTTGTATCGTTTTAAAAATTTATAAAAATGTTCCATAATTCATTTCTAACCTGTATTAATTTACTTCATGTCAATATGAAAACAGATGTGGTCAACATGACTCAAAATTCTTGTTTCAATACAATGGTTTCATTTTATTTTAAAAGCACGTCATATATAAAAACCAATGAAAACATGCTTTAATTTTTTTTGAAATTTATTAAAACTTTCTATGATTCATTTTTCATGTTTAGTAATTGACCCCACATCAATCCAACACATGAGGGGGTTTATATGACTCAAAGTGCGTGTTTTCAATTCAAAAGTACCATTATTGTTTAAAACACACCTCAAATATCCAAAACTAAGTAAATGATCTTGGATTGTTTTAAAAATTTATTAAAAGATACATAATTAATTTTTTATATGTATTAATTTTCTACACATGAATCTGACATACAATATCATCGATATGACTCAAAGTGCATGTTTTCAATACAAAAGTTCCATTTTATTTGAAAAATCACTTCAAATTTCCAAAACCGAACAATGCAGTTTGGATTATTTTCAATATTTAATACAACTATCCACAATTTATTTTTCACATGTATGAATAAACCACACATCAATGTGACACATGATGTGGTTGAAATGACTTAAAGTTCTTGTTCACAATATAAAAGTTTCATTTCAGCTTAAAATGCACATCACATAACCAAATCCCATAAAATGATCATGGATTTTATTTAAACATTAGTATAGTGATCTATAATTCATTTTTTACATGTATTAATTGATCATGTATAATTTTGGTAGATGATGTGGTTGATATTATTTAGAGTGTGTTTTTTCAATATAGAACTGTCATTTTAGTTTAAAATGTGTATCACATAGCCAAAATTGATCAAATGAGTTTGGATTGATTTCAAACATTAGTAATATGATCTATAATATATTTATGATGTGTAGGAATTGACATCACATTAATAATACACATTATGTGGTCGGTATGATTCAAAGTGTGTGTTTTCAATATAAGTTTCATTTAGTTTAAAACACTCCTCATATATCCAAAACTAAGAAAACAATATTAGTTTTTTTAAAAAAATTAATACAATGATTCATAATTCCTTTTTTGATGTGTAGCAATTGACTACATGTCAATCTGACACCCGATGTGGTTTGTATATGTCGAAGTTTGTATTTCTAATATAAAAGTCCCATTTTAGTTTAAAACACACATCACATAACCTAAACCAATAAAACGAGATCATATTTTTTTTTTTAGTAAAATGATACATAATATATTTTTTTATGTAGGAATTTACCATGCATCAATTTGACACTTGATATGGTCAGTATTACTCTAAGTATGTGTTTTTAATATAAAATATCCATTTTAGTTTAAAACTCATGTCACATAATTAAAATCAAAAAAATAGCTTATATTATTTTAAAAAAAAACTGAAAACAATCCCTAATTCATTTGTGACATGTAATAATTGACCACATTCCAATGTGACACAATACATGGTCTAAATGACTCAAATTGTGTGTTTTTAATATAAATTTTTAATTTTAATTTAAAATGCATAACATCCCTAAAACTAAGAAAATGAGTTTGTATTGTTTTTAAACATTAGAAAAATAGTCCATAACTCATTTTTTACTAGTATAAATCAACCAAATGTTAATCTGAAACCCTATCTGGTCAGTATGTCTCAAAATGTGAATCTTCAATTCAAAAGTTTCATTTTGTTTAAAATTCCATCAAATATAAAAAAACTATCTCAAATTATTTTTAAACTTTTGTAAAAATTTCCACAATTCATTTTTCACATGTAGAAACTAACCTCAAATCAATCTGAAAAATGGTGTTCCCAATATGACTCGATGTGCATGTTTTCAATATGAAAGTGTCATTATAGTTTAAAAAAGCATTAAAAATTCAAAACCAATAAAATGATATCACTTTGTTTTCCAATTTTGTGAAAATGATCCATAATTCATTTTCAAATTATTAAAATTTATGACACATCAATCTGACACATAATGTGGTCGGTATGACTCGATGTGCGTGTTTTCAATATATAAGTTCCATTTTAGTTTAAAACAAGCATTATATCACCAAAAATGATAAAAAGATATTATATTATTTTAAAACATTAGGAAAGCAATCCATAATTCATTTTTAATGTGTAGGAATTTTCCATACATAAATTCAACACATGTTGTGGTTGATATCACTCGAAGTGCGTGTTTTCAATAAAAAATATCCATTTTGGTTTAAAACACACATCAAATAGCCAAAATGAGAAAATGATCATGTATTGTTTTCAAAATTTAGGAAAATGTTCCATAATTAATTTTTGATATATAATAATTAACTAAACAATAATATGACGCACTATGTGACTAAAATGACTCAAATTTTTTGTTTTCAATATAATGGTGTCATTTTAGTTTAAAATGCACATAACTAGCCAAAACTGATAAAAAAAGGAGGATTATTTTTAAACTGTAGTAAAATGATCCATAATTCATTTGTGATATACAAAAAATGATCATAATTCAATCCAACACATGATAGGATTGATATGACTCGAAGTGCATATTTTCAATATTTAAGTGTTATTTTAGTTTGAAACGGGCATCACATCAGAAAAACTGATAAAATGAGATCATATTGTTTTATAAAAAAAATATCTTCTATTACATAATTAATTTCCTTATAATTTTTATATTATACTTATATATTTAATTTTCAAATAGATAATTAATGATTCTGAATAAGAAATGGTGTAACAATTGAAGTAATGTTCTAAAAAGGAAGGTCTTAATGAATTTTCTCTCATCCATAGTGAGTTTTTTATCAGCACAGATGAGATCTAATTCAATAGTGCCTTCTTTTGAGAACAAAATAATTGTGTGACATGTAACAATCAATTGTAACTCAATCTGATACAAGGTGTGCCTAAGGTATATGTTTTTAGTTTAAAATGACACTTTGTGTTTAATTTATTTCTTTATAGTATTACTAACATAAGAATTGTCTTTATATACAGATGCATTATTTTTCTTGAGCTGGGGTGGTTTTTTTGGAAATAACATGTCCAGGGGTTGGGGGCAAAGACTATAGAACATTAATGTTTTTTGAATGTCGGTGATAATTTTTACATAATCATGTAATTACACAAACCAATATTGGAAATTTATATAATATAGTTTCTTTCTTTTATTTATGTTATAGATTTTATTTCAAATAAATTTTGTATTTAAAGATTTATTTTTATCGGTGCTTTTAATAGTAATGATAAAGGATCCATTTATTAGTATTTTTTCTAGAACTGATAAAATTTACCTTTATCAGTGCTTTATAAAACCACTAATAAAATGGGTCCTTTTCAGTGCTTTTTTTAGCATTAATAAAGGGTCTATTTATTAGTTGTTTTCTATCATTGATGAAAGCCTAGGGATTTTAATTATGCTCTGATTTTTAACTATTTTTTCAATGAAAAGGTTTTATCTTATCACTATTAAAGGCCTTATTTTTAGTAGTGTTTATTTATTATTGATCGTATATCCTCATACATATCCAGGACCTCATAGTGGGGAAATCCATGTCCTAAACTCTTATTCATTATAATAGGGAAGACTTTTGAATACGATATTGTTTGTAACCCTCTAAACCCTTATATAGATAATAGTGAATACTATTTACAGACCATGATTGGAATCAACCAACCCATCATGGCCTCTAAAGAGATAAGAAGTGGTCATAGAAATGAAAACCTTCCTACGAACACACACCATTTAATATAATCTCTTTATCTCTTGATATTTCATAAACCATGATGCACACTTTGTATCGTCATCCTTTATTACTTTATTATTCATTGAACTTATTGGATAGACTTACCTTTTTATTACCAAGACCATGTATTTAGTAAAGAAAATAACATTCTAATCAACCGAACATGAGATATCTCTTCCTATCAGAAGTTCTAAATTCTATCTTGATTATTCAATTATTTTCATACCAATAATGATGCACTCAATTCATGTTACCACACCAAAAATTCAATGTCATGGTTTATTAATTACATAAAATTCTATGATCAAATGATAAACATTGATAATAATAACAATTCTAGAGACCATGACACATGTTTACAGATAAAAATGACCAATGACACCCAAAAAATGTGTTGTTCCTATTAGCAGGTTAGTCCTCATGATATCACCTAATCAATATCACAAAGTGAGAACTTCATGAGAAGAAGTATCAATACTTATTTCCCCCAACACCTGATAGTCAGAAATCATTTATTTCGAGTCAAAATGATGTATCTAGACTATAAGACATATGTTTAAGATTAATATCATAGTATATCAAGGTTCTCATTATAGCCTGAGAACTATTATAAACTTTTGATATGAAAAATAATATATGGAAATTATTATATAAATAGTGGATGTAGAAATATAAATAATATAATGGTAATATTATATCATTTATAACTCACTGTATACATGGTGAGGTAATCAAAATGTACTATTTAGTTGGGTCTAAGGAACCGACTATTATAACACTTCCACATACACTAGATCCAACTTTATAATGAACCTTGTTTTCTATCAAATGATAAGATCATGTTTCTATAGAGTTATGGATTTAGTCCTGGGCCTTCATGTTTCCACTACATAGAAACTCTTCTAT
Source organism: Viscum album (assembly GCA_963277665.1). Classification (NCBI taxonomy): domain Eukaryota; kingdom Viridiplantae; phylum Streptophyta; class Magnoliopsida; order Santalales; family Viscaceae; genus Viscum; species Viscum album. The sequence continues at coordinate 1,449,440,758 of OY728146.1, read as the reverse complement.
CTGTGACTTTTCCACCTTGAGTAAAACTCCTCAACAGAGGTAAAACCTGAGTAGATATCCTTTTTTACACTGTCTAAAATTGAAATATTTTTTTATCACTTGTAGAATAATTATCATCCTTTATATAATGATAAAAATTTACACACTTAGTGTAATTTCAAGAACTGAAAAATCATTGTGTATTATACACTTCTTCTTTAGCCACATCAGAAGTCACAATGTACTCAGTAATTTTAGATTTGGATACCAGTGGCCTTAATGAGTTATTTTTTGCATTACCTTAGCCAAACTATGATATTAGATCATATTTATCTATATTAATACTAGTTTGTGTCCCCTAATAACTTCTATCCATTCATATCCATATCCCATTTATATATCCACTATAATTTGATAAGTACAATTCCATATTTTTGACTACTTCCCTTGTATTTATCCTAGATACAACTAATATTTTCCTATAATTGGAAATATCATATTTATTACATAAAATGTAAAATGTGATATAACTATAGCTGGTGATTATTTAATTCTTTTCACCTCCTTAATCTCCTCTAATTCCTTATGCATATTTTCTCAGAGAAATTTATACCATGTGACATTTATAAACATTCTATATCAAATTGTTCCAAAATTTATTTTTCAATACCATATTAGAATATGTAAAAATTTACTAAGTCTAAGAAATCATTAGATCAACCTCAGAAGATCCTATGACCTAGAACTTAAGTTGATGACTTGTTTCAATTTCCATAGAGTTACTTTCATTCTAGTCTTAGCTAACTATAAGACCAAAAATTATTTTCCATATGTTACTGAACATATTATACTTGGAAAAACCATGGTTCTCCCACTAACCTAATTTAGACACATGGAAAAGATTTATTTTAACTGAATATTCTATGATATTATATCTTACTTCAATCTAAAACATGATCTTAGTAACATTCACCCCTTATTGGTATTGCATGGTGTCACTAACTAGCTTTGGCTATGTCATATAGACCCCTTCACTAAAATTTGGTCTTAACATTCAATTCCCAATTTAATGATCATATAAAGTAGCTATGATAAGTAAATTTCGAAGTGATTTAATCATAATGACTTAGTATTACCAATAATGCCTCATCGGTACCATTCTTGTACCATCCATGTTTAGTTTTACTTGAATACCCACCGTAGTATTCAAAATAATAAATCCTCTGTAATTAGATACATGTAATCCATTATTAAATATTAATTGATCTTGTCAATTTTAGCTAATTTATATATAAGGATTTCTTTTTCGATTCATTATTCCGAAAGAATAATGTCTCACTGACTTTGGAGAATGTAAAACCATCGTTGTGCTTTTATAATTCCTATGAAACATGTTTCTATTGAACTTTTCTCTTCCACAAGCTCTTGTGGAACTTCTTCCTATGAAAAAAAATTGTACAGATACAACATTGACATATCCAAAGTCAATATTTCCCTAACTATACAAAATAGAGATATTCACCCTTTTATAGAAATATAGTTCATCACTTGACTATAGCTTTTATATCATAGGGATTTCTTTAATATACTTACAAAACATTAGTATAACTGCTATAGATTCATATTGTGTTTCACTTGATGCATGTTTTTTATATTCTAACAAACTCTTTGAATATAAACACGTGTTATTGTGAAATGTTGGATTTATATCATACTATAACTCATATGATATCCACTTTTCATTATAATTTGAATATAGTTATTGGATAACACCTTTATTTCTGAATCATTTATAGAAAATAATGGAAGTTTATATAATTAATATGAGTCTTAACATTGATGATCCTTTTACAAAATTCATGAATTTGATGTGTATAAAGAAATGTGCATTTAAGAATTACTAAAAGATAAATTTTATTGATCAATTTTAACATGTAAGGATCATCATTTATCATCTTACTAACACTTTATCTCTAATGTGGGTAATGTAATGTGTGTTTAGTAATTACTCCAAAACATTTATATTGATTTATGAATTCTTGGTCAAGATATTCTTCAGAATACGTGCCCAAAAAACACATATATTCTAATAATTAATATTATTTACTTCACCTTTTCATTCCTTAAAACTATTAAATAGATATATTTAATTATATTCACCACTACATTACCCTAAGGATAGTTCGTGGTCTCATTCAAGAAAAGTTATGAAAGCTTTATGACTTAGTATTATTTCTAAATTTTTTTTCCAAAACTAAGTACATAAGTGTGTTGAAAATACCTAATATTTTATACTCATAAATTTCAAAAAACCATACTAGGAATATACTTTAAAACTTCTTAGTTTTACTTGACAATTTATTTTCTTTCCAAAACTAGGTATAACTAAGGCTTACATTTTATATTCATTATTTATTACCTATGATTCAAACTAGAATATTATTTGAGTAATAAAAACCACAAAAAAAATCATCCCAACATGGAATAATGTATCCTTATTTCTAAATGACACAAGAGATAAATGTTCTAGTTATAGTTAATTAAATTTATACTAGAATCATTTTCTTGGAAATATAGAATTTGTGTACCTCTCACCACTGACTTTGGAACCACATTGTTTTAGATTCTTGGAGAACACATATTACTTATAGTAATGTTTCAATACTTACTTGGTAATTGGATTTAAATAAACATATTTAATAGGCATACTATATCCAATACTCAAGAATTATGACAGAAACATTACTTATAATTGATGAATATGGATGAAGAAGAAGTGAAAACTATCTTATTTAATTCATTTCATTTCATTTATCTTCTATAGAATTATATCATGACATGTATAAAAAATAACCCCATGATTATTATCACTTTATTTTTAATGATGTTGTGAAGGTTCATTTGGCATCACACTTTCCATTTTCCTTTTCACCTAGTCTGAACTTTTTTACCATAAGAAATAAAGATTAATATTTATATCATTATTATATGGTTGGTGAACCTTTATCTAAAAGGTAATTAATCTTTTTATCTATAATAATCATTATGTAATCTTAAACAAAACTTGATTAAATGGCATGAATATGTAAGAAAGTGATGAATTGAAAGATTATAACCCTACATTCAATTTACATATATCAAGTGTAATCATCACTAATTCATATCTTACTTCTCTTTATCCTAATAAGCTTCTCAGATATGTGGAAACATGTTAAAATATCCATGTCCAGATGTTGTATCCACAACTCACATAAAATGTCAATGATAGAATTATGACATAACTATCATATGTGTCATACATGAGTCTCCTATAATAATTTTTCTCCCTCACTTCCCGAGGTGACTCTACAGGTATTGTGGACTCCAAAACCTTGAATTTACTATATCTTAGTATTGTGTGAATTCACATGTACTACCCTTGGAAACTTATGCTGGAAGGGAATTGAATTTTTCCAATATAATTATAGTAAACTTTTGGTATTACTCTCTATTTTCTACACAACAATGTCTAGAATAATTGTACTTGTATCTTGATTATCGATTAGACATTACCAATTATTCAAACCTCAAATATCTCCCAATATTTTATCAAACTCTAAAAACCCTCTGTAGTAGAATTGGAATACTCTATCAGTTGGATATTCTCATGGTAAGGATCCTTAAAACCTTACCTAATATTCTACATGATATGTATATGAAACTAATTAGAGAGTAAAATGTAGGTGTTTGACTAGACAACCACATTAACACGCATCTCCTTGGTCTGTTTAGTGAAGTCATGGCTTCTAAAATCAAAAAATTATTTACTAAACACTTATCTATAAAGTTCCAACATGCATGGTTTGGATACTCATTTATTATAACTTCAATTAATTCAACCCATCACTCACCTATGAACTCCCTGGTAATAGGATTCAACCTCAACATTGGTTGATGTGCACCCTATACACCTAGATATTTTTTTCAAATTCAAAATAAAGAAGGAATTTATTACTTAATATGTCATTTAGGGTTTTCAAAAAATATTTATCGATGACTGAAATCATTTTTCTACCTGACATGCATGTACTATGTGATCAAACTCAAAACTAACAATTCAATAACTATAAAAACATCAATTTCAACACATTTTCATTTTATCGGTGCATGGTTTATTATTAGTTTATATGATCGCATGTAAAAATAAAAATACATAAAATAATAAACCAAGCATAAATATACCCAAAAAACATGGTCATCATCCATGTTTAATGGTTGATACATTGAGTGTAAGTGGATAAACCTACACCCTAGGGGTAACTCTTTGAGTCTCTACGCATGTGACTTCAGTTTCAACACTCACTCATCCAATGTGAAAAACTCAGGTCCGGTGTGTCTCCAAATATCAATGTGAATTAAATCACTTCTCATACTAATAATTATATGAAAATAATCAAACATAGGTGAGGGGTCTCAAGAATTCAGAATAAATATTAGAAATTTTTATCTGGGTGTTCAAGACCATATACATATTATGACGCAGACAGCATTCACAAATATTCATTTATTAAATAATTATTACAAACATACATTAAAATAATTAAAAAAAATAAACACTATACATGAAATATTTGGTCTATAGATCATGATTAGTATATGTGAATTAAACTTCTGTATACATATAAATAGAAAAATAAACTTTTAATTTTAACACATCAAACTTCCACGGTACGCTTCTCTATGAATAATACAATAGCGTGTGTTGTACGCAGCTTCGAGTTCTAACACACACCACAACCAATCAAACTAGCCGTTATGAATAGTAATACCCACTTTTCATAATTTTATAAATTTTATCTTTCAAAATGGACTTCATTTTTGGATTCGGAATATCGAAATTATCTAAGGGTGAATTTTTGTTATTTTTCTAAAAACATTCAATTTTTGATGAATAGTGAAAAAACAATGAGTTATACTTTAAAACCGAATTTTTATTTAAACAATTATTTATTTTATTTAAATTTAATTAAGGTGAAAATAGATACATAATACCTATATAAGTTCAATGTAATTCATTGTAGTTAGTTTAGAATAATTTTAGATATATAAAAATTTTATTAAACTTTTCACCATCATTTACCCACCTAGAAGAATTTGGAAATTCACATAAAACTTAATTTTACCGCTTCTGTGAGTGGAATTTCAAAAATCTGAGAGACACGGTTAATATCAAGGAGTAAAATTGGGTTCAATAAGATAAAAATAATTTCTGGTGAATAGTAACTTTTTACTTTTATTTACCACGGTTAAAAGTAAATAGGGTAATTAAGGGTAAAAATGATATTAATATTACCCTAAAACATGTCCTAATTCTATTGGAGAAGTGTATCTCGACCAAAAACAACCTTAGGAATAAAATATTATCATTTATTTCCACTTGTATTAGATTAGAACATTTATTATTATTTAATTCAAAGAAGAGTTAAAAGAGTTAAATTCAAAGTTTAATAAGTAAAACATTTTTAATATAGGGTTTTACATAATATACATTCGATTATAAATATAAATTAGAAAGATAAAAATATTTCCTACATAATGGTATTTTATTTATAATTTTTATACATTAAATAATTTAATTTATTTATGACACAATGGTGATGCAGTAATTACCTAATTAATGAAATATTAAAATAATTGATATTATAAATATAAAAATAATTGTAATTTGAGATTTTTATGAATTCCACTAATTTTATAGGTTAATATTACATATTATTATTGGTTAGATAAAAAAAATTGATGTAATAATGCTGTTATGAAATTATCAAAAACAAAATACCCAATAGTGTCAAAATTGACATAAAAGAGTTTTTAAAACAAATATTATATTATTATTTGACATTCTATTCCTAAAAATATAAGGTTCAGCCAAAGGACTTATATAATTATAGTTGTATCACTAATGGACCACTTGGGGGTCTCTTGTAGGTATATAGTAAGTTTATTAACTGTATAATATAAAAATAAAAAGAAACATGGTAAATGTCAAACTATTTAACTAAGAGTTAAATATAAATGATAAGGTTAATATAGTGACCCAAACCTGTCTAAAATATATTTTTTGAAAGTATTTCAACCCATACCCACCTTAACCTTTAAATAATCCACTTTTTAGCCATTATAAACTGAATATGAATTTATTATAAAATAATATTTCTAGCTTTTCCAAAGGTGCCCATCACCCCTCTTATAAAAGGGTACTTCCCCTTCCCTCTAATTCACACCTTCAAAGCCTTTTGGCTCGGCCAAACCCTATCCAAATATTCTCTCAACTTCACTCAATTCAACCTATAGGCCTTAGTTTGATCATAAATCCAACCTAAGAATCCCTTTTGATCAAATCAAAAGGAAGAACCCGAAGAAGAGGTAATGTTTTCACCACCCTCTTTCAAGTACCTTTCTTCTTCAACTTCTTCTTTCTTTGTTATTTACATTCTAAAATAATAAATCCAGTATCTTTTATATATTTTTATGTTATTATAAATATGGTACAACCATATTCAGTATTCTATCTATCCTTTAAATGACATGTCACTATACGAGCATACGTACGGCTTACCGTTTCCACGTCGTGGTGTAATTTTTATTCAAAACATTATTATTTGGATGGGTATTATAATGATGTGTAATTGATGTAAATAATAAGTATAAAATGATAATTATTTTTTATAAATGATATACCATCCAATTATATATTATTTTAATATCAAAATAATGATATTGTCATTCGTGCGTATGTACGAATTACTGTGTCCACGAACGTGATGAGATTCATTCCTCATCATATCCATTCAAGACTAAATTTCATTTGATAATTAAAAATAATTTTTAGAGACATGATATCATTCTGGATATGAATAATATACATCCCATCCATAACAAATATGGATCACATAACAAAGAATATAAAGGAAAACGAATCTGTTAACACCTGAAACAATGATAATACTAAGATACTATTAACAAATCAATGTTAAAAGATCATATATGATATAATATTAATGTATATGATTATTTTATAATTTAATAACAGTTATTTAACCATTATATAAGAGGTTAACCTACCCTAAACAAAGTAAAAGTACAAGGTAAGGGTTTATTTCATGATCTCTTCATTATCTGAGGTTGTTTATACGTAATTATCTACTAGGACCTTTTTATCATCCACATCCATGTTTCTTAAAAATGTATTTCGAATCATTCTTACTATTTTACAAACTATGGGTTAAAGTCATTTATACCCTTGTTGACTTTTTATAAGAAGTTTATAAAGGAATATTTCTGTCGTTTTCCAAATAAGGTCCTTTTTAACCTTTTCGATAGAATTAAGGTAAGAATATCTTTTTTAACTTATACGGCGGGTGCGGATATTTTCCCTCGTTATAAAATCTTAGAAGATTCCCTTACACGATTATAAGAATATTTTCAAAATAAATTTTTTATTTTATAATTAAGTGACTTTTAAATGATTTCAAAAAAGAGATATTTCTCTCAAATAGTTTTTATTTCATGTATGTCAACATCCTTTGATGGATTTTAAGATTATTTGAAGTTGATTTCTTATGATACAAAACTTTCATATAATATTGATGGTTTTGTGATATGTTTAGATGTGGATGTGTTATTTTTATACCATTCATGATTTATGGATAAAGTATTGAAATTCCTTATGATAGTTTTAATACGAATGTTCATGTTATGTTTAAACCTGTTCATATGAGGAATGCATTGGACTTAATAAGTGATGGGGGGAGTCCACTATAGATCCTCGATGCATTGGTAGGTCTCATGAGACAAACTAGTGTCTTTCCACAAGGCCTTTACAAAATATTATTTGTAGTCTTGGCACAAGGCCTTGACTATGTGGTTATGATAGTCTGGCATTATGCATTCCATCATTATGAAAGTGGTTATTGATATTGCATGTGATTATTCGACTAGTAGAATATACATGTGAATAAGTAAATGTCATTATTTCATTTTATTTCTGCCATATTATGCTGAAGTTCAAGTTTAAAAGGATTTTGTTTTAGTTATACCATGCCTTAAATGTTTATGCTTATTTATGAAATTTTTTGCTATATTGTTATCCTTACTGGGCATCTAAGCTCACCCCTTTCTATGTTTTATTTTTCCTATGATGTGTAGAAGTATTTTATGAATGACCTTCAAGGATAGTATGAGGGGATATGAGTGTGGACTATGGAGACTATGTTGTTGTAGTTTTCATTTTATGATGTAATGTAAAATTTATGAATGTATCTGGTGATTCCAAGGCTACTAAACTAATCGGTTTTTCTGACATGATATTTTGTGATCATGGAAATGTTATGTAATAATGCACCCACTCTGGGTAACTGGGTTCGAAGCATTACAGTTGGTATCAGAGGAAGTTTAGTAAAAACCTTGGAAACTAGATTTAGATAAACTCTGATTAGAGCACATAGCCCTAAGATATACTTTGAGGATTAGTATAGAAGAAATACCTATAATTTTGGTATTATAGAGATTTTGTGAGTTTTCCGAGCAATACATCCCTGTCTGGATACGAGTAGGTAGAGGCGGCTCTGGCACAGATGTACCTAGGGGTAAAACCCGAAAACACCGCTTTGAGCTAGACTCGAACGCGAACTGGTGCATGAAAATGGTCATTGCTGCACTCTTGGTTACGACACTCCCAGGGGATATGCTTAGGATAATTCTCATTTTCATTACAAACCATTATGAAGGGTTTATGAGTATATACTTCCTCAAAGAAAACATTTTTTTATAATTATGGATTATATCCATAAATAGTTTAATTTATGTTAAGTGTTTTACAAGTATGGAATTATGTATTTTGATTCATAAACTGATCTCGTTTATGCCATCGTTTAGAAATGGAGCCTAGTGGAAGAAATGGAAACTGTATCATTACACGCACTCCATGTAGGGATTTCCCTCCTGCTCAAGATAATTATAGTGGAGCTGGTGATGAAACCGGTGCTGATTAGCTAATCAGCATACTGGGACAACTCACTCAGATTATGAATAATAACCTTACCCATATGGAGCACCCTAATCCGCAGCGTGGAGGATCAATGTTAGATCGCTTCATGAGCCAACAACCAGCAACATTCAATGGGAGTACAAATCCACTAGTAGCTGAGAAATGGATAAATTCCTTAGAGAAAATATTTCATGCCTTGCGGAGTAGTGAAAGGGAAAAATTTATCATGGTAGTTTACCGCCTCACAGGAGATGTTGATCAATGGTGGTCATTGATTCAAAACACAAAGGAAGATGATGAAGTATCAAATATGAAATGGAGGTAGTTCAAAGATCTTTTCTTAGAAAAATACTTTCTTTGTGACCATCGAGCAGATATAGAAAGATAATTTCTGTGTCTAGGACAAAAGGAGGATGAGAATGTCGCAAAGTATGAGGATAAATTTACATGGTTAGCAAGGTATGCTAGAGATTATATATGTAACACAATAAGTAATATTGATAGTTTATTTGATGGGTTAAAACCATTTCTTAGTCGAGCATTAGTGTCACAATCCTTCTCATCGTACAAAGATATTTTCTCATGTGCTATCAAGATAGAAAAAGAACTATCTAAGTCTTATAACTTTAATGAAAAGCGAGAGAATTAGAGATCTGATGATCATTCTAGAAATGGAAATAAAATCAAGAAGGGAAAATTTGATTATCCATCCAGTAGTAAATGTGGGAAGAAGCACCCTGGTACTTTCTTGAAAGGAATGGGAGTCTTTTACAAGTGTGGTGAAAAGGCCACCAAGATCGTGATTGCAAGGGGAAGAAAGAATCTACCGATGTTCAAGGATAAAACTATTGGGAGATGGGACATTATGAAAATTAATTTTCTAAGCGTCAGGGGAACTTACCTCAGAAAAGGCCAAGGGATCAAGGACAATCTTATGATATCACTAATGCTCAGGTAGAAGCTCTGAAAGACGTGGTGGCAAGTAATTTAATGGTTTCCTCAACTTTAGAAAATGCATTATTTGATTTTGGATCATTGCATTGTTTCATATCTTCCCAGTTTGCTAAGAAAATTAGATATTTCCAATTTGATTTAACAAGGTATTTTCCAGTTAAAACTCCTAAGGGAAGTATCATTGCTACAAAGTTTTGTGGATCCATTCCCATTAGGGCATATAAATGTTCTTTATCTGCTGATATCATCGTCATACCTATGATTGAGTTTGATATAATCCTTGGTATAGATTGGATTTAGGACCATGATGCGAAGATTTATTGTAAGAAGAATGAGGTTACAATTTTTGATGATGATGATAAAGAACACCTTATCTTTATATCAGAATCATAACCACCTAATTCTTACCTAGATCCACCCCTAGTAGCTCAAATAAATTCAATTATTGGGGAGGAAGATAATTAAATAATTTTGGGTAAGTAAAGGAATGTTCTAATAGAGGATGTACCTATTGTGAGAGAATATGTTGATGTGTTTCCAGAAGATTTACCTGGTCATCCTCCAGAATGAGAAATTGAGTTTTCCATTGATTTAATTCCTGGTTCAAGGCCCATATAAAGGATCCCTTATAGAATGGCCACTTTGGAATTATTTAAACTAAAGAAACAACTAGAGTAATTGAGTAATAAGAGATTTATTCTCCCTAGTGTTTCTCCATGGGGAGCCCCTATCCTTTTTGTTAAGAAGAACGATGGATCTATGAGGTTATGTATCGACTACAGGAAGATCAATGCTATAACAATAAAGAACAAGTATCCCCTACCTCGCATTGATGATTTATTTGACCAACTGCATGGAGCTCAATATTTTTCAAATATTGACCATTGATCTGGATATCATCAGTTGTGTGTGAATAAGGAATACATTCCAAAGACAGCATTTCGAAACAGGTACGAGCATTACGAGTTTATAGTAATACCTTTTGGGTTGACTAATGCACCCTCTGTATTCATGGATCTAATGAATAGAGTTTTTAAGGAATATCTAGATGATTTTGTGGTGGTATTTATTGATGATATCTTGGTATATTCCAAAAGCTATGAAGACCATGAAAATCACTTACACATTATCCTGAAGACTCTTAGAAGACATGAATTATATGGGAAGTTTAGCAAGTGTGAATTATGGATTCCAGAGATCTCTTTTCTTGGCCATATTATCTCTAAGGATGGAATATATGTTGATCCTTATAATACCAAGGAAATCCAAAAATGTCCAGCCCTGATGAGTATAACTGAGGTACATAGTTTTATTGGTTTAGCAGGTTATTATCGGCGTTTTGTATAGAATTTTTCACGATTGGCAAACCCATTAACGAAGCTCACACGTAAAGGGGTTAAATTTGTTTGGGCAAAAGAGTGTGAAGAATGTTTTGAAGAACTAAAGAGAAGATTAGTCATTGCTCCTATACTGACTCTACCATCAGGGAATGATGGGTTTGTTATTTATATTGATGCATCGAAGAAAGGACTTGGTTGTGTCCTTATTCAGAACGATAGAGTTATTGCCTATGCATCACTACAGCTGAAAATTCATGAGAAAAACTATCCTACTCATGATCTTGAGTTAGTTTCTATAATCATTGCTTTGAATATATGGAGACATTATTTCTATGTTGAAAAATGTGAGATTTATACTGATCACGAGAGTTTGATGTATATTTTCTCACCAAAAGAACTCAACATGAGGAAAAGGAGATGGCTTGAACTACTCAAGGATTATTATTGCACGATACACTACCACCCAGGGAAGGAAAATAAGGTGGAAGATGCTTTGAGTAAAAATGATCATGGAGTTTTGAACTAGATGAGAGTTGAAAAGAATCCTATATACATGGATCTAGTAAAGATGGATATGGGAATCACCATGGAAGGTGAAACATTAATTCTTTTTCAAATGGTTTCCAAAAAATCTTTACTAAAAAGGATAAATCGTTCTCAAACCATTTATGAAGACTTTAAAAAGAGGATTAAAGCTTTCAATGATAATAGATTGAGTTACGTTGTGTATGAATGTGGAATTTTGAAATTTGGAAAGAGACTTTGTGTTCCCAATATACCTGATCTAAAAAGGGAATTGTTGAATGATGCTCATAGTTCCAATTTCTCTATACATCATGGGAGCACCAAAATGTATAGGGATTTAGAGGAAAATTTTTGGTGGGAAAACATGAATAGGGAGATTGCTGATCCTGTGTCAAGATTTGTGGTTTTTCAACAAGTGAAAGCTGGAAGGCAACAGCCTGGAGGAGTCATGCAACCTCTTCCCATACCTGAGTGGAAATGGGATAATATCATGATGGACTTTTTCATGGGACTACCAAATACTCCTATAAGGAACGATGCAATATGGGTCATTGCTGGTCATCTTACCAAGTCAGCACATTTTCTTATTATAAGAGAAGATCTACCACATGAACGTCTAGCAAGACTACATATTAATGAAGTTGTGAGACTTCATGGAGTACCCATATCGATTGTTTCTGATCGTGATCCACATTTTACTTCAAGATTCTGAAAAAGTCTTCAAAAATACCTGGATACTGAACTTCATTTGAGCACTGCCTACCACCCCCAAACTGATGGACAATCATAACAGACTATTCAAACCTTAGAATACATGTCGAGATCATGCTCACTTGACTTTCAGGGTATGTGGGATCAATATTTACCTATGGTGGAATTTTCTTATAACAATAGCTTCCATTCAAGTAATCGGATGGCACCATATGAAGCGTTATACGGAAAGAGATGTCACACACCAACCTATTTGGATGACATTGGTGAAAGAAAACTTGTAGGCCCAGAACTGGTAGAGGAAATGATGGAAAAGGTAAAGGTAATCCAAAACCACATCAAAGCATCTCAAAGTAGGCAGAAGAGCTATGCCGATAACCGAGGAAGGATTTGGAATTTCAGGTAGGAGATCATGTTTTATTGAAGGTATCTTCATTGAAGGGAGTTATACATTTCGGTAGGAAGGGTAAATTGAGTCCCAGGTACATCAGAGCTTTCGAAATTCTAGAAAGAATTGGGGTTGTAGCTTACCATTTCTCAATGCCGCCAAATCTCTCCAAAGTTCATGATGTGTTCCACGTATCACTGTTGAGAAAATACATGTCTCACCCAACGCATGTACTCACCTATGAGGAATTAGAACTGAAACTCGATCTGTCTTATTGCGAAGAGCCCATCAGGATTCTTGATATAAGAGAACAAGTGATGAGAAACTGAATGACTTGTCTAGTGAAAGTTCTATGGAGAAACCAAAAGATGGAAGAGGCAACGTGGGAACCTGAGGAACTTGTGATAAAGAACCACTCGAGTCTTTTTATGTAGTAATATTCTAGAAATTTCGAGTACGAAATTATTTGAAGGAGGGGAGAATTTAACACCCCAAGCTTCCACGGTATGCTTCTCTTTGAATAATATAGTAGTGTGTGTTGTACGCAACTTCGAGTTCTAACACACACCACAACCAATCAAACTAGCTATTATGAATAGTAATACCCACTTTTGGAAATTTTATAAATTTTATCTTTCAAAATGGACTTCATTTTTTGATTCGGAATATCGAAATTATCTTAGAGTGAATTTTTGGTATTTTTCTGAAAACATTCAATTTTTGATGAATAATGAAAAAACACTGAGTTATAGTTTAAAACCGAATTTTTTTAAAATAATTATTTATTTTATTTAAATTTAATTAAGTTCAAAATACATACATAATACATATATAATTTCAATGTAATTCATTATAGTTAGTTTAGAATAATTTTAGATATATAAAAATTTTATTGAACTTTTCACCGTCTTTTACCCACCTCCTATAAGAATTTGGAAATTCACATAAAACTTAATTTTACCGCTTTTGTGAGTAGAATTTCAAAAATCTGAGAGACATGGTTAATATCAAGGGGTAAAATTTGGTTCGATAAGATAAAAAAAATTTTGGTGAATAGTAACTTTTTACTTTTATTTACCACGGTTAAAAGTAAATATGGTAATTAAGGGTAAAAATGATATTAATATTACCCTAACACATGTACTAATTCTATTGGACAGGTGTATCTAGACAAAAAACAAATTTAGGAATAAAATATTATCATTTAGGTCCACTTAGATTAGATTAGGACATTTATTATTATTTAATTCAAAGAAGAGTTAAAAGAGTTAAAATTAAAGTTTAATAACTAAAACATTTTTAATATAGGGTTATAAATAAGATAAATTCGATTATAAGTACTCTTTATAAATCTAAAAATATTTCCTACATAATGGTATTTTATTTATAATTTATTGAAATTAAATAATTTAATTTATTTATGACACAATGGCGATGCATTAATTACCTAATTAAAGAAATATTAATATAATTGATATTATAAATATCAAAATAAATGTAATTTGAGACTTTTTATGAATTCCACTAATTTTATAGGTTAATATGATATATTAGTATTTTTTATAAAAAAATTTGAATTAATAATGTTGTGATGAAATTATCAAAAACAAAATACCCAATAGTGTCAAAATTGGCATAAAAGAGTTTTGAAAACAAATATTATATTATTAATTGATATTTTATTCCTAAAAACATACGGTTCATCCAAATGACTTATATAATGATAGGTGTATCATTAATGGACCACTTGGGGTTCTCTTTGAGGTATATAGTAAGTTTATTAACTATATAATATAAAAATAGAAAGAGACACGGTAAATGTCAAACTATTTAACTAAGAGTTAAATATAAATGATAAGGTTAATGTAGTGACCCAAACCTGTCTAAAATATATTGGTTGAAATAATTTAGACCCATCCCCACCTTAACCTGTAAATAATCCACTTTTGATCCATTAGATACCGAATATGAATTTATTATAAAATAATATTTCTAGATTTTCCAAAGGTTCCCCTCACCCCTCTTATAAAAGGGAACTTCCCCTTACCTCTAGTTCACACCTTCATAGCCTTTTGGATCGGCCAACCCCTGCCCAAATATTCTCTCAAATCCCCTCACATCAACCTAGAGGCCTTAGTTTGATCATAAAGCCAGCCTAAGGAGCCCTTTTGATCAAATCAAAAGGAAGAACCCGAAGAAGAGGTAATGTTTTCACCACCCTCTTTCAAGTACCTTTCTTCTTCAACTTCTTATTTCATTGTTATTTCCATTATAAAATAATAAATCCAGTATCTTTTATATATTGTGATGTTATTATAAATATGGTACAACCATATTCATTATTCTATCCATCCTTTGAATGACATTACATCATACGTGCGTACGTACGGCTTACCGTCTCCACGTCGTGGTGTAATTGTTATTCAAAAAATTATTATTTGGATGGGTATGATAATGATGTGTAATTGATGTAAATAATAAGTATAACATGATAATTATTCTTTATATTTGATATACCATCAAATTATATATTATTTTAATATCAAAAGAATGATATTATCGCTCGTGCGTACGTACGGATTACCGTCTCCATGAACACGATGAGATTCATTCCCCATCGTATCCATTCAAGACTAAATTTCATTTGATGATTAAAAATAATTTTTAGATAGATGATATCATTCTGGATATGAATAATATACATCCCATCCATAATAAATATGGCCCACATAACAAATAATATAAAGGAAAACGAATCTGTTAACACCCGAAACAATGATAATACTAAGATATTATTAACAAATCAATGTTGAAAGATCATATATGATATCATATTAATGTATATGATTCTTGTATAATTTAGTAACAATTATTTCACCATTATACAAGAGGTTAACCTACCCTCAACCAAGAAAATGTATAAGGTAAGGGTTTATTTTACAATCTCTTCATTATCCGAGGTTGTTTATACATAATTATCTACTGGGACCTTTTTATCATCCACATCCATGTTTCTTAAAAATGTATTTCAAATAATTCTTACTATTTTTTAGATTATGGGTTAAATTCATTTATACCCTTTCTAACTTTTTATGAGAAGTTTATAAAGGAATCTTTCTGTCGTTTTCCAAACAAGGTCCTTTTTAACCTTTTTGACAGAATTAAGGTAAGAATGTCTTTTTTAACTTATACGGAGGGTGTGGCTATTTTCCGCCATTATAAAATCTTCAAAGCTTCCCTTACAAACATATAAGGATATTTTCAAAATAAATGTTTTATTTTACCATTAAGTGACTTTTCAACGATTTCAAAAAAGAGATATTTCTCTCAAATAGTTTTGATTTCATCTATGTCAGCATCCTTTGATGGATTTTAAGATTATTTGAAGTTGATTTGTTATGATACAAAATGTCCATATAATATTTAAGGTTTTGTGATATGTTTGACTGTGGTTGTGTTATTTTTATATCATTCATGGTTTATGGATAAAGTATTGACATTTCGTATGCTATTTTTAATACGAATGTTTATGTTATGTTTAAACCTGTTAATATGAGGAATGCATTGGACTTAATAAGTGACAGGTGGATCCCACTATAGATCCTCGATGCATTGGTAGGTATCATGAGAAAAACTAATGTCTTGGCACAAGGCCTTGACAAAATCTTATTTGTAGTCTTGGCATAAGGCCTTGACTATGTGGTTATGATAGTCTGGCATTATGCATTCCATCATTATGAAAGTGGTTATTGATATTTCATGTGATTATTCGACTAGTAAAATATCCATGTGAATAATTAAATGGAATTATTTCATTTTATTTATTCCATATTATGCTGAAGTTTAAGTTTAAAAGGATTTTTTTTAGTTATACATTGCCTTAAATGTTTATGCTTATTTATGAAAGTTTCTTCTATATTGTTATCCTTATTGGGCATCTGAGCTCACCCCTTTCTATGTTTTATTTTTCCCAGGATTTGAAGAAGTATTTTATGAATGACCTGCCGGGATAGTATGAGGGGATATGAGTGTGGACTATGGAGACTATTTTGTTGTAGTTTTCATTTTATGATGTAATGTAAACTTTATGAATGTATCTAGTGATTCCAAGGCTACTAAACTAATCGGTCTTTCAAGACTTGATCTTTTGTGATCATGCCAATGTTATGTAATAATGTACCGACTCTAGGTAACTGGGGTCAGGGTGTTACAGAAATGAAATTTTTGAGAAAGATTTATTGAATTAAAATAACTCACTCTTATTTTAATTCAAAAGTTTACGTTGTTCGGTCCCATTAATTAATTTGATTATATTATAATAATTAAAATTAATTTTTAATAAATAAATTATATATATATTCCCAAAATTCACTTTATTTTGAAATGTGTGTGTGTGTGTGTGGGTGTGTAAACTCTTGTTCTTGGGGTCTGCACAACATTGATTGGGCCGGACAAGTCAAAAAGAACATGTCCTAGCCTATTTTAGGTCAGCCAGTCCCACCCTAACCATTCTAGGTTGTACCACTTGGACAGGGGTTCATGCAAGGCTATCCAGTAATAAGACAGGCGTACCAGATCGGAGGGGGTTGTGTGGGGCTATTCTATAAGGCACTTGGTGGTGGCCAACCATGAGGGAGATGGTGCATTGGAGGGGAATGGGAGGAAAGGAATCTGTTGAGGATAGGTAAGTAGTGAGATCTGGTCTGTTAGTTGGTGTGGAGGCCATCGCAGATAACGGTGGTGCATGGGTGGAAGATCTAGGAGGGGTAATGTCGGTGGAGAGGGTCTGCCCACAATTCTATATCTTGATACAGAAGGGGGGACACCGCTCCGAGAGGGTGTCTGCATGGGTCGGGCATGCAATAGGTGGGAGGTTAGCTTGACAACCGGTCTAGAAGGGCCACATGAGGCTGGATGAGGCAGTGATGTATGAATTACTGACATGACTGGCCACACTGGGAAAGGGTTTGACCAGATCCAACACAGGTGCTACACCATGCCTTAAAGAAAGGGGGCCTTCAAGGTTAAATTAAGGAGTCCTACTGTAGTGGTGACTTGGTGGAGGATTTATAAGGGCACAATCGGTGGCTGGTTCTAGGCATGAGGAAGTATGAGCAGGTGGTACCCCCTATTTTCTGGTCTGATTTGCAATGGTTCCACACCCCAATAGTTTTTTTACACTCACTTCCAAAGTAATCCAGCCAAATCTCTCTTTTTTTATTTTTACATTTTTAAAATTCTCACAGACTATATTTATAGGATTCATAAAATAAAAAATAAAAGTTAATATTATTATATTAAAACATATTCTACATTTTTATCAAATAAAACACCCAGTCAGAATTTATTGTTCAGGCCACCAGAATTCAAGACAGTGTTTGGGTTTTTCATAAAACCCCATTATTGACTACTTTGGTTATAAATTTACATATATTTAAATATGTATGTTAATTGAAATTTCATACTCCTATGAAAAATTTCAATATATATTTAAAAAATATAGATGACTGTAGACTGGTTATCTGAGGTCAGATTGAAACTCCTTCTGAAACATTGGGACTAAAATGACTCCCTCTTCAAAACTTTCATGAAAATTTTAATTCTAATTGATATAAAATTTTCAAAAATCACTGTGATACCAATTTTTTTTTCTAGGTGCATAGACAAAACCATAAAAATGTTGATTTTAAAAAAATTCACAAGTGATCAATATAACTATGTCGCTTCCGACAAAGCACTGTGAGGTTAAAACCTGAGGATCTTCACATGTTGAAATTTAATCACAAAAAATAAACCAAAAATACATGATTTAATATGAAGACATGGTCAAAATATTCTCATACCTATTTATCTTTACTTGAGGAATCTGAATTTGAATCCCTCTAGATCATCCACACATGCTTCTCAAGCCTGTGGGAGCAACGATTGTTTGAATCAGGATGCTAGAGTTGAGCTATGATGATGCCTTCGATATCTTGATGATCACCAAAACTTTATTCCATCAATCTGCGAAGAAACACATCAATCAATTCCTTATAATGAGGTCTTCACTCTCTAGGAAACAGTAGATATGATAGATAATCTCTAGATATCATGTGATTAAATTCCATACCATGATATCCTCATCCTTTTATTTATTTTGAGTTTCAAGAATTACCCAAAAAGGGTCCTTGACCCCTGAATATTTATTACTCACTATAAATGGCATCTTATTAATACTTTACTGAGTCATAAATATTATTTATATTCCTATCAATTACCTATAATATAATAAATTTATTGTGTGATAAAAGTGGTCCATTAACTCGACTCGTCATTCCGGCAAATATTAAATGAACCTTGACTATTAAAATAATATTTGTTAATATAATATTTTTTCATGTATTTAGTTAAAAATGTGTAAATAAATTCAATAATAATTATTATAAATTTGAATGAGAAGAATTTATTTATTCATTGGTGGTCGTATATCCTCAGACATATCCTGGACCCCTTAGTGGGGCCAACCATGTCCTAAATTCCTATTAATCGGAATAGGGAAGATATTTTAATACGCTATTTTTTGTAACCATTTAGGCCCTTATTTTGATAATAGGGAATACTATTCATAGACCAATAGAAGAATCTAGAAACTCATCATGTCCCTTAC
Organism: Viscum album; assembly: GCA_963277665.1. Taxonomy (NCBI): domain Eukaryota; kingdom Viridiplantae; phylum Streptophyta; class Magnoliopsida; order Santalales; family Viscaceae; genus Viscum; species Viscum album. The sequence goes on along the minus strand of OY728146.1, from coordinate 1,449,421,184 downwards.
AGATATAATGAGTAGTCATAGAAATGAAAACCTTAATACGAACCCACATCATGTAATATAATCTCTTTGTCTCGTGATATTTCATAAAAAAGGACGTATACTTTTTCTCATCATCCTTTCATACTTTATTATTCATTGACCTTACTGGAAAGGCTTACCTTTCTTCTACCATGTCAATGGATTTATTAAAATAATCACTATTCTAATCAACTGGGCCCAATATATCTCTTCCTATCAAAATTGAAAAATTCTATCTTGGTTATTCAATCAATGTGAAACCACCAATGACACACCCAACACAAGCTACCTCACCACAACATCAATTTCATGATTTTTTCCATGCATGAAAGTTCATGAACAAATTATAAACATCGATAATAATTTAAATTCCAGAGACCATTACACATTTTCACATATTTTAATGACCAATGACACCCAAAACATGTAGTTTTCCTATTGTTGGTTTAGACCTCATGATCTCACATACTCGAGATCACCAAGTGAAAACTTCATGAGAATAAGAATCAATTCTTATGATACCCTAGAACCTGATAGTAAAACAAAATATGTGTCTAGTAATATTATTTATCAAAATTATAGTACATATGTTTAAGATTAATTTCATAGTATCTTGGGGTTCTCATTATAGCCTAAGAACTCCAATAACCTTTCGATAAAAAATGTAATATATGGAAATTACTATATAAATAGTAGATATAGAAATATAAACACTATAATAGTAAGAGTAAATCATACGTAACTCACATTATAAAAGGTAAGGTAATAAAAAATTACTATTTATTTGGGCCTAGGTAACACACTATTACAACAGTTTTAAGATTCCAAGACAATAGTGGTTTATCTTTGGAAGTCAAAGTTCAAATCAAATGATACCATAACATTATTAGTGTGAAGATATAAATTTATTGTCTTTAACAAAGTTAAAATAGTTCCAAATATATAAAATTATTTCAATATAAAATCATTAAAATTATATTAATTTTTATTGTATAGTGGTGTGATGATTTAAGAGGTTTCACAAACCATGATGAAATTTATTTGATATATTTAATAATATGATTATTTAACCATTATGGAATATATAAAACAATTTAGTATCATTATAAAGTTAATATTTAACAATAAAATGATTTATTATAACCATCCAATAGGGTCTTAATAGTTTCTAATAAAAATATCCATATATATGGTTACACTATATTTGAACGGATGTTTGTTAAAGAAACTATTCTACTAATTTTATTTATTATATGATTTTGACATCCATATTAAAGAAGAATAACATAATTTATTTTATTAAATTGATATTTTTTAATATATTTTAAATTTTATGAATAATGAAAAAATTAAAAGAAAATAAATTTCTTGATTGGATGTTCTTATCTAACAACATGGGATGAATTCTTTGTTAATCAGATTTGGACTTCAAACGGTGGTATTTTGATGACACCAAAACCATGCCAACAAGGATAAGAGTGTTTAGAGAAATAATTGTTAAGAATTTTTTCCAATATAAGAATCTTAAGGTGTGAGGATAATTGGGTTATTGAGGGATGGTAATTATAGGTTGGGGAGAGGATAATTTTGAATAAAATATTGGAATAAAATATTATTTTAAAAAATACTGATCAAACATGTAATTAAATAGTAAGTGGTTTTAAATTAATATTAAAAAGGGTATTATAATATTGATACCAATTCTATAAACTTTTAAATCCATCCATACATCACAATTATAAAATATGGAAATTATATCATATTTCACTATCCACCTACACATTTCACTATTCAGGAAAAATATAAAAACTTCACCCTCTTCTAATTTAGACATGTTGGTTCTAAAAATGAAATCCATTTATTTAAATATATTTCTAAATAAGTTAATTTTAATATTTAATTCTAGTATAAAATTTTTGTTTTATTAAAAATGTTAAACAAGATTTACTGAAATTTTACACTTATTTTTACATTACATTAAATCTATTGAGTATTTATTTTAGGGTATTTTTATTCTTATATATAGTTATTTAATTAAATATAATTATTATTTTGTACAATAATTAATAATTTCCTTAATTTTTATTTTCCAATTCAATATTCATGTTACTATTTTAATAGTTATGTTTTTATTCTAATAGTTCGATTACTATTCTAATGATCAGGTTACTGTTTTAATGGTTATATAATTTTACTCATTTTATAAAATACATCTTATTTCTAACATTCATTGTTCACTCAATCTTCTATCAATGTTCTATATATTTCATTTCCAAAATATTAATCATATTAAAAATGTTTTGTTTTCTTTTCATAGTATTGTTTATTAGTGAGACATTTCTTAAAGACGATGACCGATGGAAGTCTAAATTCTAGTTAGATTTTTTATTTTATTTTTTATTTTCCCATTGTACTATTTTTAATTTTATGGAGTTCATTTATTCTTAATATATTATTTTTAAAATTTATGAAATAAAATAATGTTTATTTTTGTTACAAGGTATATGTAATTGATTTAAATAATAGATTATATATAATATAACACACATGTTTATTAAGAAAGAAGTTTTCATATAAAAAAATTTGGGTCATTACATTCTTCCCCCATTAATAAATTTCATCCCAAAAATTTAAATTCATATTTGAATATGAAAATGGATGAGGGTACTATTATTTTATCATGTCTTTATATTCTCATGTTTCCCCTCCATACTAATGGTTTAAGAAAATAATTTTAATAAGGAAAGTTTTATTATTTCATATATATTTATCCTTATGATCCATATATTCAATGGCTAAAAATAATAAGATATATCATTCTATAATTTCACCACCTATTTATTTATTACGTTTGATATTTTTGGTATGTTATTTTCCAATAGGGGTACTTGGAACATATCATGTACTTATAAAAAATTCGATGGAAGGTAAATTCGGTAGGTTAGAGCTCCATTGTGACCAAGAATATAAAAGGGGTAATTGAATCAAGGTCTTTTCTTTCACTTCATTATTATCATCATGGATCTTTTCTATAGAGATATATGAGGGAACACTTTATCTCTAACCTCAAACTCAAGGTATCATCAAAAAATGTCAACGTAGCTCTTTTATTTATTTTTTACTTCTATAATGTGTTTTAGAATGGATTGGACCTTATCTATCATTTCTTAAACTAGTTTTGGTCTGAAAGTATTACACTATACGACATCAACATAGCTTATTAGAGTTCGAAAATTATTCGAATATAGTACCTCATATGTATCAATTTGAAATATTTAGCTAAATATATTGTTATATAAGAACTTTATCATATAATGATATTTATTCCAACCTCAATTTATGTTTTTAGAGATTGATTATAGCATATATTTTATAATTTTAATGGTCCTTTTAGATTAACCATACTTATGGTGGATATGTTATACTTATTTTTAACTATGTGTTCAACACATTTTAAAGACTAATATATAAATTTTAGGTGAGCCTTAGATCTTCATTAGATATATTTGATAGAGGTTCTATATATATCATCATTTCTTCTCTTATTTATATATTTTCAAGTTGATCAAATAAGAAGTCATTCGGAATAAAAATGAAAATAGTAGTCTTTATAAGAAGATCCACCATAAACAATGTGGAATTTATTCTTATATAAGTATTCATAAGACTAGTGAAAAAATCCAAGTTTGTGTTATCCCATATTCATATTAATTTGGTAATAATTATATCATCCCCTTAAACTTTTTTAATTACTCCGTGAATTTATAAAAAACCATGAAAATATTTGTATATTCATAAATCTCTTTATTCGTATTGTCTAACCAAAACTTTTCTCAAATATCATTATCAAAAAAAATCCCTTGGTAGATAATAAATGTTAAGTTATGAGAATTATTTAATATCTCCTTATTTATTGTAGGCTCAGATGGTATACATAATAACATCCCAAATATCTAAATTTCATCTTTATAATTGTTTAACTCTAAGGTCTTTCCTTTACATATTCCATCTAGTTTATTTTTTACTGTTACATCATCCCATTGAGATACCTTATTATTATCTTGGTTTAATGGTTGTGATATCATTTGAGAAATTTATGATATCTTACCTTCTTTTATGATTCCCATTTCCATCCTTTTTATGACTAAATAGATTTGTTCCATTCCAGTCCTCATCATGGTTAAGGATGTAGGATACTTTATACTTAGAGAATCTTCTACTTTATTTTCCTTTCTAGAATGGAAATGGATTGAGTATACATAGTCCATGATCATCTCTAACCATCTTTGTTGGTCCATGTTGAACTCCATTTGTATGAATATATCCTTCAAGATATTATGATCCATATATAAGTTTTCTTTAAAAGGTTGAGGGTTAAGAACCCTTTATTAAAATACAAAAGTAAACCTCTATAAAATCTTGGAGAAGAGAAAACCCATTAAAATAAAGGGAAAATTAAAAGAAGAAACAAGACAAAAATGCCATAATAGTCCTATAATTCCATAGGAAAACAAACATCATGGAAATCACTAGATAAATTCTAATTTCTCCCCTTTCCAGATAGTGAAACAATGATATCAGACAAAAATGATACATTTCCCCACATTATAAGAAGTTTCAACATTATTCCCTCTCACAACATGGTAGATAAAGTCTCCAAATAATGAAAAAATGTGGAAGAGTGCCAATGGAAAGGTTCTGGAAGACCCTTCACTCTTACCAGTCGCCCACCTGATAATGCAAGTGAAGAAATCAACGCAATTTCAACTTAATGAAATATAAAATCAGTCTGAAAACATTAATCAAGAGTCATATAAAGGTGTCTATTCATCCATTAAAATGATAAAGTATGGATTAATGATGTGTTTCATCACACCAACCCCTCTTTTGGGGCCTACCACCTAGTGGAACTTGAAAAATGTTACATCGATATCCAAATGAAACGAGGAAGAAACTAGTGCATGAAAAGAAATATACAACTCAATAAACAAGAATAACTAAAAACCATAAAATATCTAGTTGAAACATTCAAATAAAACCATAAAAGAGGACCTAATAGACCATCATCCCCATTGTTCTGCACTTAACATCTGACACATAACTTACTTCACATCGGCACCTACAACCAGTGATATCTTGACTTTCCACCATCACTGACCACTAAAACGAAATCATATCTTCTCTAAAATTTCTATGTGATCTACCACTGATGACCATTTGGGGCTCGCCACAACATAACAATCTAAGGCCACACCAAACATCAACTCTAGAACAACCCCAAACAAACATCCTCCACTAAGAAACCTCCTCCCCAAATCTCACAACAATGAGAGAAGTGGTGAAGGAATCCATATCTTGAAAACCCAAATCTAAATAACTATAGGCCTCTTGAACCAATATATAACTCCACATCAAATGATTCCACCGCTAAAATGATATCAATACCAGATAATATGATACTCAGATGGGATGAGTAGTGATGGATAAGGGAATTGGAAACAGTAGGACAATAAACCTAGAAAAGCTGAAGTGATCCATGATCCACTGATAAAAAAATATCTGAATCTACTATGATGAAGACCATCCTACAAGATCATATGTATCGAGAGGAAGAAGAGATATTTCATCCCACCATGAAGAAATCATAAAAACCCAAAATGAGGAGGTCCACCCTATCAGGAGAATAAGGATACATTAGGATCCATATATATGTCATTATTCTCTTGATAATGATAATTGCTCCAAATCATTAATATGGATATTATTAAATCCAAATATAGATCATGTTTTAGAAAATTAACCTCATTTATGTTCAACTTCCTTGATGCATAGAATGTAAATTCATCATTTTGTATGAGTATGAAACCCAAGTTGTAATTTTAATTATCACTATATATCAAAATTCCTTCCCCATTATTAGGGTAGTTTTATTACATGTGTGTTGAAAATAATCTTATTAAAATCCTTGAATAAATATTCATATTTTTCTAGAAAGACAAACATTACCCATTTATGAGATACCATGGTTAGTTGGTTTTGAGATCATGATAATTTTCTCACAAATCGATGATAATACGCATATAATCAAAGGAAACTATAGATATCTATTATAGATATTGGTCTGGTACATTAAATAATTTAATTTGGATTTAAAGTATTAATAGATATCCCATTTCTTGAAATAACATTCCCCATGAGTGTAAATTTTTCCATATAGAAATCATATTTACGATACTTATCATATAGAGTCTACTTTCACAAATTATTTAACATGGTACACAAATACTTCTATTATTCATCCTTTATTTTAGAGTATAGGATAATATACTCTATAAATACCCCCACAAATTCTTCAAGGTAAAATGAAATGACTATAAATCATATCCATGTAGATTTCATGAGAAATTGTGAGTCCAACTGGTATAAAATGAATGAATTGTGCCTATATATTGTGTAAAAGGAATTCTATATAATATCATCATTTTAACCATTAATTTATGATATCTCAATTGAGTATAAACCTTTGAGAAGTATGTATGGTCATGTGGTTGATCAGACAGGTTATTAGTTTATGATAGTGGATAAGTTTTCTATAGCATAATTTTGTTAATCTCTAGATAATCAATTCATAGATGCATTTACCAATCCTTTTTTATTGACAAAGAAGATTAGGGTACACCATGGTGAGTCACTAAAGTATAAAAAACCCTTGTATAAGTTCTTATGTAGTTGTTTCTCTAACTCTTATAGTTAAATGGGGGTAATTTTGTAGGTACCCTTAGATAAGGGAAGAGTTTTAGGTATATGTTCTATATATAACTCAACTTATCGATCATAAGGAACACTAAAAACATTTTAGGAATACATCAAAATAATATCACACAATAGGAATGTCCTTAAGGATAATATTTTCATTTATATCAATCATTTCAGCTAGATACTCTTAATCAAAAGGAAAAAATAACCATACTTGAGTAGTAGTGTTTGAAGAAACAGTATTATTTCCATTACACTTGTGTGGAAATGGATTATGGTTTAGGATATGGAAATTTATTTCCCTATCCCAATAATTGAAATTAACATTATAAAAATACATTCAATCCACTACCATTATAGAATCGAATTTAACAGAAGAAAGTATGATTTTTTTTTGTATATTCATACCTAAAATGTTAATTTGTGCGGAGTTATTTACTTGGGATGTATTGATTACATAACTTGGTGCTCTAATTTATTAACTCGACCCCTATGTATTGAGTTGGGATATGAATGTTTCAACTTAACATGTATGAATAATTTTAATCTTGAATGAATAAATAGTACACCTTTCCACAACTTATTCTTCAAGTTAAACATCAACATTAGTGACAGAATAAAGTCATCCTTGTTCCCTTTTATTTAGAGGGTTTTTTCATCGGTTGTCATTGATAGACCTTGGATTGTTGCACTAACTTGTATATTTAACGTGTTATTTTTATTTGAATAATTAGAACATGATTGAAGGATTGATCTAAAACACCATTTATTTTATCATATTGATTACCCTCTTTATGACCCTTTAGTATTATTGATCTTGATTCCCTATATTTCTACACATGAATCATTTCCTTATTTCATTGAGGAAGTTCCCAATGTGATCATTCCCACACATTTGACAAGAAAGTAGATTAATCTTATTTCTTCCATGATATTTATATCTAAATACAAACTTCATTATTATATTTTTATTTATAACCCCATAATAAAATTTAGAATTATTAATATCTCTCTAAACTTTAAGGTCACATTAGACAATTTCCTCATAGAAATAAAAGTGTAAAATATTTAAAAAATTGAAGACTCTACTTTAATCCACTCAAGAAGTAGAAAAACATTATTTTAGGGTCAATGTAAAACCTGAAGGCATACCATTCAAGCCTTTTGAATTTTTATTCATACAATACAAATGATTTATCTTATATTTTCTTGAGTTTAAGAAACTCCGTCTCTATTTTTACTATATAGAGTTTAATGAAAATATTTATTGAAAAAAATATCAAATACTTCATATTAAATTGATTTGATGTCATCCTTGGGATTACTTTTCATGATCAGTGTCCACTGCTGATTGACTTCACCTTCTAGACAACATACAATCATTTCCTATTTTTCTTTCTCGAAGCATTAAAAAATAAACGATATCCTTTTATTGTAATTAATCTATTTCTCTTTTATTAACAGATTAGAAGATCCACCAAAAGTGGTAGGTTGTTGTCATATAAATGACTCAAATAAAATGTGTCTCTACTGGGAGAATGGGTGAACTCTATATGGGTTTAGTTGTTATTAATAACTTCATTCAATTGAGAAAGCACCACCATGTGGTTCTGAACTTCCTCTCGCATCATATTAGGAATCTCATTAAAGAAATACTTAAATTTTTCACTGTAGTAATTATTGGAGTGGTTCCTCATATTTCCATAAATTTACTAAAATAAAGGAAATTTAGGGATAAGAATAGTTAAATTAAAAATTATAAAAAAGGAATATTATAAACTTAGAAGTAATAAATAACAAATCAATTTTTTATCATGACATGTGAATTTATAAAGTTCAATATAGGTTTTTTATAGTGTATTTATTATTTTTTTATCTAACCTATTACATAATAATAACAATAAATTTACGTAATATTAAATATAATAGCACATATTTTAAACACATTATATTTCCATATGTGTAAACATAAATATCCAAAAAAAACTATAAATATAGTAATCCAATGTATTTGGGTGATTAGATACATAATACATGATCATAAAATAAGATGAATCCTCATTTATTTCCATATTTATATAGGATCCAATAACTCATCATAATTTTATCACTGTATATGATATTCTCGGGCATATATAAAGAATTCAAAGGGCAATAGAGACCAGTAAGTGAATAATTGAATAAAGAGAGATGATGAAGTATAAAAAATGAGTCAAAAGGAATAAAATGGTATCATAAGAGAGTAGGATACTATGTAATTATATGGAAACATAGAATAATATAAAATATATTATAATATCATGGAATCATAAGAATTTGGAACAATAATAAAACATGCCATCATAAATATAACTCAAGGCTCACTATCAATACATTGTTACATAATGTGTTGGGATAATTTCTCATTCACCATATCTCATTGTATGTAAGAATTACCTAGTCAATTGGGGGTATATATAGGTTTGGGCTCATTCATCACATTGTAAAATTACATTTATATGTGAGAAGCATATAAATTAAATTATACATAATGAATAAACATGGTAAAACCTAATATAAAGAAATAGGTTACATAATGATGTCATAATTCATAATCAAATTAAGTATCATAATGATTTTTAATGGAGAGAGGGATTAAGGAATATTATTTTTTTGTATTTGATTAAAAAATCATTGATCATTAAGATAGATCACAAGTGATGGAAAATAAAAAAAAAGGGCTAATGTAGTAGGTATAGTAATAAATCCCCTTAAATGATGTTTTAATAAATGGATAAAGAAACATCAAAGAAGATAAGAACTAAAAAATTTCCTCCAAAATTGAAATGATCTAGATTACATTATGTTTAAAAAATTTGTTTTTAATAAATAATAATCTTTATAATATATATATATAAAGGAGTAAATAAATATAAAATTTCTGTTTTTATCTGTTTTGAATTAAAGAAAAGACCTGAAAGGGAGCTAGTAAAGCATGCATGTCCCAAGAAAATAAATGTAAAATAAAATGTTATACATAAATAAAATATTTTTACATAAAATTGTAATAACCCAAGTGAAATGGGTAAATTTGAAAATAGAGAGAAGAATAGATCATGCATTGTCAGAAAAAAGGAATGTACGGGAGTTCCATTACATTGGATCCCAACTCTTCTTAGTACTTGCATCTAAGCTTGTGAATATTAAAATTATATCTATTAAAAAATTTATAAAGAATATTATTCATTTTTTCAATAATATATATTATTTTATAAATATAATAATCAAATTATTAAAACATGATGTTTATGTAGGTCATCTCAAGGATGTTTATTAAATAATTACGACATCATAGTAAGTTATAGGTGGTAGACAAGGTTCATGTAAAATGTGTTGATAACTCCATAATTATGATGATATGGATTTTATTCCTTTCAAGCAGTAAAAAGGTTCCCAAATATCAAAAGGTGTTCCAATATAATCATGGTTCAATTAGTATAAGTTTTATCATATAATTGTGTGTTCATTCTGGTGGTTTTAC